>CM060365.1:156770510-158030510 GCA_030545235.1 Helianthus tuberosus
CAACAGGGTTAGCTCCAGGAATGAGGTCGATACAAAAATCAATATCACGAGACGGCAGTAGACCAGGTAAATCGTCCGGAAAGACATTAGGAAAATCACGAACCACAAGTACCTTTTCCATTGCCTTCTCTTTCTTTTCCTTCTCCGCTACTACAATGTGAGCCAAGAAAGCTATGTATTCCTTTCGGAGATACTTGCTTGCTTGAATGCACGACATGAGTTTCTGTTCCTTCGAAGATATTTCACCGTAAACACAGAGTTGATCACCGTTTGAAAGAGAGAAACAAATCATCTTTTTGAAACAAACGATTTCAGCACGATTTTCACGAAGAAAATCCATGCCTACTATGATATCGAAGCTACCAAGCTGCATAGGGATAAGATCGATCGGGAAAACGTGATTTTTGAGTTCAAGGGTACAATCACGGAGTACGGAACTAATGGTGATGGTTCTTCCGGTGGTAATTTCTACGTCGAACGTTGTTGGGAGGTTAGCGCATTTACGGTTTAGGAGCTTCTCAAATTCAAACGACACAAAACAGCTATCGGCTCCAGTATCAAATAAACACGAAGCATAAATACTGTTAATGAGAAACATACCATTGACAACGTTGTTGTCAGTTTGAGCCTGGACATTGATGTTGAAGGCTCTTCCGCGGGCTGCTTGTTACTGTGGCTGTTGCTGCTGCTGCTGTTACTGCTGCTGCGGTGGTTGCTGTGGTTCTTGTTTCACCACTCGGTTAGGGTCACCACAAGAGAAGCAGGCTCGTGCATGAGCAGCGTGTGACAACTCGTATTTCCGAACCTATCTTTGTACTTTGATGTAACCTAGGTGAACGTGATTCGATTATATGAACTTGATTGATTTATTGAATATTACGATTATGTGTCTATGTGTATATATGTATGTTGTAGTCGCACAACACAACCCAACCGCACAAGCCTTTGGGCTTTACAAATCTCGGCCTACTTCTCTTTAACTCGAACCAAAGGGGAGCCCATGTGAAGGGTTCGGCCCACTCCCACCATACGCATACATGGATCCTTTGAGAATTGTTTCTCATTACTTGCAATCACACTACACACCCACAAACCCTAGCTCTCCTCTCTCTTTCTCTCACGAACCAAAGGCAGCCAAGCAATCCCTCCATCGAAGATTCTTTCTTGCTCGGATCACCCTCACTCATCTCAATTGGTTAGTGTTCTATGATGAATGATAATATTCTTGTTAATCGGATGAGTATGATAAATCGGATATCATGTATTGTTTTATGATTGTATGATGTTATGTTATATGATTGATGTTAAGCATGAATGTAATCGGCTTTATACATGTTAGATCCGAAAGGTTTGACATTGGTGTTAGGATGATTGGATTTGATGATCATGAACTGGAATCGAATGCTTGTTAGATTGATTGTTATGTTGTATGTTTCGGATTTATTAATCACATGATGATGTTCTACCCAATCGGCTAAGTATGGAGATGTTAAATCAACTAGCATGTCATGTTCTTAGATTGTTTACATCTTGATTAGGATAGAAAGTATGTAATCGGCTGAGATGTATTATGAATTGAATGGATTATGTTGTTGGTCATGTGTTGTTTATGTGTTCATTAGGGTTATGCGAATCAAATGATTAAAAACTATTGTTTGATCTAATGTTTATCATGTAAGAAATTATTAAGTTGTTAATTGATAAAATAAATGGAAACTTTGTCAATTGATTTGCAAGATAAGTGTATGTAACTGATTTCCATAAATTCTGGATTTTTAAGCCTGATCGCACAAGACCTCATGTCATATATGGGGTCTACTCGCACAAGGAGCCTAGTCGAACAAGTCATCTGGTCGCACAAGATGACCTGCTCGCACAAGGGTTTTCTGGTCGCACAAGGCTGTTGGGCCGGACATGTGTTGGGCCGGATTGGTTTGGGATCGCACAAAATCGTCCGGATCGCACAAGATGATCCGGACCGCACAAGATTGTTTACATGTCTGTTTGGGCCGTGCTATGCTTATAGATTATTTGGGGTTTCCTGCTTTTGGGCCGGGTAGTATTGGGCTTCAACGAACGACTCGCACAAGGTCATTAGACTTGTGCGAGCCCAATCACTTAATTTCACAAGTTGAATATGTCTTAACTGTTGAACGTGATGTTGCATGATGCCATGATCCGTATGTGTTTCTTATGTGCTATCTTACTTGATACTTGTGTGCACTCTGTGAAACCAAAACCTGACTTGTATGATAACCATGTTAGGACGTGGTTGACCACTAGCTGCTAGTCTAGACCTTTCTGTGTAATCTGCCGAGCAAACCAAGGTGAGTTCACACTCTACAAAGCATGGGATTCCCAGGGGTTGGGAATGGGGTTAAGGAATATGGATTCCTCGTCCTTTCTTGGGTAGGACAGTATTGGTTCAGGAATGTAATTCCTCGTCCTCACGGACAGATAACTTTACTAGACCAAAACTCTCTATCACGAAGTCCCTCCTTTTTATATCGACTTAATCGCCAGGCCAATGGCGAGCAGGTCATTAGTTAGATAGCGCTATTTAGGTCTGACAAGCCTCACACTGTGCCGCAGAGGACGGGCGTGAACTAATGGATCTGGGGCACGTCAATGCTGATAGACATTGACAGTTTCAGGGCACTTAAACATGACTTCAGTCAGTAGTCGATATGGTAACGAGTCTAGTGTATTCAAGGGGTAGCCCCCACGGCCGAAATGCCAGATAACTATCATGGGGTAGCCCCCACGGCAGGATTGCCAGAGTAAATGGGTTATACAAAGGGTTAAACAAATCACGTTTTCAACTATGGGGTAACCCCCACGGCAGGATGCCAGTTAAAGGAAACTGTTTTTGGAACAACTTAAAACGAACACCCAACCGTGAACTCACTCAACTTGTTGTTGACTCGTTACTACATGCTTTGCAGGTCTATAGGTACTTAGCTGGAGCTTGCACAAGGGAGAGTCGTTGTGGGACATGGACAGCTGTGTGCCATGTTAAACATTTGGATATTTGAACTCTTGATTTGATTTTAAAACATTATGCTTCCGCTCATAACTTAACTATGTTGTTTTGGACACTAATCATGTTGGTTGGACTTTTACAATTAATTATATACTTGTTCGATATGATTAGTGGTTTGATCCTGGTCAGTCACGCCTCCAAGCGGTGATACTCCGCATGTGGATTTTGGGGGTGTGACAGATTGGTATCAGAGCCATTGGTTATAGAGAACTTGGTTTTAATAAAGGAAAACGTTTTTGTTAAAACCAGACTATAACCTGTACAGTGCTCTACGATCCACAACGACGCTTCACTCCACGTGCAAGGCTCGACAATCTAGGTGATATAATTTATGCTTACATTGCCTACTTGCTAGATTACGTAGAACTATGCTCATGATATGCTTAGCTAGTATAGCTACTCTTGCTTGAACACGTGTGTGCTTACTCTCTTCTGTCATCGCACTTTCGCGAACCCCTCTCACAGATGCTTCTCTTGATATAAAGATCATGTCTGGACGCATCAACATGACACAAGCCCAGTTGATAGCTTTGATCAACGAACAGGTTGCTGCGGCACTTGCAGCCGCACAAGCAGGAGGTATACCCTGCTGTTTAAAACTCATTCTAGGATCTTTAGATCCTACTCTCGTGAATCTATCCTTGTGTTAAATCTTGTCCTTTCTTATACCCACAACAGGTCAACATGCCCAGCCACCCGTATGCACCTTCAAAACTTTTATGGACTGCCGACCCACTACTTTTAGTGGCACTGAAGGAGCAGTAGGCCTCCTCCACTGGTTTGAGAAACTAGAATCTGTGTTCGAAATGTGTGAATGCCCTGAGGCACGCAGGGTGAAATATGCTACCGGCACTCTCGAGGGTTTAGCCCTCACATGGTGGAACGCCCAGGTGCAAATGCTGGGGTTGGTTGCTGCTAACGCCACCCCATGGAACAATTTCAAAGAGATGATCAAGGAAGAATACTGCAGTCGTGATGACATTCATAAGCTGGAAGTTGAGTTCTTCAACCTCAAGATGACGGGGTCAGAAATTGAGGCATATACAAAGAGATCGAATGACCTTGCATTACTGTGTCCTACTATGGTGGACCCTCCAATTAAGCGTATCGAACTATATCTTAAGGGTCTGAAACCAGAGATCCAAAGTCATGTGACTTCAGCAAATCTCGCCACCTACCAGCAGGTTGTTCAATTGGCTCACCGTCTCACTGATCAGGCGGTGGAGCAAAACAAGTTACCAAAACGTATTGGTGCTACAGCTACCTCTGAACCTCCCAGTGATAACAAACGTAAATGGGATGGAGCTTCAAGCAGAGGTTCGACTTCTGTTCAATCCCAGTCGCAGCAAAGAAGAACTGAAGAGTATAAGAGTCCTAGTCAGCAATCGTCAGGTAGCCAAGGTCAGGGTGGATACAAAGGAAATCACCCCAAATGTAATCGTTGCAACTTACATCACCGCGGGCCATGCACCAGGGGTAACTGTCATCGGTGCAACAAGCCAGGCCATGCGGCAAAGGATTGTAGAAGCTTATACCCAGCAAACCAGAATCGTCAGCAACCGCAAGATCAACATAATCAACGCCAGCAACAGCAGCCGCAGGGTAACAACAAAGGGTGCTTTCAGTGTGGAGCTGAAGGCCACTTCAAGAGAGATTGTCCCCAGCTGAACAGGAACCAGAACAACAATAACAACAACAATCAGGGGAATGGGAACAACGGGGGTAACAATGGTAATGGAGCAAGGGGCCGTGCGTTTGTTATTGGCAATGGAGAAGCAAGGAATGATCCCAATGTTGTGACGGGTAAGTTCCTTCTCGACGACTTTTACGTTACTGTCTTATTTGATTCGGGTGCTGATACTAGTTATGTGTCCCAAAAAGTTAGTCAACTGCTTAAGCGTACCCCAACACCTTTGAATCCCAAACACGCAGTAGAGTTAGCTAATGGTAAAAGTATAGAGGTCACACACGTAGTTAAAGGTTGTAACCTAGTACTTGCCGATCACACTTTCTCGATCGACCTCCTTCCTATCACTCTGGGTAGTTTCGATGTTGTCATTGGGATGGACTGGTTATCCCAACATCAAGCTGAGATCCTTTGCAACGAAAAGATTGTCCGTATTCCGTGCCCAGGTGAGGAACCTCTTATGATTCGTGGTGACAAGAGTGGTGCTGTTGTGAGCATCATTTCTTCCCTTAAGGCTCAAAAGTGTTTGCGTAAGGGCCACACTGCCTTTCTGGCTCTCGTTACCGACACCTTAAAGAAAGAAAGAAAGATAGAAGACTTTCCAATTGTACGCGACTATCCTGAGGTATTTCCTGAGGAACTACCTGGCCTCCCGCCTCATCGCCAGGTCGAGTTTCAAATCGAGCTAGCTCCTGGAGCAGCGCCTATAGCTCGTGCACCGTATCGTTTAGCTCCATCAGAGTTGAAAGAGCTATCTACGCAATTACAAGAACTCTTAGATAAGGGTTTTTTTTCGTCCTAGTTCTTCGCCCTGGGGAGCTCCAGTTCTATTTGTGAAGAAGAAAGACGGTACGTTCAGAATGTGCATCGACTACCGTGAACTGAACAAGGTGACTGTGAAGAATCGCTACCCTCTTCCACGCATTGACGATTTATTTGATCAACTACAAGGGTCGAGCTACTACTCAAAGATTGATTTAAGATCAGGGTATCAGCAGCTGAGAGTCCGAGAAGAGGACGTCTCCAAAACAGCCTTCAGAACACGTTATGGACATTATGAGTTTTTGGTCATGCCTTTTGGGATGACAAACGCACCAGCGGTCTTCATGGATTTGATGAATCGAGTGTGCAAGCCTTACTTAGACAAATTCGTTATTGTCTTCATCGATGACATCCTGATCTATTCGAAGAGTCAGGAGGAACACGAGCAACATTTACGACTTATCTTGGAACTCCTTCGAAAGGAACAGCTGTACGCCAAGTTTTCAAAATGTGACTTCTGGCTTCGTGAAGTCCATTTCTTAGGCCATGTAGTGAACAAGGATGGGATTCACGTTGATCCATCCAAGGTAGAGTCAATCAAGAGCTGGCCTGCACCTCGTACACCAACGGAAATTCGCCAATTCTTGGGATTGGCAGGTTACTACAGGAGATTTATTAGGGATTTTTCTAAGATAGCTCAGCCTCTTACTTCACTAACGCAGAAGGGCGTTGTTTATCGTTGGGGAAACGCACAGGAGTTAGCATTTCAGCACTTAAAGGATAGACTTTGCAGTGCACCTATTCTTTCATTGCCAGAGGGCACAGACGACTTCGTGGTTTACTGCGACGCATCCATTCAGGGTCTTGGTTGTGTATTGATGCAGCGGGATAAGGTTATAGCCTACGCCTCACGTCAACTCAAGGTTCATGAAAAGAACTACACTACACACGATCTAGAGCTGGGAGCGGTTATTTTTGCACTTAAGATATGGCGACACTACTTGTATGGCACCAAGTGTGCTATCTACACTGATCACAGAAGCCTCGAGCACATCTTCAAGCAGAAGGAACTCAATATGCGACAGCGACGATGGGTCGAACTACTGAACGACTACGAATGCTCGATCAGATATCATCCGGGCAAAGCCAATGTCGTGGCCGACGCCCTCAGTCGAAAGGACACTGCGCCCAAGCGCGTACGAGCTTTACAACTTACTATACAGTCTAGCCTTCCTTCTCAAATACGAAATGCTCAGGTAGAAGCATTGAAACCAGAAAACGTCAGGGCTGAAGCCCTACGCGGCTCGAGGCAACGCTTAGAACAGAAGGAAGACGGTGCTTACTACGTCACGGGACGCATTTGGGTCCCATTTTATGGCAACTTACGAGAGCTTGTGATGGATGAGGCACACAAGTCTCGCTACTCAGTGCACCCTGGTGCGGATAAAATGTACCACGACATCAAAACCACATACTGGTGGCCTAGCATGAAGGCACACATAGCAACTTACGTTAGCAAGTGCTTGACTTGTGCGAGAGTCAAGGCGGAATACCAGAAACCTTCAGGCCCACTTCAACAACCAGAGATACCACAATGGAAATGGGAGCAAATTTCCATGGATTTTGTTACTGGCCTGCCTAGATCACAACGTGGTAACGATACTATTTGGGTGATCGTGGATCGACTCACAAAGTCTGCTCACTTCTTGGCTATCAAAGAAACGGATAAGTTCTCCACCCTAGCAGAAGTATATCTCAAGGAAGTTGTCTCGAGGCACGGGGTGCCCATCTCTATTATCTCGGATCGAGATGCACGTTTTACATCAGAACTGTGGCAAGCTATGCACAAGTCCTTTGGCTCAAGGCTAGATATGAGCACGGCTTATCACCCACAAACGGATGGACAGTCGGAACGTACCATCCAGACCCTCGAAGACATGCTTAGGGCATGTGTAATTGACTTTGGCAACGGCTGGGAAAAGCATCTGTCACTTGTGGAATTTTCGTACAACAATAGCTACCACACCAGCATTAAAGCTGCTCCGTTTGAGGCATTGTACGGGCGTAAATGCCGGTCACCTCTTTGTTGGGCAGAGGTGGGGGATAGTCAGATCACTGGTCCAGAACATGTGGTAGACACAACAGAGAAAATTGCCCAGATACGACAACGAATGGCGGCAGCTCGTGACCGTCAGAAAGTCTATGCCGATAAGGACAGAAAACCGCTAGAGCTCCAGGTTGGGGAGCGTGTACTACTCAAAGTTTCACCTTGGAAGGGTGTGGTTCGTTTTGGCAAACGGGGCAAACTTAACCCACATACGTTGGACCTTTCGAAGTCATTGAGAAAATAGGCAAGGTGGCCTACAGACTGAACTTACCAGCAGAGCTCAGTGCAGTTCACGACGTTTTCCATGTGTCAAATCTGAAGAAGTGTCTGTCAGACGAGACCCACGTAGTTCCTTTGAAGGAGCTCACGAACGATGAACAGTTACGATTCGTCGAGGAACCTGTTGAGATCACGGACCGGGATGTTAAGGTCCTCAAGCGTACTAGAATACCTCTCGTTCGAGTTCGTTGGAACTCACGTCGCGGCCCAGAGTTCACCTGGGAACGCGAAGATCAGATGAAGCAAAAGTATCCCCAACTGTTCGCAACCGGTACAACCACTACTGAGGCTGAAGCTACGGAATTTCGGGACGAAATTCCAGATCAATGGGGGGAGGATGTGACACCCCAGGAAAACCAGGAAAACCATGCAACTTAACTAGCTTCCTCAGTGAGTACGTGCTAAATTTCGGGACGAAATTTCTTTCAACTTGGGGATAATGTGACAACTCGTATTTCCGAACCTATCTTTGTACTTTGATGTAACCTAGGTGAACGTGATTTGATTATATGAACTTGATTGATTTATTGAATATTACGATTATGTGTCTATGAGTATATATGTATGTTGTAGTCGCACAACACAACCCAACCGCACAAGCCTTTGGGCTTTACAAATCTCGGCCTACTTCTCTTTAACTCGAACCAAAGGGGAGCCCATGTGAAGGGTTCGGCCCACTCCCACCATACGCATACATGGATCCTTTGAGAATTGTTTCTCATTACTTGCAATCACACTACACACCCACAAACCCTAGCTCTCCTCTCTCTTTCTCTCACGAACCAAAGGCAGCCAAGCAATCCCTCCATCGAAGATTCTTTCTTGCTCGGATCACCCTCACTCATCTCAATTGGTTAGTGTTCTATGATGAATGATAATATTCTTGTTAATCGGATGAGTATGATAAATCGGATATCATGTATTGTTTTATGATTGTATGATGTTATGTTATATGATTGATGTTAAGCATGAATGTAATCGGCTTTATACATGTTAGATCCGAAAGGTTTGACATTGGTGTTAGGATGATTGGATTTGATGATCATGAACTGGAATCGAATGCTTGTTAGATTGATTGTTATGTTGTATGTTTCGGATTTATTAATCACATGATGATGTTCTACCCAATCGGCTAAGTATGGAGATGTTAAATCAACTAGCATGTCATGTTCTTAGATTGTTTACATCTTGATTAGGATAGAAAGTATGTAATCGGCTGAGATGTATTATGAATTGAATGGATTATGTTGTTGGTCATGTGTTGTTTATGTGTTCATTAGGGTTATGCGAATCAAATGATTAAAAACTATTGTTTGATCTAATGTTTATCATGTAAGAAATTATTAAGTTGTTAATTGATAAAATAAATGGAAACTTTGTCAATTGATTTGCAAGATAAGTGTATGTAACTGATTTCCATAAATTCTGGATTTTTAAGCCTGATCGCACAAGACCTCATGTCATATATGGGGTCTACTCGCACAAGGAGCCTAGTCGAACAAGTCATCTGGTCGCACAAGATGACCTGCTCGCACAAGGGTTTTCTGGTCGCACAAGGCTGTTGGGCCGGACATGTGTTGGGCCGGATTGGTTTGGGATCGCACAAAATCGTCCGGATCGCACAAGATGATCCGGACCGCACAAGATTGTTTACATGTCTGTTTGGGCCGTGCTATGCTTATAGATTATTTGGGGTTTCCTGCTTTTGGGCCGGGTAGTATTGGGCTTCAACGAACGACTCGCACAAGGTCATTAGACTTGTGCGAGCCCAATCACTTAATTTCACAAGTTGAATATGTCTTAACTGTTGAACGTGATGTTGCATGATGCCATGATCCGTATGTGTTTCTTATGTGCTATCTTACTTGATACTTGTGTGCACTCTGTGAAACCAAAACCTGACTTGTATGATAACCATGTTAGGACGTGGTTGACCACTAGCTGCTAGTCTAGACCTTTCTGTGTAATCTGCCGAGCAAACCAAGGTGAGTTCACACTCTACAAAGCATGGGATTCCCAGGGGTTGGGAATGGGGTTAAGGAATATGGATTCCTCGTCCTTTCTTGGGTAGGACAGTATTGGTTCAGGAATGTAATTCCTCGTCCTCACGGACAGATAACTTTACTAGACCAAAACTCTCTATCACGAAGTCCCTCCTTTTTATATCGACTTAATCGCCGGGCCAATGGCGAGCGGGTCATTAGTTAGATAGCGCTATTTAGGTCTGACAAGCCTCACACCGTGCCGCAGAGGACGGGCGTGAACTAATGGATCTGGGGCACGTCAATGCTGATAGACATTGACAGTTTCAGGGCACTTAAACATGACTTCAGTCAGTAGTCGATATGGTAACGAGTCTAGTGTATTCAAGGGGTAGCCCCCACGGCCGAAATGCCAGATAACTATCATGGGGTAGCCCCCACGGCAGGATTGCCAGAGTAAATGGGTTATACAAAGGGTTAAACAAATCACGTTTTCAACTATGGGGTAACCCCCACGGCAGGATGCCAGTTAAAGGAAACTGTTTTTGGAACAACTTAAAACGAACACCCAACCGTGAATTCACTCAACTTGTTGTTGACTCGTTACTACATGCTTTGCAGGTCTATAGGTACTTAGCTGGAGCTTGCACAAGGGAGAATCGTTGTGGGACATGGACAGCTGTGTGCCATGTTAAACATTTGGATATTTGAACTCTTGATTTGATTTTAAAACATTATGCTTCCGCTCATAACTTAACTATGTTGTTTTGGACACTAATCATGTTGGTTGGACTTTTACAATTAATTATATACTTGTTCGATATGATTAGTGGTTTGATCCTGGTCAGTCACGCCTCCAAGCGGTGATACTCCGCATGTGGATTTTGGGGGTGTGACAGTGGGAGCAGGAGCTGCTTGGTTACCCTAAGGAACAGGGAGTGGAGTTGGCAGTGCAGGAGGAGCTTGAGCTTGCTGACGAGGACCAGTGCGACAGTTTGCGGTGAAGTGTCCGTAGAGATTGCACTGGACATAGAAACGGCAAGATATTCCAGCTGGGTGATGATAGGTGCAAGTAGGGTACAAAGGATGAGGACTAGTGTACGCACGCTTAGCAGGCGGTGCGTTGGTCACAGGTGCCGTGATTGTCGGTTCTGGTTCTGGGGTTGGATTGGAACAGTGTTGAGAGGAAAGGCAGTTGCAGCACAGTTCTTGTTGTCGTTACCCTTGCGCTTGCGTCCTTGACGTGTTGACTTCGAAACTTGAGATGCTGCGATTTCAAGTGTGGGAGTAGCAGAAGTAGCGGTGACCTGGTGGAGATTCTTGCTTGAGATCTTGAAATAACCAGCCAAAACTTGCTTATCATTGATTTCAGCGGCGAGCTGGAAGGTTTCCTCAATGGTAGTAGGCTTAGTTGCTTGAACAAAATCGGTAACACAATCAGGTAGAGTGCGAATGTATTTCTTTATTGTGATGTCGGGTGTTGACACTTGACCAGGAATGATGATACTGAGTTGTTGGAAGCGAGCGATGAGACCAGCATTATCACATCCTTCTTACTTGATACCCCAAAACTCGTTTTCCAGCTTCTGGAGTTCATGTGGGGGACATAGTTCTTTCATCATGACTTCCTTCAGTTCCTCCCAGGAGAGTCCATAGGCTGCATTGTTACCGCGCCTGTTGCGCTCTGCAATCCACCAGTCCAGAGCCCTGCAATGAAAAACTCCAGTAGCATTAACAGTGCGGAGGTTGTCTATGCATCCGCTTTGACGAAGAGTGGCTTCAATCGAGTCAAACCACTGAAACATGGCACTGGGCCCATCTTCACCAATGAAGTCTTTAGGACCGCAGGCCTTGAATTGTTTAAAGTTGAAGGGAGATTTAGGCGTATCGCTCTTAGATTCGACGGAGGAGCTGCTCTTCGCCTCGTTGATCTCGCTCACGATCTGAGGTATGACCTTAGCCATTTCATTGGCGACTAGAGAAGCGATGCGCTTGTCATCTCTGCTTCTCTGAGCGTTTCGACGAGTGTGAGAGCCAAGGGAAGACATTGTCTACAGCAGACATCGTCGTATGATTTAGGGGAGATTCGATTATATCAGGTTTCGAAAAGTTTAGCGTTTAACCACCATACTTATTATTACTAGATAAAGCATCAGGAACACGTCTAACACATAGGCACATAGTCACGTAGGCACATAATCCACATAAGCACGTAAGCACATAGGAGCACATAATTCACGTAAACACATAGCTTGCACGTATTCACCTACATTTTGCACGTATTCACCTACATATTTTGAACGTATTCACCTACATATTTTGCACGTATTCACCTATCTTTCAAGTGCGTGAGCACGTTTGAGAATTATGAGTGGGAGTAGCAATAACGGGTAGTGTAGCGCAACGAGAAGTCATAGTTTGGCTGCGATTTGTTAGGGTTTTGAGATAATAGTGCAGTGCGAGTCGTGCGCGTTTGATGAGCGGAAAGAGTAAAAGTCTCCAAAATCAAAACATATAAACATTTAAAAACATAAACCACATAAAATCAATGATCCACAGAGTCAGCGGTTGCGAGATCAGAATCGAAATATAATGTCTGGTTGTTTAGACTGCGACTACCCAAAGTGATTTGACTATCCACAAAGACCTCAAGTACACGTTTTGGCCTTCTAGACTGTGCTCTCGCCTCAATCCAGGCGAACGGCACACATGCTTTTGGCTACCACGTAGCTCAAATCATTGGAATCCATCGAGACTTTGGTGAGAGTTTTGTAAAACCAAATAGAGAGCGGAACAAGTCATTAAGATGCGGGTTTCACCCCTAACTGAACAACTTTGTTCCTGATAGTGCGGTATAAGCACATAATAGACATAGAAAATTTTGTCGAGATATGGATTTCACTCCTGACTCAACGAAAATTCTCGTGTTAATAGTAAAAATTTTGCGTAGAATTAGTGATCTTATCGAGAGTTCTTGGTTTTCACGCCTAATCTCGACCAAATCACTCGATTGTGTTATACGAGTGTTTTCGAAAACGTGTGTGTTGTGTCAGCTTTAGGAAAAGCTTTGTAGTATTCCAGCTTTAGGAAAAGCTTTGTAGTATTCCAGCTTTAGGAAAAGCTGGCTTTGCGCAGAGCTGTAGTATGCGGTGTTCACATAAAGGTGTAGTTTTCGCGAGTTCGAGAGAGTAACAGAAACAAGCTCGTGCAGAACCCCTACTGGGTTCGCACAAGGCGGTCTGTTGGTACTTAGACTATAGACTAGGTCAATTCTAAGACATCAAACCCGGACTAGGTCGTGTCTTTCCTAATCCCCTATAGTTATGGCTTTGATACCAATCTGTCACACCCCAACCGATGGCGGAAACATCGGGGCGTGGCACTGAGCGAAACAGATTGTTCACGAGTATCCATAACAACTATTAATTTATTATGTTTCACGTTAAAGTCCCATACCAATAACATATAAGAAAAACAACCATTATAAATAGTAGTCTCATAAACAACCAAACTATTCCGACAACTCAGATTTTATTGAATGACGTTTCTAGACCACCTACTTCGTTTCATCAAGCAAGCATCCTATCAACCTGTCACATACGTTAAAATAAAGTCAATACACAGAGTGTAAAGGTGAGTACACAAGTTTAATAGCATATAGTATAGCGTAACTGTTTACGCATAACCAGCATGTAACACGTAGAAATGTGAAGCAAGTAAGTTATTGATAATGACATATGCAACCGGCATGACTGCGAGTTGTAGAATGCGCAACACATTATCACCACTGTGACCATGTAAAGTAAAAGCCTTAACAACCCCTATCCACAATAGGTGCTGAGTCCAAACTATAGTACTATCGTTGCTAAGGTGTCAGGCAAACAATCACTGTGTAAACATAACATACAAGTATTCATCGAGTCACGTATAACATGCGAGAGCGGTTAGCGTTAAAAGTGTTTGCGTTATGTGTTCGATGTGATTTGATATAGAAAACGTATGTTACACCCAAAGTGCATTTAAAGAAAAATGGGTTTGAGTATACTCACAATATGTGCTTAACAATAGACATAACCTTGGATTGAAGGGAGCGCATTGGAGATTAGCCTGAGCATAGAACGATAGGGTAAGCGTTTGAACAGCGTGTAAACAGTGCGTTGGATGAGAGAAGTGTCGAATGGTGAGTCGATCGGATGGCCATCCGGACGGATGGTCATCCGGGCAGATGACCATCCGGATGGTTGGTCATTCGATTGGGTGAGTGTGTTTGTAAATCATTTTGAAACTTTGAAGTTTTTGTTGTAGTGTAAATCAAGTTATTCGATCGGATGGTCATCCGGACGGATGGCCATTCGGTCGGATGGCTATTCGTTTGAAAGTGTGATATTCTTTGAAGTTTTAATCAAATCGTTAAGTCTTGAAGTACAAGTCACTTGGTCGAATAGTCATGCGATCGGATAGTTATCCGATCGGATGGGTATTCGATCGGCGAACTGATGTTTTGAAAAGCTCGTGAAATTTTATATGTTAAAAGTTTTGAGTTTTGGCGGAGACGGCATGACGTCGTGTCAAACAACGGGAAACCACACCAAGTCCAGCTCAGCCGATCGGATGGGAATCACCCCATTCGATCAGACTTAGCTGTTATTGATAGAGTTTCATGTTTAACCCATGAATCCGTCGTCTCTTTGGTGGAAATCCATTCTCAAACCGGTTCTCGACTAGAGAACGAGTAGAAAACTATAACGAGTCTGGATTCCACCGGTTTTGAGTAGAAAGTGAAGAAAAGTTGAAGATAAGTGTGAAAACAGTTGATAAATGTCGAAATCTTGTTGAGATTTATGTGAAATAATGTAGAAATCCTTTAGTTCTGAACAAACTTTGATGAGATGAGGTCACACACAATTTCCATCGGAACCAGTGATGACGTCACCTTCAAAGAGTCCAAACCCGGTGATTTCATGGTGGGAAAGTATGACTTTGATGGAGAAAATGATGAGAAAGTGTGAGTTGATGATGGAAGTACAAGATTTAGGGTGAAATACTTACGGAATGGCCTTGAATCGAGTGAAAAGTGCTTGAAAACGAACTGGGAGCGAGTTGCGTCAGATAGAGCTGTCACATCAAGTGAACAGTGGAATGTACGGGTATTTATAGTGACAGGGGAAGTAAGACAGTGCAAGAGAGTGGATCAGATGGCCATCTGATCGGATGGTCATCTGGATGGATGGCCATTCGATCGAAGGGTCATTTGATCAGACGACTTGCGTTTTGTTGTTTTCCGACTTTGGTTTTCGTGCGTTAAGCGTTGCGTTGCGTTTAAGCGAGTTGCGAGTAAGCGTTGCGATGAGATAACCACATAACATTTTAAACAAGTAGTTACACAAATAGCATAACTCCTAATATGCATAAAAGTAAATTTGCGTTTCAAGATTCAATGAGATTTTGTTGTGATGGAGTTGCGATTGCGTTTACGAATAACATCACAAAACATATGTAAGGCACACCCAAGTAAAGCTGTTAGTGCACTACGTCTATTGACTTCGTCTTGTATCATGTAATAGGATAGGATAGGATAGGATTATCAGTGCCTGAGGTTCAAGAAACAGTTTTTAGTGGTTAAGGTTGTGATTCCGCTTGAAATGAACCAAGACCATTTTGAGCGAAATCAGAACTATCTGATTCCGCTCGAAACTGCTTTGGTCCATTTCGAGCGGAATCCCAACTCTATAAATAGGGTACTTGTCATTTCATTTGGTACACGGCTTCTGAATTTGTAACGAAGTGCTGCCAAAGTTTGTCCAGGTTGTAATCAGTGTTATTATCAATATACGTGACAAATTAAATAGTATCAAGTTGTTTCCACGTCCGTTTCACTGATTCCGCCTTTGAATCGGATTACAAGCTCTTCTGAACGACTCGTTTGGGTCCAACAACGATCCTACAAAAGCACATAATAACACACACATAGAACAATACCAATAACTGCGTTTCGAATTTGCGTTGTGATAGCGTGAAGTAACAATGCGATAAAGTGCGCTTAAATAGCATGCGTTGCAAACTGCGTTAAAATGCGATAACTGCGTTTGAAGTAAGCGTTGTGAATGCGTTGTAAAACATTGTTTAAAAATATCGTTTAAAATCGTTAACCAAAATATCGTTTATCGAATCTCGAGAGTACAAAGCAATAATTAAGCAAGGAATGTCAGATCTGAGTAACGACCTGACTTTGACTTTGACTTGTACTTTGACTTTACTCAGAAAGTCTGGTCGTTACAATCTCCTCTTCCCCTTCATTTTCCCTTTCTCCTTCTCCCCTTCTCCTTCCCATCCCTTTTCACATTCAGCTTCTCTTTCAACCTCATCTTCATTTTCACCTTCCTCTCTTTCATCGGCCACTTCCTTGGCGTTTTCATCAACAACTGTTTGCACTTCTATGGTGTTTTGTTCTCCAGCCATCTCCCCCTCCCCTTCTCCTTCCCCTTCCCCTTCCACTTCCACTTCCCTTTCACCTTCAACTTCCCTTTCAACCTCATGTTCATTTTCACCTTCTTCTCTCTCAGCTGCTACTTCCTTGTCATTTTCATCAACAAATTTTGGCATGTTCTCTAACAATGTCAGACATTGTGAGTATTTAATGTGTACCAAGAGGCTGTTTGGATGTTCAATCTTTAACAGTTTTAACAATGTCCTCGTTTTCTTGTAACAGTCTTCTAATTCTTTGTATGCCCCACCCAACTTCTCAACCATTGCCTGTTAAATAAAAAAAAGAATTTATTAAGTATGGCGTTTTGTGTTTTTTGTTAAACTTATTATTCGAACAACATACCTCCTCAACTTCATTGTTTCATTGTTCCTCACCAGCACCATGGTCTTCATACTATGTTAGTACTCTGACTAGAGCATGGTTCCCTGATGAAGAAACTTCAAACATCATGTTCTAGCTTTCTACATCTTCAGCCATTACCCTTTGAGTGAAAGCCTCTTCATTTTCATCATTGATTTGCATGGCGTTTTACACTTCAGGATCGAGTTCAGCATAATCATAATGATCATCATGATCAAAACCATCATCATCATCAACCTATTGATGATCATTATCAACATGCTCATCAACATTGTCAACATCATCTTCATCTTCATTCTCAACATCATCACCATCAGCATCTTCTTCATCAACACCCTGCATTTTGTCTGTTGTCTTGGGTGTGGCTTCCTTAGCCTTCTTAACAGTTTTCTTTATAACTTCTTTGCCATCATGGATTTTTGGCTCTCCACCATATTTCCTCTTAACCAGTACACTCTCAAACATGTCAAGAGTTCTCGTTGTAACCCACTCAATCAGGTATCCTTCTTTTCGTTCCAATCTTTTTCTGTTGCGAGCATCATTCAGCAAGGCAAGCTGTAACACAAGACATTTTTAATTTTTAAATTGTTATTTTGTGCAAACTATTATATATGGAAATTGTTTTCTTACCGCAAGTATAATCAAGGGCCCTATGAAATGCTTTTTTGGAAACCATGCGGTTTTGGAGTGTTGCAAGCATTGGATGAGATAACCACACCAGTTCAGTTGGTTTATTTGAACGTTTTGTTTAATGTTATGCAAGAACTATTGGTTGACAACCGCATTATCACTTGCATGCCCAATTATATTGAAGAATGCTACAAGGAAATTTAGGCAGAAGTTTCTCCTGAAGTTATCCATCTCAGGCAAGATGTTATCAAAGTGGAGCTTCACACTTGGTCTGTTAATCCAGGCGGACCCTTTGAACTGTGCTCTCCACTCAGCCACTACTTGATCATTAGTTGTTGAACTTTTTCCCCCTTCACGGCCACGTCTCCATTCGGTATACCTATTAAAGAGTTTATCAATTCTTCATTGATATGTATTATATGGTTGCCAACATTTAGATTGTTTGTTCTTTCATTATAATTTTCAACCAACCAGTACCCAAGTGATGTGTGTAAAATTCAACATATAAATGACATCAAATGAGGCATAAAACTAAACCTTTTTTAGTACTAATGTTGGAAAAAACGTGTTTCTTTCTTCCTTTTGAATTTATAGAACCAAACGAGCTTAAAAGAACAAAAGGAGCAAATAAGCAGCCAAAACTAACATAAATACAAAAAGAAGGAATAAACGTGACATGCCCGACCCCTCGGCAGCATCCCCAAAGCAAAAACAAGGAAACAGAGACTGACCACGGGGTCGTGCCCAGCTGGGCATAGGGCGTGGTCAGGAGCCTGCACAAAAGACAAAACTGTAGAAGCTTTCACGCCCACCACGGGGGCGTGCCCAGCTCAATACGGGGCATGGTCAACGCAAAGATATGTAGAATCTTGATAGTACAACAAAGAGTTGACCACGGGGCCATGCCCAGGAGACACGGGGTCGTGTGGGGGCCTCTACTGACACTTGTAATTAATGAAGGAAGAGAAAACGATGGCCACATGGCGTGCCCACTGGACACGGGGCCGTGGCCAGAGCTCTGTTCAGGCTATAAATAGGGATGCTTGGTTCACTTGAAAGGCATCCCTTGGCAAACCACTACTCTCCCACTTTGCCACCACTCCACCACCACTACAACACTAACACCCACCACCATCATCCATCATGCATCTTTAGAGTGTGTAGTTGTATTGGGATCCAAGATTGATTGTAAGGGTTCTTGCCAATCAAAGGCCATGTTTGGTTAAGCCTCTTACATCACTTGGTGAAGACAAATCTTTTATGTATTACTTTTGATTTTTAATCTTTCGGCACTTTTTATTTGGGTTTGTATTAATGACTTTAATAACTAGTTCTTATGTTGAAGGTGAATTTTCTTTATCATTTTCTCGTGGTGTCTTGAGGTTACTTTACTGTCTATATAAAGTAAATGATGTCTCCATTCATGTCTTTACGGTCTATATAAAGGCATGTTGATTACCTGGTTGGGGGTTAGGGGGAAGGTTTGGTAAAGTTCTTGTCTCGTTCAGTGTATAGATCCTGCGAGGACCTGGTTCAAGCTTACTAGGACCTCCTCCAATACCCACTGGTATTGGATGGCGGGGGTGCGAATAGCTTGAACCCCGCATATGTAAACTACTATTAATTGAAGGATCGAGAAACGATCTAAACAAGTCTATCAAAAGAGTTCTAATCCATATCAAAGGCGGAAACAATGATACAGACTTGAATACAACTTGATTTCCTCTTGGAATGTCTTGTATATTGATATAACACTGTTACAGATCGAATTACACGTCGACAGCAGTTCGGTACCGGAATCAGAAAAAAGTTACAAATGACTCAGCACATCAGCTATTTATAGGAGTGGGTATTTCGCACGAAATAGGCAATAACCATTTCGTGCAAAATGACTTCACACTATACATTTCTCGTTTTTCATGCCCTGATTTATCTAAACGAATAAAAGACTCGATACAAGACGAAGTCGACAGACATATGCACCTACAGACTCCCCCTTGGATGTTGACGAAGTCTTCGGTGTCGAGTCATCACAGTCGTCAGTCTTTATCAGTCTTCGTACTCTTCCAACGTATCTAACAGTGTAAGTATCCTCAGACTCTATATCGTCTTCTCTCATCAACTAACCTCCCCCATGAAAGTTGATCTAACAATCTTCACATTTTCTTGATCAGATCTCTTGATTTCTTAAGTTCATCAGCATCAGCAGTTAGCGTGAACCTCTGGAATCGAATCTGGCTTTTGCATCTTCAGACTCCCCTTAGCTAGCAAATTCCCCCTTGAGTTGTGTTGGGATCGTAGTCTTGCTTTCACAGGTTCACAGGTTCAGGATTGATTCCTGGCTCTATTCTGGATCTATTCAGGATTCGAAACCTGGCTAACCTGCACAGTCTCTACCCAAAACATAAGTTTCATAATAGATAAGATATAACAAATTTAGAATCCCTGCTTACCACTTGTAATCAAAACATTTCAATTTGGATTCAATTTAATGAACCTGTAATCTTTTCAAAATTAAATTTCATTTCAATCAAACTCTCCCAAACAGTTTGTTCATCATGTTTAGCACTCAGAATTTTGAAAATCAGCTTTTCATCATCAGTTGTCGAAAATCTTTTTGTATTTTCAAAAATTATGCTAAAACATACTAAAAATCTTTTTAGATTTTGTAATGAAATGCAGCAAAGAAATATTTACAAACAATGTTTTTGCGAGTCTGTGTAAGAGGATCATATCAGTTTATAAGACAAATCACTTAGCACCATTAAGCTTTAAACATTTTAAGTTCTAAACAATTCACTTAGATTGTCAGTATACTGATCCACTTAAATTTTCACACAAAGTTCAACTGTTTCGAGATACGAGATTAATGTTTTAATTGATTTAAACTCATTCGCGTGTCCCACCTCAGAATATACTCCCGTATCCAAATCCCAATATTCAGTCTTACAGGTGAGTATACCTAGATGATATCTGTAAAGGGTTAAATGGGAGGGCCATGAGAGCTCAGGCTATTGCTTCCGCAAAATCAGAGAGATTATGGCTTCGACTTTAGGTGTGTTCCCTTTAGAGAATCTTTTCTTCAACAGCACATGATTAGCATTTTGCAATGTTTCATCATTTTTTATGCTGAGGGAGGTGATTTTATTTCAAGCAAGCGGAAAGTATTATACGGGGACTAGGCCATTGCTTCCGCAAAATCAGAAGTCCCGGGATAATACCCCAGATATCACTAAGCATAAAGACCTAGTATCTCAGAAAGAGGGGTCTTTCAAACAAGATTTCGGGGGTTACCCATATATCCGAGAGATGTTCCCCATGAGATAAGCAAATCTTGATTTTTAGGTTTATATCTCGAAAACAATCTACTAAATGTATAAAAACCTACTGGCATATCATCAGTGAGACCGTTTATCAAATTTGACTTTCCAATTCTTTAGCGTGCTGTGATAGTCCACTGATGTACTATCGTTTCCTCTTTTATACAACAAAACACATTTTTGAATTTTCTCATGTTTTTGGCTTTTTCAAATTTTTAATGTTTTTGGATTTTCTGAAATTTCTTACTCCCCTTAAAATTCAAAATCATTTAGCGAAAATTTTGAAAACAAACTATACAAGTAAAGTGACAATTGATTTTAAAGCTTCAATTCACCATCCACTTGGCATAAACAATCAGAACTCCCCCTTATAACAAACTATTTTCCCATTATGATTTCAAAACACTTAAGTTTGTTTTAATCAAAATGGTTTTTGTTGAAATTTTCACAAACCATTTGTAGGTTAGGGGTTCATCACATTGTTCATTCGATCATATGAAAAATTTAACACTTGTAGGTTCAACCAACAATACCACTTGTAAGAAATATAAATCAAGTACAACTTAATGTCCTTGATAAATCTTGCAGGTCAAAATATCACAGATGTGAATTTCTCAAGAAAGATGCCGATTCCTGCTCCACGATTACCAACTTGGGAGCTCCGGCAAGTCAGGGTTTTAAGTAGAAAAAGTTGTCACCCAAACCTGGCCAGCCTTGGGTGATTTTGAATCATCTCTATCCCACCATCTTTTTGATTTGTAAAAATCTTTCACATCCTTTACCTTACCATTAACCATCTTTCCAAAGATATGTTTTACTTTTCCATTAAAAACTTTTTCAACATCAAATTCTTCCTTACCAGAGAAGAATTGATCTGAAATCTCAATCTTACCAACTTTGGATTTCAAATTATCTTTCGACAATGGCGGAAAGTTTTCATTGTTCATTTCTGGAACGGAAATTTTCATAACTTTTCACAACAAATGACTCCTCTGACTTTGACGAGTCAGATTCATTGTCAGAACTACTCTCAGGTTTAACAACCCATTTCTGTTTGTTCAAATCAACTTTTCTTTTGTAAAAATGTTTCGAACTTTCACCAGTTTTGAAAGTTGAATCTTTGAACCTTTTAAAACTTTCAGTTGGTTGTCTTGTTTTGTCAACACATTTCTTTTTCAAAACTGAATTAGAAGTAACTCCCTGTTTTGTGTTATTGGACATTGGACAGTTCCAAGCAATGTGTCCAACTTCTTGGCATTTGAAACAGGTTCTTCTTTCAACTCTTTTCTCAGATTCTTTCACCAGATTCTTCTTTCTTTCAGTGAAAAACTCTTGATTTGACTGTTTTCTAAACCGTTTCTCCTTCTCTTCCTCTGAACTTGTACCTGAAACAAATTTAGTTTTTGGTTTATAAGTTTTCTCATTTTTATAATTTTCTGGGGGTATGAAACCTAATCCCTTCTTTTTGAAATTACTGTTATGGTTTGGTTTCTTTTGAAAACCGTAACCCATTTTCTTGTTTACTCTTTGTTGAATCCTTGAAGTGTATTTTTTAGGTTTTTCAGAAAGATTTAAATCTTTTATTTCAGAAATATTGATTTCTGTCAATTTGAAAATCTGATTGATTTGTTCAGTTTTAACACTTTTTTGGAAATTTTTCATCAAAAAATAATTTGTCAGAATCTTTCAAAGTATATGCAACTTTGAATGTTTCGTCATTCAAATTATTTTTTGATATCAGAAATTCTTTATTGTAAACCCTTTTGACCGGTGAACTCGGACTCTTGTCTGATGAACTCGAACTTTCAGATTTAGACTCCGACTTTGACTCTTCATCCATATCCAACACCTGATCGACTACTTTCTTTAATAACTCAGACTCATGATCAGTGTCAGACGCTGTGAATGTGATGTCAATGTTATCTGGTAACTCATCAATGGTTTCAGACTTTAACTTGATGTTGACATCCTTTTTTAATCGTTCCTCATTAGGCTTTCTGGGAGAATAACTATTCCAAATCGGGGGCGTACACTTATTATACTTGACATTTGGTTTGTTACCAGCATCCGTATCTTCCGTCTTTTTATCTTGAAAAGCTTTAAGACCTGCAACAGTAGGATAAACCCTGTCAATCAAATAATCACAAGTAGTATAACTCAACAACAATCGTTTGATTCTTCACTTTCAATCTTTTCGAGTTCCAAATCCTGCTTTAGCTTTGCACAATCTTCAATATAATCATTGATGACCTTCTACTTCGTCATTAATGTTGAACTCATCATTGTCATAGCAGCATCAACTTCTAAATTTGTCTTTTTCAAACCATCAACTGTTCTGTTTAGCACATCATACGACTCTTTCACATACTTCACATCAAACAACAACTTTTCTTTCATCTCTTCAAGTTCACGAATCTTCTTGTCTTTCTCTTCACAATGTTTGCAAGACTCCAAACATTTTAGACAAGGTTTCACGACTTCAACAATTTTTTCAACTTCGATGATTTTTTCAACCTCGATGATCTTCGCAACCTCGATGATTTTTTCAACTATTTTCTCCACTTCAGCAATTTTCTCTACCACCTTCTCAATCATCGGTTCTTCATCAAATTCTACTTTTACCTCACACTCTTCATCTTCGACCTTTTCTGTCGAATTTTCTTCAGCTTTTGCTTTTTCAGCTTCCAACTTTGTCTTTTCTTCAGCAATCCTTCTTGCTTCCAACTCTCTTTTCAATCTAGCAGCCTTCTTCTCATTTAACATCTCGATCTTATCTGCAAAAACAAATTAAAACTGAACGAGTCTAAACTTTTTCTAGCATTATTAATGTATTCTTCCTCATCATCGGTATCTTCATCACTTTCTGATGATTTGAAAATCTTCGTTCTTTTTGGCTTAGATTTGATTTCTTCTTCTTCCAAGATTCGAGCAACAAGACCTGAATAAGCCGGAATGTATTTGTCCCAGCTAAATCCCTCTGCTACTTTTTCATCATCTTGATTAACAAGATAAGCTTTTTTCTTTTCAACTTCAATGGCACGGGATGATGACGGTTGTTGATCAGTTTGATGAAAAATTGATTTTTGATAATAATCGTTCTTTTCTTGTCTTCCGGTTGCTTCTTTATTTTTGCATTCTCGTTTAAAATGTCCATTTTCTTTGCAACGAAAACAAGTAACTATTGATTTATCAAACCCTACTGGAGATGCACCCATTTCACGAAAATCATCTCTTCCAGTGATTTGTGTTAATTTTTCTGCTCTTCTTACTGCACTGGCTAAACACCACTTGATGCCCATCAATTCAAGTTCTTCAGCATCAATCTGGTCATAATCCTCTTTGGTGAGCATCGGATTTCCAATACGTCCAGCAACTAAGCTTTCATATGATTCTAACATAGCAACAAGTGATGCCATGTGTTGCTTAGCCACTTCTGGAGAGAGATTTTGACCATTTTGAATATTTAAAGTAACATTGCATTGCAGATTTGTTGCACTCTGTCGTTGAGGACTTGGTGTTGTGAAATTCGGGTCGAAACTTGAATATGATGATGAAAATCCACCACTCTGAGTGACAGTACTACCATTAGTTCCAGAAGAACTATCAGCACTGAAAGCAGTTTTAATCTTTGGACTCGGAGTAGTCTCAAATTTGTTTCCACTGTAGTATAAACTGACATCTTGTTGAGCATTTGGATTACTCATGATAGAGGTTTTCTGAATATCCAATTCATGTTCTTCAATCTTCTGAATGAACTTTGCCAAATTCATACTTTCTGATTTTCTCATATGTTTTAAGATCAACAAATATGTACCCCATTTATTCTGTGGTAACGCATCAGCTAGCTTATTAACCCATTCATCGTCGTCTTTCTTTATTTCCATTCTTCCCATTTCCAGAACCAGATGACAACATCTATCAATTGTCATTTTTGTTGTTTCACCTTCAAAAGCTACAAACATATCAAATGATTTCTTTAGTAAATTAGCTTGTTTGTTCTTTATCAAATCAGCACTTCCCTTAAATTTGTTAATCAACGCCAACCAAATTGATCTAGCAGTATTATTATGTTGAAGCAACACAAAAATATCTTCTTTTACGGATTGTTGGAGAAGACTAATCATATTTTTTCACTAGTATATTTTAATTTTTCACCATCTGAATAATCACTAAAAGCTTTTTCAATCCCACGTTCATTTTTCGGTTTAACGTAATCTATATCTAACGAACACCATGCGTCAAACTTATAGGCTTGCACCCAGTTTTCAAAACGATTTTGCCATCCTTTAAAATATTAAATGTACAAAAGCTTTGGTGGTTTCTGGTAAGTTCCCGTCTCATTCTCAATGTAAACAGTTTCGGCAGCTGTAACTGGAGCAACTGGTGTAGCAAATGCATTGTAAAACTCTTCTTCCATGTTTCGGTAACTTTGGTGCGAAATGGCCTCTTCAAGCTGAATGACACTTTTACACGAAATACATGTTCAAGTGAAATGGGTCCTCTTGATACGAAATGAACTTCAAGCGAAATGGTCTTGATGCGAAATAACCCTTTTCGTACGAAATGGGTAACTTTCAAACGAAATGATGTGATTCCGTGCGAAATGTAGATCCGAAATGCTATTTTCGTGCGAAATGAGATCCAAACAGTTCTTTTCGTGCGAAATGATGGTTCCAAGGTGTATTTCGTACGAAATGAATGATTTGATCCAAACGAAATAGGCTATTTCACGCGAAATGCTGCTGATGTCATCTTTTCGATCAGATTTTGATAAAATTGATCAAGTTTTTGTTCGATTTTAAGTCTAATTCTTTCAAGGATTAGTTAAAACAATGTTTTGCTTATAATGTGTGAAATTCAAGCCATTTTGACCGTTAAATCTTGTTAATTTTGAAATTGAAGGTGTAGAAATCAGAAATTTTGATAAAATCAAGTTGATTTAGCAAGAACTCTTCCTCCTGAGCTCTCATACCACTTGAAGGATCGAGAAACGATCTAAACGAGTCTATCAGAAGAGTTCTAATCCATATCAAAGGCGGAAACAATGATACAGACTTGAATACAGCTTGATTTCCTCTTGGAATGTCTTGTATATTGATATAACACTGTTACAGATCGAATTACACGTCGACAGCAATTCGGTACCGGAATCAGAAAAAAGTTACAAATGACTCAGCACATAAGCTATTTATAGGAGTGGGTATTTCGCACGAAATAGGCAATAACCATTTCGTGCGAAATGACTTCACACTATACATTTCTCGTTTTTTGTGCCCTGATTTATCTAAAAGAATACAAGACTCGATACAAGACGAAGTCGACAGACATATGCACCTACATTAATACTTTAAACTGGCTTCTGGGGATTGTATCCTTGCTGACTCAAACCACTTAGCCGAGGGTAACGTCACCTTCAAAAGAGGGCCCTACCACTTTTCGCATTAATAACTTACTTAATTATGTTTCAATATTCCGACCCTTTGGGATTGTATCCCTGCTGACTCAAACCACTGGGTTGAGGGTAACGTCACCTTCAAAAGAGGGGCCTACCACTATAACTAAGATAATCTCTTAAAAAGTCTGAAAGTGCGAAAATCATCAAAGGATACATTAAAGACGAGTTGGATCCAAGTGATTCTATCTTGTCTATCTGTTTTTATTTTGTTTATCTTTTCATTTCTAGTTTTTATTTTCATGTTTCAAAACTTTTCCCAAAAATTTAGATTGATTAGACGTTGAGGATAAACCGGTATTAAAAGCTCTTGTGTCCTTGGATGACCTCGGTATCTTACCAACACTATACTACGCTCACGATGGGTGCACTTGCCCAAGTGTGTGTTTAGTGTTAGTATAATATCGTGTTTTATAAATTTAAAACTTGAATAATGCCTAAAATAGGCTCAAAATATTAATAAAATCATATCACACCTAACGCACACCACCAAGCATTGTGGGTATGCTGTCTATTTTCATCCTGAGGGTAGCACCAAAGCCCATGTCGTGTATTGCCTTTCTTTGATTTTAATTTTGATTTAGATTTATAAACCAAGCAGTCAAGTTTGTAGGTTTTACTCTTGATTAAACTCTAGCCCCACTAAACTCATTAAATGGTTCTTCCTCAACCTCAACATCCTTACTTAAGGCCTTCCTCTTATTGGCGTTTTGGGCCTTGCCGGTGTGCACATTTTTTCTTACTCTCAACCCCTCTTCGCCTATAAAACATGATTAATTTCCATGGCGTTTAATAAAACAAATGATACATGTCATTTAATAACACACACAAATGATATATGTTGTTCAATAAGACAATCACATATGATACATGGTGTTTAATAACACAAATGATATATGTAAAATGACGTTCTCATACAGTCAAACAATATTATACAAACGATACATGTATTGGCATTTAGTAACAAACTATCAAAGTATATTACATGATATATGGAGTTTTACAAACAAACATAATAAAAAGTAACCATTTGTACCATGTTTTGTTGTTGTCTTCTTTCGTTATTCGGTGGTTCTTTGGCGTTTTGGAGCAGGTGACCTTTCTCTTCCACACCCATAGAAATATCACATTTATTGATAAAATTAAAACGCCAAAAACATCATAAAACTAACATAATGTAAATCGAAGTTAACTCACTCTGTTTTTTATCTCTAGATCTTGTTTGATCTTTAGACGCCATAAAATTTTTGTGGTTTCACGTTTTCTAGGGTTTTCGCATATTTTCGTTGGAATTGGGGAGGTTTCTCTAAGAAGTATGTATGTTTCGGTCCTGTTTGATGGGTTTTGTAGATGCACATTTACCTTTTTGCCCATAATGAATCGCGTCCACTTTCGAAAGTTGATGTTATTTATGAAAACGCCACCATGCCAATCTAATCCATAGATTGTTTTGATCCAACGAATGAGGGGCATTCTCACTGTTATCACACTTATAGGTGTTTTCTCTAAATCTTGCCCATATATATATTTATATATATATGATACATCCATTTTTTATACATATAGTTATTTTATACCGTATACATTGTAGTTATTTAATATATTTTTATAGTGATAATACTAAATATAACTGATTAGTAGTTACCTAATAGATAACCGATGAGTTTTGAGTTGGGTATACCCAACGGGTAAATTTTTCTAAATTATTACCCGAAATCCACGGGTATACCTGATACCCGATGGGTATTTACCAACTAGAAACCCCCGATGGGTTTTGGGACAAACTTATCTAACCGAGTTTGGGGTTGGAATTATCTAAACCTGTCCCAAACCCGACCCATTACCAACCCTAATTATAATGGCTCGTGTATGTCCTGTATAAGAAGCCTTCACCTCATTAGTGGGGGAGGAATGGAGTCTTTCTGCCATTTTTGTAATTAGGAGTCTCCTACTGGAAACAACTCTGTAGTCCCTTATATCTCTTCTTCTCTGTATGATTGTATGTAGATCTAGAGTTAGAGGGTGAAGACAAGGCGTGCCTCTCCACCTTTTGTTGAACACGGTTTTAGTCCATCTAGAGTTACATGTACGTGTGTAGTTTAGTGTTTTCTCGTATTTTACCATTCTAAAAAAGCCATTGCATCCAAAATTAGTAGTATTTATTATTACTATTTACATATGTATGTATGTATGTATGTATGTATGCATGCATGCATCTTTATGTGTGTTTGTGTGACCAAAGTTTGAAGTGTGGGAACATTGCTAGCTGTCTATTTTTTGGTTGGTTGTCAATAACATTGGAACAAAATGTAAGTATCCTAATTCTTATACGTACTACATTGTTTATACTCGCGGACATGATGAACTTAAACTTGAATCACATGCTTCTCAACTCTTTTGAAGTCTAAAATAAATTCTAGTATCGAAGCATTTTATAAAGTAATTATTAGTTTCATAAAACTAAGAGAAACTCTTATATAATGTGTATCTTTTTATCATTTCATGAATTTGGTATTTTGATTAAATTGTTTGGTTGTTTTCAAAGAGCCTAAAAACAAAAAAAAAGTAACTAAATAGTCTAAATCACTTGAGTCAAGGAATCAAACAAGTGTGAACTAAAAATCAAAACTAATTCCCTTTGGATAATTGTTGTAATACATATATCAACAAATTACAGGTCACTGGGTTCTTAATAAGATAGAAATATGGCTTAAACTATGTAGAAAAAACTATACAAAAGCCTCAATAGATGAAGTACACGTGTTAAATGTATGACAAGAACAATACAAAATTCAGCAACCAAAGGATCAACAAGTGACCAACTATTGTCTGAGCGATTAATGAGCAATGTTTAGTGATGTGGCATAATTTATACATGTTTTCATTCACATTTATCCCATATTTGACTTCTTTTGGATGCATTTTTACATAATTAGGTACTTAAGAGCTAATGTTGTGAATTAGTAGTGGCATTTGGGGTCCCGATGATAAACAAGCAAAAAGAGATGAAAATCAAGGAAATCACCAAAATTTGCCAAGCATGGTCGTGCGTGGCATATACACGATCATGTCCTCTAAAGATAGCTCAGGAACAGGATTAGGCGAAACATGCACGGACATGCCGAAAGGAAGTCTTAACGCACACCCATGAATGCGTGTCTGCACACCTCTGACAACCAAGTCTAAAGAAAACTATAAGCACTGTAAGGGACAAAGATATTGGCAAGGTCGTGCCTCATGAGATTGGCGCTAGGGGGCTTCACCATTTACACCTAGCCTCATGGAGCATATAAATAGAGGCTCCCACAACTACTTGCAACCATCCCATTCCACACCTCTCTTTAGGGCTACTATTTTCCCATTTTCCCGCCCAACAGTACCACTCCCCTCTTTTATCTATCTCATCTCGCATTTAGGGCTTCCCCACTTTCTCTCTCGCTCTGCTCTATTCGGATCTTAACAGATGTTCAGATCAACGCTCCGAATCAAGGTTAGATTATCAATAACTTCCATTATGCATACTGTTTTTATCATTCTATAAGTGTCAATATTTGTTTTCATTGTTCACTCATTCAATGTTTCATGCGTCTTTACCTAGGGTTTCTTGATATTCTAGCCCTAACCAGGTAAGTGTGCAAGAAAACTCTGTCACTATTTCTTCAAATGATGATACACTTTCCCTCTTCTTCTTCTTCTTCTTCTTCTTCTTGAATTTCAGCAGCAATGGATTCAATGATGAACGATCTCAACTCCCCACACTTGATGGGAACCACCATTATCGGCATCATGTACGACGGCAGCGTTATTCTCGGAGCCAATTGTCGAACCAGCACAGGTATTGTTCTCTCATTTCTCAACAATACGATGAGATTGATTTACAGTTGGCATTTGTGTTTGTGTTTGTGTTTGTGTTTGTGTTTTTGTTTGGATAGGATTATATGTGGCGAATAGAGCTTCCGACAAGATCACTCAGCTCACAGATAATGTTTACCTCTGCCGCTCTGGATCGGTACAACAACTCTCCTCTCTTTTTTACCATATAGTTATACTTACATTTTTTGTATATTTTTAGTTGATAACCTTTTTATATAGCATGATATATACTGTTTTAGGCATTTTTAATAATTATATGTATTTAATATATTAAGTTAAAGTCGTATTTAATTAGTTAAAACTGGTCTTCGTAGTTATATATGTAACAAGCCCGATTCATATTTGTATGAGTATTGATCACAGTGTGGATTGTTTCTTCTTTTTCAGCTTCAATCACCCGGTGTTTTGGCTATTGGAAGTAGCATGAAAGGGGAAAACTCGTATTCACATCACTTGGATTCTAATGTGAGTATGATCTCAGATTCTGGATGTTGTTAAATAGTTAATAACTTGAAAAGCTTATATTCGACCCATTTACTTCTGAACGGATTGGTGTACAGCAAAGCTTCTATATATTTAACTTGCACACTAATGTTGTTGAAATTGTTGTGATACAGGTTGGTGTCTCAGTTGTGGATCGGTTCACGTTTTATACCTTAGCTTTCTTTGAGAGGCTAAATATGTATGACAATGCATCATTAAGCATGTATAAATGATATAAATTATGAAAGTTCTATATGGTCTTTAGCCCATACCTATTACTCCTTTTTCGTTGTTGTTTTGCAGTCTTTTCAGCTCATTTAACCCAAATTTGTTGATGTCAACTGCATATTATTGAACAGATCTATACCAAAAACAAGTAGAGAAGGTATGGAAGTTGTACATATAATCCAATGTTACATGCTTGATAACGTGTTCATGACGATTACGATTTTTGAATCAGGTATACCACCCTACCAACCGATGAAGACATTGAGTTGAATAGTCGGTTGTGGTTCGGCTAGGGTTCCGCTGGGAACTAGATGACGGAGATGATCGGAGGTTGTCGGCTCTGCGGCCTGCACTTCTCACTGTTAATTTTTGGTCAGGTTTGCTGTTCAATTTTGAGGTTCACTTATCTAATTTTCATTTTATTTTTAGGCTTCTATATGATTTTGTGGTCGACTGAATGCTTATGTTGTAATGGATTTGAGGTTTAGGGTTAGTTATAAATATATTTTTCATTTTTCCATCTTGAGTTTTAGGTTAGGGTTTGTTTTATTTTTGTGCTTTTATATGATTTTGAGGTTGATTGATTGGTGACTTGCTATTGTTGTTTGCTGTTGTTTATTAATTAGGCTGCTGACATCACCGACCGACTCCAACGACTATGACGACCAACTCAAAGATTCGAAGGACAAATATCAGGTGTTTGCTTTCATTTTTTCTATGTTTTACTTATTTTCATATTATGAAATTTGTGAAATAAGGTAAAAATGGCCATTCTAATTACCTGAAGATTGCGTATGATATCCTTTTAATTTTAATCGCCCAACAAGTTTTTTGGTTTGTTTCTTTGTTCTTTGATTATTTGTTAGATGTACAGTTTCTACAGAATGTAGTTAAGAGCCGCACATAAATCTGACCAGTTATGGTTTCGGCAAGTATCAGTAAATTGTTGATCCTTTTGTTATCTTTTGCTAATTGTTAATACACTTTGTAATCAGTTCTTCTTCTCCTTTATTTCATATAATATAATGATTTGTTATAGAACTAGCTGATTTCATATTTCATTATAGTTTGTATGCGTTTAGGGTTTGATTTCATATTGAAATACCTGATTTCATATTTCATTACGATTTGTATACAGTTCATATGAATTTTTCGATAGTCACATCAGTCAAACACATCATATGGGCCATATGATTTGGAAAACACCACCTCATTCTTTTGAGTGAAATGAATGTTGATTTATCAAAAGATGCAGTTGAAGATATCATAAATAAGGTAATAACTGCATTACATCCCTGTTGAAAAATAGAATCGATAAATTTAGGGGAAATGGGGTTAAAAGGATGATAATCCAACAGTGGAGGATCTCATTCTACAGGTTGGATAAATTCAGGGGTATTCTCAAATAATGCTTCCTAGATATTCTCAAATAATGCTTCCTAGGGGTATTCTCAAATAATGCTTCCTAGATATATATATATATATATATATATATATGATACATCCATTTTTTATGCATATAGTTATTTTATACCGTATACATTGTAGTTATTTAATATATTTTTATAGTGATAATACTAAATATAACTGATTAGTAGTTACCTAATAGATACCCGATGGGTTTTGAGTTGGGTATACCCAACGGGTAAATTTTTCTAAATTATTACGGGAAATCCACGGGTATACCTGATACCCGATGGGTATTTACTAACTAGAAACCCGGCGGGTTTTGGGACAAGCTTATCTAACCGGGTTTGGGGTTAGAATTATCTAAACTCATCCCAAACCCGACCCATTGCCAACGCTAATTATAATGGCCCGTGCATGTCCTTTATAAGAAGCCTTCACCTCATTAGTGAGGGAGGAATGCAGTCTTCCAACCATTTTTGTAATTAGGAGTCTCCTACTGGAAACAACTCTGGAGTCCCTTATATCTCTTCTTCTCTGTATGATTGTATGTAGATCTAGAGTTAGAGGGTGAAGACAAGGCGTGCCTCACCACCTCTTGTTGAACACGGTTTTAGTCCATCTAGAGTTACATGTAAGTGTGTAGTTTAGTGTTTTCTCGTATTTTACCATTCTAAAAAAGCCATTGCATCCAAAATTAGTAGTATTTATTGTTACTATTTACATATGTATGTATGTATGTATCTTTATGTGTGTTTGTGTGACCAAAGTTTAAAGTGTGGGAACATTGCTAGCTGTCTATTATATTGGTTGGTTGTCAATAACTCAAAGTTGGCTAACATTGGAACAAAATGTAAGTATCATAATTCTTATACGTACTACATTGTTTATACTCGCGGACATGATGAACTTAAACTTGAATCACATGCTTCTCAACTCTTTTGAAGTCTAAAATAAATTTTAGTATCAAAGCATTTTATAAAGTAATTATTAGTTTCATAAAACTGACAGAAACTCTTATATAATGTTATTTAAGAACTTTATAAAAATAGAAGCATATAAAGAGAAAATCTTCAATATGTAAATAGTAGGATGCAAGATAAATATTCTAGAACACTGTAAATTTAGTGTATATCTTTTTATCATTTCATGAATTTGGTATTTTGATTAAATTTTTGGTTGTTTTCAGAGAGCTTAAAAAAGGTAACTAAATAGTCTAAATCACTTGAGTCAAGGAATCAAACAAGTGTGAACTAAAAATCAAAACTAATTCCCTTTGGATAATTATTGTAATACATAGATCAACAAATTACAGATTACTGGGTTCACAATAAGATAGAAATATGGCTTAAACTATGTAAAAAAACTATACAAAAGCCTCAATAGATAAAGTACACGTGTTAAATGTATGACAAGAACAATACAAAATTCAGCAACCAAAGGATCAACAAGTGACCAACTATTGTCTGAGCCATTAATGAGCAATGTTTAGTGATGTGGCATAATTTATACATGTTTTCATTCACATTTATCCCATATTTGACTTCTTTTGGATGCATTTTTACATAATTAGGTACTTAAGAGCTAATGTTGTGAATTAGTAGTGGCATTTGGGGTCCCGATGATAAACAAGCAAAAATAGATGAAAATCGAGGAAATCACCAAAATTTGCCAAGCATGGTCGTGCGTGGCATATACACGATCGTGTCCTCTAAAGATAGCTCAGAAACAAGATTAGGCGAAACATGCACGGGCATGCCGAAAGGAAGCCTTGACGCACACCAATGAATGCGTGTCTGCACACCTGTGACAACCAAGTCTAAAGAAAACTATAAGTATTGTAAGGGACAAAGATATTGGCAAGGTCGTGCCTCATGGGGTTGGCACTAGGAAGCTTCACTATTTACACCTAGCCTCATGGAGCACCGTCATGCTTGGTCAGAAGTTTGCCATATAAATAGAGGCTCCCACAACTACTTGCAACCATCCCATTCTACACCTCTCTTTAGGGATGACAATCGAACCTGGATCTGATGGGTAAATTCAAAACCCGAAATATATTAGATTAACTTTTATTTTTTCGCAGGTTTGGGATATTGTGATATATTCGTTTACCTAGACGCAATTACCCGATAACATATGTCCATTTAACCGATTGCATACTCAAAATATATTATTCTTTTTTGTTTTTGAATATGTATATATGATAAATAAATCATCTTTCTTCTGCTTTTTATTAAAGTAATTGAATCCTTACCCTAAGGCCCATATTATAAACACTACCTAAAAATGAAAAGGAACCTTTATTTCATTCCTTCATATTCACATATTGTTTTACCTCCTTCATTTTGTTTAGTACTTGTCTTCTAAAAGTGTATTTAGATCAATTTTTCATTACTTAATTTAAGACTTAATATAGTTGTAGTTATATGTAACACTTCACCCGAAACTCGTGCGATCATGCACAGTTGATACCTGACTTAGCAGCGAAATCGTAACTTTCCTTGTGAACTTGCTAATCCTGTGATATATGTTTATAAAGATTTTTATGTCAGCTTATGCTAGTGAGCTCATATATAGTTATATAAAAACAATCATTTCTTTTATAAACAATGAATGGCACCAATTCTATTTACATGATACACATAGGTTGGCACATGCCTTGGTTACCTTAGCATGTCCACATTTATTTTTACATGTGTGGGTATACATCCCCACCACCTTACATACTAAACAAATACCCGTACTGCCATTATATAAGACGGTGGCATACTGCCTATTATGAGCATATTTTACTACTGGACAACCCATACTGGGAAGGCTCACCACGGTTTCCCCGGCCTCAATACCTCATTACGTATCCATAGATCCGGAATACCCCAATGCCCATGCATGTATGATACATCACATTCATTTATTTATTAGGTTTGAGTGTGTTGCAGGCCTTACATGGTCTGAACACCTTCTTCACATCACATATATTTATTACACAAACATATAGCACAATTTAGGAAAAACAAACATGATACTCACCTGTTTAATAGTTGTTAAACAACTGCTAGTACGACCGGTTACTATCTCGGAGTCCTGACACAATTACATAATCCTAGGTTAGGCAATGACACACCTTACTAGTCATTATCATGGTTGGATATTGGTTAGCGTTGCCTTGTTTAAGTATAACTGATCAGTCCATGCGTAACTAAGGCTAGGCTACCCAATACCCGCCCCTAATAATAACCATAGTACCTAAAAATAATACCAACACTACTACTAATAATAATAATAATATTAACTACTAAAAATAAATAATAAATAACTAAACATAAACTTAAACGAGAGCATACCTTAAAACTATATACGACAAATTAATATAGAGTCTCCCTACTTGAGCTCCTACTCGTGCTAAAAAAAAGAACTACTAACAACACCCAATAAGGTATCGTATGCTTGAGAGTCTCTATACTAGAGCGTTCCCGTTAAAATTTACAATCCTAAACTGATATGATGCTTGTATTTATACAACGTATTGTTTTGAAATGTTGTGTTTTAGATATTATTATAATCAATTCAGTTGCTTCACTCGTTTGTCTCGTATAACTTTTAAAATGTAACATTTTATAAAACGGCGAATATGTCATTGAGACGAGCTCATTTTTATCTACATTTTAACCTAAATTTTATTAAAAACGGAGCAAGGTAAAAAAATAATATAATTTATTATTAAAATATTAAAGGGTCTCCTATAATAGCCAAAGCTCATCAAGATAGTTCATATTTCAAACAACTATTCTATTTGTTACTTACTCGTTTAATAATATATGAAGAAATATTAGTTTTATATATTTTTATTTGTCTACAAATTGAGGTGTTACTTTATCTATAATAAACTTCTATGGCGTTTTAAAACAATTAAAGGAAGAACACTACACTATTTAAATATCTATATTCTAGTTTTAAAACTAAAGGAAGAACACTACATTATTTATAACATCTATATTGTGGTCGCTATGACTGAACAACTACTTTCTAAAGAAGTTGAAAACCAATGGATAAATTTAATAAACTAACGGCTTTACCCAAAATTTGTTGGTATATTTGATACTCGGCTGGTAATCACCCAATAGAAACCCGACGGGTAATTACCTAACTAGTTTTGGGCAAGCTTTTGTAATCGGGTATGCGGTTGAAATTACTCAAATCCGCCCCATTGTCATCCCTACTTCTCTACCCATCACCACCACCACCACCACACATATACACTGAGTAGGGGTAGCTTCGTGCCCGGTCTACTCTATTGTATCACCGAGTGGATAAATATAGCTGGCTACTTTGAATAAAGAAGCACATTCTAAACTGTACTTGGCTTTGGTTGATCACGTGTGATCACAACATGATTATATCACAAAATGTTGGTATATCTATGTTTATGGCTACATGTGGCTAGTCTTCTTATATTACTTTGATATAGATGAACGGTGTAGATTAATTTATAATATTTGAGTTTTGTTTAAATGACGTGTTTATACTTTTGAATTGTTTAGCTATGATTATTCTTTATGAATAAGAGTACTTAGTTATGATTAACTTGAGTTTTGAACTTGTGCATGTATATGTGCGCCCGGTGTGGTCTTTGCATGCATTCCGGGTTTGCACGGACTATATGAAATATTGTGGTTGTCGCATTAGAGATGGTGGGTAGAGTTTTCAAAACATATAGTTGTCTTAAATAATGTGTTATCTTAAAGTCATAAAAGTCATAATTGTAAAATTGGTTTTTATGTCTTTGATCGGTAAACTAGCTTTTCCATGGTTATACTTCCGAGCTCAAAGTATTCACTGCGTGTCTTTGGGCATTCTAAGGCTTGTATTAGAACTTTACGTTTAAAGATAGTCATGGCTAAAATAATTTTAACTCCAGCTTATCTCCCCTAGTTTTGCAAGTAAGTCGTGGAAATGTTCGCCCACAGTGGTAATTCCATTTTATGCGAGAGTATGAAGGGTTTTGAGAGCGTTTGTCCGATGTGATCTTTTTTCATCTTATGATGAAAACCCAAACTACCTTACCATTTAACTATCCCAAGTATTATACTTTACATCATAGGGAATCGACGCCAAAGTGATATATATCTTAGATTGCACTTTCATATCTTTCATTTTTATATTTATGTTTTATTTATCTAAGTTAAGTTTATTTTTACTTGCATCAACCCTCTCTTTTATAATTGGCTAAACAACAACAAAAACCAACTATTGAGAGCTATATTGTCCGTTCATCGATACTTGGTTCTTAAATAACTATACAACGTCACCATAAGTACACTTGCCTATTTGCCATTTTTTGTAAATACAAAACAAAGATTTTTGATAAACAAAAATTATATAAACTTAGAGCATTCACATCCAATTCTTTACCATCATCCCTTTTTTTTTTAAACCTCCACATCCTATTTGGTATTATTATATGGAATGAGTTGAGAATTGGTTAAGGTTTAAAGAATGGGTTGTAAGAGTCTTTTAGGTTAAGGTTTAAAGAATCGATTGTAAGAGTCTTTTAGGTTAAATGCTTATGTTCTCCTTAAATTTAAAGGATTGATAATTTTACCAACTAGGATATGGATGCTCTAACACACATCCTATATCAACTCCAAACATGAAATTATGAAACAATGAGCATAAAATAGAACTAGTAAATGAAAAGTCATGAGTTTTGACGATGAAGTTAAACCGTGAAAAAAGTAACGTCAAAACGTTAATACAAATCCGCACATTGGGGGAGGGCGTTCGAATCTTTATTTGACGTAAACCATCGTGATGCAGCGGTTGCATCGATATTATTTGAAACTACGTAGAAATATAGGCAAAACCGTTAAATACGATGTCATAACAAAAAGTTCCTTAAAAACTAACTGTAACTTCATTAGAGTTCAAGGTTGTACTATAAATTGGAAAAAAAGAACTCTATTGATGTTTATGGCAAGTATGATAATTTTATTAAACTCTTTCTTATATATATATATATAGAGCGGTTAACATTCAAAAGCCCTTATCATACTTCACGTACACGACAATCCTGGCCGTGGATAAAAAGCGTGATTAATTGTATGCGTGATTATTTAACACATGCGTGATTATTTTCAGCAGCTTATTCCATGCGTGATAATCTTTCCATGCGTGATAATTCAGTTCCATGCGTGATAATGTGTTCCATGCGTGATAATCACATATATCTGACGGACAGGCTTGTTGCGTACGTGAAGTATGATAAGGGCTTTTGTACATTATACTTTCTCTCTCTCTATATATACAACAAATGAATACATAAGCTACCAACATATATCATATAACATAAACAAGGGTATCCAAACAAGACAAATACAAACCTAACGAACGTTCAAAATGAGCAACGTGTATACGGTCTTGTAAAGATCTAAGTGTCTAACGAGTTAGAACACATAACATCCTTGTAGATCCTTAAAATTGGCTTAACGGGGTTTAAACACGTCGAAAATGCACTAAAGTGTGTGAAAGGACCAAAGTTGACAAGTTTTGAAAGTCTGATGTAGGGGGTAGCGCTGCGCGACGCCTAAGGGCTTTTGCCGTCGCGCGATGCGACGCCTACATCTGGACAGAATGTTCATTTTTCAGCTGCAGTTTGATTCTTGAGGGTCTTTTATGCAATTTTGTTTGTGTGGGCATCAAGTTAACACCTCTCCAAGCATATGCTAGCTGGCCATAACACTTGTATGGTCAAGATTCATTGCTTGGGCACTACACAAACACTTGGAATGATCCTATAACACTTCCACAACTATAAATACCCATCCATTTCACCTCCTTCATTGCTCACATCCATTCTTGAACTCTAAGTGGAGGATTCCATCATTGGGAGCCACCTACCTGAGTTCTTTTAGTCCAATCTTTCAGCCATAGAGCCTTGTAAGTGTTCTTTCATGGCTTAGTTATTGTTTTCAGCCATTTAAAGCTGAAAGTCAAACAATTTGACTTTCGGTTTTGACAATCAATTGGTCAAATCAAAGTTAAATTGAACTTTTCAACGTGATCAAAATAACGATGGTTATAATCCCTAACAATTATACCTACTGATTACCACGTTGACTAGTCGTAGTGACGAGTCAAAGTTTCGGTCAAAATGCGTATTTATGCGCATTTTGCGACGAAACTATTTTCGGGTATCAAAACACTTTGTTTTGATGCCAAATCAGTTTTATAACTTAGTTAAACATGTTTTAACATGTTTAAATCGTCACTACTAGTTTAGTGCTTGTTTAGGGTCGTAAGTCAAGCGGTCTCGACAACCGCTTAGACTTTCGAACCCGACCCGTTTGGTCGATCATTAGGATCCGATCAAACATATTTAGTGATCATAGTTGTTTAGGGAATAACCTTCTGAGGTTATACCTTATGATCACTTAGGATTGGTTAGTTATTCGTTAAGTCGTTATTATGCCCATTGAAAATGACCAAAATGCCCTTTTAGAGCATAAATTCATTTTTAACATATGTAATCAAATTTTTGACATCTAAACTGATTTAATAACATATTTAAACATGTTTGGGCATGTAAGACTTAACATATGACATAGATAACCATCCGACCTTAGATTTACGCAAACGACGCGTTAAAGTAGCTTCAACTACCTTAACGGGTCATAACGGGTCAAAAGCACTTAGGATAGGTTTCAATTCAGAATGTAGGCTTTGTTAAACCATATCATATGAGTTCCAACACTCATTTGGTTTACAATACCTCATTCTATCCGATTCTTCGATTTATGTCCCGTTACACTAACATAGTATCCGATACACTAGGAACCACTTCAACACTTGAACTCTTGATCCTTTGAGCTTTGTTGTACCATTTGAACAAGAACTATACGTAATCCCAAGTGAGTACATAGTTCCCCTCTTTTACCGTTTTCAAATGTTTTGGGGTGATTCATTCGTGTAACCAATTTGTTTTTCCGATGTATGGCATATATGTGTTTACTAAGTGTTTTTATGTATTATTCCGATTATGCAAACACGATGTTTATCCAAATCCTTAAAAGATCTATCTATCTTCATAGTTAGATTCTTGTAGTATATTTAAAGTACAGTCTTAGATCTTCCTATTTTCATAGTGAGATTTTTAAGAAGTAATTTACATACGATGGTCATGGTTTATGTGTAGATTATTGGTGATTTAGATAACGAACTAGAGTAATACAATAAGCACATGGTGGATACGCCACTGGTACTTCCTATATATAAGTGTGCTTATTGTATTACCCTTCGTGGCGTTATCCCGAATCACCATTAGGACTTAAGATTTTTGTGACTGAAACTAAAGCATAGTTTGATATGTTATTGTTTACCAAAGCATAGTTTGATGTGCTACTGTTTTACCAAAGCATAGTTTGATATGCTATTGTTAACCAAAGCATAGTATGATATGCTATTCAAGTGACATTGTTTACCAAAGTATAGACTGATATACTACCAAACCAAATCCTTGTAGTAACTATCTATCTTCATAGTTAGCTACTCGTGGATGTTTAAAGTGCTAATATTGGAGTCCTTGTTTGGATTCATTGTGTACTTTAATGCGTGTTTACAAGTTAGGTGACAAGTTGACGATTTATGTGTTTATGTGGTAGTTATGATTTAGATAACGAAACAGGTGTAATAAAATAAGAACATGGTGGATACGCCGCCGATACTTCCTATATATAAGTGGTCTTATTTTATTACTCTTGTAGCGTTATCCGAATCACTTTAGGATTTTGTGTACGATTGATTCAATGTTCGATTATCCAAATTCTTGTAGAATCTTCCATATCTTTGTATGTTAGATTCTTAGAAGGATGTCTAAAGTATTATTATAAATCATTGACTTGATTTACATAATACTCACACAAGTTTTGATTGATTTCAAAACAGTTATTATTAATCCTTGATTGGATTTCTAATAACACATTTACGAGTTTTTACGATGATTTCAACGAGGTTACAATGTACGATTTCAAATGATATAAAAATTACTTAGTAATAATCATATTTCCATATACAAACTGTTTGCCACAAGTTTTCACAATTGAGATTATGTATTGCAATACTAAAAATTTTGCCATTCTCTAGCTTCAAGATTTATTTCAGATCAACAACTCTCGTAGTTACCAAAACCTAAGTACTCGCCGACATTTTTATGCTGACTATTTTTCACATATGTTTCAGGTTTTCAATTATTCAAGCATGCAACGCATAGGACTGCATCCGGGCCTTAGACTTCTTTAATCAAAAGACAATTACATGTATTCTTTGTAAAACAATGTTAACAATATTGAAACAATTTAGTACCGGTAGTTGTGAGCAATTTGTAACGTGACTCCCCGATATTTCCGCCGCGTGTTGTTGTATTACGCGATTGGGGTGTTACAGTCGAAGCCATTAGAGATCATGTGTGATGCAAGTGACACAACAACTGGTGCGGTTTTGGGTCAACGAATCGATAAAAAGCCGGTGGCGATTTATTATCCAAGCAAGATATTGTCCGAGGCGCAACTGAATTACACCACAACCGAAAAGGACTTATTAGCGGTGGTGTATGCCTTGGACAAGTTCCGGTCTTATATATGGGAAAGCAAGGTGATTGTGTACTCGGACCATAGTGCGGTTCGGTCTTTAATGGAGAAAAAAGATGCAAAGCCCAGTTTGATTCGTTGGTTATTATTATTGCAGGAATTTGATTTAGAAATTCAGGATAAAAAAGGGAGTGAAAAGGTAGTGGCGGACCACTTGTCTCGAATTACGGTGGAAGGGGTTGATGATTTGAGTGAGATAAACGAATGGCTCCCCGATGAGCAATTGTTGGCCGTGTCTACTTTCGTTGCACCGTGGTATGCCCATTATGTTAATTACCTAGCCACGGGTGCAATTCCAAGTCATTGGACCAAGAAAAGAAGGCAGCAATTCATGGTCCAAGTGAAGCAATATATTTGGGATGAGCCGGACCTTTTCAAGATTGGGCCCGATCAAGTCATTCGGAGGTGTGTGCCCGAGACGGAAGTGTTAGAGATTTTGATACATGCCCATTCATCCGCTTGTGGAGGTCATTTTAGTGGCCATAAAACGGGCTACCGGGTGCTTACATGTGGGTTTTATTGGCCCACAATTTTTTAGGATGCACGTGAGTTTGCTAGGAATTGTGTAAACTGCCAAAAGATGGGACGTATTTCAAAGAGGGACGAGATGCCGTTGCAACCGATTTTGGTGGTTGATATATTCGATGTGTGGGGCATAGACTTTATGGGTCCCTTCCCAAGCTCGAATGGGTTTTTGTACATCTTAGTGGCGGTGGATTATGTCTCGAAATGGATTGAAGCTATTCCTACAAGAACAAACGATCATTCGGTTGTTTGCAAATTCGTTCAATCCAACATCTTTGCTCGTTTTGGTATTCAAAGAGTGATTATTAGTGATGGTGGGTCGCATTTCAAGAATTTTAAATTTGGAAAACTGTTGAAGCGGTACAATGTGAACCACCGGATTGCTACACCGTACCATCCATATACAAGTGGACAAGTCGAAGTGGTCAACCGTCAAATCAAAGAAATTCTCATGAAGACGGTTCGAATGGATAGGAAAGATTGGTCAAGCAAACTAGACGATGCATTGTGGGCATATCGGACGGCCTACAAAACTCCAATTGGTACAACTCCTTACCGGATGGTGTCAGGGAAGGGATGTCACTTACCAATGGAGTTAGCTCATCGGGCACATTGGGCAATCAAAACGGTGAACGCGGATTATGATGAAGCGGGGAAGATGCGGAAGTTGCAATTAAGTGAAATAGAAGAGATCCATGATGAAGCTTATGAGTGTGCATCGGCGTACAAGGATAAGCTTAAAAAGGATCATGACTCGAAAATCAAGAAGCGGACCTTTGAAGTGGGCCAGAAATTTTGGTTGTATAATTTGAGGTTGAAATTATTCGCGGGCAAGTTAAAAAGCAAATGGATGGGCCCATATGTCATTAGGCGAGTCGGTAGATTTGGTGACGCTGATATCCAAGACGTTCACACCAACAAGCAACAAACGGTGAACGGACATAGGTTAAAGCCATATTTGGAAGGAAACGACATCAATAATTTGGAGCTTGACAATGTGGGCTATATCCTACGCCCGGTGGATGAGGAACAACCATAAGAGGCCCAGGTTTGGTAGTGTACGTAGTTAGTTTATTTTGTTTGTTTGTTTTGTTTGTTTTGCACAAATTCCGTATCTTCTTGAAACTTGTGTTCGAAACAAGTGTGGGGATGTTCGTATGAATGGTACTAACATAGTGTTGAGGACAACACAGGTTTTTCAAGGGGGTAGGGTAAATTTCCATGTTTTTGAAAAAATATAAAAGTTATAAACCTAAAAAAAAACATCTTAAAAATGAATTTTTGGTGAAGTACAAATTCCCAGGTGCTACCGTAATTTACTATAGGCACCGTAATTTACGGTAGCCTTGGGAAATTCACACCTTTAGGCTGCAAACCTACTGCCTTACGGTAGGAATTTTGTGCCAGAGTCCACCGTAAATTACGGTGGCTACCGTAATTTACGGTAGCCTCTGGCAATTGAAGGGAAGCATCAGTCAAGGGTTTGTATAAAAAAATAAATGAATAACAAAGTCATGTGAACTAAACCACATCCACTCGTTTTCTACCTATAATCCCCATCCACACATATCTCCTATCACTTTCATCTTCCCCACAAAATCCATTAGAAGCCTAACTTCTTCTAACCTTCAAATCCTCATATCTTTCTCAATTCTTGGCCAAATCGGATGAATTTTAGGTCTAACTTGACTAAAATTTCACAAGCTTTCTGATTTTGGGTAGAGAGTTGGAAGAAAACATCGTTTTCTTGTTTGATTTTGAAGCCCTAGGTGCCGAATTTTTTGGGGTTTTTGAAGCTTTTGTGTTTCTTAGTGTTTTTGCATCCATAACTCAAGGTATGTGATGTTTTCACTCTCTTTCTAAGGATGCATTGTGAAGTTGAAGGTTTCTATTTGTTTCACACACTTTCTTGTTCTTAGTTTATGTCATGACATAGTTAGTTTGAAAGATTGATTATGGTTGTAGATGTAGGTTGATGCTAAATTTTTGAACTTTTGGGAACCTTTACATTGTAGAGGCGTCATGCCCAAATTTTGTGAAAATATCATACGAAACTTTGTGTTTACTAGCATCTACAACCATAGTTACAAGCAAGTGTGGGGATTTTTGGATATTGGGGACTGATTTTGAGTGTTTGTTTGTGTGTTGTGATGGTGATGTGCAGTAATATGGGGCGAAAAGGAAAGGAACATGCGGGATCTTCAAGCCAACAAGCTGAAACACAACCAAAGAAGCGGAGATATCTCGGAAGATATGATGATAGTAATGAAGAGGAAGAGATAGAGTTAGATCCGGAGGACAAACCGGTATGGGAAGCGGGTCCACTAGATGACCAACCTATAGAGTGGCCACTACATCATTCGCAATGGGTGGACCCCTGACAAGATCAACAGCATGGTGACCCACAACAAGGAGGAAGTGGTAGTTGAAGCGACTCGTTTGCTTTTGGGGAATTTTCGGAGATGGTGACTTCCATCTTCGAGCCTCCTCAACCGCGTTAGCCTCCTGAACCGCGTTACTACTAGCCAGGTGGTGCTCTTTCTTGTACATTTTTGTAGATATTTGTTTACTTATGTTCATGGTTGGGAGGATGGGTGGTGTATTGGTTTTTGATGTTACGTGTTGGGTTGTGCTAGTTGGTGGTGTTAATGTGTTTTTATAAAAAATATAAAAAAATATAAAATGAAAAAGAACAAAAAAGAAATTTGGGGTTTGAGTGTTTAAGCTTTTGTTGATGTTGAATGGTTTTTAGCGATCACTTCCTCCCAAAACCATACATTGGGGTCAATGTATCCCAAGTATGGGGATGGGGGAAAATTTTGATGGTTTTAAAATTTTTTAAATCAAGCGAAACATTGTTGGAATTTGAACACTTTGCACTAAACCCGAATGACACACCGGCAACCCTTATTTACCCTTTTTCTTGGTGAGAGTTGAAGCCACAAATGTAAATAAATAAAGCTTATCTTTGATGAGAGTGGCAATGGGTGGGGGTACATTAGAACTTGTGCTTGAATACGGTTTAAGGCCTTAGTTAAACATGAATGTAGAAATGATAAGGGCAATTAGGTAGCCTCGTCTTGGTGTGTGCGAGTGTGGGATTTGGGGGTTTGGACCTCATAAATTATATATATGAGCTTGGTAGTGAGAGGGGTGGGGGTTTGGACATTTAGTTGCCCATTTTGAGCCTAAAGCCAATCATTTGTTGACCCGTACCTAGTTCCCCAAAAATTTACCCGATTTAACCCGGTCTTGTAGTGTTAGTAGTTTATTCTAGTTGTGTTATTTATTTTATGTTTGGTTTGTTTGATAAAAAAAAGTGAAAAAGCAATGAAAAATGAAAAAAAAATTGATGCATGAGTTAGTTGTATATAGTGCTTGTGTTTTGTTTGTTTAATGTGTAATAAGAAGATCGGGTTAAATCATTCGCTACTACATATATATGTCCATTTCCTACCCGTATGCCTTGCCACATTACAACCTTTAAGTCCCTTTGATTTGCATTCATGTTTTGGCACTTGTTAGGCGGAGGACCGATTTAGGTACAAGCATATAGTTGTCACCGAGAGGAGAGATATAGTGAGGGGTGTGTTGCTTGGGTGTTAGGAAAAGGTTAGTAAAAAGGATGACATGTTTTTGCTTAGTTTTTGTTGATCGCTTGTGCTCTTGAAAATGGTTTTTGATGGGTTGCTTCGGGGCAAGAAAATGTTAAGTGTGGGGATGTGACAGGTAGTCCGTAGGACAACCCTTAAGTGGTATAAACGATACGGTTAAGTGTGGGGATGTGACGGGTGGTCCATGGGACAACCCTTAAGTGTGTTAAAAGACGAGTTAATCCCTCATTTAATCATGTAATTGTCTTGAATTAGATAACTACAGTTGCTTGTGTTTCAGGTGCGTTTGGAGCTTAAAACGAGGGAAAATGCTGCTTTGGATGGGAATGGATTGGAGCGGATTACACAAGGATTGGAAAGAAGAACAAAGGAGGGGTTTCAGGGGTCCACCGTAAATTACGGTGGCTACCGTAAATTACGGTAGCCCCTGAATGTCTAAAGTTCCACCGTAATCCAGTAGAAACCCAACGTAACCATTTGATAGCTACCGTAAATTATGGTACCTACCGTAATTTACGCTAGGCTCTAACGCAAGATTTGTAACTGCCCATTTTTAATCCATTTTCAAGTGCCTTTTCATCTATCTCATCATTGGAGACGTTTCTCAGAATTCCACGGGCGATTTTTGGCTTCAGATAGTGTTTGTGAACAATTTCTAACATTTCGGGTTGTCTTTCGATTCATATGAACTTTAATCTTGATGTTACGATGATCCACCAAACAATGTCTGGCTAAACTTTCGGTGATCATCTTGGGTGGAAGGTTTTCCTATGACTTTTGTGTGTTATCTTTATTTCTAGAATAATGAACTTGTTTTGTTTGCTATGGTTGTTATGGTGCATGAATGTTTGATTGTAAATTGTTAATTGATGTTTTGATCATAGTCTAAATCGTACGTTCTTGGTTTCGTTGACAATCGATATATCACGGGAAGGGTTAGGGTTGGATATTGGTTAATTGGTCATCGGGATACAACCTCGCGTTTATCTAATCCGAGTACTTAGTTCGCTTTTATCACAACAAACGTTTATGCATGAGTTATGTCTATGTAATTTTCTAGTTGGATTTAGGCACAATTATTAATGGAAACCCGAAACCTATGATGGTCATTCTCTCTTAATCTGTTTTAACATCCAATCGTGATTTGCAATTAGTTAGTAATTTAGTCTTAAAACCAAAACAATAAAATTCTTGAATTTTAATTTCTGCAATTTTGTTTAAGTTTAGTTAATTCACAAAGCTATATAATCAACATACTTTCCACAAACTCCCTGTGTTCGATACCCAATTGCTGCTATTTATTAGTTGTAACTGGATTAAATTTGCGTGTGACTACGACTACACGTCAACCATCCATCCAGAAGGTCATCCTATCGAACCACTATACGATCACTCATCTCACTCAACACGCTGTTTTCGCCTTGTTCAACGCTTACGCCATCATTCTGTGATCAGGCTAATCTCCCACGCGCTCCCTTCAATCTAAGATCATGTTTATTTACTAACACAGACAGTGAGTATACTCGATCCCTTTTTGCTTAACGCACTTTTGGGTGTTACATACGTTACCTATATTAAATCACATCGACACACAACGCAAACACTTTTAAACGCTAACTGCTTTGCATGTTATACGTGTTTATGATGAATGCTTGTATGTTATGTTTACACAGTGATTGTTTCCTGACACCTTAGCAACGATAGTACTATAGTTTGGACTCAGTACCTGTCATGGACAGGGTTTTTAAGGGTTTTACCTCACATGGTCATCGTGGTGATAATGTGTTGCGCATTCTACAACTCGCAGTAATGTCGGTTGCGTATTTCATTGTCGATAGCTTACTTGCTTTACATTTCTACGTGTTACATGTTGGTTATGCGTAAATCGCTTTTCGCTACTATATGCTATTACACTTGTATGCTCACCTTTACGCTATGTGTATTGACTTTATTTTAACGTATGTGACAGGTGTCTAGGATGCTAGGATTGCTGAACTTTTGTGGAATCAAGTTAAGTGGTCTAGAAACGTCATTCATTAAAATTTGAGTTGTCGGAACAATATTTGTCTTTGAGAACAATGTCTGTAATAACTATTTATGCTTTATATGTTTATGGTATAGGACATGAACGTTAAATATATTTTCACTAATAGTGTTATGGATTCTCTTGGACAATCTGTTTCGCTCAATGCCTCACCCCGATGTTTCCGCCATCAGTTGGGGTGTGACATATTGGTATCAGAGCCATACCTATAGGGAATTAGGCAAGACTCGACCTATTCCAGGTCGATGTCTTAGAAATGACCTAGTCTATCGTCTAAGTACCAACAGACTGCCTTGTGCGAATCCGATAGCAGTTTCGCACGAGCCTACCTCTGTTACCCTCTAGACTTGCGAACACACCACACTCTACCGGCCTTTCCTAAGGTCGAAAACTACCACTTAACCTTTCCTAAGGCTAACGCCACACATGATTTCCCGAAAACAAACGAGTGATTGGGTCGAGATTAGGTGTGAAAACCGCAAACTCTCGATTAAGATCGCTCGTTCGACGCACATTTTTACGATAAACACGAGAATTTGCGTTGAGTCAGGAGTGAAATCCATATCTCGACGGAATTCTCCCTCTCTATCTCGTGATTTTATCACACAATCAGGGATAAAGTGGTTAAGTTAAGGGTGACACCCGCATCTTAATGACTTATTCCACTCTCTAATTTGGTTTTATAAAACTCTCACCAAAGTCTCGATGGATTCCGACGACTCAATTCGCGTAATAACCGAAAGGATGCATGCCGTTCACCGTGTGTCGGTGAGAGAGCACAGTCTATCAGGCCAAAAACGTGTACTCGAAGTCCTTAAGAATAGTCGAATCACTATGGGTAGTCGATGTCTCACACCCAGACACTCAGTTTCGATTCTGAACTCGCAGCCGCTGACTCTGTGAATTACCGATTTTATGTGTTTTATGTGGTTTTATATGTTTATGTGTTTCGATTTTGGAGACTTATTCTCTTTTTGCTTACCGCTTTGTTAAACGCGCACAACTCGCACTGCACATTTATCTCAAAACACTAACAAATCGCAGACAATCTATGAACTCCTTCATGCTATGATACTCGCTTATGCTACTCGCACTCGCAACTCTCGAATGTGCTTCACGGAACTTGAAAAATAGGTGAATACGTGCAAAATATGTAGGAGAATTCGTACAAAATATAGTTGAATCTATGCTCCTTTGCTTACGTACTTATGCGCTTATGTGTTTATGTGGATTAAATGCCTACGTGATTTTTGTGCCTGTGTGTTAGACGTGTTCCTGATGCTTTATCTAGTAATAATAAGTATGTTAGTGTGGAGAGATTCAATTATATCACGTCTGAATCCTATGACGATGTCTGTTCCAGACAATGTAGCCATTTGGTTCGCACACCTCTCGCGCTACTCGCCGCAACCACGCTGACAAACGCACCGCCTCTCTAGTCGGCAAGGAAATGGCTAAGTTCATTCCACAGATTGTCAGCGAGATCAATGAGGTGAAGAGCAGCTCCTCTGTTGATTCAAAAAGTAACTCGCCCATAGCTTCTTTTAGCTTCAAGCAATTCAAGGCCTGTGGCCCCAAAGACTTCACTGGTGAAGATGGGCCCAACGCCATGTTTCAGTGGTTGACTCGATTGAAGTCACTCTTCGACAAAGCGGATGTCCAAACAACCTCCGTACTGTTAACAAAACTGGCTTTTTTCAGTCCAGGGCTCTGGACTGGTGGACTGCCGAATGAAACAGGCAAGGTAAGGATGCAGCCTATGGACTTTCTTGGGATGAATTGAAGGAAATCATGATGAAAGAATTCTGTCCCCTACATGAGCTCCAGAAGTTGGAAAACGAGTTTTGGAATATTAAGCAAGAAGGTGGCGACAATGCTGGTCTTACTGCTCGCTTTAAGCAGCTTAGTATCATCTGTCCTGGACAAGTCTCAACTCCCGAACTCACAATCAAGAAATACATTCGCACTCTACCCGATTGTGTTGTCGATTTTGTTCAAGCCGCCAAGACTACTACCATCAAAGAGACTTATCAACTCGCCACTGAAATCAATGACAAGCGAGTTCTGGCTGGTTACTTCAAGAACACCACCAAAAGTCTCCATCAAGTCACCACTACTCCCACTCCTGACACTGTCGCATCTGAAGGATCAAAATCCTCACGTCGCAAGCGCAAGAGCAGCAACAACAAGAACTGTGTTGTCACCACCGCTCCTCTCTGTTCCTGCCCAACCTCAGAACCAGAACCGCCAAGTAGCAGCACCCGTGACCAACGCACCGCCTGCAATGCGTGCGTATACTAGTCCTCACCCTCTGTGCCCTACTTGTACTTGCCATCATCTAGTTGAGATTGCTTGACGTTTATGTGTCCACGCAACCTCTACAGGCACTTTACCACAAAGTATCGTACTGGCCCTCGTCAGCAAGCTCAAGTTCAAGCGCCTCCTGCACTGCTAGCTCCTCTTCCCGCTCCTCAGGGTAACCAAGCAACTCCTGCTCCCTCTGCTCATGCACGAGCCTGCTTCGCGTGTAGTGATCCTAACCATTTCGCAAACGTCTGCCCGAATCGAGTGGTGAAGCAAGAGCCACAGCAGCAACCAGCGCAGCAACAACATCAATAGCAGCAGCCTTAGCAGCAGCAGCAGCGAGCTCAACAAGCAGCCCGTGAAAGAGCATTCAACATCAATGTCCGCCAGGCTCAAACTGACAACAATGTTGTTAATGGTACGTTTCTTGTCAACGGTATTTATGCTTCGTGTTTATTTGATACTGGAGCCGATAACTGTTTTGTGTCGTTAGAATTCGAAAAGCTCCTAAACCGTAAACGCGTAAACCTCCCAACGACGTTCGACGTAGAAATTGCCACCAGGAAGAACTGTTACTATTAATTATGTTCTCCGTGATTGAACTCTTGAACTCAACAATCACGTTTTCCTGATCGATCTTATTCCGATGCAGCTTGGTAGTTTTGATATCACAGTAGGCATGGATTTTCTTCGGGAAAATCGTGCTGAATTCGTTTGTTTTGATAAGATGATTCGTTTCTCTCTCGCGAATGGTGACCAACTTTGTGTCTATGGCGAAGTACCATCGAAGGACCTCAAACTCATGTCGTGCATCCAAGCGAGCAAGTATCTCTGAAAGGAATGTAAAGCTTTCTTGGCACACATCGTAGTTGTGGAGAAAATGGAAAAGAAGCCAATGGAAAAGGTACTTGTGGTTCGTGATTTTCCTGCTGTCTTTCCTGACGATTTACCTAGTCTACCCCCGAGTCGTGATATTGATTTTCGTATTGACCTCATTCCTGGAGCTAACCCTGTTGCTAAAGCTCCCTATCGCCTCGCTCTGTCTGAAATGCATGAACTTTCGAGTCAACTCCAGGAATTGCTTGATAAAGGCTTCATACGCCCTAGCACATCTCCTTGGGGCGCACATGTCCTTTTTGTCAAAATGAAGGACGGATTGTTCCGAATGTGCATCGATTATAGGGAACTCAATAAGCTTACTATCAAGAATCGCTATCCCTTACCCCGAATCGACGATTTGTTTGATCAATTGCAAGGCGCTACGTGTTTTTCCAAGATCGATCTACGCTCAGGTTACCATCCGTTACGAATTCAGGAGGAAGATATCCCTAAAACCGCTTTTCGAACCCGTTACGACCATTACGAATTTGTTGTTATGCCCTTTGGACTTACCAACGCACCCGCGATTTTCATGGATTTGATGAATCGTGTGTGTAAACCTTTTCTCGATCGCTTCATCATCGTGTTTATCGATGATATCCTTATCTATTCGAAGTCGAAAGCCGAACATGCGTAGCATCTTCATTTGGTTCTTGAATTACTCTAAGGGAATTGCCTCTACGCCAAGTTCTCCAAGTGTGAATTTTGGCTCGAGGAGGTTCAATTCCTCGGTCACGTCGTCAATAGCCTTGGTATTCACGTTGATCCCGCGAAGATTGAAGCAGTTAAGAGTTGGATTAAACCGAAATCCCCATCCGAAGTTCGTTCTTTTATTGAATTGGCGGGTTACTACCACCAATTCATCGCTAATTTCTCTAAAATCGCTGTGCCGCTTACCTCTCTCATGCATAAAGACAAGCCTTTTGTTTGGGGAACTGAACAAGCGGAAGCCTTTCAAACTCTCAACCGTATGCTTTGCAACGCTCCTATCATCGCGTTACTCGATGGAAACGACCACTTCGTAGTCTATTGCGATGCCTCTAACCTCATTCTTGGTTGTGTTCTTATGCAATGGGACAAGGTTATCGCGTACGCCTCTCGTCAGCTCAAGATCCACGAGAAGAACTACACAACCCATGATCTCGAGCTTGGTGTAGTTGTTTTTGTGTTAAAGATTTGGTGACATTACCTTTACGGTACCAAGTGTACGGTCTTCACCGAACATAAGAGCCTACAACACATCTTGAACCAGAAGGAACTAAATATGCGCCAACGCCGATGGGTTGAACTTCTCAATGATTACGACTGCGAGATACGTTACCACCCTGGCAAAGAAAATGTCGTTATCGACGCCCTTAGTCGACGAATCTATCTGCATAGCGTTCGTAACGTACAACCCCAGCACGACCTCAAAGCTCTAATTCGTGACGCTCAGCACGCCTGCTTCATTGAGAACACCTTGAAAGAGGAAATGAAGAAGTGTAGTGCTGAAACCCAACTTGTCACCAAATCGAACGGTATCTATTAGTATCTCGATCGCATCTGGATACGCAGTCGCAATAATCTTCGGGATATATTGTTGACTGAAGCCCACAAGTGTCGATATTCCATTCATCCCGGTGCCGAAAAGATGTACCAGGACCTTCGTATTCGGTACTGGTGGCCTGGAATGAAGAAGGATATCACTCTCTATGTTGCGAAGTGCCTGACTTGTTCGAAAGTCAAGGCTGAACAACAACGACCCTCTGGCTTACTCGTACATCCCGAGATCCCTATGTGGAAATGGGAGAGTATAGCTATAGACTTCATAATGAAACTTCCGGGCATGCCATCAGGTCACGATAGCATTTGGGTTATCGTTGATCATCTTAGGTGGTGTTTGGATTTCCTGAAAAGGTCTTCAGAACCACTTATGTCTGCGCCGCGCAGACCGCGCGCAGACCTTTGTGTCTGAAGAGTGTTTGTTTTCTCGAAGACCTTTCATTAAAAAAGGTCTGCGATACCACTTCTTGGTGCAGACATGGACCAATGTCTTCATGGGTCTGCAGGACCTCCTCTTCTTCACAAAACCCTGACACCTCTTCACCCCTTCACCCCTTCTCCTTCACCCTTTCTCCTCCACCCACCATCCGCCACCACCTCCGCCGCCCCACACCCACCTCCAGCCGACACCCACTCTCCTCCACCAACGGAAATCGCGATTGGCATCTGGACATCCAGATCTGACGAAACTCTACGGTGACGGCGGACCGTTAAGTTTTCGAATTCATCTTCGTAACTGTTTACATCTTAAGAAAAAGATAAGATTTTAATTAAGAAAAAGATAAGATTTTTAATGTGGGTTTGAATTTAATTGCTTGTGGGGGAGCGAAGATTCAGGGAGTAGTTGGGGAAAAAGAAAGATAAAGATGAGATTTTTATGTATGAATTTGTGCTTCGGAGAGTGAAAAGATGAATAATGTTTGAATATTATGGAGAAAATGTAGATTGTGAGGAGAAAGGGGAGAAGAGAAAGGGAAAAAAATTGCAGATGTGGTAAAGAGGTGAGATAATCAAACACTCTTTTTATTACACTCCGCAGACATTTGATCCACCTCTTCTCGTGCAGACGTTTGCAGATGTGATCCGCAGACTGCAGACCTTTTGCATCTGAAAAAACAAACACCACCTTACTAAATCAGCTCACTTTCTGCCGATACGAGAAGTCTATAAGGTTTAACGATTAGCACGAATCTATACCGACAAAGTCATTTCCATCCCCACTTTCTGCCGATGGTCTATTTACCTCGCCCTTTGGGAAACATTTCAATCCGCTCTCGGTACTAGTCTCAATCTCAGTACTGCTTTCCATCCCCAGACCGACAGTTAGACTGAACGGACGATTCGCACCCTTGAAGACATGCTTCGTTCGTGTGTCATAGATTTTGGTGGTAATTGGGATTCGCATTTACCTTTAGTCGAATTCTCGTACAACAACAATTATCACTCTAGCATTCAAATGGCACCATTTGATGCATTATATGGAAGAAAATGTCGATCGCCTATTGTATGGCACGAGATCGGAGATGCGCAAATTGCCGGTCCTGAGTTATTGTCAGAAACGACTGACAAGATTCTCCAGAAATGAGACAATCTCTTGAAAGCTCGGAGTCATCAAAAGAGTTACGCCGATAAACGCCGAAAGCCCCTTGAGTTCGAAGTTGACGATCACGTACTCATAAAGGTTTCACCTTGGAAGAGGGTGATCCGATTCAGCAAGAAAGGAAAACTCGCGCCTCGATACATTGGACCCTTTAAGATTCTGGAAAGAATTGGCAAAGTGGCCTACAAACTCGAATTACCAGAGGAACTTAGCAACGTACATCCAACTTTCCACATCCCGAACCTCAAAAAGTGTATAGCCGAGCAGAATTTACATGTTCCTCTTGAGGATCTACAAGTGGACGAAACATTACACTTCATGGAAAAGCCAGTCGAGATCATGGATCGAGAGACCAAGAAGCTCTGACGCTCACTCATTCCTATAGTGATGGTTCACTAGGAAGGCAAACGCGGGGCCGAGTTCACTTGGGAACTCGAGAGTGATATGAAGGCTAGGTATCCACAACTATTCGTTACGCCTGCGCCTTAATTTTGGGACGAAATTCCCTAAAGTAGGGGAGGCTGTAACAACCCGACTTTCCGAAGTCAAAGTCAAAGTAAAAGTCAGATTGTTATTCAATTCTGTATTTTCTTGCTTAATTATTGCATGTACTCTCGTTATTCGATAAACAGCTTAGCCATTTTGTGTTGATCGATATATTTGTTGGGATTGAACCCTATACAAAGGAATAGTTGATAAAGCCAAAACTGGTTCAGATCAGTGGATCCAGAATAAGCAGTTGTTTGCACTTAATCATTCCACTTGAAAGTGGCCCTAACATCTGATGACCCAAAGCACTGCCCTTACAACTACTGATGATCTAAAGACTGTTGAAGATAAAGCACTGATGTTCAATCTACTGATGTGACTCAAGTACTGCTGAATACCCAAAGCACTGCTGGAGCTATAACAATGGAATGAAGAAGCAGTAGTTTACTTTATGCTTTGTATTATACTTGTAATCAGTTGTTTAGTTATCAGTGGTTGTAATAGTCAGTGGTTAGAGGTTGTTAGGAGGTTAGACGTCACTTTCATGGTGACGTCAGCCGAAGATGCTCAGTGGTTGTTCTGTACTATAATAGAACAATATTCTGTACTGTTCTATTAGCTCTTTTGCACAAGTCATTTTGTACGAACAATCAAGTGAGCTCAGGCTGAGGGGGAGATTAGTGCATGCATGCATTATAGTTGATTATTGTAATAAATACAATCATTCGATTATGAGATAAACATGTATTCTTAAAACTATTTCTTCCATTGATTATGTGTTCAAAGTTTGCTTCATTTATTTCCGTTGCGTTTAACTCTATTTCATCTTCCTTCTAATCAAACGAACACAATCAAACGAAATTCAGATCCTACCAATTGGTATCAGAGCTAGGACAGTCAAATTTGATCTAACAATCATTTTGACGTAAAAGTTCAGTTCAATTTCGTTGATACTTTTGATTGTTCGTGTTTAGTTGAAAAACAGAGTAAGGGTTAATCACTACAAAAGTTGATTATTCAGTACCAGTAAAACAACCAAAATGGCTACACAATCATAGGATAACACTAATAACACTGGTTCTCTTTTCAAACCACCCATGTTGGTCAGATCTGAATACAACATCTTGGAGCGAAGGATGAGTCACATCTTAGCTCAACAAAATACCAGATGTTGGAAGTCGGTTGTCTTTGGACAACATGTTCCAATGGTGCCGAGTGCTGAGGATCTAAAAGTTCTAGTACCTAAGAAAATTGAAAATTATACTGATCAAGATTTTCAGAAAATTGAACTGGATGCCAAGGCATTTAGCATCCCTGCATCTGCATTCCCAAATGAAATTGATGCTGGGCTGTTACACTATAACAGTGGCAAGGAATTGTGGGATGCACTTAAGGAACAATTTGGTGGGACTGAAGAAGTAATTGAAAATAACAGGGGAATTTTGAACCAACAGTATGAAACCTTTTGTCAAACTAAGGGTGAATCACTAACACAACAGTTTGAACGTTTTTGCTGTCTCATAAGTGAACTAAAACTTGATAAGGGTGAATTTGCTAAAGCAACCCAAAACAGTAGGTTTCTTAGGTCACTTCCTGATAAATGGGACACAATTGCTTTTGTAACCAGAAATTCAGTTGGGTTCAAAGATCTGACCCTGACCCAACTTCATGGTAGACTCCTGACCTATGAAAGGGAGTTGAACCAGAAAAAGAAGTTGCAAGAGACTGGGAAGGTTGCAGGTGATTATTCATTTGGCAACACAGCTCTTTTGGTTCAGGAAGAATCTGGTAGAAGTAAGGATCAGAGTTATGATCATTACATTGACATAACAACTGGTCGAGCTTTTAACTCTGATTCTCACTCATCCAATTATGCTTTTACAGCAAATGGAGAAAACCAGAATTCTGACAATCTGTGCTTTGAACTCAATGATCTCTAGCATTTTGATCCAACTGATCTGGAAGAGATGGATATTTTACACCAACTTGCACTGTTGTGTGTTAAAAGTAGGGTTGGATAAATCAAAAATCAAATGCTACAAGTGCAATAGGTTAGGTCATTTTTGCTAGAGAGTGTAGGAGTCAAAACAGTGAACCAATCATCACACACCCTAGTTCTAGACCACAAAATCACCAAACCACTGTGCAGTATTCCCAATATGCCCATGTTGTCCATGTAAACACTGCTCACTATGCACACCCTGCAACCCCTGTTCCTATGCACTATGTCCAAACCACTGTTCCTCAAATACAGTATGTCCAAGCCCTAGTTCCTCAGGTTCAGGTGCAACAAGCTGTACCTCAACAAGCTGTACAAACAGCTGTTCAAGAAGATCAGCAAAGCTTTTTCACACAAGGCTTTGTTGATTGGAGTAGCTTGCATGAGGAACTAGGAGATGAAAATTTTGCTCTATTTGCTGATGATGCTATTTCTAATGATGAATTTTGTTTTGTAGCATTATAATCAATTCCTAAAGGGCTGGAAACTGAAGAAGGAACATCCAGTGCTGAAACAGTGGATAATATTGCTGAAGCAGTGGTTACTGCTGTTGTTGGTGAGCAACAGTTGGAAGAGAAATCAGAACCCCTGTTGGAACCACTGTCTGACCCATGGTCTGCTGAAGAAGAAAAGGAAGAGAAGAAGCCAGAAGAAAGTGAACATGTCTGTGATTGTGCCATGATGGCTGTATCTAAGGTATCACCTCAGGTTCTTAAAAACCTTTATTCAGACAAATGCATCAAAGCATTTGCAAACATCAAAGAGGTGAACGAAAACCTTAAAGATAGATTGTTAAATGATGAAGTACAATTTGAAAAATCTTTTAGAGAATTGAAAATCAAATTGTCTGATAAAGAAAATGAGATTTGCAGCCTCAAACAAGAGCATAGCATTACCAAGGACCAACTCCAGACCATGATAGAAAAATATCAAGTCTGTAAAAAGGAGTTGGAATCCACCCAAATCACTTGTGAAAAATGGGTGGAATCCTGCAAAGGTTATGAGATTATGCTTGAAAAACATATTGAAAGCAATGTAAAATTTGGCATAAGGTTTAGGAAAAATGACCAAGTTGAAAACACTCCTACAAATCAATCTGGTTCTGTTGAAATCATACCCACCAACAAGGATGGTCAAGAAGTTAAAATAACTGATAAACTCGGCAACAAAATCACTTTGGAAAGATCAGTGGGGTCCTCAACTTTTGAGGAGATTGAGAAATACCAATTCAAACCCACATGGTCTGATGAGTGTGATATCCTTGAAAATTTCAAACCCATGGATTTCACCACTGTGGACGGTGTCAAAGCTCCAAAGGCCAAGGTTATTCCTCTTAAGGACATCCCAACAGTAGTTCAAAACTCTATTGCAAAGGAGTCTGAAAAGAAGAAAAAAAAAGAAAAGATTAAAAATTTGTTCTGTGACTTTTGTGAAAAGAAAAATCATTTGACCAAAGATTGTTTTCATTTAAAAACTTATGATCTTAACAAAACAAGTACCATTGTGCCTTCAAAGAGCTGCACCATATGGGGTAAATCAAACTATTCCACTCAGAAGTGTGTGTATTTAAAATCCTTTGAGGTCAAAAAGGAAGAATACACATCAAAAACACTCATGAGTTCATCAAAACAACAAGTCAAGAAACAACCACTATTTGTTCCAGTCCAAACAGCTATTACAAAACAGCTGAACCAAACCTCTGTCAAAAGAGAGGTTCAGGTGACTAATGCACCCCCTTCTAACCAATACCAAAGAGGTAAAGGTCAACCACCATACCCAAGGGTCCCACATGTTTATGAGGCTTACAAAAGGCTTTCTAAACCAAGAGTGAACAGGCATCCCTTTGGGTATCAACAGTTGATGAGACAGGACCCCCAACAGTGGTTAGAGAAAAACAGTTCCAAAGCTGTCCAAACACCTGTGCTAACCATTGTCCATCCACCTGAACTTAACACAGACACTGTTGAGACCCCATCCAAAGCCTTATTGGCTTTGGAGACCCTCCTGAACTAATTATTTACTTGATCTGCAGGGAGCTTCTGCATGCTTAGATAGTCTTTGGTATGTAGAGAGTGGAGGCTCCAGGCACATGACTGGATATAGAGCCCTAGTCAAAGAATTCAAAACTCATGGAGGGCGTGATATATTTTTTGGGAATAATAGTAAAGGGAAGGTGATGGGTTCTGGTACAGTACAGTCTGGAAATGTTAAGTTTGAAAATGTCAATCTGATTGACAATCTAAAATTCAACCTCCTTAGTGTCTCACAAATGAGTGACAAAGGTTTTGGCTCATTCTTCACTAAGGATTGTTGTAGGATTATTGGGCCAGAAATGGTCAAAAAGATTGAAGAAATAATAAAAAATGGAAAAACTCAACTTGTTGCTCAAAGGAGTGGCAATGTTTATGTAGTTGATTTGTCAAAAGAAAGCCCCAGGACGGATACTTGTCTGTTCTCAGCTGCCTCTAACAAAGAGACAGAACTTTGGCACAGGAGATTAGGACACACAAATCTCAAGACAATCACTGCTTTGTCAAAACCGGGTCTCGTAAGAGGTCTTCCTCAAAAACTGTTCACCTGTCCTGAGCATTGTGTTTCTTGCTTAAAAGGAAAACAACATAAAAGCTCATTTAAGTCCATTGAAGAGTCCAAAACAACCAAGTGCTTGCAAATGCTGCACATGGATCTGTTTGGACCAGTAAAAGTCATGAGTCTTAAAAAGAAAAGATATTGTTTGGTAATTATAGATGACTTTTCTAGGTTTACATGGACTTATTTCTTACATTCTAAAGATGAGACTGCATGCATTTTGCAAGACTTTGTCAAACAGGTTGAAAAGCAGTTTGACTTGCCGGTAAAAGTATTTAGGAGTGACAATGGCACAGAATTCAGAAATAGGGAGTTGGATGAGTTTTGTGTGTCAAAAGGAATTGTAAGGTAGTACAGCATTCCAAGGACACCAGAGCAAAATGGGGTTGTTGAAAGAAAGAACAGGACACTGATTGAGGCTGCCAGAACCATGCTTGCTGATTCAAGTTTGCCATTAACTTTCTGGGCAGAGGCTGTAAACACTGCCTGCTATGTCCAGAACAGAGTTTTGATCAACCCCAGGCATCAAAAGACTGCCTATGAAATTCAGTATAAAATCAAACCACTGATCTCATAATTCAAAGTATTTGGCTGCCCATGTTTCATTTTAAATCTAAAAGATTCAATTTCAAAATTTGCAGCCAAAGTAGACAGTGGATGCCATTTGGGATACTCAACCACTGCTAAGGCCTACAAAGTGTATAACACTAGGACTAAGACAGTGGAAGAGAATTTGAATGTAAAGTTCAATGAACTTTCTTCAATGAAAATCCCTGCAAACCCTGCTGAGTTATTTGATCTTGATAAATTCACCTTTGAAAATGTTTCTATCAAGACTGATAGTGCAGGTCCATCTCAACCACCTCCATCAGACAATGGATATGAAGTGATCATTCCACAACAAAATTAATCCATTGCCAGAGCAGCAAATGTTTAAAACAACTGTCAAAGCTCAATCACTGCTACATCAACAGTTGTTGACCAAAGTAGCCCTAAAACTCCTGCTTCCACATTATCAAACACTGTTGATAGAAATCCTCAAACAGTGGATAAAAGTCAACATGTTTCCACACCAATTCCTCCACCTCCATTTCAAGACACTGTTGGATCATCAAAGTCACCAACAGTTGTTAGCTCAGATGATTCGCATCTGCACCCCTCACCCTTAAATGTCATTGTTCCATACAAAGGAGATCTAATCTTCTTGAAGTCTCATCTACCAGACCAAATCATTGGCAACATCAGTGAAGGGGTGCTCACGAGAAGTCAATCCTAAAACATCTGTCTTTTTGCTGGTTTTCTATCACTTCATCAACCTGTCAAGTACCAAGAGGCACTGAAAGACAACAGTTGGGTGGAAGCCATGCAAGAAGAGCTCCAACAGTTTAAAAGACAACAAGTATGGCAGCTTGTACCACTGCCAGAGGGTGTGAGTCCTTTTGGCACAAAGTGGGTCTTCAAAAATAAAACTAATGAAAGGGGCATTGTTGTCAAGAATGTGACAACTGGCACGAAACCGGTAATTTCCACACACTTTAATTATTATTTAATGACTGCAATTATGTGCTTAAATGTCAGCATTGTCTGAACACATACTAAACAAGTGAATTCATGCACGTTTTATACTACAAAATATTGCTTTATGCATAAACGAGAGCGTTGTGTCAGAAATACTAGTAAACTCACCGGTAAGACACTTTGTGTCAACAAAACTGCAGAAAGCAGTCAGACATTAGAATTGTCACACCCCGACCGCGTAAAACAACAACTCGCGGCGGAAACATCGGGGCGTGTTGCAACAGAATTAATGTTTCACAACCATGGAAATTAAAGTTTCGTTTTATTGATTTAAAAGTGTTACAATGTCTAAATAAACAAATAAATACAACATAATTAACTAGTCTTGCATCTTTTATTGTCACTAAAGCCCAAGTCTGTCTATGTGTATCTTGACCATCTTAAGCAACAGTTCCTGAAAAACACATGTGAAAATAGGTACGTCAGCATAAAAATGCTTGTGAGATACATAGGTTTTGTGAAAATAAGATTCATGACTTATGTTTGAGAAAATGTTTAGTCATGAACCTTGTTATTTGCTTTGTCTTTTAAATCATTTGAAAAACGATAAGATCAGATGATAAGTATAAATAAATGTAAGGTTAAATGAATAACCAAGTAAAATATGTTTGCATAAGATAAGTTGTTTATAAATCAATGTCTTGTGAAAAGTATGTTATTTGTATGAAATGTTCTATGTCTCAAACTGAAATGATTCAAATAACGTTACGACATGTAATACCATACAAACACTTATATATAGGAAGTACCAGCGGCGTATCCACCATGCTTGTATCATATTACACACGCATCGTTACTTAATCACTTAATCAAACCAAACCAAACAATGTAAAATGTTCATGTCAAGATGTAAATCATGTCAAAATGTCTATGTCAAATATCCATGTCAAATGTCTATGTCAAATATCCATGTCAAATGTCTATGTCAAATATCCATGTCAAATGTCTATGTCAAATATCCATGTCAAATGTCTATGTCAAAATGTCATGTATGGCAAGTGAAAGGTCTCAACTAAACCATATGCACAAAAACAAAGTATTGAAGTAAAACTTGGTTTAAATCAAAGCTATGTTTTGTGTGAATGCATGCAAATATTTAATATGAACATTTATGCGGTATTGTGAATATGCATACATCCAAGCCTGGCGACTGTGGTGATAAACCCTTTAAACAAATTAAAGGTCTATCTGTCTTATATCAACGAATTCGGTCATTCCTTTCATCCCCTTTCCCTGGGACGTCCGGAACGGGAGTTGTCAATTCCTATGGTACCACTACCTACTAACGAACGGCATGATCGGTGTTAATGAATGTATTGTCCCATGTAAACAAACCAAATGTCATACCAAAATGTAAGCATGTGATGAAAAACAATGTACTAAGTATGCACGCAATGGACATAAATAGCATAAATGAAAATGTAAAACGATGTACTAAGTATGAACGCAATGGACATACATAGCATAAAATGTAATGAAATCATGTACTATAATGTACTAACGAACATAGCAGTATATGATGTTAAAACAGGAAAGCATGAAAGTAACAAGTAGGCACATGTGTTCCACCCCAAAACAGTTTGGAAAACAGTAAAAGAGGGGTCTATGTACTCACTTGAGATTGCTCAGTTGTCTAAAGATAACCACCAAACAGTGCTAGAGATCTCGAAATCAAACGGCACCTAATATAGGTAACTATGTTAAATAACCGGACCTAAATCGGAAGACTGGGTAGCATTAGGGTTTGTAAACCAAACGAGTGTAGGAACTCACGTGATATGGTTTAACAAAGCCTACATACTAAATGAAACTTAACCTTAGTCTTATTGACCCATTATGATCCGTTTAGGTAGCTTATGCTACTTTAACGCATCGTGCGCGTGAAACGCGTTCGGATCGCCTAACTAGTCCTATGACAAGTGTTATATGCCTAAACATGTTACATAATCAGTTATGTGACAAAAGTTTAGGTTACATATGCTTAATTACCAATTATACATGAAAAGGGTATTCTGGTAATTTACCTAAGGCATATTAACTACCTATCATACAACTACTTAAACGATGTGACCATAGGGTATAACCTCGGAAGGTTATGCCCTATACTAGGGTCACCTAATGTGTTTGGTCGGATCCTAATGATCGACCAAACTGGGTCGGGTTCGAAGGTATAGGCGATTTATTAGATCGCCTACCCTACGACCCTAGACAACGTGGTAATCAGTGGGCATAGTCCCAAGGGACTATGACCAACGTGATTACACTCACGTTGCGAAGTTCAAACGAACTTCGCATTGACCATTACTGGTCAACGCTGAAAGTCAAACAAAGTTTGACTTTCTGACTCGAAAAGCAGTAAAATAAGGAAAAGAACGAAAGAATACTTACGAAGGGTCCCCGAATGCTAATCCCGATTCAAGAATCTCAGGTATGAAACAATGGTTTCAACTTAGAGGTTCTCAAATCAGAATTCTAGTGCAAAATGAGGTTGTGTGGGTTGGGTATTTATAGGAATACCCGAACCGTTAGGATCGTTTCATGGAAAACGTGCCATGATCCAATCCGTACACTTGTTGCAAGGTTATGGAAGCTTAAATTCCATCCTTATCTAGTGACTAAGCAAGTGAAAACATGTGGTTAAGGATCAATCAGCTGCAACTTGCAACAAGAACAAAGAATCTGGTCCAGATCATGCAGTCGCGTAGCGCGACTGGTAAGGCTTTAGGCGTCGCGCTACGCCACTGCCTCCCAGTTTCAGAAATCTTTCAAAAGTGGCAGGAATGGTCCCTGCACGTGTTTAAGCGATTTTCGATGCGTTTGAACCCCGTTAACCTCATTTTAAGGCTCTAAAATGAAGTTAAAGTATAGGGAACTCAAAACATGCTCAAAAATATGCCGGATGATGGTTCGTTTGGCCGTACGAACGCGATGTTCGCTTACTTACGACGGAGTGCGCATAAGCGCGAAAAACGATCCAAATGACGCGACGAATGGATTTTTCTTAAGGCGAACACTAAAATATAATGTAGTCATGCTTACATAAATTTTTGGGTGTCCAGATGTATTCAGAACGTAAGTTATGCGCGAAAATGCAAACTTGTGCACTTTTTGACACTTTTAGTCCCTGAATGACACAAAAGTTTATTTTAGCATACCGAACACCTCAAAGCCTATTTCTAAGCTATGTAAAGGATATATATGGTATGTTTAACTTATGGTCATGTTCCGGAATGTCTGTTACAGTTCAAATTGGCATACTTTCGCAGTTTGTCATATTTAGTCCCTGTAAGCGATATAACTTTGATTTTACCACACCAAACCTTCCAAAACTTATATCTAAGCTATGTATAGGTTATTTAAGGTATGTTAAGCCTATTTCACTATTCCGGAGTGTTCGTTGCATTAAACAGGTTATATTTACGCATTAGTGCGCGTATAACCTTCCAGAAAGCGATTTAGAGCTTGAAATCGAACATGAGTCGATATGTGCAAAAGATACACATATTTATACAAGTCCAAAGTATGAAATACATTATTTCATTGGTTTGGAATTTGTTTGATGGCCGTGGAGGCACAGGTGTTACAGTCTCCCCTACTTTAGGAAATTTCGTCCCGAAATTTATTTAGAGGAAACTTGTGAGAGTTTAAAACATGAAGTTGAAAAGATCAAATAACATTGGTTAGGGTTCTTGAACTTCTAGTAACCTTAATAACATTATGTTTGCAATGTAAGAGGGACACTTATATACAAGTATATGAAGCGTCATTGGTGCGTCCACCATGCCTCCATTACATCGTTCTCATTTTGTTATTGTTGTCACTATCGGTTCCTTCACATAATAAATCTTACTGGATTTCTGTGCACTAAATTTCATAATTATGTGCGCATCCATAATTAGAGAATTCCTTGCACAGTTCACACAGTCTATTTTATAATGTGTAGGGTAAAACCAAATGAACAATCCTGTGATGAGTGTGACTAGACCGCCATAGAGTCCTTTTGACTAAATCAATAAATGATCTAAATAGACTATCAAGGAGTCTGTCCAGCTACATCACTAGATGTCGTCTTTTAACCAAATTGTGAATCAATCTTTTTGAATAGACCACTAAAGGGTCTCCTATAAAACATGGAGTGGTACTATATAATCCAAGGGTCTTAACTATTACATAGAAGCCCATTTAAGGATTAAAGGTAGTACCTTTTGAATATCCTGCTACGAATCCCTCATATAAAGATATGAAAGATCCTGCAAGGATTTGGATAAAGAATATCCAGAGTATTAAAAACACCAAAAATGCATAAGAGAAAACATAAGATGAGTAAACACATAGTCACATAACCACAAAATTGTTTAACTAGAAGTTTGTTCTGCTAACAGAGTACATGTATTTAAAGCACACTAGGAATCCATCTCGTGGATTTCATTTGGTACTTTAAACGTTATCAAGAATCCAACTATAAAGATAGAAGGATTCAAAAAGAAAATTCGATTTCGATTATTAGGAACCGAAGTGTTCGAATTAAGGTACATAAGGAATCCAATTAAGGACTCTGATTTGAATGATGATCATCCACAAGGGTCAAATTGTGAAGATAAAAAGATCCCATATGGATTTTAGAAGTTGAAGATGTTTTGAAATCTTGCACGGGATGTGCTTAAGTCAAAACATGAAGTAAAATGCTTTACGAAGTTGAGATGCCAGATATGCCAAGGCGACATATGAAGCGAAATTTGAAAGTTACGTCAATATACGAGGAAAATATTTTTGAAAATTGTGCATGGGGTTCTTTTAAGAAAAAATGTGTTTAACGTTTTTGAAACCTTATATATAATACTTTTGAAATAAAGTAGGTGTATTAGGTAGATATATTTACAAAAATGTTTTTTTAAAATCATGCGAGATGAATTTTGAAATTATGTATAAGGTTTTTGAAAGACATGAATGATGCTTTTCGAAATCATGCACTTGATCAGAAAATGTATTGTGTTAATATTGTCTTTAGACTATATGAAATATTTTGAAATTAGAAAGGTTGGTTTTGATAACATGGCCAATGTTTTTGAAATAACATAGACAATGCATCTAGAAAAATTGTTTTCAAACTATATGAAAAGTTTTGAGATCATGAAGATTGTTTTGAAATACTGGTACTGTGTATGTTGAAAAATCAAAACGTAATGGGTATGAGATTTGAAAATATCCTTAGTTATCTAACCAAGGATTCAAAAATACAGATGTGTAAAAAGCACGATTACTCATAATTTCACTTTATTTCCTGTACTTCGTTTCTTAGATGAAACGAGTACTTAGAACTTTCGAGGAAATTATGAGCGATCACTTGAAAGTGAGGATCACAAGAGTAGTTTGTAAGGAACATAGTTCCTTAATGCAGGTATCATAGGAAAAATCATACACACATGTAATTATACTCGTATATCAGAACTGTGAACAACGATTTATTTATAAACAAAACAGATTGTTTCACATTACAAGGAAACAAAAGAACAAAAGCATAAGACAGCAGCATCTTCTACTCAGTCAACTGCTCATCCGTGGGTCAGATTTGCATTAGCAAGCTTTGGGCAATTTCTTCGGAAATGTCCCATCTCGCCACACTTGTAGCAATAACCTGGTGGAAAGCGAGCTTGAGTAGGGTTGACTTGGAGTTGATTTGGACCACTTTGGTTTGGGGTAAATCGACAAACATTTGCCCGGTGACCGAGTCGCCCACATGATGCACACAAACGACACTGTAGGTGTGCTAAGTGGTGTGCATTACATTTGTCGCATATTGGGGCTGTTCCCTTGTATTGCTTCCTAACAGGTGGTGTTGCCACCCGATTGGGTCCTATTTGATTTGGTACTGCTGCTACGCAAACCTTTGCTGTATGACCTTTAAGTCCACAAATTTGGCATTTGCGGCACTTCACATTAGGGTGATGATGAAGGGTACATTGGTTGCACAAGGGTTCAATTCCGTTGTATGGCTTCCTAGCTGGTGGCCTTGCCACATGGCTAGGTCCCGCTTGATTAAGTGTAACCGTTGCGGGTTTCCTTGAAGCCTTACGTTTTCTTGATTTTGGTGCTGGCTTGACTTCTGTTTCCTTTGGTGGCTCTTGAGTGGCTTCATTGTCGAGACGAGAGGCTTCATTGTTAAGACGAGCCATGGCAATACCTAAATCCACAGTCCTCTGAATCACTTCGCCAATTTGCTGGACAAATTTGGCTGTTCGCTCGGGCATTTGACCAGTGCCAAGAGGAATAGACATTCTAGAAGAAAATGAAAGACAGAGGAAGAAACGAGTGAAAGGTTATTGGATAATCAATACAGAATGGTAACGAATGAAAATTGTGATCATTTGTTTGTTACCTAAGGCAAACAAATGAGATGGTGACAAATCAAAGTAAATAGGTCAAAAATAATGTATCGCGAAGACATGCTCGCCTATAAATGAACACTCATCCCAAGAATTCCCAGGTAAGCACAACTGGTCTCGCGTCTGATGAGATGTATACGAAGTGCTTGCCTAGACAGAAAACTCAGAATACAGGCATTCACCCTTCCAGTTTGCACGTGTTCACATTATTTAAAACCCAAAACCTTGACGAGATTTTGGAAACTCAAAGGGGTTCAAAACCATATAACAGAGAGTTCAAAACCTAGTAATCAATCATCCTAGAACAGATGATTAGTTTTTAAAGCGGTTTTGAAATTCATGTTCTTGTTGCGGTTGTCGCCTAAGGATAGGCGACAGTATTGTTTTATGACTAAACGCAAGTAAACTCGCGTTAGGGTCCTAAGAAAGTTATAGACTAGGTCAAAGCATCACTAATAACCTAATTCCCTATAACCATTGGCTCTGATACCATCTTTTCTGTCACACCCCGACCGCGTAAAACAACAACTCGCGGCGGAAACATCGGGGCGTGTTGCAACAGAATTAATGTTTCACAACCATGGAAATTAAAGTTTCGTTTTATTGATTTAAAAGTGTTACAATGTCTAAATAAACAAATAAATACAACATAATTAACTAGTCTTGCATCTTTTATTGTCACTAAAGCCCAAGTCTGTCTATGTGTATCTTGACCATCTTAAGCAACAGTTCCTGAAAAACACATGTGAAAATAGGTACGTCAGCATAAAAATGCTTGTGAGATACATAGGTTTTGTGAAAATAAGATTCATGACTTATGTTTGAGAAAATGTTTAGTCATGAACCTTGTTATTTGCTTTGTCTTTTAAATCATTTGAAAAACGATAAGATCAGATGATAAGTATAAATAAATGTAAGGTTAAATGAATAACCAAGTAAAATATGTTTGCATAAGATAAGTTGTTTATAAATCAATGTCTTGTGAAAAGTATGTTATTTGTATGAAATGTTCTATGTCTCAAACTGAAATGATTCAAATAACGTTACGACATGTAATACCATACAAACACTTATATATAGGAAGTACCAGCGGCGTATCCACCATGCTTGTATCATATTACACACGCATCGTTACTTAATCACTTAATCAAACCAAACCAAACAATGTAAAATGTTCATGTCAAGATGTAAATCATGTCAAAATGTCTATGTCAAATATCCATGTCAAATGTCTATGTCAAATATCCATGTCAAATGTCTATGTCAAATATCCATGTCAAATGTCTATGTCAAATATCCATGTCAAATGTCTATGTCAAAATGTCATGTATGGCAAGTGAAAGGTCTCAACTAAACCATATGCACAAAAACAAAGTATTGAAGTAAAACTTGGTTTAAATCAAAGCTATGTTTTGTGTGAATGCATGCAAATATTTAATATGAACATTTATGCGGTATTGTGAATATGCATACATCCAAGCCTGGCGACTGTGGTGATAAACCCTTTAAACAAATTAAAGGTCTATCTGTCTTATATCAACGAATTCGGTCATTCCTTTCATCCCCTTTCCCTGGGACGTCCGGAACGGGAGTTGTCAATTCCTATGGTACCACTACCTACTAACGAACGGCATGATCGGTGTTAATGAATGTATTGTCCCATGTAAACAAACCAAATGTCATACCAAAATGTAAGCATGTGATGAAAAACAATGTACTAAGTATGCACGCAATGGACATAAATAGCATAAATGAAAATGTAAAACGATGTACTAAGTATGAACGCAATGGACATACATAGCATAAAATGTAATGAAATCATGTACTATAATGTACTAACGAACATAGCAGTATATGATGTTAAAACAGGAAAGCATGAAAGTAACAAGTAGGCACATGTGTTCCACCCCAAAACAGTTTGGAAAACAGTAAAAGAGGGGTCTATGTACTCACTTGAGATTGCTCAGTTGTCTAAAGATAACCACCAAACAGTGCTAGAGATCTCGAAATCAAACGGCACCTAATATAGGTAACTATGTTAAATAACCGGACCTAAATCGGAAGACTGGGTAGCATTAGGGTTTGTAAACCAAACGAGTGTAGGAACTCACGTGATATGGTTTAACAAAGCCTACATACTAAATGAAACTTAACCTTAGTCTTATTGACCCATTATGATCCGTTTAGGTAGCTTATGCTACTTTAACGCATCGTGCGCGTGAAACGCGTTCGGATCGCCTAACTAGTCCTATGACAAGTGTTATATGCCTAAACATGTTACATAATCAGTTATGTGACAAAAGTTTAGGTTACATATGCTTAATTACCAATTATACATGAAAAGGGTATTCTGGTAATTTACCTAAGGCATATTAACTACCTATCATACAACTACTTAAACGATGTGACCATAGGGTATAACCTCGGAAGGTTATGCCCTATACTAGGGTCACCTAATGTGTTTGGTCGGATCCTAATGATCGACCAAACTGGGTCGGGTTCGAAGGTATAGGCGATTTATTAGATCGCCTACCCTACGACCCTAGACAACGTGGTAATCAGTGGGCATAGTCCCAAGGGACTATGACCAACGTGATTACACTCACGTTGCGAAGTTCAAACGAACTTCGCATTGACCATTACTGGTCAACGCTGAAAGTCAAACAAAGTTTGACTTTCTGACTCGAAAAGCAGTAAAATAAGGAAAAGAACGAAAGAATACTTACGAAGGGTCCCCGAATGCTAATCCCGATTCAAGAATCTCAGGTATGAAACAATGGTTTCAACTTAGAGGTTCTCAAATCAGAATTCTAGTGCAAAATGAGGTTGTGTGGGTTGGGTATTTATAGGAATACCCGAACCGTTAGGATCGTTTCATGGAAAACGTGCCATGATCCAATCCGTACACTTGTTGCAAGGTTATGGAAGCTTAAATTCCATCCTTATCTAGTGACTAAGCAAGTGAAAACATGTGGTTAAGGATCAATCAGCTGCAACTTGCAACAAGAACAAAGAATCTGGTCCAGATCATGCAGTCGCGTAGCGCGACTGGTAAGGCTTTAGGCGTCGCGCTACGCCACTGCCTCCCAGTTTCAGAAATCTTTCAAAAGTGGCAGGAATGGTCCCTGCACGTGTTTAAGCGATTTTCGATGCGTTTGAACCCCGTTAACCTCATTTTAAGGCTCTAAAATGAAGTTAAAGTATAGGGAACTCAAAACATGCTCAAAAATATGCCGGATGATGGTTCGTTTGGCCGTACGAACGCGATGTTCGCTTACTTACGACGGAGTGCGCATAAGCGCGAAAAACGATCCAAATGACGCGACGAATGGATTTTTCTTAAGGCGAACACTAAAATATAATGTAGTCATGCTTACATAAATTTTTGGGTGTCCAGATGTATTCAGAACGTAAGTTATGCGCGAAAATGCAAACTTGTGCACTTTTTGACACTTTTAGTCCCTGAATGACACAAAAGTTTATTTTAGCATACCGAACACCTCAAAGCCTATTTCTAAGCTATGTAAAGGATATATATGGTATGTTTAACTTATGGTCATGTTCCGGAATGTCTGTTACAGTTCAAATTGGCATACTTTCGCAGTTTGTCATATTTAGTCCCTGTAAGCGATATAACTTTGATTTTACCACACCAAACCTTCCAAAACTTATATCTAAGTTATGTATAGGTTATTTAAGGTATGTTAAGCCTATTTCACTATTCCGGAGTGTTCGTTGCATTAAACTGGTTATATTTACGCATTAGTGCGCGTATAACCTTCCAGAAAGCGATTTAGAGCTTGAAATCGAACATGAGTCGATATGTGCAAAAGATACACATATTTATACAAGTCCAAAGTATGAAATACATTATTTCATTGGTTTGGCATTTGTTTGATGGCCGTGGAGGCACAGGTGTTACAAGAATTGAGGCCTAGGTGTAGGTCCAACAACAAGAATATATTAAAACCCAAGAATACATACAAGGGTTTATATATATACCATACGGAAGCTAAAATAAGCACTAAAAAGCACCCGAAACGCACTTCAAGTGCCGAAATTTATCAAATTCAGCTATAATCAGCATTATAACACTGAAATATTATGCAGAAATCATGAATTATCATCCAGAATACTTCCCTAAGTGTCGGGAATTAAAAGTGTCACAAAAGAATACTTAAAAGACACTAAACGGTGCAATATAGCACTTTAACGGAACAGTGTCTAACCGAACAACCGGACATCACCCGGAACACCAAAATAATGCTAGAAGCATTGTTTTTATTTTTTTTCTGAGCTAGTTAGGGTCCCCGAACACCCTAACACACTATATATTACTAAACACACTTAACATTAAATTTGATACTTGACATGTAACTAGAAGAAGTAACTTGGGATTGAAACTAAACTAAACCAACCCCCCCCCCCCCCATGACCGGTTCTAGACAAGGGGGTACACACCCCTTGATTTCTTTTAATATTTTATTTGATATGTTGTGTTGATATTGGACATATTACACATTGGTAGAACCCTTAATATGGATTATAAGTAAGACTAGGAGACCATGAGCTCCATAATTTTCACACAACATAACACCCCACATTTTCTTCTCTTCCTTTCCCCTTGGTTCGGCCTAGATCAACACCACCATAACCACTATCATCCAATCATCTCCTACACATTCCAAGCTTATATCAAGGTGTTAGAAGGTGCATAGTGAAGCTAGGAGCTTTCGGAAGTCCAAGAACCACTCTTATTTGCTTTTATCCACTTCATTTGTCCTCTTGATCATCCCTAGCCTTGTGCTAGTGGTAAGAACTTTGATCTTGCTATATTACTTCCATTTTAAGTGGTTAAAAGAGGAATCATAATGTTAAACATGAAGAACACTAAGAATCACAAGAAAAGAACTTGAACATAAGCTTTAAATATGAAGAAAACTTGGTGTACATGAGTTGTTATGATTGTTGGTTATTGTTTGTTTGTAGAAATAATGTGGATAATCATGTAATCTTGCTAGATCATGATTAAAAACATAATCTAGCAAGATGAGAGGATGAACATGTTAAAGGTTATGGATCATCCTCACTAAAGTCATGAACTTGAATGAAAATAATGTTTCTTGAAAAATAATGATCAAAATATGTTGTGAATCATATAGATCTAAATATTTCAAGTATGTTTATCCAAGAAACCAAGTTAAAAATACAAGTTTTACTTAATCTTGGTTCTTAAACAAATAAACCTTATTTTTGGTGGTTAATAAAGTAAAGATACACATGTGTAACAAGAAAAATACAAGAAGAAGTATTTTTAGAAAACTTGAACATAAGTTGTAAAGAATCATCTTCTTTAAAAATTAAGTTTTTGAAGAAGCAATCACACTTTAAAGAGTAACAAGACTTACTAAATACACTAGTAAGTTACTACACATTTTTATAAATTCTCAAGTTCATGAAATAGAGAAATTAGTATATGTTGTTGATGATTGTTGTTGAAATTGATGGATGATGATTTTAAAAGAAAATAAACACATGTTTTGAAAACATGGGAAACCTCCATTTTTAGGGGAAACTCTGTCAAAATTTTTATAAATTTTGACACTTAAAAAAATATAAGTTTTTGAAACTTATTCCCTAAAAATGTATTTAAAATACTTACCAAGGTTTCCCCTAATTTTTGTGTTAAGAAATGAGGATTTCTTTAAGAATAGAAATGGATATTAAGTATGTATATTTTTGAGAAAATATATATATTTATTGATCGCCAAAACTTTGTGCTAAGTGTATGTAGTATGTACTATACGTGATAGTGTATTAAGATTTGAAAATACACTAATTACTCATGAGAAGTAAAAACACAAAAATACACATACAACATACAAGATACATAATTCGGGTGCAAAATACAAGAAACTTATATTTATTTTTGAGAAAATAATATAAGTAAGCCATTTAGTTAAAAATATAAAATATTTTTAACACAAGAATACATATACAAAAGATAGTGACTTGTGCTTGTGCGATACAAGTCTAGTGACTAACGATAAGAAAACACGTATAGGTCACAACTTTAATTAAGCAAATCCGGTGAAGTTTACGACGCAAGGAACGCAAAGTTGTGAGTTCATGCTCCCCCTTTTCTTTAACTGTTTTTAGTTTTATAACTTCAGGGGTGAAATACATGTACAAATGTTACAATGTTTATAAATGGTATGATACAAAAATAAGAAGCACTCTTGGTGAGAACGAGTACCAAGTATGATGCGTTTTGAGAATACAAGAAGCACTCTTGGTGAGAACGAGTACCAAGTATGATGAGTTTTGAGAAATGATACGAGAAATCGTGTCACGAATAGGGTACCATAAGCACCATTAATCAACAATATACCTAGACCGCAGAACAAAAGGTTAGATCTAACGGGTGTCGGGCAGCCACACTCTTGGTGAGAACGAGTACCAAGCAGTGCTTTTGTGTCTCAGAATATGCCAACTAGAAAAATGCCTACGGTTTGGTGACTTCCTATGTCGTGTCACATGTTAATGGCCTTGCAACCCATTAACAACCCTGATATATACAAGAATACTTTACTTATACGAGAATCATACCACAAGAACACTTGATTTATACATGAATACTTGATTTTGCATGAGTACGTGGTGTACACAAGAATACTGGATTTTATACAAGATACCAACTATGTTTTCATACAAAGTATACAAACGTGAAATACAAAAACTGCATGAATTCACACCAACATTATGTTGACGTTTTTCCAAAACTCACATGTATTTCAGGTAACTAGAAGTGGATGTTCGCGCGGCCTTACTTATGCTTGTGGATGTCGCTTATGTTTATCTTTAAATAAAGTTGTAAACTTTTTAAGACAATGTTTTATGCTATCTCGCGATGTAAACGCTGACTTATGATTTCAAATTATGAAATGTTTGGTATTTGAAGATATTTTTACGAGCATGTAGTATGTTTACCTTTCGTATGCAATGAGAACCTTTCATGATCACACCTCGTGCTTCCGCCGCAGAAAGGGGTGTGACAGATTGGTATCAGAGCTGCGATTGTAGTGAACCAGGATTCCTTCTTGAGTCTAGTCTACAATCTCTAGGATCCTTTCACGAAAACAATTTTTCAAAAGTTTTCATTGCATAAAATGTCCCGCGACATCCACTATGTGAAACTGTTTACAAAGAGTCAAGAAAAGACACTACGAGACTTAGGGTGCACATGAGTAGCACTTGTCGTTGACTAGAAATTACTCGCAATTATGTGTGATAATTAGCCTATATACACATACTAGAAGTAGAATGTCACAAGTATACGTGACTTTACCTGAAAGCGATGGCCCATCTGAAGGAAGAGATACGAGGATGAAACGAACTGTGAGGACTGTGCAAGGAGTTACGTAATTATGGATGCATACATAATTATGGAATTCATTGCACAGAAACCACAGCAAGTCTTGTCACGTGTAGATTCCCTCAGTGCAAGCCTACTAAGTACTCTGCTAGAGTAATAATTGTTTGATGTCACTTATGTGGTATATACCTGTGAATATATATGCTACTACTGTCTAGTATGACGATATCAAACAAATGTTTAACCCTGTTGTGTTATGTTCTGTCAGAACATGGCACCCAGGAAAGCTGTGAATGCTCGCAATGATGATCAACCTCCTCCTCCCTCACTGCCAAGAACTGCTGAAAAGCTGAACGCTCTACTGGAAGAAAGGATCTCCGCTGCTATCGCCCAATATGAGGCAAACCGAACACAAGACAGTGGCGGCCCAAGCAACGCTAGACGTAATGGGAACGGAGATTCATCTGGAGTCAATGCAGCTCCAGGTTGCACTTTCAAGCAGTTTCTCGACTGCAAGCCGATGAACTACGACGCCACAGGAGGTGCAGTAGCATTTGTACGTTGGACGGAGAAGACTGAATCTACTATCCGCATGAGCAAGTGTACCGCGGATCAGCAAGTCACTTTTGCTACTGGGTTGTTTGTCGATGAAGCTCTGACTTGGTGGAACTTGCAAGTCCAAACCTTGGGCGATGATGCCGCTTATGGCCTAACTTGGGATGAACTGAAGGAAAGAATGTGAGAGAAGTATTGCTCCCGTGCTGAACTCCAAAGACTGGAAACGGAGTTCTGGCACTTGACTATGGAAGGTGCTGATATTAATGGTTATACTCGAAGGTTCCACGATCTGTCTAAAGTGCTTCCCTACATGGTGACTCCCGAATTCAAGTGCGTTGAACGCTACATTTGGGGATTGGCCTCAGAATTCCGGGGCATGGTAACTTCGGCCAAACCTCAAACAATCACCGAGGCTGTAAATCTGGCTGTCAACCTTACTGAAGATTGTGTTCGTATGAAGAAGCTATCACTGAACCCAACAGAAAAGACCGAGACGCATGCCGAGTCATCCGGCGACAAGAAAAGGAAACATGCAAACCTGAATCAAGCAACTCGCAACAGCAAGGGTTTCAGCAAGAAGCGCGACACTAACCCACCTCAGGAGACGAAAACCCTTGCAACCAAAGGATACCAAGGCACCATGCCTAAATGCCAAAAATGTAAGTATCATCATGAAGGAGCTTGTCGCATTCCAAGGTGCGACAAATGTGGTAGGTTGGGCCATCAAACAGAAGACTGTTGGGGAAAAGGAAAGAACCGGAATGGAAATGGTGCTGGTAACAAGAATGATAACGGGAAGGGGCGGAACCAAGGATGCTTCAGTTGTGGAAGCAATGATCATTTCATGAAAGACTGCCCAAAGGGAAACAATGCTCAGGCTCGATCATTTGTGATTGGAGCAAAGAACGCACGCGAGGACCCTAATGTGGTCACCGGTACGTTTCTCGTTAACAATCACTTTGCATCCATATTATTTGACACTGGCGCTGATTATAGCTTCATGTCTGTGGAATTTAAATGCATGCTTGGAATAGAATCTAGTAGATTAGAAATTCCTTATTCCATAGAACTAGCCAATGGTAAACTTGTTGAATCGGGCGAAGTCGTTAGAGGCTGCTCATTAGAACTTGGTGAACGAAATTTTAGGATCGACCTCTTACCTATTCAATTGGTTAGCTTCGATGTAGTAGTCAGAATGGATTGGTTGTCCAAGAACAAAGCTGAAGTTATTTACACGAGAAAATCATTCGCATCCCGTTGGCGAATGATGAAACTCTCATCGTGCATGGAGAAAAACGAGACGCGCCTCTTCGAATCATCAGTTGTATGAAGGCACAGAAGTGCTTAAGGAAAGGATGTGTTGCCTTCCTAGCGCACATTGTAGATAAGAAGGCTGTGGAGCCGAAACTCGAAGACATTCCTGTGGTGAAGAAATTCCCTGATGTTTTTCCCGAAGATCTGCCAGGATTACCTCCGCAACGACAAGTCGAATTCCATATAGACTTGGTTCCAGGAGCCGCTCCTGTAGCCAAGGCACCCTATCGGCTTGCACCATCCGAGATGCAAGAATTATCTACACAACTCCAGGAGTTGTTGGATAAAGGATTCATAATGCCAAGCTTCTCACCCTGGGGAGCTCCAGTATTATTCGTAAAGAAAAAGGATGGAACTCTGTGGATGTGTATCGATTACAGGGAACTGAACATGCTCACAATCAAGAATCGGTATCCATTACCGAGGATTGATGACTTATTTGATCAGTTACAAGGATCAAGATACTATTCCAAGATCGATCTTCGATCTGGATACCATCAGTTAAGGATACAAGAAGAAAGCGTACCAAAGACTGCATTCAGAACACGCTATGGGCACTACGAGTTTCTTGTGATGCCATTCGGGCTGACAAACGCGCCAACGGTATTCATGGATCTGATGGACCGCGTATGCAAACCATATCTCGATAAATTCGTGATTGTATTTATCGATGATATCCTGATTTACTCGCGAATGAAAGAAGAACACGAGCAACACCTCAGAACTATTCTGGAACTACTGAAGAAAGAGAAGCTTTATGCAAAGTTCTTGAAATGCGAATTCTGGATTCACGAAGTACAATTTCTTGGTCACGTTGTGAACGAAAAGGGCATTCATGTAGACCCGTCCAAGATAGAAGCAATAAAGAATTGGGAAGCCCCCAAAACCCCAACAGAAGTTCGGAAATTCTTGGGCTTAGCGGGCTATTATCGACGGTTTATTGAGAATTTCTCAAAAATAGCTCAACCGCTAACGACCCTTACGTAGAAAGACAAGAAATACGACTAGGGTTACAAACAAGAAGAAGCCTTCCAACTACTCAAAAACAAGCTATGCGATGCACCAATACTATCCTTACCCGAAGGCACTGAAGACTTCGTGGTATACTGTGACGCTTCACGACAAGGCTTGGGTTGTGTGCTCATGCAACGCTAAAAAGTCATCGCATATGCTTCAAGACAATTAAAGGTACATGAGAAGAATTATACCACGCACGACTTGGAACTCGGCGCAGTGGTATTAGCCTTGAAGATCTGGCGACACTATTTATATGGTACTCGATGTACAATCTTCACAGATCACAAAAGTTTACAACACATATTTGATCAGAAAGAATTAAACATGCGCCAGCGACGATGGGTCGAGCTGCTAAACGATTATGACTGTGAGATTAAGTACCATCCCAGAAAGGCAAACGTTGTAGTGGACGCATTGAGCCGAAAAGAAAGGGTTAAGACCCTAAGGGTTCGGGCGTTGGAAATGACTATTCAAACGAACCTCACTGCACGTATTCGTGACGCACAACAAGAAGCTCTCAAGGGAGAAATCCGTAAAGCTGAATACCTCCGGGGTATGTTGAAATATATGGTGACAAATGAAGAGGGAGCCTTATACTTTAAAAAGCGTATTTGGGTTCCGCTCTATGGTGTCATTCGAGAAGTCATCCTTGATGAAGCGCATAAATCAAGATACTCGATCCATCCAGGATCAGACAAGATGTATCAAGACTTAAAAGAATACTATTGGTGGCCGAGACTCAAGAGCGATGTTGCTGTTTATGTTGGAAAATGCCTAACTTGTGCTAAGGTTAAGGCTGAATATCAGAAACCGTCCGGCCTACTACAACAACCAGAGATACCCATGTGGAAGTGGGAGCAAATCTCGATGGACTTCATAACAAAATTACCCAGGACCCCGAGAGGGCACGATATGATGTGGGTGATAGTCGATCGGTTAACGAAGTCTGCGCACTTCCTACCGATCTGAGAAAAAGATAGCATGGGAAAGCTTGCCGAAATATACTTAAAGGAAATTGTGGCACGTCATGGAGTGCCTATCTCGACTATTTCAGACATAGATGGCCGTTTTGTCTCAAGAATCTGGCAATCCTTTTAGGAAGCCTTTGGATCTCAGTTAGATCTAAGCACGGCATTCCATCCACAAACAGATGGCCAGAGCGAATGGACTATACAAACATTAGAAGATATGCTTCGCGCATGTGTCATGGACCTAGGCGGCAGCTGGGATACTCACCTACCTTTGGTTGAGTTTTCCTACAATAACAGTTATCATACAAGCATAAAAGCCGCGCCGTTCGAAGCTCTGTATGGCCGCAAATGCCGATCGCCCTTATGTTGGGCAGACGCTGGAGATAAACGTATGGTTGGTCCTGAACTTGTACAAGAGACAACCGACAGGATTATACAGATCCGAGAGCGCATTAAGGCGGCTCGAGATCGACAAAAGTGCTACGCAGATCGAAGATGAAAACCATTAGAATTCGAGGTGGGAGACAAAGTTTTGTTGAAGGTCTTACCTTGGAAGGGCGTAGTAAGATTTGGAAAACGTGGAAAGCTAAATCCACGATACATCGGGCCATTCAAAATCTTGGAAAAGATTGGTACTGTGGCGTACAAGTTGGAGTTACCGGAAGAACTTAATGGAGTACATGATATGTTTCATGTATCCAACCTCAAGAACAGTCCAACACAAGAAGACGTGATCATCCCTGCGGATGAAGTACATATTGATGATGCCCTCCGATTTACAGAACAACCCGTTGAGGTTACTGACTGGAAAGTCAACAAGACCAGGAGGAGCAGTGTAAAACTTGTCAAAGTACGTTGGAACTCTAAGCACGGACCCGAGTACACGTGGGAACGTGAAGACCAGTTCAAAGAAAAGTATCCCCACCTGTTCAAGAAGACTCCTGCGAGAGTTAGCTCAACCTGAATTTCGGGACGAAATTCTTTTAACGGGGGGAGACTGTGACAACTGGCACGAAACCGGTAATTTCCGTACACTTTAATTATTATTTAATGACTGCAATTATGTGCTTAAATGTCAGCGTTGTCTGAACACATACTAAACAAGTGAATTCATGCACGTTTTATATTACAAAATATTGCTTTATGCATAAACGAGAGCTTTGCGTCAGAAATACTAGTAAACTCACCAGTAAGACACTTTGTGTCAACAAAACTGCAGAAAGCAGTCAGATATTAGAATTGAGGCCTAGGTGTAGGTCCAACAACAAGAATACATTAAAACCCAAGAATACATACAAGGGTTTACATATATACCATACGGAAGCTAAAATAAGCAATAAAAAGCACCCGAAACGCACTTCAAGTGCAGAAATTTATCAAATTCAGCTATAATCAGCATTATGACACTGAAATATTATGCAGAAATCATGAATTATCATCCAGAATACTTCCCTAAGTGTCGGGAATTAAAAGTGTCACAAAAGAATACTTAAAAGACACTAAACGGTGCAATATAGCACTTTAACGGAATAGTGTCTAACCGAACAACCGGACATCACCCGGAACACCAAAATAATGCTAGAAGCATTGTTTTTATTTTTTTTCTGAGCTAGTTAGGGTCCTCGAACACCCTAACACACTATATATTACTAAACACACTTAACATTAAATTTGATACTTGACATGTAACTAGAAGAAGTAACTTGGGATTGAAACTCAACTAAACCAACCCCCCCCCCCCCAATGACCGGTTCTAGACAAGGGGGTACACACCCCTTGATTTCTTTTAATATTTTATTTGATATGTTGTGTTGTGTTGATATTGGACATATTACACATTGGTAGAACCCTTAATATGGATTATAAGTAAGACTAGGAGACCATGAGCTTCATAACTTTCACATAACATAACACCCCACATTTTCTTCTCTTCCTTTCCCCTTGGTTCGGCCGAGATCAACACCACCATAACCACCATCATCCAATCATCTCCTACACATTCCAAGCTTATATCAAGGTGTTAGAAGGTGCATAGTGAAGCTAGGAGCTTTCGGAAGTCCAAGAACCACTCTTATTTGCTTTTATCCACTTCATTTGTCCTCTATATCATCCCTAGCCTTGTGCTAGTGGTAAGAACTTTGATCTTGCTATATTACTTCCATTTTAAGTGGTTAAAAGAGGAATCATAATGTTAAACATGAATAACACTAAGAATCAAAAGAAAAGAACTTGAACATAAGCTTTAAATATGAAGAAAACCTGGTGTACATGAGTTGTTATGATTGTTGGTTATTGTTTGTTTGTAGAAATAATGTGGATAATCATGTAATCTTGCTAGATCATGATTAAAAACATAATCTAGCAAGATGAGAGGATGAACATGTTAAAGGTTATGGATCATCCTCACTAAAGTCATGAACTTGAATGAAAATAATGTTTCTTGAAAAATAATGATCAAAATATGTTGTGAATCATATAGATCTAAATATTTCAAGTATGATTATCCAAGAAACCAAGTTAAAAATACAAGTTTTACTTAATCTTGGTTCTTAAACAAATAAACCTTATTTTTGGTGGTTAATAAAGTAAAGATACACATGTGTAACAAGAAAAATACAAGAAGAAGTATTTTTAGAAAACTTGAACATAAGTTGTAAAGAATCATCTTCTTTAAAAATGAAGTTTTTAAAGAAGCAATCACACTTTAAAGAGTAACAAGACTTACTAAATACACTAGTAAGTTACTACACATTTTTATAAATTCTCAAGTTCATGAAATAGAGAAATTAGTATATGTTGTTGATGATTGTTGTTGAAATTGATGGATGATGATTTTAAAAGAAAATAAACACATGTTTTGAAAACATGAGAAACCTCCATTTTTAGGGGAAACTCTGTCAAAATTTTTATAAATTTTGACATTTAGAAAAATATAAGTTTTTGAAACTTATTCCCTAAAAATGTATCTAAAATACTTACCAAGGTTTCCCCTAATTTTTGTGTTAAGAAATGAGGATTTCTTCAAGAATAAAAATGGATATTAAGTATGTATATTTTTGAGAAAATATATATATTTATTGATCGCCAAAACGTTGTGCTAAGTGTATGTAGTATGTACTATACGTGATAGTGTATTAAGATTTGAAAATACACTAATTACTCATGAGAAGTAAAAACACAAAAATACACATACAACATACAAGATACATAATTCGGGTGCAAAATACAAGAAACTTATATTTATTTTTGAGAAAATAATATAAGTAAGCCATTTAGTTAAAAATATAAAATATTTTTAACACAAGAATACATATACAAAAGATAGTGACTTGTGCTTGTGCGATACAAGTCTAGTGACTAACGATAAGAAAACACGTATAGGTCACGACGTTAATTAAGCAAATCCGGTGAAGTTTACGACGCAAGGAACACAAAGTTGTGAGTTCATGCTCCCCTTTTTCTTTAACTGTTTTCAGTTTTATAACTTCGGGGGTGAAATACATGTACAAATGTTACAATGTTTATAAATGGTATGATACAAAAATAAGAAGCACTCTTGGTGAGAACGAGTACCAAGTATGATGCGTTTTGAGAATACAAGAATACAAGAAGCACTGTTGGTGAGAACGAGTACCAAGTATGATGCGTTTTGAGAAATGATACGAGAAATCGTGTCACGACTAGGGTACCATAAGCACCATTAATGAACAATTTACCTAGACCGTAGAACAAAAGGTTTGATCTAACGGGTGTCGGGCAGCCACACTCTTGGTGAGAACGAGTACCAAGCAGTGCTTTTGTGTCTCAGAATATGCCAACTATAAAAATGCCTATGGTTTGGTGACTTTCTATGTCGTGTCACATGTTAATGGCCTTGCAACCCATTATGAACCCTGATACATACAAGAATACTTTACTTATACGAGAATCATACCACAAGAACACTTGATTTATACATGAGTACTTGATTTTGCATGAGTACGTGGTGTACACAAGAATACTGGATTTTATACAAGATACCAACTATGTTTTCATACAAAGTATACAACGTGAAATACAAAAACTGGATGAATTCACACCAACATTATGTTGACGTTTTTCCAAAACTCACATGTATTTCAGGTAACTAGAAGTGGATGTGCGCGCGGCCTTACTCATGCTTGTGGATGTCGCTTATGTTTATCTTTATATAAAGTTGTAAACTTTTTAAGACAATGTTTTATGCTATCTCGCGATGTAAACGCTGACTTATGATTTCAAATTATGAAATGTTTGGTATTTGAAGATATTTTTACGAGCATGTAGTATGTTTACCTTTCGTATGCAATGAGAACCTTTCATGATCACACCTTGTGCTTCCGCCGCAGAAAGGGGTGTGACAAAGAATAAAGCAAGGCTAGTAGTTCAAGGTTTCAGACAGGAAGAGGTCTTTGACTATGATGAAACTTTTGCCCTTGTAGCAAGATTGGAAGCTATCAGACTGTTCTTGGCCTTTGCTGTCAACCACAACATAAAGGTGTTTCAAATGGATATCAAATGTGCATTCCTCTATGGTAAGATTCAAGAAGAGGTATATGTTTGTCAACCCCCTAGTTTTGAGGATTCGTTTAATCCAGATCATGTCTACAAGCTAAATAAAGCTTTGTATGGCTTGAAACAAGCACCTAGAGCCTAGTATGAAACTCTTTCCACCTTTCTTCTCTCTATTGGTTTCACAAGAGGTAAAATTGACAAAACATTGTTTTTAAAATGGAGAGGGAAATACTTGATGATTGTCCAGATTTATGTGGATGACATCATTTTTGGAAGCACATGTTCCAAAATGTGTGAAGAGTTTAGGCAACTCATGACGGCTGAGTTTGAGATGAGTGCAATGGGTGAACTACAGTGTTTCCTTGGTCTCCAAGTGAAACAACTGCAAAATGGTATATTCATTCATCAAAGAAAATATGCTAAAGAACTTTTAAACAAATTTGAGAAGAATGATTGTAAACCATGTAGTACACCCATGGCAACCACCAAGCTAGTCATGACTGATGAGAAGGATGATCTGGTGGATCAAACATTATATAGAAGCATGATTGGGTCTTTATTGTACCTAACTGCATCTAGGCCAGACATCATGTTTGCAACATGTGTTTGTGCAAGATCCCAATCAGCCCCTAGAAAGTCAAACCTAATAGCTGTGAAAAGGATACTCAGATACATAAAAAGTGCTTCCACACTTGGTATCTGGTACCCTGCTAATGGGAATATTAAGCTTTCAGGTTTCACAGACAGTGATTTTGCTAGGTGTAATGCAACAAGGAAATCAACTGTCACACCCCAACCGATGACGGAAACATCAGGGCATAGCACTGAGCGAAACAGATTGTTCGAGAGGAATTCCATAACAACTACTTTACCGAATAGTTAAACATTATGTCCCATACCATAATCTATTAAGCAACTTAGTTATTACAGACATAGATATCTCAAAAACAAATAAAGTTGTTCTGACAACTCAGATTTAAACAAAAATAAATTGTCTTTGTTTGTTTCTAGACTCTCCTAGGCTTGGTTCAATCAAAGAGCAAGCAAAGCACCACATCCTAAACACCTGCCTCATACGTTAAAATATACGTCAATACACATAGTGTAAAGGTGAGCGTACAAGTTTGATAATAGCATAACAGAGTTCGAAATCGTTTACGCATAACCAGCATGTAAAACGTACAATGTGAAGCATGTAAGTTATCGACAAAGATCCCATCAATACCAATGACTGCGAGTAGCGAGTGCGCGTCACATGTCCACCGCTGTGAACACGGGAAGTATTATCCTTAACAACCCCTGAGTAAACAGGTGCTCAGTCCAAACTATAGTACTATCGTTGCTAAGGCAGGTAGACAGCAATCAATGTGTTAACATAACAAACAGGCATTCATCGAGTCATGTATAACATGCATTAGAGGTCAGTGTATAAATAGTGTTTGCGTTGTGTATCCGATGTGATTTAGAATAAGTAACGTATGTAACACCCAATAGTGCATAAAGTAAAAAGGGATCTAGTATACTCACAGATAGCGTTTAACTTAATAAACACTGCCTTGGATTGAAGGGAGCGCTTGAGAGATTAGCCTGAACAGTTAATGATTGCATAAACGATGAGCGGCGCGTTAAAACGATGCAAGTGTACTAGGTATCGGATGGCAATCCGATCAGATGGCAATCCGATCGGATGGCAATCCGATCGGATGGCCAGTCGATCAGATGTTAATCCATTCGGATGGTCATCGGATCGGATAGCCATTAGATTGGATTGACACCTCGTTTGGTTTATGTATGATGGTTTGTCCTTTGAAGTTTTCGTTGTAGCATTTTGAAAATAGAGAAGTATCTCTACCTTTCAAGTCGGTCAATCGGACGGCGGTTCGATCGGACGGCGATCCGATTGGCGAGGCTAATCAGTTGAGAACAAGTTCACAGCAGGACGGTCACTCGATCGGATGGCTATCCGATCGGGTGGCAATCCGTATGTGTTGAACATGTTGAAAATTGATTAGGTATCAAAGTACCAAACGTCACAAGATCGGGTGGTCGTTCGATCGAATGGCAATCCGATCGGACAGCAATCCTTTCGACGTTTAGATCCTTGAAAAGTTTGAATAAAGTTTAAGTGTGGAACCAAGTGCGACCCGATCGGATGGCCAGTCGATCGGATGGCAATCCGATCGGATGGCAATTTGTCCCAACGACCATGATTGTCTCAACCCTTGATCTTGTTAATGTTTTGTAATTTGAACCAGGTGTTATGATAACTTGCTTAAACAACAGAACCTTATCTCGACCCAAGTGACCCGACCGAACAGGAACCACCCTAGTCCGACCGGTTCATGGTTCAAGACGATTGTTCATGTTCAAACCCGAAATCAGTAGTCTCTTAGATAGAATTCAGATCTGGAACTAATACATCACTAAGAATGAGTAGAAGATCAGAACAAGCTCTGATTCTATCGGCTTGGAGTGCATTGAGAGTAAAAGAGTTGAAAGAAAGTTAGAAAACCTTCTTTTCAATCCTTTCAACCATGAATTTGTGCAGATCTATGCGAAAACATTGATTATTCATGTGGAAATCCTTCAGATCTAAGTTGTTCTTGGTGGAATGAAGCCAAACTTTGAAGTTCCTAGGAACTCCATGATGACATCACCCTAGAACACCTCAAATCCGGTGATTTCACGGTTAAAAGTTGAGATTCAAAGGTGAAAATGGTGTAGAAGTGTGTGTAGATCATAGAAGTACAAGATTTAGGTTGGAAACTTACAAGAACAAGATTTAGGTTGGAAACTTACAAGAATCGGGAGAAATGGAGAGAAATTAGAGCTTGAGGTCGACTGGTAGAACAAGGGAGCTGTCACATCGCAAATGATGTGACAGGTGGGTATTTATAGGGTTTCCCAAAAAGGAAAGTGGGGAAGTGGCTTGTCGATCGGGTGGGAACCCGATCGGGTGATAACTCGATCAGATGACAATCCGATCGGATGGCAATCCTATCAGATGGCCACTCGATCGGTTGGCCACTCGATCCTAGTGTTCGGCGCGACAAGTTTTGTCATTTCGATTCGCGTGTCGAGCGTTGCGATGCGATTCGAGTGAGCGATGCGATAATATTACCCATTAGTTACACAATTTACATAACTACTATATTTAACAAACAATCACTATAGTTAATTTGCATTTAGTGTTTTTGATTCGATTGGGATGCGATAGATTTGCGATTGCGATTACGATTAACAGCTCAACATAAACATAACATGCACAAGTAACACATAAATAGCACACACACGTAAAACAATATCCAGAACACATAATTCGAGTTGCGATGCGATAGCAATAAGCGATAAGTTGCTTAAACATGCGATTAAATAGCGATTAAACCTCGATTATTAATAGATACTCCACATAATACAACTAAAGCAAATAAATAAATAGATTCGATTACAAGTCAAAGAAGTCAAAATAGTAGTTGAGCAAGGAGTGACAGATCGCAATTAGCAATCTTTTCTTCCTTTGACTTCAATCTTGACTTTGACTTTGACTTTCGAAACCCAGGGTGTTACAGCCTCCCCTACTTAAGGGAATTTCATCCCGAAATTAGGCTTTAGCCGTAACAAACAACTGCGGGAACTTCGCCTTCATGTCACTTTCGAGTTCCCAGGTAAACTCGTCACCGCATTTACCTTCCCAGCGAACCTTCACAATGGGAATGCGTGAGCGTCTGAGTACCTTGGTTTCTCGTCCCACGATTTCAACAGGATTTTCCACGAAGTGTAATGTTTTGTCCACTTGCAAGTCCTTAAAAGGGACATGTAATTCTTGGTCGGCCAAGCACTTTCTGAGGTTCGAAATGTGGAAAGTCGGGTGGACGTTACTCAGTTCTTCTGGTAGTTCGAGTCTGTAGGCCACTTTTCCAATCCTTTCTAGAATCTTAAAGGGTCCAACATATCGAGGCGCGAGCTTTCCTTTCTTGCCAAATCTGATCACCCCCTTCCAAGGTACAACCTTTAGGAGTACGTGATCGCCAACGTCAAATTCAAGGGGCTTGCGGCGTCTATCAACGTAACTTTTCTGTCGGCTCCAAAGCTTTCAATAGATTGTCTTGAATTTGGAGGATTTTTTCTGTCGTTTCTTGCAACAGCTCGGGACCGGTAATTTGCGCGTCTCCGATCTCGTGCCATACAATAGGCGATCGACATTTCCTTCCGTATAAAGCCTCAAATGGTGCCATTTGTATGCTAGAATGATAACTGTTATTATACGAGAATTTAACCAAAGGTAAGTACGCGTCCCAATTACCACTGAAATCTATGACACACGAACGGAGCATGTCTTCAAGGGTCGAATCGTTCTTTCAGTCTGACCGTCGGTTTGGGGATGGAAAGCGGTACTTAGATTAAGAGTAGTACCGAGAGCAGATTGAAACATTTCCCAACAACGCGAGGTAAACCGACCATCGCGGTCAGAGATGATGTCGCGAGGCGTCCCATGTCGACTAATAATCTCTTGGTGTAGATTCGGGCTAATCTTTCTACCTTATAGTCTTCTCGTATTAGTAGGAAGTGAGCTGACTTGGTTAATCGGTCAACCACAACCCAAATGCTATCATGACCAGATTGAGTACGCGGAATTTTTGTTATGAAATCCATAGCTATACTCTTCCATTTCCACGTCGAGATCTCGGGCTGAACGAGTAAGCCAGAGGGCCTTTGATGCTCGGCCTTGACCTTGGAACAGGTCAGGCATTTCGAAACATAGATAGCGATATCCTTCTTCATGCCCGGCCACCAGTACTTGTAACGCTTGTCCTGGAACATCTTGTCGTCACCGGGATGAATAGAATATCGAGATTTGTGGGCTTCGTCCATCAGAAGTTGTCGCAAGTTTGTACGCTTGGGAATCCAAATTCAATCCAAGTAATGAAAGTTACCATTCGACTAATTCTCGAGTTGGGCGCCATCGTTTAGAATTCTTTCCTTCTTCAAAGTTCGCTCGGTAAAACAAGCATGCTGCGCGTCACGGATAAGAGCTTCGAGATTAAACTGGGCTTGGGAATTACGAACGCTAAGCAAGTAGCTTCGTCGACTGAGAGCATCGGAAATGACGTTTGCTTTGCCTGGATGGTAATGAATCTCATAGTCGTAATCGTTGAGTAGTTATACCCACCGGCGTTGACGCATATTCAATTTCTTCTGGTCAAAGATATGTTGTAGGGTCCTATGATCGGTGAAGATCGTACACTTGGTACCATAAAGGTAGTGTCGCCAAATCTTTAACGCAAAAACAACTGCGCCAAGATCAAGGTCGTGTGTGGTGTAGTTCTTCTCGTGGATCTTGAGCTGTCGAGAAGCGTACGCGATGACCTTGTCTCGTTGCATAAGAACACAACCAAGACCAAGGTTCGAGGCATCGCAGTAAACTACGAAATTGTCATTTCCGTTGGGCAATGAGAGCACGGGAGCATTGCAAAGCATGGTCTAGAGGGCTTGAAAGGCTTCCTCCTTTTTGGTTCCCCAAACAAAAGGCTTGTCTTCGTGCGTAAGAGAAGTAAGCGGCACATCGATTTTAGAGAAACCTTCGATAAAACGGTGATAATAGTCTGCCAGTCCGAGGAAAGAACGGACTTCAGATGGATTCTTGGGTGTAACCCAACTCTTAACAGCTTCGATCTTCGCAGGGTCAATGTGGATACCTCGACTATTGACAATGTCACCCAAGAATTGAACCTCCTCTAGCCAAAATTCACACTTGAAGAACTTGGCATAGAGGCGGTTTCCTTGGTGTAACTCAAGAACCAAATGTAGATGCTGCGAGTGTTCGGCTTTTGATTTGGAATAGATCAGGATATCGTCGATGAATACAATTACGAAGCGATCAAGGAAGGGTTTGCACACTCGATTCATCAGATCCATGAAGACTGCAGGAGCATTGGTCAAACCAAAAGGCATGACAACGAACTCATAGTGACCATAGCGGGTTAGAAATGCGATTTTGGGTATATCCTCCTCTTGAATGCGTAATTGATGATAGCCTGAATGTAGATCGATCTTGGAAAAACATGTAGCACCTTGAAGCTGATCAAATAAATCATCAATTCGAGGCAAGGGATAGCGATTCTTGATCGTCAACTTATTCAACTCCCTATAGTCGATGCACATCCTGAACGAACCGTCCTTATTTTTAACGAAAAGGACAGGCGCGCCCCATGGAGAGGTGCTAGGGTGAATAAAGCCTTTATCAAGAAGTTCCTGGAGCTGACTTGAGAGTTCGCACATTTCAGAAGAAGCGAGACGATACGGCGCTTTAGCAAAAGGGTTGGCTCCAGGAATGAGGTCGATTCAAAAATCGATATCACGAGCGGGGGTTAAACCTGGTAGCTCATCGGGAAACACGTTAGGGAATTCACAAACCACGGGGACATCATTTACTCCCGGATTACCTTTCTTTTCCTTCTCCACTACTACAATGTTTGCCAAGAAAGCTTGGTATTCCTTGCGGAGATACTTGCTAGCCTGGACACACGACATGAGTTGGAGTTTCTTCGACGCGACTTCACCGTAGACACACAATTGATCACCATTAGCGAGCGAGAATCGACTCATCTTATCGAAGCAAACAACTTCAGCATGGTTTTCACGAAGAAAGTCCATGCCTACTATGACGTCGAAACTACCGAGCTGCATCGGAATAAGATCGATTGGAAAGACGTGATTGTTAAGCTCGAGAGTACAATCACGAAGAACAGAATTGACGGCGACGGTTCTTCCGGTGGAAACTTCAACATCGAACGTCGAGGGGAGATGAGCGCGCTTACGATTGAGGAGCTTTTCGAATTCAAACGATACAAAACAGTTATCTGCTCCAGTATCAAATAAACACATAGCATATATACCATTCACAAGGAATGTACCATTGACCACATTGTTATCGGCTTGAGCCTGGCAGGCGTTAATGTTGAATGCGCGTCCGCGGGCTGCTGGTTGTTGCTGCTGTTGCTGAGACTGCTGCTGTTGCGGCTCTTGCTTGACTACTTGGTTCGGGCACATATTCGCGAAGTGGTTGGGATCACCACACGCATGGCAAGCTCTAGCATTGACCGCGGGTGCCTAAGCCACTTGATGGCCTTGTGGAGCAGCAAGGAGAGCTTGTTGAGCAGGAGCTTGACCTTGGATTGGAGCAGGGTTTTGACGTGGACTTGTACGACAGTTGGCGGTGAAGTGGCCATACATGTTGCAATGCGCACAATATCTGCAAGCGATTCCCACTGGGTGGTGATAAGTATAAGTAGGGCAAATCGGGTGAGGACCAGTATACGCACGCTTTACCGGCGGTGCGTTGGTAACCGGGGCCGTTACTTGGCGGGGTTGATGTTGCTGGGGAGCTGGAACTGATTGGAGCGGGGCAGCATTGGTCACAACGCAGTTCTTGTTGCTGGAACTGTTGTTGTTCTTTCTTTTGCGTCTCGATAGCTTGGATGACTAAGGAGCGGTGGCGGTTTTAGCGGTTCTAGCAGTGGTAGCTTGATGCAGATTCTTGGGAGCTTTATCCCAAACACCAGACTTGACTCGCTTGTCGTTGATCTCAGCAGCAAGTAAGTAGGTTTCTTCAATCGTTGACGTCTTTGCAGCTTGAACGAAATCAGCCACGCAATCTGGAAGAGCACGGATATACTTCTTGATGGCGATTTCGGCTTAATGTGCCTGAATTCATCCTCCAACTTTTGGCGCTCATGGGGAGGGCAGAACTCTTCCATCATCACGTCCTTCAACTCATCCCATGATAGCCTGTAAGCTGCATCATTTCCGCATTTGTTTCTCTCGGCCGTCCACCAGTCTAAAGCGCGGGACTGGAAGACGCCAGTTGCGTTGAGAGTACGGAGATTGTCAAGACAGCCACTCTGGCGCAGGGTGGCTTCGATAAAATCAAACCATTTGAACATGGCCATAGGAACATCTTCACCAGTAAACTCTTTCGGTCCACAGGCTTTGAACTGTTTGAAGCTGAAAGCAGCTTTGGGAGTATCGGTCCTGGACTCTTCAGAAGACTTGCTTTCATTTTCGTTTAATTCACTCACGATCTGGGGGATGACTTTAGCGATTTGGTTGGCGACGAGAGAAGCAAGTCGCTTGTTGGCGTGCTTACGCCTAGCAGCTCATGAGTGTAGGGATCCAGATGACGACATTGTCTGCAACAGACAGCGCCATAGGATTCAAAACACTATTCGATCATTCCTAGTATAGTCTAGCGACTTACCATAAAGCTCAGGAACACATCAACCATATAAGCAGATAGACACATAATCATAGAATCACATAACACGTAGGGCACAGAAACATGTAGGCACGTAAGGCACAGAAGCACATAAGGCAGTCAGAATACAGAAACCTAACTATATGTTGCACATATTCCCTATCCTTCACAGCCTGTATAGCGATTAAATACAGCGATTGTGAGTATCGAGCAGTGATTGCGAATAATGACCAACGATTTATTTGCGTTTTGAGATAGATGTGCAGTGCGTGTTGATCGAAATGAATCAGCGAAAGGAATAAATCATCAAAATCACATAATAAAACACATAAAGTTCACACAAAATCACAGAGTTAGCTGCTGCGGTTTCCAGAATCGAAACACATAAAATTCGAGGATAGATCGCCTTGGCTAGATAGACGTTGACTACCTAAAGTGGTTCGACTATTCACAAGGACCTTAAGTCCACACTTCGGCTTTTTGGACTGTGCTCTCGCTTTAATTTGAGCGATCGGCACGCATCCTTCCTATTAGAGTGTGACTTCAAGTTGTTGGAGTCCGTCGAGACTTCGGTGAGACTTCGGTAAAACCTCATTAGAGAGTAGAACAAGTCATCAAGGTTCGGGTTTCACCCCTAACTTAGCGAGTACGTTCCTGTTTGTGTGATGAAATCACGAGATAGATAAGGAGGTATGCGTCAAAGTTTGGATTTCACTCCTAATTCAACGCAGTTTCTCCTGTTGATAGTAAAAATAGCAATTTGAACGAGTAATCTGGTCGAGAGTTTGCGGTTTTCACACCTAGTCTTAACCAGATCATTCGTTTGTGTGTGTAATCAACCTTAGGAAAGGCTGATCTTGCGCGAAACTGTAGTATGCGATGTTCGCGCAAGTGTGTAGTGTACAGCGAGTTCGAGCGAGAAATAGCGAGTAAGCTTGTACAAAACCCTTACTCAGCATGCACAAGTCGGTCTGTTGGTACTTAGACTATAGAGTAGGTCTTTCTAAGACATCAACCCGGACTAGGTCGAGTCTTGCCTAATTCCCTATAGTTATGGCTCTGATACCAATCTGTCACACCCCAACAGATGACGGAAACATCGGGGCACGGCACTGAGCGAAACAGATTGTTCGAGAGGAATTCCATAACAACTACTTTACCGAATAGTTAAACATTATGTCCCATACCATAACCTGTTAAGCAAATAAGTTATTACAGACATAGATATCTCCAAAACAAATAAAGCTGTTCCGACAACTCAGATTTAAATAAAAATAAATTGTCTTCGTTTGTTTCTAGACTCTCCTAGGCTTGGTTCCATCAAATAGCAAGCAAAGCACGGCATCCTAAACACCTTCCACATACGTTAAAATATAGGTCAATACACATAGTGTAAAGGTGAGCATACAAGTTTGATAATAACATAATAGATTTCGAAATCGTTTACGCATAACCAGCATGTACAACGTATAATGTGAAGCATGTAAGTTATCGACAAATATCCTATCAATACCAATGACTGCGAGTAGCGAGTGCGCATCACATGTCCACCACTGTGAACACGGGAAGTATTGTCCTAAACAACCACTGAGTAAATAGGTGCTGAGTCCAAACTATAGTATTATCGTTGCTAAGGCAGGTAGACATCAATGAATGTGTTAACATAACAAATAGGCATTCATCGAGTCACGTATAACATGCATTAGAGGTCAGCGTATAAATAGTGTTTGCATTGTGTGTCCGATGTGATTTAGAATAAGTAACGTATGTAACACCCGATAGTGCATAAAGCAAAAAGGGATCGAGTATACTCACAGATAGCGTTTAACTTAATAAACATTGCCTTGGATTGAAGGGCGCGCTTGAGAGAATAGCTTGAACAGTTAATGATTGCATAAACGATGAGCGGTGCGTTAAAACGATGCAAGTGTACCAGGTATCGGATGGTAATCCGATCGGATGGCAATCTGATCGGATGGCCAGTCGATCGGATGTCAATCCGTTCGGATGGTCATCCGATCGGATGGCCATTCGATTGTATTGACACCTCGTTTGGTTTGTGTATGATGGTTTTCCCTTTGAAGTTTTCGTTGTAGCATTTTGAAAATAGAGAAGCATCTCTACCTTTCAGGTCGGTCGATCGGACGGCGGTTCGATCGGACGGCGATCCGATTGGCGAGGCTTATCAGTTGAGAATAAGTTCACCGCAGGACGCTCACTCGATCGGATGGCCATCCGATCGGGTGGTAATCCGTATGTGTTGAACATGTTGAAAATTGATTAGGTATCAAAGTCCCAAACGTCACACGATCGGGTGGTCGTTCGATCGGACGGCAATCCGTTTGACATTTAGATCCTTGAAAAGTTTGAATAAAGTTTAAGTGTGGAACCAAGTGCGACCCGATCGGATAGTCGGTTGATCGGATGGCAACCCGATCGGACGTCAATCCGTCCCAACGACCATGATCGTCTCAACCCTTGATCTTGTTAAAGTTTTGTAATTTGAACGAGGCGTTATGATACCTTGCTTAAACAACAGAACCTTATCTTTACCCAAGTGACCCGACCGAACAGGAACCACCCTAGTCCGACCGGTTCACGGTTCGAGACGGTTGTTCATGTTCAAACCCGAAATCAGTAGTCTCTTAGATAGAATTCAGATCGATTCTCTCTATTCTTCGTATCGCCGCTTTATTTATATAAGCTCCAGTGAAGCAAAGCAATGCAAGACAGATGGATAGAGGGATACTGATACTATAAGATAACCTACTCCTTCTATTATCTTTCCCATCAAGCTATGCATGCTTACCTGAAAGTCCTTCTTTAAAGGCATAATTTCATTCCGGTATGATCTTCCCCCTACATAGGCTAAGCGTTCGGGTCATGGATCTTGCACTTCACTTGAATAGTTCTTTTTAAATGGCAAAGTCAAGAACCAAGCTGACTGAATCGAATCTCCTGTGCCCTCTTCCTTCTCCTTCATTGATCTAAAAAAACTCTTCCTTGAAAGGAAAAAGGAAAGTGGAATGAATAAGCTCTTCTTATTCTTAGAGTCCTAAGAAAACCCTAGTAGGCCACTTCGTCCCTGTATCCTGGAGTTACCTTAGCTTAAGGAACTTTTCTAACCCCAATCAATTCCACGATTCCATCCTTCTTGTGAGACTTTCATATTAACTTCTCTCCTCATTCCCGCAGCACGAAATGATGTTCCTCGGCCACTGTATAAGGGCTGGAACTATACGCATGGACAAGGAGAAGGTCCGTGCTATCACTGAGTGGCAGGCCCCGACCAAGATAAAGGTGCTTCAATCCCGATCTCTTTTCCCAATCCGAGGAATGAAGGCCGTTAGCTCGCCCTATTAGATTAATGAAATGAATCCGTAACCAAGATTGAAGGGAGTGAAAAAAACTGGTTTCAAAGAAAGACTAAAGACTACTGCTTTGGGCTAGCAGTGGGATGGACTTCCGAAACAACCTGGGAACTAAAGTCAAAAGCGGCATCGGGATCAGGAGCGGACGGAGCTTCGAATGACTATGATTTGAATCCGAAACGCTTGAGTACCCCCTTTTTTTGAAAAGGTTGATCAATTTGTTTATCACTAAGAATGAGTAGAAGATCAGAACAAGCTCTGATTCTATCGGCTTGGAGTGCATTGAGTGTAAAAGAGTTGAAAGAAAGTTAGAAAACCTTCTTTTCAATCCTTTCAACCATGAATTTGTGTAGATCTATGCGAAAACATTTATTATTCATGTGGAAATCCTTCAGATCTAAGTTGTTCTTGGTGGAATGAAGGCAAACTTTGAAGTTCCTAGGAACTCCCTGATGACATCACCCTAGAACACCTCAAATCCGGTGATTTCATGGTTAAAAGTTGAGATTCAAAGGTGAAAATGGTGTAGAAGTGTGTGTAGATCATAGAAGTACAAGATTTAGGTTGGAAACTTACTAGAATCGAGAGAAATGAGAGCTTGAGGTCGGCTGGTCAAACAAGGGAGCTGTCACAACACAAATGATGTGACAGGTGGGTATTTATAGGGTTTCCCAAAAAGGAAAGTGGGGAAGTGGCTAGTCGATCGGGTGGGAACTCGATCGGGTGACAGCCCGATCGGGAGAAAGCCCGATCGGATGGCAGCCTGATCGGGTGAAAGCCCGATCGGATGGCAGCCCGATCGGATGGCCACTCGATCGGTTGGCCACTCGATCCTAGTGTTTGGCGCGACGATTTTGTCGTTTCGATTCGTGTGTCGAGCGTTGCGATGCGATTCGAGTGAGCGATGTGATAATATTACCCATTAGTTACACAATTAACATAACTACTATATCTAACATACAATCACTATAGTTAACTTGCGTTTAGCGTTTTTTATTCGATTGCGATATGATAGATTTGCAATTGCGATTAACACCTCAACATAAACATAACATGCACAAGTAACACATATATAGCACACACACGTAAAACAATATCCAGAACACATAATTCGAGTTGCGATGCGATAGCTATAAGCGATAAGTAGATTAAACATGCGATTAAATAGCGATTAAACCTCGATTATTAATAGATACTCCACATAATACAACTAAAGCAAATAAATAAATATATTCGATTACAAGTCAAAGAAGTCAAAACAGTAGTTGAGCAAGGAGTGACAGATTGCAATTAGCAATATTTTCTTCCTTTGACTTCAATCTTGACTTTGACTTTGACTTTCGAAACACAGGGTGTTACATCAACATCAGGAGGGTGCCAATTTCTAGGTGATTGCTTAGTATCTTGGCAAAGCAAAAAGCAAGCAGTTGTTTCAACATTCACTTCTGAAGCAGAGTATATAGCTGCTGCAAGCTGTACAGCCCAACTGTTATGGCTTCAAAATCAACTGCTGCAAGCTGTACAACCACCAAACACATTGATATCAGACATCACTTTGTGAGGGATTGCTATGAAAAATATTTGATTTCTCTGCATCATGTTCATACCAAAGATCAGCTGGCAGATGTGCTAACAAAGGCCTTGACACATCTACCTTTGAAAGCTTGATCTCAAGGATTGGCATGCTTAACATGGAATAACAAGCAAAATCCTGTTTTCCTATAAATAAAAAGCATTAAAATGTTTTCAGAAAATCAAAAATTCATCCTTAAAAATAGTTATAAATGAAAATTTTCATTAATCCTTAAAAGTCTGCCATAACCACTGTTTTGGTTCAAACATCTGTTCTGCTGAATTCTTTCCACTGCTGAAAGTCCACCTCTGTTCTCTCATTTTTTTTTTGTTAATCACTGTTATTAAACCTCAGTGTTTTAATCCACTGATAGTTAAATTCAGCCACTGCTTTCATTTTCACCATTGTAAACCACTGATATTGCTCCGTCAGTGGTTTCCTAAACAACTGTCATCCATTATTCATCAGAGGTTGTCACGTGGATAGTACTTAGCGGTTAGATCTTTTGTAACCACTGCCACATCAGCATTCACTTTTCACCCTATAAAACCCTGATCAAAACCCCAAAAAGGGTTTTTCACTGTCGAATCGAATTCAAAATTCCTTTCAAAAGCAGTTTTCCATCAAATTCTCTCAAATCACTCATTTTCTTCATTCGCTCTCAACCACCTTCGATTCGCCATGGCTCTCCCACTAAAAACCACTCATAACTACCTGTGTACACTTGCAAAAATAAGTCAAAACACAACCTTTCACTCCGTTCTTGATGCCCTATCTTCTTCAAAGTACAAAACTTTGTTGACTTGTAATGCACCAATCTACCTCGATACCCTACGAGATTTCTGGAAACATGCTCAAATTGAAGTTCAAGACAAAAAGCCTTGGGCTATCACTTCAACTGTCGGAGGAATTCAGGTTGCTGTCACACCTCAAACCATCTCTGAGGTTTTTGAAATAAACGATCATACAGATAAATCTTCCTTTTCAAAGGAAGAATATCAAATTGATTTGATTGAGAGGGGTTATGAAGAACAAATGAAAAAGGATACTTTACAAAAGGGGAGTTTTCCACCTCCCATGAGATTTTTATTCCATACCCTCCTCATGTGTGTGTCAAATAAAAAAACTGCTTTCAATGAAATACCATTGAATATCCAATACATGGGATATGCTATCATGGCAGAAGTTGACTTCAATTACTCCCAGGAGATTTTCAATGACATGGTTAAAAATATTCATAATATCAAAAATAATAAGAAAGCATTTTTACTATTTCCAAGGTTTTGGAGTTTTTATTTACAAAAGAAAATTCCCATGGATAGTGCACATGTGCTTATCCAAGGAAATCCTTTCCAAATAAACAGCCTTTCTTCTGAAACATTTACAAGGCTGTCAAAACCTTCTCAAACACAAACAGAGGAACCTGAGCAGAATTTAGCAGCAACAACTGCTCCTCAGGTCCCTGCTGTTGAGCCCACTGCTCTTGGTGATCACAGCAGCACCACCACTGCTGTGAACCCCCCCCCCCCCCAAAAAAAAAAAACCCACCAAAAAGCCCAAAAAGAAAATAATCAAAAAGCCCACCAACCCATCTAAAAAGGATCTTCTGGAAGATGAGATCCCAGAAATAACTCCTGTGACAATACAAAAGTCAATTGAAACCACTGCTTCTACTTCCTCACAGCAGTTGGTAGAAAGATCTCATCTTCCAGAAGATCCTTTTTAGATGGGTTGGTGGGCTTTTTGATTATTTTCTTTTTGGGCTTTTAGGTGGGTTTTTTTTTTTTTTTGGGGGGGGGGGGGGGGGGGGGGTTCACAGCAGTGGTGGTGCTGCTGTGATCACCAAGAGCAGTGGGCTCAACAGCAGGGACCTGAGGAGCACTTGTTGCTGCTAAATTCTGCTCAGGTTCCTCTGTTTGTGTTTGAGAAGGTTTTGACAGCCTTGTAAATGTTTCAGAAGAAAGGCTGTTTATTTGGAAAGGATTTCCTTGGATAAGCACATGTGCACTATCCATGGGAATTTTCTTTTGTAAATAAAAACTCCCAAAAAGCCCAAAAAGAAAATAATCAAAAAGCCCACCAACCCATCTAAAAAGGATCTTCTAGAAGATGAGATCCCAGAAATAACTCCTGTGACAACACAAAAGTCAATTGAAACCACTGCTTCTACTTCCTCACAGCAGTTGGTAGAAAGATCTCAACCTGAGCCTCAAACTCCTCCTGCATCCTCACAAAAGGATCAGGTTGTATCCACAGGGACACCAAATTAGGAAGCTCTGGAATCACTTGACTCCATCTTCCACAGCCCTGCTCCCAGGGCAAATTCTCTTTCAACCCCTCTCCCTACTTCACAAATTCCACCAACTTTTCTACCTCTGTTGAATGCTTTGGACATGGATCAGACACAAATTAGTTCTTCTCAACAACCAATCAAGGAGAAAATACCTCAACAAGTAACTGAGTCTGATTCCTCTGCCATTGCTAACCCATCAACAGCTGAGGAGGTTACACTGCAGGAATTACAAGTAATTCATGTCAGTAGTTCAAGTGGAGCAGCTACTACAGGTGTTGAATCCATTGATTTACACCTGGACAGTAGTTTCATCAGTAAGCCTCCCTTGAAGGCAATTTTTTCTTTGGGAACCAAAGTGACCACTGGTGTGTTTCCATTATACACTGGTGTGCTTAAAATGGTAACCTTTGCTGAAGAAAGAAGTCCCCAGTATCAAGACAAAGGGGCATAAGTGGATGATTTTTGGGAAACTTTCCCTAAGTCAACTACTGATACAACCACTGCCAGTGGGAAATCAGATGATCCCATTCACTTGGGTGATGGTTTGAAACACAAAGAATTGACGGAGAAAGTGGATAAAATTGAAGCATCTGTTGTAGATATCAAAAATATTGATGTGTGCTAAACAGACTACTAAAATTAACTACTTTAGACTCTCTAAGCTAGACACTAAAAAGCTTGAAATCTAGACTCAATCTAAACCACACAATCGGAAAGTGTACCGATCACTGTAGTATGACCTAAGGAAGTCCGGATATCGAACCACGAGACTCTACTAATCACGCTAACTAGACTCTAATAAACTCTGACAGACACGACTCAATTAAGTTAACCGCATGTTTATGGAACCGGGATCTTGTGATACTAAACCTATTAAGACACCAACTAAGCCCCTCAACCCTTCTCGAGGTGAAACCTATGGCACTACCTAGGCCGTTAATTCTACCGGTTATTAGACTTCCTTTCGGTTATCTAATTATTGTGTAAGTACCCTAATATTGACCTACTCTTTTCCAATTATAGATCTAGGGTAGTTTGAGTTTCTTAACTTGACTTGATAGACTAATAAACCGATGGGGCAACTAGGGCATGACTTTTTCCAAAGACTGTCCAAAGCAATTCGCCGGGTAAGACCTACCAATAGCCCTGCACCTTCCAGCTATTAGGACTAGTAGAATACTGAAATCTAGCAAATTATTAAATATTACTTCTAAGGTTTATTGGCCAATTCACCCTAAAGGTCAAAGACACAAGGTCAAAGATCTAGCATGAACCTATTCTGTAGTAGACAACCACCTAGATTCACACGAAGCAATTAATAATAATTAACCAAATCAAAGTATGCATACACACCAAATTAATAAACCAAACCTCTTACAAAACACAATTAATCCATAAACACATGCAATTAACTAAAAAGGTTCAAACTTTATTCAAATCCATTCATCATAGTCTAGGAGGTTTAAACGTTTAGCCAAGCATGTTCATCAATGAAAGCAAAACAAAGTTGTTCAAACAAGAATTCATTGTTACAAGTTTCGAAAGAGAGAAATCAAATAAACAAGGAACTAAAGAACCAGTGCAAGTCGTGAATCTTCAAACCGAACTCGAACCAATGATTGCCGTGATCAAAGCTCTTCAATCAATCTCCAAAATAAGCTTCTCGACTTCACAAGTTCGTAACTAGGGTTTTTTTTTTACGTTTGATTGTCCACAACTTTCAGTCTCTCGCCGGGCGCGAGAGACTTGCTTGATCTGTCACGGGGCGCCAGAGACTACTTTTCCAGCTATTTAACTTCGTTTCAGCACCCCGATCTTTCCAATGCGTTCCAGAACTTGGTGTTTCAGTATTTTGGCTTGTTTTTACTCTATTTTCAGTAAATTTAAGCACCAAGACCTGGAAAACTCGATTGGATCAATAGTATGCACATTCTAACGAAAACAAAACTAAATATAACGGAAAACTATACAAACTGTACACGAATAAAGGATGTATTTTGCAATGCATCAAATATCCCCACACTTACTCTTTTTTCGTCCTCGAAAAAGAATTTATTCATACGGAGTCAGAGATGTTTAATTACTCGGGTCAAAAAACTTATTTATATTTGTTAAAAATCAAAGCTTGCGTTAGCCGCGATTGCGAATATACTTGTCCCTTTAAACCCAAATCCGGACTTAAACCCCTTATCATGCGAATTTAGTTTAAGCGCAGTCAATCTACCTAGGGTCTCACCCTAGAAGCTACGGTCCACCTAATCCCTCCTCAAGCTTATAGAACAAAAGGAACAATCACTGGACCAATTCCTAACCGTCTTATATCAAAAACAAGAGAATTTAAAATCAATTTTATTTCATTTTTCATCAATTTTCTTTCTTTTCTTTTCATTTTTTTTCTTTTCTTTTAATGAGCTGAGACGTTGCTTCACCTAACCCAGAGGCATTCCGGCTGTAGAGTCGCTATCCCCAACTCGGATTACATAGGCTTCGGTAATTTTTTAATTGCAATTTCGATTTCACGCATCCTAGAGGCATTCCGGGTCGAAGTCACTATCCCCAACCAAGATTACATTGGCCTACGCTACTTTCATTCAGTTTCTAGCTCATTTTTCTTTTCTATTTCTTTCATTTTTCTTTTTCATGATTAAAAATTCTAACGGTTTTGACTTATAACGACATTCTTTATACTCTTATTGGCGGTTTCAATCTCCCATTTTTCCCAGATGAAAACCCACTAGTAGACTAACAATTAAGGTATATTAAATCAAAGGGACCTAAAACCAAAACCGGACCTATTCACATATCCCAAACTAGACACAAAGCCGACTTAATTAATCTCATATTATTATTATTTGAACCCGAGCCAAAATTCATCTTTTCTATCATTTTCCGTAAAAATTTTGCAAGCTTCTTATTTCAAAAGACATTTTCTGATTTTTCAATTTTTTTTGGATTTTTTAATTTTTTCATTTTTTTTTTCATTTATTTATGACTCGATTACTACTACTATTTACATGTATCCCTTCCCCACAATTAAAGATTGCGTTGTCCCTAATGCAAGAACGGAAATACGACACAAAACTACCTAAATTAAAAACTAAGAACCAAAGATTGAATAAAATAAAAATACAAAATATACAAGTGGAAAATGACTAAGCTGATCTGAATATGTGAGACTGTCAAAGTGCCAGTCAATTCCACATATGCCCTCCAATCCGTACGCGCTCAGCAAACAATTCCTGACTCGGACACGCTAACGGAAGCGGCAACAAATACCAACCTAATCAAACAATCACCAAACACTAACAAAAGATAAAATATATAATAATAAGTGTTAGTGCAAACATCCACAAACCAAACGTCATCCGTCCCCAAAAATCCAACCAACCTGTTTAACGTATTTAAGTACAGACCAATAAACGAGGATCAAAACATCATAAAGATAAAAAGAAACAAAAGATATAAACTATCAGCATCGCTGCATCCTCGCTCTACTCCGCTTCGGCCAACTCCTCATCACTCGCCTGCATCCCACTACGCACTGCCTCAGACTTCTAACAAGAAGGCGATGGCTGCAACTGAAAATTTTGCATAATGACCAACATACCATCCTCTAGCCTCCTCTGTCCAGCCACCATCTCCTGCCTAAACCCACTAATCTGACCATCAACATACATACACAAGTCCCTGAAACCCGCCTGCATAGAATCATATAATGAATCCAAGGTAAGTGGTTCGGGTCGTGGCCGCGCTAATGGGTACTGCCTAGCAGGTATATCCTGACGAATACGGGGAATACGGGGCCTCTGATAGCGAGTAGCAACTGCACCCTGCATAGCCTCTGCAGCACCTGAACCAGGCGGAGGCTGAACCTGTGGACCCTCTCGTATAGGCTCCCAACTAATCGGGTCAGTGTATGCTATAATCCCAGCAGACTGCAAATCCGAGACACTCATAAAGCAAGGATCTGGGCCCTCCTTCATCCTATCTGTCGGGTATCTCTCAAACACACCTAAGCTCTCGGCTAACCGTGTCACCAACGGCCCACAGTAAATATGGGCTCCAGCACCACCGCTCCATAACCTCTTCATCGACAATGCAAACACAGTCGCCAAGTTGGCTGGCCTCTGCTCCACCATACACATCAAACATAATAAACTCACCTGATTAACCTTGTTGTCCCCCTGTCCTCTACCAACCAAAGTTGCTGCTAGAATTTTGTGGATATAGCGAAGAACTGGATCGGTAATATCACTAGCAACTGCCCCTGTAGAGTATGGCACCCTCGATATGGTTCTCTAAAATCTCGCTAAATCACCCTACTGAACACAGAACCCACGCAGCTTCTTAAACACTCCCTGCAGACTAGTGATAAACTTGGGAGCCCTAACCTCTGCTTACGTGTAAAACTGAGTTGCCACCGCAAACTCGGGGACCGTCATCTCATAAGACCTCCTACCTAGAGCAAAGAAAATCGCACCTTTTTCATTAAAACTTCCCTGCTTGTAATCAAACGTAGAATGAAACTCTAAGGTGATTTCCATATATTGCCTAGCATCACAATCCAACACTCTCCTGAACTTTGGCCCTAACAACTGTTCCACCCTCGCCCTCGCCCCTAAGCGATCTAACACCTCCCAATCAATCCTCCTATACGGTAGCAGCTCTACCGTATACATAGTAGCTAACCTCTGTGACTCCCACGAATTCATCTCAAACTTTAAAAGAGGGCTATCTAAGATCCTTTGACGTGGACCATGAGGGAGTCCCGGTCCCGTATACTCAACAACACTAACACATTCTGGCTGTTCCACTTGTTGTACTGGTTCCGGTTAAACTTGCTGAACCGGTTCGGGCTCCCTAATCACTGGGCCCCCTTTTGAGCGAGTATCTGGGCCTCATTTCCTACTGGGCCGACTGGATGATCCTGCACCTGACATTTTGAAAAACAATTCAAGAATGGCAAGACAAAGCAATGCAGAATATTAGTAACAGACTATTTTTGGTGTTTTTTTCATTTTTTCATTTTTTTTTTTGTATTTTTTGAAAAAAAAAAGTTCTAAAAATTAGAATAGCCGTATAGCATTTCATTCGTGGCTTAATTCTGAAAATAAAGTTGAATTAAAAACAAACGGGTTACCTTTTACAATTGCTAAGTAATAACTAAACTCGCCCGAATGGAGATTGAGTACGGGCGAGCCTAGTTAACTTGTACGTGCAAGTAAACCCAAAACGACTAAACTAGACTCGAACTAGACTAAAAAAATGACTAAAAAGACTAAAACGACACTCTCTCTCCCGGTACTTTAATTGTCCTCAATTAAACTCTAGTGCCTACCAAACCGACATCAACGTCCAAACTTGCGTCGGAAAATTCCGCCTAATTAAAGGAGGTTTTATTCTTTGCAAAAATTCCGATTCAAACTTGCAAGTTTGGCACTTTAAGCGACAATGTATTCCAAATTAACAAAATTCAGCAAATCAAGTTCCCAAATCCAACCCGACAATCATCTGTACTCATATCAAACCACAAACCAAACCAACATTGAGTGTTAACCGAAGTAAAGTGTAAAATTTGTATATTGCATTAGCGAAACGGGTCAAAACAGTGAATAAATCTGATTTTTATGTCAAAAATTCACCCAACCGAATCCCCACACTAAACCGAGCCACCCGCAACCTGCAAATACCAAAATATTCAAACCATTCCCAAGCCGCAAACTCATATGACCACTAATATGAACTTGAACACTAGACTCAACCATCCTAACCCTAAGATTAGCACTAATCTAAATGAAAACTAAAATACATGACTCAAAACATAAATAGAACAAGAAACATACCTTAGATTCGAAGTAAACAAGTAGATTAGAGAAATTTTTCGGTTAAATCTTTAATCCCCAAAGTCAAATCTGATTTATGGTGAAATATGGTTGAAGGATGGTGGAATCGGACTTGTGAAGGTTGTTTATGGTTGATAATCGGTGATAATCGGTGTGAATGAAGGTTTAGCGTTGAAGATTGGTGAAGAAATGGGTGTTTACGGCGATGAGGGGAGAATGAAATAGGTCAAACAGTTCAAAATTTTGGGGTTTAATGTTTTCGGCTGCAGATATCGTCCCTGGCGGGCCGCGACATACTCAAGGTATACGTCGCGCCCCGCCACCTTGTCATGATGCGCCGAAAAGTTGCTACGTTCTGGCGGGTGGCGAGATAGGTTCGTAGTGGGTGGCGACCTGCCAGTGGGCGTTTTCAACAGAAGGTTTGCTCAATTTTTTGTGTTCATGCCTTAGAAAAAATTTCAAGTTTTTCCCAAACCACCAAAAATCAACCAAAAAATTTTTCTAACACTTGAAACTTACCTGGAACCTCATTTTTCTCGCAATTTTCTGCAAATCTTCGGTGATGATTTCCTGCAAAATGACTCAAAACACAAACAAAGACCAGAAAAACTACCTAAAATACTGTTAGAAAACAAAAATAACGTAAATGACGACTCTTATACAAACGATACAAAATGTACACTTGGGTTTTCACCCAAAACACTAAGTGGCGGCTTTTGGTGGAATTTCAAGAGGAGTTTCCTCCATCTCATTCTTATCTATCGCTCCTCCAATATAGTGCTTCAAACGGTGGCCATTTACCTTCCAACTCCAGCCATCGGACTCATCCAAAATCTCAACTGCTCCCTAAAGAAACACATAATGAAGCATATACGGTCCGGACCATTTTGACATCAACTTCCCCGCAAACAACTTCAATATCGAATTGTAGAGAAGTACTCTATCACCCTTGCTAAATTCTTTGATCTTCCTTAACTTATGATCATGTAGAGCTTTTGTTTTCTCCTTAATGCCCAAAGATCGAGCATAAGCCGCATCCCTAACCCCCTCAAGCTCATGGATTTGAAAGAAACGTTTCCTAGCGGCTTCAGTCATATCAAGGTTAACAATTTTTAAGGCCTAAAGTTCTCGGTGTTCTAGCTCTATGGGAAGATGACAAGCTTTTCCATAGATGATCATAAATGGTGTGGTTCCTAAGGGTGTTTTGTAAGTGGTTCGAAATGCCCACAATGCATCATCAAGCTTGTCGACCCAATCCTTTCTATTCTTTCCAACGGTTTTCTCTAAAATACGTTTGATACCACGATTCGCGTTCTCCACTTGACCACTCGTCTGTGGATGGTATGCGGTAGACAAATGATGAGTGACTCCGTAGCGTGCAAGCAACTTTTCCATCAATGCGTTGCAAAAGTGAGTGCACGGTCACTAGTTAAAGCCTTAGGTGTACCAAAACGGGAAAAGAGTTTCTTGAGGAAACTCAATACTACTCGGGCTTCATTCATAGGAAGAGCTTGAGCCTCAACCCATTTAGACACGTAGTCGATTGCCACAAGTATATAGCGATTCCCTTTTGAGACGGGAAAGGGTCCCATGAAATCTATGCCCCAAACATCAAAAACCTCCAACACTTGGATTGGGTTTTGAGGCATCTCATCTTTGGCTGAAATGTTACCGGTTCGTTGACAAGCATCACATGTTTTCACGAACTCAACGGCATCACGAAGTACGTTAAACCAATAAAATCCATAATCGAACACCTTTTGTGTGGTGGCATATGCACCATGATGGCCTCCCGTTAGACCTTCATGCACATGTTTAAGGATATCCAACCCCTCTTCTCTCGACACACATCGCCTTAGAATCCTATCTCCCCCTATTCTAAAGAGAAACGGATCATCCCACACATACTTCCTCGACTCACTAAGGAACTTTCTTCTCTGTTGTGTGGTCATTCCATTTACAATATTCCCACTCGAAAGATAATTTGCTAAATCACAAAACCATGGCAATCCCTCCTTCTCGGCTTCTACGAACTTAATTGACTCGTGAGGAAATGTATCTCCTATCTCCTCCTCACGAATCTCCTCTCTCCTAGGGTCCTCTAATCATGAAAGATGATCAGCTGCTACATTTTCGGCCCCTCTCTTATCTCTAATTTCGATGTCAAACTCGGAAAGCAATAGAATCCACCGAATAAGTAAAGTTTTGGTGTCTTTCTTTTGGAAAAGAAAACGCAATGCAGAATGGTCAGTGAAAACTATAGTTTTGGAAAGCACGAGGTACGAGCAGAACTTGTCGAACGTAAAAACTACGGATAAGAGTTCTTTCTCCATGGTGGTGTAGTTCTCTTAAGCATCATTTAACGTTTTGCTCGCGTAGTGGATAGGGTGGAAGTGCTTATCCTTTCTTTGTCCTAATACCGCCCCAACGGCATAGTCGCTCGCATCACACATGAGCTCGAATGGCAAGCTCCAATCGGGCGAGATATGAATAGGTGCACTCACAAGCTGTTCCTTCAAAAAGTTAAAGGCCTTAAGACACTCCTCGTCAAAGATGAATGGAACATCCTTCTCTAGAAGACGGGTCATGGGGCGAGTGATCTTAGAGAAATCCCTAATGAAGCGTCTATAGAAGCCCGCATGACCGAGAAAACTTCGAATCGACTTTACGCTAGTGGGTGGAAGTAACCTGCTAATGGTATCTATTTTCGCACGATCCACCTCTATACCAGCCCTTGAGATCTTATGTCCTAAAACAAAACCTTCAGTCACCATAAAGTGACACTTTTCCCAATTCAACATCAGCTCCGTCTCAACACACCTCTTTAACATCCTCTGAAGATTCCTCAAACACTCATCGAACGAGTTACCATAGACCGAAAAATCGTCCATGAAAACCTCCATGGAACTCTCAATCATATCCTGGAATATGGCAACCATGCACCGCTGAAAGGTAGCTGGAGCGTTACACAGCCCAAATGGCATGCGTCGGTACGGGTAAGTGCCATAGGGGCATGTGAAGGTGGTCTTATCCTGATCCTCCGGTGCAATGGGGATCTGGAAGTACCCAGAAAAACCGTTGAGAAAACATAAAATTGTTGACCCGCGAGACGCTCCAGCATCTGATCGATAAAGGGCAATGGGAAGTGGTGCTTTCGGGTGGCATCATTCAACTTTCGGTAGTTGATGCACACTTGCCAACCCGTGACAGTACGAGAAGGGATAAGCTCATTCTTGGAATTCATGACAACGGTCATCCCTCCCTTCTTAGGGACAACCTTAGTGGGACTAACCCATGGCGAATCTGAGATGGGATATATCATCTCGACATCTAGGAGTTTTAGAACCTCCTTCTTTACTACCTCTTGCATGTTGGGGTTGAGGCGCCTTTGAGGTTTCACCACCGGTTTGAAATCATCCTCCATAAGTATCCGGTGAGTGCAATAAGAAGGGCTTATTCCCTTAATGTCGGACAACCTCCATGCAATGGCCTCTTTGTTGGCCTTCAACACATCCAACAACCTCAACTTCTCTCCATCCTCCAACTTCGTTGAGATGATAATGGGTAGCTCGGAACCCTCCCCTAAAAAGGCATATTCTAAATGAGATGGAAGGACCTTAAGCTCTAAGGGTGGGGGTTGGGTGGTGTCATCACAAACGGCTAGCGCTTCGGGAAACAAAGGAATCTCCTCATCTTCTACTTCATCCAACCTTAACGACTCCTCCTCTACTATCTCTCCTCCTAGTAAGTCGGCTCCATTAATGTACTCTAGACAATGGTTAACACATGAGATGAATGATTTCAAGAAATATATGGAATGGCAAGGACCACTATAGTCATCAGAACGACTCGGGTGGTTCATGGAACGATCTATCTCAAAGGTGACTCTCTCCTCACCGACCCTAAGTGTGATCTTACCATCGAATACATCTATGAGGGCTTTAGTGGTACGCAAAAACGGGCGACCAAGTATGAGAAGAACTCTCTCATCCGCTTCCATATCGAGAATGACGAAATCAGCGGGAAAAACAAACTTATCGACCTTAACAAGCAAATTCTCGACAATACCCCTCGGGTATTTCACGGATCGATCGGCTAAAGACAATGTCATAAGGGTTGGTGAAAGTTCGCCTAAGTCTAGCTTCTCGTAGAGAGAGAAGGGAATCAAATTGATGCTAGCACCTAGGTCGGCTAAGGCTTGAGTATTGGTGTTACTACCAAATAGACATGGAATAGTAAAAATGCCGGGATCGGTGAGCTTCTCCGGAAGCTTATTCAGAACAACTGCGGAGCACCCTCCATTCAATGGAACATTCGACAACTCCCCTAACTTATCCTTGTTTCTAAGAAGGTCCTTTAAGAACTTCGCGTACTTGGGCATAGATTGGAGTGCCTCAATGAAAGGTATATTAATCTTCAATTGCTTGAGGATATCTAAGAACTGCCCATATTCCTTGGAGTACTTTTGGTTCCTAAGACGTGTAGGAAATGGGACACGCGAACGATCTACGAGTGGAGAAGGTCTAATGTCTACGGGTGGTTTCGCCACTTTATTCTCTCCTTGAGGCTCACCGGGCTGTGTGGTACTTGCTGGGCTTAGTCTCGGTTGCACTTTGCCAGGAGCCTCCATCTCGATTTCTTCATCTACAATCTCCTCATCTTCCTCTACTACTATCTCCTCAACTCTTGGGTTCCCTACGGTTTTACCACTACGAACGGTAATGGCTTTGTCATGGGTGTTGGGTTCGGTTGGGTGTTACCCGCAAACTGACCGGGTAACCTCTCTTCAAGTTTCCTAGACATGTCACCTACGACCCTTTGAAGGTCTTGGAAAGAGGCTTGGTGGTTCTTAAGCATAAGGTCGTGTTTGGTAAGAATCTTTTGGGTGGTTTGGTCCTTAACGACTAACTGCCTCATCATGGCCTCTATCCTCTCAAGACTACCCCCTAGATCACTATTTGAACCCTGAACTAGTTGAACCTAACTACTTGACCCCCCATCCCTGACCTGCCCATTGAACCCCTTATTGAACTGTCCATTTGAACCCCCACCAAAGAATGAACCCTGTCCCCTATTTGGATGTTGAGCTAATTGGAAACGGGGGGGTTACCATTGGAACAAAAATTATTATTATTATTATTATTGAAGTTAGTATTATTACACCAACCCGAATTAAAATTACTACCAAACCCACTAGGTTGACCTCTACCTTGACCCCCTCCCACGATATCGACTTGCTCCTCACCAACTAACAATTGACACGCATTCGTATCATGAACCCCCGACAAAACTCACACTTATCAACCTTTGCCTTAATCTCCTTGAGCTCTCTAGTGACGTTTTCCAACACGGCGGCTATACTAGGGTCCATAGTGATATGGCTCACCCCACGGGTGGGTGCACTAGTAGTGGTATTCGAATTTCCACTTTGATATTGTCGATCAGATCGCGACTGACATTTAGATTGGGCAAATGCCTCGAAATGCTCTAAACACTCGGCAACAGTAAGAATGGCCATCATATGACCTATCGCATTAGTGTCAAAATGATCAAGAGTCTCTTGGGTGAGACCGTTATAAAATTTCTCACAAAGGTCCCAATCAGAAAGACCGTGCTGGGTAGTCGATGTCTCACACCTATTGGATCACGAGTCTCTTGGGCAACAGTACTCGAAGTCCTTGAGAATAGTCGAATCACTTTGGGTAGTCGATGTCTCACACCCAGACACTCAGTTTCGATTCTGAACTCGCACCCACTGACTGTGTGAATTACCAATTTTATGTGTTTTATGTGATTTTATATATTTATGTGTTTCAATTTTGGAGACTTATTCGCTTTTCGCTTACCGCTTTGTTAACGTGCACAACTCGCACTGCACATTAATCTCAAAACACTAAGAAATCATAGACAATCTATGAATTCCTGCATGCTTTGATACTCGCACTCGCAACTCTCAAACGCGCTTCACAAAACTTGAAAGATAGGTGAATACGTGCAAAATATGTAGGAGAATACATGCTAAATATAGTTGAATCTGTGCTCCTGTGCTTACGTGTTAATGTGGATTATGTGCCTAAGTGATTTTTGTGCCTGTGTGTTAGATGTGTTCCTAATGCTTTATCTAGTACTAATAAGTATGTTGGTGTGGAGAGATTCGATTATATCACGTCTGAATCCTATGACGATGTCTGTTGCAGATAATGTCGTCATTTGGTTCGCACACCTCTCGCGCTACTCGCCGCAACCATGCTGACAAACGCATCGCCTCTCTAATCAGCAAGGAAATGGCTAAGGTCATTCCACAGATCGTCAGCGAGATCAATGAGGTGAAGAGCATCTCCTCTGTTGATTCAAAGAGCGATTCGTCCATAGCTTCTTTTAGCTTCAAGCAATTCAAGGGCTGTGGCCCCAAAGACTTCACTGGTTAAGACGGGCCCAGCGCCATGTTTCAGTGGTTGACTCGATTGAAGTCACTCTTGGTTAAAGCAGACGTCCAGACAACCTCCGCACTGTTAACGCAACTGGCGTTTTTCAGTCCAGGGCTCTAGACTGGTGGACTGCCGAACGAACAGGCGAGGTAACGAAGCAGCCTATGGACTTTCTTGGGAGGAATTGAAGGAAGTCATGATGAAAGAATTATATCCCCTACATGAGCTCTAGAAGCTGGAGAACGTGTTTCGGAATATCAAGCAAGAAGGTGGCGACAATGTTGGTCTTACTGCTCGCTTTAAGCAGCTTAGTATCATCTGCCCTGGACAAGTCTCAACTCCCGATATCACATTCAAGAAATACATTCGCGCTCTACCCGATTGTGTTGCCATTTTGTTCAAGCCGCCAAGACTACTACAATCGAAGAGACTTATCAACTCATCGCTGAAATCAATAACAAGCGAGTTTTGGCTGGTTACTTCAAGAACACCACCAAAAGTCTCCATCAAGTCACTACTACTCCCGCTCCTGAAACCGCCGCATCTCAAGGATCGAAATCTTCACGCCGCAAGCGCAAGAGCAACGACAACAAGAACAACAACAGTGTTGTCACCGCCGCTCCTCTCAATGTTGTTCCTACCCAACCTCAGAACCAGAACCGCCAAGTAGCAGCACACATGACCAACACACCGCCTGCAAAGCGTGCGTATACTGGTCCTCACCCTCTGTGCCGTACTTGTACTTACCATCATCCAGTTGAGATCGCTTGCCGTTTCTGTGTCCACTGCAACCTCTACGGGCAATTTACCGCAAACTATCGTACTGGCCCCCGTTAGCAAGCTCAAGTTCAAGCTCCTCCTGCACTACCAGCTCCTCTTCCCGCTCCTCAGGGTAACCAAGCAGCTCCTGCTGCTGCTGCTCATGCAGGAGCCTGCTTCGCGTGTGGTGATCCTAACCACTTCGCAAACGTCTGCCCGAATCGAGTGGTAAAGCAAGAGCCACAACAGCAACTAGTGCAGAAACAACATCAGTAGCAGCAGCCAGCTCAACAAGCAGCCCGTGGAAGAGCATTCAACATCAATGTCCGCCAGGCTCAAACTGACAACAATGTTGTCAATGGTACGTTTCTTGTCAACGGTATTTATGCTTCGTGTTTATTTGATACTGGAGCCAATAACTGTTTTGTGTCATTAGAATTCGAAAAGATCCTAAACCATAAACGTGCTAACCTCCCAATGACGTTCGACGTAGAAATTGCCACCGGAAGAAGCGTTACTGTTCATTCTGTTCTCCGTGATTGTATTCTTGAACTCAACAATCATGTTTTCCCGATCGATCTTATTCCAATGCAGCTTGGTAGTTTTGATGTCATAGTAGGCATGAATTTTCTTCGTGAAAATCATGGTGAAGTCGTTTGTTTCGATAAGATGATTCGTTTCTCTCTCGGGAATGGTGACCAACTTTGTGTCAATGGCGAAGTACCATCAAAGGACCTCAAACTCATGTCGTGCGTCCAAGCGAGCAAGTATCTCCGAAAGGAATAAAAATCTTTCTTGGCACACATCGTAGTAGCGGAGGAACAGGAAAAGAAGCCAATGGAAAAGGTACTTGTGGTTCGTGATTTTCCTGCTGTCTTTTCTGATGATTTACCTGGTCTACCCCCAAGCCGTGATATTGATTTTTGTATCGACCTTATTCCTGGAGCTAACCCTGTTGCTAAAGCTCCCTATCTCCTCGCTCCGTCTAAAATGCGTGAACATTCGAGTCGACTCCAGGAATTGCTTGATAAAGGCTTCATACGCCATAGCACATCTCCTTGGGGCGCACCTGTCCTTTTTGTCAAAAAGAAGGACGGATCGTTTCGAATGTGCATCGATTATAGGGAACTCAATAAGCTTACTATCAAGAATCGCTATCCCTTACCCCGAATCGACGATTTGTTTGATCAATTGCAAGGCGCTACGTGTTTTTCCATGATCGATCTACGCTCATGTTACCATCAGTTACGAATTCAGGAGGAAGATATCCCTAAACCGCTTTTAGAACCCGTTACGACCATTACGAATTTGTCATTATGCCCTTTGGACATACCAACGCACACGCGGTTTTCATGGATTTGATGAATCGCCTGTGTAAACCCTTTCCCGATCGCTTCATCATCGTGTTTATCGATGATATCCTTATCTATTCAAAGTCGAAAGCCGAACATGCGCAGCATCTTTGTTTGGTTCTAGAATTACTCAAAGGGAATCGCCTCTATGCCATGTTCTCCAAGTGTGAATTTTGGCTCGAGGAGGTTCAATTCCTCGGTCACATCGTCAATAGCTAAGGTATTCACGTTGATCCCGCAAAGATTGATGCAGTTAAGAGTTGGATTACACCGAAATTCCCGTCTGATGTTTGTTCTTTTCTCAGATTGGTGGGTTACTACCACCAATTCATCACTGATTTCTCTAAAATCGCCGTGCCGCTTACCTCTCTCACGCATAAAGACAAGCCTTTTGTTTGGGGAACTGAATAAGAGGAAGCCTTTCAAACTCTCAAGTGTATGCTTTGCACCGCTCCTATCCTCGCGTTACCCGATGGAAACGACGACTTCGTAGTCTATTGCGATGCCTCTAACCTCGGTCTTGGTTTTGTTCTTATGCAACGGGACAAGGTTATCGCGTACGCCTCTCGTCAGCTTAAGATCCACGAGAAGAACTACACAACCCACGATCTCGAGATTGGTGCAGTTGTTTTTGTGTCAAAGATTTTGCGACACTACCTTTACGGTACCAAGTGTACGGTCTTCACCGACCATAAGAGCCTACAACACATCTTGAACAAGAAGGAACTGAATATGCGCCAACGCCGATGGGTTGAACTTCTCAACGATTACGATTGCGAGATACGTTACCACCCTTGCAAAGCAAATGTCGTTGCCGACGCCCTTAGTCGACGAAGCTATCTGCATAGCGTTCGTAACGTACAAGCCCAGCATGACCTCGAAGCTCTAATTCGTGACGCTCAGCACGCCTGCTTCATTGAGAACACCTTGAAAGAGGAAATGAAGAAGTGTGGTGCTGAAACCCAACTTGTCACCAAATCGAACGGTATCTATTACTATCTTGATCGCATCAGGATCCCCAGTCGCAATAACCTTCGGGAGATATTGATGACTATTCCATTCATCCCGGTGCCGACAAGATGTACCAGGAACTTTGTCTTCGGTACGGGTGGCCTGGAATGAAAAAGGATATCACTCTCTATGTCACGAAGTGCCTAACTTGTTCGAAAATCAAGACTGAACAACAACGACCCTCTGGCTTACTCGTATAACCCGAGATCCCTATGTGGAAATGGGAGAGTATAGCTATGGACTTCATTACGAAACTTCCACGCACGCCATCAGGTCACGATAGCATTTGGGTTATCGTTAATCGTCTTACTAAATCTGCTCACTTTCTGCCGATACGAGAAGACTATAAGGTTGAACGATTAGCACGAATCTATACCGACGAAGTCATTTGTCAACATAGGACACCTCGTGATATCATCTCTGACCACGATGGTCGGTTTACCTCGCGCCTTTGGGAAAAATTTCAATCCGCTCTCGGTACTACTCTTAATCTCAGTACTGCTTTCCATCCCCAGACCGACGGTCAGACTGAACACACGATTCACACCCTTGAAGACATGCTTCGTTCGTGTGTCATAGATTTTGGTGGTAATTGGATTCGCATTTACCTTTAGTTGAATTCTCGTACAACAATAGTTATCACTCTAGCATTCAAATGGCACTATTTGAGGCATTATATGGAAGAAAATGTCGACGCCTATTGTATGGCACAAGATCGGAGATGCGCAAATTACCGGTCCTGAGTTATTGCAAGAAATGACTGACAAGCTCCCCCAGATACGAGACAATCTCTTGAAACCTCGGAGTCATCAAAAGAGTTACGCCAATAAACGCCACAAGCCCCTTGAGTTCGAAGTTGGCGATCACGTACTTCTAAAGGTTTCACCTTGTAAGGGGGTGATCCGATTCAGTAAGAAAGGAAAGTTCGCGCCTCGATACGTTGGACCCTTTAAGATTCTGGAAAGAATTGGCAAAGTGGCCTACAGACTCGAATTACCGCAGGAACTCAGCAACGTACATCCAACTTTCCACGTCCCGAACCTAAAATAGTGTCTAGCCGAGCAGAATTTACATGTTCCTCTTGAGGATCTACAAGAGGACGAAACATTACACTTCGTGGAAAAGCCAGTCGAGATCATGGACTGAGAGACCAAGAAGCTCCGATGCTCACGCATTCCTATAGTGAAGGTTCGCTAGGAAGGCAATCGCGGTGCCGAGTTCACTTGGGAACTCGAGAGTGATATGAAGGCTAAGTATCCACAACTATTCGTTACGCCTGCTCCTTAATTTCGGGATGAAATTTCCTAAAGTAGGGGTGGCTGTAACAACCCGACTTTCCGAAGTTAAAGTCAAAGTCAAAGTAAAAGTCAGATTGTTATTCAGGTCTGTCTTTTCTTGCTTTATTATTGCTTGTACTCTCGTTATTCGATAAACAGTTTAGCCATTTTGTGTTGATCGATATATTAATTAGTGATATTTTAAACTTTGATTCTACAACACATTTTATAACGCTTATTTACAACGCATACTAATTCATGCATTTTATCGCATCGCATGTTAGCCTAAACGCTATCACATCGCCATCGCATCGCAATCTTATCGCAACTATTGGAATAGTTTATGTGTTTTATGATGTGCTATACTTGTGTGTGCTTACTATATGTTTTGGGATGTTATACGCAAACGCAACTCTATCACAACGCAATCTCATCGCAAACCCAAAACGCAAATTTACTTACTTGTATGTTTTATGTGTTGGTTATGTTATTTGTGTAACTATTGTTTAATACTATCGCGTCGCTTACTCGCAACTCGCTTAAACGCAACGCAACGCTCAACGCACGAAACAAAAGTCGGAAAACTAACATACACACGCCGTCCGATCAAACGACCGACCGATCGAATGATCATCCGACCGGATGGCCATCCAATCGAACAGTAGTCCGACCCACTTAAACCCTCCACCGCCTTTCACCCTCTCACCTATAAATACCCCTCCTGTCACATCAACTGTTCATTGATGTGACAGCTCCGTCCGACCCACGCACTCTCAAGCTCTTTTCTCTCGATTCCTCGCGATTCTTGTAAGTTTTCACTCTAAATCTTGTACTTCCAACATTAGCACACACTTTCACATCATCTTCTCCATCAAATCTTACATTTCCACCGTGAAATCACCTGATTTTTGTTGTTCTAGGGTGACGTTACCTAGGGTTCTCATGAACACAAAAGTGTGACCTCATCTCATCAAGAACGGTTCGGATCTAAAGGATTTCCACATGTCTTTACACTGATTTCAACAAGATCTAAACACTTTTCACTGTTTTCAAACTTTTCTTCAACATTCTTCACTTTTGACTCAAAACCGTTAGAATCTGGGCTCGTACGGGCTCTCTACCCATTCTCCAATGGAGAACCGGTCTGAGGACGGATTTCTATCGAAGAGACGACTAATTCACGGGTTGAATATGAAACACCATCAAGAACAGTAGAGTCTGATCGAACGAGTTGTACTTGATGTAATTTCCATTGTTTAACATGCCGTCATGTCGTTTCAGTTAAACCGCAAGGCTTTTCAACTTAACTTATTTTACAAAGTTTTCCAAACAGAAGGTTGCTCAATCGAAAAACCGTCTAATCGGACGACCATCCGATCGAATGACTATTCGACCAGGTAACTTGATTTGATGAGCTCAACACTTAATCAATTTTGAAAAACTTCAAAGAATATCAGTTTTCAAACGAACAGCCATCCGATCGAACGGCCATCCGTCCGGATGACCATTCGATCGAATGACTTTATTTATACTACAATGAAAACTTCAAAAGTTTAAACGTTTAACAAATACACCTCATCAATCGAATGACCAACCGACCGAATGGTCATCCGGACGGTCATCCGATCGAACCACTATCCGATCACTCATCTCACTCGACACGTTGTTTTCGCACTCTTCAACGCTTAAACCATCCTTATGTGATCAGCCAATCTCCCACGCGCACCTTCAATCCAAGATCGTGTTTATTTACTAAACACAGACAATGAGTATACTCGATCCCTTTTTGCTTAATGTACTTTTGGGTGTTACATACGTTACCGATATCAAATCACATCGACACACAACACAAACACTTTTAAACGCTAACCGCTTTGCATGTTATACGTGTTTTCGATGAATGCATGTATGTTATGTTTACACAGTGATTGTTTCTTGACACTTTAGCAACGATAGTACTATAGTTTGGACTCAGCACCTATCGTGGACAGGGGTTGTTAAGGGTTTTACTTCACATGGTCACGATGGTGATAATGTGTTGCGCATTCTACAACTTGCAGTCATATCGGTTGCATATTTCATTATCGATAGCTTACTTGCTTCACATTTTTACGTGTTACATGCTGGTTATTCGTAAATCGCTTTTCGCTACTATATGCTATTAAACTTGTATGCTCACATTTACACTATGTGTATTGACTTTATTTTAACGTATGTGACAGGTGTCTAGGATGCTAGGATTGCTGAACTTTTGTGGAATCAAGTTAGGTGGTCTAGAAACGTCATTCAATAAAATTTGAGTTGTCGGAAGAATATTTGCCTTTGAGAACAATGTCTGTAATAACTATTTATGTTTTATATGTTTATGGTATGGGACATGAACGTTAAATATATTGTCACTAATAGTGTTATGGATTCTCTTGGACAATCTGTTTCTCTCAGTGCCTCACCCCGATGTTTCCGCCATTGGTTGAGGTGTGACAAGCATGACCTCAAAAGGAGTGAGGCAACTTAGTTCTACACATCCTCGATCGACCCATATTAAGTAGGGTTCGATTTCTCCTTTCGCTCATGCCATTAAGTTGGGGTGTGCCAGGTGGAGTGGGTTCTGAAAATATCACACACTCCTTTAGATGATTGAGAAACTCTAAGCTGAGGTCAAACATTAATATCAAATAAAAAACGTTTTCAAACATTAAAACGTAAACATTGTTTAACAAAAAAACTGAACAAAGACACCAAAACATTAAAAAGGAGAGAGGAAGGTGTGTACCCGGTTCTCCTAGATGAAGAATTATAGTTCTGCCCGTCTTCCTTTAAGATTTTTCAATTATGGACTCCGAATCAAAGTTCACAGCAATCTCCTTTTCTATGTAAATCACCGTCATTAACTTTTTTTCAATTGTCAAATCCTTCACTAGTGAACGCACTATGATCATGGCTCTCATTCGGTTTATCACTATTTAAATAACAAAGGAAACAATAAGCCTTGTGTTTCGTTGGAGAATACTCTAACCAATTAGGGAACATATCAAACCAAGCATTTTTAAATCTACGAAGATTGTACTTTGGACCTCTAGGCTTATACTCATCAAGCTTTATTTGATACACTCCTAATTATATATAAGCTAGTCTTACTTGCTCCCTTATATTAACCAGATATTTCCACATTCCGGGTCACTTAGCGGGATCTCTTTCTAGACTACGAACATCCACTTCATTGATGTTAATCGGATTTTGAGGAATATCATGCTCTTGTTGAAAGTTTTGATTCGCTTCATTAACCGGTTCACTTGTTGAAATTTTTTTATGTTTAATCTTATTGTTTCCATCAACAATTCCCTCTACTTGTTCTTCATTCTTTCTTTTGAAAAAAGAAGTTATGCTTTTATACTTTCTTATAGCATAATCTAATAACATAACAAGTTAACAACGCACCCTAAATTTCAAACTCTAATTTCTATCTAAATCACAATAAGAATAAACAAATAAAATTAGACATAGTTACAGAAAGATTCAACAAGCTTAGGGCAAAAATTTGGACCAATTTCACCCCTAATTTCAACCTAAATTATTGTAGATCACAACAAGTAGCGCAACAGCTGCAGGCGGTCAATCCACAAGTAGCGCAACAGCTGCAGTCAAACACGACCGAAGAGCACCGCAACAACGTTTTTTCCCCGTCGGTCTTCTGTTCTGGTCGTAGTCCCCAATTAAACGAATTTGGGTTTTTTTTTATAGGGTGGGCTTTCTATTTGGGCTATATTATATACATTCTTCCAAATATAATGATTTGGGCTATATAAATATTTTATGTGGCCTATATAAATAAATAAAAATTAAAACCGGGGGAGGCCGAAAATGTATATGCCTATGAATTTTTTTTACAAAACCTGGGGTCGAAAACGTACATACCTACAAAATTCTATAAGAAACGTACATATATAAAACTACTGACCGAAAAGTTCAGTGGGTCGGGCACTCCCCCCTCCCCCCTTGAATCCTGCGCCCCTGACCGTATGGTCTTAGTGTGTGATTGGGTAAGCTAACAGGTTATATCGACTTCGAGCGAGTAATACTGTAATAGTATATAACTACTCCATTTTTGTTTCTGCTCATGGCCATTATATTTATTTTTTCAATTTATATTTGTCGAGCTAGACCCACTTATCTAACAATATTCTAACACCAAGAAGAACAGAAAAAAGTTATCTTTGATTTTTGTTCTTTGGATGATACCTGTGGAGCATAAAAGATTTAAATAATAAGCTATCATTCATTTTTTTTTTTTTTAAATAATAAGCTATCATTCATTTAACCCATCAAATCATCAATGCCATCCCCACTAATTGGCGTCCTACAGAAAAGGCATATGATAAAAGTGGCTTCTGTTTTTCTTTATTTATATTAAATTTGTCGTTTATTAATTATTCCACCATTTGATGTATTTGCATGCAACGTGTTTCACGAAACACTGAGGCAGACCACAAAATATACTCAAATATATAACTAAAACATGTGGTGTGCTTTTGAGATATGATGCACACTGCCACAGTCGCAGACATATTGCCATCTTAATTATAAAATTAAATATGAAAATAATTTTTCAGAGTGGAAGATTGTACAAAGTTTGCACTTTGCACGCCAACAAACCAGTTAAGTCGATCGAGGTTTATTCAGCGAACACAGTTTCTTTTCGAGAAAAATCAAACAAAAATAAATTATTTCACATAGTGAAAGGGTCTTTTCACTCTTTTGTGCTTTTTAATCAAAAAATATATAAAAGTAGCATTATACCACACGTTTGGGACCTTATTATTGAGCTAAAATTGATATACTTAAAAATGATATTTAAAAGTATCCCAATAATTCAAATAATTAATATGACACGTCTATTTTTACGAAAAAGGAAAAGTTTCATTGAGTGAGTCCTGTCAAGTGCATATCGCCTCCATGTCATACGTCAGCGCATCCTAGTCATACCTATGTTGTTCATCTTCAATTCTTTATTGCTCATCCTCAGTTCTCTTTACTTCCAACCATCAACTAAGCATATTGTTTGTTGTTTTAAGCATTTTCATCATATTTTTCGGACTCTCAATCATAGACGGAGTGACTTCTACTTGAATATTTTGTTCTTCTTTCTCAATTCTCCCTTCTCCCATAAATCAATTAAATGTCTCCACTAGGGTTTTGTGGCTTTCAACTACCAATGGGCTTACTTCGGATTGATCTTTATGCTAGCATGTGCAAACCCCTTGTGGATGATGGTAATCATGTGTCCAATGAGGTCCGCCACATATCTCCAACTTTTCCATAATTTTTCATTTTCTCCATTTAAACATTTGATTTTCCACCATTTCCTATAAATTCATAAAATATCAAATCAGTTTAAAAAACAAAGGGAAATCAATACGAAAACTAATAAAAACAGGGGGAGTTTGATCGGTAAATTATGTATAAAGCCAAGCATATCAGTTTCTAACATAAATTTCATTGTAGAACAAACCTATATACACAGTACAATTTCTTTTTTATTACCTTCCTAACAATATCGGTAGTATGTTGTCTCTGACCAAACAACATCGCTACTGGCATAGGTACTCTCGGAACCGTTACGGTTATACATTTTAATGGTTTTAAATCGATGAAAAAATTGATATTATTTTGGGCATATTACAACTTTATTTTTTGGTTATAATCTTTTGCTGCTTACCAATTGTGGTCCGATATCGTAATAAACCGAACTGATATGCATCAAGTTCCTGTTCAACGCACCACAAAATTCCACAAGTTATATCTAAATCAACTATTAGTGATGGATTTCCCGTTCATATTTGGTGAAACTCTAAGATCACACGTGATGACATCGTGAAGGTTGATCGTGGAGTGACGTGGCAACGATTTGCACACCGCCACGTGATTTCGTGAACGTAAGGCTCGTGGAGACTTCCACGATGGCCACAAGTACCATGTGACCGTGTTGGCTCAATTAAAAAAAAAACATTTTTTATTATATTTAATCACATTTCATAATTTTTTTCACACAATATCTACTTTTTCTCTATACAAATTATTTTCACATTTCATACTTCACCACACTTCACAATCTCCTTTCTTTCACAAACACTACACAATCTTTTGTGATAATAGTACAATAGTGAACCACAACCGTTTATCCGAACTATAGACCCGATCATATACCCGAATTTTTTTATTTATATTTTTTTTTTCTTTTAACCCTTATCTGTTAGTGCCTTATTTTAGTATGTTTATTATGTTAACAAAATCTTTTGGAATATTATATGATAATATTATTTAGATTTTTTAATATAAGAATAAAATATAGGGAAAATTTCACAGAATAGTAACCAAGTTTTAAAAGTGTTCTAATTAGGTCACTGGTGTCGTTTTTGTCCCAATTAGATAACTCAACTTTCAAATCGAGCCATGTCCTTTTTTCCATGTGTCAAGAAAAAAATGGAGCATAAGATGTTGGGGTCGAATTATTTTAATATATGAAATTATATTTATTAAAAATAAAAACCATTTAATTACATTAAAAATTAAAAAACAAGTTACAATCCACGTCATCACTCGACGTTAGCATCAAATAAAAGAGAAAAAGAAACAAAAATCCACATCACCTCGGTTACCTATGAAATGGACGAAAAACACTTAATTTTAATGAAGAATGAATGTTGAGTGACTTGATTGGAACACTTTTGAAACTTGAGTGGCCTAATTGGAACACTTTTAGGACTTGGTTACTATTCTACAAAGTTACCCCAATTATATAATAGTTATAACTAGGTTAGAACCTCGTGTATTACACGGGTTGAATAAATATAATTTTATATAGTAAGTAATAAAATAGTTACATCTTTTAAAAACTCGTGTATTGCACGATTTAAATAAACACATGTCTTACATGAATAATGTAATCCGTTAAAACATTTAGTCATCAAGATGTGTTTTCTAACAAAAGTAACTTTGAGGTACTATTTACTTATTGTAACATATCACTTTATTTTTTATTAGGTTAGATAGTTGTGCATTACATGGTTTATAACATTTTACTTTGTTTTTTTTATTTATTATTAGGTTAGAAACTTACGTATTACCTGATTTTGGATAATCAACAGAAAAAAAAAAAGAAATATTTTAGTAAAAAATATAAAATATACAAGAGATAAGCTGGATATTATGATTTAATATTATTATTTCATTGGAGTGTAAAACGAAATAATTGGATCCTTTATTAAAAATAGGATTCTAAATATACCATGTAAAAAAAATATATGTTCTACATGTATTAAATAAATCCTTTTAACGAAACAATTGATCAAAATAAATATTTTTATTTTAATATGTGATTATCAATTATCCTTGTCCATATTATCAAAATATAAAAACAATTAAAACTACCAATTAAATAAAATCTTTATCTTTACAAATATTTAAAACGTTAATATATTTTTTTAGATTTTAATAATTAATATATGATTATAATAATTAATATATTATTAGCAGTTATCTTTGTCTTTATCATTAAAATCTCTTCTACAAATTTTAAATTTAATATTATCATTAATTGACTTTCCATAATAAATATTTAGAAAAATAATTAAATCTGACTCATAGAACGTCATGTGTCCCTAACATGGTTTCTTTTATTATATGTACTAGCGGTAAGACCCGTGTGTAAACACGGGTCGTTTCTTAGAAAACCATGCATAACACATATTGACAGAGAGTAAAAAAATAATTACTGCAGACTTACAAAATTGATATAAATTAATGATCAATAGGTTTATTCAACAGCAATTCCATTATGTTGATAGGAAACCACTGTTGTCTATTAACTGTTAAAAACTTCTGTTGCTTTCCAACAGACTTTAGTAAGAACTGTCATCCATTATCTCCAACAGAGCTTGCCAGATGGATAGATAGTAACTATCAGATGTTAGTCAACTCATGTTAAAAAGGTCAGTCAACAGAAATTACAAAGGTTAGTAAACAGATGTTAAGAGAATAATGTTATTAACAACATGTGTTCTCATGATAGGATTAATGCAAAACAAGTATCAGATGCTTTCAAAAAGTTGTATTGCTTTCCAACAAACATTTCCTAACAACAGTTCCTCCATTATACCCAACAGACGTTGCCAAGTTGACAGATGTTTAGTATCATCATAGATTTTATAAAAATTCTTTGTAAACCACATTAGTAGTGGTTTTACAGACTCAATTCTCTTTATCACAAATCAAAATTTTCAACCCCTTCCTACTTTTTACTCTAGATACAGCAACATAGAGCTGGCCATGACTAAACACTGGACGTGGAAGATATAAACCAACACGCTCCAATGATTGTCCTTGACTTTTATTTTTTGTCATAGCAAAACACAGTGAAAGTGGGAATTGTCTTCAAGAAATCTTCACTGGTATTCTTTTATCAGAAGGTGTCATCTTCAGTCTTGAAATCAAAGTATGATGACCTATATTAGTCCCTGTGATAATGTTTGCTTCAATCACAACTTTTTCGAGCTTCGTAACTTGTAAACGTGTATCATTACACAATCCATTTGCCTGGTCAATGTTTCTGAGTTACATCACTGGAGCACCAAGTTTCAGTACTAATTTATGGTTAGGTAAACCAGATAAACGAAGATTGTTTAACACATCAAGAGGAAACAATGCCATATTAAGCTCTGATTCTTCCTCCGATTGGCATAAACTATCTGAACTAAAATAAACCTTTTCTTCACCAGGCAGACTCTCTAACAACTCTTTATTTATTGAATCCACTACTTCATTAGTTGGAGCAAGAATCGCCCTTTGTTGGAAATACGTTAAATCCCACAAAAACTTATTCATGTCCGGATATATAAATGAAATGAGAGAAGAAATAGGATTGACTAGGTCATGAATAAGTAAATCATCTGGTACTTCAATATCAATCTCACCATCATTTTCTTCACCAAGCAGACCATCACCAAGCTTTAAAATCCATTCTCCAAATTCCTTTATTTCTTTCAAATCTGCTTCCTGACAACCAACTCTTAGTCTCATATTCTCAGTTAGCTTTAGTACTTGACAGTGGCGCCATATATAAGAAGAATTCAAAGAAGCATTGACTATCATTGTTCTGGTACCTTTAGGGATGACCGGAAGAATTTGTCTAAAATCACCACCAAATAGAATTACCTTTCCCCCAAACGGCTTGGATTGCATGTTCGGTTGACTGGAACGTGATATGTATCTCATTGTTCTATCAAGAGCCTCGAAACAATGCTTGTGAGTCATAGGTGCCTTATCCCAAATAATCAATGTTGCTCTTTTAATTAAATCACCTAACTCAGTATTAGACTCTATCAAACATATTGAATTCTCATTAATGTTGATTGGAATTACAAACCTTGAATGAGCAGTTCTACCACAATCCAGCAAAAGTGAAGCAATTCCACTGGATGCAACATTCAATACAACTTCACCTTTTGATCGTAATGCAGTTGAGAATGTCTTCCAAAGAAACGTCTTTCCAATTCCACCATAACCATATACAAAAAACACACCTCCATCACCTTTTTCAACCGCTTCCATAACAAGAAATCTTTGGTTGACCATGTGCTAGCTTCTTTGACAGCATTAACATATTCTTTATCATCATCCAACAGGCCCCGAACAAAACATGCATCTTTAAATGTTTGAAAAACCTGCCCATCAACTTTTTTATATCTTCAAAACAGGTTGGTCCCTTAATATGATTCAGTAAAATCCTTAGGTAATAACAATCACCAAGTTATGGTGGGACATAATGTATCCTCCCAATTGATCCATACGGATGCTTTCTTCGATTCCATTTACGATTTTTAGCATTCCATACATAATATCCCAGAAACTGAACATACCTCAATGCCCTGGCAAATTAATCGACTTTATTACAATTCATCCACTCTGTAAACATTGTCATTTTCACAGTTGGATCAGTAACAATATCACACAAATTATCATGATCGTTATACACAATACTCTGACCATCTTCACAATGAAAAGGTAATACTTCAACATCTGGATATCTATAATGTATATCATACACGAATATTCTCCAAGCAGCTTTACAAGCAGAGATATATCTACAATCAAGGTATACTTTTATCTCATGTACAGCTACATTCTGTTCCGTATCATTCTTGGTGCTATTGGCTTGAAAAACAGAAGCAGTGACTCTATCAGGCCCCTTATTAATATATTTAAACAAATATTTGATAGAACCTGACTGGTTGCACCATTCAACGTTAACGTGGCACTGATACTTTCTGAGCAGGAGAGCATTGTAAGGAACTACAAATCTATTATCAAGTGTCACACCATTCTTTACTACTGTATTACTTGTTTGACGACGACGATAGACAGGATATCCTTCAGAATCAACACAAGTCTCATCTACATATTTTTTGGGAAACTTTTTAGAACATTTTTGCTGAACCATACATGGACAAAGTGGGTTATCTGTACCACATGGTCCATGAATCATAAATTGCTTGACAAGCTCATATAATTGAGGATCTCTTTGTTTATCTGGTATCTCAGCACTAATAACACGATCAATATCAGATGCAGTTGGAAATTTGCTTTCAGCACCCAAGAACAAACATATGTGAGCATGTGGGAGTCCACGCTTCTGAAATTCCACTGTATACATAACTGGAATTTTGGAACAGTGAGCTGTTAGATAAATATAATTAGATGTTCAAAGTAAAAAATATAACTAAAGGGTACCTGCTTGTATATCACCAAAGAATTTATGTTTCTTGAAATCTTTTATAAGATGATCCAATTTACACTTGAATAATCTAGAGATAATATCCAGTCTGTCTTCAGCATTAAGAGCTTTATCGTGCAAACACCTGTAAATCTCAGGCCAGTTTGGATTACAAGTCACCGTTATGAATAAATCGGGATATCCAACAGACTTGCAAATTTTCGTAGCATCCAAGTACTTTTGTATCATATATCTAGAACCACCAGTAAATGATGAAGGTAAAGGTATAGGTTTACCACAACTTGAGGCATTATTCTCTCCACTTTCAACACTAGCTTTCAAGTTCTTAAGACTTTGCGCTCTAAGTTCAGGTTGTTGTGTCCTTATATAATTCAACCTGGCAGATTCTATCATCGTGTATCCATCAACCAGAAACTGCTGAAATAGTTTTTTCACATTAACTAACAATGAAAACTGATTCTGTCTATCTTGAATTTTGTAACAAAAGAATTCTCTAATTGTAAGATTGGTTCTAAGTACCTCATTATAAATCGCAATCCCTCTATGTTTAATACCAACTCTATAAACATCTTCTGCATATGGGAAAATAAGTGGATATTGCAAAGCAAGGTAAGAGGGATGAAGCTCACTAATTCTTTGAAGACCACCAGACTTCTTTCTAACAACAATGTCCCGTTTATCAAATGCTCCATCAAAATCACCATTTATTAACGCAGCAATTTCTGATGCTGTTGGCAAATTGTGAACTCTTCCATCCTTATCTCTTGTTCCAATAAGTTTCAAGCTTACATCATGAAACTCATTTTCTTGAAAACAATCTCTTACCATTCTGAAGGACTGGACAAGAGGATTGCAAGAATCCAACATATCTTTAAGACCCTGTATGGTTGTACTATCAAGCTGGTTGTTTCTTGTAGTTTTGCATTCTATATGAGAACTGCCAGAAATATACAATGTTAAAATTTACATTCATTTTCAAATGATAATGAATGTAAATATACTGAAAAGCAAAATATATATTCATAAATGGCACAATTATCATAAAGAAATTACCTTATTGCTTTTTGACGATTTACAACTTCGTTTTGTGAATCATATACGTAAAGCTGGGAGAATCTGGGTTCTTCCCCATCGTCCGGAAGTAGACTACCCATTCGATGATAATTCTGACCTTGTAGTCTAAATACATAAGGACCTTTACCTCTCTGATAACTTTTGTCAACCTTCCCACCAAGAGATGTGAAGGAAAACATCATGTTATATGCTCGAATATTATCCATGAAATTGCGAGACTGTGAGGTATGACTTTTATATAAATGGCGTAGTAATGGAGGAGGTGTAGGCGGTCGTGGTAGTTCAACATCTCCATTTGAACAACAAAGAGAATAGGATGTTTTGTTACGTTTTTTATTTCCCCTAAGCATTTCATCTTCTCATAACATTGCATCACATTTAGAACACACAAAGATGGCATCTCCATGATCAATATAATCTACAGACTTAGCAAATTTATAAGTCAACATAAGTTATCTACATATTCAAAACTTAACAGGAATTTACATTCGTATCTTATACCTTTAGAAATTCCATGAATCTTCTTAACCACAGAATCTGGTAGCATCTCATCACTCATTTGTAATTCAATTTTAAATATTCCACCTATATTGAAGCTTGAAAAATAAGATATATATAACAATTTATAAAACCTAAGATTAAACAAATATTTTGTTTCCAAAAATTTAAAACATACAATTTGTAATATCTGATAATGGAGTCCTCTCAACAAAATTGGATATTTGCTTAGTACTTCCAAAAGGAGTGTGATGGACATTCCTTGATGAGATTTTTCTTGATGAATCTTATAAGACAAAAATATATAAAATAAACAAACAAAACTACAATTCATAATTAAATTAGAAAAAAATATCTCCAGTAAGTTTACCTTTTTCATTTGTAGATGAGTGACACACATTACTACTAATATCTGGAATAACATAAGTAGGAAGGTGATACACATTCCTTCTTTCGACATTGTTGGTTGAAGCTTGTAAAATAGAACATATGTAAGGATTCTAAAAACATAACATATACATACATATTTCTTTTAAATTTTGTTTGCAAAACTATAACACATACCACTTGAAGTATTTGAAAATGGAATCCTTTCAACAGAATCAGATGTTGATGCAGGATGACAATCTCTGTTGTTTCTATTTTGTTGAAGAACATACTTCCTTTTTTTTTTCTCTTTCTTCAGCACACATTTGACGTTGAATTGCTTGAAGGTCAACTTCATACTTACTTGAAATTGTGTTATCTGTATCCATATTTTAAAATACTTGAATGAAAAAGATTGTTGAACACTCGAGAAAAGAACTTTGAAAGTATTGTGAAAATTATTTGAAATTATCAAAAAAATATCTGCAGTAAGTGTACCTTTAACTTGTGTAGATGAGTGAAACAAATTACTACTAATATTTGTAGTAGCATAAGCAGGAAGCTGATACACATTCCTTCTTTCAACATTGGTGGTTGAAACTTGTAAAATAGAATATATGTAAGGATTCCAAAAACAAAACATATACATACATATTTCTTTTAAATTTTGTTTGTAAAACTATAACACATACCACTTGAAGTATTTGAAAATGGAATTCTTTCAACAGAATCAGATGTTGATGCAGGATGACAGCATCTGTTGTTTCTCTTTTGTTGAAGAACATACTTCCTTTTTTCTCTTTCTTCAGCACAGCTTTGACTTTGACTTGCTTGAAGGTCAACTTCATACTTACTTGAAATTGTGTTATATGTATCCATAATTTAAAATACTTGAATGAAGAAGATTGTTGACCACTCAAGGAAAGAACTTTGAACATATTGTGAAAATTTTTTGAAATTACCAAAAAATATCTGCAGTAAGTATACCTTTTACTTCTGTAGATGAGTGAAACAAATTACTGCTAATATTTGGAGTAGCATAAGCAGGAAAAGGATACACATTCCTTCTCTCAACATTGGTTGTTGAAACTTGTAAAATACGAAACATGTGTAAGGAGTCCCAAAAGATAACATATAAATATATATTTCTTGTAAAATTTTGTTTGCAAACCTATAAGACATACCACTTGAAGTGTTTAATAATGGAATCCTTTTAACAGAATCGGATGTTGATGTACGATGAAAACCACTCTTGTTTCGCTTTTGTTGCAGAACACGCTTCCTTTTTTTCCTTGCTTCAGCACAGACTTGACTTTGACTTGGTTGAAAGAACAGTTCATACTTACTTGAAATTCTATTATCTGTATCCATACTTTCAAATATCTGAATGAAGAAGATTGTTGAGCACTCAAGAAAAAGACTTTCAAAGTATTTTGAAAATGGTTTGAATTATTTGAAAATGATTTGAATTATTTGAAAAAGAAAGCTATATTATTAGGGGGTAAAATGTAAGTTCCTTATCTTAATGGCGGTAAAATGTAATTTATTATTCCAATGGCGGTTTACCATTTTACATAGAGGCAGATAGAAACATACTTTACCTTTTTAACGACTCTCCAAATCCCCTTTACAAAATTGTTTGTCTGATCTCATAAAAAGTGCTTCATGTTTTAATCACCGATGTCCATTTCAATATTGAATCACTCCACTTGAATACTTCTTACTTTTGACATCATCAACAACTTCGATCAAGGTATAATAATATTTATTAAAATCTGTATATACATTAGTTTCATATGCACATGATTAACAACTGTTATGAAGACTGTTCTCAATGTATTGCATGTTTTAGATGATATATCAATTTAATTTTACAAGCTTTTTTATTTTTTATAATGTTTCCGATTTGAAGTTTGGTTTGATATGATATGATGTTACATTTGGATTCTTGAAAGCAATCGATAAGGTATATTTTGTTGTTTTTCTTACTTGATATTAAAGAATATGATTAAATGACAAATCTTTTATTTATAGACTTGCAAATAAAAAGTTATTGACAGTGGTACTCGATTCTACAGTTTTTAGAGGAATCTTTATTTATTGATATACTCTAGATAAATCGATAAATATTAAATGTGTTATCTGAATGACATAGATATTTTAAACATTGTTGGTTCACATTTGTTATCACCGTCTTTATAAATAATGAAGTATCTGATAAAATACATTGTCTCATTTTTTCTTTGATTTTTAACCAGAAACATCATATCTTGGAAGATGTCTTTTTATAAATATTTGGATTCTCTTAATTCCAAAATCTTGGTAAGATTATTACATTAAAACTATTTTCTATAGTTTTATTGTTAACAATTAATTCACATATAACACTTGCCAATACTTAAATACTTGAACTCAACAGATAATACCACAAAACTTTGCAAACAATCATTTACTCAAAGAAGTTATTGGTAACGTTGGCGTTATAGAGTGTGTAAACGGTATGAGATGGGATTACCGATTCTCAAAACACAATGGAACTTTTGCTCTAAAAGAAGGATGGTCCTCAGTTGTCTCTGACCTTTCATTGAAAGAAGGATGTCTGTTGGTATTTAAAAAAACTGCACCATATACATATCTGCTGACACCTTTTGAAAAAGTTCATCACTATCCAACAAAACTCCCAATGATTTGTATGTTCACATCAATATCGTTTGAGAGGAAGTTTGGAGGTATGGATTCATTCTCCCATAATTTTACTGATGTTTGTAAGGACGTGTTGGTAAGTTTTGGTATTTTAATCCAATACTTAAATGTTACTATAGTAATTAGTGATATAGTTGTTAATTTTACTGTACCTTTATTGATTTCATAATTTTATATCTTTTTGTTCAACTAATACCCAAGGAGTTAGTCAACGTCAGTATTGGAGTTGGTAAACTTAAAGAGATATTTAAGATCTATGTGAATCAGTGGGACTCTTTTGATGTACTACTTCAACGTGATCCTCTTCGGAATTGTTACTTTATAACCGATGGATGGGAAAAGGTTGTACACTACATGGGTATGCAAACAGGAATTGTACTTGTTTTAAGATACGTAGCAAATTACATCTTTCTGCTTACTGCCTTTGATTTGAATGGATGTGAGATTGTTGCACCCAAATCCAATGACAGTCCGATAGACGATACTTCCTCACCTAATTTAGAACTTGCTCCAATTACCGAGGATCTATATCACCAGTCGGATGTTGAAGAATCCAATGACACAGATTCTGATAGCGATTATATTGTATCGAATGAATCATCCGATGATATCGACGACACAGATTTTGATGCCGCTGTCTCAGATTATGAAGCTGATCCTGATGTATACCCCTTACAAATCGTATGGTGCTGCAACAAACATTTTGTAAGTTTATTCTGTTAATATATTATTCCTCATTCTTTGGATGTTAAATGTTTGTTACAATTAAGCTGTTTTTTTTTTTTTTGTTACTTTACTTAAATACATTATGTATTTCTTATTAATTATTGATATTTTATATTTATTTTTTAAGCGTCTGAATGTGAAAGTAGCATCTTTATCAAGGATTCATAGAACAAAAAAGATGACAGTTGAAAATCTGAATGGAGTTGACACTGTAATTAACTTTCGACGGGAGAAGCATGGCAAGGGATTTAGATACGCGGCTTGTCAATTCACCAAGAAGTTCACGAAGTCCAATGGTATCTACAGAAATATGAGATGCAAATTTGTCTACTCTCAAGAAAAAGCCAAGCTGATCTTAAAGAAAGTCTACAGATAGTTGTGGTTGTTGGTATTATCTCATTTGAGATAAATTATGGGATGGTGATGTATCAAACTTCTATATTTTGAAAACTTACGACCTACGAATATTTAAATTATAATCATGTATGCTTATCTTGTTATTTATATTAACTTAAACCTTTGTTGTACATTCTCCATATATTTTAATTGGCTCTTCATGATACATTACAACTTCAATTATACTATGTAAATTTATGGGCAGTCATGGATACTTAAAAGGCTTCAACAAAATTATGGACAGTCATCGACACTTAAAACGCTTTTCTTAAAAGGCTTCAACAAATTTATGGGCAGTCATCGACACTTAAAAGGCTTCAAAAAATTTCTGGGTGATCATTGTCATAACTTCACTTGAATTAACCTCTGACTACAAACAAATTTATGCACTCAACCTCTATTTAGATAAAGCTCTGTCAAACAGAAAATCTGTTCAAGCAAAGTCTATTGTTCCAAACAACCTCTGCTGATAAACACAAAGACTGTTATAGCAAATAACCTCTGCTGATAAACACAACCTCTGCTGCTGAATATGAATACAAAAGCATCATAAAGCTAACATCTGCTGTTACTTAACAGATGATACAATCTTTAAACATTTTTACATCTGCTGTTGAAACAAAGGTCTGCCAAACATAACATCTGCTGATCATTCCACAGTATAGATTGCTAACATCTGCTGTGCCTTAACAGATGATGCAGCTCAACAGAGGATTTCAAACATCTGTTTACACACGCATCATGATGAACATCTGCTGATAAGCACCCAGATCTCCTTCAAGCAAAGGTCTGCCAAAGAGAACCTCTGCTATGGACTAACAGATGATGCAGTTCAACAGAGAATGTTTAACAGCAGTGCTTTAACAGACCATGATCAACAGATGATAATATAATAACAATAATATTCAAACGGTAGCAATTACATAACATAACATTAATCGAATCAACATACCATTAATCGAATCAACATGGGGAGATTGTATATACATAAACTCTAGGGTTTGTCTCGAGAGATTGTATATAACTAAACACTGATACACTAAACACTGTTACATAAATACTGATGTTGAATCCACTGTAGATGCTGAACTACTGCTGTTACTGAGCAGTGGTTTTCCTTCGGTTGATCTGGCCTTAGGTACATAAGTGTCTGTCTTTAACAGGGCTTTGTCTTCAACAGTGGATAGGTCTCATCAGTCTTTACGTCTATCAGTCTTCATAAGGAGCAGTGGTTAGTTATAACAGTGGTTTTCCTTCGGTTGATCAAGCCTTAGGTACATAAGTGCTTGTCTTTAATAGGCCTTTGTCTTCAATAGTGGATAGGACTCATCAGTCTTTACGTCCATCAGTCTTTATAAGGAGCAGTGGTTAGTTATAACAGTCCTTAGCATGATCAGCTGTTATAACCACTCCATAACCATTTGAGAGGAAGCAAGTGTTCGTCTATTCAATTGAGATGAATCATTGCATTACATCCCTGTTGAAAAACAGAATCAATAAATTTAGGGAAAATGGGTTTGAAAGATGATAACCCAACAGTGGAGGATCTCATTCGACAGCTCCGATAATTTCAATGGTATTCTGAAATAATGCTTCCTTGATTTTTGAAGACAGACAAAGACCGACAAATGTCCACAGTGATGCTTCCTTGGACATTTGTCGGTCTTCAAAAATCTAGGAAGCATTATTTCAGAATACCCTTGAATTTATCGAAGCTGTAGAATGAGATCCTCAACTGTTAGGTTATCATCTGTCAACCCCATTTTCCCTAAATTTATCAATTCTGTTTTTCAAACCTCCCATAGCCACCTATCCGCCTCCAAAGAGATCGAGACAGCTTGAAGCATAACCTGGACTTGCTGTCATTCCACCAATATAACAACTGAAAATCAATCTACTCGTAATCACATGGTACAACAATGCAAGCATCTGAATAAACAATAATAAATCAAAGACAAAATCAAAAGCTACAAACATATCAAACAAATTTCATAGAATCATGATTTATTTTAAACACATATATATCTATTTTTAAACACAAACATACATTACCTCTTCATCAATAAAGTTGAGATACATTTTATAAACTTGATTACATTTCGAAGTTCGGCCAATGAACTCAAGACTTCCACACCAAATAACAAATCCAGCAAGATCTACCTGAAGAACATTTAGCATACAAACCTTCAGTTTGTGATAAAAAGAAAAAATAAAAAAATATCTATTTTTAAACTACCGTTGGTCTGCATAATATTCAATCGATGTTAAACATGATGAATAAACAGACATCACCAGCTTTTCTTATGTCATTGGGATTTCTCCTTTTACAAACATATCAAAATCAATCTACTCGTAATCACATGGTACACCAATGCAAGCATCTGAATAAACAATAACAAATCAAAGACAAAATCAAAAGCTACAAACATATCAAACAAATTTCATAGAATCATGAAAGAAATTAGGTCATGGATTGTTACCAGATTTAACGAGAGAAGAATCGATGGAAGCATTGGAGAAGATGACGATTTGAAGAAACTTCAATCTGTAAAACATGTAACAAAGCTCAATAAATAACGAAGAAGAAGAAGAAGAACTGATTACAAAGTGTATTAACGATTACAAAAAAGAAAAAATAAAAATAAAATCTATTTTTAAACTACCGTTGGTCTGCATAACATTCAAATCGATGTTAAATGTAAGGCCTCTGTCGTCTTCATCCTCTTCTCTGTATCTACAGTTTTAGAGATAGAGAGTTGAGAGAGAGTAGACAAAGAGATTGAAATGGTTTTTTGAAATTATGATCGGACTTGGATTTGGGTTTGAGTTTGAATTTGTAGTTGAGAGAGAGAAGAACTGAAGCTTTGATGACATTAAATGCAAATTACATATCCCTATAAGTTTTTAAATTTCAAATTACCCTCCCATTTTAACGAAAAATCAGTGGTTTGAATTTTGAATGAACATCAGTGGTTTCATAATTGAATGTGGGCCAGACCTTTGAAACTTGAAAGTGGGGCAGTGGTTTGATGGCAGATCTTTGAATTATGATGTCACTATGCTCCCTCTATGGCTGTCACCTCATCATTGATGACATAAGAAAAACATTGTTGGACAACCTCTCCTGCTAACACATCAGCTTTTCTTATGTCATTGGAATTTCTCCTTTATAGAAAGTATAGATAGATGTTATTAATGATAATACGTATATCTATGTTTAGTTTATAATAGTTATATAAATAAAAATTAAATAATAATTATAATAGTAAAAAAAATAAATATATTTGGAAATCTGATCGGTATCTTTTAATAAATTAATGGGTATACTCGATACCCAACGGTTAATTACCTAAAAGTACCCGACGATCATTTACCCAAAATATACCCTACAGGTATTGGGCCGAGTATGGGTTACCAATACCTGACCCAAACCCGGCCCATTCCCATTCCCAAACCACACCCTATAGTTTAAACAGAACCAACTTGCACAAGATTAGAACTGTTGATCACTGGAATTTCGTTTAAAATATACCGTTATTAATATTAATATTCCTTTTAAAAGCCCTACATCCACAATACACATCCTAACTCCCAAAATAAAGGGGATTACATGTAATTAAATATGCTGAAAAATCAACAGAAGATTTGCACTTTATTTTCATCCCCATTTTCTTATTTGATTGTAGAGCTCTAATATGTGAAAGCATTATTTCATCACCAACCAATATAATAGTTTAAAAATCCTCAAAAGGGGCTGTGGAGCATGAAAAATAGAGCATCGGACTATAAATGTTAATGCCAAGAAAAGCATACTACAACTACAACCCGGTTCCAAAAACTGAAGAGCTGCCACTAACAATTATACACATTAAATAATATAAAACATGACTAGTGAGATGAAGAGAACACATTCAATTGTACGGCCCCCAGTTTATGGGAAATATATTACAGTCCTTAGCATTGATGGTGGTGGTATTAGAGGTCTAATCCCTGCTATCATCCTTGAATATCTTGAATCTGAACTCCAGGTATAACATGTAATTTATGATTTTCCTTATATATTCACTGATTTAATTTCTAGTTATGTAAACTTCTCGATCTTAGACCATCGCCAACGCTACTCTCTTCAAAGATGACCAACCCCTCATTTAGTGACCCCCCCCCCCCCCCCCCCCCCCCCTCACTGCCCATAAGGAAGGGTTTTTTTCTCCTCTCATGTATCTGTCTCCACCTTATATGGATTCTCACCATGTATAGATCGTTGGAGATGGTCTTACATATGCGAAGTGAAACTGAAATTAAAACACAGAACACTTAACTAATGGGTGTCGTCCATGGCTTTATAGCCTAGTGGCATCTTGGTGGTGATATAAGGCTTTGGGAGTAATAGGTCCTGGGTTCGCTTCCCACAAGAGGATTTTTTTCCCATATTTATCGGGTTCCCTCCTGAATTGGTGTATAGGCGTTATGCCTAGTGGAGATGGATATGATCGGGTGGTTCAGCTGGTGGCAAGATAATACTCTAGTGGCCCGTCAGTGATCCAAATTTGCTGTTCAAAAAAAAAAAAAAAAAAAAAAAACTAATGGGTGTCATCAAGAGATCGATATTCAGGATATTGGGTGTCGATCTCTTGTCTTGTATTAATTTCTAGGCACTCTTTTGAAATAACTACTGTGGTTTATTGTTCAGGAAAACGATGGTGAAGATGCAAGAATTGCGGACTATTTTGATTTAATTGCTGGGACAAGTACTGGTGGTCTCATTACGGCTATGTTAACAGCTCCAAATGATGAAAGGCGTCCTTTGTTCTCGGCTCAGAAAATCAAAGAATTCTACCTCCAAAACTGCCCCAGGATCTTCCCTCAAGATTGGTAATAAGATCAATTAAATTAAATATAATTAGGTTATTCAACGGAGTTAGAATTTACTCGTGATTTAAAAAAAGGAGTTAATTACACAGATAGTCCTTGTGGTTAACCCAATGTAACACCTTGGACTTGGAGTATTAACCTTTTTTTTTTTTTTTTTTTTTTTTTTTTTTTTGTAACAGGTTCAGATTCTATGATTTCAATTTTGTAAAACTTTCGAGTATTAAGGCTACCATGAACCTAAACCTGTTACAAAAAAAGTTAGTAATCAAAGGTGTTACTTTGGATAAATCACATTAATTATCTATGTAATCAACTCTTAAAAAAGAATATGTATAAGAGTGTTACTTAAAGGCATCATATATTCTCCTGATAGAATAGAAAAAATTCGACATAAATAAATTGAGTTAAACGAACAATAAATAAAAAAAAGTTTTAAAGAACAATAATGTATTTTGTAAATATAGTTTGCGTTTCTCTACAAAATATATCTATACTATATAATAAAAGAAAGCTGATTTGGAACACATGTCATTCATTTTATTGATAAATTTTAAATTTTAAATTTTAAATTTTAAATTTTAAATTTTAAATTTTAAATTTTAAATTTTAAATTTTAAATTTTAAATTTTAAATTAAAAAGATTTAAATTATATTAGAATGAATTCGTTTTTAATTATTCTCGTAAAAGTTTATTGTTTTTTAATGATTCTCACTCTATACAGAACTATGATGTTGTGTTGAAATAAATATAACTAAAAATTTGGTAATTGTAAAAAAATAAGAACCTTTTTTTATCAGCCATTAGATTTGCTTAATTAATGAACATCTTTTAAATAGTCACATTTTCGTAGTTAATTTTATACGTTACTTAAAATTGATCCACCACCTTTTTTTTTAAACAACTTTCATTAAAAAAACAACGCCAACAACCATCTCCAATGCGGAGATAGAGCCGGCCCAAAACAAACGCTACTCAAATTCGAACTTACACCATTTTTCCCAATCAACTATACCGGATCTAAATCTATTTTTATAACATAAAGACCCTATCGCTTTGACTTCCGAAACGACTTCAACCACCTTCTTTTGAACCTTTGAAAATTGCTTCTCGTTTCTTGCCTTCCATAGACAACAAAACGAAATAACAATTATCCCTTTACACACCTTCTTCTTCACCCATGACCCATTTATGTATTTATGTGCTTCAAGCAAATCCGTTACCGAAAAAGCATGTATAGTAGGAATCCCACACCATTTAGAAACCAATTGCCACACTCCTGCACAAAACCCACATGCCGTCAATATATGTTCTATAGATTCATCCCCATCCTCGCAAAGCACACAATTCACGTCTTCGATACTTATGTTTCGCCTCCGCAACGCCACTTTAGTAGGAAGCCGATCTTGTTCCGCTCGCCAAGCGAAAATATTGCACTAAAGTCTCAATCTAACCGTATGTATTCACAGGTTTAGTGTATTCATAGTATAAGAACAGAAAACATGTAATGTGTTAAATCTAAAGTCTAAAATGTGTTTTAAATCTAATCTATAATTTATGGATTTAATTTTGATTTGAAATTATTAAGCAAAAACCCATAAAATTAGTAACCATTTAATCAATTTCGTAAGTTTTACTTTCTCTTCTAGAATCAAATTAGATTTATATGATAATTAAAGTTTTGTCAAGAATATAAAAAATAATTATTTAATATTCAATATATTACATCAAATATTTAGAATTAAACTCCACTTCATTCTAAATACTAGGTATGTTTTTTTACTCTTCATATGCTATGCATATTATCTATGTCACATAGAAAACATCATGCTTTTTTAGATAAGTTTACCATATCAAATAAGTAATATGCATATTATCTATGACACATAGAAAACATCATGTATTTTTAGATAAGTTAGATATATGTGTTTTAAAACAAGGTAAACTCTTAACATACATATTTTTTCCTATTGTAACTAAGATGTAGAGGTCTCTGAAATGTATCTTCACATTCGAAATGTCATAACTTTTTTTTTTAAATTTAGATTTACTTAGTTGTCGTATGATGTCTAATGTCTTTATTTTTAATTTTTTCACTTATATATATGTTTCATTGGTTCAATTGTGCATGTAAAGTATTACACTATACATAGTATTTTCTCAACTATAGTTAATTGATTCAATTTTTGTCTATTCATTTACATTACTTTTATCTGTTTAGAAGTCCCATTTCAGACCTTTCAAATGGTATGGGACATATTACATTATCAATAGTTTTTATTGGCTTCCTTACTAATCGTGATAAAAGTAATTATTTCATGCAATTCATATTGGTTTATAGCTTTGAATACGAGCATACCTTATATTAATGTTAATGATAACGAAAGTGAGGAAACTATATTTGGATGGTAGAAAATATTATATTATGCCAACATTAACCCGTCAGAATAATCTATTATCAGATAAAATCAGACACGTTACCTTTGAACAAGAAAATGTCACAATAAATATTAGTAGTTGTACAAAATTTTAAGTTCCTACGACAAATGCTAAAACAAATAACAGATCATATTATTATGAATGGCTATACAAACTTCAATATTTATTTCGTATTTGGTCTGCATATTACTCTATATTATATATACTTAGATCACATTATGAACATATTTTTTTTATTTCACATTATAATTATGATTCACACCGTGTAATACACGGGGCAATAACCTAGTTTTGTAATATATTATTAACTCAATTTAGTTACATGGATGATATAACGACTTAACTAATATATTTTGTAAATATAGTTTTTAAAATAAAAGTACATAGAACAATAAAAAAACATATTGTAATTAGAATTAATACTTATAAACTAAACACGTCAATTTTATTCATTACTCTCTAAATATTTTTTTACTACACAGGTTAAACAATATAAAATATATAATTGATGGTATAAATATTTCTAAATATGTCGCCCATTTTCCTTATAAATACATGTAGAAGCATTTATAAATATTTCTAAATATTTCGCCGCTTTTCCTTACAAAAATTAAAAATGTTTAAAAAACCGTTAAAAAGGCTATTTTATCTTTTCAAAAATGATAATCTTATTGGAATAGTTTCTACCCATTTTTATAAGAAAAAGCGCTGAAAATTAAAAAAAAATATTTTTAACATGTTAAGTTAATTTTATAAGATCCTTTTATTTTAACTGTTTTTTAATCTTTTTTTATATTTTTAGTTTTTTGATTTTTTTTATTAAAAATGCTTCTACATGTATTTATATAGAAATTGCCGATTTTTTTTTAAATTGATTTTTAACATGTTAAATTGAATTTTTAAGGGTGTTCCCTTGTTCCTCATTTTTTTAGTGTTCCACAATGAAACCTCTCACACGCACACACACACACTATATATATATATATGTATGTATATGTGTGTGAGAAACCAATGTATAACCCCCCCCCCCACAACGCCTGGGGGGGGGGGGGTGTTGCCGGCGTTATAGGGGGTTATAGCCCGGTATAGCGTCTGTATAACCCCCACTACGCATGGCCTAAGGTTTAATGTGTCTCAAAATAGATACTAGATATTTACCTATAATTTTCTGTTTGTACATAAACTATAAAAACAATTAGTGATTAATTTCAACTTTTAGTGATATTCTGGTGAGTTACTAAGTAACATGTTCTTATAGTGTTTCCATATACTCTTGCATATCTTTTCATGTTTTTGTATTTAGTCTTCTATGTTTCTTACACCAACACACTTTCTTTTACATTATAAATCATATATATATCTCTAAACAATATTGACATGATTTTGATTTCTTGAACAACAGCAACTTTTTTCAAAAGATAGTAAAGAGTTTATTTGGGCCACTGTATGATGGAAAGTACCTCCACGACTCCATAAGAGAGAAGCTTGATGACTTCAAATTAGGAGATACATTAACTAATGTTGCTATCCCTACATTTGACATCAAGAAACTCCAGCCAACAATCTTTTCCAGCTATGAGGTATTATCAATCGTTTTCTTTTTATTTTACGGTATTCATTTGATGCTTATAAACATAACGTTTAATGTTTGATGTTGGAATCGATTGAATTTCTCTAGGGTTTCGATATTGAAAGATGCAGAGTAAGAAATCTTGTTCTTATTAGAATTGGTGAAAATGATTGTATGATAATACAAGGCATATATACAAGTTATGAAGCGGCCCTCATAACCGTCGTCACTTAGGAAATAGAATACATAATTAAAATAAATAATACTAAGTATATAATGTATATCTAATCTAGTATAAGATCTAACTTATATCTCTTCTTCTAATACCCTCCCTTAAGTTAGATATCTCCTACATTTATAAGATTCTTTAACCGCATGAAGTCCTTGGGTTGCAGGGCTTTAGTAAGAATGTCTGCAGCTTGTTCCTTAGTTGTACAGAAGCGTACTTCGACCTCATCATTCTTCAGCAAGTCACGTATGAAGTGATACTTTACCCGTATGTGTTTGCTCTTTCCGTGATAGACTGGATCCTTTGCTAAGCATATAGTTGATCTGTTGTCACAGTGGATTGTAGGTGGACAATCCATATTTATTCGAAGTTCATTTAGTATTCCCTTTAACCATAGAGCTTGACATCCCGCCATTGATAAAGCAATGTATTCTGCCTCTGTTGACGATAGGGCTGCCACCTTTTGCTTTTTAGATTGCCATGCGATGGCACCCGATCCTAGATGAAATACATAACCTCATGTACTCTTGCTATCATCCATGTCACCTGCATAATCGCTATCACTATAACCTGTAAGTTTCCCTTTTCTTCCTTTTGAGTATGTTATTCCGTGATTTAGTGTCCCCTTTACGTATCTTAATATCCTTTTTCCTGCTTCCCAGTGACTCCTTTTGGGCCTTTCCATGAAACGACTTATCTTGCTAACCGCAAATGCTATATCCGGTCTTGTGTTTGTTATGTACATCAAACACCCAACCAAACTTCTATACATATTCTGATCAACATCTTCTTCTGGATCCTCCTTTGTGAGAGGCAGTCCATACTCCATAGGTGTTGATATTGCATTGCAGCTTTCCATATTAAACTTTTTTAGTAAGTTTCTTGCATACGTCTGTTGTGATAGAGTAATGTTCCCTTCGTTATAATTGACTTCCATTCCCAAGAAGTAGTGTAGTATTCCAAGATCGGTCATCTCAAATTCATTTTCCATAGACTCCTTTAATTGTCTGATTTGATCTAGTGAGTCACTAGTAATAATAAGATCATCCACATATAGGCTTATTATGATTCTTGTATCCTTGGAGTGTTTGAAATACAATGTGTGTTCATAAACACACTTATTATACCCATGTGACAGAAAGTATCCGTCTATCCTACTATACCATGCCCCTGGGGCTTGTTTTAATCCATATAATGCTTTCTTAAGTTGACAAACTTTATGTTCTTCACCCTTCTTGATATATCCCTTTGGTTGCTCTATATACACATTTTCATTTAGCTTTCCATTCAGAAAGGCAGTCTTAACATCCATTTGATGTAAGCTAGAGCAAGTACAAGTCTTACCGTATCAAATCTAACTACAGGAGTGAATACCTCTTGATAATCGATTCCATACTTCTGATTATACCCTTTTGCTACTAGGCGTGCTTTGTACTTGCTCATGTTTCCATGTTCATCATATTTGGTTTTAAAAATCCATTTCACTCTGATAGGCTTTTGATTCTTTGGAGGTTCCACTAATATCCATGTTTTGTTTTTCTTTATGGATTCTATCTCTTTGTCCATTGCATCCTTCCACTTCACATCCTTACATGCTTCATCATAAGTAGTGGGGTCTGCATCAGCATAAAGAACGAAGTTGGCCACGGTATTATTATGCAGTGCTTGGTCCCTTTCGTACAGTTCATTCACTTGTGCTTCTGTAAGTTGTTGTGACTGCTGATATATATCAGCAATATTTTTAGTTCTCAGTTCTTCGTTTTCGGATGAAGATGAGTGTTCTTCATCTCCTTGTTCATTCACTGTCGTTTCAATGTCTATGTTATTTGTTGGGTTATTATCTTCTGGTACTGTTGCACCATTATGTCTCGGCTTCTCATGATCACTATAATCTATATCATTCACCTGGATGTATGTTCCCTGTTCATATGACTCAGCTTCGTTCCATGCTTGACTTTCATCAAATACAACATCTCTACTAACAATGACCTTGTTTGTTATTGGATTATAGAGTTTATAGGCTTTACTTTGCTCACTTTACCCACCGAAGATTGCCTTTTCAGTCTTATCATCCAATTTTCTGCGTCTTTGTTTTGGAACTTGAGCATATGCAATGCATCCAAATATTATGAGATGACTTATATTTGGCTTCTTTCCACTCCAAGTCTCCTCAGGGGTTATATTTGGAATTTTCTTTGTCACCGTTCGGTTTAAAAGGTAGGTTGCACATACTACTGCTTCAGCCCATAGGTTATTGGATATGTTCATCATTTTCATCATGCTTCTTCCCAGTTCCATAATTGTTCTGTTTTTCCGTCGGCTACCCCATCCTGTTGAGAGGTGTAGCTCGTTGTGAGTTGATGTTGGATTCCTTTTTCTCTAAGAAATTCTTGAAATTCATTACCACAGTATTCACCTCCCCTAACTGTTCTTAAGCATTTTATTTTCTGATCCATTTGATTTTCGACAAGGTTTTTGAATGTTTTGAAATGATAAAGTGCTTCGGACTTGAGTTTCAAAAAATACACCCATGTTTTCCTTGAATAATCATCGATGAAAGTTATAAAGTACCTACACCCTCCGATCGATAAAGTCTGCATAGGGCCGCATATGTCTGAATGTATAAGTTGGAGTGGTTTGATGGCATGCCATGTTGACTTCTTCGGAAACGATTTCCTTGCATTCTTCCCTAGCATGCAACCTTCACATATTTTATGTTGTTGCTTCGGCATCTTAGGTAAACCTCTGACCACTTCATTTGTTCCCATATCATATAAGGTATCAAAATTAATATGTCCATATCTCCGATGCCATAATGCTGATACATCTTGTGTAATCATACTATATGCACGGGATATCATATCCTGACTTAGGTTTAACGGAAACATCTTGTTTCCTGTCATGTTGACGACACCTATAGTTTCTCCTATTTTGTCTTTGATCCTGCATTCTCGGTTGCTGAACTTCACCTCATATCCCTTTTGAACTAGTTGCCCTACACTTAGCAAATTATGCTTTAACCCTTCCAAATAAAACACATTCGGAACCCTTTTTTCAGTTCCCTTTATTGATATGGCTACATCTCCACATCCCAGTACTTCGAGTTTTTTGTTATCACCAGTTCTCACTTCCCTTCTCTCGGACTCATTGAGTGTGATAAAAAGACTTTTATCTCCTGTCATATGATTGCTACATCCACTGTCTAGATACCAGCAATCGTTCTTCGTTACCTCTTCTACATTGGATATCATAAACATAGTATCATCATTCCTGTCACTGATTCCTTCTTCTTCGTGCAGGAGAGCATTACCCATTTTGTCATTTTCATCCTTTCTCTGATTGCAGAAACGTGCAGTGTGCCCTAATTTCTGACAATTATAACATCTAATTTTACCATTAATCCTTCCTCTTCCTCTGCCTCGTCCTCTTCCATTGTTTTCATATCTGAATTGTCTTGTACGTTCGTAATTCTGTACTTGGAATGCTTGTTCCATCGGCACATCATCATATTGTTTTAAACGTAGTTCGTGTGATTGAAGAATACCGAGTAGTTCTTCAACAGACATACTATTTAAATCTTTTGATTCTTCAACCGCGACAACGACAAATTCATATTTTCGTGTCATGGTTCTTAGGAGTTTTTCTACTATTCGTTGTTCACTTATGTTTTCTTCATTTTGTCGTAACTGATTTACTATAACTATTGTTCTATTTACGAAATCTTCTATAGATTCATTATCTTTCATACGCAGGGCATCAAACTCACATCTTAGGGTTTGGAGTTTTACCATTTTTACTCTTTGTTCGCCTTTGTACGTTTTGTGCAGGACGTTCCATGCTTCCTTGGATGTTTGACAAGTTGTGATCCGTTCAAACACCATGTCATTTGCCGCTTGAAAAATAATGTGCAGTGCTTTCTTATCTTTCTTAACATTCTCTTTGTATGCATTCTGATCACTTTCGGGTGCCCCAGACGCCGGTTGATTGTATCCTTCTTCGACTATGGACCATAGATCTTGTGATTCCAATAAGACTTTCATTTGTATAGGCCAATGAAAGTAATTTTGTCCGTGTAATTTTGGAATTTGTGTTTGTATTCCACCATTTGATGCCATGTTTTTGTATCTCCTGTGTTTCAAGATTGTATGTTAATTTGAGCGATTCAAATGAATAAAGGATGTGGATCGGTGATGGCTCTGATACCACTTGTTGGAATCGATTGAATTTCTCTAGTGTTTCGATATTGAAAGATGCAGAGTAAGAAATCTTGTTCTTATTAGAATTGGTGAAAATGATTGTATGATAATACAAGGCATATATACAAGTTATGAAGCGGCCCTCATAACCGTCGTCACTCAGGAAATATAATACATAATTAAAATAAATAATACTAAGTATATAATGTATATCTAATCTAGTATAAGATCTAACTTATATCTCTTCTTCTAATATTTGATGCATCTTATATTGCTAGATTGAGAAAAAGCCATACATGAACGCTAAGTTGTCAGATATTTGCATCGCTACATCAGCGGCACCAATTTATCTTCCTCCTTACTATTTTGAAACCAATGACGACCAAGGGAAGCATGAATTTCACCTTGTTGATGGTGGTGTGGCTGCAAATAATCCGGTAACAATACTTAACAATGTTGAAGTTTAAACAAAAACATCCTTTCGTTTAAAACGCTTTCTTTACTCAACTCATTTTTGTTGAACGTCGATCCGTCACAGCATGGATTGTTAACCCACAAAAAGAATGAAGACATAATATGATATGAAGATAAATGCATTCGATTGCGACATTCTTTTATCAAATTCTGTAGATTTGATTTTTTAGTATTTCAGTTTTCTTATTTTCTGACAGACTTTGATTGCAATGGGAGAAATTTCCAAACAAGTCATTAACAAAAATGAGGATTTTCCATTTTCCGTGGACTTCCGTAGATGTTTGGTTATATCTATCGGGACAGGTGAATGCAAAATGGAAGGAGGGAAATATACAACAAAGGAGGCTTCAAAATGGGGCTTTCTAGGATGGTGGTTCAATGCCAATTGGTCTACTCCATTAGTTGATATTTTAACTCATGATATGGTCGACATCCATCTTTCCGTTGTCTTCAAAACCCTTGGTGCCGAAAAAAATTATCTACGCATCCAGGTATTTTTTCTTCATACTCACCACAACTACCTACTTTCTTCACATTTTTACACACATGAAAGTGTAGAACTCATCAGTCATATGTAAAGAAATTATGTGGTAAAGACAAATCAATTGAATGTCTAGACTACCGAACATGAACAAACAAATATGAACAAATTGTTTGGGACTAACCCCTCTTGTTACTCTTTTTATTATTAAACTAGACACACCAAAACAGTTATATAGTCCTATTATTTATACTAAGCAAATATTTAACCTTTTGTAACTCTAAACCAAATAAAATGTAAACATAACTGATAAAAATATACTAGGAAATTTAAATTTTAATTATAACTCGAAATTATCTATGACCGATAATAATCCATCTTAGTTTGATTTATCTTCGACTTCTTCTCCAAGGATCACGATCTAACTTATGACGACATTCACCCCTATAATTTAGATCGGCGTAACGTTTTTGATCCAGATCTTCAATTCCAAGTAGACCATGTATCTATGTTGTAATCTTCTCTAGTTCTTCTACATACTCATTTGTACCACTCAGACCCATGTTCTTTTGGAGACCTGTCAAAATGTGGCTTTGTACCATTTTCACACTCCTAACACCAAACCATCTTCATATCGAATTAGTTGCACTGTTTGAACACTTATCCGTATGGAAGCCGTATTCTTCACACTTGTAAGACATAATGTCTAACTAATCTTTTAATTTAGATGCACTGTTTCATGGGTTCTTTTGCTTTTCTATTTGGTTATTGATATTCGGGTGCTACCAATTTAAGAACACCCTGTTGGCCCGATCAAACTTTATCCTCTAATTTGCTAAAGTTGATGCTCGACGAATGGATTAAAAGTCTATTTCTCTTCTTCATACGAGATGTTTGTTTCCCACATGAGCCTTGATACAAAGTTTAAGGGCCTGGGCTGGGCAATCGAACAAGAACAAATGAAACCAAACAAATTGTTTTGGTGACTAACCCATCTTGTGAATCTCTGTACCAATAAACTCGACACACCAAAAACGATTTCATAATCCTATTATTTATGCTAATAAAATATGTATCATATTCTAAACCGAATAACAGATAAAACACAATCGAAAAATTAAAGTTCGAAATTCAAATTTGAATCCTAACTTGGAATTACCTCAACTGATAATCCTCCATCTCAAATTAGTTTGTCTTTGACTTCTTCTTCAAAATCACGATCACAATTATACCAACAATTAATACTTCTCATTATTAAAAAGAAAAAGGAAAGGCTAAACATCTTTTTTACATTTATATGCATTATGTTTTCTTTCCTTGTAAATGATTTTAGACGCCCAAGAACCTTATCACTAGATTGATTTTGTCATACTAATATTCCAACCAAGAATTCTATGAAACATAGGAGGATGGCTTAGAAAGGACATTGTCTCCACTCGATAGAGCTACTGATGAAAATTTGAAATCATTGATGAAAGCTGGTGAAAAATTACTTGACAAGAATGTTTCGAGGGTCAATTTAGAAAACGGAAAATTCGAATTCATTCCCGACAGGAAAGAAACTAATTCAGAGGCTCTCAAAAAGTACGTATCTTCAGAAAACATATATCTTTGTTTGGTATATTACATCACTCAGGGTATTTTTCCTTGGTACAGATTTGCCAAAAAGCTTTCTAAGGAGAAGCGTCGTCGTGACCATAAAGCGCCACAAGTGTGAATAATAGACCCGCTCCCTAAAGTGTGAGCCATACTAGATGTACTGGTGAAGACTAAGATTGCCATAAAATCACATATTATCGATATCATATGTATGTAAATAAGTGCGTGTTTATTTTGTTAATAATCTTTTGAGTGAAATATTGAACATATTGTCATATTTGTTTTCGTTAAACGACTTATGGACGAAATCAGAGATAAACATATCACTGCCGTTCATCTTCATAAGAATTTACTGATTATAATATATACATATTAAATGGACTTAACAAACAGATGCAAAAACCCTAAATGACAATGTTTTGATAATAACTAACTGATAACTATCTAGCTTATGGCTTCAATATTCGCTCTTAAGCTAGATAGATGTCTTTCCTAATCTTTCATCTGCTGAATAAAGCTTCCAATTAGTTAGGGAGTCTTCAACTTGGTCTTTAGAGCTAATATATATATATATATATATATATATATATATATATATAGGGTAAGGTTCATTTGAGAACCATCTTTATTGTGACAACCATGAGAACCAATGTGAACACACCAAAAAAAACCTAACCCCCAACCCCCCACACCCCCCTACCCAAGCTAAAATGCTCAAAACTAAACCCAAAAAAACCCTAAAGAAATCTAAAAAACACAAAAAAAAAAACTAAATATTTTTTACCTCAAAATCGTTACTTTTAGTAGCAAAAAAATGTCTTTTTTTAAAAAAATTTTTTTTAATTTTTTTGTAACCAAAATTAGCAATTTTGACTTAAAAAATATTAATTTTTTTTTTTTAGGTATTTTTGGTTATGTTCACATTGATTCTCGCAATAAAGGGTGGTTTCTAACGGATCTTTCTCCTATATATATAGGAAAAGTATATCGTACATTACGGCTTAACATACTTCACGTACGACAACATGCATGATTTGTTCTATATCATGTGTGATTAATGTTTTTAATATGCATGATTATTATGTTTCAACATGCGTGATTTTGGATTTTTAAGTTATAACGTGCGTGATTTTAAAATGAACGTGCGTGATTTTAAAATGAACGTGCGTAATTACCCGTCGTACGTGATGTACGTTAAGCCGTAATGTACGTTAACCCTCCTCTATATATATATATATATATAGGAAGTCGCTAAAATAGAAACTGTCCCCAGAAGAACCGCGAGAACCACTCTTAACCAATCAGAATAAAGGGTAATTTGGTCATTTCCTTCAAATGTCCAATCTCTTTCTCTCTCTCCCTCTCTCTCTTCATTAAAAGTTATCTAACTTTCTTCTCATCTCTCATATATCATCACTTTCCTCTCTCTCTGTACATTTCAATTTTTGAAAATATCCTAGGATCTCTTTGTTCTTCATCTCTGATGAAGATGAAGACCGCAACCCCCAAACACCATCGTCTCTCACCTCCACCCAAACTCTAAAATGTCTTCGACCTACACCCCCTCCTTCTTCGACGACCCACTCCTTCTCCGACGACCCTCTGTCTTTCTCCATGGCTGTAGTTCAAGCTAACAATTTATTAGAGGATTAGATCCAGCTTGAAAGGCGGTGTAGTGGGTTTTTCTTTAGGGTTTTTCTGGGGGGGGGGGGTTTCTTCCGGTGGTGGTGGGTTTGATGGCGACGGTGGTGGTGGGTTTCGACGGCGACTGTAGTGGTGGGTTTTGACGGCGACGGTGGTGAGGATTGACGAATACGGTGGCGGCGGTGGTGGGTTTTGACAGCGACGGTGGTGGTGGTGGTGAGGATTGATGGAGACGGTGGTGGTGGGTTTATGACGGCGACGGTGGTGTTTGGTTAGCTCTGTTTCTCTGAGATATTTTTATCAAACAACTTTTTTTGTGATTTTGGTTTTGCACCTTCATTTTGTTTGGTTAGCTTTGGTTCTCTGTTTCTCTGAAATGGCAGTTTTGAAGGTAGAATACTGTTGAAATTTATTTATTTGTTTTCCTTGATTTGGGTATTCTTTATGAAAATGGGTGTTGGATGTTTTATTAGAGATGCTTTTTGTGTGCTTCTGTTTGGCCGGATTCGATGTCGACTGTTTTTACAGGTGACTGATTTTGCAAGCGGTGCTGATGGTGCCCGGTGGTGCCCCGTGGTGCCCACTGGTGCCGATCGAAAAGTTGTTGGATCAGGGAGTGAGTTTTTTTTTTTTGTGTCATTTGGTACTGATAATGCGAAACTTTTTTTTTCTGACAATTGATATTGACGATGGCGTTCTTGGCAGTGATGATACAAAAAAAAAAAACCCGTAGATTTTGATGACGGTGGCGCGGCAAGGATGAAAAATAGACCATCTCCCAAAAGTGTTAGCCATACTAGATGTACTGATGAAGACTAAGATTGCCATAAAATCACATACTATCGACATCATATGTATGTAAATAAGTTCGTGTTTATTTTGTAAATAAATTTTTGAGTGAAACATTGAACATTTTGTCACATTAGTTTTCGTTAAACGACTTATGGACGAAATTAGAGATAAACATATCACTAATGCCGTTCATCTTCATAAGAGTTTACTGATTATCTATAATACTATATAAAGGAAATGTTATGTACACACATGTAATTTTACATGGCGTCCATCATTTTATGCAATATGTATAAGTAAAGAATGCTTATTTTATAAGGGTGAAATTGTAAAAAATAGCAAATTTTAAGACACTAAAAGGGTATAATAGTAATTTAGCCCACACTTCATACTCACTCACAAAAAAAACCTTTCCTCCATTGTCCCTGAAGAAACCTAATAGCCATCCCAGGCAGTGAAACGGAACCATGAAGGCGAATAGCAGATTGAATGATGGAAAGCTGGAATGTAAAATTGAAAAAGATGATTGAATTTTCTCCTATGGAGCTTTGCCCTAAGACCCTTCGTCTACCCTCAACACTCTCAACCAACCGGCTCTTGATTTCTTTCTTTAATTGTTGATTCCTTCTGTTACTTGAATGAAATTGTTCGGTTATGAGTTTTCTTTTTCTTGATTGAAATCCCCTGCATTACACATTCGTATTTCATGGGAATCTTTTAGTTTATAAATAGTTAACCCCAAATCGGCCTTTCGCAATTAAACCGTCGGAGAAAGAGGAGTAAATAGGGAAGAAAAAATCAACATCACTGATGGTGACATATCTGCCGGTAACAATCATGACAACAAAGTACAGTAGTTGGAAAAGGCATCGCCGGTGAACGGAATGTGAAAAGATGTCCGTCGATGGCGAGCTCCTGTCGGAGGAGTTTATGGCGATGTGAGTAATTTCTTTATATTATAATAGTTGTAATACTATTGTTATAAGTTGTAACTTTGTTTGATTTTTGTTTGAATTCACCATCTCAGATTCATGATTACAAGTAGTGGTAGTTCTATTAATCACTCCTTTTTTCTACTTATTTAACTGATGAGATCGTTGATTAGGGTTTTTGTTGGTGATGAACAACTTATTGGCTTGCTGTCATGACGACAAAGTACTTCGAGCGACCTTTCAAATTCAGGTCATTGTAAATAAGCAGGTAACCCTTTTGATTTTGTGGTTTATGATGTTAGCATCTAAGATTGCACACCACTTGTTTGATTTGAAGTTCACATTTTAAATGAGCCAGAATCCCTGGCAACCGTGGGTATTATTTTGCAGACCACTTGTTTGATTTTGTATCATTCTTCATCTTCATATTTTATTACAAAAGATGAATATAGTGACACACATGAGGAGATTATAGTAACTGTGGGTATGATTTTAACGCAGCAATTATTTCTAACAAGATGTTTGCACTACAAGATAAAAGAGAAGCACAAGAGAAGGTAACCGATACGGCGATACTACACAATCTCACAGCCTTTCCAACTAATCATTTTTATATTCATTTTTGGTATACTGTTTGTTGATTTGCTTGTGTTTTTATCTAGGGTATAAGTATCGGTATCTATAAGTAGACCGATTGATGGTGGACTGCAAACAAAGTCTCTTTTTCCGTTGTATATATTGTTGGCAAGATCGATGCCTACTCCAAATGGGGAGGTATATTTTAAATTTTGTATATATTTTTGGGTTAATTTAATAACACTATTTTTTATTAGAAGGTTATACTCAACTAAGTTCTCTAATGCCACATGTACACTTTCTTGGTCTGCTTTTTAGACGCCGCGATCTAATTGTTATCGGTTCAAACGTGCCTGCAAGTTGACTGCTTTTAGAGGAGCCGAGACAACGAGTTCCTCTCGATCTAGATTTATTCTTCTCGAGATTAATAAATTATCAACGGAGGTAAAATCTGGTTCTCTTGCTATGCACTAGGTTAGCTGTGGTACGCCACAAATGCACAATTGTTAGTTTGATTGTATTCAGAAGAATATTGTGTTTTATTTTTAGTTGTTAACATCTATGAATTTTGCAGCTGATATAACAAATCCAACAACGATTGATCTAACAAAGGATCATATGTTTTCTCCATGTAAGATATACTTCATATTATCATAGGCATATACGATATATCATCTTCAGTGCTCAGTTTCTTGTATCGATTTCTTATCTATAATTTGGTCATGCTTGGCAGCAAATGACGGTTACTGTTTAATGGGGAAGATTCCTATTGATTTTTTTCATTTTTCACGCGAGAAATCGCCTAACATAAGTTTAGGAGAGAGAGTTCAGTTTATCTCAATCGTTAGCTTGAAATCATGCTATATGAAAGTAGGCCTTTTAAGTATATTTCATGAAGAGTTTGTTATGTTTATTTTCCTCATTCTCGTTGATGTGTGTTGGTTGGGTTTGCAGTTGAGTTGTAGAGACAGTGAGAAAAGCCTATCGTTTCATTTTCCCCATAATTCCGAAGATGTGGTATGTATCTTCTTGACTCAATGCTTTGTGGTGTGATTTCTTTGAGCTTAATTAATGATTATGTTCTTACTTGCGATTGTGCCAATTTATGATTACCGCAGAGTATATTGCAGCAAGTACCGGTTATTACAACAACAGAAGAGCTTGGGGCGAAAGATATATTGCCTTATAAAAAGCGTACAAATGTTATTCCCATTATTGAAGATGCTAGACATCCAGCTAAATACAGGATGCTTGTTGCTATGGTTGATGTCATATTTTCTGATGTCGCTCAACCTGATCAGGTTTGCATTGCATTTGCTATTTTTGGTTTGTTTTTAAGATTTATATCAAGTTAATAACTGTTATTTCGTGTGTTTTTGTGGCATCTTAACTTGTTAATTAATTGTATTGTTTCCAAGTTTTAGCACATTTTTTGTTAGTTCTTGCATTGTATCATATGCTGAGCTACTCGGATTCCCCTTCAGGACATCATGGATGATGCCAAAACCGAGTTTCTGATGGTCTTTTTGCTAAATGATTTGTTATTTAATAATTGTTTATTTTTGACGCTTTGTATGCTAACACTGTTTTTTCTTGTTGTTTTGTTGCATCTTAACTTGTTTTATATATTTTTTCCAAGTTTTTGCATTTATTTTGTTATTTTTTCGCATTGTTTCATATGATGAGCTACTCAGATCCCTCTTCAATACGTCTGTAGGATGCAAAAACCGAGCTTTTGATTGTTCTTTTTTGCTATTGCTTTGTTATTTTTTTTTTATTTTTTTTGAAGGAAGCCATGCTAGAGATCCTAACCCCACCCCCATCTAAAGGGATTCTTCCTTCGTCCCCGTGGTTGACTAGGTGGCTTCCTAAATGAAATAGGTGTTCGGTCTCAATCATGTTAAGGGTGTTGGGAATCATACATGTTTGCAGTGGAATTGTGAGTCATGCATGATTCGGTATTCATGATAATCAAGAAACAGATATACATAAATGATAAATGAACAAGAGAAACGTAGAGAATAGAAATGGACAATTCGAATGAACTTGTAACTGTCTTGGTACCGACAAAAGTAGCCGGCATATATCTATATATACATTAAGTCAAGGCAGTTACTTGGTGGTTGGATTTGGAGGGAATAACCGCTGCTTGAAACAGTGTCTCTTCAAACCAACATAGCCTTCCGCATATTTATTAATACATACATATAACCATAAGTTTAATAATCCTAAATATACAGAACATAAATATAATTAAGTTTATTTACTAACACACTCCCCTAAACTTAATTGTTCTTTCGAGAATGCATCATAATACTTCTACTTCTGTTTGCTTCATCCACTGCCTTTTCAGTCTGTTTGAAATCGAACTTCCTCCTCTTTTGCAGCTTTTTCAGACCGTGCCAGTCATTTCCTGCATAAAATGCATAATGCTTTCCAACTTGTTCAGTAACGTTGTGTTCGCTGGTTTGGTTCCTTCCTGGTTATCTAGACTCCAGCTTCTTCTCACTTCTAACACATCCTCAACTATCTCTTTCTCAGACACCTTCTGCTGTGTTGATTTAAACTTGTAGTAATAAATAAGTACATCATGATACATGGCATACATCATTCTCATTAATGCACCATCATTATGGTCATAACCCATATCCTTTTCCACTACTGCCTGGCGGTTGTTGGTCGACACATTCTTATACCCTGCATCACGTTTTTGTTTGTCTTTCATTACTAATTCATCTTCCTTCGATAATCCGTTGATTTCATTTTTTGTGTTTCTTCGTCTTGAATGTGCAATCACGGTCCTTTTGAATTTCATCCTTGCTCGTTTGGCTTGTTATTTGGTTAGCCTTCTACCGTCTTTATACATCAGCCTGTCATCACCGATTGTAAGACCCACAAGGTTCACTTTGATTACCTTCTTCGATCGAACGTCTTCTTCGTCATCTGCACGTGTTGCGAAATTCACGCTTGATACTTCATCTTTTCCCCGTCTGGTACTGTTGAATGATTCCCCGTCTACGGCCCACACCATAGCCGTCTTCAACCCTCACATGGCTGGAACTTGGGACACTTACTTGTCCGTATTTTAAATTCTGGGAATCCTTATCGATTCCGTTCGCTATTCCACGGTTCTTCTTGCAGTCGTAATTCATTGTTGAAACAACATCTTGATCCAATCGCATCCTCCTGAGATCTTTCAGGATCTTCTTTTCTTCGCTGGAAATCCTGGTTCTTGATTGCGGTCTCGTTTTGTTGCTTCTTGATGGATCGATCTTTAACGAGGCTCTGATACCTCTATGTTAGGAATCATGCATGTTTGCAACGGAATTGTGAGTCATGCATGATTCGGTATTCATGATAATCAAGAAACAGATATGTAGAATGATAAATGAACAAGAGAAACGTAGAGAATAGAAATGGACAATTCGAATGAACTTGTAACTGTCTTGGTACCGACAAAATAGCCGGCATATATCTATATATACATTAAGTCATGGCGGTTACTTGGTGGTTGAATTTGGAGGGAATAACCGCTGCTTGAAACGGTGTCTCTTCAAACCAGCATAACCTTCTGCATATTTATCGATACATACATATAACCATAAGTTTAATAATCCTAAATATACAGAACATAAATATAACTAAGTTTATTTACTAACATGCATCTTAACTTGTTAATTAATTGTATTGTTTCCATGTTTTAGCACATTTTTTGTTAGTTCTTGCATTGTATCATATGCTGAGCTACTCGGATTCCCCTTCATGACATCATGGATGATGCCAAAACCAAGTTTCTGATGGTCTTTTTGCTAAATTATCTGTTATTTAATAATTGTTTATTTTTGACGCTTTGTATGCTAACACTGTTTTTTCTTGTTGTTTTGTTGCATCGTAACTTGTTTTATATATTTTTTTTCCAAGTTTTTGCATTTATTTTGTTATTTTTTCACATTGTTTCATATGATGAGCTACTCAGATCCCTCTTCAATACATCTGTAGGATGCAAAAACCGAGCTTTTGATTGTTCTTTTTTTTTTTGCTATTGCTTTGTTATTTTTTTTTTTTAAATTTTTTTGAAGGAAGCCATGCTAGAGACCCTAACCCCACCCCCATCTCAAGGGATTCTTCCTTCGTCCTCGTGGTTGACTAGGTGGCTTCCTAAATGAAATAGATGTTCGATCTCAATCATGTTAAGGGTTCAAAGAGGGTAAGGATCTTTGCACACTATGATAATAATTTTTTTATATCCTCGTTAAAGCAAGCGCGATGCAAGAGTATATGATTTGTACTTTGTATTCATGTAACCTGGTTATTTTGGTTCTTAAAGCGTGACGGATATTAGTTTCCTAGCTAGCTAATAAACAGCTTCCTTGCATGGTTTGGTTATGGATGTTTTGTTTTCAAGCAAACGAAAATGAGAAATAGTGATGTGCTTTTGCTTTATATTACTAGATAATAACTTACTTTAGTTTTCTTAAAGCACTACTAATTTGATGCTAAAAACAATGAACACTTGAATTTTCAATTTTAACATGCACTTTATTAATAAATGTCATGTGACTTGATAAATGTTATGTGTTAATATTACCCGGTTACACCGTTGAGAAAAGCCCAAGTATTTGGGTTTAACCATCGTAAGCAACTTTGAAAGCCCAAATATGTGACTTGATAAATGTTAAATATAACATGGCCTTCATCATAAATGTTTTTTTTTCTTACTATAGCATCTCCCTTTGGTGTATTTTCATGTTTTGGAGACATAAGCGACTTTGAAAATTTATCATCATACACTTTTAATTGTTATTTGACTAAGGTGGCTGCTTTAAGTAATCAAGTTGTGGATATGGGTCAACTAACCGGTGTTATTTAGCAATGAGTGCATTATTGAAAAAAGCCAAGATGCGTCGTGAAAGTTTCGTTTAATTTTATGATGTATAGTGGATCCAAACCTTTTCGTTTAAGACGATATTTTGTAAGATAAGAATGACGGGTTAGGTTTTGTAAGTTAAAAACTTAATGCTTTAACGCCAACATTTGTAATAAATATCATAATTTGAACTGATATCAGTTGGGACACCCGCCGCAACGCGCGGGCATTCCCACTAGTTATAATATATACATATTAAATGGACTTAACAAACAAATGCAACCCTAAATGACAATGTTTTCATAATAACTAACTGATAACTGTAATATATCCAAACTATATGACTCTCTAGCATTTGTACTATCTACCTTATGGCTTCAATATTCGCTCTAAAGCTAGATAGATGTCATTCCTAATCTTTCATTCTGCTGAATAAAGCCTCCAATTTTTTTTTTTTTTGAAAGGTGAACTTCTAATGGTGACCATTGTCACATCCGCACATTGCGGACCCACTCCAAGAACGCAGGCCCAGATAGCAGGGTCAGCGCTGGGTTAACCAGTCTTGGGTCGAAGGCTTTCCCCCGGAAACCATACTGCCTCCACACGATTTTACTCGCTGGAGTAACAGCCGGATGAAAACCGGAGTGACGCTCAGGATCAAACCCTCCTCGGTAGGTTTTTCACCATCATAGCGCACATGTCACACCCATTTTCCTTTGCAGGGAATCGAACCGGAGTCTCACAAGGAAACACCCGGTCCAACAACTAATTGAGCTAGAGGGGTGGACATATAAAGCTTCCAATTAGTAAGGGAGTCTTCAACTTGGTTTTTAGAGCTACTATATATATATATATATATATATATATATATATATATATATATATATGTGGGAGGGTTCTAGAGTGAACACTAGGTTAAGAGTGAACCATGTGAACTAATCTAGGCCATTGAATTATATCATCTAGAGATTTTTAAACAATGACAAGATTATAATTATAATGTTATAACTTCCCTTTAAAATAATGGACATAAGGATATATTCGTCATTTTCAAAATACATTTATTAAACATTATAATCAAAATCCTTAAAATCTCGTTGGTTTCCTTTTATACAAGATACACAGTTGTTAGTGTATACGCATGTATACAGTCTCGTTAGTATCAGTTTATACAAGATACACAGATGTAAGTTTTTACATATGTGTACAGTCTCGCTAACTATCAGTTTATACGAGATACACAACTGTTAGTTTATACACATGTATGCAGTCTCGCTAACTATCAGTTTATAGAAGATACACAACTGTTAGTTTATACACATGTGTACTGACTTTTATACATCTGTGTATTACATTCAGAAATTGTTACATATGTTTATATTAACAACATCTAGTATATTATGCAAGCACAAGAGTAGATTCATATAAAAATTATATATAAATTATGAAATTAGTGAAAACAAAACAAGTCACATATATGTAAATTCATAATATGCATATGTGTATATATGTAACATCCCGTATTTTTGCATTTACATTTATTTCCTATCGTACTTGTATCCGATTATCATTCCGTATAATATTTTATCATTTTTATTTTATTTACTAAGAAGTTAGTTTTTTAAAACAAATATATATATATATATATATATATATATATATATATATATATATATATATATATTTAATCATCTCCAATAATGATACAAAAAAATATGAATTTCCTGATCTATATATAAGTGAGTTAGTGGAATTGGTTCTTGACAATTATTTATTTTTATTTCATTTTATACGAACAGGAAAAATAAAAAAATTTCTATTACTATTTAACTTACACTTTGTTGGGATTGAACCCTACAAAGGAACAGTTGATAAAGCCAAAACTGGATCAAATCAGTGGATCCAGAATAAGCAGTTGTTTGCATCAGTCTTTCCCCTTAAATGTGACCTAACATCTGATGCCCTCTAAGCAGATGGATGCAGAAACCAAAGAAGACAAGGATTAAGAAGAGCTTTTCATGAAGATGGTTCTTCAGACACTTTTGGCAGAAAAACAAGAATCAGCACAATCTCAAGACCCTGCCAAAGTTGTCATCATCAGGCCCCAATCTCCAAACTCATCTGCAATAAAAACTCTCCCAAGAAACCCATTAGATTCAAAGATACTAAAGTGGAAGTCTGATCAAAAGACCCACGTATTGACTCTGCTCAGATCTAATGGTGTGGTGAAGCAAATATCAAGGGGAAAGACTGATGGAAAGACTGATGTTAGGTCACATTCAAGGGGAAAGACTGATGGAAACAACTGCTTATTCTGGATCCACTGATTTGATCCAGTTTTGGCTTTATCAACTGTTACTTTGTAGGATTCAATCCCAACAATCTCCCCCTGGAACAGATGATGCCAAAACTCCCTTGTTCCTGTGCATTATGTTCAAACCATTGTTCCTCAGATACAGTATGTCAAGGCCCCTACTCCTCAGGTTCAGATGCAACAAGTTGCACCTCAACAAGCTGTACCAACAGTGGTTCAACCAGATCAACAAAGCTTTTTCACCCAAGGCCTTGTTGACTGGAGCAGCTTACCTGAAGAGTTAGGAGATGAAAACTTTGCACTCTATGCTCAAAATAATCAAGGACCAACTCCAGACCATGATAGAAAAATATCAAGTCTGCAAAAAGGAGTTGGAAGCCACCCAAATCACTTGTGAAAAATGGGTGGAATCCTGCAAAGGCTATGAGATTATGCTTGAAAGACAGCTTGAAAGCAATGTGAAATTTGGCATAGGGTTTAGGAAAAATGACCAAATTGAAAACACTGCTGTAAATCAAACTGGTTCTGTTGAAATCATACCAACAAACAGGAATGGACAAGAAGTTAAAATAACTGATAAACTTGGTAACAAAATCACCTTAGAAAGATCTGTGGGGTCCTCAACTTTTGAGGAGATTGAGAAATACTTTGAGGAGATTGAGAAATACCAATTCAAACCCACATGGTCTGATGAGTGTGACATTCTTGAAAATTTCAAACCCATGGACTTCACAACCATGGATGGTGTCAAAGCTCCTAAGGCAAAGGTTATTCCTCTTAAGGACATCCCAACAGTAGTTTAAAACTCTGTTGCAAAGGAGTCTTAAAAGAAGAAAAGAAATGAAAAGGAAAAAAACTTGTTTTGTGATTTTTTGTGAGAAGAAAAATCATTTGACCAAAGATTGTTTTCATCTAAAAGCATATGATATTAATAAAACAAGCATCATTGTGCCTTCCCAGAGCTGCACCATCTGTGGTAAAACAAACCACCTCACTCAGGGATGTGTGTATCTCAAATCCTTTGATGTAAAAAAGAATGAGTACACTTCAAAAACGTCCAAGAGTTCATCAAAACCATCGGTCAAGAAACAACCACTGTTTGTGCCAGTTCAAACAGCTGTTACAAAACAGCTGAACCAAACCTCTGTTAAAAGAGAGGTTCAGGTAAGTGATGCACCCCCTGCTAACCAATACCAAATAAGTAAAGGTCAACCACCATATCCTAGGTCCCACACGTTTATGAAGCCTATAAAAGGCCTTCTAAACCAAGAGTGAACAGGCATCCCTATGGATATCAAGAACTAATTGGAAATGGCCCCCAACAATGGTTAGAGAAACAAGCTGCAAAAATTAATCAATCCCATGATCTAACCACTGTCTATCTTCCTGACCTTAACATAGACACTGTTGAGACCCCATCCAAAGCCTTATTGGCTTTGGAGACCCTCCTGAACTAATCATTTACTTGATGTGCAGGGAGCTTCTATATGCTTAGATAGTCTTTGGTATGTAGATAGTGGAGGCTCCAGGCACATGACTGGAGGCTCCAGGCACATGACTGGCTGTAGAGCCCTACTCAAAGAATTCAAAACTCATGGAGGGGGTGATATATCTTTTGGTAATAATAGTAAAGGGAAGGTGATGGGTTCTGGTACAGTACAGTCTGGAAATGTTAAGTTTGAAAATGTTAATCCGATAGACAATCTAAAATTCAACCTCCTTAGTGTCTCTCAAATGAGTGACAAAGGTTATGGCTCTTTCTTTACTAAGGAGTGTTGTAGGATTGTTGGACCAGAAATGGTTGAAAAAATTGAAGAAATAAAAAAAATGGAATAACTAAACTTGTTGCTCAAAGAAGTGGCAATGTTTATGTAGTTGATTTGTCAAAAGAGAACCCAAGAACTGATGCCTGTTTGTTCTCAGCTACCTATAACACAGAGACAGAACTTTGGCACAGGAGATTGGGGCACACAAATCTCAAGACAATCACTGCTTTGTCAAAACAGGGATTAGTAAGAGGTCTTCCTAAAAAAACTGTTCACCTGTCCTGAGCATTGTGTTTCCTGCCTAAAAGGTAAGCAACATAAAAGCTCTTTCAAGTCCATTGAGGAGTCCAAAACAACCAAGTGCTTGCAAATGCTTCACATGGATCTGTTTGGCCCAGTTAAAGTCATGAGTCTTAGAAAGAAAAGATATTGTTTGGTAATTGTAGATGACTTTTCTAGGTTTACATAGACTTATTTCTTACATTCCAAAGATGAGACTGCAAGCATTCTGCAAGACTTTGTAACACAGGTTGAAAAGCAGTTTGACTTGCCAGTAAAAATCTTCAGGAGTGACAATGGCACAGAATTCAGAAATAGGGAGTTGGATGAGTTTTGTATGTCAAAAGAAATTGTAATGTAGTACAACATTCTAAGAACAAAATGGGGTAGTTGAAAGAAAGAACAGAACTTTGATTGAGGCTGCCAGGACCATGCTTGCTGATTCAGGTTTGCCATTAACTTTCTGGGTAGAGGCTGTAAACACTGCCTGCTATGTCTAGAACAGAGTTTTAATAAACCACAGGCATCAAAAGACTACCTATGAAATTCTGTATAAAATCAAACCACTGTTGACATATTTTAAAGTTTTTGGCTGCCCATGTTTCATTTTAAACTTAAAAGATTCCATTTCAAAGTTTGCAGCCAAAATTGATTGAGGTTATCACTTGGAATACTCATCCACTGCTAAGGCCTAAAAAGTGTTTAATACTAGGACTAAGACAGTGGAAGAGACTTTGAATGTGAAGTTCAATGAACTTTATTCAATGAAAATCCCTGCAAATCCTGCAGAACTATTTGATCTTGATAAATTTACTTTTGAAAATGTTTCTGTCAAGACTAATCGTGCAGGTCCACCTCAAAATCCTCCATCAGACTATGGATATGAAGTTATCATTCCACAACAAAAGTCTGCATCAATTGGAAGAGCAGCAGTTGTTTAAAACAGCTGTCAAAGCTCAACCACTGCTACCTCAACAGTTGTTGACCAAAGTAGCCCCTTAACCCCTGCTTCCACATCCACAAGCACTGTTGATAAAAATCCCCAAACAGTGGATAAAATTCAGCATGTTTCCACACCAATTCCTCCTATTCCTCCACCTCCATTTCAAGACCCTGTTGGATCATTAAAGTCACCAACATTGGTTAGCTCAGATGATTCACATCTGCAGCCCTTACCTTTAAATGCCATTATTCCATACAAAGGAGATTTAGTCTTCTTGAAGTCTCATCCACCTGACCAAATCATTGGCAACATCAGTGAAGGGGTGCTAACAAGAAGTCAATCCCAAAACATCTGTCTTTTTGCTGGTTTTCTATCACTTCATCAGCCAGTCAAGTACCAAGAGGCACTAAAAGACAACAGCTGGGTAGAGGCCATGCAAGAGGAGCTCCAACAGTTTAGAAGACAACAAGTATGAGAGCTTGTACCACTGCCAGAGGGTGTGAGTCCTATTGGCACAAAGTGGGTCTTTAAAAATAAAACTGGTGAAAGGGGTATTGTTGTCAAGAATAAAGCAAGGCTTGTGGTTCAAGGGTTCAGAGAGGAAGAGGGCATTGATTATGATGAAACTTTTGCCCCTGTAGCAAGATTGGAAGCTATCAGATTATTCCTGGCCTTTGCTGTCAACCACAACATAAAGGTGTTTAAAATGGATATTAAATGTGCATTCCTCCATGGTAAAATTCAAGAAGAGGTATATGTTTGTCAACCTCTAGGCTTTGAGGATCCATTTAATCCAAATCATGTCTACAAGCTAAATAAATCTTTGTATGGCTTGAAACAAGCACCTAGAGCATGGTATGAAACTCTTTCCACCTTTCTTCTTTCCATTGGGTTCACAAGAGGTAAAATTGATAAAACATTGTTTTTAAAATGGAGAGGGAAAGACTTGATGATTATCCAGATTTATGTGGATGACATCATTTTTGGAAGCACATGTTCTAAAATGTGTGAAAAGTTCAGACAACTCATGACAGCTGAGTTTGAGATGAGTGCAATGAGTGAACTCCAGTGCTTTCTAGGTCTCCAAGTAAGGCAACAGCAAAATGGTACTTTCATCCATCAAGGAAAATATGCCAAAGAACTTTTAATGAAATTTGAGATGGATGATTGTAAACCATGAAGTATACCCATAGCAACCACAAAAATAGTCATGTCTGATGAAAAGGAAGATTTGGTTGATCAAACTCTTTATAGAAGCATGATTGGGTCTTTATTGTACCTAACTGCATCTAGGCCAGACATCATGTTTGCAACATGTGTTTGTGCAAGATCCCAATCAACCCCTAGTGTCACACCCCGACCGCGTAAAACAACAAACCGTGATGGAAACGTCGGGGAGTCGTGTGGCAGAATTATTGTTTCAAAACGCATGATAATTAAAGTTAAGTTTTACAAGCTTAAATTATTACACTGTCTTATTTCAAACAAAACACATAACATAAAAGATGATAACTTTCTTGATTTTAGATTGCTAAGGCCCAAGTCGCCCTAAGTGTAGCTCGCTGACATCAAACATTCGCTCCTGAAACATATGTGAAAGTAAATATGTCAGCATAAAAATGTCTGTGAGTGACAGGTTTATTGTTGAAGACTCATGACTTTGAATGTTAAAACAAATGTATAATGAAAATAGTCATGAACCTTATAAAATGTTTTCTTTTATAAAATCATATGAAAATCAAATGATATAAAAGAATGATGTATGGTTAAGTAAATAACCAAATGAAAATAATATGTATAAAATATGTCATGTCTTGTCTTTGTTGTAGTGGTTCAGATAACGCCATGATATGCAATACAATAAAAGCACTTATATATAGGAAGTATCAGCAGCGTATCCACCATGCTTTTATCATATTATACACGTCTCGTTATTTAAATCACTTATTAATAACCATGAAATAATGTCTTGTTCAAATGTCAATATCCAATGTCAAATGTCAAATGTCCAGTATAAACCATGTCTTGTATGGCGAATAAATAGTACTTACTCAAGCCAAATGCATAATGTCATGTACAAATAAATGTCTTATGTAATCAAATGTCTTGTACAAAACAAAGTCTTTGAATAAATAAAAGTTTAAAACAAAATTTATGTTTTGAAAACCATTGCTTTTATTGATATGAACATTTATGTGGTTTGTCTATCGCATACACTCAAGCCTTGAGACTGTCGGATAAACCCTTATCAGGATCAAGGTTTATAAAAAAAAAATGTATTCGGATTCTATCATTCCCCTTCCGAAATACCTAGAAAGCGGGAACGGGATTTGTCAAGTCCTATAGCGCTATTACATACTACCGAGCGGCGTGATCAATATTAATGAATGTACTACTCCGTTAAACATACCAAATGTCTTTTTCAATGTAAGCATGTCATGAAAATGTATTTGTAAAACCATGTAATAGGCATACTAAGTCAATATGCTAATAAAATGTCTTTGAAACCAAATGTTAGGTATACTAAGTCAATATACCACAAAAATGTCTTTGAAATAATGTATTATATGTAATATGTAATAAAACATGTATAATGTCATGAAAACGAAAAGTAAAGTTATGCACATATGCTTCACCCCAAAACATTTGAAAATGTAAAATAGGGGAACTATGTACTCACCATTGGGTGCGTTTTTATATGTTAACACAATCCCTCAAATTGTTTATTCGTCCTAAATTAAATAAGAACGATTTAATAATCAAAACTCACAAAAATACATAAGTTTCTCCGATACTTAGAATTTTCACATAACTTCAAGATTTTCTCGAAAAGTTATTATTTTTTATTATGTTGGTGTATTTGTATATATATATATGAGTTCATATATATTTTTAAGAACTTTGCGACTTGAATGATTTTATTGGTGACCCTCATCGTGTTATAAGCAATATGTCTACGATTTGCGCGTCGTAATATATATACTCAAACGTGACATACAAATAATAACGTAATACACATAATCTTGTCAAGTATTAACATGTCATCATACTCATAATATAAAACACATAACACATTGTAACACATAAAATTTACCCATGAACAACCCATTATAGTGTATGTTGAAAAACACGTATTTTAGCGATTCGGTAACGTTTTTGGGCGCCGGAAGTCACGTATGACTAGCCAAACACCAAGTAAGCTTAATATAAGTTAAAATGCTTCTTTTTATATCAAAAATATCAGTTTACTTACTGATCTAAAACAGTTTTATAAAAATCCTCCGAAAAGCCGATTTTTAACCGTTTTACCGCATAGTTTTGCATCAAACGTTACCCTAACCATCCCAAATCGTAATGACTTGATATTTTAACATAACCCATGTTATTTACTGAATAAAATAGTGGTTATACTCATGATAGTGCAGGTATCACATAAAGCACATAAATCATGCAAATTTCACATATTTTACCACTTTCTAAGCTATATGTACAACATGCAAAGCTATCAAACCTATGACAAAGTTTCATGCCATTATAATATACCAAATAATGTTATTTTTAGTGTTTATAATCTGTTCTAAAACATTTTTGTCATACAATCATTTTTTTATCATTTCTTGTGCTTTAAATCAACATGTATTCTTATATACAAGTGCCTAAAGCACACTATCATATCATCATCATTTCATATGAATTTAAATGCATCAAACATGTGATTTATTCATTTTTATTTACTGATTTAATTGAACATTCATCATATCATGCACAAATCATCAAACACTTGCATTTTAACTATCGTTCAAGAACAAGCAACAACTTAAAATTTCTCAAATATGTCTAATAAATTTTTGGCCATTTACATGTCAAAATACTAACATTATTTCAAATTATAACTCATGATTCAATCACTCCTTTATATCTCTAACCTATTTGCACATAATCTTGTTCATGCAAGCAAACATCCTAAACAAGTATTTATCAAAAAATCAAACTCAAATCTCATACACATATACATATATATACGGTTATATGTAAACATATATACCACCATTTTTATTTTGTATCAAGACCTATTTCTTTTTAGATTTCAAGTTTGTGAAAAATTCCAAGATTCAAGAAAAACTTCCAATCATCAAGAACAACCAAGAATCAAGTGTATGATTTAAACATAAGCTTTATACCTTCAAGATTCAAGTAAGTTTTTGGATGAGATTTTGATGATATGGAGCTTGAAATCACTTGAGAACACCTTGGAAACTCCTTTGGATCTTCACACCAACTTGAAACTAGCTTGGAATGGGGTTTAATCTTCAAGAACAAGGTTGAAGAAGAAGATGATAATGGTGATGGTGGTGGGGTTACGGTTTGGGAGAGAGGGAGAGGAAGAAGGTGGAGTGTAGTGTTGAAGTGAAATGATCTTGTAAGATTATATAGAGATATGGAAGATCCATAAGAGATTACATGTATATACACTTGTCCATAAAATCAAGAAAAATCTTAATAAAATAAAAATCAAATCTTTAAGTGGGTGGTGGGTCCTAGTGACTGAAATTCATATGGGGGGGGGGTTAAATGTAATTTTTGAATGGTAAAAATAGATAAAAACAGGTATTTAACTGGATACCGGGTATTTTATCTAGCGTTTAAATCCTGGTTTATGGTGTTCTAAATTATTTTTATTATTATATAAAAATAAACTCGCCAAAATATTACTGAAATAAATATCAGTTGCCGAGACTGGCTGCGTTGTCTGCGTTTTGCAGTAGAAGCACTGTGTTACGCAGTAACACGCAGTACGCGCTTAAACTTTGAAAAATAACGTTTTTAAACTTTTTAATTTATTTTTCAACACGAACATGATTAAAAAATAAAATTTTAATCATAACAGAATATTTTTAGGATTTAAATATTATCCGGGCGGTCACCAACGTTCGTTTCGCAGTTTTATCGCAATTTGTTCTAAAGTTCAAATAAACATGTTTTTGCCATACCGAATCCTTCGAAACTTATTTCTAAGTTATGTAAAGGGTATTTAGGGTATGTGTGGCTTATGTCACAGTTCCAGAGTGTACGTCGCGTTAAACTGATTATGTTTACGTAACGGTTTATGATTTCAATTCCAGAACAGGTTTGAGAGTTCGGAATTGAACAATGATTGAAAACGTACTAATGTCACAAATAATTATACAAATATTGAAATTAAAACACCATATTTTATTAAATACAAAGTTTTTCGGAACAGTACAAGGATTAAATACACAGATGTCACAGTCTCCCCTACTTTTGGAAATTTCGTCCCGAAATTTAATTAGAGGAAACTTGTGGGAAAATGTGTGGATATTTCGCCTTCATTTAATCCTCTCATTCCCAAGTAAACTCTGGGCCACGTTTGGATTCCCAGCGAACTTTGACTATCCGTATGCGCTTGAGCTTCTTGACTTGATGGTCCAATATTTCTACAGGTTTCTCGACGAAGTGCATCGTGTTGTCGACACGAATTTCATCAAGGGGGATGTGGAGGTTTTCATCAGCCAAACACTTTTTCAGATTGGACACGTGGAAAGTTGGATGAACATTTCCAAGTTCAGGAGGCAGCTCAAGTCTGTAGGCTACTTTTCCGATTCTTTCAACGATCTTGAATGGTCCAACATATCGTGGTGCAAGTTTTCTTTTCCTCCCAAATCTGATTACACCTTTCCAAGGAGATACCTTGAGTAGGACGAGGTCACCGACTTGGAATTCCAAAGGCTTGCATCGTCTATCCTCGTAACTCTTTTGACGGCTTCTAGCTGTTAAGAGGTTGTCGTGAATTTTCTTGACTTTGTCTGTAGTATCTAGAATGAGTTCAGGTCCAGTGAGCTGAGCTTCACCAATCTCATTCCAGCAGACCGGCGAACGACATTTTTGACCGTATAAAGCTTCGAAAGGAGCCATGTTGATGCTGGAGTGATAACTATTGTTGTAGGAGAATTCGATCAATGGAAGATGCGAATCCCAACTACCACCAAAATCGATCACACAAGCTCTAAGCATATCCTCCAATGTCTGGATTGTTCTTTCAGATTGTCCATCCGTTTAAGGGTGATAAGCTGTGCTCAAATTGAGTTGGGTTCCCATAGCAGATTGCATGGTTCTCCAAAAGTGAGATGAGAATCGAGCATCTCGGTCTGATATGATGTTCAAAGGAACACCATGTCGGGATACAATTTCATCTACATAAATCTTGGCAAGCTTGTCAGCAGAGAGATCCTCACGGATTGGCAAGAAGTGAGCAGATTTTGTCAAACGATCAACTACTACCCAAATGGCATCATGACCTCTATTAGTGCGCGGTAGTTTGGTAATGAGATCCATGGCAATGTTTTCCCATTTCCAAACCGGTATCTCTGGTTGTTCCAATAATCCAGAAGGATGTTGATGTCCTGCCTTAACCTTTAGACAAGGAAGGCATTTCGATACGTATAAGGCAATGTCTTTCTTCATTCTCGGCCACCAGTACTGGGTTCGAAGATCCTTATACATATTGTGTGCACCAGGATGAATAGAATAACGAGACTTATGAGCTTCATCCATCAACAAGGTACGGAGATTGTCTATACTTGGGACCCACAAACAGCCCATGAAATAGAATATCCCAAAGTCTCTCAATTCAAGCTCAGGTTTAATGTGACACGGTAATTCTTTACCCATCAAGCCTTGTGTAACACAAGTATGTTGAGCTTGAAAGATGCGGGTTTTAATATCAGATCGAACTTGAACACAATGAAGCTTGACTCTTTCTTTTCGACTTAACGCATCGGCTACGACATTCGCCTTACCAGGATGGTAGCGAATCTCGCAGTCGTAGTCGTTTAGAAGTTCTACCCAACATCGTTGCCTTATGTTTAGTTCTTTCTGATTGAAGATGTGTTGGAGACTTTTGTGGTCAGTGAAAACCACACATTTTGTTCCATAAAGGTAGTGTCTCCAAATCTTGAGATCAAAAACCACAGCGCCCAACTCAAGATCATGAGTTATGTAGTTTTTCTCATGGGTTTTCAATTTTCTTGACATGTAGGCTATGACTTTGTTTCTCTGCATGAGAACGCAACCAAGGCCTAGATTCGATGCGTCACAATATACGACAAAGTCGTCGTTTCCCTCAGGTAAAGACAACACATGAGCGTCACAGAGTTTATGTTTCAAGGTCTGAAAAGCTTCTTCTTGTTTAGGTCCCCACTCAAAAGGTTTATTCTTTTGAGTTAAGGCTGTGAGAGGAACCGCAATCTTGGAGAAGTTTGCAATAAAGCGGCGGTAATAACCTGCGAGACCTAGAAATGAACGAACCTCGGTAGGAGTAGTTGGTGTATTCCAATCTTTAATCGCACTGATTTTGGCGGGATCTACAGGTATACCTTGTTCGTTAACAATATGTCCCAAAAATTGAACTTCCCTAAGCCAAAATTCACACTTGGAGAATTTAGCGAAAAGTTGTTCCTTCTTTAAGAGTTCCATTGTTAGACGGAGTTGTTGTTCGTGGTCAGCTCGTGTCTTGGAATAAATCAAGATGTCATCAATGAAGATGATGATGAACTTATCTAAATAAGGCTTACAAACACTATTCATTAAGTCCATGAAGACGGCAGGAGCATTCGTTAAACCGAAAGGCATAACAGTAACCTCATAGTGGTCGTATCGTGTGCAGAAAGCAGTCTTGGGAATATCTTCTTCGGATACGCGAAGCTGATGATACCCAGAACGTAGATCAATCTTCGAAAAGCAGGTAGCACCCTGAAGCTAATCAAAGAGATCATCAATGCGAGGTAGGGGATATCGATTTTTGATGGTGAGTTTGTTAAGCTCACGGTAATCAATACACATTCAGAATGATCCATCCTTCTTCTTTACAAATAGGATAGGTGCGCCCTAAGGGGAAAAGCTCGAACGAATAAATCCTTTGTCTGATAACTCCTGCAGCTGCTTCGACAACTCTTGCATCTCAAACGGTGCAAGACGGTATGGAGATTTAGCAATCGGGTTGGCACCATGTACAAGGTCAATACGGAACTCGATTTGACGTGCTGGGGGTAAACCAGGTAAGTCTTCAGGAAAAACCTTAGGATAATCCCGAACGACAGGGATATCTTGAACAGTTTTACCCTTGTCTTTCTTCTCTATGACACGTGCCAGGAAAGCCACATAATTCTTTCTTAGGTATCTCTGGGCTTGGGTGCTTGTCATCAGTTTAAGGCTACTAGCGGGTTTCGCCCCACGAACCTCTAAGACTTCACTAGACGAAAGAGGTACACGAACAATCTTGTCAAAACAAACCACTTCTGCACGGTATTGGGTCAACCAATCCATCCCTGCTATAACGTCGAAACTCCCAAGTTGCATTGGCGTGAGATCAATGGGAAAAAGATGATCGTTGAGGTTCAACTGGCAATTTCGAATGACGGAATCGAGTACAAAGGATTCACCACTGGCTAACTCTAATGTCAAGGGTTTTCCTAGTTTTGTTCTAGGATTTGCAAGCAAAGGTTCAAAAGCTAGGGATACAAAACTCTTGTCGGCACCCAAATCAAAAAGTATAGAAGCAAGTTGGTTGTTAACATAGAACATACCGTTCACCACCTCATTGTCGGCACGCGCTTCATTGGCATTGATGTTGTATGCTCGTCCATGAGCTGGGTTCGCATTAGCCAACTTCAGGCACTTGTTCCTGTAGTGAGTGAAATCTCCACAATTGTAGCAAGACCCAGGCTAAAAAGGAGGTCGTGCAGGATTTGCTGGCTGTTGGGCAGGGTTTTGTGCCGCTTGATTTGGAGCAGGAGGAGAGCGACATGTGTTAGCCAGATGGCCATATTTTCCATAGTTGTTGCAAAGACGACACTGAAGATGTGGTTGATGATGACAATTGCACTTGTTACAAAGAGGTGCAGTACCAACATACTGTTTCTTGGCAGTTGGTTGTGCTGGCTGGGTAGGAGTAGCTTGATTGGTCTGTGCAACAACGACAAAGTTCTTGGAAGCCTGACGCTTCCCAGATTTCTTCGAGGTTTTAGCTTTCTTTCCCTTCTTCTTCTCTGTCGTGTCAGATGGTTTCTTGTCACCCTTGCGGTGGAGTTTACCCTTCTTGACTTGAGACTCAGTCAAGGTCGCAGGTAGCTCAATGGCTTGTCTCACCGTGGTAGGGTTGCTGCCGGTGACAATATCCTGAACGGGATCAGGAAGGCCATCTATGTACTTCTTAATCGCCTTGTCCAAAGGCATGACAATGGTGGGACACAGTAGGCTCAGTTCTTCGTATCGGTCTGTGTAGGCACGATGCTCTCCACTATCTTGCTTGAGATCGTGGAATTCGTTTTCCAGTGCCCTCAGTTCATGACGAGGACAAAACTCCTTCATCATAAGTGCGCGAATCTCTTCCCATGTTTGAGCCATTTCCATGTCGGCACCTCTGTCTCTCATCACACCATTCCACCATGTAAGCGCCCTTTTCTGAAACACACTTGACACGAACTCAACCTTTCGCTCATTCGGGCATCGAACGTGACGAAACGTACTCTCGAGACTGTCGAACCACTGTAGGAGCCGAGTTGCTCCTTCTGACCTAGAAAACTGAAGCGGTTTAGCCAAATTGAAAGTCTTAAAGTTGCATGGAACAGGTGCGTTGTTATTGTTGTTCGCTTGGTTTAACTGAGTTACTAGGTTCGGGAGTACAACAGCAATTTGCTGAGCGATCAAGGTTGCCATTGCGGCGTCTTGAGTTTGATCACGTCGAGGAGGCATCTAAAAGAAAAGGAACACATGGAAATGTGTGAGATTGACATGTGATAATCAAAAGGAGTATTGAAAAACATCGACAACACCAAGGAAGGTGGTCATTTGTCCATTACTTAAAATAAACAAACAACACAGTGACTAATCAAAGTAAATAGGTCTACATAATGCATAATGAAGACATGCTTTAGCCTATAAGTGGACACTCACCCCAAGAGTTCCTAGGTAAGAGTGACTGGTCCGATTATGTGGATTTGTACGAACACTCTAGCCTTAGACAGAAAACTCAGGGTACAGGCACCCACCCTTCCAGATTGCACGTGGTCACATTATTAAGACCAAAACTTTGACGAGATTTGAAAACTTTAAAGGTGTAAAGCCTAAAAATAAATCATCTAAGGATAGATGGTTGATTTTCAAATAGAATTGAGATTTGTTTACTTGTTTTGGTAATCACCTAAGGATAGGTGATGGTATTGTTTTAAGATCTAAACACAAGGTAACTTGTGTTAGGGTCCTAGAAAGGTTATAGTCTAGGTCAAAATTTTACTAATAACCTAATTCCCTATAACCATGAGCTCTGATACCAACTCTTCTGTCACACCCCGACCGCGTAAAACAACAAACCGCGGCGGAAACGTCGGGGAGTCGTGTGGCAGAATTATTGTTTCAAAACACATGATAATTAAAGTTAAGTTTTACAAGCTTAAATTATTACATTGTCTTAGTTCAAACAAAACACATAACATAAAAGATGATAACTTTCTTGATTTTAGATTGCTAAGGCCCAAGTCGCCCTAAGTGTAGCTCGCTGACATCAAACATTCGCTCCTGAAACATATGTGAAAGTAAATACGTCAGCATAAAAATGCATGTGAGTGACATAGGTTTATTGTTGAAGATTCATGACTTTTAATGTTAAAAGAAATGTATAATGAAAATAGTCATGAACCTTATAAAATGTTTTCTTTTATAAAATCATATGAAAATCAAATGATATAAAAGAATGATGTATGGTTAAGTAAATAACCAAATGAAAATAATAGGTATAAAATATGTCATGTCTTGTCTTTGTTGTAGTGGTTCAGATAACGCCACGATATGCAATACAATAAAAGCACCTATATATAGGAAGTACTAGTGGCGTATCCACCATGCTTTTATCATATTATACACGTCTCGTTATTTAAATCACTTATTAATAACCATGAAATAATGTCTTGTTCAAATGTCAATATCCAATGTCAAATGTCCAGTATAAACCATGTCTTGTATGGTGAATAAATAGTATTTACTAAAGCTAAATGCATAATGTCATGTATAAATAAATGTCTTATGTAATCAAATGTCTTGTACAAAACAAAGTTTTTGAATAAACAAAAGTTTAAAACAAAATTTATGTTTTGAAAACCATTGCTTTTATTGATATGAACAATTATGTGGTTTGTCTATCGCATACACTCAAGCCTTGAGACTGTCGGATAAACCCTTATCAGGATCAAGGTTTATAAAAAAAATGTATTCGGATTCTGTCATTCCCCTTCCGAAATACCTAGAAAGCGGGAACAGGATTTGTCAAGTCCTATAGCGCTATTACATACTACCGAGCAGCGTGATCAATGTTAATGAATGTACTACTCCGTTAAACATACCAAATGTCTTTTTCAATGTAAGAATGTCATGAAAATGTCTTTGTAAAACCATGTAATAGGCATACTAAGTCAATATGCCAATAAAATGTCTTTGAAACCAAATGTTAGGTATACTAAGTCAATATACCACAAAAATGTCTTTGAAATAATGTATTATATGTAATATGTAATAAAACATTTATAATGTCATGAAAACAAAAAGTAAAGTTATGCTCATATGCTTCACCCCAAAACATTTGAAAACGTAAAATAGGGGAACTATGTACTCACCTTTGGGTGCGTTTTTATATGTTAACACAATCCCTCAAATTGTTTATTCGTCCTAAATTAAATAAGAACGATTTAATAATCAAAACTCACAAAAATACATAAGTTTCTCCGATACTTAGAATTTTCACATAACTTCAAGATTTTCTCGAAAAGTTATTATTTTTTATTATGTTGGTGTATTTGTATATATATATGAGTTCATATATATTTTTAAGAACTTTGTGACTTAAACGATTTTATTGGTGACCCTCATCGTGTTATAAGCAATATATCTACGATTTGCGTGTCGTAATATATATACTCAAACGTGACATACAAATAATAACGTAATACACATAATCTTTTCAAGTATTAACATTTCATCATACTCATAATATAAAACACATAACACATTGTATCACATAAAATTTACCCATGAACAACCCATTATAGTGTATGTTGAAAAACACGTATTTTAGCGATTCGGTAACGTTTTTGGGCGCCGGAAGTCACGTATGACTAGCCAAACACCAAGTAAGCTTAATATAAGTTAAAATACTTATTTTTAAATCAAAAATATCAGTTTACTTACTGATCTAAAACTGTTTTATAAAAATCCTCCGAAAAGCCGATTTTTAACCGTTTTACCGCATAGTTTTGCATCAAACGTTATCCTAACCATCCCAAATCGTAATGACTTGATATTTTAACATAACCCATGTTATTTACTGAATAAAATAGTGGTTATACTCATGATAGTGCAGGTCTCACATAAAGCACATAAATCATGCAAATTTCATATATTTTACCACTTTCTAAGCTATATGTACAACATGCAAAGCTATCAAACCTATGACAATGTTTCATGCCATTATAATACACCAAATAATGTTATTTTTAGTGTTTATAATCTGTTCTAAAACATTTTTGTCATACAATCATTTTTTTATCATTTCTTGAGCTTTAAATCAACATGTATTCTTATGTACAAGTGCCTAAAGCACACTATCATATCATCATCATTTCATATGAATTTAAATGCATCAAACATGTGATTTATTCATGTTTATTTACTGATTTAATTGAACATTCATCATATCATGCACAAATCATCAAACACTTGCATTTTAACTATTATTCAAGAACAAGCAACAACTTAAAATTTCTCAAATATGTCTAATAAATTTTTGGCCATTTACATGTCAAAATACTAACATTATTTCTAATTATAACTCATGATTCAATCACTCCTTTATATCTCTAACCTATTTGCACATAATCTTGTTCATGCAAGCAAACATCCTAAACAAGTATTTATCAAAAAATCAAACTCAAATCTCATACACATATACATATATATATGGTTATATGTACACACATAAATACCGCCATTTTTATTTTGTATCAAGACCCATTTCTTTTTAGATTTCAAGTTTGTGAAAAATTCCAAGATTCAAGAGAAACTTCCAATCATCAAGAACAACCAAGAATCAAGTGTATGATTTAAACATAAGCTTTATACCTTCAAGATTCAAGTAAGTTTTTGGATGAGATTTTGATGATATGGAGCTTGAAAGCACTTGAGAACACCTTGGAAACTCCTTTGGATCTTCACACCAACTTGAAACTAGCTTGGAATGGGGTTTAATCTTCAAGAACAAGGTTGAAGAAGATGCTAATGGTGATGGTGGTGGGGCTACGATTTGGGAGAGAAGGAGAGGAAGAAGGTGGAGTGTAGTGTTAAAGTGAAATGATCTTGTAAGATTATACAGAGATATGGAAGATCCAAAAGAGATTACATGTATCTACACTTGTCCATAAAATCAAGCAAAATCCTAATAAAATAAAAATAAAATCTTTGAGTGGGTGGTGGGTCCTAGTGACCGAAATTCATATGGGGGGGGGGTTAAATGTAATTTTTTAATGGTAAAAATAGATAAAAACAGGTATTTAACTGGATACCGGGTATTTTATCTAGCGTTTAAATCCCGGTTTATGATGTTATAAATTATTTTTATTATTCTATTAAAATAAACTAGCCAAAATATTACTGAAATAAATATCAGTTTCCGAGACTGGCTGCGTTGTCTGCGTTTTGCAGTAGAAGTATTGTGTTACGCAGTAACACGCGGTACGCGCTTAAACTTTGAAAAATAACGTTTTTAAGCGTTTTAATTTATTTTTCAACACGAACATGATTAAAAATAAAATGTTAATCATAACAGAATATTTTTAGGAATTAAATATTATCCGGGCGGTTACCAACGTTCGTTTCGCAGTTTTGTCGCAATTTGTTCTAAAGTTCAAATAAACATGTTTTTGCCATACCGAATCCTTCGAAACTTATTTCTAAGTTATGTAAAGGGTATTTAGGGTATGTTTGGCTTATGTCACAGTTCCAGAGTGTACGTCACGTTAAACTAATTATGTTTACGTAACAGTTTATGATTTCACTTCCAGAACAGGTTTGAGAGTTCGGAATTGAACAATGATTGAAAACGTACTAATGTCACAAATAATTATACAAATATTGAAATTAAAACACCATATTTTATTAAATACAAAGTTGTTCGGAACAGTACAAGGATTAAATACACAGATGTCACACCTAGAAAGTCAAACCTTATTGCTGTAAAAAGGATATTCAGATACCTAAAAGGTGCTCCCACACTTGGTATCTGGTATCCAACTAATGGAAATATCAAGCTTTCAGGTTTCTCAGATAGTGACTTTGCTGGATGTAATACTACAAGGAAGTCCACTTCAGGAGGGTGCCAATTCCTAGGCAGTTGCTTAGTGTCTTGGCAAAGCAAAGAGCAAGCAGCTGTTTCAACATCCACTACTGAGGCAGAGTATACAGCTGCTGCAAGCTGTACAGCTCAACTGTTATGTCTTCAAAATCAATTGCTGGATTTTGGTATCACTGCCTTAAAGACACCCCTTATGTTGGAGAGTCAGGCAGCATAAAATATCATCAAAAATCCAGTCTCCCATTCAACCACCAAGCACATAAATATTAGACATCACTTTGTGAGGGATTGCTATGAAAAAGGTTTGATTTCTCAGCACCATTTTCCCACTAAAGATCCGCTGGTAGATGTGCTAACAAAAGCATTAGACACATCTACCTTTGAAGGCTTGATCTCTAGGATTGGCATGCTGAACATGGAATAACAGGCAAAATCCTGTTTTTCTATGAATAAAGGCATTAAAATGTTTTCAGAAAATCAAAATTCCATCCTTAAAAATAGCTAAAAATGAAAATTTTCATTAATCCTTAAAAGTCTGCCATAACCACTGTTTCGGTTCAAACATCTGTTCTGCTGATTATTGTCCACTTCTGAAAGTCATCCTCTGCTCCTTCATTAACCTTGTTAATCACTGTTGTTCAAAATCAGTGTTTTAATCCACTGATGGCTATCCACTGTTAGTTAAAAGTCAGCCATTGTTTCATTTTACCACTGTAAACCACTAATAATTGATCCATCAGTGGTTTCCTAAACAACTCTCTTCCATTACTTATCAAAGGTTGGCACGTGGACAATACTTATTCATCAGATCTTTTGTAACCGCTGCCACGTCAACATTCACTTTTCCACCTTATAAAACCCTGATTAAAACCCCAAATAGGGTTTTCAATGTCGAATCGAATTCAAAATTCCTTTCTCAAAGCAGTTACCATCAATTTCTCTCAAATCTTTCTTCGTCTTCTTCCTCTCGCAATCACACTCAAATCACCATGGCTCTTCCATTCAAAACCCCTCATAACTACCTGTGCATACTTGAAAAACCAAGTTAAAACACAACTTTCAACTCCGTCATTGATACTCCTTCGACCACAAAGTACAAAACTTTGTTGACCTGTAATGCTCCTATCTACCTGGATACCCAAAGAGAATTCTGGAAAAATGCTAAACTTGATGTTAACCACAAAAAGCCCTTAGCAATAAATTCATCCATCCGGGGTATTCCAGTTACCATCACACCTCAAACTCTTTCAAAGGTCTTTGAAATCAATGATCTTACAGGTAAAAGCTCTCTTCCGAAAATAGAGTACCAAACTGATTTTCTTGAGAGAGGGTATGAAGAGGAAATGAAAAAAAGACACCTTACAAAATGGCAGTTTTCCTCCTACCATGAGGTTTTTATTCCATACCCTCCTCATGTGTGTGTCAAATAAAACTACTGCTTTCAATGAGATACCATTGAAAATTCAATATCTGGGTTATGCTATAATGAATGAAGAAAATTTTAACTACTTCCTGGAAATTTTCAATGACATGGTCAAAAATATTAATAATATTAAAGATAATAAGAAACCATTTCTTTTGTTTCCAAGTTTTTTAAGTTTTTACTTACAAAAGAAATTTTCCAAGGATAATGCCCATGTGCTAATCCAAGGAAATCCTTTTCAAATAAACAGCCTTTCTTCTGAAACATTTACTAGGCTGTCAAAACCTTCAAAAACACAAACACAGGAGCCTGAGCAGAATTTAGCAACAACAACTGCTCCTCAGGTTACTGCTGTTGAGCCCACTGCTCAAGGTGATCACAGCAGCACAACCACTGCTGTGAAACCCACACCTAAAATCACCAAAAGACCCAAAAAGAAAAATGTCCAAAAGCCCCCCAAACCCACTAAAAAGGTAACTCTGGATGATGAGATCCCAGAGATTATACCTGTGACATCACAAAAGTCACCAATAACCACTGCTGCTACTTCCTCACAGCAGTTGGATGATAGATCTCAACCTGAGCCTAAAACTCCTCCTGCATCCTCTCAAAAGGATCAGGTTGTATCCACAGGGATACCACAATATGAAACATTTGATTCACTTGAATGTATGTTCAACAGCTGTAAGGACCTGCAAAAATGTCCCAAAACGACCCGTAAGTGAAAACCCGGACCCCTGAAACCCTAACGTGCATGAAAAATCAAGAAATCAAGAATAATGGGTTTCACGCGGGCCGCGTAAACCATAAGAGGAGTTTACGCAGGTCGCGTCAACTCAAATTTGACCGGATAAGCGTTCCAGGCCACGTGTCGCACACGTGGCAGGTCTACCGATGACACGCTAGCCCTAGTCTACGAATAGCTGGCCCTCGCGGGCCGTGTAAACTCTTATTAATTTTTACGCGGGCCGCGTAAAACTCATATTTCAGCTATAAATTGCTTGGTTCATGGCCTGTTCATCTGTGTCGAAAACCTTTCTCAAAAACGAAGTATACTGCCTAAATTCGAAGATTTAAGGTGTCAAGGCGCTACTACGATACAGGGTATTCACTCAATCACTGCTACGATTCAATGTCCGATCGATTGAAACCAATCCGATGAATGTTTAAGTGCTGCTCAAACTCGGGTTATACTTTGTCATTCGTCGTGAATTCAATGGATGTTTAAGTATTTTTTGTAATAATAATCATTTCATATCAAACCACACGAAAAGGGGCAATTACAAAGCAATGGCAGGTAGTCGGGCAACAAGTTGCGCCGCCACCCCCTTTTGAATAGAGAAACCAATTCTACTAAATACAAAGTTCGAAGCCTTTAACGACGAAGAAATACTATTAACGAATTTTTGAACCCGATTCAAATGTCGCACAGCGTCAGGAGCGAGACCACCAAAGGTATCAAACGCAAACGGGACAAACACATGTTGATTATCCAGGCAGGCTTTCTCATGTTTTGCCACTTTGCTCATTTGTCGTGAGGGTTTTAATCTCGTGAGTTATCGTAAATGTTGTATTAAGTTACTGACCTAGTTCGTGTGCATTGTTATTTAAATTAGGTTACAAGACTTATCAGTAGGCTAAAACTCTGCCCGTTAAACTTGCAATGTGAGTCATTCTCTTTTTATCAACTGTTTTACTAAACCTCAAATTATTTTCAAAAGTTATAATTACAGGGATTAAGTCTTTGTAGTCTTCAATTACAGCCGGTATGTGGGGTTTTGTATACATTACTTGATAACCGTCACCATTGGACAACGAGTTAGCCAATGGGTGATATGACCATAGTCACAGAAACAGGTCGAGTGAGAAATACCGTTGGGTAATTGGTTGATATAAACAATGTAATCACCCTTAATACTGTATTTTATAATAATGTGTCGTTTTGTGCAACTTGAATGACTCGCCAGTATTTTCCTGCTGATAAAACCTTTTTAAAACATGTTTCAGGTGATCTACTGTGATCCAGAAAAAGTGCCGTGTAGCACTACAAGCTTGAGGAAGTGGCTCAGATAAATAAATAAACATGTTTTGTAAATCAGGGAATTTCCTCGGGAAATTCCTCTATTGTAAATTTCGGGGTTTATCCCAAATGATGAAATAAAATAATCGGGCATTTTCAAGTTTTGAAAAGATCCTGTTAAAATTCCGCTGCCAAAATTATAATTACCACGGATTTCTGTCCCGCGGCTCCTGGAACGGGTAAAAACCAGGCCGGGGGTCGTGACAGAAAAAGGTGGTATCAGAGCCATGCCACTGATTCAAGCCAAAGAAGTGTTCTGCTGACACTTAAGTTTTACATTCTGTGTTAGGAAATATTTTATGTGAGTATGTGCTTTATGTTACAGTATGGGTAAGCAAAGAATTTCGGACATCTATCATCAATTAGATAGCTCACCAAAAGGTAAGGGAACCTCATTTCAACCAAATTCCTCAGGATACTCAGCAGATGCTCAGGAAGGAATATTTATTCGAAAGGCACAGTCTGAGAAACCATTTACCCTTAAGAAAAGAAGTTGGATTATTAGAAAAAGCCGAGAAAAAATAAGGAAGTCACAAACAAAAGGAGTGATAATTAATAAGGAGACTCAGGAAACAGGTAATAACCCACCATGGGAAGATGAATTAGACAAACAATGGGAAAATCTCTACATGTTAGCCATTACAGCAGTAAATGTTAACTTATAGTTGAATCGCCAAACCAGTACCAGCACCTATGTCACCTACGAGCCAGAAACTTTAAAAGAACTTCATCCATTAGATAACAACCTAGTAGAAGAAAGAGACAGGATAAACTCTACATAAACGCATGTTGAGCATAATACCCCTATAACCTAGCTAGACTAAAATAATTTACGGATGCATAACCACTAGTATATTTCGAATTTCAGTTATAATTTGTAATATATATATATATATATATATATATATATATAATGGCAATATTTCGTTTTAATCAATCTGTTTGTATAATTGTATTAGATATTTGTAATTAATACTTAATTTTTCTGATTGCCATTCTGTGATTCTGTGAGAATTTAATTTACCAAAGTTTAACTTAGAATTTTGTATGTTTCTTCATGTATATTAACAGCATGAATGAACTATCAGAAGCACTCCAAAACTTTTCTATCCATAGTTCAGATATGGATATCACCAGTACCTTTACTGGCTACCAGGCTGACAATGAAGAGCCAATAGTATTCCAAGCCCAACCTCAGGAAAAACCTAAACCCAAGAAAAGAAGAAGACTTGTAGGATGGAGGCGTGTGCGTGGGAAGAGGCCAGCAACACAGAAAGATGTAAAAAATTGAGAATCCCAAAGATAAAGGCAAAAGAATAGAAATCGGGGAAAGTTTAGAACAAACCCAGGAAATGCCACCCTGGGAGGAACTGGACCGCCAACTGGCAAATAGCGACCTCATTCGGACCTGCCGATGGGAATCTTTTCAATTACCCAGCTGAAGCCCAACTTCCAGTCAATCTGAGCAAAACAATGGAGACCAATTTCTGAATAGACAAGATATAGAGAACATTGTTGCTCAGGGAATAGCCAATGCTATTCCAACAATCCTTGCTGCTGCCTGAAATCCAGTTGAACCTCAACAAATTATTCCTAGCAAACATACTCATGAAGACAACTTTAGTAATAGCGTAAATGGAGGTGGTAACATTAATAATAATGATAATAATGTACTACAAGCCCCAATTCTCAAGAGAATGAAAGCTGCAACGCCTGGTTGCACTTACAAGGAATTTCTTGCCTGTAAACCGGCTGAATTTGCAGGCAACGAAGGGGCGACTGCAGCACTGCGTTGGTTAGAGAAAACCGAAGCAGTAATTAAAATAAGTAAATGTGCCGAGGAGGATAAAGTCATGTATGCTTCACACCTTTTCAAGGAAGAAGCATTAGAATGGCGGAACACAGTGTTGCAAGCCAAGAGAAGCGACATGGCCTATGCCATGAACTTGGAAGAATTTAAGTGTCTGGTGGAAAGAAAATTCTGGCCAGAATATGAAAAAGAATAAATGGCGAACAAATTCCTGAGCCACCGAATGATGAATGTTGATTGCCGAGGGTATACTTCGAAGTTTTTCGAATATGCTCGAATTGTGCCTACTCTGGCTTCGCCAGAGCCGGTACTTATTTCTCGCTACATTTGGGGTTTAATTAGCGAAATCCGTGATATTGTCAAAGCTGCGAGACCCCGCACGATTGATGATGTAGTGGAATTAGCCAACACTTTGACGGACGGACTAGTGCGTACGCGAGAAGAAAACAAAAAGAAGGAATTGGCTCAGAAAATTACCCAAGGATTTCGTGTGGGTAATAATAGCTATTGCAAGAGAAAGGGAACTGGATCATCTTCCACTCCGTCGTTCTGCAAGAACTGTAGAAAGAAACATTTTGGAAAATGCAATGAAACCTGCAACTTCTGCAAAGTTATAGGACATCGTGAAGAAGACTGCAGAAGGAAAACCAAGATCTGCTTCAACTGTGGAGAAGCTGGGCATTTTAGACCAGAATGCCCTAAATTAGTCAAACCAGCAGATGACAAGACCAAACCTGCTGAAGGAACTAACAAGAAGAACGTAAGAGCCTTCCAACTGACCACGCAGGAAGCGAAACTGATACCGGACGTGATAGCCGGTACGTTCCTAATTCATGACGTTTATGCAAAAGTATTATTTGACTATGGTGCAAACCAAAGTTTTATAAATACTTCATTCTGTCAAGCTCTTAAACTATCCTTAACCCACCTTAGACTGTAGGATCGTTTTGTGACCCAAACGAGTCGTTCAGAAGAGGACTTCAACAATACAAAAGGCGGAAACAGATGTATCAGTGTTATTTCAGTTGAATTGCACGAGAAATCACTTTAAACTGTCTTTTGATTGATATAAGATCAATTACAATTCTGTAGACACTTCGGCAGAGCTTCGCTACCGGAATCAGAATCGTTACAAATGACAAGGCACATCAGGTATTTATAGATGAGGTGATTTCGCTTGAAACGGTTCAAGCGGAATCTAATTTCGCACGGAATTAACCCAAACGAAATCACTACTTGATTTCGACCGGAATTACACTCTTGATTTCGCATGAAATGACTCTGTGTCATTTCAAGCGAAATTACCTATAAACACACAATTCTTGTTTTCCGTGCCTTGATCTATCTATACAAGTACAATACAAGACTCGATACAAGACGAAGTCGACAGACGGATGCACCAACAGACTCCCCCTCGGATGTTGACGGAGTCTTCGGTGTCGAGTCTTTTTTTGACAAACCTTCAGCCTTTATCAGTCTTCTTGATCTCTCCAAAGATTCTCCATTATAAGCATCCTCAATCAATCCTTTTTCTCTTTCTCTTCCAGAATCACAACCTGGCTTTATACTCTTCTTGATCAGGTCTCTTGATTTCTTATCCTCAGAATCATAATTCTGGCTATTATCCTGTATCAGCATTAACGACTTCAGACTCCCCCTTTCGATCAGCTGGGATCGCAGTCTGGAATTCTCTTTCTAGGATCGTGACCTAGCTCATACTCTTCCTGCACAATCTCTACCACAAACATAAGTTTCACAAATTTAAAATTTATCAAAAATTATATCATTTGCAGGTATTTTTCCAGAATGATTTAACAATTAAAAGCTTCTGATGATCACTTGTAGTCAAACATTCTTAATTTCAAAAACACTCTCCCAAACTTGTTCATCATGTTTAGCACTTGAAATTTTGAAAATCAGCTCTCCAACATCAGTTGTCGAAAATCTTTTTGGATTTTTCAAAAATATTTATGCGAAAACACACAGAACATCTTTTTGGAATTTTGAATTTTAAAGAAATGTAGTAAAGAAATATTCACAAACAATATTTTTTATGAGTTTGCGTAAGAGGATCGTATCAGTTTTTGAGGCAAATCACCAACACCGTTAAGCTTTAAACATTTTAAGTTCTAAACGATTCACTCAGATTGTCAGTATACTGATCCACTTAAATTTTCACACAAATTTCAACTGTTTCGAGATACGAGATTAATGTTTTAAGCACTTAAACTTATTTGCGTGTCCCACCTCAGAATATACTCCCGTATCCAGATCCCAATATTCAGTCTTACAGGTGAGTATACCTAGATGATATCTGTAAAGGGTTAATTGCGAGGGCAGTGAGAGCTCAGGCTATTGCTTCCGCAAAATCAGAGAGATGACGACTTCGACTTTTGGTGTGTTCCATTTAGAGAATCTTTTCTTCAACAGCACATGATTAGCATTTTGCAATGTTTCGTCATTTTTTGTACTAAGGGCGATGCTATATTTCAAGCAGGCAGAAAGTATTATACGGGGACTAGGCCATTGCTTCCGCAAAATCAGAAGTCCCGGGATAATACCCCAGATATCACTAAGCATAAAGACCTAGTATCTTAGAAAGAGGGACCTTTCAAACAAGATTTCGGGGGTTACCCATATATCCGAGAGATGTTCCCCACGATATAAGTAATTTTGAAATTTAGGTTTATATCTCGTCACGATCTAGTAAACGTGTAAAAACCTACTGGCGCATCATCAGTGAGACCATTTATCACATTTGACTTTCCAATTCTTTAGCATGCTGTGATAGTCCACTGATGTACTATCATTTCCTCTTTTTACAACAAAACTCATTTTTGATTTTATCATGTTTTTGACTTTTTCAAATTTTCTAATGTTTTTGGATTTTCTGAAATTTCTTACTCCCCCTAAAATGCAACAGCATTTTAAAGAAACTTGAAAACAAACTGTACAAGAAAATAACAACTGCCATCGAATCGCCTCAATTCGCCATTCACTTGGCATAAAAAATCAGAACTCCCCCTTACAACAAACTATTTTCCCATAATGATTTCAAAACACTTAAGTTTGTTTCAATCAAATGGTTTTTCCGGAAAATTAGTTTTGTTGACTTCATAAAACCACTTGTATGTTAGGGGTTCAATTCATCACTTTATTTTTTCAATCTTTTGAATTACAGTTAAATCAAGTTCAACCTAATGACCTTGATTAACCACTTGTAAAAATAACTACCAATCAACATGCAAGAAAAACCTCTCTTTCAACCACTTGATGGTTTGCTAACTAACAAAATACCTTTTGTAGGTTGAAATCTCAGAATGCTGATTCCTACTCCACACTACCAACCTGGGAGTTCCGACAAGTCACACTTAAACATATTCAAAAACATTTCAAGAATGATGCCGATTCATGCTCCACGATTACCAACTTGGGAGCTCCGGATGTGACACCTGGGTCACTGCGACCATCAAACAAATACCAAGCCAATGAAATATTGTATTTCATACTTGGGATCTGTATAAATATGTGTATCTTTTTCACATATCAACTCTTGTTCGATTTCAAGCTCTAAATCGCTTTCTGGAAGGTTATACGCGCACTGATGCGTAAATATAACCAGTTTAATGCAACGAACACTCCGGAATAGTGAAATATACTTAACATACCTTAAATAACCTTTACATAACTTAGAAATAAGTTTTGAAGGCTTTGGTATGGCAAAAACAAGTTAATTCGCCTACAGGGACTAAATTTGACAAACTGCGAAAGTATGCCAATTTGAACTGTAACAGACATTCCGGAACATGGCCATAAGTTAAACACACCCTAAATATCCTTTACATAGCTTAGAAATAGGCTTTGAGGGGTTCGGTGTGCTTAAATAAACTTTTTGGTCATTCAGGGACTAAAAGCGTCAAAAAGTGCACAAGTTTGCACTTTCGCGCATAACTTACGTTCTGAATACATCCGGACATCCAAAAATTTATGTAAGCACTAAAACATTTTATTTTAGTGTTTGGCATAAGAAAAATCCATTCGTCGCGCAATTTGGATCGTTTTTTCGCGCTTATGCGCATTCCGTCGTAATTAAGCGAACATCGCGATCGTACGGCCAAACGAACCAACATCCGAGATATTATTGAGCACATTTTAAGTTCCCTATACTTAAACTTCATTTTAGAGCTTTGAAATGGGGTTAACGGGCCTTAAACGTGTCGAAAATGGCCTTATTACACAACAGGGACCAAAACTGCCAAAAATCAAAACTTATGTTCTGCAAGGTCCTTGCGCACCTCAACACTCTGAGTGTTACGGTGCGCAAGCAGTCCCCAGACAGCAGACACCTGCAAAAACTTTGAATCTGGTCCATTCCACCTTGCACATGGTTTTGGGGCAATACCATAGGCTCTAATGGTTTTCAAAAACCAGGGTTTTGAGGTGGAGGGTTGAGATTGAAGCACGGTTAACAAGAAATGATCTTAACGGCTCTACGAATCCTATAAATACCCCTTGCCTTCACTTTCAAAAACCCACTAGAATCTTGATTTGAGAAGCTCTAAGTTGAAACCATTGTTTCATACCTGAGCTACTTGGATCGAGATTAGCATTCGGGGACCCTTTGTAAGTGTTCCTTCGTTCTTTTATTGCTTTTCGAGTCCGAGAGTCAAACTTTGTTTGACTTTCTGCGTTAACCAGTTTATGGTCAATGCGAAGTTCGTTTGAACTTTGCAACGTGATTGTAATCACGATGGTTATAGTCCTTTATGACTATGCCTACTGATTACCACGTTGTCTAGGGTCATAAGGGTAAGCGATCTAATAAATCGCTTATACCTTCGAACCCGACCCATTTTGGTCGATCATTAGTATCCGACCAAATACTTTAGGACCATAGCATATAGGGAATAACCTTCCGAGGTTATACCCTATGGTCACATCGTTTGAGTAGTTGTATGATAGGTAGTTTATATGCCTTAGGTAAATTACCAGAATACCCTTTTCATGTATAATTGGTAATTAAGCATATGTAACCTAAAATTTTGTCACATAACTGATTACGTAACATGTTTAGGCATATAACACTTGTCATAGGGCTAGTTAGACGTCTCGAGTGCGCTTTTGCGCGCACGACGCGTTAAAGTAGCATAAGCTACCTTAATGGGTCGCGATGGGTCGAAAGCACTTAGGTTAGGTTTCATTTAGTATGTAGGCTTTGTTAAACCATATTACACGAGTCTCCATACTCGTTTGGTTTACGAACCCTCATTCTATCCGATCCTCCAACTTAGGTCTGGTTTATTGACATAGTTACCTATATTAGGTGCCGTTTGATATCCGCGATCTCTTGCATTATTTGGTTGTTACTCAAGGACTACTAAGCAATCTCAAGTGAGTACATAGACCCCTCTTTTACTGTTTTCCAAACTGTTTTGGGGTGAAACACATGTGCCTACTTGTTACTTTCATGCTTTCCTGTTTTCACATCATATACTTGCTATGTTTATTAGTACATTTATAGTACATGATTTCAATACATTTTATGCTATGTATGCCCATTGTGTGTATACTTAGTACATCACTTTACAACACATTTCATGCTATGCACGCCCATTGTGTGCATACTTAGTACATTGTTTTACATTGCATTTCTGTTGCATATGCTCATCCAGCATATGAACACATTATACTACATTTTGAATCGTTGTAACTATTTGACTATGTGAATCGTCGTAACCCTTTGATTATATGAACCGTTTGTAACTGTTGAACCGTGTGAACCATTTGTATCTGTTGACATGATTTACATTTGACGATAGACATTTGACTATACATAAACATTTCTACAATTGTTAAACATTACATCTTGGTGGTTTGGTTTGAGTAAGTGATTTAAGTAACGAGGCGTATGTAATATGATACAAGCACGGTGGATACGCCGCTGGTACTTCCTATATATAAGTGCTTGTATGGTATCACATATTGTAGCGTTATTTGAATTATTTCAATTTGAGACATATAACATTTTATACAAATAACATACTTTTCACAAGACATGGATTTACAAACAACTTATCTTATACAAACTCTTTTACATGGTTATTCATTTAACCATACATTATTCTCTTATTTATACATATCATCTGATCTTATCGTTTTTCAAATGATTTACAAGACAAAGAAAATTACAAGGTTCATGACTAAACATTTTCTCAAACATAAGTCATGAATTCTGTTTTCACAAAACCTATGTATCTCACAGGCATTTTTATGCTGACGTACCTATTTTCACATGTGTTTTCAGGAGATGATGCATAGGACTTATCAAGACATACTTAGGCGGACCTATGCCTTAGTGACTTAAAACGAGACAATAACTAGTTAATTTATGTTATGTACTCTTTGGTTCTTGTTTAAAACAACGTAAACTCTCATGTTTGATTAATAAAACGAAACTTCAATTGCCATGGATTTGAAACAATTAATTCTGTTACAACACTCCCCGACATTTCCGCCACGTTTCGTTGTCTCACGTGGTCGGGGTGTGACAGAAAAGATGGTATCAGAGCCAATGGTTATAAGGAATTAGGTTATTAGTAATGCTTTGACCTAGACTATAACCTTCCTAGGAACCTAACACAAGTTTTCTTGTGTTTAGTTTTAAAACAATACCGTCACTTATTCTTAGGTGACAACCACGATAAGAACACAAATTTCTATCCCGCTTTGAAAACTAATCATCTGTTCTAGGATGATATATTATATGGTTTTGAACCCTTTAAGTTTTCAAAATCCCGCCAAAGTTGATCTAAATAATGTGAACACGTGCAAACTGGAAGGGTGGGTGCCTGTACCCTGAGTTTTCTGTCTAAGGCTAGAGTGTTCATACAAATCCACATAATCGGACCAGACACTCTTACCTGGGAACTCTTGGGGTGAGTGTCCACTTATAGGCGAGCATGTCTTCGCGATACATTATTTTTGACCTATTTACTTTGATTAATCACCGGGGTCGTTTGTTGCTTTGTAGTAACAAACAAATAACCACTATCCTTGCTTTCATCAGTTTTGTTTCATCTCATTCTTTTCATCTAATTCTCTCACTCGTTTCCTTTCATGTTTCCTCTTTTAGAATGCCTCCTCGACGCGAAAACCAGATAGCGACTGCCGAACTGGCAGAAATCATTGCGCAGCAAATGGCTGCTCAATTCCCAAACCTCTTTGCTCAATGGAACCAAGCCAACAACAACAACAATGGTCCATGCAATTTCAAGAGTTTTAACTCGGCTAAACCACTCAAGTTTAGTGGTTCTGAGGGAGCGATTGGGCTTCTTCAATGGTTCGAGATCATTGAGAATACTTTCCGCCACGTGCAGTGTCCTGACAATCGCAAGGTCGAGTTTTCTTCGAGTGTGTTCTAGAAGAGGGCCCTTACGTGGTGGAACGGGGTTATGAGAGATTGTGGTGCAGAAGTTGCTCTAGCACAGACATGGGCTGAACTTAGGGCCCTTATGATGAAGGAATTTTGTCCTCGTCACGAGATCAGGGCCTTGGAAAAGGAATTCGACAATCTTGAGCAAGACAGCGGTGAACATCGAGCATACACTGATCGATATGAGGAGCTGAGCCTGTTGTTTCCTACCATGGTCACGCCTTTGGATAAGGAAATCGAAAAGTACATTGATGGCCTCCCTGACTCAATACAAGAAATTGTGACTGGTAGCAACCCTACTACAGTTAGACAGGCCATTGAGCTATCTGCAACCTTGACTGAATCAAAGATCAGGAAAGGTAAACTTTTCCGAAAAGGTGACAAGAAACCGGTCGAGGAATCGAACCCAATCGAGGAATCAAAGACCATGGATGAACAGACTGGATCCCCTAAGAGGTCAAAGAAGCGAAAGGCTTCTCAGAACTTCGCCATGGTTACTCACAATGGTCAAGCCGTCCCCAACCAACCAGCTCAACCCCCTGCTAGGAAGCCATACAATGGAACTGCACCCTTGTGCAACCAATGTAGCCTCTATCGTCATGCCAATGTAAAGTGCCGCAAATGCCAAACTTGTGGACTTATAGGCCATACAGCAAGAGTCTGCCCAGCTGCAGCTGCACCAAACCAAGCTGGCAACAATCCCGCTCAAGGTCGTTTTCTACCAGGTTCTTGTTTCAACTGTGGAGAGATGGGTCATTTCCGAAGAAATTGCCCAAAGCCTGCTAATGCAAATCCAGCACAAGGATGAGCATCTGACCAACCAGAAGACAACATCGTTTAGAAATAATCACGTCTTATGTATTATTTTCTTTTGTTGTCAAGGTCCATGAAACAATTGTTATCATTGTTTATAAATAAATCTTTTATTTACATTGCAATGTATTTATGTGGTTGTATGTATAAACAACACATCTCTTACAATACCGACAATCAAGGAATCGTATTCCTTGTAAAGCAAACTACCCCCAAAATTTTTCCATCTTATGATCTCTTGCGTTTCCACGAAATTCCTAAGTACCCGTTTGTTCTAAGGAAACGAAGTACAAGGCGCAAGTTACAACACGAGACGAATACCCAAAGTACCACTATAAATCCTTAATAAGGGTACTTAAGGACATTTTCGTAAATCCTAAAATTTTTGTGTTCCTTAATTCGAATATTACGTTTCTTTGAAAACAAAATCGAATTTTTGGGAGATAATCCTATCTTTTCAGATAGATCCCAGAGGACATTGAAGTCCATCGACTGGTTTCCATATCCATTTTCAATCGATAGCAAGTTAATAACAAATTAATAATCAAGTTAAACAACTATGGGATTATGTGCTTATGTGTTCCTTTTTATGTTTTTGTGTAATCCAAGTTTTGTTATCCAAATCCTCGTAGAACCTTTCGTATCTTCATATGAGGGATTCGTAGTAGGATACCCAAAGGTACTATCTAAAATCCTTAATGGACTTCTACGTTGTAGTTATGTCCCTTGGATTATAAAGTACTACTCCATAATTAGACCCCTTGAGTGGTCTAGTTAAACAGATTGATCCAAAAATCTTGTTAGGAACATCATGTGATGATATAGCTGAAAGGACTCCTTGGTGGCCTAATTAATAAGATCATCTGTCGATCTAATTAAAAGGACCCTATGGTAGTCTAGTCACCCTCATCACAGGTTTGATTTTCCTCCCCTAAACATTACAAGACAAACTGTGCAGACTGTGCAAAGAATTACGTAATTATGGATGCATACATAATTATGGAATTTAGTGCAAAGAAACCACAGCGAGTTTTGTCATGTGTCTAGAATTAGCCCTATTCATTTCCGTTTCTGAGGAAGCATCCGTTGAAAATGACTCCGTTTGTTCATTTTCATTTCTGAAGATTTGTCCGTTGAGGAAATGAATATCCGTTTGACTATCCTTTTTCATTTCCGTTTCTGAGGAAGCACCCATTGAAAATGACTCCGTTTGTTCATTTTCGTTTCTGAAGATTTGTCCGTTGAGGAAATGAATATCCGTTTGACTATCCTTTTTCATTTCCATTTCTGAGGAAGCACCCGTTGAAAATAACTCCGTTTGTTCATTTTCGTTTCTGAAGATTTGTCTATAGAGGAAATGAATATCCGTTTGACTATCCTTTTTCATTTCCGTTTCTAAGGAAGCACCCGTTGAAAATGACTTCGTCAGTCCATTTTTCGTTTCTGAAGATTGTCCGTTGAGGAAATGAATATCCGTTTGTCTATCATTTTCATTTCCATTTCTGATGAAGCACCCGTTGAAAATGACTCCGCCAGTTCATTTTTCGTTTCTGAAGATTTTCCGTTGAGGAAATCAATATCCGTTTGTTTCTCCTTTTCATTTCCATTTCTGATGAAGCACCCGTTGAAAATGGCTCCGTAAGTTCATTTTCGTTCTGAATAATGTCCGTTAAGGAAATGACAGGATTATGACTTACATATCTCTGGTGGTTATTTGACACAAAGTCACAAATAGACTCCTACGAATAAATTTCGGGACAAAATTTTCTAAAGTAGGGGAGACTGTGACACCTGGGTCACTGCGACCATCAAACAAATACCAAGCCAATGAAATATTGTATTTCATACTTGGGATCTGTATAAATATGTGTATCTTTTTCACATATCAACTCTTGTTCGATTTCAAGCTCTAAATCGCTTTCTGGAAGGTTATACGCGCACTGATGCGTAAATATAACCAGTTTAATGCAACGAACACTCCAGAATAGTGAAATATACTTAACATACCTTAAATAACCTTTACATAACTTAGAAATAAGTTTTGAAGGCTTTGGTATGGCAAAAACAAGTTAATTCGCCTACAGGGACTAAATTTGACAAACTGCGAAAGTATGCCAATTTGAACTGTAACAGACATTCCGGAACATGGCCATAAGTTAAACACACCCTAAATATCCTTTACATAGCTTAGAAATAGGCTTTGAGGGGTTCGGTGTGCTTAAATAAACTTTTTGGTCATTCAGGGACTAAAAGCGTCAAAAAGTGCACAAGTTTGCACTTTCGCGCATAACTTACGTTCTGAATACATCCGGACATCCAAAAATTTATGTAAGCACTAAAACATTTTATTTTAGTGTTTGGCATAAGAAAAATCCATTCGTCGCGCAATTTGGATCGTTTTTTGCGCTTATGCGCATTCCGTCGTAATTAAGCGAACATCACGATCGTACGGCCAAACGAACCGACATCCAAGATATTTTTGAGCACATTTTAAGTTCCCTATACTTAAACTTCATTTTAGAGCGTTTAAATGGGGTTAACGGGCCTTAAACGTGTCAGAAATGGCCTTATTACACAACAGGGACCAAAACTACCAAAAATCAAAACTTCTGTTCTGCAAGGTCCTTGCGCACCTCAACACTCTGAGTGTTACGGTGCGCAAGCAGTCCCCAGACAGCAGAAACTTGCAAAAACTTTGAATCTGGTCCATTCCACCTTGCACATGGTTTTGGGGCAATACCATGGGCTCTAATGGTTTTCAAAAACCAGGGTTTTGAGGTGGAGGGTTGAGATTGAAGCACGGTTAACAAGAAACGATCTTAACAGCTCTACGAATCCTATAAATACCCCTTGCCTTCACTTGCAAAAACCCACTAGAATCTTGATTTGAGAATCTCTAAGTTGAAACAATTGTTTCATACCTGAGCTACTTGGATCGAGATTAGCATTCGGGGACCCTTTGTAAGTGTTCCTTCGTTCTTTTATTGCTTTTTGAGTCCGAGAGTCAAACTTTGTTTGACTTTCTACGTTGACCAGTTTATGGTCAATGCGAAGTTCGTTTGAACTTCGCAACGTGATTGTAATCACGATGGTTATAGTCCTTTGTGACTATGCCTACTGATTACCACGTTATCTAGGGTCGTAAAGGTAAGCGATCTAATAAATCGCTTATACCTTCGAACCCGACCCATTTTTGTCGATCATTAGGATCCAACCAAATACCTTAGGACCATAGCATATAGGGAATAACCTTCCGAGGTTATACCCTATGGTCACATCGTTTGAGTAGTTGTATGATAGGTAGTTTATATGGCTTAGGTAAATTACCAGAATACCCTTTTCATGTATAATTGGTAATTAAGAATATGTAACCTAAAATTTTGTCACATAACTGATTATGTAACATGTTTAGGCATATAACACTTGTCATAGGGCTAGTTAGACGTCTCGAGTGCGCTTTTGCGCGCACGACGCGTTAAAGTAGCATAAGCTACCTTAATGGGTCGCGATGGGTCGAAAGCACTTAGGTTAGGTTTCATTTAGTATGTAGGCTTTGTTAAACCATATTACACGAGTCTCCATACTCGTTTGGTTTACGAACCCTCATTCTATCTGATCCTCCAACTTAGATCCGGTTTATTGACATAGTTACCTATATTAGGTGCCGTTTGATATCTGCGATCTCTAGAATTGTTTGGTTGTTACTCAAGGACTACTAAGCAATCTCAAGTGAGTACATAGACCCCTCTTTTACTGTTTTCCAAACTGTTTTGGGGTGAAACACATGTGCCTACTTGTTACTTTCATGCTTTCCTATTTTCACATCATATACTTGCTATGTTTATTAGTACATTTATAGTACATGATTTCAATACATTTTATGCTATGTATGCCCATTGTGTGCATACTTAGTACATCACTTTACAACACATTTCATGCTATGCACGCCCATTGTGTGCATACTTAGTACATTGTTTTACATTGCATTTCTGATGCATATGCTCATCCAGCATATGAACACATTATACTACATTTTGAACCGTTGTAACTATTTGACTATGTGAACCGTCGTAACCCTTTGATTATATGAACCGTTTGTAACTGTTGAACCGTGTGAACCATTTGTATCTGTTGACATGATTTACATTTGTCGATAGACATTTGACTATACATAAACATTTCTACAATTGTTAAACATTACATCTTGGTGGTTTGGTTTGAGTAAGTGATTTAAGTAACGAGGCGTATGTAATATGATACAAGCACGGTGGATACGCCGCTGGTACTTCCTATATATAAGTGTGTGTATGGTATCACATATTGTAGCGTTATTTGAATCATTTCAATTTGAGACATATAACATTTTATACAAATAACATACTTTTCACAAGACATGGATTTACAAACAACTTATCTTATACAAACTCATTTTACATGGTTATTCATTTAACCATACATTATTCTCTTATTTATACATATCATCTGATCTTATTGTTTTTCAAATGATTTACAAGACAAAGCAAATTACAAGGTTCATGACTAAACATTTTCTCAAACATAAGTCATGAATTATGTTTTCACAAAACCTATGTATCTCACAGGCATTTTTATGCTGACGTACCTATTTTCACATGTGTTTTCAGGAGATGATGCATAGGACTTATCAAGACATACTTAGGCGGACCTGTGCCTTAGTGACTTAAAACGAGACAAGAACTAGTTAATTTATGTTATATACTCTTTGGTTCTTGTTTAAAACAATGTAAACTCTCATGTTTGATTAATAAAATGAAACTTCAATTGCCATGGATTTGAAACAATTAATTCTGTTACAACACTCCCCGACATTTCCGCCACGTTTCGTTGTCTCACGTGGTCGGGGTGTGACACCGGCAAGTCAGGTTTTTCAGTTAGAGAGATTTTCCCAAGCCTGACAGTCCTTGGGAGATTCCGAGTTACCAACACTCGGTTGCTTACCTTCCATTTTCTTCTCATAGAATTCTTTTAACCCTTTGACTTTTCGATCAATCATTTTTCCAAAAATATTTTGCACTGTGGGGTTAAAAGCCTTTTCAATGTTAAATTTTTTCTTTTCAGAAAAAAATTGATTTGATATTTCAACTTTTCCAACTTTTGTTTTAAAATTCTCAGCCCTTAATGGTGGAAAATTTGCATCATCCATTGGTGGAACTGATGTTTCAATTTTTAGCTCAACTTGTGGCTCCTCTGACTTTGTGGAATCAGATTCATCCCCAGAACTTTCACTTGAACTCTTAACAACCCATTTTTGATTGTTAAGTTTCTCCTTTCTTTTGTAAACATTTTTCGAACATTCACCAACCTCAAAAGTTGAATTTTCAAAAACTTTAAATCTGTTCATTGGTGGTTCGGTTTTCTCAACAATCTTTTCTTTTAGTTTACTAGAGACTCTGTTTTGTTTGTATTTCCTTTGGACAATTTCTGGCAATGTGACCAACTGCTTTGCACTGAAAACAAGTTCTTGTCTCTACTTTCTTTTTAATAATACTTTTCTTCATTTCCTCTTGCTTCTTTGCAAGGAATTCTTTGTTTGTCTGCTTCCAGAATAAACTCCTTTCTTCTTTCTCAGCATAAGTACCTGACACAAATACAGTTTTTGGTTTATAAGTTCTCATTTTTATAATTTTTCGGTGGAATAAAACCTAATGGTTTCTTTTGAAAACCAGAACAATGAACTGTAACCTTTTTTCTTGTTTAATCTTTGTTGAACTCTTGAGGTGTAAGGTCTTGGATTTTCAGAAAGATTTACATCTTTTATTTCAGAAATATTAATTTATGTCAGTTTGAAAATCTTTTTTTATCATTTCAGTTTTAACACCTCTTATTGGAAAAGCCTCATCAGAATATAATTTGTCAGAATCTTTCAAAGTATATACTACTTTGATCGGTTCGTCATTCAAATTAGATTTTGATAACAAAAATTCTTTATTATAAACTCTTTTGCCCTATTTGTCTTTTTGACTTGACGTGTCGGACTTTGATTTTGACTCTGATTTTGACTCCGACTTTGACTCCTCTGTTTCATCTTTATCAAACACCTGATCGACCATTTTCTTTATTAACTCGGACTCATGATCAGTGTCAGACGATGTGAACGTGACATCAATGTTTTCTGGCAAGTTATCTGAAGACTCAGACTCCCACTGTAAATTTGTTGCCTTTTTTTACTCTTTCTGAATTTGGATTTCGAGGAGAATATCCATTTTCGACCGGGGGTGGACATTTGTTATAGACAACACTTGGTTTCTTACCAGAAATCTTTACTTCTTCATCTTCTTTTGTTTCATAATTCTTCTCCTCAGAAGTCTTTTCTTCTTCAAACGTCTTCAATCCTTCTACTATCGGGTAAATCCTGTCAACCATAAAAGTAGAACATGAGTAACTTATTAACAAACTGTTTACTCTCTCGGTTTCTATTCTCTGAGTTTCCAACTTCAATTCAAGCTCAACACACTTCTCGGTGTAATAATTGACATTGTCAAGTTGTCTCATGTATGCTCCTTTGAGTGTATTCATTGCTATAGCTTGTTCACTGCTCGACTCATTGTATTTATTCATGGCTTTGTTCAAGACATCATATGATTCTTTCAGCCTCTTTATGTTGTGAAGCAATTCGTTGTTTTGCTTTATCAGAGACTCACAGTTCATACACTTCTCAAAAATCTTAACTGCATCAGCATCTGTTTTAATTTTAAATGCTGGAACTTCTGTAACTTTTCTCACTTGAATCTCTTCTTCACCCTTTTTCTTTTTCTCAGCTTCAGCTTGTTTCATTTGCCTTTCTTCTTCATATCTCTTCTTTTTATCAGCTTCAGCTTGTAAATGTTTTCTGATTTTTTCTGCCCAATAGTCATCAGTATAATCATTAATAACCTGAGCAACAAAACCTTTAGCTTTTAATATCTCTTTGTCTGGACAATAATTATCCCAGCTAATGTTTTCCCAGCTAAATCCTTCTGGTAATCTTTCATCATCTTGATTTATCAAACATGCTTTATTATCAGTTGAAATATATTTATCCCAACTAAAATATTTTGATGAACTTCCATCATTTTGATTGACCAGACACGCTTTCTTTGAATCTTCAATCACCTTCCTAGCATGAGCAGTTTGTGGTTGTTCTTGTTGATACGGCTGTTGAGCAACTTGATGATAAATCGCCTTTCGATAGTAGTCGTTGTTTCCGAAAGGATTTTGAGCTCCTTTTGCTTCGCTATTTGTGTACTCTCTTTTGAAATGCCCCTTTTCCCTGCAATGAAAACAAGTGACTTTAGATTTATCAAATCCTAAAGTTGAAACATTTGCATCACGAAAATCATCTCTTCCCGTAATTTGTTTGAACTTTTCAGCTCGTCTCAACACGCTCGCCAAGCACCACTTTATATCCATCAACTCCATCTCCTCAGCATCAACTTGATCGTAATCTTCTTTTGTAAGCATTGGATTCCCAATCCTCCCTGCAACTAAACTACCATAAGATTCAAGCACAGTTACTAACAAAGACATATGACTTTTTGCAACTTCCTCTGAATAGTTCTGATCATTCTCAAGATTTAAAGTAATGTTGCATTGAAGAACTTTGCCACTCTTTGTTGCAGAAAAATGTGGATCAAATGATGGAAATGAAGTAAATCCTGTTTTGCTGCTTGATCCCAGAGATGAACTTTCAGAAGGACTTTTTGCATTGAAAGCTGTTTCAATCTTTGGTGAAATGTTGGTCTTCTCACTAACTCCACCTTTGTAATACAACCCAATGTCTTGTTCTCCATCATAGTTCTTCATTCTAGCAATTTTCCTTTGTTCCATCTCTTGAGCTTCAAGATGTTTAATAAACTCGCTTAGCGTGATATTGTTAAAATCTAGTTTATTTTTCAACATCATCAAATACGTTCCCCAAACATCATGTGGCAACGCATCAGCTAGCTTCTCAATCAACTCATCTTTATCTTTGTTGATACCCAATCTATTCATGTTTTTCACCAAGTTGCAATATCTTTTGATAATCTGCTTGGTGTTCTCCGTTCTCAACCCTCGAAATAGATCAAACTCTTTTTTCAAAAGCGACTTTCTGTGCTTGAGCATATCATCAGTACCAAGAAACTTAGCTTCTAACTCTGTCCAAATCGAACATGCACTTCCATTATGTTGAAGTAAGATCAAAATGTCTTCTTTAATTGCTTGCTGCAACAAACTAACCATCAACTTCTCATCTTTGTATTTCTTTTTCTACTCTGCACTCAATTCTCTAATCGGTATTTTCACATTGTTGTTCCTGACTGGTCTAGTATATTGAACTTCAGTGTGTTCCCATGCATCTAAATGATAAGCTTCAACCCAGTTACCAAAACGTTCAGCCCATCCACTAAAATCATCAATGTCCATGAGCTTAGGTGGTTTTTGCGTTGTTCCCGTTTCATTTTCAAGCATTGTATTCTGAGTAATTGTCATTGGACTAGCAAAGGAATTATATAACTCGTTCTCCATGTTTCGATTTTCAAATGTTCACAAACTGTCAGTTTAAAAAAAAATCAAGTCTCACACGGAATCAGTTTACAAATGGAATCAAGTTTACAAGCGAAATCAATATGTTTTTCAAGCGGAATCAACTTTTAGACGAAATAACCTTTTGGTGCGGAATTAACTTCAAACGAAATATCTGATTTCGTGTGAAATGAACTGCTATTTCGTACGGAATTACACACTAATGCTCACACTCAAGCGGAATCACCTTTGAAGCGGAATTACGATCTGATTTCGTGTGAAATTAAGTGTAACTTTCAAGCGGAATAACAATTTCAAGCGAAATCAATTGCTTATTTCGTGTGAAATTATGCTGACATCATCATGATCGATCTGTTTTTCAAGCGAAATTACAAATTTTACCAAGTTTAGATCGAATTAAGGTCCAATTCTTTCAAGGATTTGTTAAAACACTGTTTTGCTTGTTATATGTGAAATTCAAGTCATTTTGACCGTGAAAAGTGGTTAATTTTGAAAAAGAAGGTGTAGAAATCAGATTTTGCAGTTGAAATGGTAAGAACTCTTCCTCCTGAGCTCTGATACCACTTGTAGGATCGTTTTGTGACCCAAACGAGTCATTCAGAAGAGGACTTCACCAATACAAAAGGCGAAAACAGATGTATCTGTGTTATTTCAGCTGAATTGCACGAGAAATCACTTTAAACTGTCTTTTGATTGATATAAGATCGATTACAATGCTGTAGACACTTTGGTAGAGCTTCGCTACCGGAATCAGAATCGTTACAAATGACAAGGCACATCAGGAATTTATAGATGAGGTGATTTCGCTTGAAACTGTTCAAGCAGAATCTAATTTCGCACGGAATTAACCCAAACGAAATCACCACTTGATTTCGAGCGGAATTACACTCTTGATTTCGCATGAAATGACTCTGTGTCATTTCAAGTGAAATTACCTATAAACACACAATTCTTGTTTTCCGTGCCTTGATCTATCTATACAAGTACAATACAAGACTCGATACAAGACGAAGTCGACAGACGGATGCACCAACATAGACAAATCTTCACTGTTGAAACGGCAAATGGGAATTCTGTTAAGATAGGTAAGGTTTTGCAAGAAGGAAGGATAGAACTCTTAGGCCATAAATTTTCTGCAAACCTGTTATCTATGGATTTAGCCAGATTCGACGTTGTATTAGGAATGGATTGGTTAGTAGTCAACCATGCTCGAATTCTTTGTGATAAGAATTCCATAGAAATTCATACACCCACAGGAGAATTATTGGTGATTACAGGGGATAAGCCGCGTAAACCAATGAAGTTCATTTCAGTAATGAAAGTTGCTAGTTATGAACTTAAGCAAGGAATAGTGTATATGATTTCGGTAATCATTAGCACTAAGGGTAAAGAACTTAATGAAATTCCTGTAGTATCAGAATACTCGGATGTATTCCCAGAAGAGTTACCAGGATTACCACCAGATAGGGAGGTAGAATTTAGAATTCATTTGATTCCTGGTACTACACCCGTAGCTAAAGCACCCTACCGATTAGCACCCACTGAAATGTTAGAACTGAAAAAGCAGTTAGATGAATTGCTTAGTAAAGGATTCATACAACCTAGTTCATCCCCTTGGGGAGCACCAGTGTTGTTCGTAAAGAAGAAAGATGGTTCGATGCGAATGTGTATCCATTATAGGGAACTGAACAAAGTTACAATCAAGAATCGATACCCTTTGCCAAGGATTGATGATCTTTTCGATCAACTTCAAGGAGCTAGATATTTTTCTAAGATAGATTTACGCTCCGGATATCTTCAATTGAAGGTACAAGAAGAAGACATACCTAAAACTGCTTTCAGAACTAGGTATGGTCATTACGAGTTTACAGTCATGCCCTTTGGACTAACAAATGCTCCTGCAGCATTCATGGACATGATGAATATAATCTGTAAACCGTATTTGGATAAATTTGTAATCGTCTTCATCGACGATATACTCGTTTATTCCAAAAGTCAGGACGAGCACTGTCAGCACCTGCATGCACTCTTAACCTTGTTAAGAAAGGAGAAGCTTTACGCCAAATTCTCAAAGTGTGAATTTTGGCTGCAAGAGGTGCAATTTTTAGGTCACATGGTGAATCACGAAGGTATTCACGTAGATCCTGCTAAGATAGAAACAATCACCAAATGGAAGGTCCCGAAATCAGTTACGGAAGTTAGAAGTTTTCTAGGATTAGCTGGATACTATAGGCGCTTTATTAAAGATTTTTCTAAGATAGCTGTGCCATTAACTAAGCTAACCTGTAAATTTTAATGGGGACCTAAGCAAGAAGAGGCTTTTAGGATTTTAAAACAAAGGTTAACCAACACCCCAATTCTTGCCTTACCCAAAAGGGACAGAAGACTTTGAAGTATACTATGATGCTTCTAAGCTAGGATTAGGATGTGTGCTAATGCAACGCAAAAAGGTAATTGCGTATGCCTCAAGGCAATTGAAGAAAATTATACGACTCATGACTTAGAATTAGGGTCGATAATTTTTGCCCTTAAGATTTGGAGTCACTATCTGTATGGAAGTAAGTTTACAGTTTATACAGATCATAAGAGCTTAAGATACATATTTGGGCAAAAAGAATTGAACATGAGGCAAAGAAGATGGATGGAAATCTTAAGTGACTACGACTGTGATATTCAATATCACGAAGGAAAAGCAAACGTAGTTGCTGATGCTTTAAGTCGTAAGTATCATGAGAAACAACGACGAGTTCGTGCTCTTAGATTAAGTTTACAATTAGACTTAATGGAACAACTGAAGAATATTCAGGAAACGGAAATCAAGGATGATGCTGAAGGAATGAAAGGAAGAATAAAAGAATTGGAACAAGGAAGTGATGGAATTTGGAGATTCCATGAGAAAAGGACGTGGGTACCTAAGCAAGGAAATTTAAGAAATAAGATTTTAGAGGAAGCCCATAAATCTCGGTATACCATGCACCCGGGAAACAATAAGATGTACCAAGATTTAAGGAATAATTTCTGGTGGATAGGAATGAAAAAGGACATAGCTAGATATGTATCTAAATGTCTTACTTGTTCACAAGTTAAGGCAGAACACAAGAAACCCTCAGCTCTACTACAACAATTAGAAATGCCTGCATGGAAATGGGAACTCATAACAATGGACTTTGTTACTAAGTTGCCCAAAACCCGAAAAGGTGATGATGTAATTTGGGTAATTGTGGATCGATTAACCAAATCAGTTCATTTCCTACCCATGAAAGAAACCTTTAGCATGGAAAGGTTAGCCAAATTATACGTAGATGAAGTAGTATCCGTACATGGAGTCCCACTCTCCATTGTATCGGATAGGGATAGTCGTTTCACTTCCCACTTCTGGACAAGTTTGCAGGAAGCAATGGGAACCCGACTAAATTTAAGCATTGCATACCATCCTCAAACAGACGGACAAAGTGAAAGGACGATCCAAACCCTGGAAGACATGCTCAGGGCATGTGTGATAGATTTTGGTGGAAACTGGGATGACCACCTACCCTTAATCGAATTCTCCTATAACAATAGTTACCATTCAAGCATTGAAGTTGCCCCATTTGAAGCACTGTATGGCCGCAAGTGTAGAACTCCAGTTTGTTGGGCAGAAATAGGAGAAAGCCAATTATCAGGTCCTGAAATAGTGCAAGAAACTACCGACAAGATCACTCAAATCAAGGAAAGATTAAAGACGGCTCGAGATCGCCAGAAGAGTTATGCAGACAATAGGCGCAAGCCGTTGGAATTTTAAGTTGGAGACAAGGTTCTCTTGAAAGTTTCTCCTTGGAAAGGAGTAGTTCGGTTCGGTAAGAAAGGAAAGCTGAGTCCAAGGTATGTAGGACCATTCCTAGTAATACAGCGAATAGGACCAGTCGCCTATCGCTTACAACTACCAGAAGAGTTAGCCGGGGTACATGATGTATTTCATGTATCTAACCTCAAGAAATGTCTATCTGACGAATCCCTGGTAGTACCTCTTCAAGACATAGAGGTAAATGAAAAGCTAAATTTTGTTGAAAACCCACTCCAGATAGAAGATAGAAAGATTAAATTCCTCAAACATAAAAGACTGATACTAGTCAAAGTCAAATGGGATTCAAAAAGAGGACCTGAATACACCTGGGAGCTAGAATCGGAAATGAAGCGAAAGTATCCTCACTTATTTCAGTAAATCTCGAGGACGATATTTTAAATAAGGTGGGGAGGATGTAAGGACCTGCAAAAATGTCCCAAAACGACCCGTAAGTGAAAACCCGGACCCCTAAAACCCCAACGTGCATGAAAAACCAAGAAATCAAGAAAAATGGGTTTCACGCGGGCCGTGTAAACCATAAGAGGAGTTTACGCGGGCCGCGTTAACTCAACTTTGACCGGATAAGCATTCCAGGCCACGTGTCGCACACGTGGCAGGTCTACCGATGACACACTAGCCCTAGTCTATGAATAGCTGGCCCTCGCGGGCCACGTAAAACTCATATTTCAGCTATAAATTGCTTGGTTCATGGCCTGTTCATCTGTGTCGAAAAATTTTCTCAAAAACGAAGTATACTGCCTAAATTCGAAGATTTAAGGTATCAAGGCACTGCTACGATACAGGGTATTAACCTGATCACTGCTATGATTCAATGTCCGATCGATTGAAACCAATCCGATGAATGTTTAAGTGCTGCTCAAACTCGGGTTATACTTTGTCATTCGTCGTGAATTCGATGGATGTTTAAGTAGTGCACTTTGTCATTTGTCATGAGGGTTTTAATCTCGTGAGTTATCATAAATGTTGTATTAAGTTACTGACCTAGTTCGTGTGCATTGTTATTTAAATTAGGTTACAAGACTTATCAGTAGGCTAAAACTCTGCCCGTTAAACTTGCAATGTGAGTCATTCTCTTTTTATCAACTGTTTTACTAAACCTCAAATTATTTTCAAAAGTTATAATTACAGGGATTAAGTCTTTGTAGTCTTCAATTACAGCCGGTATGTGGGGTTTTGTATACATTACTTGATAACCGTCACCATTGGACAACGAGTTAGCCAATGGGTGATATGACCATAGTCACAGAAACAGGTCGAGTGAGAAATACCGTTGGGTAATTGGTTGATATAAACAATGTAATCATCCTTAATACTGTATTTTATAACAATGTGTCGTTTTGTGCAACTTGAATGACTCGCCAGTATTTCCCTGCTGATAAAACCTTTTTACAACATGTTTCAGGTGACCTGTTGTTATCCAGAAAAAGTGTTGTGTAGCACTACAAGCTTGAGGAAGTGGCTCAGATAAATAAATAAACATGTTTTGTAAATCAGGGAATTTCCTTGGGAAATTCCTCTATTGTAAATTTCGGGGATTATCCTAAATGATGAAATAAAATAATCGGGCATTTTCAAGTTTTAAAAAGATCCTGTTAAAATTCCACTACCAAAATTATAATTACCACGGATTTCTGTCCCGCGGCTCCTGGAACGGGTAAAAACCAGGCCGGGGGTCGTGACAACAGCCCAGCTCTCGGGGCAAATTCTCTTTCTATGCCCATACTCACTGCCCAACTTCCACCATCAATGCAACCTTTGTTGGATGCACTTGATATAGTCCAGATAGAAATCAGTTTTTCTCAACCACCTGTCAATGAGAATATACCTCAACAAGTGACTGAGTCTGGGCTCCCTATCTCTGCTAACCCACCAACAACTGAGGAGGTTATACTGCAGGAATTATAAGTAATTCCTGTCAGTAGTTCAAGTGGAGTAGCTACTACAATAACTGAGGAGGTTACACTGCAGAAAACTGGATCAAATCAGTCGATCCAGAATAAGCAGTTGTTTGCATCAGTCTTTCACCTTGAATGTGACCTAACATCTTATGCCCTCTAAGTACTGCCCTTCTACAACAACTGCTGTTCTACAACAACTGCTGATCTACATCAACTGCTGTGCATTCAAAGACTGTTAAAGACCAAACACTGATCAGTCAATCTGCTGCTATAGTTCAAGTACTACTGAAGACATAAAGCATTGCTGGGGCTAAAGTAGTGGAATGAAGAAGCAGCAGTTAGACTATTATTTGTATTCATTTATTGTAATCAGTTGTTAGATAACAGTATTTGTATTAGTCAGTGGTTAGAGGTTGTTAGGAGGTTAGATGTCACTTTCATGGTGACGTCAGCAAAGATGCCACAGTGGTTTGTTCTGTACTATAAATAGAACAGTACAATGTACTGTTCTATTAGCTTTCTTCATCACAAAGTAATTCTATACAAACATTCACTGTGAGCTCAGGCTAAGGGGGAGATTGTATGCATGCATGCATTGTAATTGAAGATTGTAATAAGTATAATCATTCGATTTCATGTTAAACATGTTTGTTGAAAACAATTCTCTCTTTGATTGTGTGTTGAAAGTTTGTTCCATTTAATTTCCGTTGCACTTAATCTTAGTTCATCTTCATTATAATCAAACAAGCACAATCATAAGAAACTCAGATCCTAACAATTAGTATCAGAGCTAGGACAGTCAAACTTGATCTAACAATCATTTTGACGTAAAATTTAAGCTAAATTTCGTTGATACTTTAAATTATTCGTTTCGTTGAAAAACAGAGTAAGGTTTAATCACGAGCAAAGTTGATTAATCAGTGCCTGTAAAACAACCAGAATGATGTCACAATCACAGGATATGAATAATAACATTGGTTCTCTTTTCAAACCACCTATGTTGCAGAGAAATGAATACAACATCTGGGAGCGAAGGATGAGTCACATCTTAGCTCGACAGAATACTGGATGTTAGAAGTCGGTTATCTTTGGACAACATGTTCCAATGGTGCCAAGTGCTGAGGATCTAAAGGTTTTTGTTCCTAAGAAAATTGATAACTGTCACACCCCGACCACGTAAAACAACAAACCATGGCGGAAACGTCGGGGAGTGTTGTAACAGAATTATTGTTTCAAACCATGGATACAAAGAGTTTCGTTTTATTGAATATTAAACATTGTCTTAAAGTTAAACAAGCAAGTCAAACATAGTTTATCATCGTTATTAAATCACTAAGGCCTTGTCCAGTCCTAAGTGAGCATGCGTCCTGCTCGCAATCAACACTAAGCAACTTCACCTGAAACATATGTAAAAACAAAGTCAGCAAAGAAATGTTGGCGAGTACATAGTTTTTTTGTGAGTGTCAGATTCATGGCCTATTTATATGTTGAAATATCTCGTACAACCTCGTTAATTGATATTTGAAACCTTGTTTTGTAAAATGTTTGTATTGTAAAATGAATAACCAAGTCAAAACAGATTTGGTTATAGTTTATAAAACCTTGATGCCATGAATCTTAACCCAAAACATTTGTTTAAGTAACCAAGTCGTAAATCGTTCTTGTAATAAAACTCGTATGGTTTATATAGTTTCGTAAACATCGTTATGTGACATCGTTTAACTCGTTCGCCCAAGTGAACTAAATAACGCCACGGTGTGTAATATGATAAAACCACTTATATATAAGAAGTACCAGCGGCGTATCTACCATGCTTTTACCACATTACACCCGTCCCGTTATCTAAACACTAACAAAAAAACAATCGTTCGTTCAAATCGTTTAACTTGTTTAAATTGTTCATTCGTTACAAATCGTTCTCGTTCAATCGTTCAGAATCGTTCAATTGTTTAATATCGTTTTCGTTTTAATTGTGAAAACTACTTTTGGTCATCTTGCTAATAACATTCAAACCTTCGTGATTCGTTCATCGTTCAAATCGTTCTCGTATTAACAAACCACCAAAGGGTAAGTTAACAATCATCAGGTTCAGTCATTACCCACTTAACCCACACATAACCATGGGTGCAGTCTGATAACGGGATTTGTCGGATCCTATGGTACCATGACTAGTCAAAATAATAAGACTATGTCATTGACAAAAATTTAGTGTCCCGGGTAATGTCCGGTTATCCGGTTAGGTATCGTCCCGTTAAAGTGTTTAATTATGCCGAAAAAGGTCTTTTGAATATATTTTTGCAACACAAATTATTCCTGGCACTAAGGAAAGCATACAGGACCATTCTGCCATGTTTTTGCATTTTGCTAACATAATAAAATGCTGAACTTTTAATAATAAATGCAGGATTCTGCATTTATAGTTTGTTTTAGGCACTTCTCGGCACTGTAACTGTCACCTAGTGACGCAGTTTTGTCGTAAATAGCGCTTTAGTTCAAATAAACATGTTTTTGCCATACCGAATCCTTCGAAACTTATTTCTAAGTTATGTAAAGGATATTTAGGGTACGTTTGGCTTACGTCACAGTTCCGGAGTGTACATTGCGTTAAACTGATTGCGTTTAAGCACCAGTTTGCGTATAACCTTCCAGAAAGTGATTTAAAGCTTGAAATCAGAATCGAATCAAATTGTAAAATCATTAAACACAATTGCACATACAATAACACTAAAACACATATAATAACATCAAAGCACATTGTTTTACAGTATGCGATGATTACAGAACACAGTTGTCACAGTCTCCCCTACTTTAGGAAATTTCGTCCCGAAATTTTATTTAGAGGAATCTTGTGAAAACAAGTGCGGATATTTCATCTTCATCTGGTCCTTATGTTCCCAAGTAAACTCGGGTCCACGTTTGGATTCCCAGCGAACTTTGACAAAATGAATCCGTTTGTTCTTCAACTGTTTGTATGTACGGTCCACTATCTCCACAGGTTTCTCGACAAAGTGCATCGTTTCATCAATTTGAATTTCGTCAAGAGGAATGTGAAGATCAGCATCAGCTAAACACTTTCGCAAATTGGACACGTGAAAAGTCGGATGAACATTTCCAAGCTCTGGAGGTAGCTCTAGTCGATAGGCAACCTTTCCAATTCTTTCAACAATCTTAAATGGTCCAACATATCGTGGTGCAAGTTTTCCTTTCTTCTCAAATCTCACCACTCCCTTCCAAGGTGAAACCTTGAGTAGGACACGGTCTCCGATTTGAAATTCCATGAGCTTGCGTCCCAAATCTGCATAACTCTTTTGACGGCTTCTAGCGGTCACAAGATTATCACAGATTTTCTTGATTTTGTCTGTTGTTTCCAGAATGAGCTCAGGTCCAGTAAGTTGAGCTTCGCCGATCTCATTCCAACAGACGGGTGAACGACATTTTCGACCGTAGAGAGCTTCGAATGGTGCCATCTTAATGCTAGCATGATAACTATTATTGTATGAGAACTCGATCAATGGCAGATGAGAATCCCAATTACCACCAAAGTCTATCACGCATGCTCTAAGCATATCCTCCAAAGTTTGAATCGTCCTCTCAGATTGACCATCTGTTTGGGGATGATAAGCAGTGCTTAGATTCAGTTGGGTTCCCAACGCAGATTGCATGATCTTCCAAAAATGAGATGAAGATCGAGCATCACGATCAGAAATGATATCCAAAGGAACACCATGTCGTGATACAATCTCGTCTACATAGATCTTGGCAAGCTTTTCAGCAGAGAAATCCTCACGGATTGGTAAGAAGTGAGCAGATTTTGTCAAACGATCAACTACAACCCAAATAGCATCGTGACCTTTAGACGTACGCGGTAACTTAGTAATGAGATCCATGGCAATGTTCTCCCATTTTCAAACCGGTATCTCTGGTTGTAAAAGCAAACCAGAAGGTCGTTGATGTTCAGCCTTGACTTTGAGACAAGTTAGGCATTTTGATACATACAAGGCAACATCCTTCTTCATACCAGGCCACCAATACTGAGTACGAAGATCCTTGTACATTTTATCAGCACCAGGATGGATAGAATATCGAGACTTATGAGATTCGTCCATTACCAAGGTGCGAAGATTGTCCTGATTCGGAATCCACAAACGATCCTGGAAATATAGCAACCCATCGTCCTTCGTTTCGAATTTAAGCTCAAGTGGAAGTGGTAGCTCATATTTCAATAAGTCATTGATCACACAAGATCGTTGAGCTTGAAGGACACGAGATTGAATATCAGATAGAGTTCGAACAGAATGAAGCTTGACTCATTCCTTTTGACTAAGCGCATTGGCCACGACATTCGCCTTACCAGGATGGTAGCGGATCTCGCAATCGTAATCGTTTAAGAGTTCTACCCAACGTCGTTGCCTCATGTTCAGTTCCTTCTGATTGAGAATATGCTGGAGACTTTTGTGGTCTGTGAAAACCACACACTTCGTTCCATAGAGGTAGTGTCTCCAGATTTGAAGTGCGAAAACCACAGCTCCTAACTCAAGATCATGAGTCGTATAGTTCTTCTCATGAATTTTCAGCTGTCTAGACGCATAAGCGATGACTTTACCTCGTTGCATAAGAACGCAACCAAGTCCTAGATTCGACGCGTCACAATAGACAACAAAATCATCGTTTTCCTCAAGTAGAGATAAAACAGGAGCATCATAGAGCTTTCGTTTTAGCGTTTGGAACGCTTCTTCTTGCTTGGGTCCCCACTCAAAAGGCTTATTCTTCTGAGTCAAAGCAGTGAGTGGAACCGCGATCTTTGAGAAATTAGAAATGAATCGACGATAATAACCAGCAAGACCAAGAAAACAACGAACTTCTGTAGGTGTCGTTGGTGTATTCCAATCCTTAATTGCAACAATCTTGGATGGATCTACATGAATACCCTGCTTATTGACAATATGACCCAAGAACTGAACTTCTCTAAGCCAAAATTTACACTTGGAGAATTTAGCAAAAAGTTGTTCCTTCTTTAGTAGTTCCAATGTCAAACGAAGGTATTGCTCGTGCTCTGCTTGAGACTTTGAATAAATGAGAATATCGTCGATGAACACAATGATGAACTTATCTAAATAAGGTTTACAAACCCTATTCATTAAGTCCATGAAGATAGCTGGGGCATTCGTCAAATCAAAAGGCATGACAGTGAACTCGTAATGCCCATATCTTGTACGGAAAGCAGTTTTGGGGATATCTTCTTTGAACACGCGAAGTTAATGATACCCAGATCGCAGATCGATCTTGGAAAAGCATGAAGCACCTTGCAGCTGGTCGAAGAGATCATCAATTTTAGGTAAGGGGTATCGATTCTTGATGGTAAGCTTATTAAGCTCACGATAATCGATACACATTCGAAAAGATCCATCTTTCTTCTTCACAAAGAGGACAGGAGCTCCCCAAGGCGAAAAGCTCGGACGGATTAATCCTTTATCCGACAACTCTTGAAGTTGTTTCGATAACTCTTGCATTTTCGACGGTGCAAGACAATAAGGTGCTTTCGCAATCGGGTTGGCATTGGGTACAAGGTCAATATGAAACTCGACTTGACGAGCTGGAGGTAAACCAGGCAGTTCATCGGGAAACACATCTGGATAATCCCGAACAATCGGAATATCCTGAATACTCTTGCTCTTGCCTTTCTCCTCGGTGACATGTGCCAGGAAAGCAACATATCCTTTTCGCAAAAAACTTTGGGCCTTTGTACACGACATAAGCTTCAATCCACCAGATGGTTTCTAGCCACAAACTTCCAGAATATCGCCAGTCGGAAGAGGAATACGAACAATCTTATCGAAACAAACCACCTCAGCATGATGTTTGGTTAACCAATCCATCCCCACGATAATATCGAAACTCCCAAGTGGCATTGGCGTGAGGTCAATGGGAAAAAGATGGTTATCAAGGTTTAACTGACAATCATGGATAACGGAATCGAGGACAAGAGGTTTACCAGTATCAACTTCGACAGATAAGGGTTTCCTCAGTTTAGTTCTAGGTATCGCAAGCAAAGGTTCAAAAGATAGTGAAACAAAACTTCTATCGGCACCAGAATCAACAAGAACAGATGCAGGTCGATTGTTAACAAGGAACGTACCATTGACGACGAGGTTGTCAGCTCGAGCCTCATTTGCATTCAGATTGAATACTCGTCCACGAGCGGGATTCGCATTCGCATTGACATTGACATTCACGTTCGGATTTGCATTCGTATTTGCCAACCTCGGACAGTTGTTGCAGAAGTGACCATATTCTCCACAATTGAAACATGAACCCGGTGGGAATCTAGCAGCATTCCCCTGAACTGGAGCTTGATTTTGAACAATCTGATTCTGACCCGAATGACAGACGTTGGCCAGATGCCCAAGCTTACCACACGTTGTGCATTGCCTACAAGCTTGTTGTGCAACATGATGGCCGTTGCAGCGAGCACAATGAGGTGCGGTACCAGCATATGCTTTCTTCACAGGTGGTTGAGCTGGCGGGTTCTGAGGGTTCTGAGCAGTTTGTGCAGTTACTTCAAAATTTTGAGCACCCTTTCGCTTCCTCGACTTCTTCTATGACTCACCTTCTTTACCCTTACCCTTCTTCTTATCCTTCCCAGAATCAGTCGCCTTCTTTTTATCACCCTTGCGGGTGAGTTTACCCTTCCTGATTTGAGACTCAGTCAGGGTAGCAGACAACTCGATCGCTTGACGAACAGTAGTAGGATTGACGCCAGTCACAGTATCCTGTATGGAATCGGGTAAACCATCGATATACCTCTCTATCGCTTTCTCCAACGGGGTAACCATAGTAGGACACAAAAGACTGAGCTCCTCAAATCGATCAGTGTACGCACGGTGTTCTCCCCCATCTTGTTTTAGATCGTTAAACTCTCGTTCCAAAGCTCGAATTTCATGACGGGGACAAAACTCTCTCATCATGAGAGCTCGAAGCTCTTCCCATGTTTGTGCCAATGCCACTTCGGCACCCCTGTCGCGCATCACTCCGTTCCACCATGTAAGAGCACGCTTCTCAAACACACTTGATGCAAATTCAACCTTACGCCCATTCGGACATTGCACATGTCTGAATGTGTTCTCGACACTTTCGAACCATTGAAGGAGTGCAGTCGCTCCTTGTGACCCAGAAAACTTTAGCGGCTTTGCAGAATTGAAATTCTTGAAATTACATGGTGCATTGTTGTTATTGTTGTTGTACAACTCATGGATTTGGGTCACAACGCCTGGAAGCACAGCAGCCATTTGCTGAGAGACAAGGGCTGCGAGTTCTTCAGCAGTAAATGATTGTGCATCACGTCGAGGAGGCATTGTCTAACAAGGAAATATGAGAAACGAGTGAGGTCGACAGTTAGGAAAAACAAGAGGTATTGAAAATATCGACGAATCATAAGGAAGGCGATCATTTGTTCGTTACCTCGAACAAAAAAACGACACGCAGTGACTAATCAAAGTAATGAATCAAAATAATGTATCGCGAAGACATGCTCGCCTATAAGTGAACACTCACCCCAAGAGTTCCCAGGTAAGAGTGACTGGTCTGATTATGTGGATTTGTACGAACACTCTAGCCTTAGACAGAAAACTCAGGGTACGGGCATTCACTCTTCCAGTTTGCACGTGTTCACATTATTTAAACCCAAACTTTGACGAGATTTTGAAAATTCAGAAGGCACTAAACCAAGAATGAGTCAAACTGGAAGGGTTCAAAACCTAGTAATCAATCATCCTAGAACGGATGATTAATTTTTGAAGCAGATTCGGATTTTGTTTTTAAAATTCTAAACGCAATTCGACATGCGTTGGGGTCCTAGAAAGTTATAGTCTAGGTCAAAATTTTACTAATAACCTAATTCCCTATAACCATTGGCTCTGATACCAACTCTTATGTCACACCCCGACCACGTAAAACAACAAACCGTGGCGGAAATGTCGGGGAGTGTTGTAACAGAATTATTGTTTCAAACCATGGATACAAAGAGTTTTATTTTATTGAATATTAAACATTGTCTTAAAGTTAAACAAGCAAGTCAAACATAGTTTATCATCGTTATTAAATCACTAAGGCCTCGTCCAGTCCTAAGTGAGCATGCGTCCTACTCGCAATCAACACTAAGCAACTTCACCTGAAACATATGTAAAAACAAAGTCAGCAAAGAAATGCTGGCGAGTACATAGTTTTTTTGTGAGTGTCAGATTCATGGATTATTTATATGTTGAAATATCTCGTACAACCTCGTTAATTGATATTTGAAACCTTGTTTTGGAAAATGTTTTTATTATAAAATGAATAACCAAGTCAAAACAGATTTGGTTATAGTTTATAAAACCTTGATGCCGTGAATCTTAACCCAAAACATTTGTTTAAGTAACCAAGTCGTAAATCGTTCTTGTAATAAAACTCGTATGGTTTATATAGTTTCGTAAACATCGTTATGTGACATCGTTTAACTCGTTCGCCCAAGTGAACTAAATAACGCCACGGTATGTAATATGATAAAAGCACTTATATATAAAGTGTACCAGCGGCGTATCTACCATGCTTTTACCACATTACACCCGTCCCGTTATCTAAACACTAACAAAAAAACAATCGTTCGTTCAAATCGTTTAACTTGTTCAAATTGTTCATTCGTTACAAATCATTCTTGTTCAATCGTTCAGAATCGTTCAATTGTTTAATATCGTTTTTGTTTTAATTGTGAAAATTACTTTTGGTCGTCTCGTTAATAACATTCAAACCTTCGTGACTCGTTCATCATTCAAATCGTTCTCGTATTAACAAACCACCAAAGGGTAAGTTAACAATCATCAGGTTCAGTCGTTACCCACTTAACCCACACATAACCATGGGTGCAGTCTGATAACGGGATTTGTCGGATCCTATGGTACCATAACCTAATACTGGTCGGTTCAGCCAAAATTAATGAATGTCATTCGTTATGTAACTACAACCACAAGTTCGTTCACATTATCGAAATCGTTATTAGTTTAGTATAAACCATCTTACTCGTTTTGAAACCAACGTTAAAACATCGAAATCGTTTTGATACAAATGAATCACCCCAAAACAATCGAAAACAGTAAAAGAGGGGATCTATGTACTCACCTTCGGGTGCGTTTTTAAATGTTAACACAATCCCTCAAATTGTTTATCCGCCTACTAGCTTAAAGCTAGGGATGATTCTCTAGTGCAAAGATGAAGATAAGATGATGAAGAAGACAAGAATAAAGCTCCTTTGAAAGCCCTTCAAGACGCAACCTCCATGGATCAACTTTGAAGCTTTGAATGGACTTGAGATTGAAGAAGATGATAATGTTGTGTGATGGTGGTGGGTTCGGTTATGGGGGAGCCGAATTGAGAGAGAGAGTGAGTGAGGAGAGAGGTGAAAGATATGGAATGATTGTAATCTTGGAACCCCATACTTATAAGATCACATCACATAATATGGTTACTTACACAAGCCAAAATCTAGTAAAATAATGGATTAAATCAAAGAAGTAAGGTGTGAAGATGTGGTGGGTCCACATAGGACCGAAAATTCAGTGGGGGGGGGGTCTTGTTGTAAAATTTCAACTAAATGGGTAATTGGTAGTTAAAGTGTAAGTAACTAGATCATAGGTGTTAGTTACAAGGTTTTTAGTGGGTGTTATGGCAAACGGGGACCATGACTAGTCAAAATAATAAGACTATGTCATTGACAAAAATTTAGTGTCCCGGGTAATGTCCGGTTATCCAGTTATGTACCGTCCCGTTAAAGTGTTTAATTATGCCGAAAAAGGTCTTTTGAATATATTTTTGCAACACAAATTATTCCTGGCACTAAGGAAAGCATACAGGACCATTCTGCCATGTTTTTGCATTTTGCTAACATAATAAAATGCTGAACTTTTAATAATAAATGCCGAATTCTGCATTTATAGTTTGTTTTAGGCACTTCTCGGCACAGTAACTATCACCTAGTGACGCAGTTTTGTCGTAAATAGCTCTTTAGTTCAAATAAACATGTTTTTGCCATACCGAATCCTTCGAAACTTATTTCTAAGTTATGTAAAGGATATTTAGGGTACCTTTGGCTTACGTCACAGTTCCGGAGTGTACATTGCGTTAAACTGATTGCGTTTAAGCACCAGTTTGCGTATAACCTTCCAGAAAGTGATTTAAAGCTTGAAATCGGAATCGAATCAAATTGTAAAATCATTAAACACAATTGCACATACGATAACACCAAAACACATTTAATAACACCAAATCACATTGTTTTATTGATAACTGACATTGTTTTACAGTATGCGATGATTACAGAACACAGTTGTCACAATAACTATACTGACAAAGATTTTTAGAAAATTGAACTGGATGCCAAGGCATTTATCATCGTTGCATCTACACTACCAAATGAGATTTATACTGGATTGTTACACTGTAATAGTGCCAAGGAATTGTGGGATGCACTTATGGAACAGTTTGGGGGGACTGAAGAAGTAATTGAAAATAACAGGGAAATTCCGAACCAACAGTATGAAACCTTTTGTCACATTAAGGGTGAAACATTAACACAGCAGTTTAAGCGATTTAGATGTCTCATAAGTGAACTTAAGCTTGCTAAAACTGAATTTCCTAAATCAACTGTAAACAGCAGGTTTATAAGGCCACTTCCTGAAAAATGGGACACAATTGCTTTTGTAACCAGAAACTCTGTTGAGTTCAAAGATCTGACCCTGACCCAACTTCATGGTAGACTCCTGACCTACGAAAGGGAGTTGAACTAGAAAAAGAAGTTACATGAGTCTGGAAAAGTTGCAGATGATTATTCATTTGGCAGTACAACTCTTTTGGGTCAAGAAGAATCTGGTAGTAGTAAGGATCAGAGTTATGATCATTATATTGACATAACTGCTGGTGGAGCCTTTAATAACTCTGATTCTTACTCAAACAACTATGCTTTCACAGCTAGTAGTGAAAACCAGAATTCTGACAATTTGTGCTTTGAACTCAATGATCTGCAGCATTTTGATCCAACTGACTTAGAGGAAATGGACATTTTGCACCAACTTGCACTGCTGAGTGTTAGAACTAGCATGTTTTACAAAAGGACAGGGAGAAAATTTCCATGGTTACATGGGAATTTAAAAGTAGGGCTGGATAAGTAAAAAATAAAATGCTATAAATGTAATAGGTTAGGTCATTTTGCTAGAGAGTGTAGGAGTCAAACCAATGGACCAATTATCACACATCCTGGCTCAAATCCTAGACCGTAAAATAACCAAAACACTATGCATTATGCCCAATATGCCACTGCTGTTCATGTAAACACTGCTCAACATGCACACCCTGTAACCCTTGTTCCTGTGCATTATGTTCAAACCATTGTTCCTCAGATACAGTATGTCTAGGCCCCTGCTCCTCAAGTTCAGGTGCAACAAGTTGCACCTCAACAAGCTGTACCAGCAGTGGTTCAACCAGATCAACAAAGCTTTTTCACCCAAGGCCTTGTTGACTGGAGCAGTTTACCTGAAGAGTTAGGAGATGAAAACTTTACACTCTATGCTCAAAATAATGTTTCTAGTGATGATGTTTGTTTTGTAGCATTGGAGCCTATACCAGAAGGTCTGGAAACTGAAGAAGGACAATCAAGTGATGAAACAGTGGATACAATTGCTGAAGCAGTGGTTACTGCTGTTGCTGATGAAATACTACTGGGAGAAAGTTTAGAACGCCTGTTGGAACCACTGTCTGACCCCTGGTCTAAAGAAGAAGAAGAAGAAGAAGAAGAAGAGAAGAAGAAACAAGGTGAAAAAGAAGAGAAAGCTCAAGAAGAAAGTGATCATATCTGTGATTGTGCCATGATGGCTGCAACTAAGGTGTCACCCCAGGTTCTAAAAAACCTTTGTTCAGACAAATGCATCATAGCATTTGCAAACATTAAGGAGGTGAATAAAAACCTTAGAGATAGGTTATTAACTGGTGAAGTTCAATTTGAAAAGTCTTTAAAAGAACTAAAAATCAAATTGACTGAAAAAGAAAATGAAATTTGCAGCATCAAACAAGAGCATAGCATAACCAAGGACCAACTCCAGACCATGATAGAAAAATATCAAGTCTGCAAAAAGGAGTTGGAAGCCATCCAAATCACTTGTGAAAAATGGGTGGAATCCTACAAAGGCTATGAAATTATGCTTGAAAAATAGCTTGAAAGCAATGTGAAATTTGGCATAGGGTTTAGGAAAAACGACCAAATTGAAAACACTGCTGTAAATCAAACTGGTTCTGTTGAAATCATACCAACAAACAAGAATGGCCAAGAAGTTAAAATAACTGATAAACTTGGTAACAAAATCACTTTGGAAAGATCTGTCAACTTTTGAGGAGGTTGAGAAATACCAATTCAAACCCACATGGTCTGATGAGTGTGACATTCTTGAAAATTTCAAACCCATGGACTTCACAACCATGGATGGTGTCAAAGCTCCTAAGGCAAAGGTTATTCCTCTTAAGGACATCCCAACAGTAGTTCAAAACTTTGTTGCAAAGGAGTCTGAAAAGAAGAAAAGAAAAGAAAAGGTTAAAAACTTGTTTTTTGATTTTTGTGAGAAGAAAAAATCATTTGACCAAAGATTGTTTTCATCTAAAAGCATATGATATTAACAAAACAAGCATCATTGTGCCTTCCCAGAGTTGCACCATCTGTGGTAAAACAAACCACCTCACTCAGGGATGTGTGTATCTCAAATCCTTTGATGTAAAAAAGAATGAGTACACTTCAAAAACATCCATGAGTTCATCAAAACCACCAGTCAAGAAACAACCACTGTTTGTGCCAGTTCAAACAGCTGTTACAAAACAGCTGAACCAAACCTCTGTTAAAAGAGAGGTTCAGGTAACTGATGCACCCCCTGCTAACCAATACCAAAAAGGTAAAGGTCAACCACCATATCCTAGGGTCCCACACGTTTATGAAGCCTATAAAAGGCCTTCTAAACCAAGAGTGAATAGACATCCCTATAGATATCAAGAGCTAATTGGAAATGGCCCCCAACTGTGGTTAGAGAAACAAGCTGTAAAAATTAATCAATCCCCTGATCTAACCACTATCCATCTTCCTGACCTTAACATAGACACTGTTGAGACCCCATCCAAAGCCTTATTAGCTTTGGAGACCCTCCTGAACTAATCATTTACTTGATGTGCAGGGAGCTTCTGCATGCTTAGATAGTCTTTGGTATGTAGGTAGTGGAGGCTCCAGGCACATGACTGGATGTAGAGCCCTACTCAAAGAATTCAAAACTCATGGAGGGGGTGATATATCTTTTGGTAATAATAGTAAAGGGAAGGTGATGGGTTCTGGCACAGTACAATCTGGAAATGTTAAGTTTGAAAATGTCAATCTGATAGACAATCTAAAATTCAACCTCCTTAGTGTCACTCAAATGAGCGACAAAGGTTATGGCTCTTTCTTTTCTAAGGAGTGTTGTAGGATTGTTGGACCAGAAATGGTTGAAAAGATTGATGAAATAATAAAAAATGGAATAACTAAACTTGTTGCTCAAAGAAGTGGCAATGTTTATGTAGTTGATTTGTCAAAAGAGAACCCAAGAACTTATGCCTGTCTATTCTCAGCTGCCTCTAACAAATAGACAGAACTTTGGCACAGGAGATTGGGGCACACAAATCTCAAGACAATCACTGCTTTGTTAAAACAAGGGTTAGTAAGAGGTCTTCCTCAAAAACTGTTCACCTGTCCTGAGCATTGTGTTTCCTGCCTGAAAGGAAAGCAACTTAAAAGCTCTTTCAAGTCCATTGAGGAGTCCAAAACAACCAAGTGCTTGCAAATGCTTCACATGGATCTGTTTGGCCCAGTTAAAGTCATGAGTCTTAGAAAGAAAAGATATTGTTTGGTAATTGTAGATGACTATTCTAGGTTTACATGGACTTATTTCTTACATTCCAAAGATGAGACTGCAGGCATTCTGCAAGACTTTGTAACACAGGTTGAAAAGCAGTTTGACTTGCCAGTAAAAATCTTCAGGAGTGACAATGGCACAGAATTCAAAAATAGGGAGTTGGATGAGTTTTGTGTGTCAAAAGGAATTGTAAGGCAGTACAGCATTCCAAGAACACCAGAACAAAATGGGGTAGTTGAAATAAAGAACAGAACTTTGATTGAGGCTGCCAGGACCATGCTTGCTGATTCAGGTTTGCCATTAACTTTCTGGGCAGAGGCTATAAACACTTCCAGAACAGAGTTTTAATAAACCCCAGGCATCAAAAGACTGCCTATGAAATTCTGTATAAAATCAAACCACTGATCTCATATTTTAAAGTTTTTGGCTGCCCATGTTTTATTTTAAACTTAAAAGATTCCATTTCAAAGTTTGCAGCCAAAATTGATTGTGGTTATCACTTGGGATACTCAACCACTGCTAAGGCCTACAAAGTGTTTAACACTAGGACTAAGACAGGGAAGAGACTTTGAATGTGAAGTTCAATGAACTTTCTTCAATGAAAATCCCGGCAAATCCTACAGAACTATTTGATCTTGATAAATTTACTTTTGAAAATGTTTCTGTCAAGACTAACAGTGCATGTCCCCCTCAAAATCCTCCATCAGACTATGGATATGAAGTTATCATTCCACAACAAAAGTCTGCATCAATTAGAAGAGCAGCAGTTGTTCAAAACAGCTGTCAAAGCTCAACCACTGCTACCTCAACAGTTGTTGACCAAAGTAGCCCCTAAACCCCTGCTTCCACATGCTCAAGCACTGTTGATAAAAATCCCCAAACAGTGGATAAAAGTCAGCATGTTTCCACACCAATTCCTCCTATTCCTACACCTCCATTTCAAGACCCTGTTGGATCATCAAAGTCACCAACAGTGGTTAGCTCAGATGATTCACATCTGCAGCCCTTACCTTTAAATGCCATTGTTCCATACAAAGGAGATTTAATCTTCTTGAAGTCTCATCCACCTGACCAAATCATTGGCAACATCAGTGAAGGGGTGCTAACAAGAAGCCAATCCCATAACATCTGTCTTTTTGCTGGTTTTCTATCACTTCATCAGCCAGTCAAGTACCAAGAGGCACTAAAAGAAAACAGCTGGGTAGAGGCCATGCAAGAGGAGCTCCAACAATTTAGAAGACAACAAGTATGGGATCTTGTACTACTGCCAGAGGGTGTGAGTCCTATTGGCATAAAGTGGGTCTTTAAAAATAAAACTGATGAAAGGGGTATTGTTGTCAAGAATAAAGCAAGGCTTGTGGTTCAAGGGTTCAGACAAGAAGAGGGCATTGATTATGATGAAACTTTTTCCCCTGTAGCAAGATTGGAAGCTATCAGATTATTCCTGGCCTTTGCTGTCAACCACAACATAAAGGTGTTTCAAATGGATATTAAATGTGCATTCCTCTATGGTAAAATTCAAGAAGAGGTATATGTTTGTCAACCTCCAGACTTTGAGGATCCATTTAATCCAAATCATGTCTAAAAGCTAAATAAAACTTTGTATGGCTTGAAACAAGCATCTAGAGCCTGGTATGAAACTCTTTCCACCTTTCTTCTTTCCATTGGGTTCACAAGAGGTAAAATTGATAAAACATTCTTTTTAAAATGGAGAGGGAAAGACTTGATGATTGTCCAGATTTATGTGGATGACATCATTTTTGGAAGCACATGTTCTAAAAAGTGTAAAGAGTTCAGACAACTCATGACAGCTGAGTTTGAGATGAGTGCAATGGGTGAACACAAGTGCTTTCTTGGTCTCCAAGTAAGGCAACTGCAAAATGGTACTTTCATCCATCAAGGCAAATATGCCAAAGAACTTTTAAAGAAATTTGAGATGGATGATTGTAAACCATGTAGTACACCCATAGCAACCACAAAAATAGTCATGTCTGATGAAAAGGATGATTTGGTTGATCAAACTCTTTATAGAAGCATGATTGGGTCTTTATTGTACCTAACTGCATCTAGGCCAGACATCATGTTTGCAACATGTGTTTGTGCAAGATCCCAATCAACCCCTAAAAAGTCAAACCTTATTGCTGTAAAAAGGATATTCAGATACCTAAAAGGTGCCCCCACTCTTGGTATCTGGTATCCAGCTGATGAAAATATCAAGCTTTCAGGTTTCTCAGATAGTGACTTTGCTGGATGTAATACAACAAGGAAGTCCACTTCAGGAAGGTGCCTGATGTAGCGCGTGATACGAAAACGAAGATCAAACACGTTGATTCAAAGAATACCCGTGTGTTCTTCCCCAACCCCCAAGATTCCACCCAAAAGGCATGGAATTTGAAGTGAAAAATCAATTATGTCAAAATTCAAGTCTGATCCTTCATATTACTAGAAGGACATCTAAATAGAAACCAAAATTCAAAATGGGCCTAAAAAAGATAACGGGCCAAACACACGGCCTAAAACAAAATGCCCAAGATAGTCCAAAAAACATAAAAATGCAAATAAGTAATAGAAATAAGCGTTTTTTCAGTCGGACGATGACCCAAACCGCCATAGGCTGTTTGCAGCAAGATGGATCTCGTTCTCACGGTCGTTTCGCCTGGTCACACGCCCAAAACGGACCCTCGTAGCCAAAGTTAGAGCCATTTTAGTGAAACCCCTTTTGTTACGCGGTCTTGGGCCTCCAAATACAAAATAGCCCGTTCCTCCACACTTGGGCCTGCATCAGTGCCAATTCCTAGGAATTTGCTTAGTGTCTTGGCAAAGCAAAAAGCAAGCAGTTGTTTCATCATCCACTGCTGAGGCAGAGTATATAGCTGCTACAAGCTGTACAGCTCAACTGTTATGGCTTCAAAATCAATTGCTGGATTTTGGTATCACTACCTTAAAGACACCTCTTATGTTGGACAATCAGGCAGCAGAAAATATCATCAAAAATCCAGTCTCCTATTTAACCACCAAACACATTGATATCAGACATCACTTTGTGAGGGATTGCTATGAAAAAGGTTTGATTTCTCTACACCATGTTCCAACTAAAGATCAGCTGGTAGATGTGCTAACAAAAGCATTAGAGACATCTACCTTTGAAAGCTTGATCTCTAGGATTGGCATGCTGAACATGGAATAATAGGCAAAATCCTGTTTTTCTATGAATAAAAGCATTAAAATGTTTTTAGAAAATCAAATTTTCATCCTTAAAAATAGCTAAAAATGAAAATTTTCATTAATCCTTAAAAGTCTGCCATAACCACTGTTTCGGTTCAAACATCTGTTCTCTTGATTATTGTCCACTGCTAAAAGTCAACCTCTGCTCCTTCATTAACCTTGTTAATCACTGTTGTTCAAAATCAGTGTTTTAATCCACTGATGGCTATCCACTGATAGTTAAAAGTCAGCCACTGTTTCATTTTACCACTGTAACCAATTATAATTGATCCATCAGTGGTTTCCTAAACAACTGTCTTCCATTACTTATCAGAGGTTGGCATGTGGACAGTAATCCGTCAGATCTTTTGTAACCGCTGCCACGTCAGCATTCACTTTTCCACCTTATAAAACCCTGATTAAAACCCCAAACTGGGTTTTCACTGTCGAATCGAATTCAAAATTCCTTTCTCAAAGTAGTTACCAACAATTTCTCTCAAATCTTTCTTCGTCTTCTACCTCTCGTAATCACACTCAAATCACCATGGCTCTTCCATTCAAAACCCCTCATAACTACATGTGCATACTTGAAAAACCAAGTCAAAACACAACTTTCAACTCCGTCATTGATACTTTTTTGACCACAAAGTACAAAACTTTGTTGACCTGTAATGCTCCTGTCTACCTGGATACCCAAAGAGAATTCTGGAAAAATGCTAAACTTGATGTTAAGGACAAAAAGCCCTTAGCAATAAATTCATCCATCCGGGGTATTCCAGTTACCATCACACCTCGAACTCTTTCAGAGGTCTTTGAAATCAATGATCTTAAAGGTAAAAGCTCTTTTTAAAAAACAGAGTACCAAACTGATTTTCTTGAGAGAGGGTATGAAGAGGAAATGAAAAAAGACACCTTACAAAAGGGCAGTTTTGCTCCTGCCATGAGGTTTTTATTCTATACCCTCCTCATGTGTGTGTCAAATAAAACTACTACTTTCAATAAGATACCATTGAAAATTCAATATCTGGGTTATAGCGTAATGAATGAAGAAAATTTTAACTAATCCCAGGAAATTTTCAATGACATGGTCAAAAATATTAATAATATTAAAAATAATAAGAAACAATTTCTTTTGTTTCCAAGGTTTTCAAGTTTTTAGTTACAAAAGAAATTTTCCAAGGATAATGCCCATGTGCTAATCCAAGGAAATCCTTTTCAAATAAACAACCTTTCTTCTGAAACCTTTACTAGGCTGTCAAAACCTTCAAAAACACAAACAGAGGAGCCTGAGCAGAATTTAGCAGCAAGAACTGCTCCTCAGGTTACTGCTGTTGAGCCCACTGCTCAAGGTGATCACAGCAGCATAACCACTGCTGTGAAACCCACACCTAAAATCACCAAAAGATCCAAAAAGAAAAATGTCCAAAAGCCCCCCAAACCCACTAAAAAGGTAACTCTGGAAGATGAGATCCCAGAGATTATACCTGTGACATCACAAAAGTCACCAATAACCACTACTGCTACTTCCTCACAGCAGTTGGATGACCGATCTCAATCTGAGCCTAAAATTCCTCTTGCATCCTCTATGTTCAACAGCCCAGCTCTCGGGGCAAATTCTCTTTCTACACCCATACTCACTGCCTAACTTCCACCATCAATGCTACATTTGTTGGATGCACTTGATATAGCCCAGATAGAAATCAGTTTTTCTCAACCACCTGTCAATGAGAATATACCTCAACAAGTGACTGAGTCTGGGCTCCCTATCTCTGCTAACCCACCAACAACTGAGAAGGTTACACTGCAGGAATTACAAGTAATTCCTGTCAGTATTTCAAGTGGAGCAGCTACTACAAGTGTTGAACCCACTGGTTTACATTTGGACAGTAGTTTCATTAGTAAGACTCCCTTGAAGGCAATTTCTTCTTTGGGAACCATAATATCCACTGGTGTGTATCCAATATACACTGGTGAGCTTAGAATGGTAACCTCTGCTGAAGAAAGAAGACCCCAGTACCAAGAAAAAGGGGCATCAGTGGATGACTTTTGGTACACTTTTCTTAAGTCAACCACTGATAAAACCACCTCTGGTGGGAAATCAGATGATCCCATTAACTTGGGAGATGGTTTAAAATACAAAGAATTAACGGAGAGGGTTGACAAAATTGACACATCTGTTGCAGAAATCAAATCTATGTTGCAATAGTTGTTACAAGCTCAAAAGACAACACCCACTGCTGCAACATCTGTAACATCTGCTCCATGTCCTGCTGAGCTCTGGAATTTATTTCAACCTATGCTTCATCAACAGAGACAATATGCTGATCAACAACATGAAGTTCAAATTCAAATGATCAGAAATTTGATGGAAGCTAGGTTCAGGGATACACAGGCAGATATCAAGGCAATTAAGGCCCATTTACTATAAATCGCTGGCACTACTCCTCCTTCAATCATCCTTGTTGAAAATCCTCCTGATGATGCCAAAAATGGGGAGAAAAAGAAGAAGGGATATGAAGATGGCCTATACATGAAACCAGATCCATTGTCAGATGGTTCCAAAAAGGTTGATGAGACTCAAAATGCTTTTGCTGCATTAAAGGCAAACATGAAAGATTCAATGGAAATAAAAGGGTCTGAAAGGTTTGAGCAGGAGAAGAAAGTCTTGATGGAAAAGGAAGAGCAGGGTACTTCTGAACCTAAGGAAAAGCAGGTTTTTCCTAAGCCAAAAAGAAGAAAGCCTACTAGAAAAGTAAGCCAACCCAAATCCACACCTTCCAAAACCATCAAACAAACTCCCCAAATCCCCAAAAATTCCTCTCATCAAACCTCCAAACCAACAGATGTTAAGACACCTATTGTATCAACAGTTGTTGGTACCTCAGTAGTTTCAATAGATGTTACCCCAACAACTGCCATCACTACCACATCAACACACGCTCAATCCACTGCTTTACCAAAAATAACCTCACCACCACAAAAGCCACCTGCCAAAAAGCAGAAGACATCAGATGACACATCATATGTTGTAATGACAACAATGGTTGAAACACCAGTTGTTTCAACAGCTGTTAGTCAAACACCTACCATCTCAATCACCACCACTCAACCCATAAACACACCACCAACTTCTCCAAAGCATAAAAGGAGAAGGGTAACAAACATTGTGCTGGAAGTTTACACTTCCCCAACTCCAACATCTACGCAACCACTGACCCTTGTCACTATTCCAAACCCTGTTCCATTATCTTCAGCTCAAGTTCTGAATTCAAACACTGCTATTGTTCCTGTGGGATTACAATACCCATTGGATCTTCCAGCAGTCAGGGAGGAGATCAAATCCTTTTACTCTGAAGATGACCCTGTAAAAAGGAATCTTCCTTCCATTCAAGGTTATCCTTTCCCAAGAAACATAGAAAAGTATCTCAAGATAAAAGCTCAACAAGCAGAGGATATATCTAAAAGAGATACAGAGGGAAAGTATGGGAAAGAGATTCAGAGAAATCTGCAATACTTGCTCACCAAGGTCAGAACTTTAGAACAGTTCTCAAAAGATCTTTGCCAAAAATTGTTTGAAAAGGATTGATGAAAGTATGAGGCAAGACTACCTTGAATAAACATGGCATACAAGAAGTAAAGAGCAGAAAAGCATCAGTACAAAGAATGGACTATCAGTGAACTACAAGAAGAGATAGCCAGAATTCAAAAGATGCTTAAAGAAAAGGTAAAATAGACTTCTCCAGTCTAGGCCAAGTACAAGAAAAATGTACCTGAAAGAACCCTGAAGCTTAAAAGAATGAAAGAAGAACTGTTAGCTGCTGATTATGGGTCAAGGAACCAGGTTTCAAGATGGTCAGAGGACAAAGTGTTAGCAGCTTACAAAAGCTTGGAAGAGTTGAGGAAAAGAGATCCCACTGCTCCTCAAAAGCCTGATTATCCAGAAGTAGTGGTTCCAGTTAAACAACAAAAGTTACCAATCAGGAGATCCACTGCTCCACCTGCTGCCATCCTTTATCAAAGAAGGAAACAAAAGGAGATGGATGCAGAAACCAAAGAAGACAAGGATCAAGAAGAGCTTATCATGAAGATGGTTCTTCAGACACTTTTGGCAGAAAAACAAGAATCAGCACAATCTCAAGACCCTGCCAAAGTTGTCATCACCAGGCCCCAATCTCCAAACTCATCTGCAATAAAAACTCTCCCAAGAAACCCATTAGATTCAAAGATACTAAAGTGGAAGTCTGATCAAAAGACCCACGTATTGACTCTGCTCAGATCTAATGGTGTGGTGAAGCAAATATCAAGGGAAGCAGCACTTGGCCTGGGTGTTGAAGATATGTAAGATCTCCTTGAGCTTCCCCTGTGCAGGGATGAGGATGATGAGGACTCTAATTACAATTCAAAGGTCAAGTAAGAGAACTCTTGAAGAGATAATAAAGATCCAGAATAATGAAGAGTTTTGGCATCATCTGTTCCAGGGGGAGATTGTTGGGATTGAACCCTACAAAGGAACAGTTGATAAAGCCAAAACTGGATCAAATCAGTGGATCCAGAATAAGCAGTTGTTTGCATCAGTCTTTCCCCTAGAATGTGACCTAACATCTGATGCCCTCTAAGTACTGCCCTTCTACAACAACTGCTGTTCTACAACAATTGCTGATCTACATCAACTGTTGTGCATTCAAAGACTGCTGAAGACCAAACACTGATGAGTCAACCTGCTGCTATAGTTCAAGTACTGCTGAAGACATAAAGCACTGCTGGGGCTAAAGCAGTGGAATGAAGAAGCAGCAGTTAGACTAGTATTTGTATTCATTTATTGTAATCAGTTGTTAGATAACAGTGTTTGTATTAGTCAGTGGTTAGAGGTTGTTAGGAGGTTAGATGTCACTTTCATGGTGACGTCAGCAAAGATGCCACAGTGGTTTGTTCTGTACTATAAATAGAACAGTACCCTGTACTGTTCTATTAGCTCTCTTCATCAAAAAGTCATTCTGTACGAACATTCACTGTAAGCTCAGGCTGAGGGGGAGATTGTATGCATGCATGCATTGTAATTGAAGATTGTAATAAATACAATCATTCAATTTCATGTTAAACATGTTTGTTGAAAACAATTCTCTCTTTGATTAGGTGTTGAAAGTTTGTTCCATTTAATTTCCTCTGCACTTAATCTTAATTCATCTTCATTATAATCAAACAAGCACAATCATAAGAAACTCAGATCCTAACACACTTTATTTTTGATAACTTAATATTTAATTAGTTGATTTTCATAAATGAGTATGTAAATGATAACTTTATATTTAATTAGTTAATTTTCATAAATAAGAGAGAGAGAGAGAGATATATATGAGAAAATTAAGGGATTTTAATTAAAAATACTTGGCTAATGTCAATCTCACTCTTTTAATCTAAAAATGATCAAGGGCCAAGATTAGTTCACTCATTTCACTCTCAAGAAGTTATTCACTCTTGAACCTAATCCTATATATATATATATATATATATATATAGGCCGGTTATTGTACAATAGCCCTAATCGTACATTATGTACGTTATAACCACAACCGTCGGATCATCTCATTTAAACCCCATGCTTAACTAATTTATTTCATTAAATTAATCAAATTAAAATATATATAGCAAACCACCAAGGTTAAAATCTTCAATTATGAAATCATAATCCCTGATAATCAGCAAAGATACTCACAATCATACCGTAAAACCAAAATCCAAAACATTGCATTCTACTTTCCCCAAGTTCCGTTCGACTTTACCAGTGCGATTCAACAAGGATTGATGAGTTTTGAGAAATGAAGCAAGGTCAACAACGATAGACCACAGTCAAAGAAGATAAATCCAGTGTTTGCTTATATATGTGATTTTATGATGGGTTTTACAGTGATTTTAAATGACATATACGATTATATAGTTAGCTTTGTTTAGTAAGGTTTTTGTCTGAAACATATGATTTTATAAGATTAGGTATTGTTTTGGTAATGGTTAACTGTGATTTTGTTAGGGTTTTTGTCTGGTACATACCGATTTTATAAGATTAAGAATTTTATAGTGGGTTTTGTAAGGGTTTTGTATGACATATGCGATTTTATATGATTAGCTTTGTTTGGTAAGGTTTTTTGTCTAAGGCATGCGATTTTATAAGATTATGTGAGTTTTGGAAATGGTTAGGTGATACATGTGAACTTATAACTCATTCATGCGATTTTATAAGATTAATGATTTTTGGTAAATGGTTAACTGATACATGCGATTTTATTAGGTTTCTTTGTCTGAGGCATGAGATTTTAAATGATTAGGTAGTTTTGGTAATGGTTATCTGATACATGCGAATTTATAACTCATTCATGCGATTTTATAAGATTAATGAGTTTTGGTAAATGGTTAACTGATACATGCGATTTTATAAAGGTTTTTGTCTGAGGCATGCGATTTTATAAGATTAGGTAGTTTTAGTAATGCTTAGCTGATACATGCAAATTCATAACTCATTCATGCGATTTCATCAGATTAGTGAGTTTTGGTAAATAGTTAACTGATACATGCGGTTTTATAAGGTTTTTGTCTGATAACATGCGATTTTGTAGAAATAGAGTCTAATGATGACTTTGAATAGCCCATATCAACATTGAAAAACATGAACAAAAACAAAAAAAGAAGGGTTGTAGAAGAAAGTTCTGAGGATGATGACTTTGTTAAGCCACTGCCAAAAAAGAAGAAAGAGGACAAGAGATCTAAAATACAAAAGAAAAAAATAAACCTTCATAAAAAGTGGAACATGGAAAAAAAGCAAGCCAGTCTGAACCACCTAGAATAGAACCTAGGGCTTTCTTTGAATATAGGAACGAAGCAATACTGTTGAGATGTCAACCTACATCATATATGGATACTATGAAAAAAATTTCAAAAGAACAAGTTGATGAGGTGAAGAATATGGGCTTTGGGGCTATTCTAGATAAGAATATCAACCATATTTCGACACGTTTGGGATATTGGCTAGCCAAAAACTTTGATGAGATGTTCGATAGCCTACAGATAGGTAAACATCAAATAAAAATTACATCGGACACAGTTTATGAGGTATTTGGAATACCAAAAGGACGTAAGCCAGTTGTCATAATAGTCGATAAAAGAAAAGTTAAAAAGGTTGAGAAGATTGAAAAGAGTAAAGAACCAAAAAGTGGAGATAGTGTTATGGATAAATTCGTCAGTCAATGGGGGAAAACCGCGAGAATTACCCATGGCTTAATTGCAACAGCAATGGATAATCAAAGAGACGGGGGGAGCCTGTTTAGAATTAATTTCCTGGTGTACTGGATAACATTTTTTTTTTACGGAGATTACAAAAGCTACAACTGCAAATGACAGATGTTTGCTTGGGGTAGAGGCTGTTGAGGATATACCGCATCTAGATTGGTGCTCATATCTACTGGACACGTTACGTCGTACAAGAGCGGGCTGGAAGAACACAAAAATACAGTTCGTGGGACTTGTTGCCTTTCTTAAGGTATGCTTTACTACATTTGTTAACATATTTATAAGAATATAAAATAAATACATATTCTAAGTGAAAATCAACTACTTTTTATATTAATACACCTTATATACACACAAGAGTACAACAAGTGGCTTCAACTGTTTGAGAAAGTCATGGAGATACCGATTGTTCGTTATATCACATCTAAGGAGATTGATAAAATCAAGGAAAATATTTCGGATAACGGACCTCTGTGGATAAATGAAAGTGAAAATGAAAATGAACGGGGTTGTTCAACGGAGGAGTATACAATACGACTCGTTGACAACATAAAAAGCTACCGAAGAAGAACTGCACGTGCAGTAGAAAACGTAGAAACCGAGGAGGACCTTAACGAGAATACTGATGATATGATGGTTTTCAGTTTTGACATCCCGGAACCGTCTCAGTTGAACCTTGTGATGGGAGTTGGGACACAAACACAGAAAATGCTGGACTATTGCAGCACTCATGTTCCACTTTCACCCACCGTAGTCTACGGTTCACACCAGCAACAAAATTGAGTGGCTTCGAACATCAATAAAAAGGTAAGCCCATCAAATATTAATTTCATTTAATCCATTTATTTTAACATTTAGATTGATAGTATTTTAACTTAAAATATTACAGAATCTGTTGAAAAGAATGAGGATCAATGTCAAAAAATACATTGAAATGGTTCAAATTTTTCAAGATATGAACAATTTAGTTTCAGATGCAGAAACCAAGTGTTTTTGGGATCCGGAGATTATAGAGGCCTGTAAGCAGTGGGATGACACACTTCGGAATAATCCCATTTATGTGCCGCCTGATTCGGTTCAAGAGCCTGAAACTTCACCATCTGATGTGCATCAAGAAGATAAAACAAATGAAGAATGTAGAGAGAATGAAGAAGCTCAACAAGTCATATCCAATGTTGTGGACACTGTCAGACTGTAAGACCCTAACACGATTTAATTGAAAAGACGCAGCGGAAAATACGAACCTTCAAATTTCTTAATTTATACATGTCCTGACATACTTAATAACCATTTAAGGATAACTCATTTTAAATAATTTCATCATTCATCTTTTAATTTATATATTTCAAATATAACATGTGACTACGACCAAGTGACCATCCTTCCATACAATCCACGTTCTTTGACTCGATCTTCACCCGCTTGTCCCTGTTATTAATAGTAATGATCTGTGTAACATGTGGTCACCACATACATTCACATTATTAGTACTTGGTGACATTAAGCGTAATCTAAAATACGTAATTAAACATCCATATCACTTTCCATTCTTAATGGCATGTCATCTGGATAACTCCCTGACTTCCAATTTTACATTTCCGTGTCAATCCTTTAATGATCTAACAATGATGTACCTGCACTTCATTTCATTCTCCATAGCAACTAGATTAGTACCATTTATATTTGTACGCATGAAACCCATGCCTTTGAATGTACAAAATATATTCATTAGTACATACTAAATCTAAAATGCGAGCTTACATATTTTTTTATCTAAACCTTACATACACCTTGAAATTCTATTACATTCGGACTTACTATTAGAGCCACCTATAAATTCGTACTACATATACTCAATGTAAATTTTATTTATATACACATGTACAATCACAATCATTCAATTTCCTCCAAGCACATTACTTTGTTAGGCACATCATTTTCCGTATATAAACATGCTTACGTATTAGTTTCGTCCCTTAACACGTGACATTCTTTGTTCGTTTGACATGTTCATGACGGTTAAACACATTGGCCATTCTTTCACTAAAGCACTCTTTGTTTATTTGACCCGTTTATGATGGCTAAACACTTTAACCAATCTATTATATCATCATTCTTAATACTATTTTAAATCATCATGCTGTACTAATTAATTATGCTGCTGTAATTCAACATTTTCACCCTTTTAACTTTCGAATCAGGTTTTCAAGTAAACTAATGAAACGTAGCTTATTGAAATAGCTCTCCAGGCATATAAAGAACGTCTCCATACGATGTATACATGAATTTATATGAATTTTACAAAAACAGGACAGCAACACGTTTTGCTTCAATCAGCATGCTGTACTAATTAACGATGCTGCTGTAATTATGCATTTTCATCCTTTTAACTTTCAAATCAGGTTTTCAAGTAAACTAATGAAACGTCGCTTATTGAAATACCTTTCTATGCATATAAAAAACATCTCCATACGATGTACACATGATTTTATATGATTTTTCTAAGATGCTGCTGTCACAGGAAATAATAATACGAATTTTAATTCCGGAAATCACGTAGTAATGCATAGTAAATTTTGCTTACACTCGTACCGGGTCGAAACGGCCCATTCTTACTTTCTTTAAAGACATAGAAACCAAAGATACAATCTAATGGGTTTAAAAGACGGACATACTAATAATTTTTTATGCATTCTTAAAATAGAAGTAAGACTAACTTACCTTTACCCGTAGAAAAGTCATCACCATTTCCACTTGTTTGCCATGTTGTCTTCCAAGATTTACCATTCCTAGCTTGCAAACAAATTCATTCCTTTAATCATTAGACTATACATTGTGGTTATACAAGCCATTCAAATATATTGATAATAATCCACATACTTTTCTACTAGATTATTGACTATATAGTCAACCCGTTCGACCCATTAATGAAAATACTTGCACTATCCATTTTCATGCATATAGACACTTCAAACACACCTTAACAATCCTAACCATTCATCCAAAACAACATTTAATGTTTAGGCAACATGTATATGGACAATCATTCATGTTAAGTTCATCATACACAATCTTTTCACTGCTGTACATTCTGTACAGCAGTTGTTCTCGACCTATTTTCGACTTTATATGATCTGAATTAGCTAAATTTGTTCACATACAAAATGTAATACGCTCTGATAGCTTTCCAGCCATGTATGGTACGCCTTAAACCGAGCTACGGTTGATTTTATATGAATTTTTCAGAACAGGTGCGCGACAATAATTGCTTCCAATCAGCTTTGCTAATCTTTTGGAATTATGAACCAAACTCAACTTTAAATCATCAATTCATGTTCATAATTTATGCTAAGCAACATAAACATGTTAGAGATCATATGATACAATAATTCTCACAAATTTCTATATATAACATGAACCACATTGAAACTACACACGCTTAAATGTATGTGTGCGTTAGCTAATAATTCAAGCATTTCATCAAACACTTGGTGTGCATTCTACTTTCTAAGCACATAGTACAAGTATCCTATGCTCATTTTCCCTCTTCTTGTTTTAATTAGCCAAATACAACTAAACTCAATTAAGCTTTGCAATCATGCCCAACAATATCATCATATCTAACCAATCCATACAACAATTTAGGGTTTCTCATCCTACAATCACAAACCCATTTCAAACTTTTCATGAACAATCATTCATACATAAAATATGTTCATTATTTCATAAAATCGAAGATTCCACAAAGCAAGAGCACTTCCATTGTTACTTAATTCACTATTTTTTTCTCATGATTTACCCATCAATTCATCATCCCATTGATTTTCTTCAATTAGAAAACTTCACCAACTATAAAATTTTAACATACCTTGTGATCCTCTTATGTAGGTGATCGTTAATTCATGCTCGTTAATGGTTTTAAGCTCCAATTTCCCTTCAATTTTGAAGATTCTTTATGAACTAGGGTTTGCACCCCTTTTCTTCTCCTAGAGATCGTCACACACACACACTAAGTGTGTGTCTTGTGTTTTAATTTTATTTATTAAAACTCTTGTTTCCTTTTGAACGGTTTTGGTTCCTCAAGTTTCATTTTGATTATATGTGAGACTAAAACTCATTGCCTTGTTACTTATATACATGTTACTACTAGGTTAATTTGTTCCTAGATATTGTTTACGGGTTCACATTTACCACTAACGGTATTTTACCCGTTCCTTTATATTAACCGGGTTAAAATTACCAAACCTGTTTTTGGGGTGTTACAAGTCTACCATCCTTAAAGGAGGTTTCGTCCCTGAAACCTTTCTCATTCCTACTATACTAATTCTACTCTTACTTTCTCATCTATTCATTCACGATTCTCACTACAATATGAATGCATTCGAGATCTTGGCAAAAGTTTTATTCATGCATAAACATGATTGTACGCATTGTCCCTACATTCTTAAATAAAGTAAATTACTTTCATAATCACATATAAGTGAAAATCTGATCCAGAGCTCTTATTAGTGTCGTTTCCATTGTATGATGCTAGTTCCTAGCAAACATCCTCACTAGCGATTCATTCATTGAATTCATTCAATATGCATACTAATGCAAAAACGTACTTAAGGTTATATCAAAGTTTTTGCTCACACAAACCTAAATTTACGGTTTGTTTCTACCTTCCTAATTAAGCATAATACATTCATACATTTACTAATCGTAATAAATCGATTAATTCCATCTTACTCATATATCACACATAATCTTTCATTAATGCATTAGTCATATGAGTACTTATCATGAGTTTACCTCGGCATTCTACTGTTGGCATTCTTTCCGAGTACTTCCATTGGCACATGGTATTTTAAACCGTGTACATACATATATTACCAACATTCATTTGGGGTTGTTATTACCTCTAGGTAGTTATTATTTTATTTTCGTTAATCTTGAGCAAACCACAACATTCCATTACTAATGTTCCTTCTAATTACTTTCATATTCATATGACGGATTAGCATATCATCTTACGCATACTATAAACATTCGATAATCTATTAATACTACAACAAAACTACTCTTTCTATTCTTACTTATTCGTACTTGACACGAGAATGAATCATCTTTCTAGGATTGCTATCGTTACTTTTACTTTGCACGCCTTTCGGTTAAACATCGAATTATTTCATTCATACCACTTTATTATTTGCACTCTCTTCATGCACTACTTATATTATTTAAGTAAGTATGTTGCAAAATTTTCACCATAGGAGTATTCAGCTAATACCCCAAAATCTTCACTCGAGATCCTAATGGAAATTTTTTTTAGATAAAATGTCTTCTTATGTTGACCAGAAAAAGGTCAAACATTTCATACTTATCTAACCACTTGTTAGTTCGTAGGTCGTATTCAATATACCAATTCATACTTATCATTCATGAGTTAAAAAATTTTACTAACCTTGCATTTATTGCATAAATCATCGATCCGCGACCCGGATTGGCCCACTTCTTCATGAGTCCAAGCCAGAACTGAATTGACCTCGTCCATCCATGTGATGAGCTTCTGCTCGTGCATATCCTTTTCCAACCCTTCTAGCTTTACTCACCAAGAGTTCTACCATTCTTATCTATAAAATGAACGATTAGCACATTTCATTTCCTTCAAGTATGGCGTTAATCAAATCATCTTGTTTACATACTAGCCATTTCTAGATTTTTTTAAAACATTAGTTCATTTGACCCATTTTATAACGGGTCAATACATGACCATTCTTTAACATATTATTTTCCTTTATTCGACTCGTTCATAACGGGTCAATACATAACCATTCTTTAACATACCAATTCCACTAGGTTCTTCGTTATATTCAGTGTTAATTCACCTATGTTCTTTCGCAAATCCCTTACTAATGGGTATCCTATATTACGCATTGCATTCCTTACATAGTGCTTTCAAAATTTGTAAATAATTATTTACCGACTTCTGCAGTTTGACTTTTCTAGGTAAAACTGCCATTTATTATTTATGGTTTACATATTTTGGGGTGTGTGTTGTACTTACTTCCGAACCATTATCCCATTGTTTTAGCATTTCTTGCACGACTTACTTTCCCATCCATACTTAAGCCATGCATCTGGGCCATAGCTTGTTGTTCGTCTCAACTCTCATGATTTGATTTCTAATATTCTTTCTTTCGATAAAGATTTATGTTTACGTACCGCTACAATCATTCTCTTGTTATACTATCGCCATTTACTTTATACTTACTCATATGACCTGTTTGACTCCATTATGGTCAAACTGTCGACACATTCTTATTTGGGTTAATTTTTATCCTTTTTATGCTTTAAATCCGTCTCACGGATTCAAACGTATCATTCATACTTTTCGTTCTTTCTATGTTTTGAATCTGTCTCATGGATTCAAACATATCAATCATACTTTTCATTCTTTCTATGTTTTTAATCCGTCTTGCGGATTCAAACATCTCATTCATGCTTTTCATTCCTTCTATGTTTTGAATCCGTCTCGCGGATTCAAACATATCATTCATACTTTTCTTTCATGCCTTTCATTCTTATATAGTACTCTCAATTTCCTTAGAGTCTTACAACTCCTTTCACCCACACGTCCACCTACTACTCAATTCTATCGGACATACCTGCGATAATTATCAGGGTCTCACGAATGTCATATGCTTCTTGCGTATTGGCTTGGTGCGCAATCCACATACTAGTTTTGTGCCTTCATGTAATCATCACCTTATGTCCGAAGAAGTGAGTTTCAGTTTCGTGCAACATCTTTAAAACCTTACCAAGACAATATCATTGTCTCTCGTTTAATACTTACCCTCCCTAGGAGATTTCTTCCTTTTTCTTTAACACCGGTACCCATACATATTAATATTGTTTACCTAGGGTCCATCTATCTATTTGCATATTTGCCTGCTTTGGTATTCATCATAGACTCGTGGATCATCCTCTTCAAACACATATGCTTACCTTGCACATAACATACTGTTGGTTTCTTTATATGCATTCATAAGTACATACTTACATTCACTTCTACCTTTGAATCTTGATCGAGTCTTCGATTGTACGGGTTCCTTGTCACAAGAGCACACGGGTTTGATTTCAAGTACTTACCTCCTCGTACTTAAAATCTCTCAAACCAGGGCTCTGATACCAACTTGTAAGACCCTAACACGATTTAATTGAAAAGACGCAGCGGAAAATACGAACCTTAAAAAAAATTTTATACATGTCCTAACATACTAAATAACCATTTAAGGATAACTCAATTAAAATAAGAGTTAATTACACAAATGGGTCCTGTGGTTTATACCTATTTTCGCCTTTGGGTACTAACTTTTTTTTAACATGTTTAGGTTTTATGGTTTCAATTTTGTAACACCTTTGGGTACTAACACCAAAATTAGTTAATTAATGACTAAAATACCCTTGCATTTTTTTAAGTTTATCAATGTAACACATTTGGGTACTAACAACTAATTTTATTTAAGTTTAAATCAATTTTACAAAATCTATTTATTTTTTATTTTTCATCTTTTTATTAACTCTCTTAATTAACATAAAGTCTATTTATTTTTTTATTTTCATATTTTTATTAAATTTCTTATTTAACATAAAATCTACTTGTTACACCAGTATTTCTTTTAAATAGATTTTTTTTAATAATGTAAACCTTACTCGTTTTCACTTTTGGATAGAAATGATTGATAATAATAAAAATAATAATAATAATAAATATCTTTCATGTAAAACAATTTAAGCCTTTTTTTAACTCGTTTTTTGTTCATTTACATTTTACTATTTTAGTAAGATATTTAATTTACATAAAACTATATAGCTAGGTAATTTAGATAAAACAAAAAAAATTAAGCCTTATTTTAACTCGTTTTTTTGTAAAAAAAGATATTAAATTTACATAAAACAATATAGCTAGTATATTTTACTGGTGTAACTAGTAGATTTTATGTAAATTAAATATCTTTCTAAAATAGTAAAATGTAAATGAACAAAAAAAGAGTTAAAAAATGGCTTAATTTTTTTTACATGAAAGATATTTATTATTATTATTATTATTATTATTATTATTATTATTATTATTATTATTATTATCAATCATATATATTCAAAATTGAAAACGAGTAAAGTTTACATATATATGATTGATAATTTAATAATAATAATAATAATAATAATAAATATCTTTCATGTAAAAAAAAATTAAGCCATTTTTTAACTCGTTTTTTTTTGTTCATTTACATTTTACTATTTTAGAAAGATATTTAATTTACATAAAATCTACTAGTTGCACCAGTAAAATATACTAGCTATATAGTTTTATGTAAATTAAATATCTTTTTTACAAAAAAAAAAAACGAGTTAAAAAAGGCTTAAATTTTTTTAGTTTATCTAAAATACCTAGCTATATTGTTTTATGTAAATTAAATATCTTTCTAAAATAGTAAAATGTAAATGAACAAAAAAACGAGTTAAAAAAAGGCTTAAATTGTTTTACATGAAAGATATTTATTATTATTATCATCAATCATTTCTATCCAAAATTGAAAACGAGTAAGGTTTACATTATTAAAAAAATCTATTTAAAATAAATACTGGTGTAACAAGTAGATTTTATGTTAAATAAGAAATTTAATAAAAATATGAAAATAAAAAAATAAATAGACTTTATGTTAATTAAGAGATATAATAAAAAAGATGAAAAATAAGAAATAAATAGATTTTGTAAAATTGATTTAAACTTAAATAAAATTAGTTGTTAGTACCCAAATGTGTTACATTGATAAACTTAAAAAAATGCAAGGGTATTTTAGTCATTAATTAACTAATTTTGGTGTTAGTACCCAAAGGTGTTACAAAATTGAAACCATAAAACCTAAACCTGTTAAAAAAATGTTAGTACCCAAAGGCGAAAATAGGTATAAACCACATGACCCATTTGTGTAATTAACTCTTAAAATAATTTCATCATTCATCTTTTAATTTATATATTTCAAATATAACATGTGACTAAGACCAAGTGACCATCCTTCCATACAATTCACGTTCTTTGACTCGATCTTCACTCGCTTGTCCCTTGTGATTAATAGTAATGATCTGTGTAACCTGTGGTCACTGTGGCACCTGGGGAAAATTCATAGTCATCTTGATCTAACACCGTGCTGTTTTGGATTGCTTATCAAATTTTGGGGAGAAATTTCTTTCAAGTTAGGGATGATGTGACAATCTGGGATTTCAAGTTCTTTCCACTACTTACCACTTGATTTGTTTATCCTGTTTTGGCTATTTGTTTTATGTGTGGTTGTTGAGATTAGAGTTTGGATGGTTAGTGAATCCATTTGTGGAATGATATCGATTATTAAAGAATTGTGAAAGTTTATGAGTTTGTTTAATGTTGGACTAAACACACTCGACCAAACATTGGACATATGTCATCTTGAGCCCGACGAAACTTATGTTTTGTCTATGGAGTCTTTCGCCAAAGGGGGGGGGAGGGGCTTTCGGCCCAGCTCATTCCTCAGGCCCAACACTCCCCAAGCTTTAAATCGAGCCCAATCTGTTAGTGCATTATGTCTATTGACTTCGTCTTGTATCGAGTCTTGTAATAGGATACAATAGGATAACCAGTGCTCGAGGTGCTAGAAACTGAGTTTAGTGGATTTTATGCTAATTCCGCTTGAAACTGAAAAAGCCATGTTCAAGCGAAATTAACATTGTTAATTACGCTTGAACGTGTCTTGGTCATTTCAAGCGGAATCACCTCCATTATAAATAGGGCACTTGTCTGTTTCATTTGTAGCGGAATTAGAGTCTTGTATTCGGTAACGAAGTGCTGCCGGATTGTCTCCAGGTGCTGTAATACTATCAATTCAATACAAGAGACATTTAAATTGAATCGAGCATCCGTGTCATTGATTCCGCCTTTGATTCGGATAAACAACTCTTCTGATCGACTCATTCGGGTCGTACAACGATCCTACAAGTGGTATTAGAGCACATGAGGAAGAGTTTAGCTTGATATCATCTGTTTTCTGACTTCTACACCTTCTTTTTCAAATTGTACAAGATTTCACGGTCAAAATGAATTGAATTTTTCACAGTACATGCGAAATAGTGTTTTAACAAAGCCTTGAGAGAATCAGACCTAAATACGGATTAAAAGTGACAACAACAGGCCAAAAACCTAATTCCGCTTGAACGAACATTTTGATTTCGCTTGAAAAGTCTAGCTGATTTCGCTTCAAGTCGTTATTCCGCTTGAATTTAGCACCTGATCTCGCTTGAATCAGTAATTTCGCTTGAAAAGAATCAGTTATTTCACTTGAAAGTCCGGATTCCATTTGAAGTTCTAATTTCGCTTGAAGTGTCATCTAGGGATTCCGCTTGAATATGTGATTTCGCTTCAACTAGTGATTTCGCTTGAGATTCTTATTCCGTTTGAAAGTGGATTTTTTTTGCGTCAAGATCATTTCACGTCAATCGAGTGTCAGTTTATTTTAATTTGTTTGATATTTTTTAGACTGATTGTGTTTGTTTGATTGTTTTGTCTCCAGGTACATTGATTCAAGAATTTTCATCATGGCTGAAGAATTCTACGACACTTTCTACAAAGCGTTTACCTCAGATACGTTGGAAGCTTCAGATGTTACACCAAAAGCGATAACAAAATCAATTAAAGACAACATTAAACATGATAACTTTTATGGAACCTATTCAAAACCACTGAAGCTTGATAATATTGAGGATTATGTTTGGTGGAAAGAAAAGTTTATTAACTGGACTAAAGCGTACGCACATGAAAGTTGGTTTTGCTTGGAATTTGGCTATGATAAACCTACTGATGACAAAGGAGAAGAAATCCCACTTAAGAGTTTTCAAGAAGAAGACAAACGAAGATTTTCATATGAGCAGAAAATGATCGCTTTGATTCAACAATGGATTCGAGATGATATTTTTTCGTTGTTAAATCATGATGGGTCTTCGAAATCTATATGGGAAGCTTTACGGGTGAAAGCTGAGGGGGGTAAACAAATCAAGAATAACAAAATTGCGTTATTAAAAAAGGAATTTGATTTGTTTGATAGTTTGAAAGGAGAGACTGTTAGACAAATGATTGAACACTTTTGTCACCTAAAAATTGAACTTGAAAGGTTTGAAATTGTGAAAACAAGAGAAGAAATAATTGACAAAGTAATTGAAGCGTTACCATGAGCTGATCAGTGGCAAACGTTTGTATTCATATTGAAAAATGATGCATTGTATGATACAATTTCTCTTGATGTTTTGTTAGAAAAAATTGAGAGTCATGATCTGGAATTGCAAAAGCAAAGCAAAATGAGCAGTTCATCACATCATCAGAATGTTGGTCTGTATTACAAAGGCAATTTACCTTCGGTAAATCTGATAGTTCACCAAAGACAGCATTCAGTGGTGAGAAGATGAAAGAACCACAAACAATCTCATCGAGCTACAATTCTGGATATCATTCATCTTCAAAAACAAGTCCTGCAGAAGCAGAGGAGATATTGTGCAACATTGCTCTTAAGTTGAAAAATTCTCCTGCAATGAGCATCAATGCAGCAAATGAGTTTCCTTGCATCTTTTTTGGAATCGTATGAAGGTCTGGTAGCTGGAAAAATTGGAAATTCCGAATTAACCAAAGAAGACTACGACCAGATTGATCCGGAAGAGATGGAACTCATTGACATCCGTTGGTGTCTGGCAAGTTGCATTCGCAGAGCTTAAAAATACATGGAGATTACTGGGAAGCAATCATTGGGCGGTCCATCAACGAAACTTGGATTTGACAAATCCAAAGTGACCTGCTTCAAATGTAAGCAAAAAGGTCATTTCAAGAGAGAATGCAATAATTCTGCAGCTGGTGGAAATGAACATCCATTCAATGATGATTACTACCGAAAGGCAATCTACCACCGAAGCAAAGAAGAGCCGAAAATGATTGAAGATAAACCCAAATCAAGAGCTTGTGCAGTTTTCCATGATGATGAGGGATTTGACTGGAGTCAGATTTATCCAGAAGAAGATTGTATTGATTATCGATTCAAAATTAGAACAAAGGAAGATGCAGAAATTCTTCACAAAAGACATGATCATTATGCTTTTGTTGCTAAAATTCAAGAGGAAAACAAAGAAGAAAAAGGCACATCTGAGATAAAAGAGAAAACTCGAGAAGAGATTTTGAGAGAGAAAACTGAGAGAAAAATTTTCATTACTGGATGCAAAATGGAGAAAATGCAAGAATAATATGAAAATGCTGTTCGAAACAAAAGATGGGATAAGAAACAAGAATGTTTTGTCAATAAAGAAGGAGAACCAGTTGTTCCCAGAAGTGACATAGTTCACGATGATGTTCTTCTAGTAATTCCTCGATCCGACGAATATTATTCTAATGTTGCAAAAGACAAAACATATATAAAAAGGCTGGATAAAATCATTAGAGATGCTATGACAAAAAATCTGAGGAAGAGGTATGAAGAAAGAATGAAAAAGAATATTGAGAATCTGGTGAATGATTTGAAGAAGGTAGCTGAGGAAGTTCACGTTGAAGCAGTTAAAAAAGAAGATGTGAAGATTGCTGAGGATGTGAAGGTAGAAAAAATTGAAGAGAATAAAGAAGTTGAGAAAGTTGTTATTGAAGAGCAGCAGGTTGTAGAAGATGAGAGGAAAATTGAAAGTTTGGCTGAAGTGAAGGATGAGAATTTGAAGGTTGCTGGTGATGTTGGTAATGAGGTTGGTGTTGAAGGAAATCAGACAGATGCAGCAGAAAACACCGAAGTATCAATTACTGATGTAAATTCTGATTCTGAAACTCAAATCAAAATCGGTGAACAGTGCAAGAAATGCATGGAAACGTGCAGTGCTTGTACTGAAAAGATGAAAGGTTCAGAACAAGAGATCTTGAATTCACAAAAATTGAAGAAGTTTTCAAAAATAAATGCAAAGAAATGTTAGAAAACGAAAAAGTTTTGAAAGATAATGATGAAAAACTTTCAGGAAAATGTAAAAAGATAGAGAAAGAAAATGAAGTTTTGAAAGAAAATGTTTTGAAAAAGATAGAAGAATGTGATAAAAAAGAGAATGCTTTTCAGGATATGAAAAAGGAGTATGATTCAATAAAATTGGCTTATCACATCACAAAAGAATCATATGAAAAAGTAAAAAGTGAAATGAAACTTATTCAATCAAGATTTAAATATTGTTCTGAAACAACTGATACGTATAAGAGAAATTATGAAATAAAGCAACAAGTTGTTAATTCTTACATTGAGGATGTTGCTAAGCTAAAACGTCAGATTGCTGATTTAGAACCGGATAATAACAAGGTAAAAAGTTATCACGCGTCGTCATATGTGCTTGAACGTATTTTCAATATAAAACCGGAGGATGGTGAGTCTGAGCAAAACAAGAAAGGCATTGGCTCAGAGTTTCATCAAGTTCCACCACCGGAAAAGTTTGTGTTTTATGATGATGAAAAGGTCGAAAAAGCTTTCAACATGGTAGATCAATTGCCAGATAACATTGACATAACCTATTCCAAATCTGATGATTCTAGTGATTCAGAGGTGGTAGGTAAGGTCGTTGAAAGTGTGTTGAAAGAAGAGTCAGTTGATACAGGTAAAACTGAATCACAGGATGAAAATGAAGGTAATTTTCATTATGGTTATCTGAAAAACTCAAAATCTGAGAAAAATTTGAATGAAGATTCAAAAGGATTGGTTTATACCATGATTGGATCGGACAAATTATTCTTAGATGTTGTATTCCCGATTCAGAATGTGATTTCAGAGAAGGTTGATAAAGTTTTCAAAATGGTTGAGATGAAAAGTCTGAGATTCCAAAGTTTGCTGGAAAAGGTCACAAAACTTTTTATAATAAACCTGGTTACAAGAAGAAAAACATGAAGTTGGTTGGGTTATAAGAAGAAACAAAATTGGAAGAAAAATGAAACACAAAATTTTCAGACAAAAATGAGTTTTGTTCAAGGAAAAAGTTTTGAAGAAGAAAAAGAACTTCAATTTGGACAATAGTCTAATGAAAAGTGTTTTGCTCAAAAAAAAGCAACAACCACAGGTCAAAGATGTTTCAAAAAGAACATGTTTTAAATGTGATCAAATTGGACATCTTGCACGAAAGTGTCCAAATCTGAAACCTGTAGATGTTGACAAAAAGAAGTCTGATAATGTTGAGAAACAAAGATCTGAGAATGTGAAACAAAGGTCGACCAGATTTGATTCAAAACAAACTTGGAGACACAACATAAAAAAGTTTGTTTCGAACCAAACTTGGAAATCAAACCAGAATAGGTTTGAGTCTAGACAGATCTAGAATTCTCACACACCCAGATTAAGAACAATACAAAGTTGCAAAACAACTGTCGATGCAACAAAACCAAATGAATTTTGGAAACCAAAAGTTGTTGTTAAAAAACAAAATGTTCAAAAAGATTCACATTTTTATAAAAGAGGTGCTCCGAAAGGTCAAACATGGAGTGTTAAGAAACAAGTGATTTCGGTAAAAGATGAAAAAGTTGAAGTTAAAGTTGAAAAAATCTTTGATGACAAAGATTTTTCGAAACTGCTTAATACATATTGTGTTGAAATGCCTAAGGTCCAACAGACCTGGGCTAAATTGTTCAAGTGATTAAGTAGTCTGAATGTGCAGGTGCTCAAGAAAACTGAAGATTGTGAAAATGGTATTTGGAGCAGCCTGGCACAACGAGGAGAGGAGGCTGCTGAATCCTGTGTTGGTTAAAACAGGGAGTTTGTTTGATTTCTGTACATAAATAAACAATATTTCAAAAAAAAAAAAAAAACCCTAAAAATTGAAAATTTTGAAAAACCAAAAATATGTTTTTGTTTTGTCAAAAATATTAAAAAAATACAAAAATATGTTGATTGAATACGCCGAAACCCTCACGGCTGAACAAACATGATTAATTTCACAAGATTGAAAAACGGTTTTCAAACTGTAAAATATCAATGTGTTGTAAATCATGGGGGTATGTTATTTTTTGCAAATCAGTTCATGAGAAGCAGAAAATGGATGGCGAGATAAAGCTATCAGTGTTGGTTGTCAAATTTTCTTTAAATGATTTTGCATTTTCGGGGGAGTAATATTTTGTTAGAAAATCCAAAAACATTTGAAAATTTGAAAATGGCAAAAACATGATAAAAACTTATTGGCAAAAAGACAAAAACATTAAAAATAAAAATGAGTTTTTGTGTAAAAAGAGGAAATGATAGTACATCAGTAGACAGTTACAGTATGCTAATGAATTGGAAAGTCAAAATGTGTTAAACGATCTCACCATGGATGTGTCGGTAGATTTTTATACATTTAGTAAACGTTTTCGGGATATAAACCTAAATTCAAACTTGCTTATTTCGTGGGGAACACTACTTGGATATATAGGTAACCCCTGAAATCTTGTTTGAAAGGTCCCTCTTTCTGAGATACTAGGTCTTTATACTCAGTGATATCTAGGGTATTATCCCGGGACTTCTGATTTTGCGGAAGCAATGGCCTAGTCCCCGTATAATACTTTCTGCTTGCTTGAAATATAGCATCGCCCTCAGCATAAAAAATGATGAAACATTGAAAAATGCTAATCATGTGCTGTTGAAGAAAAGATTCTCTAAAGGGAACACACCTAAAGTCGAACCGTCTTCTCTTTGCTGAAAAAAGTTCTGACCTGAGCTCTCACGGTCTCGCAATTTAACCCTTTACAGATATCATCTAGGTATACTCACCTGTAAGACTGAATATTGGGATCTGGATACGGGAGTATATTCAAGAGGTGGGACACATGAATAAGTTTAAGTTCTTAATACACCTAATTCGTATCCTGAATCAGTTGAAATTTGTGTGAAAATTTAAGTGGATCAGTATATCGACAATCTAAGTGAATTGTTTAATTCTTAATGTGTAACTAAGCTCAACGGTACTTGTGACTTGTCAAAAACTGATATGATCCTCTGACGCAAACTCAAACAAAAACATTGTTTGTAAATATATTTGTATATATTTCTTTATTGCTTTATATTTCAGGGAATACAAAAAAAAAATTTATTCTGCTTTATTTTCGACAACCGATGTCTGAAATGCTGAGTGTCAAAATCTAAGTAAGCTGATTGTGTTTCTGAAAATAAAACAAGTTCATCAATTTGAGACATGATTTTTTAACAAAAATCAAAAACAGTTTGTAATATCTCCAAGGTCATTAGTTTGAACTTGGATGATTAACTGTGAGGGATTTGGATGCTTATATTGTTAAAGAGCTAGTTTCCGATTCGATTCGATGAAACTGCCAAATTCATGAAAATTGTTTGTTTAGAATGTTTGGAAGAGCCAGGTTATAGTTCCTGGATATTTGAAAGTTTAAAATGCTGTTACTTATAAATGTATGAGTGTTGCAGATGTGATACCAGACTACGATCCCCAAAGCAGAGTTTAAGGGGGAGTCTGAAGACGAGCTCAAAACAAGGGGAGCTTGTAACCTGAGAGCAAGGTGTCGATCCCTAAAGCACGGAAGCTTGAAGAAATGGGGAGCCTGAAGAAAGAGAGAGCCAGAGTTAGATCCTGGTACAGCATTCAAAGATAGAAGCTGATCAAAGAAGATAAAGATTGATGGATGCTTACAGTGTTAGACAATTTGGAAAGAGCATGAAGACTGATCAAGACTGAAGATGTGTCATGATAAAGACTCGACACTGAAGACTTCGTCAACATCCAAGGGGGAGTCTGTTAGTGCATTATGTCTATTGACTTCGTCTTGTATCGAGTCTTGTAATAGGATACAATAGGATAACCAGTGCTAGAAACTGAGTTTAGTGGATTTTGTGCTAATTCCGCTTGAAACTGACAAAGGCATGTTCAAGCGAAATTAACATTGTTAATTCCGCTTGAACGTGTCTTGGTCATTTCAAGCGGAATCACCTCCATTATAAATAGGGCACTTGTCTGTTTCATTTGTAGCGGAATTAGAGTCTTGTATTCGGTAACGAAGTGCTGCCGGATTGTCTCCAGGTGCTGTAATACTATCAATTCAATACAAGAGACATTTAAATTGAATCGAGCATCCGTGTCATTGATTCCGCCTTTGATTCAGATAAACAACTCTTCTGATCGACTCATTTGGGTTGTACAACGATCCTACACAATCCAACATGAGGGTATTTTCACACACACAAACTTGTGCACGGCACCGTTATTCTTGAACACTCACGGCAGCAAACCCTAGTTCCCTCTAGCGATTGGTGGCAGCCCACCTCCCTTCTCTCGACATCTCCTCATCTTGCTGCAGGCAATCCAGTCTCCATCGTGTATCTCGGTTAGTCTACTGATGTAAATTGTTGTGTGCCTTCTGGGTAGATAAATGTATCGATTGTAACTTAGACTTTTGGTGTGCTGTTATGTCTAGGATATGTGAATGTGATCTAGATAAACACTAGTAATATGTACGATCAGGGTGTGATTTAGTGTTGTTTATAGATTGTTGCATGCTGAACGATTGAAGGAATGTGTTAACTAATTGGCATGGGTAATGATGAGAAACAGTGGTAGCGGCAATAAATGTTAAACCAATTAGATAATAGGGTTTTGGTAATTGTTGTGCAGCATGTTAATTCACAGAACATGATGAGTGGTTACTGATATAACTAATTGATTAATTCAATCCGGTTTGCTAGTGATGTATCGGCTGCTAGAATATTGATTAGGGTTTCTGTGATCTAGTATTGGAATGAAACAGCATGATGACGAAACACTTAGGTGTTTCGCCACCTCTTTTAGCCGACGAAACATAGTGTTTCACCGCCCCTTAACTCGACGAAACTTGTAAGAGTTTCGCCATGATTGTAACTCGACGAAACCTAAAAGTTTCGCCATGTCTGATCTTTCGTCGGATGCCATCTGAGAACTATCTTAACAGAACAATTGATATAGCATGAACTGTGTTTGGTGTGAATATTTAGTTACGCGTTTGACTGAGTTATTGCTTATGTAACCCACGAGACCTGCTAATTGTGTATTGATGATTAGAATAAGCATGGCTAGGTGTTTTACTGATACATTACTTGTGGAATGTGAACTGATTTATGTGATTAACAAACCCAATCGATAAATGCTATTTAAGAGTCTAGTACATGAGGGGTGAACTGTAAAGGAACGGGGTATGTGCTACACGTTAAACTATGATCGTGGGATAGATGCAAACTGTGACTGACGTTGTTAGTAACCCTTGTTGGAAACATGAACTTGTGATTATAGACGTGCATGAAACCTAAATGTTTACTATGTGATACGTGTTTTGGATACGTGATTGTGAAACTGATTACTCTTGGTAACCAAAGTAGGGTTTGGTTGACCAACTGGGAACGGGTAAGGTAACGAAACATACCGAGCGAATCTAAGGTGAGTTCACTGCTCTTTTTCCAAGAATGCATCCCGGGGAGGGATATCTGGTAATTGTTCCGGGGAGGAATGTCGGGTTATTGGGATGTTGGTTATTACACTCATTTCTATCATTAAGACCCTTACATCTACCGATTGTTGCAAAGGAGGCAACAAGGTTATTAGTTGATAGCGCTATAAGGTTTGGCACCCTCACATCGTACCGGGGATGACGGGCGTGAACTAATTACCTTAACCACTTGACCAATGTTTTGATAGAGACATTGGGGTTGGGCAAATAAATCTAGTAGCCATCTGCGGTAATCGAGTTAATAAAAACATCAAATCAAATCATTGAATCGTCTTATACTCATATCTGGTAACTAAAACGTGTTAACAAAACTTTGAACTCACCAGCGTCGTCTGACACACTTGTCTGCATGCTTGCAGGATTATAGGTTTATATCATCGGGACTTCCTGTCTGGGATGCTGGAGTGGTCATGGGTCGAGATACATGCAGTCGCAATACAAGCTTAATGGTTTATGTACACATGGTTTATGAAACACTTAACAAATGAGATATGCTTCCGCTATGTAAATGAATTATATGTAACGTTTCGTAATACTTTATGCTAATGAATGAAAGTTTTATTTAAATATATTTATGAGTTCAATGTGATTGGTGGCTAAGATCCTGGTAAGTCACACGCCCGCGGTGTTTTCCGCAAGTGGCATTTTGGGGGTGTGACAGTCATCACATACATTCACATTATTAGTACTTGGTGACATTAAGCGTAATCTAAAATACGTAATTAAACAGCCATATCACATTCCATTCTTAAAAGCATGTCATCCGGATAACTCCCCGACTTCCAATTTTACATTTCCGTGTCAATCCTTTAATGATCTAACAATGATGTACCTGCACTTCATATCATTCTCCATAGCAACATGATTAGTACCATTTATATTTGTACGCATGAAACCCATGCCTTTGAATGTACAAAATATATTCATTAGTACATACTAAATCTAAAGTGCGTGCTTACATATTTTTTTGTCTAAACCTTACATACACCTTGAAATTCTATTACATTTGGACTTACTAATAGAGCCACCTATAAATTCGTACTACATATAATCAATGTAAATTTTATTTATATACACATGTACAATCACAATCATTCAATTTCCTCCAAGCACATTACTTTGTTAGGCACATCATTTTCCGTATATAAACATGCTTACGTATTAGTTCTGTCCCTTAACATGTGACATTCTTTGATTGTTTGACCCGTTCATGACGGGTAAACACGTTGACCGTTCTTTCACTAAAGCACTCTTAGTTCATTTGACCTGTTTATGACGGGTAAACACTTTAACCAATCTATTATATCATCATTCTTAATACTATTTTAAATCATCATGTTGTACTAATTAATTATGCTGCTGTAATTCAACATTTTCAGCCTTTTAACTTTCGAATCAGGTTTTCAAGTAAACTAATGAAACGTAGCTTATTAAAATAGCTCTCCAGACATATAAAGAACGTCTCCATAAGATGTATACAAGAATTTATATGAATTTTACAAAAACAGGACAGCAACACGTTTTGCTTCAATCACCATGCTGTACTAATTAACGATGCTGCTGTAATTATGCATTTTCATCCTTTTAACTTTCGAATCAGGTTTTCAAGTAAACTAAAGAACGTCTCCAGGAAATAATAATAATACGAATTTTAATTCCGAAAATCTCGTACTAATGCATAGTAAATTTTGCTTACACTCGTACTGGGTCGAAACAACCCATTTTTACTTTCTTTATAGACATAGCAACCAAAGATACAATCTAACGGGTTTAAAAGACGGACATACTAATAATTTTATATGCATTCTTAAAATAGAAGTAAGACTAACTTACCTTTACCCGTAGAAATGTCGTCACCATTTCCCTTGTTTGCCATGTTGTCTTCAAAGCTTTGCCATTCCTATCTTGGAAACAAGTTCATTCCTTTAATCATTAGACTATACCTTGTGGTTATACAAGCCATTCAAATATATTGATAATAATCCACAAACTTTTCTACTAGATTATTGACTATATAGTCAACCCGTTCGACCCATTTATGAAAATACTTGCACTATCCATTTTAATGCATATAGACACTTCAAACACACCTTAACAATCCTAACCATTCATCCAAAACAACATTTAGTGTTTAGGCAACGGGTATATGGACAATCATTAATGTTAAGTTCATCATACACATTCTTTTCGCTGCTGTACATTATGTACAACAGCTGTTCTCGCCCTATTTTCGCCTTTATACGATCTGAATTAGCTCAATATGTTCACATACAAAATTTAATACACCCTGATAGCTTTCCAACCATATATGACATGCCTTAAACCGAGCTACGGTTGATTTTATATGAATTTTTCAAAACAGGTGCGCAACAATAATTGCTTCCAATCAGCTTTGCTAATCTTTTGGAATTATGAACCAAACTCAACTTTAAATAATCAATTCATGTTTATAATTTATGCTAAGCATCATAAACATGTTAGAGATCATATGATACAATAATTCTCACAAATTTCTATATATAACATGAACCACATTGAAACTACACATGCTTAAATGTATATGTGCATTAGCTAATAATTCAAGCATTTCATCAAACACTTGGTGTGCATACTACTTTCTAAGCACATAGTACAAGTATCCTATACTCATTTTCCCTTTTCTTGTTTTAATTAACCAAATACAACTAAACTCAATTAAGCTTTGCAATCATGCCCAACAATATCATCATATCTAACCAATTCATACAACAATTTGGGGTTTCTCATCCTACAATCACAAGCCCATTTCATACTTTTCATGAATAATCATTCATACATAACATATGTTCATTATTTCATAAAATCGAAGATTCCACAAAGCAAGAACACTTCCATTGTTACTTAATTCACTATGTTTCTCATGATTTACCTATCAATTCATCATCCCGTTGATTTTCTTCAATTAGAAAACTTCACCAACTATAAAATTTTAACATACCTTGTGATCCTCTTGTGTAGGTGATCATTAACTCATGCTCGTTAATGGGTTTAAGCTCCAATTTCCCTTCAATTTTGAAGATTCTTTATGAACTAGGGTTTGCACCCCTTTTCTTCTCCTAGAGATCGACACAGTGTGTGTGTGTGTGTGTGTGTGTGTTGTGTTTTAATTTTATTTATTAAAACTCATGTTTCCCTTTGAACAGTTTTGGTCCCTCAAGTTTTGTTTTGATTATATGTGAGACTAAAACTCATTGCCTTGTTACTTATATACATGTTACTACTAGGTTAATTTGTTCCTAGATATTGTTTACGGGTTCACATTTACCACTAACAGTATTTTACCCATTCCTTTATATTAACCAGGTTTAAATTACCAAACCCGTTTTTGGGGTGTTACACAAACAAATGGAATCAGAAGGTAAACATGCGATTTGAAATTAACACATGCAGTTGTATATAAAACATTGGATTTCCTATACAGATGCGATTTCTTAAAAAAAACACATGCGATTTCATGCTTACAATTGATTTTTGATTTCGCATGCCATGTCATGTATAGCATGCGATTTTGATTATGAGTTATTAAGATTCAATAATTTTTGTCTATAGAGATACTACAACCAGATGATACAGGATTGACAAATACAAATGATGGAGGAGTAACAGACACCCTTATTACAAATATTCAAACTGCGGAAATGGGTGTATACGCTTACAAACCACCTATCCAAGGTAAAAAACAATTTATATTAGAAAAAAAAATTTAAAGAACAAAATCTTATATTTTTTAACTTAAACTAGCCTACAAAAAGTGGTGAAACTGAAACTGGGATGGAAGCAACAATGAACTTAGGCGAATCTACACAAAACCATCTAGAAAAAGTTCAAGAAAAAAATACTTCCACAGGTACAACAAATCTACTCAGCTCAAAAAGGATAAACTTTTGACATTTTTTTACTAAAAGCATTCAAAAACACACTTGCAGATTATGGGCCAAACAATAAGGATAAATCTGAAACTGAAGTGGAAGCAGTTACTTTAGGAGAAACTACACAAAAAGACCCACAACAAACCGATTAAGGTATCAAAATTGAAAAGGAGCCAGAAGTGGTATGCCCTGAGGTGACGGCTGAAGAATTGCAATCGGTTGAATCGCTTTTGAGCCTGGAACCCAGCCTGGTAGTACATAAGGGAAAGAACCCAGGTAGGGGGAAAATGTAACATTCCCAAAATTTTAAATTTTAAAATAAAGTTATTACACGAATAAATCATGGGTAAGTTGCATGTTAGAAATATGAAGTACCTAGACAGGCCTAGGAACCATTTAATTATAAAAAATACATTATATTTGAACCTACTCAATTTTTAATGAAACTTGGTTCAAAATGTAGATATAAATATTATCGTTCTAATAACGTATTCATTGTTTTATAAAACGTGATATTTTAGAAGTTATAAGCGCCAAATAAGTGAAGCAGCTGAATTAATTATAATATATAAATAAACAATAAAATATTAATAAAATTGTAACTAAAACATTTCAAATGGTAGATGCACGAGTGCATGTAAGTACAAAAAAAAAATCAAACCAAACATTTAAAACAAATGGTGTGTACGTGGATGAGTTAGGCTTATTATACGTGTCTTGTTTTGAGAGATGTGAATCTTTTACTTCATGTCTAAGAAACATGGAAAGGTTAGTATAAATATGCACTCACAAACCACTTTCAAGTTGCTCAAACTTTTTTTTTCTACTCCTCCCATGTCTCGTTTCCCCCTCTATTTCTCTAAAATAAAATTTCCTATAATAATAATAATAATAATAATAATAATAATAATAAAGCCCTGCCATGTTTTAAGTATTGTAACCCCTGATCACTGAGTCAATATCTTGTTCGATTGATTCAGGACCAACCAACACATGTCAAGGCTCTGCCCGACTAAGCACGTTGGGGTTCTGTCTCGTGACGTAGGGATAAAACTGAATTGGGTTACTATACTTAACGCGAGTACATTATATATTTTGTTAAATAGTTCAAGATATAACAACCCTCCTTAAAATAAATTGGACACCCCTAAACGCTCCTAAATAAACCCTGTATGTGAAAAACGGACCCGAATAAAAGCTATATTAATAAACAACATATAAAACAAAATTCCATAGGCGCTCGCGAGGCGCGACGGAGATAGCAAAAGCAGTCGCGGGCCGCGACAGCTGTCCACCAGCCGCACCAAATCGTAACACGTGGCGTGACACGCATCAAGACTACCCGTTTACTCATCAACCCTATACGAGACACATGGTCTATCGCGGACTGCGAAGGCCGAGCCTTGATCTGCCGCGGGGCGCGACAGACTCCGAATTCAACTATAAATTGAGCAGCAGCGTCACATTTCACAGTCGCTCAAATATTTCTTTCTCTCTCAACACATATAGGCGAAAATTATAATCAAAGTACCCTCTAATTAGTAAAGCCCTGCCTCGTTGTAAGTATCATAAACCCCGGTTACGTATTAGATACGCTGCCCCGATTGATCTAATGCTCCGTAATGACTGTTGAGCCTCTGCCCGGCGTAGTCGTTGGAGTTCTGTCTCGGGGAGGGTATAACTAATGTAAATATGGGTTATTATACTAACGCGTGTGCATTGTTTATTTAACTAGATTATAACCAGGAAGTCACAAGGAAATACCTAAATTAGCAATGTGAGTAATCCTCCTGTTTGCTAACTGTTTTACAAAGCCTCAATGTTTTAAATTATATTTCACAATGATTGAGTATTTGTAATTCTACAATTATCGTCGGTATGTTGGGGTTTTGTATACAAAATTTGTTACTACACTGTGAGTAGTAATATGACCACCAGTCATTCATTGACAGTACCGTGGGTGGTAAACTGATGAAACCTGTTTGATTAAATTGGGATTCGCTCACCAGTATTTCTTGCTGATAAAATATTTTAAACACATGTTTCAGGTAACTTAGTATGAAGCCCATAAAAGCCAACTGGAGAGCACTGAAGGCTTAGAAAAGTGGCCATAAAAGTTACCAAATTAAAAAGGAGAATTGTTTTCAATAATTAGGGTTATCCTTAAAAATGTATTATAAATGAAAATCGGGTTTTGTCCCATTTATTTATTTTAAACATTATGGTGTTTAACTCTGATAAAAATATTTCCTAACTACGGTCCTGATGAAACTTTCCGCTGCCAAATTCATAAACACCAATACCATCAGACTGGCTCGCGGCTCGCGGCTCCCGCTCCCGGGAAGGGGTCGGGGGCTGTGACAAAAAAACTCAAAACCAACTCAAGCTGTAAAACAAAAAGGCAGTAAAGAAGAAGGTGGAGTACAATAAATGGTGAAACCAAAGGGGTTAAATGAACTCCTTTATAAGAAAATAGAAATGGTCAAGCTTCGAAATGAGAAAAGGTATGCAGACCTTGGAGAAGCATTTTATTCCCCTTTCTACAATAGAGTGGTTAACATGCACGAAGCACTCTTAGATCCTGAATTGAGTGTGATTCGATACACATTTACTACATTTGAAGGAATAGAGTAAGTAAAACAATTATATTAACTAAAAAACATCTATATATATACTCAAAATATTTAATTATTTATGTTTGCCTGGCAGATCAGTATTTTACCGATCAAAAATTGGGGTGTTCACCGTCAAAGGTATCTTCGAAAGCTTCTTCAGAGGTCAGTACATAGCACCAAACGGAATCGATGCATTTGTGGATGTTCTCAACCTTGAAGAAAAGAAAAGGGATAGAAAATCATCACTATACAGACTCTTCTTATTTAGCACAATGATGGTATGTTTGTCTAAACATTTTCGCATTTGATATCAAACAAAACTGCATATTTAGTGATTCCGCATACTAAATATAAGCAAATCGCATGTAAAACAGTTGAGACATTTCCTGTGAACAAAAAATAACATTTCGCATACTAAGAGATTTCGCATACAATATATAAGCAACCCGCATGTGAAATATTTTCAGGCATTATTTTGCATGTATAATTATCTTGTAATACATTACTTAACATTACTTGTAATTACTTAACATACAGACGGATATCACGTACAAGGATACTTACACAAACAACCTACGGCTAAACGTATTTGCCTCAAATTTTGAAGACATAATACTGAAAATATGAGGTAAAAAAACTTGAATCGGTTGACCTCGTGTTTAGTCCGGTACTACAAGGTGACCACTTCTATGTCTTGTGCTTCCACATGAAAACCGACAAAATTGAGTTGATTGACAATTTAGCAATTGAACAAGATTTTAAGGATAAATACAAAGGGTTTCCAGACACACTAGTAATACCAAACTTCTTCATATACATGTTATATTTATGTAAAGCTACTGACACAATGTTGCTATATTACAGAGAAGGGTACTGGTTTTATACCTACAAAAGGCTATAAAACCAACACCAACTATAAAAGCACTTGAAAAATCAGAGATAGAAAGAAAAAAAGAAAGAATGGAGAACACTTACTAACGGTATAGACTGTGAGGTGTTTACGATGCGTCATATAGAAACATACAAGGGGAAAACACCGTGGTTATCTAGGTTTGTGAATGAAAATGAAGTAAACAATAGACAGAAATCACAACTTCATCTCCTGAGACACAGATATAACAGTAAGATCATTCTATCCGAGTACAATTTGGAGCGTCCAAGAATAATTAAAGAGATAATTGCTTTCGATAAAAGGCCGAACAAAGACAGGTATATCAAAGATTTGGACAACAAAATCCTAGAGAGGTTGAAAGCATTTATTGGAAAGGAAAACCAGACTTGTTTGATGTTGATTTCTGTTGGATTATTATACTTGTTAGATTACAATTATGTTTTTAAAATCGCATGTTTGAAGTATAAAATCACATGTTTGACATTGGATTGTTTATAATATGCAAATATAGAAAATACACATGCGAAAATAAATCCCATGCAAATAACACAGCATGCGAATTATATGTAACATAAGAAACTTGTATGTTTTATTAAATAAAACACTAAAACAGAAAACTGCAAAGATACTAAATAAACAAGGTCATTCAAAAGATGAGAGGAACTTCATTTTCATCTCCATTGAACATCTTAAGATATTTATTGCATCCTCCAACTCTTTAACCTGCTTCTCATCCCTCTAACCCAGATCAACCATGAACATAACAACAATTTCTCAAAGACTACTCACTTGCATCTGTGTAACACCCCAAAAATATAGATTTTTATATTATAATTAAATGTCGGCTACGGTCAAGATAGAATAACTAGGAATAAATAACCTAGTTAATCATAAGTATTGAAATAATAAGAAAACTAGGTTAAAATGTCACACCCTGACTTTTGAGGAAGCGTGATTATGGTGTGACTTTCTTAATACCATTGCATTCAATCATAACAACAACTATATGTTAAAACCATAGATTCGTCATCCATTAAATAAGTTAAAAACATAACACCATTGTTTTGAAACGTAGACTTCAAACACAAGTTTTACAAACCATACGAATTGTTTTAAGAGTTCACTAAGGACTCATCAAAAGACATCAAATAAACCAAGGTTTGGAAGACGTGTCTCGTCTAGGATTAAGAGACCCAACCCAAACCTCAAAACAATGGATGACATCTTTATTCACAACGCAGCATGAAACTTCTAACGCCCGCCAGATCCACTTACTAATACCCTGAAATACATGTATTTTGAAAACATCAATGAAAGTTGAGCGAGTTCGTGTGTATGTATAAACCTTTGAATCCATTGTAAGTATGTATGTAAGTTTATAAATCCCGGTATGAAATCAACAAGGAAAACAGATCACCAATGGTTTGCAAGGCCATTGATATGTGTGACGTGATGCAGGTAGCTCAAACCTAGCAAATTTTGCACCGGGCTTCCGGCTGGAAGACATGGTCTACCCATGGGCCAACCCTGGTCCAACATGGGCGGGGCTCGCTACACCCAAATAGATCTATCACTCATGTCCCTCGGTCCTACAACGAGGATTGATGGCCTTAAGCGTTATGCCCACCATGCACATGATCTGAGGGTACCCTTCCTTAGCTAACCATACCAAATAATAATGTTTTTAAACAATTGTAACATGTACTTCACCCCCGAAGTTATAAAACTGAAAACAGTTAAAGAAAAGGGGGAACACGAAACTCACAGTCTTGCGTCTTCAACAATCGTAACTCGTACTTCTCCGGTGAACACGACTACCTACAACGTACTAATGTCTATTAGACGAACGGGTCGTGCCTTGGTTTAGAGTTAACGTTTCTGAGTTACGTTTCCTTTATGCCTTTGTTATTATTCCCAGTTATATAATTATTGTCAAAATAGTTAATATTTTAACTTAAATTATATTCATCGAATTTTGGAATAATTGTTAAACATATATATTAACTTAATACTTCCCAAGTATTAATACTTGTATTTCCTTCCCAAGGATAGGGGTATCTAGTACATGTGTATTAGCATTCTTGTATTTGTATATTTTGCCATGTATTGGTGTCGTATTCCGGTGGGTATTTATGTGTGTGAGAATACGTATTTTATTGTGTCCATTAAGTATTCATATACTTAAATTTATATTATACTTTCCTGAATATTATTTCTAATAAAAGTCCACATATATATATATATATATATATATATATATATATATATATATATATATATATATATATTTCCAAAATAATATATTTTCAAGTCTAACTTAGAAAATATATATAAACTTATTTTTATCAAAAATAATGTATTTCATGTTTACTCAAGAAAATATATATATTTTTCCCAAAAATAAAATATCTTCTAAAAATTCCAAGTAAACACGTATATACTTTTATTCACCAAAATCATATATTTCCTTCTTGTCAAAATATGATATACTCTTGTGTTAATCATAAAAATTATACTTTCGTTTCCTTGTGTCCAAAATATTATTTACCAAAATATACTTGCGAATATATTTTCCGGAATATTTTGTAAGTTACATTTCTTGTTTGGTTTTGCCAATATTTTATATGTAACTTATATACTTATTCCTTGAGATTTTGGTAATATTTTGGATGGTAATCCTTGGTGTTTTGATGTGTTACATTATTACATGCCCTAAAATAATATAACTAGTACACCAAGTATACAAATAATCACACATGTGTGTCTTCAATGTATATATATTCTAAATTTATATTTAGCCACTTTTGTTTATAGAAACCAACCTCCGATATTTGTATTTTGTAACCAAAATTTATGGCAATGTTTTTGTAACCATTTATTGTTGAAAATACACTTGTAAGTATATGTTTACAAATATTTTTCTAAGTGTTTATATTTTTAGAAAATTTTGCCATAGTTTCCCCTAAAAATGGAGGTTTCCATGCTTTCAAGCATATCATTTTCTTTTATAAAATCATCACAATCAATCCACAATCAACACTAAACAACTTACACTTACCAATTTGCCAAAATCATGCTTATTCTACTACTTCATGAACTTGAAAGTTTATGAAAATTTGTAGTAACTTGGTAGTTTGTTTAGTGAGCTTAGTTACCCTTTAAAGTGTGGTTGTTTATATAAAAACTTCATTCTTGAATGATTTAGGTGTTTACAACTTGTAATCATACTTTACAAAAATGTTTCTTCATGCAATCTTCTTGTTACACAAGTGTTTCTACACTTGGTTAATCACTAAAAACAAGTCTTGTTTATGTAAGAACCAAGATCTACTAAAACTCATATTTTAAACTTGGTTCTTTTGGAAAACCAATCATAAATTTTAGATCTATATGATTATTAACTCGCTTTGATTATTATTTTTCAAGAAACCAAAGTATTCTTCTTCAAGTTCATGATTTAAGTGTGGATGATCTTTCATCCTACCACATTCCCACTTTCTCATCTTGCTAAACTATGTTACTAATCATGATCTAGCAAGATGTTATGATGATCAACATCATTTCTACAAATAATCAAAGATCAACAAGCATACATCTCATAAACAACTTAGTTTCATCAAGATTACTTCATAAATCAAGCTTATGTTCATGTTTACTTCATATGATTCTTTAGTGTTCTTGTTATTTTTTATCATGATTCAACATTAACCACTAAAAATAGATGTAAACTAGAGTGTACAAGGATCTTACCACTAGCTCAAGGCTAGGGATGAATCAAGAGTAGAAATCAAGAGGATAAAAGCAATTAGAGAAGGTCCTTCAAGATCCAAAGCAACCAAGCTTCCTTATCTTGCTTCTAGCACCTTTGTATGTGTATGGTTTGTATGAAGAAAGTTGGATTGTTGGTGCACTACGTCTGTCGACTACGTCTTATATCGAGTCTAATAGAGTTTAGGTTAGACATGACACGAAATCCAAGATACATGTGATAGAAGTGATTTCGCTTATGTGTCATAGAGGTGATTTCGCTTATATGTCTTAGATCAGGTTTCGCTTATGTGTCCTTGGCTGATTTCGCTTTTATGTCAAGCTAGGGTTTCGCTTATAAGTCACTTAGATGGTTTCGCTTATGTGTCATGTACATATAAGCGAAATATGTTGGTCTATATATAGGTCCTATGAGCGAAATCTCAGTCATAGTGGTAGGTGTTCTCTTTCGGTAAGCCACGATGTGCTGCCGAAGTGTTGTCTGAGCTTGTAATCGCATCTATTATCAATACAACAACAGTTTAAAGTGAATATTGCTGAAATCGCACCAAAGCATTAGTTTCCGCCTCTTGTTTTGGATAGGAATTCTTCTGATCGACTCAAACAGGTCCGAATACGATCCTACAAGTGGTATCAGAGCTCAGGAGGAAGAGTTCTTGCCATTTCAGTTGCATATTCTGATTTTTTACACCTTCTTTCTCATTTTTGAAAATTTTTTACGGTAAAACCAGCTCAAACTCACACACAGCACTCGGAATCATGACTTAATAAATCCTTGACAGTTTCAAAGCTAAAATCGACCTAGAACTTAGGATTTTTGAGGTTTCGCTTATACGGACTCGTGAAAAAGTGACGTCATCAGCAGGTTTTGCTCATAGTTCACTTGTGATTTCGCTCATACGATCACTTTTCAGTTGGTTTCGCTACAAATTGATCAGTATTTTCGCTCTTAGGTTTTCGCTTATCTGAACAAGCAGTGGTTTCGCTCCAAGGAACACTTGAAAGTTCGCTCGTTTGACAACTTAGAGGTTTCGCTCCAAGGAACAACCTGATTTCGCTCATAAGTACTACCTGATTTCGCTCCAAGGGTACAAGTTGATTTCGCTTATAAGACAATTGGGTTTTCGCTTATTGTGACACTTGGTATTTCGCTCTTAAGACAATTCAATGATTTTGCTCTAAGGCACTTAGAGGTTTCGCTTTTAAGACAACTTGGAGTTTCGCTTATAAGACAATTGGAATTTCGCTTATTGTGACACCTAGTAGTTTCGCTTATAGTGACAACTAGTGTTTCGCTCCAAGGTCAATTTTGCCTAAGCTTGGAATTTTGTGAATTTGTGAACTTTAAACAATGGACAACAAATTCTATAACGCATTTGCTAGCCCAATCACAATCACTCAAAATGCTTTACTTGAAAACGAAACCGGGACATCTCAAAAACCACCCAAACTCATGGATATTGATGATTACAATGCATGGTCCGAACGGTTTGGGAATTGGGTTAAAGCTTATCATTTGGATGCGTGGGAACACACTGAGGAACCTTATGTAAAACCCACAACAAATGGTGTGCAGCAAACAATTAGAGAAATGAGTACGGAAGATAAAAAGAAATATCGAGATGAGAAATTGATGGTGAGTCTGCTTCAGCAAGCAATAAAAGAAGATATCTTGATACTGCTTCAACATGATGGAACTGCTTACTCAATCTGGACAGAATTGGAAGCAAAATTTGTTGGAAGTGATGATATGCTCAAAAAAAATGTCTCTCATGAAGAAAGAATTCGATTTATTCCGTGGTTTGAAATCTGAAAACACCAAGCAAATAATTGATAGATATTGTAACTTGGTGAGAAATATGACAAAACTTGGAATTAAGAAAGATACTGATGAATTGATTGAAAAACTTGCAGATGCGCTACCACATGAAACTTGGGGAACGTTTTTGATGATGCTGAGATCCAACAGAAAAGATTACAAAAATATGACACTGGGAGATTTCATCAAACACCTGGAAGCTCAAGCGATGGAGCAAAGGAAGATAGCCAGGATGAAGAACTACGATGGAGAACAGGACATCAGCTTGTACTACAAGAGTGGTGTTACTGGGACAACAAATCATTCTCCAAAATTTGAAACTGCTTATAGTGTGAAAGATTCTTCTGAAAAGAAATCATCCCAGGGATCAAACAGCATAAGATTTTCATCATTCGATCCAAACATTTCTGCAACAAAGAATGGAAGAAAACTTCAATGTAACATTGTATTAAATCTTGAGAATGATCAAGATTATTCTGAAGAAGTTGCTAAAAATCAAATGTCTTTGTTACGAATGGTTTTGGAATCTTATAGTAGTTTTGTGGCCGGAAAGATCGGTAATCCAATGCTCACGAAAGAAGATTACGATCAAATAGATGCTGAGGAAATGGAATTGATGGACATTACAGATTACAGGCCGAGATGATTTTCGTGAAGCTCATGTTTCAACTTTAGGCTTTGATAAATCTAAAGTTACATGTTTTCGTCGCAGGGAAAAGGGGCATTTCAAGAGAGAGTGCAAAAATCGTGAAGCTGCTGGAGCCCAGAATCCTTTTGGAAACAACGATTATCACAAAAAGGCGATTTATCATCAAGTCACACCATCAGCACCGCATCAGGCACAAACTGCACATGGGAGAGATGTGATTGAAGGTTTAAAAAGAGCGTGTTTAGTTAATCAGGGAAAATATGATAATTTTACCTGGGATAAATATCTTCCAACAAATAGCAAAGTTTGTCTGGTAGATCAAGACGATGAAAAGTTAGCTGAAGGTTTCAGTTGGAACGATTTTTGTCCAGATCAAGACACTTCAAATGTTAAAGCTTTCATTGCAAATGCCTACGATTTGAAATGTGCTGAAAAGTGCAGAAAAGTAATGGAAGCTGCTGAAACAAGACGGAGAAAGCTTGAAGAAGAGGAAGAAGAGGAAGAGAGATTAAAAGCTGAAGCTGAAGCTGAGAAAAAGAGAAGAGCTGAATTCTTACGATCAAACAGAACAGTCAAAGAGGTTCCTGAATTTGAAGTCAAAGTTGATGCAGAACCTGTCAAAGTTTCTGAAAAGTGCATGAATTGTGATTCTTTAATCAAACAGAACAATGAGTTGCTGCACAATATAAACAGATTGAAAGAATCCTATGATACAATGAACAGAGAAATTAACAAGTATACTGATTCAAATGGTGAACAAGTTGTGGCAATGAATACACTGAAGAAAGCGTACCTGAGACAGCTTGATGATGTCAACTTTCACATAAAGAAATGTGCTGATCTAGAGTTGAAGTTGGCAACACAAAAGATAGAAACCGAAAGAGTCAACAAGTTATTAGAAAGTTACTCATGTTCTACTTTTGTTGTTGACAGGATTTATCCGATCGTGGAAGAATTGAAGACGTTTGAAGAAGTGAAGACGTCCGAAGAAAAGAAATCTGTGACAAAAGATAAAGTGAAGATTTCTGGTAAGAAACCAAGTGTGGTTTACACTAGATGTCCGCCCCCGGTCGAAAATGGATTTTTACCTCGAAATCCAAATTCCGAAAGAGTCGAAAAGGCAATAAACTTACAATGGGAGTCTGGGCCGTCGGATAACTTGCCAGAAAATATCTATGTCACATACACGTCATCCGACACTGATCATGAGTCAAAGTTGATAAAAAGTGTGGTCGATCAGGTGTTAGATAAAGATGACATAGAGGAGTCAAAACCAGAGTCCAAATCCAAGTCAAAGTCTGAGTCCGATGTGTCAAAGTCAACAGTCAAAAAGGACAAACGGGTTTATGATAAGAAATTTTTGTTATCAAAATCTAATTTGAATGACGAACCAGTCAAAGTAGCATATACTTTGAAAGATTCTGACAAATTATATTCTGATGAGATTTTTCCAATAAGAGGTGTTAAAACTGAAATGATTAAAAAGGTTTTCAAACTAACAGAAATTAATATTTCTGAAATAAAAGATGCAAATCTTTCTGAAAAACCTAAACCTTACACCTCAAGAGTGCAACAAAGATTAAACAAGAAAAATGGTTACAATTCTGGTTCTGGTATTCATAGAAAACCAAACCATAACTGTAATTTCAAAAAGAAAGGATTAGGATTTAATCAACCGAAAAATTATAAAAATGAAAAATTTTCTAAACCAAAAACTATGTTTGTTTCAGGAAATTCTTTAGATGATGAGAAAGAGCAAGCATTCAGAAAGCAGACAAATCAAGAATTCCTTGCAAAGAAGCAAGATGAGTTGAAGAAGAGTATTGCTCAGAAGAAGACAGAGACAAGAACCTGTTTTCAGTGCAAAACTGCTGGTCATATTGCTAGAAATTGTCCAAAAACATTCAAACCAAAACAGGAAGTTTCTGGTAAAATGAAAGAAAAAGTTGTTGAGAAAACTGAACTTACAACCAGAAGGTTTACAGGCTTTGAAAATTCAACCTTTGAGATTGGTGAATGTTCAAAGAATGTGGTCAAAAGAAGAGAAAATTTGAAAAATAAAAAATGGGTTGTTAAGGGTTCAGGAAACAGTTCTGGTGATGAATCTGATTCCACAAAATCAGAGGAGCCACGTGTTGTAGAAAAGGTTGAAAAATCAGTTCCAAAAGTGGATGATGTGAATTTTCCACCTTTGCGGGCTGAAAATTTTAAAAAGAAAGTTGGGAAAGTTGAAATTTCAAATCAATTTTATTCTGACAAGAAAAAAATTGATGTTGATAAGGCTTTCAACGGAACTGTGAAACACATTTTTGGAAAAATGGTCAATGGTAAGGCCAAAAGTGTAAAAGAATTTTATGCTTCTAAAAGACGTGTTCACAAGTCTGTTGAAAGAAAAGACGAAGAAGAAGAGGTTGTTTCACCCAAGGAAGGTCAGGCTTGGGTGGACATATTTTTCAAAGAATGAAAAACCTGACTTGCCGGAGCTCCCAGGTTGGTAAGAGTGGAGCAGGAATCGGCATTCATATTTCTTGGTTGGTAATCGTACAAGTGGTACAGAGGTTTGTTTGTTTTTGACATAGTGATTACTCAAGGTCATTAATTTGAACTTGATGTAATCTTCATAGATTTGGTTTTAAGACAATATGATGAATCACATCCCCATTCTTACAAGTGGTAAAAACAAACTTATTTTTCGGAAAAATCATTTTGATTAAAACAAACTTAAGTGTTTTGAAATTTAAATGAGAAAATAGTTTGTTGTAAGGGGGAGTTCTGATGGTTTATGACAAGTGAATGGCGATTTGAAGCAATTCGATATCGGTTGTCATTTTTTTTGTACAGTTTGTTTTCAAATTTCCTAAAATGTGTTTGCATTTTAGGGGGAGTAAGAAATTTTAGAAAATCCAAAAACATTTGAAAATTTGAAAAAGCCAAAAACATGATAAAATGAAAAATGAGTTTTGTTGCATAAAAGAGGAAATGATAGTACATCAGTGGACTGTCACAACATGCTAAAGAAATGGAAAGTTTAAAAAGTGATAAACGGTCTCACTGATGATGTGCCAGTAGGTTTTTACACATTTAGTAGATTGTGACGAGATATAAACCTAAATTTCAAACTTGCTTATATCGTGGGGAAACATCTCTCGGATATATGGGTAACCCCCGAAATCTCGTTTGAAGGATTCCTTTTTCTGATATACTAGGTCTTTATACTCAGTGATGTCTGGGGTATTATTCCAGGACTTCTGCTGAATGGAAGTTCTGACCTAGTCCTCGAATAATACTTTCCGCAATGCTTGAAACATAGCATCACCCTCAGCATATATGATAAGACAATAAAATTGCTTAGCAATGCTGTTGTAAAAAAGATCCTCTAAAGGGGACACACTCAAAAGTTGAGTCATGATCTCTCTGCTGAACGGTAGTTCTGACCTGAGCTCTCATGATTCTTCATAATTTATTAACCCCTACAGATATTATTTGTGTCATAATTACCTGTAAGACTGAATATTGGGATCTGGATACGGGAGTATATTCTGAGGTAGGACACACGATTGAGTTTAAGTTTTTAAGACATTAATATAGGATCTCGAAGCAGTTGAACTTTGTGTGAGAATTTAAGTGGACCAGTATACTGACAATCTAGGTGAATCGTTTAGAACTTAAAATGAAATGAAGCTTAACGGTGTTGGTGATTTGTCTCAGAAACTGATATGATCCTCTTGCACAAACTCACAAAAATATTGTCTGTAAATATTTCATTTCTGCATTTTCTTGATTTTACAAGTGGTGTCAGTTACTTTCTTTCTGAAAATCCAAAAAGATTTTAGTGTGTTTTAGCATAAATTTTGAAAAATCCAAAAAGATTTTTGACAACTGATTTTGGAGAGCTGATTTTCAAAATTCCGAGTGCTAAACATGATGAACAAATGGTTTGGGTGAAAGTGTTTGAAGATTGATGAAATGAAATGAGAAAATGTTTTGCAATAAAAATGTTATTCTTGCAAGTGGTAAATTAGATTTGAAAATCTTATCCACAAATTGTTATCAGAAAATTTATTTTTGGGTAGAGTTTTTGCAGGTTGGTCAGGTTTCGATCCAGAGCAGGATGAAAGCCAGGTTATGATCTTGTGAATTCCAGACTACGATCCCAGCAGATTAAGAGGGGGAGTCTGAAGACACCATGATATTCAACATGCGAGAAAGAGGAGTTTGTTGAAGATAAAGATAGAGAATGAGGATTCTTGCAATGACAAATACTTCAGAGGAAGATCGAAGACTGATAAAGACTGTAGGTTGATAATCAAAGAATCGACACTGAAGACTCCGTCAACATCCGAGGGGGAGTTTGTTGGTGCACTACGTCTTATATCGAGTCTAATAGAGTTTAGGTTAGACATGACACGAAATCCAAGATACATGTGATAGAAGTGATTTCGCTTATGTGTCATAGAGGTGATTTCGCTTATATGTCTTAGATCAGGTTTCGCTTATGTGTCCTTGGCTGATTTCGCTCTTATGTCAAGCTAGGGTTTCGCTTATAAGTCACTTAGATGGTTTCGCTTATGTGCCATGTACATATAAGCGAAATATGTTCGTCTATATATAGGTCCTATGAGCGAAATCTCAGTCATAGTGGTAGGTGTTCTCTTCCGGTAAGCCACGAAGTGCTGCCGAAGTGTTGTCTGAGCTTGCAATCGCATCTGTTATTAATACAACAACAGTTTAAAGTGAATATTGCTGAAATCGCACCAAAGCATTAGTTTCCGCCTCTTGTTTTGGATAGGAATTCTTCTGATCGACTCAAACTGGGCTGAATACGATCCTACATGGATGAAGGTGAGTGTGTGTGGGATGTGGTTCGGCCGAGAGCTCCTAAGGGGAAGAAGAAGATCAAGTGTATGAAGTGTGTGAAAGGTAATGAACTTATGATCTTCCATAACATATTTATAACCATCATCCCTTATTATCTTGTGTGTAATGTGTCTTAAAAAGCAAAACAAGATCCAATATAATAAGGAAATAAAATCTTGGAGGCATGGTGGTGAGGCATGGCCGGCCATAGGTGGGGGGGGGGGGGGTCTAGGTGTAGGTTTAATCCATTAGTTGCAATGTAGTTCAAATCCAAGTGTTCGTTAAGTGTTTCAGTTATTAGATATTTTTAGGAGTTGTTATGATGTTCAGGGATCATAATTAGCTTGGAAGCATTAAAACAGTGCTTCTAGTGTAAATTTGGTGTTTTGGGTAGTGTCCGGTTGTTCGGTTAGATACTGATTCGTTAAAGTGCTAAACTTGCAGTTTAGTGTTCTTTATGTACCCTTTTGTGACACTTTTAATTCCCGACACTTAGGAAAGCATTCAGGACCATTTTACCATGTTTCTGCATAAAATAAATATGTTAAAATGCTGATTTATGCCGAATTTTGCTGAATTCAGCACTTTGGGTGAGTTTTAGGCACTTTCCGGCACTTAAACTATCACCTAGAAAAGCAGTTTTGTGATCCTTACTGTGTCTCAAAACATTGTCTGTCTATGTGCTGAGTTCTGTCAGCATTTGCTGGCTTATCCGTTTACTGTGCTAACTGTGCTTTGTGCATCATTCAAGGCAATATAGCTTTCATGCAATATTGATATAACATTAAATAATGCATGATGCACATGTATGTGTATGGCAGTAATTCAGAAAGCAGTTAATTTGTAATTCAGCACAGTCATTAAGCTTTAATCAAGATTAATTAATTGTACGGATACCTGGATTTTTGACAGTTGTCACATTCTCCCATGTTAAGAAAATTTCATCCCGAAATTTTAAGCTTTACTATTAGCAGCAGGGGTGTTAGGGGATAAATGCGGGTATTTAGCTTTCATGCGGTCCTCACGCTCCCAAGTAAACTCTGGGCCGTGACGTGCGTTCCATCGAACCTTAACAAGCTTAACACTACTCCTTCGAGTTTTGTTCACTTTCCAATCCGTGACCTCGACGGGTTCTTCTGTAAAATGGAGTGTGCTGTCAATGTGTACTTCGTCGGTAGGAATAACCACCGTTTCCTGTATTGAACTCCTCTTCAGGTTGGATACATGAAATGTATCATGAACACCATTCAGTTCCGCTGGTAGGTCCAACTTATAAGCCACAGTGCCAATCCTTTCCAGGATTTTGAACGGTCCAATGAATCGTGGGTTTAACTTCCCATGCTTCCCAAAGCGTGCCACACCTTTCCAAGGTGAGACTTTCAATAAAACCATATCTCTCACTTCAAATTCCAAAGGTTTCCTTCTTTGGCCCGTATAGCTCTTTTATCGGTCACGAACCGCCTTAATGCGCTCTCGGATCTGCATTATCTTATCTGTCATTTCCTGAACCAATTCAGGACCAACTAACTGTCTATCACCCGTATCTACCCAGCATAACGGCGATCGAAACTTGCGTCCGTAAAGGGCTTCAAATGGTGCAGCTTGTATGCTTGTATGGTAGCTGTTATTATAGGAGAACTCGAACAAAGGTAGGTGAGTGTCCCACTGCCACCCAAGTCCATTACACAAGCTCGTAGTATATCTTCGAGTGTCTAAATCGTTCTCTCACTTTGACCGTCTGTCTGTGGGTGAAATGCCGTGCTCAAATTCAGCTGTGAACCAAACGCTTCTTGGAAAGATTGCCAAATCCTTGACACAAATCTTCCGTCTCTATCAGAAATAATCAAGACAGGCGCTCCATGACGTGCAACTATCTCCCTTAGGTACAGCTCAGCTAGTTTACCAGTGTTATCCTTTTCCCTGATTGGCAAAAAGTGCACAGATTTCGTCAAACGGTCTACGATTACCCAAATCGTATCGTGACCTCTGGGTGTCTTTGGTAACTTAGTTATGAAATCCATCGAAATCTGCTCCCATTTCCACATGGGAATCTCAGGTTGCTGCAAAAGGCCTGAAGGCTTCTGATACTCGGCTTTTACCTTGGCACAGGTTAAGCACTTTCCAACATACGTTGCATCATCACCTTTAAATCTTGGCCACCAGTAGAAATCATTCAAATCTTGGTACATCTTGTCTGATCCGAGATGGATTGAGTACCTCGATTTATGGGCTTCATCAAAAACCACGTCTCTAAGACCACCAAAGAGGGGAACCCAAATTCATCCCATGAAACACAATGTTCCTTCCTCATTGGGTACCAATTGTTTCTGCATCCCACGGAGATATTCATCCACAAGATTCTCCTTCTTAAGAGCTTCTCTCTGTGCAGCACGAATGCACAATAAGAGGTCTATCTGTATAATCATCTCCAAAGCCCTAACCCTTATGGGCTTAATCCTCTCTTTTCGACTTAAGGTGTCTGCTACGACATTTGCTTTTCTTGGATGATATTTTATTTCACAGTCATAATCGTTTAACAGCTCCACCCATCGGCGCTGTCTCATATTAAGCTCCTTCTGGTCAAATATGTGTTGTAAGCTCTTGTGATCTGTAAAGATCATACAGCGCGTACCATACAAATAATGTCGCCAAATCTTCAAGGCAAACACCACAATGCCTAATTCCAAGTCGTGCGTGGTGTAGTTCTTCTCGTAAACTTTCAACTGGCGCAAAACATAAGTGATAACCTTCTGTTGTTGCATCAGCACACAACCTAATCCCTGACGCGAGGCGTCACAATATACCACGAAGTCATCAGTGCCTTCTGGTAGGGATAAAATAGGTGCATCGCAAAGCTTGTTCTTCAGCAACTGAAAAGCTTCCTCTTGTTTATCTCCCCATTCGTACTTCTTATCCTTTTGAGTGAGGGAGGTCAGTGGTTGAGCGATTTTTGAAAAATCCTCAATGAATCAGCGATAGTACCCAGCTAAACCTAGAAACTGGCAGATCTCGGTTGGCGTCTTCGGAGTTTCCCAATTCTTTATCGCCTCGATCTTGGTTGGATCCACATGGATTCCATCTTCATTCACTACATGACCAAGGAACTGAACCTCACGCAACCAGAACTTGCACTTTGAGAACTTTGCGTATAAATTCTCTTTCTTGAGCAGCTCTAAAATGGCTCTAAGGTGTTGCTCATGCTCTTCCTTCATCCTTGAATAAATCAAAATATCGTCGATAAACACGATCACGAATTTATCGAGATATGGCTTGCAGACTCTATTCATCAAATCCATAAACACTGCTGGAACGTTTGTCAACCCAAACGACATTACTAGAAACTCGTAGTGTCCATAACGAGTCCTGAAGGCAGTCTTCGGTATACTCTCCTCTTGAATTCGCAGCTGGTGATAACCTGATCGAAGATCGATCTTGGAGTAATAACTTGAACCTAGCTTGAACTTGATCGAAGAGATCATCAATCCTCGGCAAAGGATACCGATTCTTGATGGTTAACTTGTTTAGTTCTCGGTAGTCGATGCACATACGGAAACTACCGTCCTTCTTTTTAACAAACAAAACTGGAGCTCCCCAAGGCGAGAAGCTTGGTCTAATAAATCCCTTGTCCAAAAGCTCTTGAAGTTGCGTCGACAACTCTTGCATTTCTGAGGGTGCAAGTCAATAAGGTGCCTTGGCTACAGGCACGGCGCCTGGAACCAAGTCAATGTGGAATTCGACTTGTCTTTGCGGCGGCAATCCTGGCAAGTCTTCGGGGAAGACTTCAGGATATTCCCTCACAACTGGGATATCTTCCAGCTTTGGCTCTTCGGCTTCCTTGTCCACGACGTGCGCCAAGAAGGCAACACATCCCTTCTGCAAACATCTTCGGGCTTTCAAACAACTGATAATCCTTAGAGGCGTATCAAGCTTCTCTCCATGCACTACAATCGTCTCTCCATTCGCCAACGGGATTCGGATTATCTTCTCATGACATATGATCTCTGCTCGGTTACTTGATAACCAATCCATTCCAACTACCACGTCAAAGCTTCCCAACTCGACTGGCAGAAGGTCAAGCGTAAACTCATGCTCTCCAAGTTCTATCACGCAACCTCTAATGACTTCATTCGCTTCTACTAGCTTTCCATTAGCTAGTTCTATAGAATACAGAATATCTAGCTTACTAGCTATCAATCCAAGTATACTCTTAAACTCTAGGGATACAAAGCTATAATCGGCACCAGTATCAAATACTACAGATGCAAAGCGTTGGTTGATAGGGAACGTACCCGTAAATACGTTTGGATCTTGGCGAGCTTCCCTCGCTCCTATGTTGAAAACTCTCCCCTGAGCTTGGTTGTTGTTTGGGCAAACTCTCTTGAAATGTCCGACATCTCCACAGCTAAAGCATCCTTGCTTGTTTCCAATACCACCTTGGTTGTTGTTTTGGTTGCAGTTTCCACTTCCAACTTGTTTTCCAAAATTACCACGATTACCATTACCACCATTTCCTCCTTGATTGTTTCTATTCCCAATACCGTTTCCACCACGGTTTCCACTGCCACTACCATTACCTCTCTGGCCACCATAACCACGACCATTACCAGCTCAACACGTCTCCTTTGAATGACCATTCCTTCCACAGTTTTCACACTTCCTATACCTACATGGGCCGGCATGATGTAACAGGCATACATCACACTTAGGCAAAGTGCCCATGTATCCTTTCCCCTTATTCTCTGAATTCGCAGCACCAGTTTTGACCTCGGCTGGTGAGTTTGCATCCCTCTTCTTGTTACCACTACCGCTTCCTTGAGTACTCTTCTTGAAGTTAGAGAACTTTCGCTTGTTCTCTTCAGATGACTCGTCATGAGTCTCCTTTTTCTTTCCATCAGAGATTGAGAACTTGTTCAGCCTAATTGCTTCTTCAGTCAATGCCACACTTAGATCAATGGCCTCAGTGATTGTTATAGGCTTTGATGTCGTCACCATGCTCATGATTTGAGGTGCCAATCCCCAAATAAATCGCTCGATTCGCTTGAACTCCGGATCAACCATGTAAGGAACAACGCGAGATAAGTCATGGAATCTCTGTACGTACTCAGCAATCTTAGGTCCATCCATCTTAAGATTCCAAAATTCGGTCTCCAATTTCTGAATCTCAGCCCTGGAACAATATTTCTTGTGCATAAGTTCCTTCATCTCATCCCAAGTCATGGCATATGCAGCCTCTTCTCCTAGAGTCCGAGCCTGAAGGTTCCACCAAGATAGAGCTCCGTCTAAGAACAGTCCTGAAATGTAAGTGACCTGGTGCTCAGGCGCACACTTGCTCATTCTCAGCACAGAATCAGTTTTCTCAACCCATCAAACGAAAGCTACAGCACCTCCAGTGCCGTCGAAATTCAGAGGCTTGCAGTCAAAGAACTACTTGTAGGTACAGCCATGAGGTGGGTTATTTCCTGAGGTACCTCCGTTGTGTTCAGAGCGCAAGGCCTCGTGCTATGCTATTGCTTGTGAAATATGTTCTTGTGGTTCAGCCTCTGTTGTGGGCAACTGATTGTTTCTTCGTGGAGGCATCTTCTAAAAGAAGATTGTATAGGTCAGGTCTTATGTATATAAGTATGTAGTATGTGTATGTAATAGCATTTATTAATGCAATCAAGCATATAACATCACATTCACGTTACCAATGTGTAATTTAACAACGTATATAATGAGAACATTGCGATTGAGCTTTCATAAATCATTGACCACAAATACAGTTACATGTTCTACCAATGTATCATATCTCCTCAAAAGGGACTACAGGGTCACACTACCCTTGTCCAAAATGTCTATCAGTCTATCATAAGTCATACAAAAAGTGGTCTCCAAAAGGCTTTGTAAGCTAGGTTCAATAGCGGTGCTCTCATCAAAAGTCAGCTATCTGCATAAAACCAAAAAACCGGCTATGCTGATGGTGGTGGAGGAGGAGGTGGAGGAACAAAAAGCAAGTTGCGCACATGCGCTAGCTCCTCCTCAAGGGCATGAACGTGTCGCAACAGATAACTGATCTGCTGCTCCATGGTGAGAAATCGAACATCAAAATCTGGATAGGGAAAAAGAGGAGCAGGTGGAGTCGCAAAAGGTGACAGACATGAACAAGGTGGAGGATGTGGAATCCTCTCAAGCTCCATAACTCTACGACACAGGATCTCCTGCTGAAGCTGCAATGAAAAGAGTAACTCATCCATCGTGTAACCAGTGAAATGCGAGGGGTGGTAAGGATCAGAAACTGGCATAGTGTTTGGCGGAAACCATATGAGTGGCTCGCCTGGCGGTGAAGAAGTAAAATGAGTAGCAGGTGTATACTGAGGTATGCGAAGAAAAGCTGCTGACACGTGTGGAACATGGCTGGGCTGCTGGCTGGACGGGCCTTCCCATGGATGGGGTGCGGGAATGTCCTGTAAGAAAGTGATAGGCAGGTCAGTGCGGTGTACATCAGACACAATCGGGTGAAAAGGGGCGATATCAATATGTACATGCGTATGTGGGGGAGTAACAGGCTTAACAAAAGGGGGTACATCATCATCGTCTATCCACCCATTGCTGGTGAATGTGTATCGGGGGTCGATCTGACTGGCAAAATCAGTAGGGTCAGTGGGTGCAGGAATCGAATCTGGTACAAGTGGTGCAACAACAGGTATGCCAAATGGTACGGGATCATGACTAGGTAAAGGCTCAGGTGCAGGTATCGGCACAGGAGCTGGTATCGGCTCAGGATCAGCGGGTGCATCAATAGGCTGATCGTCAGGGGCAATGTCTAGCTCAAAGTCAAGATCAAAGTTGTGTGGAGGAGTAGGTGCGACAGACAGGGCCGTGTCAGTATTAGAATCAGTGGGGTAACGCTGCAATCCCAATGCATGCAAAGTGGAGGATGATACAGACTCGAAAGAATCTGGAACAGAATGATCAGAGGAAACCTCAATAACAGGAACCTCAACGAGTGGAACAACAATGGTATCCTTAGCTACAACTCCATCACCTTGGGCATCAACAAGGGGGCCATCAATGAAAAGATCGACATCATCGTCAGACAAGTCATCAAAAGGCAAATCCTCAAGAGGAAAGGCAACAAGAGGCAAAGGGGCGAGGATCGGAGCCATGACATGCTCACCATCGGGATATCCGAGGATGAGATGGTCCTGGTCAGGAATAGGAATAAGAACGGGATCCTCGTCGGGGAAACCATCAGCATGCGATACATCGTCGCCAAAGTCGGGTAGCGCAAAAGGCTGGAAATCATCGTCATCATCCGACATCATCTCCGGGTCACTCTCACTGTCGGAGGTAAAGATCTCTGGCTCTGGGACGATCTCATTGTCCGAAACGATAGCCATGGGGTCGACAGTATCAGACAGTCCACTCTCAGACGAAGACACAGTGTCTCTAACAAAACAATCACAACATATGCACATATATCAACAATCATCAATAAGCATGTAATTAATAACAATGTATTCATGCATCCATCCTAGCCTTCCCAGACTATCCCACCCAGTCTCTCAGACTGAACTACCTAGTCTCTTAGACTAAACCTCCTAGTTTCTCAAACTAAACCACCCAGTCTCTTAGACTGAACCACCCAGTCTCTCAGACTGAACCACCCAGTCTCTCAGACTGAACCACCCAGTCTCTCAGACTGAACCATGAACATAAATTTTGAAATGTGTTTCGTGTCTTTTGTTTGTAAAAATATTTGTTTCCTGGATCTGGGCGTTTCGTGTATGCAATGAAAATATGTTATGAAAACATTTTCATGAGAGCCCTAATGATTGTAGTCTAGACTCGAGAAGGAATCCTAGTTCGCTAAAATCGAAGCTCTGATACCAAGCTGTCACACCCTGACTTTTGCGGAAGCGTGATTATGGTGTGACTTTCTTAATACCATTGCATTCAATCATAACAACAACTATATGTTAAAACCATAGATTCGTCATCCATTAAATAAGTTTAAAACATAACACCATTGTTTTGAAACGTAGACTTCAAACACAAGGACTCATCAAAAGACATCAAATAAACCAAGGTTTGGAAGATGTGTCTCGTCCAGGATTAAGACACCCAACCCAAACCTCAAAACCATGGATGACATCTTTATTCACAACGCAGCATGAAACTTCCAACGCCCGCCAGATCCACTTACTAATACCCTGAAATACATGTATTTTGAAAACATCATCGAAAGTTGAGCGAGTTCGTGTGTTTGTTTGTGTGTATATATAAACCTTTGAATCCATTGTAAGTATGTATGTAAGTTTATAAATCCCGGTATGAAAGCAACAAGGAAAAACAGATCACCAATGGTTTGCAAGGCCATTGATATGTGTGACGAGATGCAGGTAGCTCAAACCTAGCAAATTTTGCACCGGGCTTCCGGCTGTAAGACATAGTCTACCCATGGGCCAACCCTGGTCCAACATGGGCGGGGCTCGCTACACCCAAATAGATCTATCACTCATGTCCCTCGGTCCTATAACGAGGATTAATGGCCTTAAGCGTTATGCCCACCACGCACATGATCTAATTGTACCCTTCCTTACCTAACCATACCAAATAATAACGTTTGTAAACAATTGTAACATGTACTTTACCCCCGAAGTTATAAAACTGAAAACAGTTAAAGAAAAGGGGGAACACGAAACTCACAGTCTTGCGTCTTCAACAATCGTAACTCGTACTTCTCCGGTGAACACGACTACCTACAACGTACTAATGTCTATTAGACGAACGGGCCGTGCCTTGGTTTAGAGCTAACGTTTCCTTTATGCCTTTGTTATTATTCCCAGTTATATAATTATTGTCAAAATAGTTAATATTTTAACTTAAATTATATTCATCGAATTTTGGAATAATTGTTAAACATATATATTAACTTAATACTTCCCAAGTATTAATACTTGTATTTCCATCCCAAGGATGGGGGTATCTAGCACATGTGTATTCGCATTCTTGTATTTGTATATTTTGCCATGTATTGGTGTCGTATTCCGGTGAGTATTTATGTGTGTGAGAATACGTATTTTATTGTGTCCATTAAGTATTCATATACTTAAATTTATATTATACTTTCCGGAATATTATTTCTAATAAAAGTCCACATATATATATATTTCCAAAATAATATATTTTCAAGTCTAACTTAGAAAATATATATAAACTTATTTTTATCAAAAATAATGTATTTCAAGTTTACTCAAGAAAATATATATATTTTTCCCAAAAATAATATATCTTCTAAAACTTCCAAGTAAACACATATATACTTTTATTCACCAAAATCATATATTTCCTTCTTGTCAAAATATGATATACTCTTGTGTTAATCATAAAAATTATACTTTCGTTTCCTTGTGTCCAAAATATTCTTTACCAAAATATACTTGCAAATATATTTTCCGGAATATTTTGTAAGTTACATTTCTTGTTTGGTTTTGCCAATATTTTGTGCGTAACTTATATACTTATTCCTTGAGATTTTGGTAATATTTTGGATGGTAATCCTTGGTGTTTTGATGTGTTACACTATTTCATGCCCTAAAATAATCTAACTAGTACACCAAGTATACAAATAATCACACATGTGTGTCTTCAATGTATATATATTCTAGATATATATTTAGCCACTTTTGTTTTAAAAACCAACCTCCGATATTTGTATTTTATAACCAAAATTTATGGCAAAGTTTTTGTAACCATTTATTGTTGAAAATACACTTGTAAGTATATGTTTACAAATATTTTTCTAAGTGTTTATATTTTTAGAAAATTTTACCATAGTTTCCCCTAAAAATGGAGGTTTCCATGCTTTCAAGCATATCATTTTCTTTTGTAAAATCATCACAATCAATCCACAATCAACACTAAACAAGTTACACTTACCAATTTGCCAAAATCGTGCTTATTCTACTACTTCATGAACTTGAAAGTTTATGAAAATTTGTAGTAACTTGGTAGTGTGTTTAGTGAGCTTAGTTACCCTTTAAAGTGTGGTTGTTTATATAAAAACTTCATTCTTGAATGATTTAGGTGTTTACAACTTGTAATCATACTTTACAAAAATGTTTCTTCATGTAATCTTCTTGTTACACAAGTGTTTCTACACTTGGTTAATCACTAAAAACAAGTCTTGTTTATGTAAGAACCAAGATCTACTAAAACTCATATTTTAAACTTGGCTCTTTTGGAAAACCATTCATAAATTTTAGATCTATATGATTATTAACTCACTTTGATTATTATTTTTCAAGAAACCAAAGTATTCTTCTTCAAGTTCATGATTTAAGTGTGGATGATCTTTCATCCTACCACATTCTCACTTTCTCATCTTGCTAAACTATGTTTCTAATCATGATCTAGCAAGATGTTATGATCATTAACATCATTTCTACAAACAATCAAAGATCAACAAGCATACATCTCATAAACAACTTAGTTTCATCAAGATTACTTCATAAATCAAGCTTATGTTCATGTTTACTTCATATGATTCTTTAGTGTTCTTGTTATTTTTTATCATGATTCAACATTAACCACTAAAAATAGATGTAAACTAGAGTGTACAAGGATCTTACTACTAGCTCAAGGCTAGGGATGAATCAAGAGTAGAAATCGAGAGGATAAAAGCAATTAGTGAAGGTCCTTCAAGATCCAAAGCCACCAAGCTTCCTTATCTTGCTTCTAGCACCTTTGTATGTGTATGGTTTGTATGAAGAAAGTTGGATGAAGGTGAGTTTGTGTGGGATGTGGTTCGGCCGAGAGCTCCCAAGGGGAAGAAGAAGAAGATCAAGTGTGTGAAGTGTGTGAAAGGTAATGAACTTATGATCTTCCATAACATACTTATAACCATCATCCCTTATTATCTTGTGTGTAATGTGTCTTAAAATGCAAAAAAAAGATCCAATACAATAAGGAAATAAAATCTTGGAGGCATGGTGGTGAGGCATGGCCGGCCATAGGTGGGGGGGGTCTAGGTGTAGGTTTAATCCATTAGTTGCAATTTAGTTCAAATCCATGTGTTCGTTACGTGTTTAAGTTATTAGATATTTTTAGGAGGTGTTATGATGTTTAGGGATCATAACTAGCTTGGAAACATTAAAACAATGCTTCTAGTGTAAATTTGGTATTTCAGGTAGTGTCTGGTTGTTCGATTAGATACTGATTCGTTAAAGTGCTAAACTTGTAGTTTAGTGTTCTTTATGTACCCTTTTGTGACACTTTTAATTCCCGAAACTTAGGAAAGCATTCAGGACCATTTTAGCATGTTTCTGCATAAAATAAACATGTTAAAATGCTGATTTATGTTGAATTTTGCTGAATTCAGCACTTTGGGTGAGTTTTAGTCACTTTCTGGCACTTAAACTATCACCTAGAAAAGCAGTTTTGTGATCCTTACTTCCCTACACTCTATACTAGTGTAGTACTCAGTTTCTGGCTCATACTGTGTCTCAAAACACTGTCTGTCTATGTGCTGAGTTCTGTCAGCATTTGCTGGCTTATCCGTTTACTGTGCTAACTGTGCTTTATGCATCATTCAAGGCAATATAGCTTTCATGCAATATTGATATGACATTAAATAATGCATGATGCACATGTATGTGTATGGCAGTAATTCAGAAAGCCGTTAATTTGTAATTCAGCACAGTCATTAAGAATTAATCAAGATTAATTAATTGTACGGATACCTGGATTTTTGACAGTTGTCACATAAAATACTCTTTATGAAAAGTTGAACAAGTGGGGGACTAAACTTGACAAAATTAAAAATGGTTTTAATTTACTAAAACAAAACACCAAAACACACACCTAAGTGTGTGTTCTGGTCGAGATTTTCCACAAGAGCCAAGGGGTTCTTGAGCACAAACCCTAATCAGCATAATTTCATCAAATTGAAAGGGCAAATCAAGTCCAAATAGAAATCTAAGCTCAAATTAGTGATCACCTTCGTGAAGGGATCATAAGGTATGTCAAATTTCATTATTTAGTTCCATCTTGAATTCTTGGTGAACGTACGAAATCGAAACATTGGCTTGCGTGATTTATGATTGGATGAAATTAGGATGAAATCATGTCTAGGAGAAAACCCTAGTCGATAGTTTGTTGAATTAGTGTTCATAGATATGAGATTCATAACCATCCATTTATGTGTTAAATGGGTTTTGTAGAAATATGTTGAACACTAGAATTATGATTGTCAAACTAGTGTTAATTGAGCTTTATGAAGTAAGTCTAGATATTGATGTGTAAACTAGACATTTGAATTTGTGAAAAATGTTCAAACATGGCAAAAGTAACTAGTTATGAACTTGATTATGAATATGTAAAATTACGCCCTTAAGGTGTTTGTTAAAATGCCTAAATGAAAGTTAAATGTTGGAAATTTCGAGCAAAACGCATATTTGAAAGTTATGGAGAATTATGCGTTATATGAAATAACTAGAGTTCTAAACAAGTTGTTGGTTGAACTCTATAGGCAAGGGAGTCGAATCCTCAAGCGGACAAGCCGGAGTAGATACGCGCTTGAAAGAAAAACTCTAAAGGTACGTAACTATGGTTTCGTTACATTATGTTTAAACATTGATCGTAGTTTAGTTGACTTTGAATTAGCATTATATGTGAATTTGGTATGTTGTTGAAGTGACGAAGATCACTAGACAAACAAAACGGGTCAAAATAGTGGTTAGAATAAGTTTAGTTTGTTGTTGAAGTGATTGTCTTCACTTGACAAACAAACGGGTCTAAGTTATGTTTTAAAACGGTTGTGTTAAAAGTGACTTGAATGTCACATTATGAATGAGTATTATAAAATCGTAAGCCAAGAAACGGACACGAAAAATTTGATGTAAATGAGCCCTTGGATATGGGACAAAGGTAACTAAATTGATTTTGTCGAAGTTGTTAAATAAAAAGTATGATTGAATCGTTGATATCAAGCATAATGATATTGCGTACACAAACCGGTTGGTGGGAGCGAAACACTAATGGTCGGTAGCCCGGGAATGGGTAAAAATGTCTAGAAGTAATTATTGATAGTAAAGATGTAGTTAACATAGAAACTAAACGTGTCGAATAATAGAAAAGGGGATTTATAGACTATCTGCTTATAAACCGGATTTTTATGCAAGGGATGATGACAAATGAGCCCGTAATTAAATTATGGACACATAGGAAAAAGAATCACGCAAAACGGATTTGTAGATTAAAAGTTATGATGTTTAGAAGTTTAGTTTTGGTCAAAAAACATAGCTGGGCATTTGCAGCTCAACAAAACAAACCTTCTATCGAAAAGTGATCGTCGCACCCCGTGAGGGAAAAAGGAAGGACCGTCGCGCCCCGCCACGGGTTGTGGCGGCCCGCGAAAGGCCAAGGCCAAACCTGTCGCAGCCCGCAACAGGCTTCAGAGCTGGCAATTTTATTTATTTTGTTTGTTTTGTATTCCGAACTTGTTTAAACTTGTTATTTAACTATCAAAACTAACTTTTATGTTGGTTTTGAATTTAGGTGATCGTAGTGACCTCCCGGGTGAAGATCAAGTAGCTAACCTAGGTTGAGCTGAAAACTCCATTTCAAGAACCGAACACAAGTCTTTTGAAGCTTCTGTAATGATATCATTTTGTTTAGTTAAATGTGAAACATGTAAACACTTGGTGCTACATTTCGAATGTTTTAAACTAGTATGGATGTTAACATTATAAATTTTTTTTGTAAATTTGCAATTACACATTAAATGTGTACTTAATATTATAATTGTGTTTAAAATGAGATGGGTCTTACAATCTGAGATAGCAAGTTCACAATTTCTTGTCTTCTCTTCATGTTTTCTGTTACACGAGAAATATTGGTTTCCAGCATCTCTTGACATGATCGATCCTCTTGAATTTGTTCCTGAATCCTTTTTCTCAAAGACTGTTTGATACATGAGTCAGAAGAGGAAGTTGGAAGGTCTGCGATTTTTTATAAGATAAGATATAATGGTTTGAGATTGTGATATAAAGATAAACTTTATATTAGAAAAAACACTGTAAAAATTATTGATATGAATTATTTATATCAATTATTGAACTGAATTATTTGATATGAATTATTGAACTGAATTATAGAACACTCTATGCGAAATTACATGTCATTACTTTTATAGCGTGCGAAATATTGAACTCAAACATGTTAAGACATTATAGTTTGTGAAATGTTGAACTCAAACATGCGAAATTACATCTTAAGACTTTATTGTGTGCGAAATGTTGAACTCAAACATGCGAATTAATCAGCATTTTCGGTATCGACATATGTGTTCCGTATACGAATTAATCAAAACCCTACTATCGACTTGATATGAATCATAATTAGATAGATGGTTGTGTAACGAACTCGTGATCTGCTTGCTTGTTGACGGAATTCCCTAATTAGCCCTTGGATGATTGAAAGGAATGTCTGGTATACCCTTATCTAATAAAAATAAATCAGGGACATGTGTATATCACGGCGTACGTAATGTAGGATTAGGGGATTTGTATTCTACACTTCCTCTCTCTCTCTCTCTTTATATATATATAGGGTTAGGTTAACATACAATAGCTCTTATCGTACGATATGTTTGCGCTTATCTCAGTCGTCCGATCTGGTGCGAATTCAGTTTTGAACATGCAATTTATGCTGAAAAACCAACATGCGAAATTGCTTTATATACCAACATGCGATTTCATCATATTTACCAACATGCAAAATTGCTACAAAAAAAACATGCGATTTCATCAAAAATACCAACGTGCGATTTCTAACATGCTTTTTTATAACATGCGATTTCACTATATTGTACGTATTGTATGTTAAGAGATATTGTATTTTACACTTTCACTATATATATAGGATTAGTTTTATTTGTGAACATCTTCATAGTGAACTGTGCGAACTAATTAGGACCATTGATTTCCTTTTTAGTTGTTAAGGGTAGGATTGTAATTATACAATAAATTAGTTTTAAGTTTTTATTTTAATCATTTGAATTTCAGTTACATTTTTAATTTTAGTAGTTTTCTTAAATTGTATAATTATCTTCTCCATCTCTCTTAATTCAAAATAATTTTATTTTTGGATTAAATATTCAATTTTTTTTTACAATTGCATATCCATGATTATTCTTCATGTACTCATAATGAATCTTTTGTGATAATGTACATATGTGTACATACGTGTTAAGAATATGACTTGTTAATATACATATATGTATATACATGTTGTGACTGTTATGTACATATAGGTACAATACATAACAATCATTTCAGATACATGCTATACATATATGTACCATGTTGAACAACCATATCATTAACTTATTTTTTAGAAATATATTATGAATGCACATATGTGCACATTAGAAATCGAACATGTACACGTAAAGAAGGTATCAGATGGAACAATATTTGTTAATGTACATATATGTACATACGTTTTTATGTTGTGAATACCTATAATACATATATGTACATTCACTTCTAGAGTGTTTTAATCATATTCTTGATGGAACAATATATAATATAATGGTTATATTTTTTAGAATTAAAAAATTAGTTAATTTATGAGAGAGAGAAATGAGAGAGAATGTAATTAATTATTTAATTGGAAAGAGAAGTAGTTAACAATTTACCTTTATACCCTTTTCATTTATTTTTTACATATAAATATTTATAAAACTGCCATTATTAAAATTTTCAAGATCTAAACAATTAATGGCTCAGATTAGTTCACACAGTTCACTCTCAACCTAATGTTCACTCTAGAACCTTAACCTATATATATATTTATATATATATAGGGGATGGTTCAAATGAAAACCACTTTCAATGCGAAAACTCAAAAACTAACTAAAAAAGTCTAAAAAACACACCATTTTTTTTACAATTTTTGTATTAAAAATCGCTAGTTTTTGTATATAAAAAAACTTTGTTTTCAAAAAAAAAAAAATTGGTAGTGCACATGTGTAATGATACACATGTGCACTACAAATTTTATTTTTTTGAATTTTTTTTATATACATAAAATAGCGAAAATTGTTAAAAAAATTTTGGCATGTTTTTTAGGTTTTTTAGTTAGTTTTTGAGTTTACTATCTTTTTTGAAAAATTCGCTATATTTCGTTGATAAAAAAAATTCAAAAAACAAAAAAAATTCGAAACAGTTATCCACGACATGTGCATATGTATCATTTCTTTGACAAATTCCGTAATCCATTACAAATATTTGACAATTGCACTTTCATTTACACTACCACGTGTAATACACTATTTTTTACGTTAACAATATTAGAAATTCACACATGCATCTATATGTATCAACATGAAATAAAGTGTTTTGGTACACTACTTTGAATACACTTTCTCTTTCATCTATCATTCCATCTATAATACACAAACATGCACATGTGCATTTTTGTCATTTCTTTGACAAATTCTGTAATTCATTACAAATATTAGACAATTGCACTTTCATTTACACTACCATATGTAATACACCACTTTTTACATTACTAATATTAGAAATGCACATGTGCATCTATATGTATCAACATAAAATAAGGTGTTTTGGTACACTACTTTGAATACACTTTGTCTTTCATCTATCATACCATCTATAATACACTACCATTACCTCCTACCATCCATAATACAATAACATTACCTCCTACCATCCATAATACAATACCATTACCAATATTTTCACTTTATTACATGTATATAAACACCATTTATACCATCCAATCAACATATTACGTCATAAATTGACAACTATAACCAAACCATTAACCACTAGATATAATTAACCAAAAAAACATGTATATGGGCCTACTTCTTCATTCAAAATCACAAACTTTTTGTTCCAAAACACGTTATATCATGATTATACCTAATGATGCACATGTGCATTTTGAATATTGGTAATGTAAAAAGTAGTGTATTACGTATGGTATTGTAAATTAAATTGCAATTGTCTATTATTGATAACGTATTACGGAATTTATCGAAGTAATGATACATATACACATGTGAATGGATAACTGTTACTCGAAAAAAAAAGTTTTTTTTATTTTTTTTTAGTAACGAAATATAGCGATTTTTTTTAAATATTAAAAAAAAATTCTTGAGTGCGTTTTTTAATTTTTTAGACTTTATTTTGTGTTCACATTGGTTCTCAAATGAACCTTACCCTATATTATATATATATATATATGTATATATATATATATGTATGTATATGTATGCATATATATGTATGTATATATATGTAGGGATGAGATTTAGGGAAAATGCCTAAAAGTGTCAAAACGATGAGAACGATTTTGGTGTTGACATGTGGCGATGTTACTAACTTACACTAAGAGTAATATTGTCAAAAAAACTCATGCACATGCCACTCACATGTCAAAGACCATGCACATGTCACTCACATGCATATTCCTCAATATTTTTAAACTCTCGTAACTTTTCTATACGTGATTATTTAAAAAAATACACCATAAAATTGAGTGCATTATTATCTTTCTAATGAGTATATTATTGCTATACTTTTGAAATAAAAAATAAAAATAACATAAACTGGGTGTTCAAATAAAAACGCCATAGAAACACCCAGTTCAGAAAACGCCCTGAAAAATACACAGTTGAAAACGTCATAAAACACTCAGTTCAGAAAAACACCATAAAAACTCAGTTGAAAACGGCATAAGAAACCCAGTTCATAAGAACGCTATAAAAATACTCAGTTGAAAACGCCATAAAACACCAGTTCAGAAAAAGACCATGAAAAACGCAGTTGAAAATGCCATAAAAACACTTACTTCAGAAAACGCCATAAAAAACTGGTTGAAAAACAGTATATAAACACTCACTTAAAAAAAACGCCATAAAAACCCAGTTAAAAACGCCATAAAAAAACAAAGTTTAAAATGCCGTAAAAAACCCACTTCATTTTTTTCAAAAAATATATCAATAGTATACTCGTTGGAAAGATAAAAAAAAAGTTTAATTTTATGGTGTGATTTTTTTTGAAAAAATAATCGCATAAAAAAAGTTATTGGCGCTTAAATATGATCGGGGGAAATGACATGTGATTAGCATGTGCACCATTGTTTGGATCCCCCCCCCCCCCCCCGCGTTTACCCCTGATGGTAGTTCCAAGGCCCCTAGTATTTACAAAAATGCCACCGCATCAATCATAGCCACAAACCACTAAGATCTTGTGGCTGAAAATCATTCTCACCATTTTCACACTTTGAGGCATTTCTCCTGATCTTGTTCCTGTATATATATATATAGGGGAGGGTTTAAATGAGAACGCTAAATATTGTGAGAACCGTGAGAACAAATGAAAAAACCGCGAGAACTTAGTAAAAAAGAATTCAAAATTTTTTTCTACACTTATCATTATTATTCAAATACAATGTTAGAAATTTAATTTACACGTTTAAATTTACGTGAATTTGTAAATGAGGAAAATTTACACATGTGTAAGTTTGTCATTTACACATGTGTAAATCTATTATATTTACACATGTGTAAAAAAGCTAAAAAGAGTGATTTTGAAAGGAGAAATAAATTATTTGATGTTGTAAATTTTTTTTTTGATGTTGTATCTTAATTACAATGAGGTTTGTATTAAAAAAATTGGTTTTAATGGGTTTTTTTCATTCGTTCTCACGGTTCTCGCAATATTTAGCGTTCTCAAGATAACCCTTCACTATATATATATATAGAGAGAGAGAGAGGGGTCAGTTAACGTACAATAAGGCTTATCGTAGGATACGTACACGATCATCCCAGCCGTACGATCTGGTACGAATTCAATCTTCCACATACGATTTTGTCCATCTACACAACCCATGCCATTTTTCACATTACACCATGCTAGTCATTTTTTCACATGTGATATTAAATCTTTCACATGCGATTTTGTCCATCTACGCACCCAATGCCATTTTTCACATTACCCCATGCTAGCCATTTTTTTACATGCGATATTCAATCTTCCGCATGCGATTTTGTCCAACTACACACCCCATGCCATTTTTCACATTACCCCATTCTAGGCATTTTTTTACATGCGATTTCATTTGCATGAAATTTCAAAACATGCAATTTCATGCAAGCCATTGATTTTATCCATCTACACACATCCATCTACACACCCATGCCATTTTTCACGTTCCCCGAAGCCATAGAGTAGGAGAGGGTAGTTGATGGTCTAAGTGATGTAACACAACAAAATTGGTTGAAATTAAGGTAACGGTGATTAAACACCCCCCCCCCCCCCCCCCCCCCCCCAAAAAAAAAAAAAACAAATTAAGTTGAGTTCAAAAACAATACCAGCAAATAAGTTTGTTTAGAGCATTCACATTGAAGTCTCCAACTTCATCTATATATACTAATCAAAAATACATTTTTCTCTAATTTTTGTTAATTTTTTTAAAACCTCCTACAACCAACCCTCTATCTCTACCTCTATCTTACTCACAACACTTATTTTATTATTATTCTCTCTAACCTACACACTCACATTAATAGTATAGAGAGTTGAATACAACCCTCTAAATATAGAGGTGTACCTTTGGTCTCTATAAATTTTTTTCTATTTTAGAGATTCAAATGTAGTGTTTTTTGCTGTTTACTCTACTTTTCCCTCTATATTATATAGAATGTTCACGTACAGAGGCTCCAATGGGAATACTCTTAGAATGGCTAATTAACTAACTCGTTTTTAGATCTACTTCTCAATTCAATATCTAACATGAGACTATAATTCTGAACCACTTTAGAAGAAACACATTTACTACATGCGTTAATGGCTTGATAGTTGATACAGTTAGATCACAGGCTCTTTGGTACTGAAAAACAGAAAAAGTATTCGTGTGATTCAAATAAATACAAAACAATTTGATGCAATGAAGGTGTCCTTTGTTGTTTGTGTAGTATCGAGATAGTAGTGAGTAGTGACAATAGGTATAGAAAGTATATGGAAAAACAAAATGATGTACATAATAACCTTTTTATAAAGGCATTTGTGACTTTTTTTTATCAAAGACGACCAGGATAGTCACTAAAAGCTGCGATCATTTCCATTGCTTAATTTGGTAAGTCACCATGATGTATAATTGAATATTTTGATACGTGAGTCCATCTATATTTTTGAGTTAATATTGATAATTTAAAAGGTTACGAGGTTAATATACATAGATGACAAATATCAATTACATATTTCTTTTGTGTAACATATAGGTTTTATTTATTGTTACGTTTGTAACTGAACTTCGACTCAATCATTGAATTATTATTACAAATGTTTCATTTTCGTTTTCAAAGAAATGAGAAAGACGCATTTTGACCACTTTTGATAATCGATCGATATCGAATTACCATTTGACCATTGATCAAAGGACCACTATAAACAAAAACTAGGTGTAGGACCCGTGTAACCACACGGGCAGGTTTAGTAATTATCGAAATCAAATACTAAAAAACAGATTATAATATATCATTTAAATTTTGGTGTTTAATTCTATATCTTTATAAAGTAATGTTAAAGACAGTAATAATGAGTACAAATGGTGAACCAAGGATTTTAATCATTGTGGAGACGTTGATATCAAGAATTTAGTCGTAAATAACAACATTAGTTATTTTATTTATAGCGTTACTATCTTTATATAAGTTTAGTAGTTCGTTTTTTATAAAAGTTGCCGATGTGTAAAAAAATGATGTCTCAAATACAACCCACCCTAAAAAGCGATTGTGGCGGACTCTTTTTACAATTATTATTGAATAATAGAAAAGTTAATTATCAAATGTACACAACAATAGAATAATAAAGTGCATAGTCACTTCAAATTTACACAGTTATAGCCTATAGCCTAATCCATGTTTCGTAAACAAAAAATGATCCAAAAAATTTAGTTTTCTGTTCAATCTGTGTGTCTGCAAATAACCTGTTCCAAAAAAGGAACACATTTAATAACTGCTGAGATCAAAACACATATTGAGCAAACTGGTATCTTTTTTTCCATCTTTTTATAAATTTGAAATAAAACTTATTCAATATTACTAAAATAATAACAACAATAATAATACAAGTCATTTTAAATAATACACATCGGGCAAGTCAATTCTAACATAAACTGAAGTTATTTTCTAAAAAAAGTGCAAAAAATTAATATCATTTTAAAATCTGATCAAGTTTAACACACTTAACTATCTACGAAAACTTCAGACAAAGAGCCTATTGGATCAACCTGACTGGCACGTACCAAGCAAATAACTGTTCAACCAACAGAGTCATGAATCAGACAGTCCTAACTAACATGAATCAGACAAAATTGGGTGTTAAACTAACTAACAGGGGTTTCAACCACTGTTTTAACCGAACTAAGTGGATTGTACTACATTAAAAGATTGGATTCGAAACCAACAGGGGTTTCAACAACCGCTGTTTTAAACCGAACAGTGGTCTCAACCGCTGTTTTAACCGAACAGTGGTCTCAAACCGCTGTCATATGAAAGCTTAAAACACCATCATTTTAGACCGCCTAAGGATCTCCCGCTAGAGTGTTCTAATAGATCATTTAGTTCCAAACCAATATATTCCATGCCCGACCAATTGCTTCTGGCACGGAATCACCGAACGCAAAGTAATCAGGCCGGAAGATCAGTCCACTGAAGCATACCTCCTTTTTCCTTGATAAATTTGTCATAGGTTTCAAATCCATGGCTCTCCACACATTTCGAAAGATGATCTGTATGAAAATAATCCAACACATGAATCAGACAAAATTTAATAACCTGTTCAATCTGTGTGTCTGCAAATAACCTGTTCCAAAAAAGGAACACATTTAATAACTGCTGAGATCAAAACACATATTGAGCAAACTGGTATCTTTTTTATCCATCTTTTTATAAATTTGAAATAAAACTTATTCAATATTACTAAAATAATAACAACAATAATAATACAAGTCATTTTAAATAATACACATCGGGCAAGTCAATTCTAACATAAACTGAAGTTATTTTCTAAAAAAAGTGCAAAAAAATTGATTTATTCACATCCAACTGACCTTTGTAGAAACATGCATTCAGGAAGATAAAAGTGCTTTCGCTTTAATTGATTCCAATCTCGATTTGCTTCCAGAAACGATTTTCTGCAGAATTTTAGATTCAGTTTAGGTTAATTTCATCTCCAACTATGCGCAAAGAATCTGTATAGGAACGCGGTTTAAAAGAATCGCTAATAGAACTGGAATCCATAACTTATATCTTCAATGTGATAATTCATTAAGGTTCCAATGAAGATTATATTTTCATTCCAATAGAAAGGACTATTAAAGTTCATCATAACAATAGTTACAGTAAAGTTCCAATGAATATTAAATTACAAACCTTTACTTATAATATAAATAGAGTCACTATATATAAACCCTTTCAACGAATATACAAAATCGCCCAAACTCAAACTTGCAATGTGTGACACAACAAAGAAACAATGGCACAAGTTTTACAAACACTCATGTAACTAAGCATCACCTATTAACTATGTCAACTCAATATTAACATAAATTGAAGTTATTTTCTAAAAAAAGTGCAAAAAGTTGATTTAATCACATCCAACTGACCTTTGTAGAAACATGCATCCAGGAAGATAAAAGTGCTTTCGCTTTAATTGATTCTGAATCTCGATTTGCTTCCACAAACAATTTCTGGTGCTAGTTCAAAATCTATATATCTTGGCTTTCGTTTTATAGATTCAATCTTCATAACTCGATTTTCTTTCAGAATTATTTATGGCACTATTTCAGAACTAATTTATGTTCGAAACGATTTCTGAAGATCCTTTAGATTATCCAGGAGAACGTTACAATGCTCCAATTCTACAAACCGCGTTTAGATTACCCTGAATGGACTTAACCCAGGCCTCACAAGACTATTCACAGGCCCAAACTTAACCCAGTCTAAACATAATTAACTTTAAAAAATGTGGCCCTTCCAAACTGGGGGCCTAAAGCGTAAGCTTTACTTGACTTACCTTTGGGCCGGCACTGCTACAGGTCCTTCCTTCAAGTCAACAGCCCTGTAAAGGAACAAATTTCTTTCTAGCATATTATTAACGAAAAGAGGTACAACTCCTATATTTTCGTTCTTGGCATCAATAACCAGTTCCTTGAGCCTCTTCATTTCCCCTGCCAAATGAGAGATTGAGTACAATGAGCATAAAAGAAGAAAAAATTATGGAGAACATCGATGATATCACAAGAAAAAAAAATGTATTTTACTTATCACAAGAACTTTTAAAAACTTAATATCATTTTAAAATATGATCAAGTTTAACACACTTAACTATCTACGAAAACTTCAGACAAAGAGCCTATTGGGTCAACCTGACTGGCACGTACCAAGCAAATAACTGTTCAGCCAACAGAGTCATGAATCAGACAGTCCTAACTAACATGAATCAGACAAAATTGGTGTTAAACTAACTAACAGGGATTTCAACCACTGTTTTAACCGAACTAAGTGGATTGTACTACATTAAAAGATTGGATTCGAAACCAACAGGGGTCTCAACCACTGTTTTAACCGAACAGTGGTCTCAACCGCTGTTTTAACCGAACAGTGGTATCAACCGTTGTCATATTAAAGTTAAAAAAAATATTTAAGAAAAAACTTACTGGAGCGGGCCCATGGGGAGTCCAAATGCAATGAGGGGGACACACTTTCTCGAGTTCGCTAAAAATCTTTTGCTTCAGTGGCACAACTCGATAAGAACATAAAGTTCATATTCTTATGTTTTTAGGATGTAAAATAACTAATAACAGACATTCTTTTAAATAAGAACGTACCTCTATAACCATATCCACATCTCTAAATTCCGAGTAACATATTAGCCCTAAAAATCCAACAGAACAATCATTCAACCAATTTACATTAACAGTAAGCAATTATCTATCAGAAACTGTGAGTGCGAGTTGACCTAAATAACAAATAATCCACTAAAATCAATCAATTCAAAAGAAACATTCAATATTTCAACATTCATAACCTGCGATACATCATACTGCATCCTACTAACGTCGTTTTCAAATTCAACGAACAATTAATCACCAACAGGTTAAACAAATCATAAAAATGCGATAAAAGTAACAAAAAACTGTGTGTGCTAGTGACGAATAGAGAGAATTTGACCTGAATGAAGCAGGATAGAGCTAGGGAGCTTGGAGATCTTGAGTTGAGATCTTCATATGTCGGATCATACTCCATTCCGACATGTTAATGTACATATATGAATAAATACTTCCATGGAACATCACCAACTAATATCCACTCTCCCTCTTTATTATCTTCATATGTCGGATCATACTCCATTCCATTCACCAGATCGACCAGCTTCCTCTCATTCAATACATTTCCTGTAACAATAAATATATTCAACACACTATATTAACAACTGAACTGATAATAAATCTATATGAATATATGATCATTATTTTATCTACTTACTGATGGTGAAACAGGAGAACAGATCTTCGAAATTGCACAAAAGTTGCTGATAACCTGAATAATATAATTCCAGGTCTACTTTTCTCAAATACGGAGCTGATAACCTGGATTATATTTAGAAGATGAGGCTAACACCTCCATATAGTCCAATCAGACCACAACAACACCACATTCACTATTCATTTGGTTTTTGTTTACCATCTTGTTCATCGGTCTTCGTTACTTTCTTGTTATAATCAACTACAATCCTATTTTCAGTCCAGTTCATCTTTTCAATCGCATCCTCCTTTTTTGTTGTTATCTTCTCCATCGTCTTTATTCTCACTTTCATCAGCATCTCTCACACCGTTCACCTCTTCACTTCTCTCCTGTTTGCCACTTTCATCCTCGCCGCTTCTCTCATTATCATGGTCTCGAACCCCCTCAGCAACCTCTGTTGAAACCTTTGCTGAAACCTCTGTTGAAACCTCATTAAACACAATACGATTATAATTCAGTTAGCATCAACCTCTGTTGAAACCTCTGCTTTTTAAACCACTGTTTTTAAAACCTGTGCTTGGCTAAAAATTCATCAACTTCTGAAAGGTATCCTCTGTTCGCATAACCTCTGTTTATCCTAACCACTGTTGTCTATCGACAGTGGTTAGGATAAACAGAGCTTATGCGAACAGAGGATACCTTTCGCGTAACCTCTGCTTTTTAAACCATTGTTTTTATAACCTCTGTTTGGCTAAAAATTCATCCACTGCTGAAAGGTATCCTCTGTTCGCATAAGCTCTGTTTATCCTAACCACTGTTGTCTACAGTGGTTAGGATAAACAGAGCTTATGCGAACAAAGGATACCTTTCAGCAGTGAATGAATTTTTAGCCAATCACAGGTTTTAAAAACAGTAGTTTAAAATCAGAGGTTACGCAACATAAATGAGGTTTCCAACAGAGGTTACCTATTAGTATACACCAAAAAACATTCAAAAAACAAATCTAAGAATTCAAAAACATTCAAAAGCATGTGGAACCAGGTAAGACCAAAGCTATACAACAGAATTTCAACCAAAAACAGAATCATAACTAACAGGAGTGAAAATTCTTAATGAATCTCTGTTTAAAAATCATAATATAAAACCACAAATCGTTATGTAATCATCAGATCAAATATCATACAAAAAACAGACTCATTATCCATAAAACTAAACTGCAACAATTAACCGTTCAAAATCGTTATGTATCTATCAAATCGGTTTAGACTAAGAATTATAAACATATTAAGACACCGACTATCAACTTTAGGTCTAAATCTGAATGTTGAAGTGAATTACCTGATGGTAACAGCCATGACAGTATCACCGGTGACGGACTGAACTTAATTAACAGTGAATGAACTTAATTCACTGCAGATGGACGATGCACAAAAAAAATCAATGTGTTAAGACGCGCAATAAGAAACTGATTTTCAGATTATCACGAGTTAAACCCCAAACTCTAAACCCCTCTTTTGAACTCATCTCGGTTTCTATTATGGAAAGATAACGATATACTTCAAAATTTTTATCAGTTATAACTAATAACAAAGATTATATTTGATAGGAAATAAACCGACTTGTTTATATTAAGAATGTTTTTTTTTTTTTTGATAGTTTTATCTATTACGCACTAAAGTAATTAGTTTAACCCACACTTAAAACAACTTTTTATCTTATTTTTACAACTTCAAACATGCAAAACACCTCCGAACGCTATCTGGGAAGTATAATAAACGAAATTAAAGTACCTGTGAGTAAAAGTCGATGGCAGCTTTGAATTCTTTCTCACGAAACGCTTGGTCACCACGGATGTTTAGCTGTAAACCCAAATATAAACAATCAATGTTTATATTTCACCATTACTCATCCTGTTGGATCAACGAGTAGATATATGAATTTATTCTCGAGACTCAAATCATATCAGTCAAACTATGTCAACATGGATGATCCAATCTCGTATTTTCACATCTCTCGGCAAAAATCAGGTATTATAGCTAAATTTAATGAAGATTTCAACATCTATAACTTTACAAAGTACTTACTGGCAAAAAAACTTGTCACGGGCCAGTATGTTCTTTCGACTAAGCGTACTGATGATTTTTCTCCTCTTTACAACTTGAAGCAAATGTGGAATCTGGCAGAACAAACAAATGAAGCATTCAAACATTCTTGAGTCAAACTATGTCAACATGGATGAGCACGGAACTACGAAAAGAAATATAAACAATCAATTCGATATCATCAAGTGCCTTATAAAATGCCTGATATTCATACCAACATGGTCTCTGACTTATAAAGAACTCATCGAATGAATATAATTAAGCAAGAAATCACATTTTCATAAATAAAGCTTTTAGACTGGATAATCTACACAAAACCTTAATTTTTTCTATTACCAAATTCAGATATATAATAAAGTAATTATAAAATAATTAACCCAGAAGCTTCAATACCTTAATTTAAAAGATTCCGGTGATTTTGAAACTGTACCTTTGATGTGTAGAACCGATATAACTTTGAATCCAGCTGATGAGACATACAAGAAAAAGACAATTGTTAGTAAACACAAAAGCTTCAATTAATCTTCAAGCAGATTATTAATCAGATTCTTGCAAAATACATGAATCCCCAACCTAACAATTTAAATGCATTACCAAATTCAGATCTATAATAAAGTAATTATAAAATAATTAACCCAGAAGCTTCAGTACCTTAATTTATCTTCCGATAATTGAAATCCAAATGAAAACAACAATGCTCTTTCATTAGCAACCCTAAAAACCCAATTTAAGAACTGGAGTTCGGATGAGATATAAATTTAAGGAACTAAAATCGGTATATAACTTTTAAAAGATTCTGGTTATTTTGAAACTGTACCTTTTGAGCTTAATAAAAATTCCTCGATTGGCTAAGAACTGGACCTGAAATTAGCAATAGATGTCTCCCTAACGTCCCAAGATCCCTCATCTCTCTTGCACATCATTCAGAAAAAAATAACCTCTTTACAATTCACAATCACTCCAAAATCAAAACTTAATATCAAAAAAATTCGGCTCAAAAGCTTAATTAGGGTAACAACTTACCCCTAATTACCTGATGATACCCCTATAGAGACAGTTGACTTTGGACAGGAGGAGATTTGTTGCATCGGCAAACTCCTTTTGTTACAAAATCAGATTTGAATATCAAAAAGTCAGATTTGGACTGAAATGATCTAAGAGAGAAGATTTTGAAACCACTGTTTTGGGTTAAAACAGTGTTTTGAAACCAATGGTGGGTTAAAACAGTGTTTTGAAACCACTGGTGGGTTAAAAGAGTGGTTTCAAACACTGTTTTAGTTGTTTTAATTGCATTCAACTCACCTGAAGGTTCCTCACTTGAAAAGCAAAGCTGTGGGGATAAACACGGCAACCCCTAAATGTTGTTCAATTGACCATGCCTCTATACCTGATCATGAATAACAATTCCACAATTAAATATCAACATTTTAAATATAACACGGATATCAAACCCAGTAGCATTCGAGAATGTGTGTGTATAAATATATATATAGAACAATTCTAATTTAGAGACAGTACAATCGCCTCAAAACTCCAAGTCATTTTTAAATAACCAGTTAAAATTAGCTAACTAACTGTTTATAAATAGGGCAGTAGATTAAATAGCAGTAGATTAAATAGCAGCACTTTGCCTCAAAACTCCAAGTCTTGGTGTAACTAACTGTTTTGAAACCACGGGTGGGTTAAAACAGTGGTTTCAAACACTGTTTTAGTTGTTTAAATTGCATTCAACTCACCTGAAGGTTCCTCACTTGAAAAGCAAAGCTGTGGGGATAAATACGGCAACCCCTAAATGTGGTTCAATTGACCATGCCTCTATACCTGATCATGAATAACAATTCCACAATTAAATATCAACATTTTAAATCCAACACGGATATCAAACCCAGTAGCATTCGAGAATGTGTGTGTATATATATATATAAAGAACAATTCTAATTTAGAGACGGTACAATCGCCTCAATACTCCAAGTCATTTTTAAATAACCAGTTATGTTGCAAGAGTTTACTTGTCGTGACTTTGACACATTTTGATATGAATCGAGTCGGTTTGTATAAAAAATTATCTATAATGGGTAATTTTGAGTCGTTTACTAATGCATAAAACATCCTATATCATTTCATTATATCATGTGAGATATGACAATGAAAAATATACCAGCTCTTAGTGTTCACATCATCTTGCACTAAATCCATCATCAGACCAAACGATGTTGCATCCTTGTTAAGGATAAAGTGCCTCGCAACAGGCTCAAGTCCATACACTCTAGCAGGCTTAGATTTACGGTCCCCTTACAACATGATACGCCTCTTTCGAATACGGCCAAAAAAATAGAACCAGGTATAAATCATATCTAAACAACAGTTGACGAAAAAACTTCCAAACCGGTCGAAAACTCAATCGGGACCGATTTCACCTTACAATTCATGATTACCTATTTGCAAATCTGACAAAACCATATATCATTAAACTAATTCAAATCAAATGTTAATGTATATTAGTGTAGTCAACAAAAATATCTCCTCATCAAAGTGAAAAACCAACTATGACTATTTCAGATTATAATAAACCACAAAGTTGACCTGAAAGAAAACAAAACATTTCTGAAAAAAGTTGCCTTCAATGCTTTCTGCACGGATTAAATTTGTTTATAAAAAGAGCTTTTATACTTTCCAGCTCTTTCTTTTCTTCCTTCAATTCTTGCTTAAGTTTCTTAGTTGGAAGCCATGTTCTATGGTTTGTTATTGTTTATCACATCGGCATAGAGAAAATAAGAGCATAACATCATTACTTTCAATTACCACATACGAATACCTCAAATAGAACGTATATTAGTGACCTAACTGCTGCAACATTAAAAAGATAAGAAAACATATGTGAAATAAATCGCATAAAATGGTTCTTTTCTTATTCACGAAGCAAACTGAGGGCTGATCCGTATAATTACAAAAGAGTAAAATAACTAAAGTTGAAAAACGAATAAAGATAGAACCTGACGAATCAAAGTTGACCTGGAACAAACCGTCTAGTGTCGAATGCACACCCTAAGGAATCAAACATAACCACCTCAAGATTTATTGTTAAAGAACACATATAAGTGAAATAACTAAAGTTGAAAAACGAATAAAGATAGAACCTGAAAAACATAGCGTGTCTCGGAATCACTCACTGATAAGACGCCTTTCATCCTATAAAGATCATCCCCTTTTTCCTCAACCAGTCTTTCAAGCCAGTCATCAAGCTGGATGGATCATGTGCATTTAAGGTTAAAAAAATTTCATAATAACTGATAAACCAAACATCACCAAAACAGAATTAACCGAATCGAACATTGTCTATATAAAAATTTTGGCAACCAAGGGAGGGAATCAGTTGTAATCTTTTGTTTTTGTCAAGGCCCAGAGACTCGGGCCCAAATAAGTAATTTATTTGTTGATAGATTTTATTTTTGTCAAAGCCCAAAATGAAGCTCATCAATAACCAAACCATTTCCTATATTTTTAACTGAAACCGAAATTAACCAAACTGATCGATTATACATTGCCAAAAATCAGAACTTTCTATTAACAAAACCATGTACCCCTATAAAAAATGAGTAGAAGTGAAATAATTTTATCCAAAAAGGGAGAAAATGATTTTTTACCTCATCAAGGTCCAAAGTTCCTTCAGAAACAATGCTCGCACTGGATACAGCAGAATCATGCTTGTGATCATGATGATGCCCTTGGTGGCATTCTGTTTAAATATATATGTATATATGATTAAATACTAAAATAAACCTGAATAAATTAAATAGAAAAAAGAAAAGTGATAAATACCATGGCCATGCTCGTGAGTGTGATTCTCACAATGAGAATCCTCTGATGGATCTTCAGAATCAATTCTGCATAACCGAAAGGCGAGATACACATAAACAACAAATATTATGTTTTTATTTATCAACGACATAAGCTTCATTAACTATGTAGAAATTATATATCCAAAAGGTTATTTAACAAACAAAGGACATGGTGTTTACATACATATGGAGAAAATATCATATGATTATCACCTGTCAAGATCGTAGCCTCCCACTCCCAACACAAAATCCATATCAACAACGCCAAATTTAGCTTGTTTTATCTGTGCCATTCCATTTATGTGCTGCAAAATGCACCTAGATTAATTTGAGACTTTGAATAAAATTTACTTTTATGGTTTCATATATCATCAAAAAAAAAAAAACCCCAAATTAGGTCACAATCGGAGTCAATTAGATGAATGGACAAAGCAAACAAAAACACAACAACAAAGAATCGTTATAAGTAAACGAAATCCATGAAAGAAAACAAAAGATTGAATAGAGGAAATCATACCCATTAACATTCCACTAATTGTTAAAAAAGCATCTCCATGATTCTCTCCATAGCTGAGGAAACATTAGGGTTTCTGATGGAGTATTTGGAAGTTGGAAGTTGGAGTATATGGATCTAATTTTTGTAAACAGGTAGGGTTTCGCACAAAGATATGATACGGTGGTTTGGTCTGGATTTGAGAGAGAGAAAGTGAGTTTTAGAGAGAGAGAGAGAGAGAGAGAGAGAGAGGGGAATGAAGAAGAAGAAGCATCTGAATTTATTTGAGAGAGAGAGGCAAATATTATGTATGAATTTTGAAATGATCGGTTTGAATTTTAAATTTGGAGCCAAGATTTTAAACATGGGCAGTGGTTTGATTGTTGAGGATACATTATAATAATTTAGATTTAGATAGATTTTTTTATATATATATAGTGAAAACGAATTTATGACATCAGCAGAGCCAAGTGGCATACCTTAGGAGTTGACACATAGGCAAATTTACATCAGCCCATAATCTCTTATTATAGATGGTATAGATTTGTGGTTAAGCTTAAGTTTCCTTTAGCTACTTTTTCCTTTGTTTTTTCTATGATGTTGTGTGTGTATATATATATAGGGATAAGATCAAATAAAAAGTTTATTTTGGCTAAGTAGGATGAGAAGTAATCTTAACCATTCATTTTTCAAATCAATGGTTAGGAGGAGTGCAAGGGTATCTTGGGAAAATCCTATTTATGGACTTTCTCTCTCCACATGCAAGGCACATGCATATTTCACCCCCGTTTTTTAAACGTTCATAACTTTTTTATACGACATTATTTTTTCATAAAAATTTCACCATAAAATCGAGCATCTTTTTATCTTTAATTTGAGTACCATATTGCTATATAAAATATGAAGACTAAAAAAACCCACTAAAATTTATTGTATTTCTATGTTGTATAACATTTTTTGTACTTGATTTTTGTGCTAAATTTTTTGTGCTGATTTTTTTTGTCTTAAATTTTTTTTCTCAATTTTTTTGTGCTATATTTTTTTTGTACTACATTTTTTGCTGAATTTTTTTGTGCTATATTTTTTTGTAATAGATCTTTTTGTGCTATATTTTTTTGTACTAGATTTTTTTGTGCTATATTTTTTGTACTACATTTTTTGTGCTATATTTTTTTGTACTAGATTTTTTGTGCTAAATTTTTTTGTACTAGATTTTTTTGTTGTATTTTTAAAAAACAAAAAGGGTGTCACATGTCATTTTTACTCCTATTTATAAGGAACAAAATGCCCTTCATTTCTACTTATTAGGAGAGCCACATGTCATCATCACAATCCTTCTTAGGCTACTTAGGCAAAATCCACTTTTTAGTGGATCCTTCCCCTATATATATATGTATATATATATATATATATATATATATATATATATATATATATATATATATATATATATGGTAAGGTTCATTGGGGAACAGTAAAAAAGTGGGGAACAGCGGGGAACCGACTCAAACGAACTCCGATTGGACTCATTCCAGCGGCGTTGGAACCGGCTCGTCGAACCCTAACTAGGATCTCTTAACCCTAAATCCTAACTCGTAAACTATATACCCTAAAGCTAAAAAATAAGCTTAAAACCTAAGCTAAACTGTAAAATCTAAACTATAAACCCTAAAAACTAAACCCTAAAGGCTAAACCCTAAAGGCTAAACCTAAAGCTAAACCCTCATCCCTAAAGCTAAACCCTAAACCCTAAAGCTAAACTGTTAGTGCAGTATGTCTATCGCCTCCGTCATCTCAAGACCGTAGCAGAAACATTTTAAGTTTAGGCTTAAATTGTAATATCTAGTTACTAAAAGGCAAGGTGGCATAATTGTAAATAAGGAGAGTCTCCTTATATCCTTTGCCTATAAATAGGAACCTAAGGGTTGGTTTTAGAGACTTTTGGAGACTTTGGCTACATTTGTGTTTTGGAGAGCTTGAGATCTAGAGAGAGAGAGTCTAGAGAGAGAAAGCTCATTCCAAGTGATTCAGGTGTTGTACGTTATCAAATCAATCAAAGAATCACGTTTATATTACGTCACGTGTGTTCGGTCACGTACGTGTACGGATTCCGCACGTTACACGTTCGTTACGCAATCGTTTCGGAGTCAAAACCGGTCCTAACAAGTGGTATCAGAGCAGGTGCTCGATTGCGAAGATCAAACGCATAGTTTCGTACAAGAATTGATCAGATTCAGAGCCTAAAACATCCAGATTTGTCAAATTTCTCTTAACTTTCTTGTTCTTCACGTTTTTCTCTGAATTTTGCAAAATTGACAGGGTTTTTACGGTCCAAATTCGCTAATTTTTTGATATGTTATGCGAAATTGACTGATCTATAACCCTACAAATTTTCAGGTCAAAATTCCATGTCCTTTGATAGAAATCTGAGTTTTCGTGATTGAGATCGCTGAACTGTTCATCTTCATCCGGACGGATTATCACATCCGCACGGATTACCTATCCGCACGGATTACCCACTCGCACGGATTACCTATCCGCACGGATTACCCACTCGCACGGATTATCTATCCGCACGGATTACTTATCCGCACGGATAGCATCATTTGTTTCATCCGGATCACTCACCCGTACGGATTACATTATCCGCACGGATAGCATCATTTGTTTCATCCGGATTACCCACTCGTGCGAATAAACAATCCGCGTCTCAATAATTCATGTTGACTATTATTTGACCTATCCGGACGGACACTTGTCCGCACGAATAGCAATCCACGTCACAGAAATCCGTATCACTGCATTCCACCCGAGCGACTTTAACTTGGTCTGTGACAACCCGAGTTTTCAAGGTCTTTATCCGTTTTAATCTCGCACTTATTTACAAGTGTGTTTTATAAATACTTGATGTGCATTACATTACATGTGTTGAGGTGGAGTGTATACATGGTATGTTTATGAATGTTATGTAGATATATTGTTTATTGGATTGTATATTAAACCCAAACCGCCACTTTTGCACATATTAATGGCTGCTTTGTCCAAGTGTTACGATAGCCCAAATCATATGGGCTCAGGCCCAGTTCGGCCACTAAATCATTAGTTAAAATATATATCATGTTATGCCAATTGTTACCGAATGATAAAATCAAACAAGAAACCCTAACCACTTCTCTTCCCTATCCCTTTGCGACGGCAGTCTTGAGATCTCGAAGATTTCTACATCGAAGGATCCATTAATCATCTTGTATCGGTTAGTGTTTAATCACTGATGACCATGGATTGTGATTTGTTTGGCATCCGTATTAACTGTTGACTATGTAATACTCATAATCATATTTGAATAATGAGTTTTGTGATTTGTTATTAGATTTCGTGATTGTATAAATGATGAGTGTTTATTCTGATGATTCGGTCCAATGTAATCGAAATAACATGGCCTTGTGAAATTCATAGTATAAAAGCCATAAGCATAGAAATAGACAAAGCATGTGATGCCATGTGATGATTATAATAAATTTATGAATCTGTGTTGCATGATATATGGTATTAGAGTTGCATGTTAATAAATTAATGATGAAAAACAATGATTCTAAACTGTTGGATGTGACGGTCATGATCTGGCATGTGGGAACTAGGGTTCTTGATAAATGACATGTACTATGATGCTATGGTTATAATGATCTGATATTCTATTATGTGAAGTGACTAAAAGTGCAGCCAAGTTAATGATTTTACATGTGATGGCATAAGGAATTGTCAGCAAACATGTGATCCATTCACTTTATTTGAGTTGAATTGATTTAGGTGATAAAATACATGTGCTGACTTGGTACAAATACAAACTGAAAATCACGTGATGCATAGGGTATCGAGTTCAGAAATGATATGATTATTATCTCTGTTATTATATGTTAATTGCTGTTTTGGTGATGGCATGTAAAACTGTAACCGACATTGATGATGAAGATGTATCGACGAAAACCCCACCCCACTTGAAAGATATCTGGACGAAATCACATAGTGATTTCGGACCATAGGTGATTTCGGCCCTTTTTGTGTTTGTCATTTAAGGGGTTTTCGGCCAAATGTGTTTTCGGCATATGATCTGTGTTTTGTGATATTAAACTGTTACTTGTTAACTCCGTTAGATATTAACTCGGTTAAGTTAAATGTGTAACTTTGTTAAGCATGTGTACCTCTGTTAAATTGTTAACTCTGTGTGTTGGTTAACTCTGTTAGTCAATTAACAAATGTTAGATAATATCTCCTGTTATGCTTATAAATCCTGTTGCATTGCTAACCCTGTTAAGACTGTTAAACCCCCTCGAGTATGTTAAAGAATAACTACGTTAGAATAAACTGTGAATGACCGTTATGTGAAACATTACGAACGTGGACTGATTGTGTATACGTGCAATATAGGATTTGACTGATTTCTTGCGAGCACTTAATTTAGCATACCGAGCAAACCAAGGTGAGTTCACACTCTTTACCAAGGCATGGGATTCCCGGGGATTGGGAATGGGTTGAATGATGGATTGAACAATTACTCGTACCTACACGGCTACTAGACTATCTACCATGGTCCTCAGGTTAAGCAGGACACTTACGTAAAACCTACGTAAACAAGTACATATTACTGTCTTCCGGAGTCAGGAAGGACACTTACGTAAAACCTACGTAAACTCACACATGCTACTGTCTTCCGGAGTCAGGAAGGACACTTACGTAAAACCTACGTAAACCCCACGCGTACCACTGTCCTCGGGTAAAGAAGGACACTTACGTAAAACCTACGTAAACCTCGTACGTACTACTGTTCTCGGGTTAAGAAGAACACTTATGGTTACAAATAGTCTAGTGTACATACAACCATGGGAAGTCCCCACTAATAGTAAATACAAACATGGGAAGCCCCCACTAATAGAACATACTATCGACCTAGTAGCGCCACATGTTACGAAACAAACTTACTATTACGAACTTACTTACTGTGAACTCGCTCAACTAGTTGTTGACTCTCTGTTACATGCCTTGCAGGTCGTTAGGTATACATGGAGCTTGCACTGGGAGGCACGTTCGTTGTGGACAAGGATCGTGAATGCTTGATTAGACATTATGTCATTACACACTTTATTTATGTTGGGCTTTTACTCATATGCTTCCGCTAAACGTTGAATTTATACTTATGTTGTGAACACCTTTCATATTGGTTTGGTTGAATTACATTACTATTTACATTGTTCAATATGATTGGTGGCTTGATCCTGGTCAGTCACGCCTCCAAGCGGTGGTACTCCGCGGGTGGATTTTGGGGGTGTGACAGATTGGTATCAGAGCCATTGGTTATAGAGAACTCGGTTTTAATAAGGGGAAAACGTTTTTATTAAAACCAGACTATAACCAGTACAGTGCTCAACGATCCACAACGACGCCTCGCTCCACGTGCAAGACTCAACTTCTTAGGTAATAAGGTTTATGTTTATTGCCTACATGCTAGAATTACATAGAACTTTGCTCATGGTATGCTTAGACACACACAATCCTTATTGCTTGAGAATATTTATGTGCTCACTCTCTTCTGTCATCGCACTATTCGCGAACCTCTCTTACCCATGTTCTCCTTGATGTCAAAATCATGAGTGGACACGTTAACCTAACTCAAGCCCAGTTGGCGGCTTCGATCAGTGAACAAGTTACTGCAGCACTCGCAGCTGCCCAGGCAGGAGGTGTAACCTGCCATCATCACTTACACTAGGATCTTTAGATCCTACTCTCGTAAACCAACACTCGTGCTCAAGTATGTTTACTCTTACGCACACGACAGGTCAACACGCTCAGCCACCTGTGTACACCTTCGAAACTTTCATGGACTGTCATTCTACTACATTCAGTGGCACGGAGGGAGCAGTTGGACTCCTCCATTGGTTTGAAAAGCTCGAGTCAGTATTTGAGATGTGAGAATGCCCTGAGGCTCGCAGGGTGAAGTACGCCACTGGCACTCTAGAAGGCATTGCGCTGACTTGGAGAAAGGCGCAAGTTCAGATGTTAGGGTTGGCAGTTCCCAATGCCACACCCTGGAATGATTTCAAAGAATTGATCAAAGAGAAATACTGTAGCCGTGACGACATTCACAAACTGGAGGTAGAGTTCTACAATTCACATATGACGGGATCGGAAATTGAAGCTTATACGAAACGGTCAAACGAGCTGGCCATCTTGTGTCCAACTAGGGTGGACCCTTCAATCAAGCGTATTGAACTGTAATTCAAGGGACTAGTGCCAGAGATTCAAAGTCATGTAACCTCAGCGAATCTTGGCACCATTCAACGGATCGTCAAGTTAGCTCATCGCCTCACCGATCAGACAGTGGAACAGGGCGGGCTGCCTAAACGTATCAGCGCTACTACTACCACTACTACTTCAACCACTTCTGCTACCCCTAGTGACAACAAACGAAAGTGGGATGGAACCCCTAGCAAGGGTTCGAATACGGTTCCATCCCCGACACAGCAGCGAAAGATCGATGACAACCAAAGTCCTGGTCAGCAACCTTTTAGTAGTCAAGGGCAGGGTGGATACAGGGGAAACCACCCTAAGTGCAAACGATGTAACTTGCACTACAGCGGTCAGTGCAACCGAAATCATTGTCATCGATGCAACAAGCTTGGTCATGGGGCCAAAGATGGTAGAAACTCACGTCCTGCAAGCCAGAACCAACAACAACAGCCACAAGATCTATAGAATCAGCAGCAACAGCAGGGTAACAAGGGATGTTATCAGTGTGGTGCTGAAGGTCACTTCAAGAGACACTGCCCACAGTTGAACCAGAACCAGAATCAGAACCACAACCATGGAAACAGGAACAATAATGGAGGCAACAATGGGGGTAATAACGACGGCAATGGTGCCAGGGGTCGAGTGTTCGTGATTGGTCAGGGTGATACTAGGAACGACCCCAACGTTGTGATGGTTCGACATCGATATTGGTATAGATTGGCTAACTCAACATCGAGCAGAGACTCGTTGCAAAGAAAAGATCATCCGCATTCCTCGTGCTGGTTAAGAACCTTTGGTAACTCATAGTAACAAGCTCCTGGAGCAGCACCCATAGCTCGAGCACCTTATCGCTTAGCTCCAACGGAACTGGAAGAACTGTCTAAGCAACTGCAAGAACTCTTGGAAAAGGGTTTCATTCGCCCTAGCTTATCGCCCTGGGGAGCTCCAGTGCTATTCGTAAAGAAGAAGGACGGCACCTTCCGCATGTGTATAGACTACCGCGAACTGAACAAGGTGACTGTGAAGAATCGCTATCCTCTTCCACGCATCGACGACTTATTCGACCAGTTGCAAGGGTCGAGCTATTACTCGAAGATTGATCTGAGGTCAGGTTATCACCAACTGAGAGTCCGGGATGAGGACGTATCCAAAACAGCATTCAGAACACGCTACGGTCACTACGAGTTTCTAGTCATGCCATTCGGGTTAACGAACGCGCCTGCGATTTTCATGGACCTTATGAACAGGGTGTGCAAACCCTATCTTGACAAGTTTGTTATTGTTTTCATTGATGACATCCTGATTTACTCAAAGAGTCGGGAGGAACACGAGCAGCACTTACGACTTATTTTGGAACTCCTACGAACGGAACAGCTATACGCTAAGTTTTCAAAATGCGACTTCTGGCTTCGTGAAGTCCACTTTCTAGGCAACGTGGTAAACAAGGATGGGATTCATGTCGATCCATCAAAGGTAGATTCGATCAAGAACTGGCCTGCACCTCGCACACCAACAGAAATACGCCAATTCTTGGGTTTGGCGGGTTATTACAGACGGTTCATCAAAGACTTCTCAAAGATTGCACAGCCGCTCACATTACTGACACAGAAAGGTGTTGTTTATCGTTGGCGTAATACACAGGAAACCGCATTTCAGCACTTAAAGGATAGACTTTGTAGCGCACCTATCCTCTCATTGCCCGAAGGCACGGACGATTTTGTAGTCTACTGCGACGCATCTATCCAGGGTCTTGGGTGTGTGTTGATGCAGCGGGATAAAGTCATTGCTTATGCTTCGCGCCAACTTAAGATTCACGAACGGAATTACACAACACATGATTTAGAGCTGGGAGCTGTTGTCTTTGCGCTCAAGATATGGAGACATTACCTGTATGGCACTAAGTGCACCATCTACACCGACCACAGGAGTCTTGAGCATATTTTTAAGCAGAAAGAGTTGAACATGCGACAACGTCGATGGGTCGAACTACTAAACGATTACGAATGTGCTATAAAGTACCATCCGGGCAAAGCCAATGTGGTGGCCGACGCCCTCAGTCGAAAGGATACTACACCTAGGCGTGTACGAGCATTGCAACTCACTATTCAGTCTAGTCTTCCTTCTCAGATACGAGATGCCGAGGTAGAAGCATTGAAACCAGAAAACGTCAGGGCTGAAGCCCTACGCGGCTCAAGGCAACGGTTAGAACAAAAGGCAGACGGCGCCTAATATGTAACAGGACGCATTTGGGTCCCACTTTATGGCAACTTACGCGAGCTTGTAATGGATGAAGCTCATAAGTCACGTTACTCGGTACATCCTGGTTCGGATAAGATGTACCACGACTTGAAAACTACATATTGGTGGCCTAGCATGAAAGCTCACATAGCAACTTACGTCAGCAAGTGCTTGACTTGTGCGAGAGTCAAGACTGAATATCAGAAACCATCAGGCCCACTCCAACAACCTGAGATACCACAATGGAAATGGGAACAAATTTCCATGGATTTTGTTACTGGCCTACCTAGATCTCAGCGCGGAAATGATACTATTTGGGTGATCGTGGATCGACTCACAAAGTCTGCTCACTTCTTGGCTATCAAGGAAACGGACAAGTTCTCCACACTAGCAGACGTATACTTGAAGGAAGTGGTCTCAAGGCACGGGGTGCCCACCTCTATTATCTCTGATCGTGATGCACGTTTTACTTCAGAACTTTGGCGAGCAATGCACAAATCTTTTGGCTCTCGTTTAGACATGAGCACAGCTTATCACCCTCAGACGGATGGGCAGTCTGAGCGCACTATTCAAACTCTAGAAGACATGCTTCGTGCATGTGTAATTGACTTTGGCAACGGCTGGGAAAAGCATCTGCCACTTGTGGAATTTTCGTACAATAACAGTTACCACACCAGCATTAAAGCTACTCCATTTGAGGCATTGTACGGACGTAAATGCCGGTCACCTCTTTGTTGGGCAGAGGTGGGTGATAGTCAAATCACAGGTCCAGAACTAGTAGTTGATACTACCGAAAAGATTGCATAGATACGACAACGCATGGCGGCAGCTCGTGACCGTCAGAAAGCATACGCATATAAAGACAGGAAACCACTCGAGTTCCAGGTTGGGGTTCGTTTTGGAAAAACGAGGCAAACTTAATCCGCGATATGTCGGACCATTCGAAATCATCGAGAAAATAGGCAAAGTGGCCTACAGACTGAACTTACCAGCTGAACTCAGTGCAGTTCACAACGTCTTTCACGTGTCGAATCTGAAGAAGTGTCGGTCAGATGAGACCCTCATAGTTCCTTTGAAAGAGCTCACTATCGACGAACAGTTACGATTCGTCGAGGAACCTGTTGAAATCACTGACCGGGATGTTAAGGTCCTCAAGCACACTAGAACACCTCTTGTTCGAGTTCGTTGGAACTCCCGTCGTGGCCCAGAGTTCACATGGGAACGAGAAGATCAAATGAAACTCAAGTATCCCCAGTTATTCGGAAACAGTGCAACCACTACTAAGGCTGAAGCTACTACAGAATTTCGGGACGAAATTCCAAATCAACGGGGGGATGATGTGACACCCCAGGAAAACCAGTAAACTACACAACACAACTAGCTTCCTCAGTAACCACGTGCTAAATTTCGGGACGAAATTTCTTTCAAGTTGGGGATAATGTGACAACCCGAGTTTTCAAGGTCTTTATCCGTTTTAATCTCGCACTTATTTACAAGTGTGTTTTATAAATACTTGATGTGCATTACATTACATGTGTTGAGGTGGAGTGTATACATGGTATGTTTATGAATGTTATGTAGATATATTGTTTATTGGATTGTATATTAAACCCAAACCGCCACTTTTGCACATATTAATGGCTGCTTTGTCCAAGTGTTGCGACAACCCAAATCATATGGGCTCAGGCCCAGTTCGGCCACTAAATCATTAGTTAAAATATATATCATGTTATGCCAATTGTTACCGAATGATAAACTCAAACAAGAAACCCTAACCACTTCTCTTCCCTATCCCTTTGCGACGGCAGTCATGAGATCTCGAAGATTTCTACATCGAAGGATCCATTAATCGTCTTGTATCGGTTAGTGTTTAATCACTGATGACCTTGGATTGTGATTTGTTTGGCATCCGTATTAACTGTTGACTATGTAATACTCATAATTATATTTGAATAATGAGTTTTGTGATTTGTTATTAGATTTCGTGATTGTATAAATGATGAGTGTTTATTCTGATGATTCGGTCCAATGTAATCGAAATAACATGGCCTTGTGAAATTCATAGTATAAAAGCCATAAGCATAGAAATAGACAAAGCATGTGATGCCATGTGATGATTATAATAAATTTATGAATCTGTGTTGCATGATATATGGTATTAGAGTTGCATGAAAATAAATTAATGATGAAAAACAATTATTCTAAACAGTTGGATGTGACGGTCATGATCTGGCATGTGGGAACTAGGGTTCTTGATAAATGACATGTACTATGATGCTATGGTTATAATGATCTGATATTCTATTATGTGAAGTGACTAAAAGTGCAGCCAAGTTAATGATTTTACATGTGATGGCATAGGGAATTGTCAGCAAACATGTGATCCATTCACTTTATTTGAGTTGAATTGATTTAGGTGATAAAATACATGTGCTGACTTGGTACAAATACAAACTGAAAATCACGTGATGCATAGGGTATCGAGTTCAGAAATGATATGATTATTATCTCTGTTATTATATGTTAATTGCTGTTTTGGTGATGGCATGTAAAACTGTAACCGACATTGATGATGAAGATGTATCGACGAAAACCCCACCCCACTTGAAAGATATCTGGACGAAATCACATAGTGATTTCGGACCATAGGTGATTTCGGCCCTTTTTGTGTTTGTCATTTAAGGGGTTTTCGGCCAAATGTGTTTTCGGCATATGATCTGTGTTTTGTGATATTAAACTGTTACTTGTTAACTCCGTTAGATATTAACTCGGTTAAGTTAAATGTGTAACTTTGTTAAGCATGTGTACCTCTGTTAAATTGTTAACTCTGTGTGTTTGGTTAACTCTGTTAGTCAATTAACAAATGTTAGATAATATCTCCTGTTATGCTTATAAATCCTGTTGCATTGCTAACCCTGTTAAGACTGTTAAACCCCCTCGAGTATGTTAAATAATAACTACGTTAGAATAAACTGTGAATGACCGTTATGTGAAACATTACGAACGTGGACTGATTGTGTATACGTGCAATATAGGATTTGACTGATTTCTTGCGAGCACTTAATTTAGCATACCGAGCAAACCAAGGTGAGTTCACACTCTTTACCAAGGCATGGGATTCCCGGGGATTGGGAATGGGTTGAATGATGGATTGAACAATTACTCGTACCTACACGGCTACTAGACTATCTACCATGGTCCTCAGGTTAAGCAGGACACTTACGTAAAACCTACGTAAACAAGTACATATTACTGTCTTCCGGAGTCAGGAAGGACACTTACGTAAAACCTACGTAAACTCACACATGCTACTGTCTTCCGGAGTCAGGAAGGACACTTACGTAAAACCTACGTAAACCCCACGCGTACCACTGTCCTCGGGTAAAGAAGGACACTTACGTAAAACCTACGTAAACCTCGTACGTACTACTGTTCTCGGGTTAAGAAGAACACTTATGGTTACAAATAGTCTAGTGTACATACAACCATGGGAAGCCCCCACTAATAGTAAATACAAACATGGGAAGCCCCCACTAATAGAACATACTATCGGCCTAGTAGCGCCACATGTTACGAAACAAACTTACTATTACTAACTTACTTACTGTGAACTCGCTCAACTAGTTGTTGACTCTCTGTTACATGCCTTGCAGGTCGTTAGGTATACATGGAGCTTGCACTGGGAGGCGCGTTCGTTGTGGACAAGGATCGTGAATGCTTGATTAGACATTATGTCATTACACACTTTATTTATGTTGGGCTTTTACTCATATGCTTCCGCTAAACGTTGAATTTATACTTATGTTGTGAACACCTTTCATATTGGTTTGGTTGAATTACATTACTATTTACATTGTTCAATATGATTGGTGGCTTGATCCTGGTCAGTCACGCCTCCAAGCGGTGGTACTCCGCGGGTGGATTTTGGGGGTGTGACATGGTCAACATACTCAGCTTGTCAGTCAACTTTAATGGTGTGCATGTGAATTGTTTCAAGATTGTCGGCCATTATCATATTGCAAGAAACCATCATTGACTTGTGCATGTGATTAATATTGAACTTTGTGAAAAGATAAAGCTTGGTGACTTAATCATTCAATAGTATTAAAGGATGTCGGCCACTTTAATTGATTGAAATCAGATTCTCACGTGAAGGGTTATTGTCAGGTTGCAAGTGAGATTGTCGTGCATTGATTGTGGTCAAAAGGTCATCAAGTAATCCGGTCGGATAACTCACCCGAACGGATCACCGTCCATTTCACTGTCATCAGATCATTGTTACCGTTGACTTTTGTTGACTCACTTGATTGGATACCCATCCGATTCAAGTTGTTTGATAATTTTTAGAACTAATCATTGTTGTTTGCGTGATTCAGGTAATTAAGGTGATTCAAGATATACAAGGTGCAAATTCAAGACAAAATTTGAAGATGTCGAGCAGCGGTGAAGAATTTTACAACACGTTCTACAATGCCTTTACTTTAGAATCACCCGAAAGAAGATCTGAAATAAGAGAGTATTCGAAAAAGATTTCAGAAAATTTGAAATATGACAATATGTATGGAAGCCAACAGAAACCACCGAAGCTAATGAAGATTGAAGATTATAACTGGTGGAAAAACCGATTTGAGGGTTGGGTAAAAGCTTTCGCTCCTGAAAGCTGGTTAAAATTAAAAAATGGATATACAGAACCAGTGAAAGAAGGAGGAGAGTTATTAAATGAAGAAGAGTTTACAGAAAAAGATATAAAAAATGTTGTGGCTGAATATAAAATGATAACATTGATCAAACAGTCAGTAAGAGAAGATATTATTTCGTTACTAGAACAAGAAAAAACTTCAAAAAGTTTGTGGGAAGCATTAGAGAGAAAATGTGTAGGAAGTAATGAAATTGTAAGAAACAAAAAGAAATTGTTTTGTAAAGAGTTTGATCTATTCAGTTGCATGAAAAATGAATCTGTTTGTAAAATGATCGAGAGATTTGGACATCTGAAAATGGAGCTGGCCAGATACAAAATCACATACACTGAAGAGGAGCTGGTGGATAAATTGTTTGATTCATTGCCAAATGATCAAGATTGGCAATACTTCGCTCTAATGTTGAAAAATACAATCAAGCCTGAAGAGTTAACTGTGGATTTGCTGACTGAAAGACTTGAAAGCCATGAGTTGGAGATAAAGAGATCTAAAGTCAACAATCCAGCTCATCAGCAGAATGTGGAACTTTACTACAGAGGAAATGTACCACAGGCTGGATCTCCAAGAACAGCATTTTCTATAGAAAGTTCAAATTCAGTGAACAATGAAAGTCTTCACAGTGGTTTTCACGGTGGATCTTCTTCAACAACTTCAAGCCAAACTGCTTCAAAGAATTTATTCCAGTGTAATATCGCAGTGGATCTGAAGAATGGGCATAATTTTAGTGAAGAGTCAGCGAAACAACAGATGGTTTTCTTGGCATCTGTACTTGAATCATATGAAAGCCTCGTTGCAGGGAAGATTGGCAACACCAACTTGACGAAAGAAGATTACGATCAAATAGACCCCGAGGAGATGGAACTGATTGATATAAGATGGTGCATGGCAAGTGCAGTTCGTCGGGCACAGCGGTTCATGGAGATCACGGGGAGGAAGTCAATTGGTGGACCATCTACCAAACTGGGATTTGACAAGTCTAAGGTGACATGTTTTAAATGCAAACAGAAAGGTCACTTTAAGCGTGAGTTCAGAAATGCGTATGCTGATGATTCTGAAAACCCGTTCAAAGAAGATTATTACAAGAAAGCGATTTATCATCAGAACAAATCAGAACCACCAAGATTGAAGCAACCTGAAGAAAAATCAAGGGCTCTTGCAGTTATACATGACGATGAAGGTTACGACTGTAGTCAAGTTTGCCCTGAAGAAGATGCAGTTGAATATGCATTTGTCACCAATGTTGATCATGATAGTTGGTGGAGAAGAGACAGTGCAAGATGGGAGATTAGCAAGTTGGATAAACCATTTAAGGAAGCACAAAGAGCCAAGAGATGGAATGAAGAACTAGAGTGTTACATGGACCCACAGGGTAATCCAGTAGTTGATCCGTCAAAAGTGGATTTTGATGCAGTAACCAATTTGTTTCCAAATGAGGGCACTTTCAACACAAGAAGGCTTTCTGATAAAAGTTACTTGCCGGATTTAATGAACAAGATAAAAGAAGTTTTTGAAGCAAGTCTACCAAAGGTAGTGGAAATGAAAAAGAGGAAGGAAGAAGAGTTGAAAAAGCTGATTGAAGAAGTGAAGATTACTGCAAAGCTTGCTGCTGAGGAGGAGCAGAAGATTGAAGAAGAACGGAAAGAAGAAGAAGAGAACAAAAAGGAAGATCAGACAGACGAACTGGTGCTGAAAGAGACAGAGGTAAATGAATCTTCTGATCTATCGTGTGTTGAAATTGTTGACAAAAATAAGAACAAATGCAGGAATTGCATAGAAATGTGCAAAGCCTGTATTGAAAAAGATGAAACAATCAAAACAAAAGATATTGAAACAAGCAAACTTGAAAATATTTTCAAAACAAAATGTAAAGAAATGATTGAAAAAGAAGAAATTTTGAAACTAAAAGTTGAAAAGCTGACACAGAAATGTCAAGATCTTGAAAAAGAAAATGATGTGTATAAACAAATGTGTACAGCAAAATGTGTTGGTTGTGTTGAAAAAGAAAATAAGTTACAAGATTTTCAAAAAGAGTATGATGTTTTAAAGTGGTCGAGTCAGAGAGTACAAGAGGCTTATGATACTTTGAAGAGCCAAGTTAAATGTTTTGATCAAAGATTGTCTGAAACTTTGGTAACTAAAGAAATGTATGAGAGAAAGTTTAAAGAAAAGCAACTTGAATTAAACAAGTGTGTTGATGAAATTGCTAATCTCAAACAAGTTCTGGCTGAAAAAGAAAAGATTGTTACCAAACTTTAAAGTTATCATAACTCTTCGTACATTCTCGAACGCATTTTCAACATCACACCAGATGACAAAGATACTGACAAGAACAAAAAGGGTATTGGTTCAGAATTTCATCAGGTACCACCACCATTGAGAAACAATTATACTTTTTATGATGAGGAAAAGGTGGCAAAAGGTCTGAACATAGTTGACCAATTACCTGAAAGTATCGATGTGACTTACGCCAAATCTGATGAGGCTAATGATTCAGAGGTGGTAAGTAAGGTTGTTGAAAGCGTTTTGAAAGATGAGTCAACCAAAGGTAAGTCTGAATCACATGATGAAAATGAGGGAAATTTTCATGATGGTTATCTCAAACATTCAAAATCTGAGAAAGTTGTGAATGATGATTCAAAAGGATTGGTTTACACCATGATTGGATCGGACAAATTATTCTTAGATGTTGTATTCCCGATTCAGAATGTGATTTCAGAAAAGGTTGATAAAGTTTTCAAAATGGTTGAGATTGAGAAGTCTGAGATTCCAAAGTTTGCTGGTAAAGGTCACAAAACTTTTTATAATAAACCTGGTTTCAAGAAGAAAAACATGAAGGCTGGGTTGGGTTATAAAAAGAAACAAAATTGGAAGAAAAATGAAGCGCCAAATTCTCAGGCAAAGATGAGTTTTGTTCAAGGAAAAAGTTTTGAAGAAGAGGAAAAACTCAAATTTAGACAACAGTCTAATGAAGAGTTTTGTGCTCAAAAGAAAAGGCAACAACCACAGGTTAAAGATGTTTAAAAAAGAACATGTTTTAAGTGTGATCAAATTGGACATCTTGCACGAAAGTGTCCGAATCTGAAACCTGTGAATGTTGAAAATGTTGAGAAACAAAAATCTGAAGGTGTGAAACAAAGGTCAGCCAGATTTGATTCAAAACAAAATTGGAGGTATAACACAAACAAGTTTGCTTCGAATCAAACTTGGAAACCAAAACAGACTAGGTCTGATTCAAAACAAACACAGATTTTTCACACACCCAGAGTCAGAACAACTCAAAGTTGGAAAACAACTGTTGATATGACAAAACTACAAGAGTTTTGGAAACCAAAAGTTGTTGATAAAAAACAAAATGTTCAAAAATATTCACATTTTTACAAAAGAGGTACCCCGAAAGGTCAAAAATGGAGTGCTAAGAAACAAGTAATTTTGGTAAAAGATGAAAAAGTTGAAGTTAAAGTTGAAAAAGTTTTTGATGAGAAAGATTTTCCGAAATTAAATGATACATATTGTGTTGAAATGCCTAAGGTCCAACAGACCTGGGCTAAATTGTTCAAGTAAGTGAGTTTTTGTGATTGTGCAGGTGCTCATGAAGTTTGATTGTCAAGGAAGAGAATTGATGAGCAGCCTGGCACAGGAAGAGAAGGCTGCTGAACCCTGGTTTGGTTGAACAGGGAGTTTATCGTTTTCGGTACATAAATAAACAATATTTCAAAAACCCTAAAAACTGAAAATTTGAAAAATCCAAAAATATGTCGATTGAGTACGCCGAAACCCTCACGGCTGAACAAACATGATTACTTTCACAAGATTGAAAAACGGTTTTCAAACTGTAAAAAATCAATGGGTTGTAAATCATGGGGGTACGTTATATTTTTCTGCAAAACAGAGCATGAGATGCAGAAAATGGATGGCGAGACAAAGCTATCAGTATCAGGTTGTCAAATTTTCTTTAAATGGTTTTGAATTTTAGGGGAGTAAGAAATTGTCGGAAAATCCAAAAACATTAGAAAATTTGAAAAAGCCAAAAACATGATAAAATTCAAAATTGAGTTTTTGTGTAAAAAGAGGAAATGATAGTACATCAGTAGACAGTTACAGTATGCTAAAGAAATGTAATGATTAAATAGCGTTAAACAGTCTCACTGATGATATGCCGGTAGATTTTTATACATTTAGTAAACTTTTTCGGGATATAAACCTAAATTCAAACTTGCTTATTTCGTGGGGAACACTACTTGGATATATAGGTAACCCCTGAAATCTCGTTTGAAGGACCCCTTTTTCTGAGATACTAGGTCTTTATGCTTAGTGATATCTGGGGTATTATCCCGGGACTTCTGATTTTGCGGAAGCAATGGCCTAGTCCCCGGAGAATACTTTCTGCATTGCTTGAAATATAGCGTCGCCCTCAGCAAATTGATGAAACAATAAAATTGATAGTCATTGCTGTTGAAAACAAAAGATCCTCTAAAGGGGACACACCAAAAGTCGAGCCGTCATCTCTCTGCTGAACGGAAGTTCTGACCTGAGCTCTCACGGTTTCGTACTATAATTTATTCCCCTTACAGATATCATCTAGGTATACTCACCTGTAAGACTGAACATTGGGATCTGGATACGGGAGTATATTCAAGAGGTGGGACACATGAATGAGTTTAAGTTCTTAAAACATCTAATTCGTATCCTGAATCAGTTGAAATTTGTGTGAAAATTTAAGTGGATCAGTATATCGACAATCTAAGTGAATTGTTTAATTCTTAATGTGTAACTAAGCTCAACGGTACTTGTGACTTGTCAAAAAACTGATATGATCCTCTGACGCATACTCAAACAAAAATATTTTCTGTAAATATGTTTGTAAATATTTCTTTACTGTTTTACATTTCAGAAAAAGTACAAAAAGATTTTGATTTCTGCTTTATTTTCGACAACCGATGTCTGAAGCTGAGTTTTAAAATCTAAGTATGCTGATCGTGTTTCCGGAAAATAAAACAAGTTCATTAATTTGAAACTTGAAGTTTTTAAATTCAAAAATCAAAAATAGTTTGTGATATCTCCAAGGTCATTAATTTGGACTTGGATGATTAACTGTGAGGGAGTTGGATTCTTAGATTGTTAAAATCTGTTATAAAGAGTCAGTTTTCGATGTTGGAATCTTAAATACTGCCAAATCTTTGAAGCATGTTGATAGGGGGAGAGTATCAAGCATTCCTGGATATATTCATATTATTATATCTTTAGAGCCAGGATCTTGATTTAGAAAGTTTGATAGAGCCAGGCTACGATACCTGGACAACTGAAAATGTTTTCACTGTAAAATATTTTACTTATAAATGTTTGAGGATTGCAGATTCCAGACTACGATCCCGATACCCGAGTCTAAGGAGGAGTCTGAAGACGAGCTCAACGCAAAGGGAAGCGTGCATTCAAGGACCCATGAACTATTCTGGAGGAGCTTGTATACAGAAAGCCAGGTGTCGATCCCAAAGCACGGAAGCTTGACGAAAGGGGGAGCCTGAAGAGTCTATTTAAAGAAAGAAGCTGAAGCTGAAGAAAGATCCACGGGGATTCTGTTCGAGCTAGTGAGAGAAAGAAAAGAAGCTACGAGTATGTCAAAATGTTTGAGATTGACAGCGGCAATATCCAAGGGGGAGTCTGTTAGTGCAGTATGTCTATCGCCTCCGTCATCTCAACACCGTAGCAGAAACAGTTTAAGTTTAGGCTTAAATTGTAATATCTAGTTACTAAAAGGCAAGGTGGCATAATTGTAAATAAGGAGAGTCTCCTTATATCCTTTGCCTATAAATAGAAACCTAAGGGTTAGTTTTAGAGACTTTTGGAGACTTTGGCTACATTTGTGTTTTGGAGAACTTGAGATCTAGAGAGAGAGTCTAGAGAGAGAGAAAGCTCATTCCAAGTGATTCAGGTGTTGTACGTTATCAAATCAATCAAAGAATCACGTTTATATTACGTCACGTGTGTTCGGTCACGTACGTGTACGGATTCTGCACGTTACACGTTCGTTACGCAATCGTTTCGGAGTCAAAACCGGTCCTAACATAAACCCTAAAGTTAAACCCTAAAGCTAAACCCAAAAAGCCAAACCCTAATATATTTAGGGTTTTGGGGTTATAATTTAGGGTTTAGGGTTAAGAGACCCTAGTTAGGGTTCGACGAGCCGGTTCCAACGCCGCTGTAATGAGTCAAATCGGAGTTCGTTTGAGTCGGTTCCCCACTGTTCCCCACTTTTTAGTGTTCCCCAAAGAACACCACACTATATATATATATATATATATATAGGGTAAGGTTATTGTAAAAACGGTTAAAAGTGTGAGAAGTGTGAGAAATATTGTAGAAATGACATGTGTCCTCATTTTAAATTAATACAAAAGGGTAAACACGTAATTTTTTCATTGAATCAATTAATTCAAAATCTTCCAGAACCGCCACCTTATTTGTAGGAACATAATTTTTTTTAAAAGATCTTTACAAAAACACTACGAATAACACTGCAATCACTATTCAGCACATATATAACACCATTCAATAATTATATAACACCATTCAATAAGTATATAACACCATTTTAAAGATCTTTATAAAAACACTACGAATAACACTGCAACCACCATTCAGCATATATATTACACCATTCAATAATTATATAACACCATTCAATAAGTATATAACATCATTCAATAAGTATATAACACCCTTCAATAAGTATATAACACCATTCAATAAGTATATAACACCATTCAATAAGTATATCACTATTAAAGACAATACAAAACACCATTCAAGTTGTGGTTCGGAACCAGTGACGGGGATGACAGTTGTGATTCAGAAGCGTACGACGGAGGTGTGTGGTGTGTGCCGGTGAACGTCGGAGATGAGTCCGGCGTTGGTTCGGAGTGGTGAGGGTGTTTGATGCCGAGTGGCGGAGAAGGTGTGTATGAGTGGTTGTCGGTGGAGTGTGAAGAGGGAAGATGACCAGCGACTGCCAGAGTCGATGAGGGTGAATGACGGTGTGCGGCGGTGTTGGTGTCGGATGGGGGTGGGGTTCGGTGGTGGTTAGCGAGAGATGGAGGTGGAAGGTCGGCGGTGGATAGCGAGAGATGGAGGTGGAAGGTCGGCGGTGGACGGTGAAGTGGAAGTGGTGTTTGGAGATGGAGCGTGGTTGCCGGATCTTTACAGGACTGGAGAGAGAAGATGACGAAATCGCGATCTTGTAGGTTTTTTTATAGCTGCTATGATTAACAAGATACAATTTCCTTTTTCAAAAATGATATAAAGACTTTATTAAACCTACATATTACAAATCAGTGGAAAATAATAAAACATATTTTACAAATTGGTCCCTATTGATCTCAACCATTAGATCAAAGATCTAATGGTGTAGATTCTTTCTTACCCTTCTCACAAAAACCCTCTTTTTTTACAGGAACCTCTACATATATATATATATATATATATATATATAGAGAGAGAGAGAGAGAGAGATAGAGTGAAAAGGGTGTGAGAATAAGATTTTAGGATGTGAGAATAGTGGAAGTCTTATTAGAACGATAACACTTAAGGTTATGCTTATAAATATATTGTGATAATAGTTAAAGTGTCATCATTTTTACATCTAATTTGTGTTCGGTTTGACGATACCGCCGCAATGCGCTTCACTTTTTTACATAAAATTTCAAGTATCGTCAACATCTTTGCTATAACGCGTGGAAATTCTTTTTCGTGTTACGTTTTGGTATAAATATTACGGTTAGACATTTTTACATCTATTTTCTTATTCGGTATAACAGTCTCACCGCAACACGCGTGTCCTAACTACTAGTCATTATTATTTATGAAATAATTATAATGTATGTCACTAATCTTTATATCTTTATAAATCTATAAGTTTATCAAGAACTCAATGGCGTATTTTATTTTTCCCATCAGAATGTACATGTATACAAAGTACAACCTTTTCTTATTTGTTTTTAAAATACTATACAACTTTTTTGTTATTTGTTTTTTAAATACTAAAGTTAGGGCGTGTGGTTTGAAGACCCTATGGGCTTTATTACTGTCACACCCTAACCGATGGCGGAAACATCGGGGTGTGAGCACTAAGCGTTCAGATTGCTCACGAGATTCCATAACACAAGTAATTTCAATATAGATTAATTAAGTTTCATGCATAAGTATGTCAAAAACAGCATCACCAACAAAAGATTCAAAATACAACCATTAACCATTGTTCAAAGTCTAGATTTTAACTAGGTGGGTTTCTAAGCATTAGCCATAGCTTGATTTCCATGATTCAACATTCTATCAGCCTGCAACATGTATTAAAATAAAGTCAGTACAAAAAATGTACCGGCGAGTATACAAGTTTAAGTAATAGGATAATAGATTAAGACAACTCATATCCATATGTAAATGTTAACAAAATAGTTTCAGCCATGCTAGTGTTCGCAGTCCAACAAGTAATAGCCCAAGTATCCCGACGCTTTATTGTTTTCCCAAGTCTCAAGGAAAACTAGAATCCTCCTAACAATACCCCCGAGAATAATGGGGATGTGCATCTCCTATAGCGCTACTATTGTTAAGGCGGAACTACACACCCTGGATTAAACGTCCACATAGCACAAATAGAATACAAGAATCACGAGTTTCACATACACATAGGATAGAGTGTCGTTTGCAAAAGTCTCAAGTATCGTAGTTTAATAGAATACATGTTACATCCCAAAGTTTTAAAGCAAAAAGGGATCGAGTATACTCACAGCGATTGCTTAACAGATCTACTGTTTTTGGATCAAAGGGAGCTCTTTAGAATTAGCCTGATTAGATTACAACAGATAAGAGTCAGGCAGAATAACCAGATTCAACCAAGTGTCGGATCAGTCATCTTGATCGGATGGCTATCCGATCAGATAGCTATCCGATCGGATTGCCATTCGATTGAGATGGCTTGTGTGTGAAAGGGATGGATGGTTATTCGATCGGATGGCTATCCGATCGGATTGCCATTTGATCCAAGGTTCTAAGTTTTCAAAGATTCAAAGTCTCAAAAGATTCGTTGTCACTTTGATCGGATGGCAGTTCGATCGGATGGCTATCCGTTCGGATTGCCATTCGACGATCAAAGATTCAAAGTTCCAAGAATGATTAAGGTAATGACACTTGATCAGATGTCAGTTCGATCGGATGGCTATCCGATCGGATTGCCTTTACAAGATTCAGGTATCCAAGTGTTAGGGGTAAGAGGCAAGTGTCACTCGATTGGATGGCGGTTCGATCGGATGGCTATCCAATCGGATTGCCACTCGATCGGGTTGTCCTTGTCCCGTTCCTAACTTGTAAAGTTTCTAAGTTTCTGATTAGGCAATGAGGACGTGGTACACATTAAGAAAACGTAAACCATCAGTGTACAGCCGATCCGATCGGGTGGGAATCACCCCAGTCCGTTCATTCGTCCGTTCGTGACGGTGTTCATGTCAGAATTTATACTCCGGTCATCCTTTCCGGCAAAAATCCTTCTCCAAACCAACTCCAGACTAATCTTTAAGTCTACAGCTCGTTTACATCCAGATCTCACCGTTTTTTATAAAAGTCTTAAGAAAAGATGAAGATAAGCATAAGTTTTAGTTAGAAAGTATATTTTTAGTAAAGATTTAGTGTAAAAACACATGAAATTCCTTAGATCTGAGCTAGATCTTGAACGGAGTGACATCACTCAACAGTTTGTACAAACCGCCATGGTGACGTCACCCTCAAGGGCTCAAATCTCATAGATTTCATGGTGAAAAGTGAGATTTCAAAGGAGAATCATGTAGAGAATGGTGCATAGATCAAAGATGTACAAGAATCTAGTGTAGAACGTACCAAAATCGCCAAGAAATGGAGGAAAAGATGAGTGCGTGCGTCTGGGTCGAGTGAGGCTCTCTCATCAGTGAGAATGGTGATGTGACAAGCCTATTTATAGTGTCAGAGTGTGTGAAGGCGGTTTGCACGGATCGGATGGCAACTCGATCGAGTGGCCATCCGATCGGGTGGCCATCCGATCGGATGGTCATCCGATCGGGTGGCCATCCGATCGGATGGTCATCCGATTGGATTGCCACTCGGCCGATCCATCCTTTCCGCGTTTCCGTCTTTGATTCGATTCGCGCGTTAGATCAAGCGTTGCGTTGCGTATTTATTTGGGTAATAGTATCAGGGGACTAGATTACATTATTAAAACAAGTTTCCATAGTTTCCATAGTTTCCGCCAGTCACAAGACTCTAGTCCCTCGTTCAACCAAGTCTCAAGTTTCACGAGCCTCAAGAGTCAAGCACCAAAGTATGAAGCATCATAGTATCATAGATGCATAGTCTCATAGCATCATAGAGTTATAGTCTCATAGAATCATAGTCTCATAGTATCATAGTTTCATAGTATCATAGAATCATAGTATCAAGTGTCAAAATCATAGCATAAGTTTCACAAAGTATCAAAACTATCAAGTCTCATATAGTTTAGGGACTAAAAGTGTCAAATACGTAAAAGTCTAGGGACGTAGGCGTTACAATTACGTCACGTCAGATCCATATCAGCGTCATATAATATAGGGGGCTTTAAAGCCCCTCCATTTAACTTGTGTGCAATGGTTTAAAGCCCCCTTTTAAACAAAATACAAAAAAAATAATAAAGAGAAAAAGATTTGATTGGTTGAAAAGAATGGGGCCCACCTACTTTTCCCTTTAACGATTGTTACTGCTATGGCGGAGCTTGGATAGCACCCCCTTTATGGCGGGCAGGGCATGGGGTGTGGGGCGCCATAGGGTGCTAACGACCATGATGTGGCTAGGGGCGGTATACCACACCCCCTGGCCTAAGACTACATGTACCGGTGAAGTATATGGTATGGTATTTTTTTAATACGTAGCGTCTACGTAATCAATGTCTGAAAATTGGTTAAATGAAATAGTGAGGAAGAGCGTGAAATTAGCGGGTTTAAATTGAGAAAAAAATGATTTATTAAAGACAAAGCCCAACCAATCTCTTTCTATCTCGTGGCCACAACAACGAGGGAATACCAAAATCTGCATTCCACAAGATCAAGGGGGGGGGGGGGGGGGGGGGGGGGGGGTTGCCTCGTGCTTGGCCTAACAACTTGCCACTAAGCTCGGTTTAAGGATGACAATGTTTTTCAAAGTTTAAAAATTGTTTAAAGAATAATAACAATTTATACCACTCTTTTTTCTTAACATGGTATATTACAACTATTACTAGAAAAAATAAATACGAATTAAATTATAATTTTTGATCGAGTAAATTACTGTTTTAGTTCTTGTGGTTTAGTCAGTTTAACCCTTTTAGCCCAAAAATGAATCTTTTAACATATCAGACCCTGAGGTTGCATTTTATAACGATTTTGGCCCCTGACACTAACTTGGTTATTTTTTTTGCAGTTAAGTGTAATGGTAATTAGATAATTATATACCTTAGGGGCCGTTTTCTATAATTACAAAGTTCTTGTAATATTTAAGAGATTATTAATGCAATTACTCAAGTTTTCTTTATTATTTTTTTATTTTCATGATTATTATTTCACAAAATATGTTTTATATATAAAAATAAATATTTATTTTCATTAAGCGTTTGTTTTTTATAAACGTCGTATTTAAAATCATTTGTCTTTTTACCTTTTTTTAAACCTGCTATGGTTTTTAAAATTATTCATTTTAAACCGCTTGTTTATTAAAATCATTCTTTTTAAAGTTGTTGTCTTTTAAAGTTTTTAAACGATTCATTTTATACCATTTTTTAACGCTTTTAAACAATTCGTTTTAGTTTAAGTTGTTAATTTCTAAAAGTCTTTCGTTTAAACCGTTCCTTTTAGAACCGTTTTTGAAATCGTTCATTTTTTAAACTTTGTATTAAGTTTACTTATAGTCGTTAGGAAAAAATAACTTCAGAAAATGAACGATTTCAAAACTCGAAGGAATTTAAATACGATCGATTTCAAACGAACAACTGGTTTAAAAAAAGAACGCTTGTAAAAACAAAACCTTAAAAAAATAAGTTTATAAATGTAAGGTACTAAAAACGCACAAATTTAATAAATGAAATATTAAAAAATAACAAAATTTGAATAAACAAACGGTCTACAGAAATGGAAGATTTGAAAAACAAATAAACCATTCTAAAAAAAGTTTGGACAACGAACGATCTTTTGCAAACTTTTTATTAGAATGTTTCTTTTTCTTTTCAAATATTACATTTCTTTTGTTTTTTATACACGTCGTTTTGTAAAATTTAAAAAATGAACGACTTAAAAAAGCGAGTTGTTTAAAAATGTTTAAAAATAAATGATTTTAAAAATAATGGTATAAAATGAAGTGTTTAAAAAACCTTTAAAAGACAAACGACTTTAAAAATAACGATTTTAAAAAACAAATGATTTAAAAAGAAACAATTTTAAAAACGATAGAAGGTTTAAACAAAATGTAAAAAAAAACAAACAAATTATTTTTTAAAGTGAATTTTATAAAAACAGACGGTTAATGAAAATACATATTTATTTGTATATTTAAAATGTATTTTATTAAATAATAATCGTGAAAATAACGAAATAATAATAAATAAAACTTGAATAATTGCATTAATAATCTTTTAAATATAAAAAGAACTTTATAATTATAAAAAAACAATCTCTAAGGTATATAATGACATAATTACCTTTACATTTAACTGTAAAAAAGTAACAAAGTTAGTTTCAGAGGTCAAAACTAAACTGTTATACAATGCAAGCTCATAGTCTAATATATTAAAAGATTTCTTTTTAGTTTGAAATAGTTAAACTTGCTAGACATGATCACACTAATTTACTTTTTTTATCAAACATTTTTTTTATCTAATTCAACAGTGTACGGATGTTGATGGGTTTCTCATTCATGCTTGTGAATTTGGTCACCAGAATGCAAGTCACATCCAAATATACTGTATTTGGTGAACTTTAAATCTTTCTCTTATCTTGGTAAATAGTTTCTTACCACGTATTTTCAAGTTATATTATTTCGAAAATAATAATAATAATAATAATACTTTCATGCGTAAGCTTAATATAATTAGTCTTTATCCAATCAATCCCCAGACACTAAATCCATCTGCATATTTTGCATCATAGATTTTTCACAATGCTCAAGGTAGGTCTTGACACTTTAGATTTCATGAGTTTATTAACTTAATCATTCAAAACATCAGTCATGTTAAAATTGAAACTTAAAGAAACTTTTTTTAGTAACGAGCCATCGATGATTCGAGATTATGATTCTTCATTTCTTCTACTGCATTTTCCAACATATCTAGTGTAGTGGCTCCATCCCTCCCCTTTTCATCACCACTAATAAAGGCTTCTGCTTTTTTTTTTTTTATTGATTTCGACTAAAGGTCTACTTTTGGCCACCATTTTTGATGTGTTTGCATGCAATTTGCTTCACGAAATATTGACAAAGACTGTACAAACGAATTAAATAAAATTTAAGTGGTAAAAATGAAGCATATACATGTACATGGAAGCATATAAATTAATACTTTTTTTTAATATGAAGCATATATATCATGTACACGGAAAAAAATATGTTGTAGTTTATTGAAAATTGTTTTTTACTAGTACATTCACCGCGCGTTGTCGCGGCTTTCCGAAAAAAATTACGTCGTAAATTAACTGAAAATGTACATAAAAATAAATATGAAAACGTATTATATTTGACCAGAATCCTTTCCAGAAAAAAATAAAATAAAATTTAAATCAAAACGTAGACCAACCGAAAACGTACATCATAATAAGCATGAGAATATATTATATTTGATCCAACTTATTTACGTAGAAAATTTACGTCGAAACGTAAATCAACTTAAATTTACACCCACATGTACGTATAAGTAAACATGTAAAACTCGATTACAATGTTTTTTAAAAAGTTAAGGGATTACAAATGTCAATGCTCGAAGTTGAGGGATAAATCATAAAAAATACAAAAAACCAAAAATGATATACTCAAATCAATATTTACAAAAAGTTTCCAATTGTGATATATACAATATAATAAGCAAAATACTATACAAAGTATTGAGACTACTATAACGGGAGTCGGGGCACCTAGGTTAAGGGGTAGCGGGTATCCTTAACCGCAACCCACACACCACCGCCGGTGATGTTGGTAGGGGCAGGTAGGTAGGGTTGGGGTTGGGGCTGGGGTTGTGCAGCCGTCATTTTCATATTTATTACTTTTTTAGTTTTAACTTCACTATAAATACCACACATCTCAAGCCATTTTTATAAAATTAACCCAACCATACACTCTCAACTACTCTTGAAAAATGGCAAGACGACCGTGGAACGAAGAATAAGAAGTAACCTTGGTCAACTTTTGTTTGCGAAAGTGGTCTGTTGACAAAGCCAACCATGAATTGACTCTGGTCAGAGCAAATGGGGAAGTGTAAAAGACTACAATGAACAACAGCATGAGCTTCGAAATTGAAGATATGCAAGATCTACTGAATCTTCCACTCGAAAGGGATGCTGATGATTCACTATATGAAAGATTTGAGAAGAGTTTCAAACCTCAAGTCAAAGGTATGTTGAAGAAAAGGAATAAAGATTGATCCAAAAGCCAAAGCATGACCTGCTGATCAAGAAATAAGCAAAAGATTGAACCGAAATCTCCCCCAAAGATAGTGAATCTTGACCCGCTATTCAGAACGTCTATTCAAGAGCATGGCCAACATCTAATGAAGACTTAGAACCGTTGTTCAAGACTACAAGCATCTGTTCAAGACTAGCATCTATTGAAGACCAAAGACCCGATCAAGACAAGGTCTGTTGAAGAAGATCAAGCCAAACATCTGTAGGCCAAACAAATGTTTGGACAACTGCAATAGAGGATAGTTTAGACAATGTTTCTCAATGTAACAGTACTTATATCATCAGTGTTTTAGTATAGCCTAGATCAGATGATAGGATTTGCTCTGATGTTTGCAAACATCTAAGGAATCTTTTCTGTTAGGAATGTTAGATGTCAATATGAAGGGGTATGATCCCAAAAACCCTTGCGCATGTGCATAGGACTATACCACAACCTTATCCCAAAACATCTTGAATAAAGACCCTGCGCGGCTGCGCAACGGTCCTAAACAAGATTTGGGAAGAAACAGTTCAAATAACGAAGTATGGTTCCCAAAACTTTGCGCAGAAGACCATATCACAACCTCATTTCCAGAACATCTTTAAAGAGATCATGCGCGACTGTGCATTGGTTCCAAAAAAGGTATGGAAAGAAACGGTCTTCGATAATCATGCGCCGGAGGAAGGGAGAAATAAACAGTCAACTAACACCCTTGCGCGGGCTCGCGCATGGGAACAGTTAGACTTGAAGATAAAATCCTAAACTTCTCCGCGTGACTGAAAGCAATACTTAAACAAGGGTATCTTTTTTGTTACAACAAAATGAACACGTGGCAAGGACATAATGGTTTTACAGCTGTAAATCTTCTAGAAGCCTAGAATGATCATCGTGCATAACCCTTCGGTTTCAACCAAAAGATGACGAGGCACAATCCTGAGCACTCATCTAAATCACGATGATGGCACTAACTTGGAGAATGATTTACCCCAAAACCACTTTACACGTGGCAATCCCCCAACCGTTGATCAGGATCCACGATCCGTGTGCAAAGGTTAACGGAAGGAAAGATAACCACCAACGGGAAAGCATTTTCCGTTATCTCCCTGTCGCACCAATTTCCCGCCAAAAACCGGCTAAAAATAAGACATTGCACGTATGATCTCACAAGTTACGTTCACTTCATTTTTACTACTTCTTCTTCATCGAGAGATCACTGTACTTATTCTCACGCCGGAGGGTGGTCACGGAGAATACCTCCATTCTCCCTGTGGCGAGTATAACGGCTTTCTGTTTTGCAGTGATCACCGGAGAAGGAGCTCAGTCGTACCCCCCGAATCTGCGAGAGGATTAACCTTTTTATGCAGAGACTAGACCCTTGATCTGATTGATTCCGGTCATTCTGATCACTGTTTCTTCATTGGCGCCCACCGATTCTTCAATTTTCACTTTCATCTTCTCGTTTGATTCATATTCTCTTTTGTTTTCTATGGCAGAAGTTCCGACAAATTACCCACCAAGTCCTCGATCAGAAAATAGCAACGTTCCGGTTCATGCTTTTCAGGTCGACGGAATCGTGGGGAAATCATGTAGCAACCACAAAATTAATCATGACGTACACAGTCTTGTTACCTCATAAATGAAATTTGGAACTCAGATTAATCCAGATATACTTTAGGAAGAAACCCCAGTATATTGGTTTACCAAATTCCAAAACACTATAAATGAAATTTTCGTATAAAAACCTGCCACTCGGGTACAAATCATAGACACATCCAGAGGATCTCATTATGACTCCTCAACCCTGACTAAAGTCACAAAGGTATATCCTTAGTCCAGCACCGGATGCGAATTTATCCATCTCAGATTTGGCTACCAGGAATTTCAAGCAGAGCACGGATCTCAGACGAAATCCGATAATATAGCGTTGGGCCCATATCCATTACAACAGTGGGACACCTAGCTCAGTAACAGAGAAGATCTGAAGACGCTCAGTTCTACGAGACAAAATGTGGAAAATGACCAAAACAACCCAAGAATCAGTATGGAACAAACGTACATGGTGCAAGGCGGACCCTCACGCAAACAGAACAGCAAACGAAGCCACAATCAAAACTGGCGTGAACAACAAGTAATCTTCCCAGTCGTTCCAGGGGGTCCTCAAGAAGAGCATCCAGTCATCATAACTGATATCTTCGGTCATTATCCTACTGATTGCATGTTGATTGATCCGGGTAGTTCTATGGATATAATTTACAAACAATGCTTTAAACAACTTGACCCAGAGGATAAGGCACGCTTGAAACCAGTCGATTTTCCTCTAACTGGTTTCTGCAATGAGGCCGTCTTCCCACTAGGTCAAATCGCCTTTCCTGTAACACTCTCGGACGGAGAGCACTCACGCACCGTTACAATCAATTTCATGGTTATGCCAGCTACATCACGCCATGATGTACTGCTAGGAAGACATTCACAAAGGGAGTTTAGCATGATTACCTCCATACCACATGCTGCTTGTTGTTTTCCAACAGAAACTGGAGTGAAAATCTTATATTCCAGCAAAGAGGTGATGTATGTAGACGACGAACCACCAGTAAAGGCCGCAAAGCCATCACCATCTATTAGGGCACGCCATCTCACTAGCAATCCGCGTAAGACCGAAAGAGCTCCTATCTGTGAATATGGATATTTTCGCATGGTCCCCAGCAGACATGACTGGCGTGCCAAGGGAAATAATGAAACATTGCTTGAATGTATGACATTCCGCAGAACCAGTCGCACAAGGAATGCACAGTCTTAGTACATAAAAGGCAGCGCAATGAATGAGCAAGTAGCCGAATTACTTCAGGCTGGGATTCTGCGCGAAGTGCGATATCAAACCTGGGTAGCTAACCCAGTAATGGTACAGAAGCACAACGGTGGGTGGCGCATGTGCGTTGATTTCAAGGATCTCAACAAAGCCTGCTCAAAAGACTGTTACGCCCTCCCGGAGATAGACAAGAAGGTGGATTCCTTAGCATCCTTCCACTGGAAATGCTTCTTAGATTGTTATAAAGGGTATCACCAAGTACAAATGAAGGAGGAAGAAGAAGACAAAAAAACTTTCCGCACGGACAAAGGTATATTTTGTTATACAAAAATGCCTTTCTGTCTCCGCAACGCGGGAGCTACTTACCAACGTCTAATGGATAGAATCATCGGGGAAGACATCGGCGTAACAGTAGAAGTCTATATGGATGACCTTGTCATCATGAGTCGTGAAGAAGAATCCATGCTCACAAACATCCAGCGCACTTTCGACTCTCTGTGCAGAGTTAACCTAAAACTGAATCCTATAAAGTGCTCGTTCGGAATGGAAGAAGGCAAGTTCTTAGGATTTATCGTAACTAAAGATGGTTTCAAAGTCAATCCAGAAAAGGTAGAAGCTGTTCAGCTCATGCCGTCATCGGCATCCATCAAAGAAATGCAACGCCTAGCTGGTCGGCTAGCTGCGCTCAACCGATTCTTAGCAAATCATGCTGCCAAATAATATCCATTCATCAGCACACTACGCAACTGCGTAAAGAAAAGCCAATTTCAATGGAACCCGGAGGTAGAAAAAGCTTTTCAGCAAATGAAAGAATGCTTAATTCAACTACCTACTTTAACAGCCCCGAGAAACGAAGAACCATTAATCTTGTATTTCCCCGCATCCGAAGTTGCAGTTGCCACAATATTGATGGTCGAAAGGGAAGGAGTCCAAACTCCAATATATTACATCAGCAAATTGTTGACCGGTCCAGAAACACGCTATTCCATCATGGAGAAACTTGTCCTCACTCTTGTTCACGCATCACGCAGATTGCGAAGGTACTTTTCTGGCCATGTTATAACTGTCCTCACCAATTATCATCTGGGACAAATCTTGTCCCAACCAGATGTCGCGGGCAGATTAGCAAAATGGGCCATTTAACTGGGCGGATATAACATTTTGTATAAACCGCGCCCAGCTATCAAGGGCTAAGTCCTAGCGGATTTTGTTACTGAAGTGCCCGTCGATAAGGTCCAAGAATGCGAAGCCATACAAAATCCTACCCCAGTTTTCGACGACAGGGTCTGGACTTTACATACAGATGGTGCTTTCAATGATGATGGCGCAGGAGCTGGTCTCCGCCTAGTTAGCCCCGATAACCATGAACTTACCTACGCCATTCGGCTAGATTTCAAGAGCACCAACAATGAAGCGGAGTATGAGGCGTTCCTCGCAGGTCTCCACTTAGCGCTCAACAAGGGGGTAAAAAATGTTGAAGCACATGTCGATTCCAAGTTAGTAGCGGAGGAAATTAATGGTCGCTACGATGCAAAAGGCGAAGCAATGCCCCTATATCTCGAGCAAGAAAGAACTCTGATCAACCAGTTTCAGACCTTCAAAATACTACACATCAACAGAAGCGAGAACAAGCACGCGGATGCGCTAAGTAAGCTAGCCGCTACATGCTTCAAGCACCTGGTGAAAGAGGTCCGCATCGAAGTTCTCTCAAATCCATCCGTTCCTCTAAGACACGTAAACATAATAGAAGTCAGGAATCCATCTTGGATGTCCCCAATCATTATGTACTTACAACATGGAACTCTTCCAGAAGGGAAAACAGAAGCAAGAAAAATTCAACAAAAAGCGTTAAATTATGAGAAGGCGGATGGAATTTTGTATCGAAAGTCTTACATGGGTCCTCACCTAAGATGTGTAGACAAGCACGATGCGCAGTATCTGGTCCGGGAAATCCATGAAGGACTATGTTGAATCCATGCTGGCCCATGCATGGTAGTAGCAAAAATCATGAGTGCGGGCTATTACTGGCCCGACATGCATTTAGACGCTATAGAGATCTTGCACAAGTGTACGTCATGTCAACGTCAAGCTCCAAAGACACTCTGCCCAAAGAACCCTCTGGTTCCAGTAACCGCAGCGTGGCCCTTTCAGCAATGAGGCATCGACCTAGTAGGTCCCTTTCCTGACGCGCCTGGCGCAGTAAAATTTATAATAGTAGCTGTGGATTACTTCACTAAATGGGTGGAAGCCAAGGCCCTAGCATCAACCACCGCAATGGTAACAGAAAATTCATCTGGGAACACATCATATGCCGGTTCGGATTGCCACTGCGCATCATCACAGACAATGGTACCAATTTTGCGTCAGAAGATCTGCAAAAGTGGATGATGGAAATGCGCATCGAACATAGTTTCGCCTCCGTGGCGCACCCACAGGCAAACGGTTAGGTCGAAAGCGTCAACAAAGAGATCGTCCATGGCATTAAAGCAAGGTTTGGAACCGCAAGAAGGGGTGGGCCGATGAACTCCTAAGTATTTTATGGGCTCACCGCACTATGCCGAAGACTAGCACCGGAGAAACGCCAATTTAGCCTCGTTTATGGCTCCAAAGCCGTAATTCCGGCAGAAATCGGCCTTCCATCACCTCGAATGCTAGCAATGGAAACATAAAATAATGAGCAGGAGCGCAGACTCGACCTGGACCTCCTAGAGGAAGGACGCGAAAACGCAGCGATCAATGAGGCTGGGTATAAATCGAAACTGGAAAAATATTACAATGCTCGAGTACGCATATGTACTTTTGTGCCGGGAGATTTCGTGCTAAGAGACAACGAAGCTTCAAATGCTGAAAAATCGGGAAAACTCACGCCCAAATGGGAAGGGCCCTACGTCATTAATGAAGTCCTAGGAAAGGGCGCATACACCTTACGACGGCTCGACGGAACAGACGTTCCGCGTACTTGGAATGCGCAATAGCTGCGCAGATACTATATATAACCAGACCATTCACACTTGAATAGCATGCAACGCTAACCAGCATGCACTACAAGTTACTGCTTGCGTATGCATCCTAATTATCGTATTTATTTACTTTGTATCTATCGGCCTCTGCGCCCTATCCAAATCAATACAAAATTTTACTTCCACTATGCTTTTGTGTTTTATTACAGATGCATGCGATTTCTTTGGGTAAGCACAAAAACACTATGGTAGCACAACAAAAGTCTCATGAATGGTCCGCGGTAACGAATACCACGCAAGGTCCAGCCCTATATTCATACATGAGCTTTAAACCATCTTTATTTGACCTACCTAAACAAAGTAATCGTACCCATGCAAACATTGTAAGTAAAAAGCACAGTTACGTGCGCAACAGCGTAATAACAAAAATGTGCGGTAGCACATTAACATAGTTACTTGCGCGACAGCGTGATAAAAAAGTTGTGTAGCAGCACACTAACATAGTTACTTGCACAGCAGAGCAATAACAAAATTTTGCGGTAGCACAATTAGTACAGTTACTTGCACGACAGTGCAATAACAAAGATTATACAGCAGCATACACGGCAGCACACTTATACAATTATTAACGCAGTAATGACCAGATTCAAACACATTCAGTGTCAACTTATTCACAAGTCATATAATCATACACCAAGATCCTCATCAGGAGGCGGACACGATTATCCTTGACAAAACTCAAAGAAATAACTGTCATACGAGCACAGTTCCCACGGCGCACAGCCAATCAACTTCACAAACTAAGCTTTTTGCTTTGCGCCAAACAAGCTTGCTACTTCAAAAAAGGCAAAACACGCACAATTCATTTTATATAGTCCAGTGCTCCACCTACTTGCGTAGAAGCAACATTGGACTGGGGGGACTTGATGGGGTATGGTCCCAAAAACCCTTGCGCAGGTGCATAGGACCATACCACAACCTTTTTCCAAAACATCTTGAATAAAGACCCTTCACGGCCGCGCAGCGGTTCTAAACAAGATTTGGGAAGAAACAGCCTTGCGCAGAAGACCATATCACAACCTCATTTCCAGAAAATCTTTAAAGAGATCATGTGCGGCTGTGCAGTGGTTCCAAACAAGGTATGGAAAGAAACAGACTTTTATAAACATGCACCGGAGGAAGGGAGAAATAAACAGTTAGCTAACACCCTTACGCGGGCTCGCGCAAGGGAACAATTAGACTTGAAGATAAAATCCTAAACTTCTCCGCGTGACTGAAATCAAGACTTAAACAAGGGTATCTTTTCTGTTACAACAAAATTAACACATGGCAAGGGCATTACGGGTTTACAGCTGTAAATCTTCTAGAAGCCTGGAATGATCGTCATGCACAACCATTCGGTTACAACCAAAAGATGACGTGGCACTATCCTGAGCACTCATCTAAATCACGATGATGGCACTAACTTGGAGAAGGATTTACCCCAAAACCACTTTACACGTGGCAATCCCCTAACCGTTGATCAGGATCCACGATCCGTGTGCAAAGGTTAACGGAAGGAAAGGTAACCACCAATGGAAAAGCCCTTTTCGTTATCTCTCTGTCACACTAATTTCCCGCCAAAAACCGGCTATAAATAAGACGTTGCAGGTATGATCTCGCAAGTTACTTTCACTTCATTTTCACTACTTCTTCATCTTCATCGAGATCATTGTACCTATTCTCACGTCGGAGGGTGGTCACGGAGAGAACCTCCATTCTCCCCTTGGCGAGTCTAACGGCTTTCTGTTTTGCAGTGATCACCAAAGAAGGAGATCATTCATACCCCCCAAATCAACGAGAGGATTAACCTTTTTATGCAGAGACTAGACCCTTGATCTGATTGATTCCGGTCATTCTTATCAATGTATCTTTACACTATCTGGGTGACGCCAGCTGATCTCATAACAAAGCTTTCGTACTTGTATAAATATATCACACTTGTTACTGATCTATTCATCACACACCATCACATTTTTCTTGTACGAACGGATTTGTTTAGGTGATCAGCTGAAAGGGAGTTTGTAGAGTCAATCGAGTTTTAAAACTTTTGAATCATTAATATTCTTTGAAAACAATCGTTGATTGATAACTCCCAGTTTGTGAATATTATTGTGATAATCAATACTTGTTTGCAAACAAAGAAACTCAATTTCTAACACCAACAAATACTGGTGAACTAGAGGAGGTGCTAATTCCAGCATTGACAAAGCAGCAAGTAAAGTCCTAGACCCCGGTAATGCAGGAAACGAACTGAATAGCTGTGTAGTAGGAATAGCATATGAAATTTTAGGATAAGTAGTACTTACAAATGGTTGAGTCTAGCTGACAAACCTTGAGATAGAAACATATTTCATTGAACTATAAACCAGAATCTCAGCAGTGATAGATGGAGTAGATACTCCTGTGGTGATAGTAGCAACCTCAGTAGCCTTAGAAGCTATATCAAAGAAAGTTTCTACACTTGAAGTTCTTGGAGGAGTAGAAGCACTCGAACTTTCACCAATTCTTCGACGTTTATTAGTCTTTAACTGCTTATCTTGACTAACAACAGCAGCAGGCCGACTTTCATCGTCACTATCAGAAGAATCAGATGACAAAGCATCAAGGTTTTTGAGCTTATCCTTCCATTCAGCCAACCGCAAGGCCCACTTAGAAGAGGAACTAAGTGATTCAGCCTTGCTTCGAAACAAACTAAGTTTCACTGGACCGTCTTCTAACAATATACCAATCAAATCTTTCCTCAATAATTTTCGATACTCTTTTTCACTTGACATTGTTGGATCATCATAATAAATTTTCCTTTTACCCTTTAAAGAACACGAAACAGGAGCTTCAGACTCCAATGAGGCATCGATATTTTCAAGAAGCGAATCCATATCTATTGAGAAGTTTGGGTTCTCACTTTCAGCTTCAACATTCTCATGAATATCTTCCATTTCTACATCCTCTTCAGGTTGTGGAACGATTGGTTCTTGAACATGTTTTTGCACTGGTTCTACAACAGACACTTAAACTGGTTCTTAAACTACATATTTAGCTACGATAGGTTCTTCCACGACAGGTTCACCCAAAACCAGTTCACCACGAACAATCGAAGGCTGTTGAAGATCAACAGGAGGTTGAACAGTCACCGACGGTTAATCCTGAGCATGAGCGTCTTCCTCTTCGGCAGCTTCAAACAATTGATTGACTTCATCCGTTATTTGAATCCAAGTCAAATCAGTTGATGGATTATAATCTTGATCCTAATTAATAGCACCAAGCAGAGGTCTATCAATTGGAAGAATATTTGCATGAACGGATGGTGTAGCTTTTTGGCAATCTCTGAAAATACGGTGTGCCATTGGATCTTGTAGATATGGAGCCAAACGCTCCTGAAAAAGCTAGAACTGGAATCAAGTGCCTGAAAATCAACGTCAAGACTCTGGGATAGAGGCTCATTAACTTAACATTTCTAGCTTGGAATCCTAGATGAGTTTGTAGTGCTCGTAGGATCATCCTTGAGAAGTTGTAAGGTTGGTTGAAAGTTAAACCGATCATAGCAGAAAGTAGATGATGACCCACACCATCCATTCCAGATTTTCGCGGAGCAAAGCACTACATCAATACATGGTAAAAGAATCTCCATTGACTTATCAACAAGCCTTTGTAGATCTGTTTAGCAGGCAAAGCACCAACGTAACCGAAAGCTCGTATGGCACGATCGCAGATAACAAGAGCATACGAAGTCTCCCCCGGATCCTGTGCACCCAGTTGAAGAGCAGCCCTAGTGACATCTCCAGTAATAACGATCTGGTGGCTATCTATGATAGCTTCAATGGTATCATTCTTCACACGAGTGGTTCTACAAAATCTTAAATGTAACACATAACCAGCCTGACTTATGTTGAAATTGCATAGAATATTCTAGACCTCTGTAGAAACCGAACACTCTGCCTATAGTCCTCAATTCCTCGAATATTTTCATCCAGCAATGCAACCTGATTATGTTTTGGGTAGAATTTACATATAGGGGCAGATTCAGCCATTTCTGTCGAACAAAATAATGTTGTAAGAGAACATGATTCATTATAATATAATCCAAGTCTTAACAATATAATCCAAGACTTAACAATTTGAAACACTTAATTATATAGTTCTTGTAAATTTGGAACAAACAAATGGGACATATCAGATCTTCGAAAGAAACACATTAATCCGGAACCAAATACCTCCTCTTCCAGATTATCGACTTAAATCCAGAACATATTTGTTACTCCGAAACAACACTTATATGGAATCTTTCCAATTAACACAGTCTGGAAAACCTTTATTCCAAATTAACATGATGAAATAAATAATCAGTAATACGGAAAAAGCTGATAAACCAGGAACCATGTTTGGAAACCTGGAACTAGTAGTCTAGAACCCATAATTCGAAACACTTCATTTATCCCACGTTTAAAATTCCTTTCAAACTATGAAAGGCATAAACCCGGAATATCGGTATTCCGGACAAACATCTGATTATTTTTACTCTTTACAGTTTTTATGGATCAAAAAGTTGTTTTAACTGTTCTTTAAAACACTTTTTACTATTCTTCTTAAAAAGTTTGCATTGTTCATTAATCAACCCCAAACCATTCACCCGAAAACCTCAAAATCAATCTCAACACAAACCTAAAACTATCAAATTCAGTTTTTAAACCAACCCAAGAATCTCCTTATAACCAAAACAATCAAAATCTTTCAATTACCTAACCTATATCTCATCTACCAAACTTAAAACCATGTGTATATGCCCTAAGAACATGCAACATATTAATAAAAATGATGAAGAAACAACAATACAACATACATGTTTATCGAGTGTAACTTGAACAAGAAGAAATTACAATAAGCTTGAACGTTGCAATTGTGTTTTTTCTGGAAAAGGGGTTTGAAAAGGGTTTTGGAAGTTGAAATTTGAAATGTGATATGAAATCCGGAAGGGTCTTAAAGCCTCTATAGTCACAAAGAAATCTGGAAAGTGTATTCTGGCGTAATTCTGGTAACCCGGAACCAGTTAAAAATTATTAAACCCTGAAACAATTTTAGTTTTACTATATTAATCTGGAAGTAAATTCCTCGGAAACACATTTATTTTCTATTAACCCTTTCCAGGTTACTCGCAAACCCAGAATCAAGACCTCCTTTTTGTGATTCCGAAGTAGCATATACTTCAGAATGGTTTTCAATTACGACTTGGAAATTTCGAACAATTTCCCGCAAGGTTAAAAGCCCCGCACTTAGACAATTTTTGCTAACCAATCTTTGTAAAAAGACTTATTTTAAGAATTACCGCTCTGAATTTTTAACCCGTTATTCAAAAATGTTGCAACCCATCGAGAATCGTTAAAAATGTAAACCCACACATAGAAGCGAGAAACAAAATTTTTTTAGATTTTTTTAACTTTATATTAAAACACGCCTAAAATCTTTTTGTGTTTTTCAATTGATAAAGCAGTAAATAAATATTTACATACTAGGTGTTTTTACGAAAACGTGTGTAAGAAGATCAAATCAGCTTAACTGTCAAAATCAAACACAGTTAGTACGATTTATACATTTAAGCATTGATAGATATTGACAATTGACGTGTGCGGGTGTGTATATAGTTTTTTTATATATATTTTAGCTCTTTTTACTCGCCGATTCAAGTTTTAAATTTATAAAACACGATATTCTACTATCACTCTACACACACGTTAGGGCAAGTGTACCCATAGTGACGACAAGATACCGAGGTCGTCCAAGGACACAAGAGCTTTAATTACCAGCTTATCGTTAACGTCTAATCGAACCAAATTTTGATGAAAAGATTTTAAAAGCTATAAAAAGATAAAACTAAAAAGCAAAAATAAAATATAAGGAAAAACAAATAGACAAGAAAGAATCACTTGGTTCCAACTCCTCTTTTATGTATCCTTTTAATGATTTCCGCACTTTAGGCATTTTAAGAGATTATCTTTAAGTTTAAGTAGTAGGCCCTGTCACACCCCCAAAATACCACATGCGGAAACCCCGCTAGGCGTGTGACGTACCAGGATCCAGCCACTAATCACATTGAACTATTAACAAGATATTGTATAAAAGATCACATTTATTACGTAAAAGTATTCTGGAAACGTAACTTAAAGTTTAACAAATTCAGCGGAAGCACAAAGTAAATCATTGTTCAATATTCAAGAGTTAAATATATGAAAACCAATAATCTTGTCATGTGTGACAACGTCACTCATCCCATGACCACACCGGCCATACCAAACAGCAAGTTCCATATCCAAGAATCTAACGACCTGCGAGCATGTAACAAGTGTATCAGCACAAAGCTGGCGAGTTCATATTTTTGTAAAAGCGTTAAGTTACAAAATGTTTAATTCAATTTCAAAGCAATGTTGATAATAACTCGATATCGTACAAGATGGAGTCAGTTTGTTTGCTCGTCCCCAATGCCCCTATCAAAACATTGGTCGTGATTTAAGGTCATTAGTTCACGCCCGTCCTCTCAGGTACGGTGTGAGGTTGCCAAGCCTAATAACGCTATCAACTAATACCCCGTTACCTCTCAGGTAACTAATTCGGTATAAGATGGGACTTAAGGTGATAGGAGCGAGTGTATTATCCAACATCCCAGTTTTAACCCAGAAAAGACGTATTCCTCTCAGGAATACCCGTTTGATTGTCCCACCCACCGGGGCGCATGCTCAAGAGAAGCGAACTTGTGACAACCTCATAATTACATGTATCCGTATGATTAATTAATATTATATTGTGCTTATTGATTGTACAGAAAATTGACTAAATGGTCCCGAATGTTTTCCTATGTGTTAGGAATTAAAAGTGTTATAAAAAGCTACATAAAAGACACTATACGGAATAACTTAGCACTTTAACGAACCGGTATCTAACCGAACAACCGGACATTACCCGGGATACCAAAATGTTGCAAGAAACATTGTTTAATTATTTCTTGGCTAGTTATGATCCCCGAACACCCTAACACCCACTAGAATATCTATCAACTAACACATGCAACTATATACTTGAAATTGATGTATGAACTAACTAAATGGTTAAATGTTACAACTAGACCCCCTCCGCCTTTGATGCAATCGGCCCAAAGATTGGCCCCACTACAAGATTACACAATCTCCCTAAATCCTTCCATATAATCTTCCTTGGATATGCTAATAACATATGTGATCTTTAAGGATCTTGTAGAAGATATGTTGTGTACTTATAAGATCTTCACCATATCATTCTTACACTTCACAATCTTCACACCATCTTTCTCACTCTCTATCTCTCTCTCGGATCTACTTAGAACCGCCACCACCACCACCATACAACCATCAATCACCCATTTTAAACCCACTTCAAAGTGCATGGAGGTGTTACATGGAGCTTGGTGTTTAAGGATCTTGAAGAACCTTCATCCATCATTCTTCATCATCATTTTCTCTAGTGATCTTCCCTAGCTTAAAGCTAGTTGTAAGCTTCTTGTTAACTCTTGGTTACTTCCTATTTTTAGTAGTTAAAGGATGTATTATGATGAAATAATGCTAGTATGATGTTGTCTTGTTTATGTTGGTTACTTGATGAAAACTTGTACCCTGGAAATCTGATATGAACGATGGTACTTGACATGATAAATCTGAGTTAAATAAATGATAACCTGCTGCAAGTGATGTTAAGTGTCGTTGTTGATCACTAAGCATGTTAACAGAACAAATAGAACTTGCGTTAGAGCGCTATAAGCTGAAAACAGGAAGCTGTCAAACTGTTACAGCCACCTTCAGTCGGCTGTAACCAGGTCATAACTTAACGAAAAATTGATTTTCCTAAGTCTATAACGTGTTATTTCGAAATACGGTTCTAATGGCACTAGAATCATAATTTTTGGACTTCGTTCGTTTTTCACAGCAGCAAAAGCTGCGTTTTTACTGTAGAAAATGTGTGTTATTTTTTTGTCATAACTTGAAATCTTTGTAGAATTAGCTCAAGAAATTTGTACTGTAGATGTCCACTGATGTCGTTGTAATTCTTCCACTGGAATTTCATCAATCGGACTTACGATGAATTTTAAATGAATTTTTCCGTGGACTGCAGTCAGAAAGTAACGAATCTGATTACAGTCCGGTAAATGATTTTTTATAAAATATTGGTATTGAATTGGATACCGATATTTTTACACAGTAATATTTGGATTGTTTAAAACATCTTGTAAAAGTTTGGGAATTTTTGGAGCAAGTTAACTATTTTATTAAAATTCCTGAAACAGCCCAGTTTTGAATGTTAAAGCTGAAACGACATAAGTAGCGATTTACGTGTCTAAATGTCGGGTAGGTTATCTGAGAATGATCTAACATGTTATATGTCAATGAAAGTGTTATGTGCAATATCGTATGTTTGCTTTCAAATGGGTATAGATCGGATGTTTATATGGGCGTGAAATGTTAACGTGAGTGCGTGCTATGTGATAGAAGTAATGAGTAGATAAACCGTACGTAGGATAAGTATTATGCATGCACGTGAAACTGATTGTTATCTATACCATGTTAGGACATGCTTAATTCCTGATTATTAGAGTAACTAATCTAACCGAGCAAACCAAGGTGAGTTCACACTTTTCTACAAAGCATGGTAATTCCCGGTGGGAATGGGAATGGGTTAAGGAATAGGGATTCCTCGTCCTGTTGGGACGTGTTCAGGAATGTGAATTCCTTGTCCTGTTGGGACGGATTTAGATTTACTAGACTAGAACTCTATCAACGAAGTCCCTCATTTTACATCGACTTAATCGCCGAGGCCAATGGCGAGCGGGTCATTAGTTAATAGCGCTATTAGGTTTAACAAACCTCACACCGTACCGTTCGGACGTGCGTGTACTAATGGACTATGGCACGTCGGTGATGATAGACACCGACGCTAGGGCACAACTTATTTTCGTTAGTAGTCGATATGGTAACGAGTCTGGTAGTTTAAAAATGGGGTAGCCCCCACGGCCGGAGTGCCGGGCTGGATAGCCAGGGATTATGAATATGGGGTAGCCCCCATGGCTGAAATGGCTGAAGTAAAAATGGGTTAACTAATAAACGTTTTCGAACTATGGGGTAACCCCCACGGCTGGATAGCTGGTTAAGATTAAACTACGTTTTTGGAAACAACTCTAAAATGGACAACCAGCTGTGAACTCACTCAACTTTGTTGTTGACTCGCTACTACATGCTTTTCAGGTCGTTAGATGCTTATGGAGCTTGCACGAGGAGGAGGTCGTTATGGGACATGGACTGTCGAATCCCATGTTAAACATTTAAACTTATGAACTTATTACTTATGTTTTGGGTTTTACCTTTAATGCTTCCGCTGTTTAATTTGAACTTGATTAACTAGCTTTTGATCACCAATTATATTGTGTGGTTGGATTTTATCTATCTTAAATACATTGTTCAATATGATTGGTGGCTTGATCCTAGTCATGTCACGCCTCCAAGCGGTGATACTCCGCATGGTGGATTTTGGGGGTGTGACAGATTGGTATCAAAGCCATTGGTTATAGTGAACTTGGTTTTAAAAAGGGAAAAGCTTTTTGACAAAACCATGCTATAACCTGTACAGTGCTCAAAGATCCACAACGACGCTTTGCTCCACGTGCAAGACTCGACACAATAGGTGGTATGATTTATGTTTATATTGTCTATTTGAATGTTCACATAGTGCATTAGTTAACGTGATAACTGCTATTTGAGCCATGTGTGCTTACTCTCTTCTGTCGTCCCATACTTACGCACTTTCGCGACACTTTTCTCACTTAGGTTACTTCATTGTGAAGATCATGAACGGACGCGGAGGACGTGGTGGTATCAACCTGACTCAAGCCCAGTTGACAACTTTGATCAATGAACGAGTTGCTGAGGCACTCGCAACAGCTCCAGCAGGAAGTATAACCTGCTATTTTGACCTATCCTAGGATGTTTAGATCCTACTCTCCCGAACCAACTCTCGTGTTTAATCTTGTCTTTTCGTTCTTGCGCGACAGGTCAACATGCTCAGCCTCCCGTATGTACGTTCAAAACATTCATGGATTACCGACCTAGTACTTTCAGCGGCACAGAAGGAGCTGTAGGTCTTCTTCACTGGTTCGAGAGGATTGAGTCTGTTTTTGAGATGTGTGAATGCCCTGAAGATCGTATGGTGAAATTTGCTACTGGAACACTCAAATGTGCTGCTTTAACTTGGTGGAAAGCACAGGTTCATATGCTAGGGCTGGCGGTTGCTAATGCCACCCCATGGAATGACTTCAAAGATCTGATCAAGGAAGAGTACTGTAGTTGTGACGACATCCATAAGCTAGAGGTGGAATTTTTCAATCTGAAAATGATGGGGTCTGAAATTGAGGCGTATACGAAGAGGTCAAACGAGCTGGCCATCTTGTGTCCTACTATGGTAGACCCTCCCATCAAACATATTGAGCTGTACCTCAAGGGTCTTGTACCAGAGATTCAGAGCCACGTGACTTCTGCTAACCTGGGTACCATTCAGCAAGTTATACGACTAGCTCATCGTCTCACTGACCAGGCAGTGGAGCAAAACAGGCTGCCCAAACGTATCAGTGCTACAACTACTCCTGATGCTCCGAGCGACAACAAGCGAAAATGGGATGGAAATTCGAGCAAAGGTTCTACCTTTGTTCAGTCTCAGTAACAGCAACGAAGGACTGAGGACTATAAGAGCCCCAGTCAGCAGCCTTCTGGAAGTCAAGGGCAGGGTGGATACAAGGGGAGTCACCCCAAATGTAATCGCTGTAACTTGCACCATAGCGGGCCATGTAGTAGAGGCAACTGTCATCGGTGAAACAAGTCTGGTCACATTGCAAGAGATTGCAGGAGTCAGCGTCCAGCGAATTAGAATCAGCAGCAACAGCATGCCCCACCAAATCAATGCCAGCAGCAGCAACAACAATGTAACAACAAAGGGTGCTTTCAATGTGGTGCTGAAGGCCATTTCAAGAGAGACTGCCCCCAGTTAAATCAAAACCAGAACAACAACAATCAGGGGAATGGAAACGGCAATGGGGGAAACAACAATGGTAATGGGGCAAGGGGTCGTGCCTTCGTGATTGGACAGGGTGATGCCAGGAATGATCCCAACGTTGTGATGGGTAAGTTTCTACTGGATGACTTTTATGTTACTGTTTTATTTGATTCGGGTGCCGATACTAGCTACGTGTCCTTAAAAGTTAGTCAAATGCTTAAGCGTACTCAACACTTTTGACCACCAAACACATGGTAGAGCTAGCAAACGGTAAAAGTTTAGAGGCCACACACATAATTAAGGGTTGTAATCTTGTTCTTGCTGATCAGACCTTTTATATCGACCTCATTCCTATCGTTCTGGGTAGTTTCGACGTTGTTATTGGGATGGATTGGTTATCTCATCAGCAAGCGGAAATTCTTTGCAACGAGAAGATTGTCCACATCCCTCGTTCTGGTGAAAAACCCCTTGTGATTCGTGGCGACAAGAGTGGTGCTATGGTGGGCATCATCTCTTTCCTTAAGGCCCATAAGTGTTTGCGAAAGGGCCACACTACCATTCTAGCTCTCGTTACTAACGCATCAATGGAAGAGAAGAGAATTGAAAACATTCCTATTGTGCGCGACTTTCCTGAGGTATATCCTGAGGAATTACCTGGTCTTCCGCCTCATCGACAAGTTAAGTTTCAAATCGAGCTAGCTCCTGGAGCAGCACCAATAGCTCGTGCACCTTATCGTCTAGCTCCATCAGAACTGTCCTCGCAACTACAAGAGCTCTTGGTCAAGGGTTTTATTCGCCCTAGCTCTTCGCTTTGGGGAGCTCCAGTGTTATTTGTGAAGAAGAAAGACGGTACCTTTAGAATGTGTATTGACTACCGCGAACTCAACAAGGTGACCGTGAAGAATCGTTATCCTCTTCCACGCATTGATGACTTATTCGACCAATTGCAAGGGTCGAGTTTCTGCTCCAAGATTGACCTGAGGTCAGGTTACCATCAACTGAGAGTCCGAGACGAGGATATCTCTAAAACAGCATTCAGGACTTGTTATGGGCACTATGAGTTTCTGGTCATGCCTTTTGAATTAACAAACGCACCTGCGGTCTTCATGGACCTCATGAACCGAGTGTGCAAACCTTACCTAGATAAGTTCGTTATTGTGTTCATCGATGACATTCTGATCTATTCTAAGAGTCAGGAGGAACACGAGCATCATCTACAACTTATCTTGGAACTTCTTCGAGCAGAGCAGCTGTATGCTAAGTTTTCGAAATGCGACTTTTGGCTCCGTGAAGTACATTTCCTAGGCCACATGGTAAATGAAGATGGGATTCATGTGGATCCATCCAAGGTTGACTCGATCAAGAACTGGCCTGCACCCCGTACACCAACAGAAATCCGTCAATTCTTGGATTTGGCAGGATATTACAGAAGGTTTATCAAGGATTTCTCAAAGATTGCGCAACCTCTCACTTCACTGAATCAGAAGGGTGTCACCTATCGTTGGGGTGATGTACAGGAGTCCGCATTTCAGTATTTAAAGGAGAGACTTTGTAGCGCGCCTATTCTTTCGTTACCTGAAGGCACAGATGATTTTGTGGTTTATTGTGACGCGTCCATACAAGGATTGGGCTGTGTGTTGATGCAACGAGATAAAGTCATTGCTTATGCATCACGCCAACTTAAAGTTCACGAAAGGAACTACACTACGCACGACTTGGAGCTGGGAGCAGTTGTTTTCGCACTTAAGATATGGAGACATTACCTGTACGGTACCAAGTGCACCATTTACACCGATCACAGGAGCCTCGAGCATATCTTCAAGCAAAAGGAGTTAAACATGCGACAAAGTCGATGGGTCGAGCTCTTGAATGATTACGAATGTGCGATCAAGTACCACCCGGGCAAAGCCAATATTGTGGCTGACGCCCTCAATCGAAAGGATACTACACCTAAACGCGTGCGAGCGTTACAACTTACCATCCAATCAAGTCTTCCTACCCAGATACGAGATGCTCAGGTTTTTTGGGTAAAGGGTTACCCCGGTGAAATTTTATATCAACCAACAATCAAAAACAGGGTGTATTAAGACAAGAACACACACTTCTAGGCTTGGCATACCAAACCTAGCAACACAAACAAAGAAACAAACCCGACAACCGTCAAAACCAAAAGAAAAAATAAAAACAAGGGATCACAGCCCAACACAAGACACACAGCCGAAGTTAGAAACACCTCCTTAGCCCGGCTCCAAATCCATATTCTTCGAGATCAGCCACCTTTCCAGAATCTTGTCATACTTTGGTTCCCCACTCACCTTGAATCCCATAATTCTAAGCCGAACCGTATCAATAATGATCTTCGAGAGAGCCTCAGCATTTCGAACAAGAGTAGAAAATAGACGGTTGTTTCTTTCCTGCCAAATAAAATACGTGGTAGCCGCAACCAGGATCTTGCAGATAATATGCTCTAGCGTTCTAGAATTAGAAACAAGCTCCATCCATTGAATAATCGACGACCAGGTGTCCAATACACCCCCCATGTCAACGTATTTCCTAACCGATCCCCAAACCTCCGATGAAAAATGACATTGGAAGAAAAGATGATCTCTAGAGTCACGATCACATTTACATAATGGACAGCACATAAGCTGTAAATTAGTAGCACTGCCAGCTTCCCAAACGGTCAACCTGTCTTGAGTCTTTAGCTTGTTTTTTATAACCAGCCACAAGTGGAATGAATGTCTAGGAATACATTGAGCGAACCAAACCGATTTAACCCATAAAACCTTATCCTCTCTATTCCGTAAGCTATTCCAAACCTCCTTCGTTTCAAAATGCTGAAGATTACCATCCAGATCTTTCCACCCTAGCCGATCATGCTCACCAGCTATAATTTGGGGAGTGTCAATATTTATAAGAACCGGATATATGTCATACCAAGCCTCGGGCCACAACCATTGACCATCATCATCCGCCACAAGATCAGCAACCATAGAAGATAGAGTGAAACCCGCATTAGCGATCGCTCTAGGCGAGATAAAAGACCGAAGTGGACTTAACGGGCACCAATTGTCACTCCAAATATTAGTTTGCCTTCCACTCCTAATAGACATCCAGAAAAACGATCGCACTTTATCACGGATAGATAGTAGCTTTCTCCAACCCCAACTCTCTGCACCTCTACATTGAACATCCCAAAAGTTCTTACCTCGCAACTTGTGAGAGTGAATCCATTGAACCCAAAGCGACTTACGTTTAGAAAGAATGCTCCAAATATGTGCTGTCAAAAGAGCGTTATTTACATCCGTAATGCTTCTAATGCCCAATCCACCCTCATCTTTAGGAGTGCACACAAGTTTCCAGGCCACTTTAGCTCTAACCGAGCCTTGGTATCCTCCATTCCATAAGAACGTTCGTAACCTCTTCTCCAAATCTTTTATAACACCTTGCGGAAGCATAAAAACCGAGGCCCAATAAGAGTACATGGCAGCCAAAACCGAATTGATAAGCTGAAGTCTACCTACAAAAGACAAGGATTTAGACATCCAATTATCTATTCGCCGTTCTACACGTTCCACAAGAATACGACAGTCACGAGCAGCCAATCTCGTAGAAATCAAAGGAACACCAAGATACCGAACCGGTAAAGTACCCTCTTGAAAGGGCATGATCTCCAAGATCTGGTCTTTAACATATCGAGGAACATTACCGAAGAAAACGGTACTTTTAGAGGGGCTAGGGACCAGACCCGAGATGTTAAGCGTTGAAAGCAGAGAACATCAGGGCTGAGTCCTTACGAGGATCGAGGAAATGGTTAGAACAAAAGGAAGACGGCACCTACTATGTAAACGGGCGCATCTGGGTTCCACTCTATGGTAATCTACGTGAGCTTGTGATGGATGAGGCATACAAGTCTCGTTATTCAGTACATCCTGGTTCGGATAAGATGTACCACGATCTCAAGACTACGTATTGGTGGCCTAGTATGAAAGCCAACATAGCAACCTACGTCAGTAAATGTTTGACTTGTGCGAGAGTCAAGATTGAATATCAGAAACCATCAGGCCTACTCCAATAACCAGAGATCCCGACATGGAAATGGGAGCAAATTTTCATGGATTTCGTTACTGGCCTGCCTAGATCTCAACACGGAAATGACACTATTTGGGTGATAGTGGATCGATTGACCAAGTCTGCACATTTTCTGGCTATCAAGGAAACGGATAAGTGTTCTACTCTAGCAGACATCTACCTAAAGGAAGTAGTATCAAGGTACGGAGTGCCAACCTCCATCATTTCTGATCGTGACTCACGTTTTACATCTGAATTGTGGCAAGCTATGCACAAGTCCTTTGGCTCTAGATTAGACATGAGCACGTCATATCATCCACAGACGGATGGGCAATCTGAACGCACCATCCAAACCCTTGAAGACATGCTTAGGGCATGTGTAATTGACTTTGGAAATGGCTGGGAAAAACACCTCCCGTTAGTGGAGTTTTCGTATAACAACAGTTACCACACCAGTATCCAGGCTGCTCCATTTGAGGCATTGTACGGACGTAAATGCCGATCACCTCTTTATTGGACAGAAGTTGGTGATAGCCAAATCACAGGCCCAGAACTTGTGGTAGACACGATTGAGAAGATTGCTCAGATACGACAACGAATGGCGGCAGCTCGTGGCCGTTAGAAAAGCTACGCTGATAAGCGCAAGAAACCACTCGAGTTCCAGGTTGGGGATCGAGTGCTACTCAAAGTCTCACCTTGGAAATGTGTAGTTCGTTTTGGCAAACGAGGCAAACTCAATCCGCGTTATGTCGGACCGTTCGAAATCATTGAGAAAATTGGCAAAGTCGCTGTTGGTGCACAGAATGTCTGTTGACTTCGTATGAATCAAGTCTTAGGTCAAGATAGTCAAGATTATAGCTTGAAAGTGAAATTAGAGTTTAATGTATAGGTTTTGCTTATATGTCATAAGTTGTGAAAGGTTTCGCTTATGTGTCAAAGGGGTTTCGCTCATAGGGTTTATCAGGAGGTTTCGCTTTTATGTATGTGTCATTGGAGCGAAACCACATGGACTATATATAGTCATTATGAGCGGAACCTAGTGATTATGTGTGTACATTGGAGCGGAACCTGTTCATGTGCTTTGTAACAAAACTCTGTCAAAATCATTCTAGAAAGCAATAAAAGAGAAGGAATTGAAAAGGAAAAGTTGTGTAACTTCATTTACGTTGATTCCGTCTTCGTATGTGAAGATGAACGTCCTTGACTGACTTTTCGGAGTCGCAAACCGGTCCAACAAGTGGTATCAGAGCTTCAGGACGAGGAGTTCATACTACTACAGCTGATCCTACAAAAATCTCTCACTTCTACTCACTTTCTCTCATACTTTTTCGATTTAAACTAGTTCCTACGGTTGAAATGGCCTAAAATTCGAGTATAACGTGTAAAACATACGATTAACAAACCCTAGAAAGTTTCAGGTTAAAATTCGGACTAAAACATGGTGAAAATTGACTAAAACATGGTTCCGCTTTTTCGGTAATCGAAGGTTTCGCATGTACGGACATTAAAGGTTTCGCTTTTTCGGTTCGCTTATTTGAACAATCATATTTCGCTTATTCGGACATATTGATATTTCGCTCATACGAACAACTTGGTTTCGCTTATTCGAACATTACCTGATTTCGCTTATTCGAACACTACCTGATTTCGCTTATTCGGACATTACTTGATTTCGCTTATTTGACATTACCTGATTTCGCTTATAGGGATACATATTACTGATTTCGCTTATCAGTCATTCTATTGATTTCGCTTTTGTGTCATTAAAGCTGATTTCGCTTTTGTGTCACTGTTTTCCAAGATTTCGAAAATTTTTCTAAAGTGATTGTTGATTTTGCAGGTACATTCAAGATGGATGACATATTCTTGAACCCGTTTAGCAACATGTACGCGTTTGCTGGAAATTCGGGAGACGATTCATCTACAAGCAACAACAATGATAACCCACCGAAAGAGAAGAAAAGGGAAGCTTGGGAATCTGAAAGTGCCTTTGGAACCTTCAATAAACCTCCAAAGCTAATGGCTATCGAGGAATACAGTCGGTGGTCAAGAAAGTTTGAAGATTGGTTGATGGCATTTGCATTTCCCAGCTGGAAGAGTTTGAAAAACGGTTATGAAAATGGAAACAAAAATGGTGAAACTTTAAGAACAGCTGAGGAGATTGATTCATTTGTAGCTGAGCAAAAATGTGTGGCTTTGTTGTTTCAATCCGTCCGGGAAGACATAATCTCATTGATTGATTATTCAAATGCAAAAGATCTTTGGATAAAGTTAGAAAAGAAATGTATAGGTAGTGAAGAAATCAAGAAAAACAAAATGAAACTACTTAAGAAAGAGTTTGATATGTTTGGGTGTTTAAAGAACGAGTCAGTTTGTAAAATGATAGAAAGGTTTGGTCATCTGAAGCTGGAATTAGTAAGACATGGTATCAAATATCCTGAAGAAGATCTTATCGACAAATTGTTTGATTCGTTGCCTGACGAGATGGATTGGAGATATTATGCGCTGATGCTGAAGAATACCATCAAGGCACCAGAAAAGTTGACATTAGATTTGCTGATTGAGAAACTTGAGAGTCACGAGCTGGAACTGTAGAAGACATACAAAGTCAATCACTCATCTTACTAGCAGAATTTGGATTTGTATTATCCAAAAAGCATGATGCCAAAAGCAACTTCTCCAAAGACTGCTTTTTCTGCTGAAAATGTGTCCACAGCAAGCAAAGAAAGTCAAAGTGGTCAAAGCAGTGGAAGTCACAGTGGTTATCACAGTGGATCTTCATCATTTGGAAGTCATTCTGATGCAAAGAATCGGTTTCAATGCAACATAGCAATAGACTTGAAGAATGCTCAGAATTTTGATGAGGAGTCGGCCAAACAGCAGATGATCTTTCTAGCATCGGTGTTGGAATCGTATGAAGGGTTAGTAGCTGGGAAGATAGGCAACACAAACTTAACGAAAGAAGATTATGATCAGATAGATCCTGAAGAAATGGAGCTGATCGATATTCGTTGGGCTATGGCTAGTGCTGTTCGTCGAGCACAGCGTTTCATGGAAATTACTGGCAGGAAGACAATTGGTGGTCCATCTACCAAGCTGGGGTTTGATAAATCCAAAGTGACATGCTTCAAGTGTAAGCAGAAAGGTCACTTCAAGCGAGAATGCAGAAACGCATATGCTGATGAGTCGGAGAACCCTTTCAGAGATGATTACTACAAGAAGGCGATTTATCACCAGAATAAATCCGAGCCGCCTAGATTGAAGCAGGTTGAAGAGAATAGAGAGAAATCTAGAGCTCTTGCGGTGATTTATGATGATGAGGGTTATGATTGGAGTCAAGAGGTTCTACCAGAAGAAGATGCGGTTGGTTACGCATTCATGGCGAAAAACGACGATCCTATTCCATGGAAAGACGATAGAACTGAAGAGCAGAAATATAGATACAGAAAAATGCTGGCTGAAAACAGAATAATTAGAATATCTCGTATCTATTTGGAAGCGAAGAGAGCGAGAAGATGGGATCCGGACAGAGAGTGTTATCTTGATGAATATGGAAACATTGCGATTGATGACAAAACGCTTGATATCGAAGCCATAATCAAGGAGTACAAAGAAGAGGATGATTATTGGCAGAATACATGGTGGGGAACTGGAGACGAGAAAGAGAAAGAAGAGTTAGAGAAATCAAAGAAGGTTGATACTGGAGTTATTGACACAACGCAGGAGTTGATTGCTGAGAATCTGGGAAACATGGCTGACAAAGTGCTGGCTGCTAAGGCACTTGAGGTAGACTCTAACTCCGTGTCTGAGTCAAAAAGCCAGGTCAGTTCAGACGTGTCAACAAATGCGTCAGGTAAGAAAATTTATGGAAATGCTGATTGCAAAAATTGCAACAAAGAGTGCAAATTTTGTAATACAGTCACGTATCTCAACGGTAAGAAAGTTGAAGATCTGACAGCAAAGGTCAGAAGCGTTGAGAATCAAATTCTTGATCGTGACAAAACAGTTAAAGCTTCAACTGAACGGATAAGAGAATTAACTAGCCAAATTGAAAATGATAAAATTGATCATGAAAAAATTAAACAAGAAAATGAAAAGTTAATTCTTGAAAACCGTCAGATTTCTGAGAAGTTTGAAAAACTCAAAAGCACAATGAAAGACAGTGATGATCGAAATGGTAAAACATATAAAGAAAACGTTCACCTAAAAGCAGTGCTTAGAGTAAAAGAAGAATCAATCAACCAACAACTGGATGAAATCGCTAAACTGAAACTTAAATTTCAAGAGGCTGAAATTGAAAACGAGCGAATCCAGTTGAAGCTTAACAGTTACAGCTCCGCAAGCTTTATGTTGCAACACATTATTCCCAAACCCATCGGGAAAGACAAAGCAGGCGAAGATGTGTATTCTGATGGAACTGGGGTGGGTTTTCATCAAGTTCCACCACCTGTACTTGATAACTATACGAAAAAGCAATCAGGGTTGGTTGAAATTGAAGAAGAAAGTGAAATGAATCTTCTAGATTCAATTGATGTCACGTTTACATCTTCCAATGACGATAGTGTCCAAAATGATATTGTAAAAGGTGTTGTTGAAAATGTGCTAAAAATGGATAGTGACACTACTGAGGAAGACGGGTGTTTCTTGGACAAATACATTCAGAAACCAAAATTCAAAAACAACTTAAGTGATGAACTGGGTCTTGTGATGTACAAGATGGCTGGATCTGATAAGTTGTATTCGGATTCTGAATTTCCGATTGAGAATGTAAATGTGAACAAATTGACAAATGTTTTCAAGTTGGTTGAAGTTGAGTTGTCAGAAGTGAACAATCTGAGTCAAATAAAGAGAAAAATGAGTTTTGAAAAAGATAAATCATACTACAAGAAACCTGTTAATCCATCACGTTTTTATAATAACAATCAAAACAATTGGTCGGGTGGTTATTGGGGTGGTAAGAGTTATCAGAAAAGGAGTTTTCAAAACAAAAGGTTTGCTGAAAAGAAGGTGTTTGTGAACGGTTCAAGTTCACTTTCTGATGAGGAAAATGAATTTTTTTCAAAATCAAATGAAGAGTTCTTTGAGAAGAGGGCCTCACAACATCAGTCTGAAGGTACAAGTCGAGTTGTTGATACTCGTACATGTTTTAGATGTAACAAAGTTGGTCACATTGCAAGAAATTGCACTAACTCCAAGCCTATGACTGAAGTTGTTGAGAGACAAATGAAGAAAGTTGATGTGAAGGGTAAAGCACCAATGGTTGTTGAGAAAAAGAGTGTGAAAAATGACAACACCAAAGTGAAAAATGAACCTGTAAAGAAAATGATAACTAAAAATGACAAATTTTACAAGCGGGTTGCATTATCTCAACAAGTTTGGAAACCAAAAAGTGAGAAAAAGATTTCACCTTCTGAGGATTCAATTCAAATTGATTATGATGCAAATTTTCCACCTTTGAAGGCTGAAAACTTTAAAATTCAAGTTGCGAGAGTTAAAACAGTCAAGGTTACACCCAAGGCTGATGAGGCCTGGGTGGACACCATGTTTGACTAAGCAGTTTGAATTGACGGAGCTTCCTAGTTGGTAATCGTGAAGCATGAATCGGCATCTTTCTTAAATTGATTGTAATATGTGCAGGATCTTCCAAGAGTTATTTCAAGATGGATAATGGATAGTGGAGCGTCTCGACATATGACAGGAAAGACTGCGTTGCTGTATGATGTGAGAAATATCAATGGTGGTTATGTGGGTTTTGCAGGACATGAAGGTGGTCGAATTGTCGGTGAAGGAACGTTATCCAATGGGATTGTTACGTTTGAGAGAGTTAACTACATTACTGAGCTGGAAAACAATCTGCTGAGTATCTCGCAGATCTGTGATAATATGTATACCACTCACTTCACTGATAAAGAATGTTTGATCTTGAAACCAGGATTTGTTATCCCTGAAGAATGGATTATTATGCGGGCACCTAGAGTGAATGATTTATATGTGTTGGACATGAGTGTAGCAACTACAACAACTGGTCAAGCACATTGTTTTGTTTCTAGAACAACTGAGAAAGAATCGAGATTGTGGCACCGCAAGATAGGGCATATTTACCTAAGGAAGATGAATCACTTGGTGCACAATGATTTAGTTTTGGGTGTTAATATCAAAGGTTTTCATCTGGAAGGGGAGTGCATTAGCTGCATCAAAGGCAAGCAGAAGAAAAAGTCACACCCTACAAAGCAAGTCAATTCAGTTTCCAGACCATTAGAGAGACTACATATGGATCTGTTTGGTCCAGTAAACGTAAAAAGTATTATAGGAGATCTCTACTGTCTTGTGGTTACTGATGATTATTCCAGATTTTCGTGGGTTTCTTTCTTGAAGTTGAAAGATGAAACGTTTGACAGTTTGATGGCGTTGTTCAGAAAAATTGAGAATTTGTACCAAAGGCGTATCAAAAGAATTCGTAGTGACAATGGTATTGAGTTCAAGAACAACAAGATGGAAGAATTTTGTGATGAAAGAGGTATATTGCATGAATTTAGTGCTCCGTACACTCCGTAGCAGAATGGAGTCGCAGAACGCAAAAACCGGACACTAATCGAGACGGCTAGAACTATGCTTGCAGATTCAAAGTTACCGATAAATTTTTGGGCTGAAGCTGTTTCCGCCGCATGCTATACGCTCAACAGGGTTCTCACTGTCAAGAAGTTCAACAAAACATGCTTTGAGCTAATCAATAATCGCAAACCGAATTTGAAGTATCTAGAACCGTTCGGGTCACCCTGTACTGTTATAGAGCCTTTTGGAAAGTTTGGTCCGAAGTGCATTGAGGGAATATTTGTTGGTTATGCAAATCCGATGCGACGTGTCTTCGTTCCAAGTGAGAAGCGGATTATTGAAGCTGCAAATGTTGAATGTCAAGGTTATACTATGCCGCCACAAAATCCTGGAGATTCATGGCGTTATCATTATGACAAACTGTGGGATTCGTTTGACATGAGAGAAGAATCAGAGGATGATGAAGATTTCTTTGATGAGTTGGATATTTTGCGTGAATACGAGTCACAGCTAAGGTTCCCAGCGGAGTATTCGAGGCGACTACGGGAAACTTCAAATGACGATGAAGCAGGTCCGAGTAATGCTGGTGAACATGATGATGTCCAACAGAATGAAGTTGCTCAGGATAATCAGTCGGAACAGAATGATAATCAAGAAGCTGAAAATATGCCAGTTTTTTATCATGGTGATTCAGATTCTGAGGGGGAGCAATTTCAGATTTCAAGTCAAACAAACCAAGTCAGTGAACAAGGTGCAAATCAGAATGTTACTAATCTGGAGGGCAATGTAGATGTTCCAAGTGAAGTGATGCCGTGAACACTTTCATATCATCCGGAGGAATTGGTCATTGGAGAGTTGGAGACAGGCGTTCGCACTCGAGGACAGATTGATAAAGGGCTTACATGCTTTTATACAAAAGTTGCTTCTTTGCAAACTGAATTCTCATTAAGTTGTTTTATCTCGCAGGTTGAGCCAAGAACTTACAAAGAGGCGCTTACCGAAGATTCCTGGGTCAATGCAATGCAGGAGGAACTTAGTCAATTTGAAAAGTTGGGAGTGTGGAAGTTAGTGGATTTACCAGATGGTCAAAGGAAGATAAACACCAAGTGGGTGTTCAAGTGTAAGAGAGACGATGGAGGAGTTGTGGTTCGCAACAAAGCTCGACTCATTGTTCAGGGTTTTGTCAACAGGAGGGGATTGATTTTACAGAAGTCTATGCTCCTGTAGCACGACTAGAAGCGATCAGAATCTTCCTAGCATTTGCGTCTTGGAAAAACTTCAAAGTTTATCAGTTAGATGTTAAATCGGCTTTTCTCTATGGGAAGGTAAAAGAGGAGGTGTATGTCGGTTAGCCACCGGGCTTTACCGATCCACACCATAAAGACAAGGTCTACTTGCTAGACAAAGCGCTGTATGGTTTACACCAGGCCCCGAGAGCCTGGTACGAGACATTGTCTCAACACCTACTAGCCAACAGTTTCATTCGTGGAAAAGTGGATGCCACTCTATTCACTAAAGAGGTCGATGGTCATCTTCTGATAGTTCAGATTTATGTGGACGATATAATTTTTGGGTCAACGAATGAAAGTCTGTGTAAAGACTTTGAATCAGTGATGAAGCAAAAATTTGAAATGTCATCAATGGGTGAGATGAAATTCTTTTTGGGTCTACAAGTTGAACAACTTCCTGAGGGAATTTTCATTCATCAAACGAAGTACGTTCATGATATCTTGGAGAAATTTGGGATGTTAGGTTCTACTCCAGCAGGCACCCCATTAGCAACGAATCATGGGATAAACCCTGATCTCACCGGAGAGAAGGTAGATGAAACGATGTATCGTTCCATGATCGGATCGCTGATGTATTTGACAGCTTCAAGACCTGATATTATGTACCCAACGTGCCTCGCAGCAAGATTTCAATCTAACCCGAGAGCTTCGCATATGATCATTGTGAAGAGGATATTGCGCTATTGGGGTTGTGGTATCCTAGGAAAGGCGATTTTATGCTCGAAGGGTATTCCGATTCAGATTTCAGATGCTGCAAAGTCAATTCAAAATCAACAACGGCAGGATGCCAGTTCTTTGGTCCTAGATTGGTTACCTGGCAGTGTAAGAAACAAACGTCTGTGGCGTTATCTACATGTGAAGCGGAGTACGTTTCTGCTAGCAGTTGCTGCTCTCAGATCCTGTGGATACAGCAACAGATGCGCGACTACGGTTTGTAGTTTCTTAACACACCTCTTTTTGTTGATAATGAGGCCGCAATAAATATAACAAAGAATCCAGTACATCACGCTAAAATGAAACACATTGAGATTCGTCATCACTTTATTCGTGATTGTTTCGAGAAAAGGTTGATACGAATTGAGAAAATCCACACTGACGAACAGAAAGCTGATTTACTTACCAAAGCTTTTGATAAAAATCGGTTTCAATATTTGTTAAAACTGAATGGTATGAAGCTTCTTTCGGTGTCGGATGGAATTATGGGCGTTGATGAGAGTACTGTTGCAGATGAAGACGAGAAACAATCTGCAATGGTTTGTCGATTTTTTACATGTTTTGGTATTTAGGGGGAGGTATAGGGTAAATATTTCAGAAAATACAAAAACAGTAAAAAATGCAAAAATACAAAAACATGAGATATTTTCAAAATCCAAAAACAATAGAAAATCGGAAAAGAGCTTGTGTAAAAAGGGAAAATGATAGTACATCGGCTTGACAGTCATGGTATGCTAAAGATATGTAATGTTTAAAAGGTTAAACAGTCTCGCTGATGATGTGTCGATAGGATTTTGCACATTTAGTAAGTTTGTTCGGGATATAAACTTAAATCTTACTTGCTTATTTCGTGGGGAACACTACTTGGATATATAGGTAACCCCTGAAATCTCATTTGAAAGATTCCTTTTTCTGATATACTAGGCTTTATACTCAATGATGTCTGGGGTATTATTCCGGGACTTCTGCTGAATGGATGTTCTGACCTAGTCCTCGAATAATACTTTCTGCATATGTTTGAAACACAGCATCACCCTTAGCATATATGATAAGATAATAAAATTGCTTAGCAATGATGTGGTAAAAAAGATCCTCTAAAGGGGACACACCCACAAGTTGAGTCATGATCTCTCTGCTGAACGGTAGTTCTGACCTGAGCTCTCATGATTTTTCATAAATTATTAACCCCTTACAAATATCATTCGTGTTATATTTGCCTGTAAGATTGAATACCGGGATCTGGATACAGGAGTATATTCAAGAGGTGGGACACATGTATAAGTTTAAGTCTCTAAAACACTAAATCCGTATCCTGGACAGATTGAAATTTGTGTGAGAATTTAAGTGGATCAGTATATCGACAATCTACGCGAATTGTTTAATTCTGAGTATGTAATCACAGCTTAATGGTACTTGTGATTTGTCGAATAGCTGATATGATTCCCTGACACGCTCATCAAAAATATGTTTGTAAATAGTTTACTTTGTTTACTTTCTGCAATTTAAGTTTTCTGCATTTCATTTCTTAGTTTAGAACACTTTATAAAATCCAAAAAGATTTTATTTCTGCTTTATTTTCCGACAAACCAAAGTGGAGAGTTGATTGTTGGATTCTCAGATGTTGAAGCAGATGCAGGAGATTCTAGACTGAAGAATGAGGAGAGCTTATCTTGATAGAGTTTGATTTTTTTTAAAGTCAAAAACAAGTTCATTAACTTGATACTTGTTATTTTCAGAAAAAGTGTAAATTGTTGTTTTTAAAATCAGTTTGATTCGTCAAATGATCAACCAAGGTCATTAAATTGAACTTGGTAGATTAATTGAGTTATCAGGGTCATTAACTTGGACTTGAATACTTGAGTGGATTTCTAAAACTGATTGAGTTTGTGATTTATTGTTAAAAAGATAGTTTGTAATGATTGATGTTTGAGTCACAGGTTTTGGACTTCATTATTCCCACGTAAGCTAATTGTCAAAGCTTGAACCAGATATTTCAGATTCTAGCATACTGAGAGGGGGAGTCTGTGAAAGGGGGAGTCTGGATCAACAGTCAAAGGGAAGTCTGAGGATGGAGCCAGGACAAGATTCTGAACCTGTGAAGATAGAGTGCTTATGATGAAAAGACAGAGATGGAGAAAAGACCAAGACTGAAGACTCGGAGCTGAAGACTTCGTCAACATCCAAGGGGGAGTCTGTTGGTGCACAGAATGTCTGTTGACTTCGTATGAATCAAGTCTTAGGTCAAGATAGTCAAGATTATAGCTTGAAAGTGAAATTAGAGTTTAATGTATAGGTTTCGCTTATATGTCATAAGTTGTGAAAGGTTTCGCTTATGTGTCAAAGGGGTTTCGCACATAGGGTTTATCAGGAGGTTTTGCTTTTATGTCAGTGTCATTGGAGCGAAACCACATGGACTATATATAGTCATTATGAGCGGAACCTAGTGATTATGTGTGTACATTGGAGCGGAACCTGTTCATGTGCTTTGTAACAAAACTCTGTCAAAATCATTCTAGAAAGCAATAAAAGAGAAGGAATTGAAAAGGAAAAGCTGTGTAACTTCATTTACGTTGATTCCGCCTTCGTATGTGAAGATGAACGTCCTTGACTGACTTTTCGGAGTCACAAACCGGTCCAACAGTCGCTTACAAGTTGAATCTACCTGAAGAACTCAGCAGAGTTCACAACGTATTCCATGTATCGAATCTGAAGAAGTGTCTGTCAGATGAGACCCTCATAGTTCCTCTCAAGGAGCTCACTATCGACGATCAGCTGCGATTCGTCGAGGAACCAGTAGAGATTATTGATCGAGATGTTAAGGTTCTCAAGCGTACCAGAGTACCTCTTGTTCGAGTTCTTTGGAACTCCCGTCGTGGCCCAGAGTATACCTGGGAACGAGAAGACCAAATGAAACACGAGTATCCCCAGTTGTTTGAGAAAAGTGCAACCACTACTGAGGCTGAAGCTACTGCGAAATTTCGAGACGAAATTCCAAACCAACGAGGGGATGATTTGACACCCAGGAAAAACCAGTAAACCACGCAACTTAACTAGCTTCCTCAGTAACCACGTGCTAAATTTCGGGACGGAATTTTCTTAACAGGGGGAGAATGTGACAACCTCATAATTACATGTATCCGTACGATTAATTAATATTATATTGTGCTTATTGATTGTACAGAAAATTGACTAAATGGTCCTGAATGTTTTCCGATGTGTTAGGAATTAAAAGTGTTATAAAAAGCTACATAAAAGACACTATACGGAATAATTTAGCACTTTAACGAACCGGTATCTAACCGAACAACCGGACTTTACCCAGGATACCAAAATATTGCAAGAAACATTGTTTAATTATTTCTTGGCTAGTTATGATCCCCGAACACCCTAACACCCACTAGAATATCTATCAACTAACACATGCAACTATATACTTGAAATTGATGTATGAACTAACTAAATGGTTAAATGTTACAACTAGACCCCATCCCCCTTTGATGCAATTGGCCCAAAGAGTGGCCCCACTACAAGATTACACAATCTCCCTAAATCCTTCCATATAATCTTCCTTGGATATGCTAATATCATATGTGATCTTTAGGGATCTTGTAGAAGATATGTTGTGTACTTATAAGATCTTCACCATATCATTCTTACACTTCACAATCTTCACACCATCTTTCTCACTCTCTATCTCTCTCTCGGCTCTACTTAAAACCGCCACCACCACCACCATAGAACCATCAATCACCCATTTTAAACCCACTTCAAAGTGCATGGAGGTGTTACATGGAGCTTGGTGTTTAAGGATCTTGAAGAAACTTCATCCTTAGCTTTCATCCATAATTCTTCATCATCATTTTCTCTAGTGATCTTCCCTAGCTTAAAGCTAGTTGTAAGCTTGTTGTTAACTCTTGGTTACTTCCTATTTTTAGTAGTTAAAGGATGTATTATGATGAAATAATGCTAGTATAATGTTGTCTTGTTTATGTTGGTTACTTGATGAAAACTTGTACTCTGGAAATCTGATATGAATGATGGTACTTGACATGATAAATCTGAGTTAAATAAACGATAACCTGCTGCAAGTGATGTTAAGTGTCGTTGTTGATCACTAAGCATGTTAACGGAACAAATAGAACTTGCGTTAGAGCGCTATAAGCTGAAAACAGGAAGCTGTCAAACTGTTACAGCCGCCTTAGTTGGCTGTAACCAGGTCATAACTCAATGAAAAATTGATTTTCATGAGACTATAACGTGTTATTTCGAAATACGGTTCTAATGGCACTGGAATCATAAGTTTTGGACTTCGTTTGCTATTTTTAAAGGGTCGTTTTTCACAGCAGCAAAAGCTGCGTTTTTACTGCAGAAAATGTGTGTTATGTTTTTCAGCATAACTTGAAATCTGTGTAGAATTAGCTCATGAAATTTTTACTGTAGATGACCACTAATGTCTTTGTAGTTCTCCCACTGGAATTTCATCAATCGGACTTACGATGAATTTTAAATGAATTTTTCCGTGGACTGCAGTCAGAAAGTGACGAATCTGATTGCAGTCTGGTAAATGATTTTTTGTAAAATATTGGTAACGAATTGGATCCCGATACTTTTACACAGTAATATTTGGATTGTTTAAAACATCTTGTAAAAGTTTGGGAATTTTTGGAGCAAGTTAACTATTTTATTCAAATTCCTGAAAACAGCCAAGTTTTGAATATTAAATGAATTTACGTGTCTAAATGTCGGTTAGGTTATCTGAGAATGATCTAACATGTTATATGTCAATGAAAGTGTTATGTGCAATATCGTATGTTTGCTTTCGAATGGGTATAGATCGGATGTTTATATGGGCGTGAAATGTTAACGTGAGTGCGTGCTATGTGATAGAAGTAATGAATAGATAAACCGTACGTAGGATACGTATTATGCATGCACGTGAAACTGATTGTTATCTGTACCATGTTATGACGTGCTTAATTCCTGATTATTAGAGTAACTAATCTAACCGAGCAAACCAAGGTGAGTTCACACTTTTCTACAAAGCATGGTAATTCCCGGTGGGAATGGGAATGGGTTAAGGAATAGGGATTCCTCGTCCTGTTGGGTCGTGTTCAGGAATGTGAATTCCTCATCCTGTTGGGTCGGATTTAGATTTACTAGACTAGAACTCTATCAACGAAGTCCCTCATTTTATATCGACTTAATCGCCGAGGCCAATGGCGAGCGGGTCATTAGTTAATAGCGATATTAGGTTTAACAAACCTCACACCGTGCCGTTCGGACGGGCGTGTACTAATGGACTATGGCACGTCGGTGATGATAGACACCGGCGCTAGGGCACAACTTATTTTCATTAGTAGTCGATATGGTAACAAGTCTGGTAGTTTAAAAATGGGGTAGCCCCCACGGCCGGAGTGCCGGGCTGGATAGCCAGGGATTATGAACATGGGGTAGCCCCCATGGCTGAAACGGCCAAAGTAAAAATGGGTTAACTAATAAACGTTTTCGAACTATGGGGTAACCCGCACGGCTGGATAGTTGGTTAAGATTAAACTACGTTTTTGGAAACAACTCTAAAATGGACAACCAACTGTGAACTCACTCAACTTTGTTGTTGACTCGCTACTACATGCTTTGCAGGTCGTTAGATGCTTATGGAGCTTGCACGAGGAGGAGGTCGTTGTGGGACATGGACTGTCGAGTCCCATGTTAAACATTTAAACTTATGAACTTATTACTTATGTTTTGGGTTTTACCTTTAATGCTTCCGCTGTTTAATTTGAACTTGATTAACTAGCTTTTGATAACTAGTTATATTTTGTGGTTGGATTTTATCTATCTTAAATACATTGTTCAATATGATTGGTGGCTTGATCCTGGTCATGTCACGCCTCCAAGCCGTGATACTCCGCATGGTGGATTTTGGGGGTGTGACAGAACTCACCTTAGATTTGCTCGGTAGGTTAAGTAACTTGAACTAATGTGGTCAACCACGTCCTATTATGATTGTCATACAAGTCAGGTTCGGTTCAAGTAATGCACGTATGTGTTCTACACATATACTACAGGGTACGTACACATAGTGATCATGGCTTACACCTGTGCCTCCACGGCCATCAAACAAATACCGAACCAATGAAATATTATATTTCATACTTGGGATTTGTAAAAATATGTGTATCTTTTGCACATATCAATTCTTGTTCAATTTCAAACTCTAAATCGCTTTCTGGAAGGTTATACGCGCACCCATGCGTAAATATAACCAGTTTAATGCAACGAACACTCCGGAATAGTGACATAGGCTTAACATACCTTAAATAACCTTTACTTAACTTAGAAATAAGTTTTGAAGGCTTTGGTATGGCAAAATCAAGTTAAATCGCTTACAGGGACTAAAGTTGACAAACTGCGAAAGTATGCCAATTTGAACTGTAACAGACATTCCGGAACATGACCATAAGTTAAACACACCATAAATAACCTTTACATAGCTTAGAAATAGGCTTTAAGGGGTTCGGTGTGCTAAAATAAACTTTTGGGTCATTTAGGGACTAAAAGTGTCAAAAAGTGCACAAGTTTGCATTTTCGCGCATAACTTACGTTCTGAATACATCCGGACATCCAAAAATTTATGTAAGCACTAAAATATTTTATTTTAGTGTTCGCCATAAGAAAAATCCATTCGTCGCGTCATTTGGTTCGTTTTTCACATTCGGGACCAGATTCGATGTATTAGCCGTTGTTTAATTCACAACCACACATTCTAACTTGCTTAGTCAGCGGATAAGGATGGAATTTTAGCACCATAACTTTGCAACACATGTATGGATGGAATTTAAACACCTAAACACCATAACTTTTCAACACATGTACGGATGGGATTAAGGCACGTTTTCCATGAAACGATCTTAACGGTTCGGGTATTCCTATAAATACCCCATACCCCCCATTGCTAAAATCACTAGAAAATTGAATTGAGAAACTCTAAGTTGAAACATTTGTTTCATACCTGAGATTTTCGAATCAAGTTTAGCATTCGGGGACCCTTCGTAAGTATTCTTTCGTTCTTTTCCTTAATTTACTGCTTTTCGAGTCAGAAAGTCAAACTTTGTTTGACTTTCAGCGTTGACCAGTAATGGTCAATGCGAAGTTCGTTTGAACTTCGCAACGTGAGTGTAATCACGTTGGTCATAGTCCCTTGGGACTATGCCCACTGATTACCACGTTGTCTAGGGTCGTAGGGTAGGCGATCTGATAAATCGCCTATACCTTCGAACTCGACCCATTTGGTCGATCATTAGGATCCGACCAAATACATTAGGTGACCATAGTAGGTAGGGAATAACCTTCCTAGGTTATACCCTATGGTCACATCGTTTAAGTAGTTGTATGATAGGTAGTTTATATGCCTTAGGTAAATTACCAGAATACCCTTTTCATGTATAATTTGTAATTAAGCATATGTAACCTAAATTTTTGTCACATAACTGATTATGTAACACGTTTAGGCATATAACACTTGTCATAGGACTAGTTAGACGGTCCGAACGCGTTTCACGCGCACGACGCGTTAAAGTAGCGTATGTTACCTTAATGGGTCGCGATGGGTCGTAGACACTTAGGTTTGGTTTCATTGTAGTATGTAGGCCTTGTTAAACCATACCATATGAGTTCCAAAACTCGTTTGGTTTACCAAGCCTCATCCTATCCGATCTCCCGATATAAGTCCGGTTTATTTATATAGTTTTAGATTTGCCGATTGATTCCGTGCTCCCTCAAGCTTTGTTTGGTTGTTGTTCAAGACCTCCAAGCATTCTCAGGCGAGTACATTATTCCCCTATTTTACTGCTTTCAATTGTTTTGGGGTGACTCATATGTGCTAAATGTTTTCGATGTTATAACAAATGGTTTCAAAAAACGATTAAGACGATTTATACAAAACTAATAACGATTTCATAAAGTGAACAAACTTGTTGGTTATGGTTACATAACCAAATGACATTCATTAGCAATGATCAAGCCGACCAGTATTAGGTTATGGTACCATAGGATCTGACTAATCCCGTTATTTACTACACCCGTGGTTATGTGTGGGTGTGGTGGGTAGCGACTGAATCTGAAATCATTAACTTACCCTATGGAGGTTTGTTAATGCGAAAACGAGAAGTGACGATAACGAGAAGCGACGAAAACGAGAAGCGACGATTGATGAGTCACGAAGGTTTGAATGTTATTAGCGAGACGACCACATAAGTAGTTTCACGACCTAAAACGAATTAAACGATTAACGATTGGGTTTTCACACGATATTTTAACGATTGGGTTTCACACGATGTTTTAACGATTGGGTTTCACACGATGTTTTAACAATTGGGTAACGATTGGGTTTCACACGATGTTTTAACGATTGGGTAAACATTTGTACATGATTTACATTGGGCATGAACATTACTTGGGTGGTTTGGTTTGGATTAAGTGATTAAGTAACAATGCGTGTGGAATATGATACAAGCATGGTGGATACGCCGCTGGTACTTCCTATATATAAGTGTTTGTATGGTATTACATATTGTAGCGTTATTTGAATCATTTCAGTTTGAGACATAGAACATTTTATACAAGTAACATACTTTTCACAAGACATTTATTTACAAACAACTTATCTTATACAAACTCATTTTTACATGGTTATTCATTTAATCATGCATTATTCTCTTAGTTATACATATCACCTGAACTTATCATTGTTTTTCCAAATAATTTACTAAAACAAATGTTTTTGGGTTAAGAGTCATGGCTACGAGGTTTTACAAATTATAACCCGCTTGATTTGAGTTGGTTAATTAAGTTGCAATATTATACTCTTTTCAAAACAAGGTTTTTAAATAAAGTATTGCAACATCTAAACTAGCCATGATTTCGACACTCCTACAAAACCTATGTACTCGCCAGCATTTCTTTGCTGACCTCGTTTTCACATATGTTTCAGGTATTGTTGAATGATATCGATTGATAAGATGCATGCTCACATAGGACTGGACAAGGCCTTAGTGACTAAATAACAATGATAGATTACGTTTAAATTGTGTATTTAGATTTCCAAACGATGTAATTATTCAATGATTAATAAAACGAAACACTTTTGATATCCATGGTTACGAAACATTAATTCTGTTGCAACACGCCCCGATGTTTCCGCCGCGATTTGTTGTTTTACGTGGTCGGGGTGTGACATCATGCATATCCATACAAACCCTAATTATCAACCAATCATGAACAATCAATCATCATCATTCGAAGCATACAGTTGGATCATCAGATTAGTGAACTAACATGCAACCCTAATCATTATGCATAACATGGCTAACAATTTATCATGCAACTAAATCTAAATCAAGATTGCACATAAACAGTTTCAACATACAAATTAATTCATCAACTAGATTGCATGCAAACCCTTAAATCAACATGAAATCATAGACCACTAAAACCCTTGATCACCGGTTACATTCACATGTGAACCAATTTGTATAAACACCACCCTATCAGCATCATACCACACACTTTTTCTCATATTCATGAGCATGGTTTCATCAATAATTCTATTAGTATGAAACTCTAAATCATCACATAAGCTCATACCAATCATCAGATTAACACACGACTGAAAACAATTAAGGAACACAAGCCGAAACCAAACTAAGGACTAACCAGAAGTTCGTGTGCCAACAAGGGTGCGATCGAGAGGGAAGGAGGGTGTCGCGATCCGTATGGCTTCGATGGTGATGGGGGCTTCCGTCGAGTGGGAGAGGGAGAGAAGAAGAGAGCTCTAGGGTTTTGATGTGTTTTCTTGTGTTTTGTAAAAATATGAGGATTATACACCCATAATAGGTATGTATATGCACAAGGGGAGTGGGCCAAACCCATCCTTAGGTTGCTCTTGGGCCACGAATTGGAAGTAGGTGGGGTTGGGCCAAGAGAGAGAAGTGTGCGGCTTAGAAATAGGTGTGCGACCCAAAGGTTTGTGCAACCGGACAAATGATGTTCGACCAAGTTCGTTATACATACATACTCACACTACACTCACCTAGTACATAACATAGCAAACTCATAACATTCCATTGAAATCAAACATATCAATTAGACATGTAATGTTCATACATGTTACATCAAAGCACAAAGAAAGGTTCTAAATTACGAATTGTCACATCATCCCTAACTTGAAAGAAATTTCATCCCGAAATTTGATAAGACAACTCAGAGAAGTGAAGTGATAGATCAAGATGACTGTGGATTTTACTCGGGTGCCACATCATCCCCAACTTGAAAGGGAATTTCATCCCGAAATTCACCAGTTGCATCAGGATTTGGTTGAGCAGTTTTGAACAGTTGAGGGTACTTGAGTTTCATCTGATCCTCGCGTTCCCACGTGAACTCCGGTCCACGTCTTGAGTCCCAATGAACCCTCACGATTGGAATCCGACTATGTTTACGAAACTTGACTTCCCGATCCATGATTTCGATTGGTTCCTCAATAAACTGCAACTTTTCTTCAATTTTCAGTTCTTGCAGCGGCACCACAAGTGTTTCATTGGACAAACACTTCTTTAGGTTTGAGAGATGGAAGACATCATGGACGTTACCCAACTCGTCAGGTAACTCGAGCTTGTAGCCACTTTACTAATTTGTTCTAGAATTTTGAATGGCCCAACATAACGTGGATTCAGTTTGCCGCACTTCCCAAAGCGCACAACACCCTTCCAGGGTGAGACTTTCAACATGACACGATCGCCTACAGCGAACTCCAAAGGTTTCCTATGCTTATCGGCGTAGCTTTTCTGACGGTAATGCGCTGCCGCTTTACGATTTCTATTATGAACAGTCTTTTCAGAGGTTTCAAGTACAAGTTCTGGACCTGTGATCTGGCTGTCACCCACCTCAGCCCAACAAAGAGGAGATCGGCATTTCCATCCGTATAATGCCTCGAACGAAGCTGCCTGGATACTGGCATGGTAACTGTTGTTGTAAGAGAACTCTATCAAAGGCAAGTGTTTCTCCCAACCTTTACCAAAATCGATCACACATGCTCGCAACATGTCTTCAAGTGTCTGGATGGTTCGTTCTCTTTGACCATCCGTATGAGGGTGATAAGCAGTTTCATGTCGAGACGTGAGTCAAAGGATTTGTGCATCGCCTACCACAAATCTGAGATAAAATGAGGATTACGATCAGAGATGATAGAGGTTGGCACCCCGTGCCTAGAGACCACCTCTTTTAGATAAACACCAGCTAGTTGTGAGAAATTATCAGTTTTCTTGATCGCGAGGAAGTGTGCTGATTTCGTGAGATGGTCGACGATCACCCAAATGGTATCATTCCTGTTTTGGGTTCTAGGTAGACCGGTGACAAAATCCATGGCAATCTGTTCACATTTCCATATGGGTATTTCTGGTTGCTGAAGCAATCCAGACGGCGTCTGGTATTCCACCTTGACCTTCGCACAAGTCAAGCATTTGCTCACATACGTCTTGATGTGGGCTTTCATCTTCAGCCACCAATTTAGGACTTTGAGGTCCTGATACATCTTATTTATGTTTGACATTTTACAAGTTTTGATTTTGTTCAATTTCAAACTTTATATCGCTTTCTGGAGAGTTATACGCAAACTAATGCGTAAACGTAATCAGTTTAATGTGACAAACACTCTGGAGCATCAACATATGCTTAACATACCTTAAATAACCTTTACATAACTTAGAAATAAGTTTTAAAGGGTTTGGTATGACAAAAACAAGTTTATTCAATCGCAGGGACTATTTCTATCAAACTGCGAAAGTATGCCGATTCGTATAGTAATGTACATTCCGAAACATGATCATAAGTGAAACATACCATAAATATCATTTACATAGCTTAGAAATAGGCTTTGAGGGGTTCGGTGTGCAAAAACAAACTTATTTGATCAAACAGGGACTAAAAGAGTCAAAAAGTGCATAAGTTTGCATTTACGCGCATATCTTACGTTCTGAACATACCCAAACATCCAAAAAAATTTGTAATCATTAAAATATTTTATTTTAGTGATTGGGATGCTAAAATTTCATTCGTCGCGCAATTTGGATCGTTTTTCCCGTCCGTTCTAGTTTCGTCGTAGTTAACCGAACAACGCAACCGTACGACCAAACGAACCGACATCTGAGATGTTTTCAAGCATATTTCATGTCCCCTATACTTTTACATCATTATTAAGCCTTGAAAATGGATTAACGGGGATTATACGAGTCAAAATCTAGCTTTATTGCATGCAGGGACTGATTATGTAATTTTTGTAACTTTTGCTGAACTGACCATCGCTCGCGGGCCGCGAATGAGTAGGCCTCAGCCTACGCGGGGCGCGAGAGCTCCCCATAACAGCAAAAATAGTTTTTCAGCAAACAGCTGATGATTCAAGGGTTTTGGACATGGTTTTCTCATACCTTGAGCTGGTTTTGGACTCCCCTAGTATTCTAAATCAGTGGGTAACACTTGAAAGGTCCAGATTGAAGCTCAAAACCCAACAAACGATCCTAACGGTTGTCAAAAATCTATAAATACCCATTCAATTTCATTTTAACACTTTCTCAATCTGAATTTTCTCTCATTTCTGCACAATAGGAGCTATCCCTACTGGTTGAAGGCTCCTTTCATCTTGTCTTCTTGTTCTATCTTCAAGCTTGGACCCTTTGTAAGTCTCCTTCATGCTTGATTATGCATTTCAAGCATGAAAGTCAAACAATGTTTGACTTTCTGCTTTGACCAACAATTGGTCAACAAAAAGTTTGTTTGAACTTTGCAACGTGAGCGTAATCACGATGGTTATAGTCCCTTGTGGCTATACCTACTGATTACCACGTTGATTAGTCGAAGTGACGAGTCAAAGTTTCGGTCAAAATACGTGTTTATGCGTATTTTGCAATGTAACTATTTTTGGGTATCAAAACACTTTGTTTTGGTATCAAACTTGTTTTCTAACTTAGTTAAACATGTTTTAACATGTTTAACTCGCCACTTTTAGTTTAGTGCTTATATAGGGTCGTAAGATAAGCGGTCTAAACAACCGCTTAGACTTTCGAACCCGACCCATTTGGTCGATCATTAGGATCCGACCAAACATATTTTGTGACCATAGTTGTATAGGGAATAACCTTCCAAGGTTATACCTTATGGTTACTTCGTTTAGTTAGTTGTATGATAGGTAGTTTATATGCCTTAGGAAAATGACCAAAATGCCCTTTTTGCGTAAAATTTCATTTTAAGCATATGTAACTTAAATTTTGACATCTAAATTGATTAGGAATTAATATTAGAGATATTAAGGCATATAATACTAGTCATATGGCTAGTTAGGCGGTTTGAACACGTTTTGCGCGAACGACGCGTTAAAGTAGCGTAAGCTACCTTAATGGGTCGTAACGGGTCGTAAGCACTTAGGTTAGGTTAGGTTTCATTTCGTTTTAGAATGTAGGATTTGTTAAACCATATCCTATTAGTTCCAACACTCGTTTGGTTTACGAGACCTCATTTTATCCGATCCTCCGATTTAGGTGCGGTTTATTAACATAGTTACCCATATTAGGTGCCGATTGATTCCGTGATCCTTCTAGCGTTATTTGATTATTATCTCAAGACTACTAAGCATTATCAAGTGAGTACATAGTCCCATCTTTTACTGTTTTCAAATATTTTGGGGTGAAATACATGTGGCTACTTGTTACTTTCATGCTTTACATGCTTTCATAACATATACTGGCTAAGTTCATTAGTACGCATATAGTACATAATTTCATTTATGCCTTGCTATGTATGTTGATTAAGCATGCTAGTACACTGATTTCATAAACACATTTGTTTCATATGATTGTAGCATATGTACACATTGGTATACATTACATTTTCACTATGTATGTTCATTTAGCATACTTGGTACATTATTTTCACATAACATGCTTACAATTTGATATGACATTTAGTTTGTTTAACGGGACATAAATACATTCATTAACACTGATCACACCTCTCGATAGTATGTAGTGGTACCATAGGAATTGACAACCCCCATCCCTGGAATCCTAGGTTTGTTTGGACGTAAGGGATGACTGAATCTGATATACATAATTGATAAACCTTTAATTTGTTTGAAGGTTTGTCCGTCAGTCGCAAGGATTGAATGTATGCGTTTAAACATTACCACATAAATGTTTGTATCAGTAAAGCATTGATTTTGCAAAACATAACCTTTGACTTAAACTATGATTTATATCAAATGCATTGTTTTGTACATTTTACATACGGGGTTGAGTAAATTCTTTTACTCACCGTACATAACATTGATTTCTCATAACATTTGGTTACACATTGACATTACACATATGGTTTGAGTAGTTACTTGCTATACATAACATTTGATAATACAAGACATTATTTATAATTAACAATTGGACATTTATTTCATATAAACATTTTGACATTGGTTTAAATAAGACATTTGATGGTTTTGATAAATGGTTCACATAACGAGGCGACGTGTAATATGATAAAATCATGGTGGATACGCCGCTGGTACTTCCTATATATAATTGCTTTTATGATATTACATATCGTGGCGTTATTTAAATCATTTCGACAAAGACATGATATATTTTTGTTCAAACGACAAATTTTTACAAGATATTAATTTACAGACGACATAACTTATACAAATTCATTGTTACATTGTTATTTAATTAACCATGCAGTATTCTTTTATATAACATCTGATTTTCTTATCGCTTTTCGAATGATTTATAAAAGAAAACACTTTCTTAAGGTTCATGACTACTATTTGTCAAACATTTCTCTTAACTACAAGTCATGAATCCTACATCAACAAAACCTATGTATCTCACAAGCATTTTTATGCTGACGTACCTATTTTCACATGTGTTTTCAGGAGCGGATGCATAGGGTTGATCATGACACACTTAGGCGGACTTGGGCCTTAGTGACAACAAAAGAAGCAAGACTAGTTTAATTATGTTATGTACTCTTTGTTTTCCTTGTGTTTAAGACAATGTAATCCTTTTATTTTAAATAAAATGAAACTTTAAATACCATGGTCATGAAACAATAATTCTGTCACTCCACTCCTCGACGTTTCCGCCGCGTTTTTTTGTTTTACGCGGTCGGGGTGTGACAGAAGAGTTGGTATCAGAGCCAATGGTTATAGGGAATTAGGTTATTAGTAATGCTTTGACCTAGACTATAACTTTTCTAGGACCCCAACACAAGTTATTTTGTGTTTAGATCTTAAAACATTACCGTCGCCTATCTTTAGGTGACAACCACAACAAGAACACAAATTTTCCAAAACGATTTTTGAAAATCAATCATCTATTCTTAGATGATTTGTTATAAGGTTTTGAACCCTCCAAAATTCCAAAACGATTTTGAAAATAATCACCCACCCTTTGGACGATTCGTTTTTGGCTTAATGCCTTCCAAATTTTCAAAATCTCATGAAAGTTTGGGTCTAAATAATGTGAACACGTGCAATCTGGAGGGATGGATACCTGTACCTCAAGTTTTCTGTCTAGGCTAGAATGTTCGTACAAATCCACATAATCGGACCAGTCACTCTTACCTGGGAACTCTTGGGGTGAGTGTCCACTTATTTGCTAAAGCATGTCTTCGCGATACATTATTGTGACCCATTTACTTTGATTAGTCATTGTGTGTCGTTTGTTTGCTTTGTGGTACGAACGAATGACCACCATCCATGCTTTTTGTCGATATTTGTAACATTCTATTCTTATCCAATGTCATCTCACCCATTTTCTCTCATGTTTTTCTCTTTTAGAAATGCCTCCTCGACGTGACGCTCAGCCACTAAATGCCGAATTGGCGGCTATCATTGCATAGCAAATGGCTGCTGCACTTCCAAATCTCATCCCTCAAATTAACCAAGCCAACAATAACAACAATGCACCTGCTCCGTGCAACTTTAAAAGTTTTAACTAGGCTAAACCGCTCAAGTTTAGTGGTTCTGAAGGAGCAACTGGGCTCCTACAGTGGTTCGAAAGCATTGAGAGTACTTTTCATCATGTTCAGTGTCCTGATAATCGCAAAGTTGAGTTTGCACCTAGTGTGTTTCAAAAGAGGGCTCTTACTTGGTGGAATGGGTTAATGTGAGATCGTGGTGCTGAGATTGCTTTGGGTCAAACCTGGGAAGAGCTTAGGGCTCTTATGATGAGGGAATTCTGTCCTCGTAACGAACAAAGGGCGTTAGAAAGAGAATTTGATGATCTGAAACAGGATAGTGGTGAACATCGGGCTTATACTAATAGATATGAGGAATTGAGTTTACTTTGTCCCACAATGGTTACCCCACTTGAGAAAGCTATCGAGAGGTATGTCGATGGTTTACCTGACCCAGTGCAAGATATCGTTACTGGTAGCAACACTACTGATCGGAGTGTCGCGCTCCAGTCAAAGATAATATTTATAAACCCAAATTACCCTTAACTATGTGTTAGCGGTAGTAAGGGGTCGAACCACGAAGAGTATGTGGTTTGTGAATGGATTCGATTGAATTAAAATGAAAGTCACGAATTATGAAGCTTGCTATAATGTTTTTGTATTTTTATTTAGTTGAAAAAGATGTGAATTGCTTTAAATGATTAAAGACTAATGATTAACGATTGCAAGAAAACTTGATTACTAAACAATAATGATAAAAAGGGTTCACACCCGGTTTCGGTAATTGCCAACCTAGGATTTCTACAAGTTTTAGATTCAACTCAATTGTATACGATTAGCGGATTTAGTGTACCGTGACTTAGGTTGTCACACCCTGGCTTTGCGGAAGCGTGGGTTTATTTGGTGTGACTTCTTAATACCATAGCTTAATCACAACAAAGCTATATGAAAATAAAACATGCAGATCATCCATTGATTTAAGTTTGAAAAGTAAAAATAATGCAACATTGTCTTAAGGCGTTGACGCAAGCAACGGAAATTACAACCTGATAATATAAAAACTTTGTTCTTAAAACGTAACCACAAATATAACATAAACACTGTTTAAGACTTGCGACTCGTCCAGGTAAAAGTCGCAATCCCTAAACGTGGATGATCCCGTAACTCTAACACAGCGGGAAAACGTAGCATACCGTGCCAGATCCTTAGTTCCCTGAAATACATGTAAGTTGGAAAAATCAACATAATGTTGAGCGAGTTCATGTGTAACTCGGTATGTATAAATCGTTAAAAATGTACCCGTATAAATGTATGTTCTTGGTATGTAGCAGTAAGGAAAAAGAGATCGATTAATGTGTAGCTAATACATTAATATGTGACATGGCCTAGGAAGCACTCAAACCTGTAACGCGGATTTCATACCGGTCCTTCCGGCTGAACGACATAGTCACCTCATGCAGCCACACGCTGGCCCATGTGTGGGGCTCGCAACACCCGATAGATCTATCACTCATGCCTCTCGGTCCTTATACAAGGATTAATGGTCTTACGATAATAGCCTATCCATTCACGTGATCTAGTAGTAAGTTCCTTAGCTAATCATACCGTGTATAAAAAGTACTCGTAATCATAGTAACATGTATTTCACCCCCGCAGTTTAGAAAACTGAAAACAGTTAAGAGAAAAGGGGGACATGAACTCATAGTAATGCGTCCTCGATAACAGCAACTCAAACTCGGTCGGTAGCACGACAACCCACAACGTGCTAATATCTATTAGACGAACGGCCGTGCCTTAGGTTAGAGTTTTAACGTTCTTGGGGAAATAGTTAGACAACTATTTCGTGTTTATATTTCTTGGTTATCGTATAAATAGATTCCTTCCCAAGGATGGGGTTTAATTCCGAGAAATAAAGTTAAACATACTTGTTAGAAAAATAGTTTTTCTAAGTCTCGGTATTTTTAGAAAAATTCGCCAGAACTTCCCCTAAAAACGGGAGTGTCCGTGCTTAATACGCACATCTTCTTCTTTTTGAAATCAACCCATGATCATCAACAATCAACCCTTACGTTTTAACACGCAAAATACTACCCTTGTCGTTCCAGTTTCAATATGTGAAAACTGGACTGTTTTCGGACGACTAAATAAAATACTTAACTTATGCCAAAAATTCCCAAATTTTTGCGGAATGTCATAATCGACCCACAAATTATTGTGTAAAAATTTCGGGGTCTAGTTCATTATCAATAATTTATAGAAAATCGTTTACCGAACTGTGATCAGATTTGTTACATTCTGATCACAGTTTACGGAAAAATTCGTCAAAAATTCCTCGTAAGTCCGTTTATCGAAATTCCAGTTCGAGGGTCACAAATACATCCGTGACCATCTTTGATAAAAGTTTCAGGGGCTGGTTCGGTTCAGGTTTTAAGTTGTGATCGAAAACGTACAGCCCATTTTACTGCAGTAACAAACAGCCTTAGCTGCTGTCACGAAAACAGATTTTTAAAATAGTAACCGACATCAGAAAAATAAGATTCTAGCGCCATTTTCTTGGTTTTTCGAAAAGACACGATTTAGGCTTTTGAAATTCCGTTTTTTGAGTTTTTAAAGTCCGTTTACAGCCTGTTGAAGACGGCTGGAAAAGTACATCAGCATGTTATTTTAAAGTTTAAATGTTATAAATCGTGTTACAAGTGTCCGATTAACGGGTTTAACAAGAAAACAACTTTTAAATATCAAGTATGATTTAACCAACCCTCAAACCAACAAGATTCCGCTTCATAAATCAGCCACAAGTAAACTTTTATGTAACTTTTATATTCTCTATTTTTGTTTAGCATCTACTAGTCTTTTGATCTTTAGTGATTTAACAACAAAACATCATACTACATGCCATAATTTCGAACAAGATGAAATCAAGGGTGAAGAAACTTACTACTAGCTTAAAGCTAGGGATGAAATCTAGTGAGGAAATGTGATGAGAAAAGATGAAGAATCAAGCTAGAACAAGCTCCTTTGAAGTCCCTTTAAGTTGCAACCTCCATAGATCCTTTGAAGCTTGAATGGAATGTATAAAATGAAGAAGATGATGGTGTTTAAAGGTGGTGATGGTGGTTTCGGTTTGGGCAGCCGAAAATGAGAGAGGAGAGTGAGGTGAGATGTGAAATCTTGGTGAAATGATAAGTTATCTAAGGTGCCATACCTTTATAATCATCCTACATCTCTTAGACACTTACACAAGCAAACAATGAATTAAACAATTCATTTAAAATCTTTCAAGATATAAGAGGTATGGTAATATGACATGTGGGGTCCCATTTTGGGAACTAAATCGTTGGGGGGGGGGGGGGGGTCTTGATGGTAAAAATGTAACTAAATTGCAAGTATAGTTAGATGTAGGAAAGATGATGGTGCAAGTTAGTTGGTTTATTTTTAGCGGGTGTTATGACGTACGGGGATCATGACAAGCCATAAATAATAAAACAAGGTATTTGACAAAAATTTAGTGTCCCGGGTAATGTCCGGTTAAATACCGTTCCGTTAAAGCGTTTAATTAGTCCGTAAGGACCTTTTATGTATATTTTTGCAACACAAATTATTCCCGGCACTTAGGAAAGTATACAGGGCCATTCTGCCATGATTTTGCATTTTACTAATAAATTAAAATGCTGAATTTTATAAAGAATGCAGAATTTTGCATTTTTAGTGTGTTTTAGGCACATCCGGTCACTATAACTATCACCTAGTGACGCAGTTCTACAACCCTCATATCCCTACACTCCCTACTAGTGTAGTAAACTATTCCCGGCTCATACTGGCCTTAGAGGCAGTGTCTGCCTGGTGCTGGCTATGTCAGCACGTTTACTGGGTTATCCGTTCATTGTGCTACTGTGCTTTTGTGCATCAAGTTTGTCACTAAAGTTCTGTATGTAAATAATAGAGTGACAGTTATTAAAGTATGACGCGAGTATGTGTATATATCAGTATTCAAGTAGCAGTTTATCCACAATTTCAAGCAAGCACAGTAATTATGCGGTAATTAAATATTAATTAATTCGTACGGATACCTGGTTTGGTGAGGGTTGTCACATTCTCCCCCCGTTAAAGAAATTTCGTCCCAAAATTTAAGTTCTGCTTCTATTTGCAGGGGTCTTTGGAAATAAATGGGGGTACTTCTCCTTCATTCGATCCTCACGTTCCCACGTGAATTCAGGCCCATGTCTCGCATTCCAACGAACTTTGACGAGTTTGACACTGCTCCTGCGAGTTTTGTTAACTTTCCAATCCGTGACCTCAACAGGTTCTTCAGTGAAGTGGAGCGTGTCGTTGATATGAACTTCGTCAGCAGGAATGATCACTGTATCTTGCGTTGGACTTCTCTCAAATTGGATACATGGAATGTATCGTGAACACCATGGAGTTCAGCAGGTAGGTCCAACTTGTAGGCTACAAGCCCAATCCTTTGCAGAATTCTGAAAAGGGCCAATGGTAAATGCTTATCCCAGCTACCCCCAAGATCCATTACACATGCTCTCAGCATATCCTCCAATGTCTGAATAGTTCTTTCACTTTGGCCATCAGTTTGCGGATGGAATGCAGTGCTCAAATTCAATTGTGAGCCAAAAGCTTCTTGGAAGGATTGCCAAATCCTTGATATGAAACGTCCATCTCTATCAGAGATGATCGAGAGAGGCACTCCATGACGTGCAACGATTTCTCGCATGTATATTTCCGCAAGTTTACTCGTATTGTCTTTCTCTTTGATTGGCAAGAAGTGCGCGGACTTTGTTAGGCGGTCAACTATCACCCAAATAGTATCATGACCTCTTGGCGTTCTTGGCAACTTTGTAATAAAATCCATGGAGATTTGTTCCCATTTCCACTTGGGAATCTCAGGTTGTTGCAGAAGTCCTGAAGGCTTCTGGTATTCCGCTTTCGCCTTAGCGCACGTTAGACACTTGCTCACATAAACAGCAACATCGCCCTTCATCCTAGCCACCAATAGTAATCCTTGAGATCTTGGTACATCTTATCCGTTCCTGGATGGATAAAGTACCGTGATTTGTGAGCTTCATCAAAAACAACTTTCCTTAAGCCACCAAACAGAGGAACCCAAATCCTTTTCATAAAACATAACGTTCCTACCCTGTTTGGTACCAATTGCTTCTCCATCCCACGGAGATATTCTTTTTCAAGGTTTCTTTCCTTAAGAGCTTCTTTCTGCGCGGTCCGAATGTGCAGGGAAAGATCTGTCTGAATAATCATCTCCAAAGCCCTAACCCTTATGGGCTTGATCCGTTCTTTACGACTTAGGGCATCGGCGACCACATTCGCCTTCCCGGGATGATACTTGATCTCGCAGTCGTAGTCGTTCAATAATTCGACCCAACGTCTTTGTCTCATGTTCAGCTCTTTCTGGTTGAATATGTGTTGTAAACTCTTATGGTCTGTGAAGATTGTACACTTCGTACCATATAGGTAGTGTCTCCAGATCTTTAATGCAAATATCACTACGCCTAGTTCCAAATCATGCGTGGTATAGTTCCTTTCATGTACTTTCAACTGGCGTGACGCGTAAGCTATAACTTTCTGGCGTTGCATCAACACGCAACCCAATCCTTGACGTGAGGCGTCACAGTATACCACGAAATCATCTGTACCTTCCGGTAGTGCTAAGATCGGCGCATTGCAGAGCTTATCCTTCAACAACTGAGAGGCTTTCTCCTGTTTGATTCCCCAGTCAAACTTCTTATCCTTTTGCGTGAGGAGCGTCAGTGATTGAGCGATTTTTGAAAAATCCTCAATGAACCTTCGATAGTAACCAGCCAAGCCTAAGAATTGTCGAATCTCGGTTGGCGTCTTTGGAGTTTCCTAATTTTTGATCGCTTCAATCTTGGTTGGATCCACATGGATTCCATCTCCATTTACCATATGTCCAAGAAATTGGACTTCATGTAGCCAGAATTCGCACTTAGAGAATTTGGCATACAGCTGTTCTTTCTTCAGCAGCTCCAAAATAGCTCTTAGATGCTGTTCGTGCTCAGCCTTTGTCCTTAAATAAATCAAGATGTCGTCGATAAACACAATCACGAACTTGTCCAAGTACGGCTTGCAAACTCTATTCATCAAATCCATAAAGACTGCAGGTGCGTTTGTCAACCCAAACGGTATAACAAGGAACTCGTAGTGTCCATAACGAGTTCTGAAGGCTGTCTTCGGGATACTCTCCTCTTGTATCCTTAACTGGTGGTATCCAGATCGCAAATCGATCTTTGAGTAAAAGCTTGAACCTTGCAGTTGATCAAACAGATCATCAATTCTTGGCAGAGGATATCTATTCTTGATTGTCAGCTTGTTCAGCTCCCTGTAGTCTATGCACATTCGAAAACTACCGTCCTTCTTTTTGACAAACAGGACCGGAGCTCCCCAAGGCGAGAAGCTTGGTCGGATAAATCCCTTGTCTAACAACTCTTGAAGTTGTGTCGACAATTCTTGCATCTCAGACGGGGCAAGTCTATAAGGTGCCTTAGCCACAGGCGCGGCGCCTGGGACTAAATCGATGTGAAACTTCACTTGCCTCTGAGGCCGGCAGTCCAGGCAAGTCCTCTGGGAAGACTTCCGGATACTCCCTCACGACAGGGATGTCTTCGATCTTCGGTTCTGCAGCTTTCTTATCCACGATGTGTGCCAGGAAGGCAGCACATCCCTTTTGTAAACACTTACGAGCTTTCAGGCAACTGATAATTCTTAAAGGCGTATCCCGCTTCTCCCCATGAACCACAATTGTTTCTCCATCTTCGGTTGGGATACGAATGACCTTATCGTGACAAACAATTTCTGCCTTGTTGCTTGATAACCAATCCATTCCTACTACCACGTCAAAGCTCCCCAGCTGGACTGGTAGTAGATCCAAAGTAAACTCACGTTCTCCCAACTCGATTGCACAACCTCTGATCACTTCATTGGCTTCTACTAACTTCCCATTAGCCAATTCGATTGAGTAGGGAATATCTAACTTACTATCGGCTAACCCAAGCATATTCTTAAATTCTAACGATACGAAGCTATAGTCGGCACCAGTATCAAATAAAACGGATGCATAGCGTTGGTTTACAGGGAACGTACCAGTAACGACATTGGGATCCTGGCGCGCTTCCCTCGCTTCGATGTTGAACACTCTTCCACGGGCTTGGTTCAACTCTGGGCAGTTCCTCTTAAAGTGCCCGATATCACCACAGTTAAAGCATCCAGGTCTTTGCCCGTTTCCACCTCTATTTCCAGCTTGGTTATTCCTTTGGTTATGATTCACAGCGCCCGCTTGATTCACATTGTTGCCTCGATTCCCATTACCTCTATTGTTTCCTTGTGGGCGATTTCCAATTCCACCCCGGTTATTGTTTCTGTTTCCAAATCCTCCTTGGCCTCCCTGGCCAACAGTGGCCCAACAAGAATCCTTCAAGTGGCTAGGTTTCCCACACGCTTCACATACCTTCAAACCACATCGGCCAGAATGGTGACGCTGGCAGGTGTTGCACTTGGGCTGGGTGCCCATATATCCCTTTCCTTTCTTTCCACCACCAGCTGTAACCTGAGCTGGCGCGTTTGGCTCTCCTTTCTTAACAACACCACTAGTGCCTTGTTTGAAGTTCGAGAACTTCTGTTTGCTACCTCCGGATGACCCGACGTGAGTCTCTTTCTTCTTTGTCTCGATCTCATCGAACTTGTTCAGGCGGATAGCCTCCTCTGTGAGAGCCACGCTCAAATCGATTGCCTCAGTAATTGTTGCAGGCTTGGAGGAGGTCACCATGCTTATGATTTGAGGAGCTAATCCCCAAATGAAGCATTCAATCTGCTTGAATTCTGGAGTGACCATATAGGGTACCACATGCGACAGGTCGTGAAACCTCTGAACATATTCCGCGATCTTCGGACCTTCCATCTTCAAATTCCAGAACTCAGTTTCCAATCTTTGGATTTCAGCGCGAGAACAATACTTTTTGCGCATTAGTTCCTTCAGTTCGGTCCATGTTAGTGCGTAGGCAGCAGCTTCACCAAGTGTCTGCACTTGCAAATTCCACCAAGATAGGGCTCCATCCAAAAATAGCCCAGAAATGTAGGTGACTTGCTGGTCTGGTGCACATTTGCTCATGCGGAGAACAGATTCAGTCTTCTCGGCCCAACGAACAAAAGCGACAGCACCTCCGGTGCCATCGAAGTTGACAGGCTTGCAGTCTAGAAACTGCTTGTAGGTGCACCCATGAGGTGGATTGTTGTTGCCAATGTTGTTTGAGCTGCTTCCGCTGGGTCCTCCTTGCGAGACGGCATATTGCGCGATGGCAGCAGCAATGACTTGTTGGAGTTCTGCCTCATTGGTGGGCATCGGCGTTTGACGTCTCGGCGGCATCTTCTAAAAGATGGGTTCACGCCGGTCAGACCATAATAAAGCGTACGTATATAATTATAGTAATAGTACATAACATCTCATGTTATAATCATATTAATCACACAACATCCCATGATATAAGACATAAATAATCAATCAAAACATCACATATGATGAGAATACTGCGATTGCATTGCCAAAATCGGGACCACATGGTAGAGTGTACAAGTACATAATAGTGTCATACATCATCATCGACTAAGGGCTACATCACCCCAGTCCAAAAGAATATCAAATCAGTGTCAATACATCCCATATACATGATCAACAAAAGTCAGAATCAGAATGCAGTCTCCAAAAATGCTGTGTGGTCAGAGCAATCGCCTTCTTCTCACCCACGTCTACCCATGCTGTACTAAAGATGCCCTAAACTGATGGTGGTGGAGGAGGGGGAAAATGGGTGTAGAACAAACGTCGCAAATGGAGCCAGTCCTCCTCCATGGCTCTCTGGGTACGCAACCAAGAAGCAACCTGCTGCTCAAGTGCCAAAAGGCGTGCAGCATAATCAGGTAACAATGGTCGAGGGTGCTGCGAAGAAGCAGGGTGGGTCTGACCCTGACACTGGCACGGCGGTGGCTGAGCTCTCTCAAGCTCCTGAATACGCCGTGTGAGTGCCTCCTGCTAGACAACAAACGACATCAGAACATCCTCAATAGAATACCCCATATGGAAAAGATGGTAGGGGTCGGTCGGTGGCATAACAGACGGTGACGTCCAGAGAAACGGCTCGCGGGCTGGATCAAAAGGTGGCACAAAGAATGGTGGTGCAGGGGGAATAGCAGATGAAGACTGTGGCATAACTGGAATAGATGTCGGCACATGTCCAAAGGGATGAGCCGAGGAACCCTCTCCAGGTCGAGCTGGAGGTGTGTACTGTGCAAGCGAAAAAGAGAAATCAACGTGACGTGCCTCGGTGGTATGAGGAGGAATAGGTGGAAGCTCATCATCCGCAGGAATCCACCCATGCTGGGCGTGCTCATCTCGTGGGTCAATCTGTGCCTCAAAAAGTGCTCGATCAAACTGTACAGGCATAGGGTCAAGGTGGGGTGCAACAAGAGGGTCAGCAGGTATATCAGCGATAAGTGGGGGATCAACATGATCAGCAGCAATAACATGGTCACCCTCCAGTAGTGGTGCATCAGCAGGGTGATCATCAATGGCTAGGTCAGCAATCACAGGATCAATGGGCATGCCAGCATGAACAGGGTCATGCTCAAACACTGGGTCAGGAGCAGCTATTGGCTCAAGGGCCATGGCAGGCTCGGGATCAACGAACTCCATATCAAAATCTGCATGATCAGCGAATGCAGGGTCAACTGGGTCTACTGGGTCAACCATAGGCTGATCCAAGTGGATGAACTCTATCTCCTGGTCCGGGTCAAATCCAGGGGGAAAAACAGGGTCTGAATCCTCATCGAGGTCGTGATCGAAAGCAAATCTAGGAGCAGAGACAGCAGATGATGCCCTGTCAGGATCTGAACCGTGTGAATAGTGCTGTGCGCTCCGAGTGCGTGACGGTGCGGAGGCCACAGACTCGAAGGAGTCTGGAGCGGGTGAGTGTGCAGGTGACTCCCCAGCTGGAGCATCTGCGAGTAACAAAAGACCACCGTCAGCTAGAAGGGCCTCACCCTCAACATCGTCCTCCAGGGGCTCATCATCAAACTGATCGACGTCCTCGTCAACGTCGGCGTCGAGGAGTATATCGTAAGCAGGATAAGAGGCCAAAGGTATGGGAGCAGGGATCTCTACGAGTGGTAGGTACCCAGCAAAAGGACCATCAGCGGGCTCATCGACAGCGTCGGGCAGCGCAAAGGGCTGAAAGTCATCCTCGTCTGTGCTGGTAACATCTGATGTGTGGACCTCGTGCTCTGAAGACTCTAAGTCGTCTGATACTATGGGTCTAGGGCTCGTGGTGTCCGAATCACCTGTGCCGGACGAGTCCATGGTGTCTGTAACACAAACACAAATATGTACAAATAATCAATCATATAATCAGATAAGCACATTAGTCACCAAGTAAGAAATCAAATAATTCTCCTAGTCCCACTAGCCTCCCAGCCTCTCAGACTGCTCTTCCTAGTCCCACTAGCCTATCATCTCAAACTGCTCTTCCTAGTCCCACTAGCCATCTACCTCGGTCTCCTAGACCGAGCCTCGGTCTTCCAGACCGAGCCTCAGCCTCCCAGACTGAGCCTATAAATAATAAATAAATGTGCTCAACATTTGTTTATAATAAGTTTTGGATCTGGACTTGAGTGGTATGCAATGTAAAAATGTTTTCGTGAGAGCCCTAGTAATCATAGTCTAGACTCGAGAAGTAATCCTAGTTTGCTATGATCAGAGCTCTGATACCAAGCTGTCACACCCTGGCTTTGCGGAAGCGTGGGTTTATTTGGTGTGACTTCTTAATACCATAGCTTAATCACAACAAAGCTATATGAAAATAAAACATGCAGATCATCCATTGATTTAAGTTTGAAAAGTAAAAATAACGCAACATTGTCTTAAGGCGTTGACGCAAGCAACGGAAATTACAACCTGATAATATAAAAACTTTGTTCTTAAAACGTAACCACAAATATAACATAAACACTGTTTAAGACTTGCGACTCGTCCAGGTAAAATTCGCAATCCCTAAACGTGGATGATCCCGTAACTCTAACACAGCGGGAAAACGTAGCATACCGTGCCAGATCCTTAGTTCCCTGAAATACATGTAAGTTGGAAAAATCAACATAATGTTGAGCGAGTTCATGTGTAAGTGGGTATGTATAAATCGTTAAAAATGTACCCGTATAAATGTATGTTCTTGGTATGTAGCAGTAAGGAAAAAGAGATCGATTAATGTGTAGCTAATACATTAATATGTGACATGGCCTAGGAAGCACTCAAACCTGTAACGCGGATTTCATACCGGTCCTTCCGGCGGAACGACATAGTCACCACATGCAGCCACACGCTGGCCCATGTGTGGGGCTCGCAACACCCGATAGATCTATCACTCATGCCTCTCGGTCCTTATACAAGGATTAATGGTCTTACGATAATAGCCTATCCATTCACGTGATCTAGTAGTAAGTTCCTTAGCTAATCATACCGTGTATAAAAAGTACTCGTAATCATAGTAACATGTATTTCATCCCCGCAGTTTAGAAAACTGAAAACAGTTAAGAGAAAAGGGGGACATGAACTCATAGTAATGCGTCCTCGATAACAGCAACTCAAACTCGGTCTGTAGCATGACAACCTACAACGTGCTAATATCTATTAGACGAACGGCCGTGCCTTAGGTTAGAGTTTTAACGTTCTTGGGGAAATAGTTAGACAACTATTTCGTGTTTATATTTCTTGGTTATCGTATAAATAGATTCCTTCCCAAGGATGGGGTATTCGAACATGTATTATGTATTTGGTGACTTAAAGTATTGACAAAATATATTTACAAGTTTCATATCCAACACTTTAAAGTTTTATGTAAAAACTCATGGCGAGGTTTAATTCCGAGAAATAAAGTTAAACATACTTGTTAGAAAAATAGTTTTTCTAAGTCTCGGTATTTTTAGAAAAATTCGCCAGAACTTCCCCTAAAAACGGGAGTGTCCATGCTTAATACGCACATCTTTTTCTTTTTGAAATCAACCCATGATCATCAACAATCAACCCTTAAGTTTTAACACGCAAAATACTACCCTTGTCGTTCCAGTTTCAATATGTGAAAACTGGACTGTTTTCGGACGACGAAATAAAATACTTAACTTATGCCAAAAATTCCCAAATTTTTGCGGAATGTCATAATCGACCCACAAATTATTGTGTAAAAATTTCGGGGTCTAGTTCATTATCAATAATTTATAGAAAATCGTTTACCGAACTGTGATCAGATTTGTAACATTCTGATCACAGTTTACGGAAATTCCAGTTCGAGGGTCACAAATACATCCGTGACCATCTTTGATAAAAGTTTCAGGGGCTGGTTCGGTTCAGGTTTTAAGTTGTGATCGAAAACGTACAGCCCATTTTACTGCAGTAACAAACAGCCTTAGCTGCTGTCACGAAAACAGATTTTTAAAATAGTAACCGACATCAGAAAAATACGATTCCAGCGCCATTTTCTTGGTTTTTCGAAAAGACACGATTTAGGCTTTTGAAATTCCGGTTTTCGAGTTTTTAAAGTCCGTTTACAGCCTGTTGAAGACTGCTGGAAAAGTACATCAGCATGTTATTTTAAAGTTTAAATGTTATAAATCGTGTTACAAGTGTCCGATTAACGGGTTTAACAAGAAAACAACTTTTAAATATCAAGTATGATTTAACCAACCCTCAAACCAACAAGATTCCGCTTTATAAATCAGCCACAAGTAAACTTTTATGTAACTTTTATATTCTCTATTTTTGTTTAGCATCTACTAGTCTTTTGATCTTTAGTGATTTAACAACAAAACATCATACTACATGCCATAATTTCGAACAAGATGAAATCAAGGGTGAAGAAACTTACTACTAGCTTAAACCTAGGGATGAAATCTAGTGAGGAAATGTGATGAGAAAAGATGAAGAATCAAGCTAGAACAAGCTCCTTTGAAGTCCCTTTAAGTTGCAACCTCCATAGATCCTTTGAAGCTTGAATGGAATGTATAAAATGAAGAAGATGATGGTGTTTAAAGGTGGTGATGGTGGTTTCGGTTTGGGCAGCCGAAAATGAGAGAGGAGAGTGAGGTGAGATGTGAAATCTTGGTGAAATGATAAGTTATCTAAGGTGCCATACCTTTATAATCATCCTACATCTCTTAGACACTTACACAAGCAAACAATCAATTAAATAATTCATTTAAAATCTTTCAAGATATAAGAGGTATGATAATATGACATGTGGGGTCCCATTTTGGGAACTAAATCGTTGGGGGGGGGGGGGTCTTGATGGTAAAAATGTAACTAAATTGCAAGTATAGCACTACAAGAAAACTGGGTTTTTAGTACGCGCAAAAGCGTCCTAAAATGCTATTTTATAGGACCTTTCATTTAATAGGACCAACGGGAAAAGCGTTTCATGTAAAGGGGTCGTAATAAGTCCCGGAACTAAAAAAGCGTCCTAACATCTCAAATAAGATTATGAAACCAAATTTTATGGTCGCGTAATATGTCTTTGAACAACCAAAATAGTGTCCTAATAAAAACATATTAGGACACTTTTACGATGTTCTAACATGTGATTCCATACTTTTAATCTTTTGATACACTTATAAGTGTCCTTATAAATTAATTGATAGGACCCTTATGATGTAACATTATAGCTAATTTAGTACCAAGAAAATGGTCCTAATATACCAAATAAGATTATGAAACCAATTTTATGGTCGCATAATATGTCTATAGACAACTTAAATAGCGTCCTAAAAAGAACATATTAGGACACTTTTACAATGTTCTAATATGTGATTACCTATTTTTAATCTTTTGATACACATCCAAGCGTCCTTAAAAATTAATTTATAGAACCCTTATGATGTAACGTTATAGCTAATTTAATATCAAGAAAATGGTCTTAATATCCCAGATAAGATTATAAAACCAATTTTATAAACAGACAATCAACATATAACATCCTAATAGTTATTATATAACATCAACTAATGAAAGAATCATTATATTTCAAATAAGCATGTTCATAACAAAAATACTAATCATAAATAAGTTATAACATTATCTAACATAAAGTCTTAACATTTAACAAAGAAATGAAAAGCAATTAAAGAAATAAGAAGCATAAAATCTTGAGTCATCATGCGTCCTCAATCCTCATGGACTACCTACAAATAAACCATCCATGTATAAGCATTAAGTTTCATGATATTAAATTTATTTGTATCACAAGTTTAACAAATACATACCGAGATGAATGGATAGGCCCATGAGATGGATGTACCAATACAATCTTGAATTGTAGAAAATAAACCATATGGTCTTACCAAGTTTTCATCTTTTTTTATTGGTACTTGAACGTTTACCTCACACCATTCTGGTCTAATCTTTGTACCACCAACTAGATCATTTGGGTCCAAGCTCTGGACCCTTCCTCTTGCTACAGTCTCGGTAGAGTTTAGAAAGCTTTTGAGGAAAACTTTATCTCCGACCTAGATATTAGTTTTCAACAAATATTTATTAAACTCTAGTCATAATAGTGCAAAAAATCATTTTAAAAAAAAATTAATAAAGTTTTACACTAGCAGGCTAACAATTTTATAGAAAAACTAAGAAAAATTGGTTTTTAAAGATTTATATAGAAAAATACCCGTAAACGTTGATGTCCATTGGTTACATTGGGGAAATGTTGTGATGCAAGAGGTTGAACACTGGAACCACCCCTCGATCCTTCCATCTCTGATACTTGGGCTCGTAACTGGACCACAGTACTAGTAAGTTCTTCACATTGAGACTTCAATTGGATGTTTTCTCTATGACATACCGAACGACTTGGTATTACACCCCAAACATCAGCAGCGTGAACACCCAGACCATACATAGCCGCATCACCATTTCGATCATTACCCATTACTTTAGAAAAAAAAATCATCTGGTCCAGGCTTATCGATCGAGCCCTCGGGAAGATTAGAACTAAGTTGTTGCATTTGTGCCTATATTAGTCATAGTAACAAAAATAAGGTATGTATTTTTAACAGCATCAAGAACACATAGAAAAATGTGTATGGATATATGAGCATATTACTTACAATTGAATTTGAAGCTTCCAAATTTTTGGTAGTTCCATCTTTGGAGAAACATGCACGAAACATTTCCAATCGACTTGGATCTTGTCCCTTAGATGCCTGTTTGAATAAAAAGAAAATAAGTTTTAACAATGGATATCGACATGTTACATTAATAATTGCACTAACTCATACAATCACCTTTAGCTCTTCACGAACTCGAGCATAACTTTTTTTACCCGTTACTTGAACCATCTTCTTCTTTGCCCGATTCGCCTTGTTTTTTTCACTTACTAGCTTCAGTAGACAAGTGAAATTTCAGAATGGGAAATAAACTAATGTTATTTAAAATGAATTTTAAAAATTAAACCCCAAAAAGGCCAAAAACCGGCCTAATCAAGGATCGAACTCGTGTCCTTCGTTACGTGTGCACACAGCCCGACCAATTGGGCTATGTGTCTAACCTGTTCGTTTCATGATTTTAATTATACATACATAGAATCCAAGTTGTTTCATGTTCTGGTTTTAATACAAAAGGTTATAATGTGCAGCGACAAGTAAGGGACGAGACTCAAACCCGAGCCCTTTGTGTATTGTATCAGCATCAAACAACCACTATGCCAAGATGGCAGATGTGGTTTACTTTGCTTTTTTTTTTTAATTCATTTTAGCACAATAATAGTTTGCCATCTTCAAACAACATAAAAGGAATACAAGCATGCGACTGTTTGATCCTTAATCACCAACATACGTGGTAACGGCATTATCATCGTCGCTTGAACTGTATATGTCAATACATTCACCTAGAAGCTTAATATCATAAAGAATTCTACTTCTGCACGAACTGTAACATGAAGATTCGTTTTTTTTTATTAATGGATTCAGACCTTCAACATCACATACAAACAACTAACTGTAACATAAACTGAAGTACTGAACACACAATCGATCTGAAAGCTTGTAAATCCCTAAGGTATTTGCCTAACTAGCTAATCATGAATTGAACACACAGTCGAGTTATTAAATTAACAAAATCATCACAAACAACCTACATATTTTCAACCTATTACCATATATATCTAGATTTTGAGAAGAAATTTGGAAGAGCATACATATTTCACCGGTCTCCGTGCATGTAGAAACAAGTACTCATCAAAACCCTAGGTTATACAACAACTAAATCTCACAATTATGATGTTACACTTCACTTCCAATTATAAATTTCTTCTACAACATAAGTATTACCGGTGACTAATGCCCACCATACTTAACATTTTTAACAAACAGAGCTTAAAGTTCAATAGCGATATCAGTAACCATTCTTAGGTTAAAAAAGTAACCTACCTACTGCAAGATCCTTTCAGCAATAACAGGTACTCACCAAAACCCTAGGTTACACAACAACAAAACCACACAAAAACACAGTAGGACCAAGATCAATAAAAGGATTATAAAATTAGTTAAATGAATCAAAGCAACTAAATCTATATGATAGAATCCAAAACAAATTGAAAACTTAGAAACCTGCACAAAGCTTTAAATTTATTTAATAGCTTCTATTGAACCACTTGTAACTGGCGATTGAATAATCCGGCGATTGAATCACAAATAATCACCGAAAGCTAGATAAACGCCGCTAGTGGTGGAATTGAGTTTATGCGGTTTGAGAGTGGAGAGGGAAACTCAAAATTTTAGGGCAGTTGCCGCTAATCTCAAGTCTGATATACATTATTATTTTTATTTATTTTTTTCAAATATTACATAAACTATATGAGACACTACCAAATAGGGATGGCAATCAAACCCGAACCCGCTGAGTAAACTTGAAACCTTATACATTTGGGACGGGTTTGGGGTCGGTTAGTCAGATTTGGGAATAGTTTTTATTTTTTTCACGGGTTTGGGACGGGTTTGGGATTCAGTAATATACCCATTTACCCGATAAATTGTACCCGTTTACCAGATTGTATACCCGATATGATTTCTTTTATATTAATAAATATGTATATATATGATACATCCATTTTTTACACATATAGATATTCTATTCCGTATACATTGTAGTTATTTAATATTTATAATGACAATACAAAATGTAATCGGTTAGTAGTTACCCGATAGATACCCAATGGGTTTTGAGATGAGGATACCCAACGAGTAATCTTTTTAAATTAATGGGTTTACCCGAAACCCACGGGTATACCCGATACCCGATGGGTATTTACCCGCTAAAAACCCGACTGATTTTGGGACGGGTTTGGGACAAGCTTATCTAACCGGGTTTGAGTTTGAGATTACCTAAACCCGTCCCAAACCCGACCAATTGTCATCCCTAACCATAAACTTTGTATTACAATAATAATTTATTATAACAAATTCATTTAAGTCATATAAGGCTCCACGGTGTGGGCAACGTCCCCCTCCGTCCCGGTGCGGCGCCGCCGTCCCCCCCCCCCCCCCCCCCATTTCGCCCCCCACCACTGTCGTCCTAAACATCGAGTTGGAGACGTTGGAGACGGGCATCCCCTTCTCTCACACACCTATACATACAATATATACATATATATTTTAGCCTCATCCTCCAATTCCTTACCTCCATCCTCTTTGTTCTATCCTCACACCCGATCTACGTGACGCCTACGTGACGGATCATCCTCCAAGGGAGAACCATCACCATACCGCATAGCCTAATGGTCTATAATGGTGAAATATGGTTAAACACGGTAAAAATTGCCACACATGAGTATAGGACCCATTAATTAGTCGATATAATTGTCAAGCACGTGTTGTTTTCTGGTGTATTCTCACCCTTAAATAATAATATTAAATAGTAATTTTCATTATACATGTTATTAGAATAGAATTATATATATATAGGGTAGGGTTCATACGAGAACCAATATGAACACAACCAAAATAAACCCACTCTACCATCACCCAAAAATTTAAACACCCGCTCCCACCCCACCACAAACCAAAAACCTATCCCCCAGCCAAAAAAAAAAAACACCTAGATACTGTTTGGTATGCAGGAATGAGAGGTGGAATGGAACGGTTGATTACGAGGGAATGAAGAAAATGGTGTTTGGTTGGTCAATGGAATGGAATCACCCATTTCAAAAGGCATTCCATTCCCTCAAAATCATTCCTTCCACCCCCATGTTTTTTTTCCATTTCAATCCCCTCTTGCACCATTCATCAACAACACCATAACTCACCACCTTCGCCACAACACACCACCACCACCATCCATCACTGACGCCATCGCCGCCACCCGCCACCACCTCACCCCGACAGCCACCGCCGCCACCGCCACCCACTCGCCACCGTTATCACCCACAGCTGCGACCAACCGCCAGCGCCACTCGCCGCCGCCGCCTACCACCATCGTCGACGCCACCACCAACCGCCGTCGCCTCCACCAACCACCACCTCTGCTGCCACCCACCACCAACGACCACCTTGCCGCCACCACCACTCGTCGTCACCACCGCACCGCCACTCGCCGCCACCACCACCATCCATCGCCGCCGCCGCAGACACCCACCGCCGCCACCTATAACCACCCTCAATCACTACCACCGACCACCACCACCACTCACCGTTGATTTTATTACTCCGTTTTTCTTGCCTACCGAATAATACACAATAATAATTCATTACATTCACACATGTTAACCAAACAAGACATGGAATGGTAATGATCCATTGCATTCCCTCGTCCATTCCATTACCTCGTTCATTCATTTCCTTCGTTCATTCCATTACCCCATATCAAACTAACCCCTAATCCCCATCCCACCCCCAAAAAACCTAAACTCCACATCCCAAAAACCTAAACCCTAAAGCTAAACACAAAACTAAATGCTATCATTAAAATTACAAAACTAGTTATTTGAATAACATGTATCGAATAAATTTATTATTAGTAATATAATTTATTATTAACAATAATAACTAACAAAGTTACTTATTTAGCAACACACTAGGATTATACTAAGTTACTTATGAAGTTAAATCGATAACATTAACTAATACAAAAACGGATGACATGTTAGGTTTGAAAAGGCAATGAAATATATTTATTTTGAAATCATATCCTTTATCATTTTCCCTAATCGTTTTGAAGATTCCCAATTTATCATTTTCCCTACCTGTGTAATCGTTTGAAGATTTCCAAGATAAATAATTCAGCATTTATCCAATGAAGCCACCTCTCTTTCCTTTTTTTCTTTTCTATAGATTTTGAATAAATTCTAATTTAACGTTATTTTCAATGACAATTCTACAATATCTCAAACCATTTGAGCACCGGTAACCTTAATTAAACAGCAATGACTCTAAAATTAACCAATAATAATAATTGTAATTAACCAATAATGACCCTAACTCTAGATAACCATGACCAATAATGATCCTAACTTAACTCCAATAACGATAAGCTTTCTAATGGCAAAAAAAGAATAAAAAAACTGGTACCATATATAAAGTGCCATTAAAAACCTATTTTAGTGGCATAGAAACTAAATGCCAGTAAAAGGAGTGCTAAACAAGTACAGCATACAAAAAGTGCCATTAAAACATAAATTAGCGGCATAAAATGTATATGCCATCAAAAGCGTGTGCCACTAAATGGCATTTTTTGTAGTGATTCTTATGTACTTTAATATAATGGTGTAACCATGGGATTTGGATGGTGTATACCCCAACACCTTGCTCGGTTTTAATTTATGAATGAAAGCTTGAGTTGCCCCTTCAAAAAAAAATTGATTGAGTTTGTGTCCCATTTTCAACTAGAGTAAACCACAACCCAGGGTGGAAATGAATGTAGCAGGTTGAATGATGAAACTTTAGTTTCAAAATTATTGTTTGTTTACTACCATCACGTGTAATCACGGGTCAATAACCTAGTGTTATTATAAAACTATAGCGAATAAACGTCTTATAAAACTTATGTTTTACGACTCAAATATCAAGTATCCTATTACGGTGTATTGTAATAACACCATAATGATTAAGCGTCCTATAAAGGTTAAAGTTATAAGACCCTAGTGTCAAGTGTCCTATTAAGTTATGTTATAATAGAACTCTAGCGAATAAGCGTCCTATAAAATTGATGTTTTATGACTCAAATATCAGGTGTCCTATTAAAGTGTATTATAATAACACCACAATGATTAAGCGTCCTATAAAGGTTAAATTTATAAAACCCAAGTGTCAAGTGTCTTTTTAAGTTATATTATAATAAAACTCTAGCGAATAAGCGTCCTATAAAACTAATTTTTTATGACTCAAATATCAAGTGTCCTATTACAGTCTATTAGAATAACATCACAATGATTAAGCATCCTATAAAGTGTAAAGTTATAAGACCCAAGTGTCAAGTGTCCTATTAAGTTAAGTTATAATATGACTTCGACTAGAAAATGTCCTATAACATTGAACATTTATGACTTAGCTACAACGTGTCCTATTAAGTTATGTTATAATAGGACCCCAGATGATCAAGTGCCCTAATACAGTACCACATAATAGGACACTAACAATTAAATGTCTTATAAAGTACTTCATTAGGATCTACATTTTAAGTGTCCTATTAAATTATATGATAATAGGACCCCAAAAAATTATCCAACCTATTAAATAGGTTTTTAGGACACCGGTTTAGTAGAGTATATTATAAAAGGACCCCAAAAGTTCATTAGTCCTATTAAATAGTTTCTTAGGATCCTCTTTTACAAGCGTCCCACAGAAAAGGTCCTATTACAGTCTATTAGAATAACATCACAATGATTAAGCATCCTATAAAGTGTAAAGTTATAAGACCCAAGTGTCAAGTGTCCTATTCAGTTAAGTTATAATATGACTTCGACTAGAAAATGTCCTATAACATTGAACATTTATGACTTAGCTACAACGTGTCCTATTAAGTTATGTTATAATAGGACCCCAGATGATCAAGTGCCCTAATACAGTACCACATAATAGGACACTAACAATTAAATGTCTTATAAAGTACTTCATTAGGATCTACATTTTAAGTGTCCTATTAAATTATATGATAATAGGACCCCAAAAAATTATCCAACCTATTAAATAGGTTTTTAGGACACCGGTTTAGTAGAGTATATTATAAAAGGACCCCAAAAGTTCATTAGTCCTATTAAATAGTTTCTTAGGATCCTCTTTTACAAGCGTCCCACAGAAAAGGTCCTAAAAAGCCACTTTTGTTGTAGTGTAGTTAGATGTAGGAAAGATGATGGTGCAAGTTAGTTGGTTTATTTTTAGCAGGTGTTATGACGTACGGGGATCATGACAAGCCATAAATAATAAAACAAGGTATTTGACAAAAATTTAGTGTCCCGGGTAATGTCCGGTTATCCGGTTAAATACCGTTCCGTTAAAGCGTTTAATTAGTCCGTAAGGACCTTTTATGTATATTTTTGCAACACAAATTATTCCCGGCACTTAGGAAAGTATACAGGGCCATTCTGCCATGATTTTGCATTTTACTAATAAATTAAAATGCTGAATTTTATAAAGAATGCAGAATTTTGCATTTTTAGTGTGTTTTAGGCACATCCGGTCACTATAACTATCACCTAGTGACGCAGTTCTACAACCCTCATATCCCTACACTCCCTACTAGTGTAGTAAACTATTCCCGGCTCATACTGGCCTTAGAGGCAGTGTCTGCCTGGTGCTAGCTATGTCAGCACGTTTACTGGGTTATCCGTTCATTGTGCTACTGTGCTTTTGTGCATCAAGTTTGTCACTAAAGTTCTGTATGTAAATAATAGAGTGACATTTATTAAAGTATGACGCAAGTATGTGTATATATCAGTATTCAAGTAGCAGTTTATCCACAATTTCAAGCAAGCACAGTAATTATGCGGTAATTAAATATTAATTAATTCGTACGGATACCTGGTTTGGTGAGGGTTGTCACATAGGTGCCAATAACTATCAACGTTTCGAAAAACGGACAAGAATGCACTTTGTAATCAACACAAGTAAAACCTAACCATGACAACACATAACTACACATAACCATTTTGCAAAGTCATAACTTTATCATCGTTCAACAATTTACAAATATGAAACAAATGTAAACTATTGTCAATGGTTTCAAAAATCAACACAATTTGTCACAAAGTTGAATCAACAAACAATTCAAAAACCTAAATTAAACAACTACCTACACCGGGGTGAAACCAAGGTGATTAACTGCTCATGGTGGAAGGAACTCAATCACCGGATGCTTGAAACTTGATTGAGATCATCTTGAAGCTTGAAGGATGAAGGAATGGTGGACGATTAGGGTTTGCGAAGTATTGATTGTGAATGATGGTCTTGGATGGAGAAATTGGATGGGCTAGGGTTTGGGTAATGAAGATGATGATGAATCGGGTGATGGATGGTGATAAGGATTGATTAGAGATAATGAGAAGTAGGTGATTAGGCTCCAAGATTGTTATTCAAACTCTACATGGAGTATAACTCCCGTTTTCAATGCTCCAAGATGTTTTATAATCGTTCCCAAGCCAAACAAAAACAAGTTTAATGTTTCACAAATCCACTGCCCGTCGCCGACGACCCTGACCCCGTCGGCGACGCCCTCTCAAAAGCTGAAAAACTGGTGACGGCTTGTTTGACTGGTTACGGGCATATGTGGCTGACGGGTGTTTCTAGAGCCCGTCCCGGATGGCCTAGAGCCCGTCGGCGACGGCCTCTCCAGCTCCAATTCTCCAGTTTCTTCATTTTGCACTCCCGGTTGATCCATAACGCGTCCCGGTTGTCCGGTTTTCGTACCGGTGATCCGTAAAGCTCCCGAAAAGCTCCTTAAACTCCATCAAACCTGGAAAACACATATTTAATTAAAAGTAGGCTATTCGGAATTAAAACTTATGTAGAAACATCAAGTTACACGATTACGAACACCGGTTTTTAACCACGTATCACATCCCCACACTTGTCTTTTGCTTGCCCTTAAGCGAATCTGTTTTTCACTTTCACGTGGGTCGAACAAAGAATACACTCCCCATTCCCGAGACGAAGGTTAAGGTCAATTGTCATACTAAAGTTTAAACTCTTTACAATTTTCAACATATTTAACGGTAAAGTGCATTCACAAATACAATGGTTTTCCAAGATTAACTCGCCCGTGAAACCAACAATTCATGCACATCCCTCACAATGTTCTCTCCACTCGGTTTATAAATTGGCTAATTTTCATAATGGATTAGCACTTCAAATAATAATCGCTCAAAACCGATTTGAACACGTTCCCGCATAGGCTTGCAACTAAATCATTCTCCACCACCAAACACGAATACCAAGCACAAGTCATAAGGTCTTTGAACGGGTTGTAACGGGGCTAGGCTAAGGGTAGGAAATATGATATTTTAAAGTGGCTAAGGTGATGAAAATTCGATTTTTTTATTACAAAACAACTATTCTATGCACAACTAACTACCAATATCAAACTAGAAGGCAACAAGCTTTCGCCTTTTATTTCTCAACTAAGAACATATATTTTTGTTCTTTTCTCAACAATTTTCTCGTCTTTTTCATAACATTTTCTGATTTTTCTCTCTTTTATATATATATATATGCACACAAACAAACACAATTATACAAACTTGACTCCTATAATCGAATTTCCATCACACGGGTTTAAAAGAAAAGGTTTAACGGTTATGGGCTAAAGGGTGGTCAAATGAAAGGATTAGGCTCAAAATTGTCTACTAGGGGATAATTTTTGGGTAAGGATATATAAATGGTGTAAAAGGAAGAGGTTTACCTAATGCCTTAATCATTCTCGTGCTTATATTCAGTCTATGGTCTCAAACGTATCAAAAGTTGCAAGTTCTACAATACATGACTAATGGCACACTCAAACAAAGAAACATAAGTATGTAATTCTATGATGTCAAAATGGCTCAAAACCTCACATATCTAAAAGGTATAGTATGTGACATGCATAAAATGCTAGTTTCTTAGGCGGATTATTCCCAAATAACCACCCGCTAAATACCCGTCATGCTATTAATTTGAACTTGACCATGACAAAAGACCAAATGGGTTGTGCCATCCCTTGTTGACTTAGTTACTTGTGCTTTAAGATCGCTTTCGAAACAAGACATTTTTGAAAAAATTTTGAAATTTTCCCCCATCCCCACACTTGAGGTAAACATTGTCCTCAATGTGTAAGAACTAGAGTTTTAAAACGCACAAGGGATGTGATACGGCTAACCTCCCCAAAATTTTCACATAGTAATATAAAATACAATTACAATCCACTTATTACTAACTAAGAATCAAGGTAAAAAGGAAACGTATGCACCTGATTTTCTCGTTAATGGCTCATATGCACTTGTTCTCTTCAAGAAAGCGGTCGTCCCTCGAATCCAATGACCTACAAATCTTAACCCTTGTGTAGAAGCATGCTTCTCACTACCATTAAAATTTGTTAGCTACCTAGTTCTACCACTTTTATGAAATTATTACCAAGTCATACGTTAGTTTACCTTGATTTATGTGGAACAATAATTTACAACAATAACAAGCCTAACTCACTTTCGTAGGAATCATGGTTGCATTTAGCGTATGCAACAAGCCCTTTTAAACCTCCTGATAGCTCGGGAGGACGAGTAGGTCTCGTGAGGGTTATATAGGGAACACACCCACAACGTTCATTTAACTACGAAAATAAAATAACAAAATTATACAACAACAACAACAATACTAACTAGACTACAGAGAAAACTAAAACGAAATGTGAAATAAAATATACAACAACAATTGACTTACCACCTCATGGTGGTCGAACGGCGTGCTTGCCGTCCACGAGCTCGTCGAAATCACCCACCGGTGATTCGTACCATTTGTTGCCAAACGGTCCAAACTTCCTCTCATCCTTTTCCTTCTTCTTTTCTAGAGGTGATTTTTTCGCCTTTTTCTTCTTGACCATTTTCTTCTTTGTTTCTCCAAACCTACCAACCATAGCACACACCTTTTTGTTTGGATTTATGTCCTTTTCAGGACACTTATCCTCGCTGAGTGGGTTAGTAAAATTTGGAAAAACATTTAAATTTAATTCCCGGTCCCCAAACTTCATGCTTACCGTTCCCGTTGCACAATTTATTATGGCATTAGCTGTTGCAAGGAACGGTCTATCCAGTATGACTATCGGTTGGGTGTCCTCAACACATCCAACATAATCTACTACCAAAAAGTCAACTGGGTAGTAGCAATCATCTACCTTAACAATCACATCTTCCACCATCCCCCGTGGATGCGTGGGAGTCTGATCGGCCAATACCACGGGAGTATCAAATTTTTTTAATACAAACTCCTGGGTAAAATGCTCACACAAACTCCAAGATCGAGGAGCGCCCTCTCGATTTTAAATGTTCCAATTTGAATTGGAATAAGAGGGTCTCCCGGATCTTGGGCTTTTTGGGGAAGGGCACTCGATAAAACGACACTCACATGAGATATCAAATCAACCGGTTCGGGTAATTTGTTGTGCTGTTTTTCGATGCTTAACTCCTTTAAGCATTCCACATGAGCTGGAACCTTTTTAATGTCATCTAGTAACGGTAAATTAATTTTTGCTTGTTTAAAATTTTCCCACCCCTCGTCCTTCGGTGGGTACCGTTCCTCAACTTGTGATGCATTAATTGGTTTAATTTGATTTAAACAATTTTCACAAAAAGACTTTTTATTCATTTCCTCAATTTTAACTTGTGAAATCATTTCTTGGTCATTTTTATTTTCCGACTCATCTCTTGTATTTCCCACTACACCATCAACACATTGTGGTGGTGGAATGCTTCCAACACTACTACCAACCTCATTATTTGAAAGAAGACTTACCGCACTAATGTGCACATTCCTCACATTTCCCGTGCTTGAACTTTGATGCTTCGGGTTTGTCACCGTGTCACTTGGAAGCTTTCCCATGCTTCCCCTTATTTGTGCCATCTCCTCCGCAAGTTGACCCACTTGCCTCGCCAATGCCTCATGTGATTTGTCTCGCATCTCATTTAACTTCTTCATCTCCTTAATATCATTATTAGATTCCTTAACCACATTGAATAAGGCGTCCATTTTGGCACTCAAATCATCACCACCGGTTTGATTATTCGACCCGCTTCCATTACCACCTTGATTATTGTAATTCCTTTGGTAACCCCCTTGGTTACTTCCTTGGCGAGTTTGGTGCGAATACCCACCTTGATTTCCCGGTTGGAAATTCGGGTTCATTTGGTTAGAAGCATTACCATACCTAAAGTTAGGATGGTTCCTCAACACGGGGTGGTAAGTGTTGGAGTTCATATCATATTGCCTCCGGTCTCCATACACTTGTTTCACATCCGCGGTGGCTTGGCAATTCTCGGTCCGGTGACCGATGTCACCACATTCTTCACATACGCTATATTGGACCGCACCCACTTCTTTCTTCTTCATGCGGGCCAATTCCCGCTCCAATGTATCAATCCGATCCTTAAGACTTGCATCACGATCGGGCCAAGACCTTGAGGTAGGGTGCTTTTTGGCTCGGTCTGCCGACTCTTTTGCCTTTGATCTCTTGCTCATTCTTTCTAGGAACTCCCAATCGTCATCCTCATGATTGCTTAATAGAGTTCCATTGCTGGTCGATTCAAGGTGGTTCCATGTCTCATCATCCAAACCCCTTACGAAGCATTTGACCAACTCCCATTTTTCAATTTGATGATGTGGGAACTTCCGGATCAATTCCTTAAACTGAGTTAATGCTTCATGTAACGGTTCACTCGAAAGTTGGCGAAAAGACCGAATTTCATCACTAGCATCGTCTGTCTTCGCCATTGAGTAGTATTCGTCAAGAAAAACTTGTTGCATTTCAGCCCATGTGCGAATTCTACCCGCCGGAAGTCTGAGAAACCACTGCTTTGCCTTATCCTTCAAAGGAAATTGAAACAATCGAAGCTTGACCTCTTCCAAGGCGAAATCATGCCCTCCAATAGTACTACATATGGCCGAAAACTCCGCCACACTACAAGAAAATGAAGCTAATGCAACCCTGATAAAAAGTTGCATTAGGGGTTAAAGAGGTTGCACTAGGCCTAATGCAACCTTTTATCAAGGGCTGCATTAGGTGAAGTTGCATTAGACCTAATGCAACCTTTTTGTTAGATAATGCAACCTTTTTTTAAAGAGTTGCATTTACTATTCAAATGCAACCTTTTCATGATGCAACCTTTTTTATATCCTAATGCAACCTTTTTTACTTTTAGTGCAACTTTTCTAGCACTCCAATGTAACCTTTTGCTATATCAAATGCAACTTTTGACACCTCAAACGCAACCTTTTCTACGCCAAAATGCAACCTTTGTTACACTCAAATGCAACCATTATTATAAATAGAGTAAAACAAATGCAACCTTGATTATAGTCAAAGGCAACTCCATTTAATAATAAAATGCATGCATATATATATAGCAAAACCACACATTGCATAATCATTTGTCAAGTATATTACAAATATTTTAAGTTTAACAAAAATATTGTTTGTAATACATTCGTCAACACCTAAGATAAGGTTTGTCACTTAAAAATAAAGGTAGCCGCATAACTCGACCATTCTTCGCGAATGTGATCCATATCCATAGCCAAGTATTCCTCTACTCTTTCTCTTTCCCCAACCTAAGACAACAATTAATTAAGAAAAGTCTTAAAAATCAGAATTTAAATCTTAATCTATGAATTTAAGCATTTGTTGGGACATAAAGGTCATATTTCTCTAATATGTAGGCTAAAATTTTCCTAAACTCACATTGTCATTGACCAATATTTCAACTCTTTCGTAAGCTATCTCCATCATGAATTTCATCACATAGTATCCGCATTCAGTAATTCCTCCTAACTGACATGGACACAACACAATTAAAAATAACTGAAGTATAGAACTTTATAACAAGTTTCATTAACATGATTGAATACTAACATAGTAACGTTGATACCATGTATAATGTTAGTTGTAAATAGTTGAAGGGCCTAGTTGTTAACTAGAGGTCCCTACATGCAATTATAAATGTCCTTGCATGTAATTATAGGTGTCCCTACATGTAATTAGTATTTACTTGTTGGGCCTTCATTCCCCTATAAATAGAGGGGTCCTTTTCATATGTATATACACTTAATCAATACAAGTTCATATTTCCTTTCCATTTCATACTAGTCTCATTTATATATAATAAAAACCAATCAGACCCTCAACTAAAACTAATAACAATGTTAATTGACAAGCAAACACTAATATTAACAATGGGTAAACAGACGGAACTTAGTTAACATATTACAAAATAACCAACATTAAATTAGATTCAAAAGCATATTAACCACTAGCATGCAGTTTAAACACCTAGAGGGTTTTCCTTCTACCACATGTCCAAAGCCTCAATAGCTAAAATACCACTAAATGAAAACAAGAAAAAAGATTCTAATCACCTATTAATATTTTTTTGGTGTGCTGGAGGAGTAATAATGCGCTTACATCAGTGTATTTATGTAGAGAAGTAAGGGCAGCTACAACAGATTTGGCATCGAGCCTCTCTCAAGGTTCATGTTTTAAACAAAATTATCAAAGAGACAACCCTTTAATCATAAATCCATTAGCACCATAACATCCTTCCCTTCTATTAAGTTAAGTGCCTGCAAACATGAAGTTAAATTATTTTAAACAATTGTTTGAATTGTCTGCAAATTATTAAATTATTTTAGAAACGAAATAGATAATAACCAAAGATTATTATTTGAGGAATTGAAATATATGTGCCTTTTTACCAGAAACAATGCAATACCTCAAATAATCATTGTGATACTACTAACTATTTTTAGATCTGATAATACAGACAAATAATCAAGATCTTCAAGCACTTTTTTACCAGCAATAATGCAATACCTCAAACACCTAATCAACAACAAGAAAACAAATAGCAACTTCTTCGCTCATTTTATTACTATTCCACCTACACTACCAGTCTACCACCACCAAAAGCATACTAAGCACACATGTACTAAACAATCAAAACAATATATTAGAAAATATGACCAATGTGACAACAGATCTGAATCAGTAACCAAAAACACACAAATGACCATCAAGTAACACAAATCATTACCGAATAAACAAAAGGTTGTCACTAGCGGTGACAGAGGCTGAATGTCGAGGCAGAGGAGTTGCGGTATGAGATGCGGCGAGACCTTCGCTGCCGCCGAAGACAGGGTACATGTTAATCACAATTAAAACTGGTTCAAACCACAGACAAAAGTGAAACAATTCAATAAAAGAACCCAAAACCAGATTTTTTAATACCAGCTTATTCTATACAAGAAACCGGAACTGACCCTACTCGTAGGGTATAGATAAGGTATGCACTTTGAGCTCAATACAAATATAACACAATGATTTGGTCATGAAGAAAGTGTATGCACTCGGTTGGTGAAGCACTGAAGTGCATATGTTCACAATGAGATTAGAAGCACTCTTTGAGGATTTTTATCAAACACCTACAGTGGGTTAAAAGAGTCACAACTAAAGTACATACATAATTCAAAAAGTGGTGGCAGTGACTAATGTAATCACTAGAATCTACACATATTTTTAATCTATAATGAAAATCCAAGTATAGTTCAAACAAAAGTTAAACCTTATTCCAAAATTTGAATCGTATACTGAAATCAAAGAATAGTCGATACCGAGCATGAAGAAGAGAAAGCAAAACTTTTCTACTGCTCGATCTTGGAGCCAGTGAACCGTGAATACCAACGTTGTTAATGGGTTTAGTGTTTGCGATGGACTAGTTAATCAGTTGTTATTGATCGAGCCAAATTTCAGTGAACGAAACTCCGACGGAGAGCGGTGGAGGAGGAGGAGACCGGTGAGATTGGTGGTTGGGGTACGATGAATGGGAAAGACGGTTTAATTGGGAACGACGCATATGAAATGGGAACTAGGGTTTAATTGGGAGGAGGCAGTAAAAATTGAACTTGAGTATCTAGCGCGAACTTTTAATAGCGTTTTTTAAATGACGTTTAAACCTCTTCAAATCACTTGACGCTTAACCCTCGTTTGAAAAATGCTCATAATTTGTTCGTTCGACTCATCTCGATTGAAAAACGCTTAATTTAGACCGGTTTGGTTTGTAAATGAACCAAACACGAGCAAAGGTCCGCTCAGCTCGGTTCGGTTCATTCAATTTGGCTTGGTTGGCTCGATTTATTTTTTAATATACATATATGTATCATTTTTAATGAAATGACTAAAGGCCTACATTTACAAAGTTTGTTCCAAGATCCATATAGAGCTTATTTAGGTAATTAGAATTGAAATCCAATACCAATAGTCCATTGTCCAATACTTTAATGTTCATTTGAATACTTGAGTCAAAATATCAAATATTGTAATGTGAAGCATTGATCAATACTCAAGTCTTAACCCTCAATTTGATTCGGAAGTACAAGTACCTAATCAAAACCCCCCATTGGCCATTATTATTCGATTTCTCCATCGCCACTCGCCAAGTACGAGCAAAGGCCCGTTATGTTCGGTTTGACTCATGAACAACCTAATTTAAACTATGACACATAATAAATAAGTCATAATTTTTTTAGATTTTGAGGTAAATTGTTTTTTTTTTTTTTTTTTTTTTTTTTGCAATAAAGTGTTTTATTAACATGTTAAGGGTCTGTTTGGTATAGGGAAATAGAATGGACGATGTAATGGAATGAATAAAAAAATGAAATGGATCATTACCATTCCATGGCCTTGTTTGGTTATCATGTGGGAATGGAATAAATCATTACCTTATGTTTCTTGGTAGGTAGGAAAAGACGAAGGAATAAAATCGGCGATAGGTGGCGGTAGCGGGTGGTGGCAGTAGTCAGTGGATGGTAGCAGGTGGTAGCACCGACAGCGAAAGGCAACGGCGAGTGGCGACGATCCGTGGTGTTGGCCGGTGGTTGGTGGCGACGATCAGTGGTAGTGGCCGGTGGTCGTTGTATGATGGCAATGGCGGGCGGCGCCCGCGGTGGTCGGAGGTAACATTTAGGTAATAGTGAAAATTTGTTGGCCAATAAGTAATTACATTATGATACGGTATCATGTGTATTTTAATGCTATTTTTTTAATAATAGTTACATTTAACTCTTAACAATGTTATCTTTAAAAATAAGACTTGTATTTCAATTTTTGCAATACAACTTTTCTAACAATAATTGTAAATTTCAATAGAATTTGCAACCTTTAAAGAAAAAGGTTGCCGGTTAAAGTAAAATTTGAAACTTTTAGATAAAAAGGTTGCAATTTCGATATAATTTTGCAACTTTTTACGAAAAAAGTTGCATTAGATATTCTGATGCAACCTTTATGTTCAATGAAGTTGCATTAGAGTCAAATGCAACTCATTTAGAAAAGGTTGCTTTTAAAAGGTTGCATTAGGGCTATTTTCTAGTAGTGCCAAATGAGTATACGGTTCATCATTAGACCTCCCGTTGAAGTAGGGGAGGATGTTGATGTAATGAGGCTTACAATCGAACATTCTCCATTTACATACAATCGGTGAGTCATTGTCGGTGACCACCGGCCTAAAACGGTCATTTACTCCCCGTGGAGGTTGTTGACGACGATGTGGGCCGTTAACTTCGTGATCAACCAGTCTTCGATTGTCCCTTCGATCACCACCTCTATCTCTACCTTGGTTACCTCCTCCCATAAAACGAGGAATCCGGTTATGATTCAAATTATTGTTGTTATTGTGGTACCCATCATTCCGGTTCCTTTGATTGTTGTTTCGTGGGTTGCGATTTTTTCCGTAACCATCGTTTCGAGCATTCCCATAACCATAGTTTTCATTTCCCACAAAATTGGCATTTTGAGAACCAAACTCCTCATTATCAAATCCTCTTGCATTGTAAGCATTGCCTCGGTTCACATACCCCCAACCATCGTCTTCTCTCTCATCGTAATTTCCCCCGTCGTCCGAGTATTCTGAGTGAATACTCACGTGTTCCGGCGAATGATAACCGGGAACGCTACACGGTTCGTCATCGGGGATTGCATTCCTCAAATCATCGATGTTGAAGAATGGGTCTTCATTCGCGGGATTGTCGTGATCACTATTACCCCTATGATCGGAATTTACATTTCGGTCATTGATGTTGGTAGGTAAAGGGTTTTCTTGGTTAGAATTTGGATGTGGTGGTGTGGGTGTTCTTTGGTTGTTGTTATGGCCGCGGTTTTGGAATGGTGGTGTTGGTGGTCTCGAATTGTTACCACCGCCCGGTTGCTCTTGTGGAATATTTTGAACGGCTTGAAGGTTGCCCTGATACTGAAATTGGTATTGGTTGTTTGGGTGGTTTGAGTTTTGGGGATCCATTGAGCTAGGTTCAACGGATAGTGTAAGTGGTGAATGGGTGGTTTGGTTGGAAACGAGTGTTGCTTCCAACCGGCTTGCTAAATTCCTTCTTGCAACTCTTTTTATTTCCGGTTCGTAGACTAACAGTGAAGTCCTCCCGGAGTTTCGCGTATGCATGCACTACATGTAACCTCCACAAGTAACACACCCCACGTAACAAGGAAAAAGACAAAGTACAAGAAAAGAACTATGCAAATTAAAAAGTTAATCATGAAAATTCAAACAATATCCAAACACAAAGCGCACGCACTCCCCGGCAACGGCACCAAAATTTGATCGAAGTGTCGTGCTCCGGTCAAAGATAATATTTATAAACCCAAATTACCCTTAACTATGTGTTAGCGGTAGTAAGGGGTCGAACCACGAAGAGTATGTGGTTTGTGAATGGATTCGATTGAATTAAAATGAAAGTCACGAATTATGAAGCTTGCTATAACGTTTTTGTATTTTTATTAAGTTGAAAAAGATGTGAATTGGTTTAATTGATTAAAGACTAATGATTAACGATTGCAAGAAAACTTGATTACTAAACAATAATGATAAAAAGGGTTCACACCCGGTTTCGGTAATTGCCAACCTAGAATTTCTACAAGTTTTAGATTCAACTCAATTGTATACGATTAGCGGATTTAGTGTACCGTGACTTAGGTGCCAATAACTATCAACGTTTTGAAAAACGGACAAGAATGCACTTTGTAATCAACACAAGTAAAACCTAACCATGACAACGCATAACTACACATAACCATTTCGCAAATTCATAACTTTATCATCGTTTGACAATTTACGAATACGAAACAAATGTAAACTATTGTCAATGGTTTCAAAAATCAACACAATTTGTCACAAAGTTGAATCAACAAACAATTCAAAACCCTAAAATAAACAATTACCTACACCGGGGTGAAACCAAGGTGGTGGAAGAACTCGATCACTGGATGCTTGAAACTTGATTGAGATCATCTTAAAGCTTGAAGGATGAAGGAATGGTGGATGATTAGGGTTTGTGAAGTAATGATTATGAATGATGGTCTTCGATGGAGAAATTGGATGGGCTAGGGTTTGGGTAATGAAGATGATGATGAATTCGTTGATGATTCGGGTGATGGATGGTGATAATGATTGATTAGAGATGATGAGAAGTAGGTGATTAGGATCCAAGATTGTTATTCAAACTCTACATGGAGTGTAACTCCCGTCTTCAATGCTCCAAGATGTTTTAGAATTGTTCCCAAGCCAAACAACAACAAGTTTCGCGTTTCACAAATCCACTGCCCGTCGCCGTCGACCCTGACCCCGTCGGCGACGCCCTCTCAAAAGCTGAAAAACTGGGGACGGCTTGTTTGACTGGTTATGGGCATGTGTGGCTGATGGGTGTTTCTAAAGCCCGTCCCAGACGGCCTAGAGCCCGTCGGCGACGGCCTCTCCAGCTCCAATTCTCCAATTTCTTCATTTTACACTCCCGGTTGATCCGTAACACGTCCCGGTTGTACGGTTTTTGTCCCGGTGATCCGTAAAGCTCCCGAAAAGCTCCTTAAACTCCATCAAACCTGCAAAACACATATTTAATTAAAAGTAGGCTATTCGGAATTAAAACTTATGTAAAAAGATCAAGTTACATGATTAGGAACACCGGTTTTCAACCACGTATCACCTACCACCGTTCGTTAGGCCATCGAGTTGGCTGTGACCTTGACCGAGTCGCAAATCAGAAAGGGTAAACTCCATAGAAAGGGTGACAAGAACCAGAAACAGTCGTCTGACAAGAGCGAGATAAGAAGGGTAAGAAATCTGAATCTTCAAGGAGGTCAAGGAAGCGCAATGCTTCCCAAAATTTCGCTGCTATAGCACAACCAAACCAGGCAACTCCCAATCAGCCCGCACAACCACCCGCAAAGAAACAGTATGCTGGGAAGGCGCCATTGTGCAACAGGTGTAACAGTCACCATCAACCACAGGTTTAGTGTCGTTTTTGTGCCAACTGTGGGAAATCTGGTCATCTTGCCAATGTTTTTCGTTTTGCTCCCAATCAAGCCACACAAAACCCAGCTCAGGAACCTGCTCAACAGCCTGCCCAATAACAAGCACAAGCTGCACGACCTCACTATCCTCCTGGTTCATGCTACAATTGTGGGGATCTGACCCACTATCGAAATCAGTGTCCGAGGTTGGCCAATGCGAATCAGGCGCAGGCTCGTGGTCGAGTCTTTAATATGAACGCAAACGAGGCGCGAGCAGACAACGAGGTGGTAAATGGTATGTTCTTTGTTAATAATCAGCATGCTTCTGTCCTTTTTGATTCGGGTGCCGATAAGAGTTTTGTGTCATTATCTTTTGAACCTTTGCTTCGCATGACTAGAACGGAACTAGGAAAGCCTTTGACAGTAGAAGTTGCTAGTAGTGAACCCGTTGTTCTTGATTCTGTCCTTCGAAATTGTCAGTTGAACCTTAATAACCATCTTTTTCCTATCGACCTCACGCCAATGCAACTTGGAATTTTCGACATTATAGTGGGAATGGATTGGTTAGCCAAATACCACGCAGAGGTAGTTTGTTTTAAAAAGATTGTTCATGTTCTTCGTTCGACAGGTGAGATCTTAGAGGTTCATGGTGAGAAACCTGCCAGTAGTCTCAAACTCATGTCTTGTACTCAAGCTCACAAGTACCTATGCAAGAACTATGTTGCCTTCTTGGCACATGTCGTAGAGGAGAAAGGCAAAGGTAAGTCAATTCAAGATATCCCTGTTGTTCGGGATTTTCCTGAGGTATTTCCTGAAGAATTACCTGGTTTACCCCCAGCACGCCAAGTTGAGTTTTGTATTAATCTAGTACCTGGTGCTAATCCTATTGCTAAATCTCTGTATCGTCTTGCACCGTCTGAGATGCAGAAATTATCTAAACAACTTCAGGAGCTTTCTGAAAAAGGTTTTATTCGTCCTAGTTTTTCACCGTGGGGTGCTCCCGTTCTTTTTGTTAAGAAGAAAGATGGCTCTTTCAGGATGTGCATCGATTATCGTGAGCTTAACAAGCTTACTATCAAGAATCGTTATCCCCTACCTTGCATTGATGATCTCTTTGATCAATTACAGGGTGCTACTTGTTTTTCAAAGATTGATCTACATTTTGGGTATCATCATCTTCGTGTACTCGAGGAAGATATTCCCAAGACTGCTTTCCACACAAGATATGGGCATTATGAGTTCACTGTTATGCCATTCGGTTTGACTAATGCTCCTGCTGTTTTCATGGACTTGATGAATAGGGTCTGTAAGTCTTATTTGGACAAGTTCATCATTGTTTTCATTTATGACATCTTGATTTATTCCAAGACACGAGCCGATCATAAGCAACATCTTCGTCTTACATTGGAACTTCTGAAGAAAGAACAACTTTTCGCCAAGTTCTCCAAGTGCGAATTCTGGCTTAAAGAAATTCAATTTTTGGGACATATCGTTAACGAACAAGTTATTCATGTAGATCCCTCCAAGATCAGTGCGATCAAGGATTGGGATACACCTACTACACCCACTGAGGTTCGTTCATTTCTTGGTCTTGCGGGTTATTGACGCCGCTTCATTGAAAACTTCTCCAAGATTGTAGTTCCTATTACTGCACTAACTCAGAAGAATAAACCATTTGAATGGGGATCTAAACAGGAAGAAGCATTTCAGACCTTGAAACAGAAACTCTGTGATGCACCTATTCTATCTTTACCTGAGGGAAACGACGATTTCGTAGTATATTGCGATGTATCCAACTTGGGTCTTGGCTGTATTCTCATGCAAAGGAACAAGGTAATAGCCTACCCATCAAGACAGTTGAAGGTTCACGAGAAAAAGTACACGACTCATGATCTTGACTTAGGCGCTGTAGTTTTTGCTCCCAAAATCTAGAGACACTATCTGTATGGTTCAAAATGTGTGGTTTTCACTGACCACAAGAGTCTCCAGCATATTTTCAATCAGAAGGAACTTAATATGAGGCAACGACGTTGGGTTGAACTTCTAAACGACTATGACTATGAAATTCGCTACCATCCTAGTAAAGCGAATGTCGTGGCTGATGCATTGAGTCGTAAAGAGAGTGTTAAGCTTCACTGTGTTCAAGTTCGATCTGATATTCAAACTCGCATTTCTCAGGCTCAACATACTTGTGTTACACAAGAGTTGATGGGTAAGGAATTACCATATCACATCAAGCCTAATCTTGAACTGAAAGACAATGGATTGTATTATTTCATGGACCGTTTTGGGTCCCAAGTCAAGACAATCTTCGCATCTTGCTTATGGATGAAGCTCAAAAGTCTCGTTATTCTATTCATCCTGGTGCAGATAAAATGTATAAGGATCTTCGAACCCAGTTCTGGTGGCCCAGTATGAAGAAAGACAATGCCTTGTACGTATCCAAATGCCTTACTTGCCTAAAGGTTAAGGCTGAACATCAACATCCCTCTGGATTATTAGAGCAACCAGAGATACCGGTTTGGAAATGGGAAAACATTGCTATGGATCATATTACCAAACTTCCGCGCGCTAAGAAAGGTAATGATGCCATTTGGGTAGTTGTTGATCGTCTTACAAAATCAGCGCATTTCTTGCCGATCCGTGAGGATCTATCTGCTGACAAGCTTACTAAAATATATGTGGATGAGATTGTATCCCGACATGGTGTTCCTTTGAACATTATATTTGACAGAGATGCTCGATTTTCGTCTCGTTTTTGGGGAACCATGCAATCTGCAATGGGAACCCAACTTAATTTGAGCACAGCTTACCATCCGCAATCAGATGGTCAATCTAAAATAAAAATCCAGACATTGGAGGATATGCTTAGAGGTTGTGTGATTGATTTTGGTGGTAGTTGGGATTCGTATCTTCCATTAATTGAATTCTACTACAACAATAGTTATCACTCCAGCATCAACATGGCTCCTTTCGAAGCTCTCTATGGTCAAAAATGTCATTCACCGGTCTGCTGGAATGAGATCGGTGAAGCTCAGCTTACTGGACCTGAGCTCATTCGAGAGACTACAGATATAATCAAGAAAATTCGCGATAACCTTTAGATAGCTAGAAGCCGCAAAAGAGTTACACGGATAGACGACGCAAGCCTCTGGAATTTCCAGTTGGTGATTACGTCTTACTTAAGGTTTCACCTTGGAAAGGTGTGATCAGATCCAGAAAGACAGGAAAACTTACACCTAGGTATGTTGGACCATTCAAAATCGTCGAAAGAATCGGAAAGGTGGCCTACAGACTAGGGTTACCTCCTGAACTTGGAAATGTTCATCCAACCTTCCACGTGTCCAATCTCAAAAAGTGTTTGGCTGATGAGAACCTCCACATACCGCTTGATGAAATTCGTGTAGATAACACGATGCATTTTGTTGAGAAATCTGTGGGAATCATGCAACGTGAAGTCAAGAGGGTCAAGCGCAAGCTTATACCTATTGTCCAAGTTCGCTGGGAATCTAAATGTTGACCAGAATTTACCTAGGAACGTGAAGATCAGATGAAGGTGAAATATCCACATCTATTCTCACAAGTTTCCTCTAAACAAATTTCGGGATGAAATTTGTTTAGGCAGGGGAGACTTTGACATCTGTGCTTGTAATCATTGTATAAACTTTAAATAGTTCAATTATCAATAAAACAATGTGATTTAATCCCAATATTTGTTTATTTATGTTTGACATTTTACAAGTTTTGATTTTTTCGATTTCAAACTTTATATCGCTTTCTGGAGAGTTATACGCAAATCGATGTGTAAACGTAATCAGTTTAATGCGACAAACACTCTGGAACATCAACATATGCTTAACATACCTTAAATAACCTTTACATAACTTATAAATAATTTTTAAAGGGTTTGGTATGGCAAAAACAAGTTTATTAAATCGCAGGGACTATTTTTGTCAAACTGTGAAAGTATGCCGATTCGTATAGTAATGTACATTCTGAAACATGATCATAAGTTAAACATACCATAAATATCCTTTACATAGCTTAGAAATAGGCTTTGATGGGTTCGGTGTGCAAAAACTTATTTGCATTTACGCGCATATCTTACGTTCTGAACATACCCGAACATCCAAAAATTTTTGTAATCATTAAAATAATTTATTTTAGTGATTGGGATGCTAAAATTTCATTCATCGCGCAATTAGGATCGTTTTTCGCGTCCGTTTGAGTTTCATCGTAATTAACCGAACAACGCAACCGTATAACCCAACGAACCGACATCTGAGATGTTTTCAAGCATATTCCGTGTCCCCTATACTTTGACATCATTATTGAGCCTTGAAAATGCCTTAACGGGGCATATATGAGTCAAAATCTAGCCTTATTGCATGCAGGGACTGATTATGTAATTTTTGAAACTTTTGCTGAACTGACCCTCGCTCGCGGGCCGCGAACGAGTAGGCCTCAGCCTAGGCAGGGCTTGAGAGCTCCCCAGAACAGCAGAAATAGTTTTTCAGCAAACAACTGTTGATTCATGGGTTTTGGATATGGTTTTCTCTCACCTTGAACTGGTTTTGGACTCCCCTAGTATTCTAAATCAGTGGGTAACACTTGTAAGGTCCAGATTGAAGCTCAAAACCCAAGAAATGATCCTAGCGGTTGTCAAAAATCTATAAATACCCATTCAATTTCATCTAAACACTTGCTCAATCTGAATTTTCTCTCATTTTTGCACAATAGGAGCTATCCCTTCTGGTTGAAGGCTCCTTTCTTCTTGTCTTCTTGTTCTATCTTCAAGCTTGGACCCTTTGTAAGTCTCCTTCATGCTTGATTATGCATTTCAAGCATGAAAGTCAAACAGTGTTTGACTTTCTGCTTTGACCAATAATTGGTCAACACAAAGTTCGTTTGAACTTTGCAACGTGAGCGTAATCACGATGGTTATAGTCCCTTATGGCTATACCTACTGATTACCACGCTGATTAGTCGAAGTGACGAGTCAAAGTTTCGGTCAAAATACGTGTTTATACGTATTTTGCAACGAAACTATTTTTGGGTATCAAAACACTTTGTTTGGATATCAAACTTGTTTTCTAACTTAGTTAAACATGTTTTAACATGTTTAACTCGTCACTTTTAGTTTAGTGCTTATATAGGGTCGTAAGATAAGCGGTCTAAACAACCGCTTAGACTTTCGAACCCGACCTGTTTGGTCGATCAATAGGATCCAACCAAACATATTTTGTGACCATATTTGTATAGGGAATAACCTTCCGAGGTTATACCTTATGGTCACTTCATTTAGTTAGTTGTATGATAGGTAGTTTATATGCCTATGGAAAATGACCAAAATGCCCTCTTTGCGCAAAATTTCATTTTAAGCATATGTAACTTAAATTTTAACATCTAAACTGATTAGGCATAATATTAGACACATTAAGGCATATAATAGTTGTCATAGGGCTAGTTAGGCGGTCCGAACACGTTTTGTGTGAACGACGCGTTAAAGTAGCTTAAGCTACCTTAATGGGTCGTAATGGGTCGCAAGCACTTAGGTTAGGTTTCGTTTTAGAATGTAGGCTTTGTTAAACCATATCATATGAGTTCCAACACTCTTTTGGTTTACGAGACCTCATTTTATCCAATCCTCTGATTTAGGTCTGGTTTATTAACATAGATACCTATATTAGGTGCCGATTGATTTCGTGATCCTTCTAGCGTTATTTGATTATTATCTCAAGACTACTAAGCATTATCAAGTGAGTACATAGTCCCCTCTTTTATTGTTTTCAAATATTTTGGGGTGAAACACATGTGCCTACTTGTTACTTTCATGCTTTACAAGCTTTCATGACATATACTGGCTATGTTTATTAGTACGCATATAGTACATAATTTCATTTATGCCTTGCTATGTATGTTGATTAAGCATGCTAGTACACTGATTTCATAAACACATTTGTTTCATATGATTGTAGCATATGTACACATTGGTATACATTACATTTTCACTATGTATGTTCATTTAGCATACTTGGTACATTATTTTCACATAACATGCTTACAATTTGGTATGACATTTGGTTTGTTTAACGGGACATAAATACATTCATTAACACTGATCACGCCTCTCGATAGTATGTAGTGGTACCATAGGAATTGACAACTCCCATCCCTGGAATCCTAGGTTTGTTTGGACGTAAGGGATAACTGAATCCGATATACATAATTGATAAACCTTTAATTTGTTTGAAGGTTTGTCCGTCAGTCGCAAGGCTTGAATGTATGCGTTTAAACATTACCACATAAATGTTTGTATCAGTAAAGCATTGATTTTGCAAAACATAACCTTTGACATAAACTATGATATATATCAAATGCATTGTTTTGTACATTTTACATACGTGGTTGAGTAGATTCTTTTATTCACCGTACATAACATTGATTTCTCATAACATTTGGTTACACATTGACATTACACATATGGTTTGAGTAGTTACTTGCCATACATAACATTTGATAATACAAGACATGATTTACAATTAACAATTGGACATTTATTTCATATAAACATTTTGACATTGGTTTAAATAAGACATTTGATGGTTTTGATAAATGGTTCACATAACGAGGCGACGTGTAATATGATAAAGGCATGGTGGATACGCCGCTGGTACTTCCTATATATAAGTGCTTTTATGATATTATATATCGTGGCGTTATTTAAATCATTTCGACTAAGACATGATATATTTTTATTCAAACGACATATTTTTACAAGATATTACTTCACAAATGACATAACTTATAGAAATTCATTATTACTTGGTTATTTAATTAACCATGCAGTATTCTTTTATATAATATCTGATTTTCTTATCGCTTTTCGAATGATTTATAAAAGAAAACACTTTCTTAAGGTTCATGACTGCTATTTGTCAAACATTTCTCTTAACTACAAGTCATGAATCCTACATCAACAAAACCTATGTATCTCACAAGCATTTTTATGCTGACGTACCTATTTTCACATGTGTTTTCAGGAGCTGATGCATAGGGTTGATCATGACACACTTAGGCGGACTTGGGCCTTAGTGACAATAAAAGAAGCAAGACTAGTTTAATTATGTTCTCTACTCTTTGTTTTCCATGTGTTTAAGACAATGTAATCCTTTTATTTCAAATAAAATGAAACTTTAAATACCATGGTCATGAAATAATAATTATGTCGCTCCACTCCCCGACGTTTCAGCCGCGGTTTGTTGTTTTACGCTGTCTGGGTGTGATAGATAGTGAGCTGCAAAGCTCGAACTCGTTTAGGCTTCGTTTCCTTGCAACTAAGGGCATCGGCTACAACCTTAGCTTTGCCCGGATGATACTTGATTGCACACTCATAAGCGTTTAAGAGTTCCACCCAGCGACGCTGTCGCATGTTCAACTCCTTCTGGTCAAAGATATGCTAAAGGCTCTTGTGATCGGTATAAATAGTGCATTTAGTACCGTACAAGTAATGCCTCCAGATTTTTAATGAAAAAACACAGCCCCTAGGTCCAAGTCGTGGGTTGTATAATTCTTCTCTTGAACTTTCAACTGTCGAGAAGCATAAGCTATCACCTTTTTGCATTGCATTAGCACGCACCCGAGACCCTGAATAGAAGTGTCACAGTACACCACGAAACCTTCAGTACCCTCAGGTAAGGACAAGATTGGTGCACTGTAAAGTTTTTGTTTCAACAAATGGAAAGCGTCTTCCTGTTTCGTTCCCCAGGAGTATATAACTCCTTTCTGTGTCAACATGGTAAGAGGTTGTGCGATCCTCGAGAATCTTTGATAAATCTGCGGTAGTATCCAGCGAGACCTAGAAATTGTCGCACCTTCGAAGGTTTCTTTGGTGCCTCCCAATTTCTAATAGCATCAATCTTAGCGGGATCCACGTGTATTCCCAATTCGTTAACAATGTGGCCAAGGAAGTGTACTTCTCGAATCCAAAAGTCACACTTAGAAAACTTCGCGTAGAGTTGCTCCTTCCTCAGGAACTCCAACATAAGACGCAAGTGCCGCCGTGGTCCTCCTTGCTCTTAGAATAGATTAGTATGTCATCAATAAACACAATGATAAAATCATCGAGGTACGGTTTGCACACACGGTTCATGAGGTCCATGAAGACCGCTGGTGCGTTAGGTAACCCGAATGGAATAACCAGAAACTCGTAGTGGCCATACCGCGTGTTATGGGCCATTTTCTGAGTATATATGTATCCTGACTAATATCCTGCTTTTGGTTGTTTACTTGTGATCAGGACACTGGATTAGGATATTGGTATCATCCTGGGCCATATCCTAGTGTTAACTAAATTAACCACATGCAGGTTAGAGGCTGTGGGTTACTAACGGTCAGATGGACTTCTTCTCCTCAAGACTCGGGCGTATCTGTTATGTGAGAGACGTTGAACCCGAAAGACCAGGTCTACAACGTTCGAGTGGGGAATATTCGCCGGATCCCGGTTTATTAGGATAGTTTGTTGCATTTCTTTTACTATAAATTGATGGGGGCAGATCAGATTAAGGCACGCAACTTTCAAACACACTTTCGAACACTTTTGCTCTCTAGCTTTTAGCAGTCACTACACACAAACACTTGTACTCAAATTACATTGTAACACCTAGTTGATCCGCATCACATCCTGCACTGTATCCTGATATTTGAAGCAATAGAAGAACAAGGCAGCTGCGATTGTCAGCTCCCGAGGTTTTGTGCCGGCGATCTAGATTGATCAAGGGCTTTCCTCGTACATCACGTGTCAACCTTTACTTTTTTGCTCATTGTTTGATCATAGATACAGCTCTATATCCTGAGCCGTATCCTGAAACTGTTTTTGCAATTAACTTGATTAACATATTTTCGACACTCATTTCTAGCACACTACCTCACTTAACTAATTTGATCACTAAATTGCTTCGGTAATTTTTGACCAAAACAATTTGGCGCCCACCGTGGGGCAAGTGGTGCTATTTTTGCTAAAAACTTTAGTAAAATCATTACTCGGCTTTCTATTGTCAAAACTTTTTGCTACATTGTTTTCAATGGCCTCGAGATCAAACATGAGTTCTTCCACCATGTCTCCTACAACCTCTGCAACAATTGGTTCGGTGCTTCCACCTCCTCCTACACGAATGCAAACTTCTTCACATGGAACTGAAAGTCATGTGGCTCGGGATGTTATCCCCGCTCCCACTACTCAGGGATCTGGTCCTGTTTTGGCTTCTAATGATGAAATTCTGAATTTGTTTGGTAGTGTACAGGAACAGATGAGGCAGCAGCAGGAAACTAATCGGATGCTGATGAGAGAGATACAACTCTTGAAATCCGGCCCAAGTAGACCTGCTGAAGAAACTGTCACTCCCTTGTAGCCTAGAGCTTTGAACTTCAGTTCTGCAGTTTACACTGAAGATAACTGGGAGAATATCGTGCCAAGCCATTCTTAGAATCATATTCCTGAGATACCCTCCTCGGTCAGGATGTCAACTGTGAGGAGCTCAGGATATGCTTCAGGATATGGCCAGAATCCTCAGACCGGTAACATGTCAAATAATAATACTCTTGCTACTAACAATAATGGGTCTTTGCAGGATGCAGGTATGACATCAACATTTACTAGGGAGCTTCAGAAATTGAAGGACATGATATCCAGTGTGCCTGGAGTGGTCCAGCCAATTCCGGAAGTATCCCAAGACAGCCAAAGGATATTCCGCTTTGCATATCCTATCTGTGATGCTGAAATCCCAAAAAGATTTCAGACCCCCAACATGAAACTGTATGATGGGACTACGGATCCTGAAGAGCATATTGCCCAGTATAGAGAAAGAATGGAGATTAACCCTATCCCTCCGGATCTCAAGGAAGCATGCTTGTGCAAGGGTTTCGGTTCTACCTTGACAGGATCAGCCTTAAAATGGCTGTTAAATGTTCATCCTCACTCAATTACTTCGTTTGCTCATTTGGTTAATTTATTTAATAGTCAGTTTTCTTGCAGTCAGAGTTTTGAGAAACTAACCAGTGATCTGTACAGGATAACTCAAGGACCTCAGGAATCCTTGAGGGATTATGTGAACAAGTTTAGTCGGGAATCCTTGGATATCCCACATCTTGATGTTGCAACAGCTGTGCAGGCTTTTAAGATGGGGTTACAAAAGGATTCTTAGTTTTATCAGGATCTTGTAATGAACCCCTGCAGGAATCTCGACGAAGCTCGTAACAGGGCTTTGAGATATATCCGCTTGGAAGATGACAAAAAGATGCAAGAGAGGATGAATTCTACCTCAACCTATGAATCAACCAACAGGAAATCAGAATCCTTGTATAAACCATATCGCTCTAAGCCATATGGCAGAAATGACAACACGAAAGTGAATGCTGTTGAAGACGAGGATCCTGAAGAATATCCTGAATTATCTGAATACTTCTTTTCTGTTAATATACCTGAGTTAATGTATGCTATGCAGGGTTTAGGAGACAAAGCTAGGTGGCCTTGAAAGAATCAGCAGAAAGCTGATTGGAAGGATAAATCCAAATGGTGTGCCTTCCATGAAGATTTTGGACATGTGACTGAGGATTGCATTGCTCTAAGGAAAGAAATAAGCTACCTATTAAGTAAGGGGTATCTGAAGGATTTGCTGGGAAGAAAAAAGAATAAAGGGCAGGATCCTTAGAAGGATCCTGAACGAGCAGCATCACCCCCAGCAGATGCCAAAATAATGCAAAGGAACATGCAAAGGAAGCTAAGACTGAAAGGGGAGACAAACCAGCCAGGATGACCACCCTTACAACTGATAAAGTGATCACTTTCGACAGTGATGACAGGGATACTGTGCAGGATCCTCACCATGATGCTCTCGTAATAACATTGTATGTTGCTAACCATTTTGTACACAGGATATTGGTGGACAATGGTAGCCCTGTCAACATAATTCAGCTGGAAACATTGAAGAGGATGAATGTATCTCCGATGGACATTACTTCGAAGTCCACTGTGCTCGTTGGTTTCAGTGGAGAAGCTAGGAATACCGTAGGAGAGATAAAGTTACCAGTATATGTTGAAGGGGTCAACTCGATACAACGCTTCTGTGTGATGGACTCCCTATCCTACTATAACATCATACTAGGCAGGCCATGGATCCATGATATGAAGGCTGTACCATCAACTTATCATCAGTGCATCAAGATCCCTACCCCTTGGGGGGTTGTCAAGGTTGATAGTGATCAGCAGGAGGCGAAGGAATGCTACTCATCCTCAATGAAATCCTCAACCAAGCCTAATCCAGCATAGCAATTAAAGATGCGGGCCCAGGATATCGTGGAGGTTTCAGAGCAGGATATGAAGAAAGTTATCCTGGATCAGGATAATCCTGATATCTCGGTGCTCGTAGGGACCAATATCCCTCAGGATATTGAAGAACAATTAACTAACTTTTTGAAGTGCAGGATGTCAACATTTGCATGGAAGCATGAGGATATGACAGGTATATCCAAAGACATTATTGCTCACAAGCTTGGAATTGACAGGTCGTTCAAGCCTGTTCAGCAAAAAAGAAGGAAGTTTGCTCCTGAACGAAATACAATCATACAAGAGGAAGTTGAAAGATTGTTGAAGTCCAAAATGATCAGAGAAGTCAAGTTTCCAAGATGGCTGGCAAATGTAGTCGTGGTACAGAAGAAAAATGGGAAATGGAGAGTCTGTGTAGATTACACGGACTTGAACAAGGCTTCTCCTAAAGACCCATTTCCTCTTCCCCATATTGATGCAATGGTGGATGCTACTGCCGGGTATGAGATGTTAACCTTCATGGATGCATCCTCAGGATTCCAACAGATTCAAATGGAGCCTTTGGACCAGGAGGATACTGCCCTCATGACACCAACAGGTATTTATTGTTATACTGCTATGCCCTTTGGTCTGAAAAATGCAGGTGCAACATACCAGAGGCTGGTAAACATGATGTTTAAAGACAAGCTGGGGGACACCATGGAGGTATATATTGATGATATGGTGGTGAAATCTAAAAAGGCTGAGGATCACCTCCAGGATATTAAGGGAGCATTTGATATCCTGGATCAGTATAACATGAAACTGAATCCTGCTAAGTGACATTTTGGAGTGGGGGCAGGAAATTTTCTAGGATATATGGTAACCAAAAGAGGCATAGAGGCGAGCCCGGAGCAGATTAGAGCTATCCTGGATATAAAATCACCTTCGAATATGAAGGATGTTCAACAGTTAGCAGGCCGAGTAGCAGCATTGAACAGATTCATTTCAAGATCCTCGAAAAAATGCAAGGAATTTTATGATATCCTCAAGAAGAATAAGAAGTTCGAATGGGGAGCAAAGCATGAAGCAGCCTTGCAGGATTTGAAGCGATATCTCTCAACTGCACCTCTATTGATGAAGCCTGAAAATGGTGAACCACTATCCCTATACCTCGATGTATCAGGGAATGCTGTAAGTGCCGTTCTTATAAAGGACAATGAAGGTCAGCAATATCATGTTTATTATGTTAGTAAAAGTTTACTAGATGCTGAAACTAGATATTCTCATCTAGAGAAATTGATATTAGCCCTAGTTATGGCATCAACAAAACTTAGACATTATTTTGAGACACATAGGATTCATGTTAAAACCAATTATCCTGTTAAAAAACGTGCTTAGGAAACCCGAGATGTCGGGTAGGATGGCTAAGCGGTCAGTAAAACTGAGTGCTTATGACTTAGTATATGAGCCTAGAAATGCCATAAAGTCTCAGGCTTTAGCTGACTTTGTGGCTGATTTCAGTAGCGACATTCAAAATGAAGTAGATTTAGAAGTATAGCAGCTAGGAGAAAACTTAGAATGCTGGACATTGTATACTGATGGTGCATCTAACGTAAGAGGTATAGGTTTAGGTATACTACTAAAATCGCCATAGGGGGACATATTACCCCAGGCTATTAGGTGTGAAATTCCTGCTACTAATAACGAGGCAGAATATGAGGCTTTAATTGCAGGATTAGAGTTGGCTAAGAATATGAGTATCAAGAATTTGCAAGTATATGTTGATTCTTTGTTAATCACTAATCACTTTAATGGAACCTATGCAGTTAAGGGAGAGAAGTTAATCGAGTATCTCGAAATTCTCAAAAAATTAGCAGGATATTTCGATATTTTTACACTTGAACATTTACCAAGAGAGGATAATGCTGAAGCTGATGCCTTGGCAAATCTGGGATCATCGGTCAGGATACCGGAAGGAACCCGAATTCCAATATTACATATCCTATATCCTGCGACAAATCCTCAGGATAAGGAAATAATAAGTATTCAGGATCCTGATGATGAGTATCCTGAGGAGGATCCTAAGTCCTGGACGGCTCCAATCATGAGATATCTCAAGGAAGGACACATCCTAAAGAATGAGAATCCTAAAGCCTTTAGAATGAAGGTATCACGATTCACTATTATAAATGATGTTTTGTATAAAAAATCTCTTGCAGGACCATATCTGAGGTGCTTGGAGGATCCCGAAACCAAAGAAGTACTTCAGGATATACATGAAGGGGATTGTGGTAACCATACCGGGGGCAGGTCCTTATTCTCAAAAGTATTAAGGACAGGATATTATTGGCCGACGATGAGGAAAGATGCCACAGAATATGCTCGAAGATGTGACACATGTCAAAGACATAGTAACATATTACATCAGCTTGCTGAACCGCTGTATCCTATTGTTTCCCCTTGGCCGTTCATGAAATGGGGTATGGATATAGTGGGAAAGCTTCCAAAGGCTCCAGGAGGAAAGGTTTTCATGTTGGCAATGACGGATTATTTCTCCAAGTGGGTTGAAGCAGAAGCATTTGTTCAAGTTAGAGATTAGGAAGTGGTATCCTTCATAAAAAGGAATATTCAGACTAGGTTTGGAGTACCAGCTAAGATAATTTGTGACAACGGATCTCAATTTATAAGTAAAAGGACAACTGACTTCTGTAAGAGTTGGGGAATCAAAATGATTACGTCTACTCCGGTACATCCTCAAGCAAATGGACAAGCAGAATCATCGAACAAGATAATTGTCAACAACTTGAAAAAGAGACTAGGGGCTAAGAAAAGAAGATGTGCAGAAGAATTACCCTTTGTTTTGTGGGCTGATAGGACAACGGTGAAGAATGCAACTGGTCAAACCCCGTTTTCCTTAGTGTTTGGAGCAGAGGCGGTGATCCCGAAGGAAATGGTGATACCTACAGCAAGATCCAACCTCAGGGATCCTGAGCAGAATCCTGAAGTCCTATGCCAGGAACTGGATACTATTGATGAGACAAGGGATGCTGCAAGGCTAAGGATAGCAGCATATCAACAGAGAATATCTAAAGCATATAACAAGAATATAAGGACTAGAAGATTTCAGGTTGGAGATTGGGTATTAAGAAAAGCTTTCCAGAATACTACTAATCCTGCTGATGGAAAGTTGGCTCCGAAATGGGAAGGACCCTACGAGGTTGAATTAGAATCGAGAAAAGGAGCATACCGACTCAAGAATATAGAGGGGGATATGCTACCGAGATCTTGGAATGCTATACATTTAAAGCTCTATTTCAAGTGAGTATGGAATTTAAATTCCAACTCAGGATGGTATGAATTCTGTCTCTCTTATTAAATTTTGATATTATTTACTATTTTGAATCTAATACTAACATAAGCATCGGAGGGGTGTTAGTCAGGCTAACACCCACCTTAGCTTATAGTGGTTTTGCAGAATATACTTCGGGTTATAGCACCACGATACACACTCAGGATAATTCGGAAGATTAGAGGATTGGCCCCCTCTCTCACGTATAAGGGATCCTGATCCCTTCACAGGTTTAAAGGTATTCACCTTCCTTCTGAATTGGGTTTAAACACCCCGCCTGGAGCGCAAGTTATTCGGGAATAGTTCAAGGTGGCGGGACCAGTCCATGTAAAAGTGGCTGACAATTTCGTTATTGTTGGCTATATCCTGAATCCTAAAGGTATATGAGGATTGATCACCCTCTCTCATGAAAGGGTATTTTCATACTCTCTAAGGTTTAAAGGTTTTCGCCTTTCTAAGTCTTGGAGTTTATACACTCCCGCCTGTAGCGCACGAAAATTTGGGATTTTCCCCAGGATACAAAGGATTTATCTCCGGTATATTTTTGGGTTTTACCCCTGTAACACAAAAATTGTCTATACAATTGGAACTATTGTTCAAAAATTTTCTAAGTGTTTAAGGACTTCATGCACAGGGGACATTCCATCTAAAGTAATTGTATGAAGCACAAAGAATCAAAGTTGAGCTAAGTGTATCGAACTGGGGACATTTTGGTAGGAGAAGCCACAAAAGGGGTTGGAGTTTAATACTAAGGCTACACTCAACTCCTAGTATGATCTTTCCTTTGTGAACCTTAAATGAATTTTATAACTTAGATTAAGGTTTAAGTATCCTGAAAAGGATATATCTCTAGGATATATCCTCAAAATGTGTTTTTGGGATGCGTTTAGGGATATTTGATTAAAATATTTGGAAGTGATACTTGATTGAAATTAAAACTCTGATCAAACAAGTATTGTCAAAACAGGTTTTAGAAAATGGACTATCTTTTATTCTTTAGAAGTTTTCTCTTAAGTTGATTGAATTTTTAGAAATTCTATTTAATAAAAGTTTTCATAATATATCACTAAGTATATTGATCAGGATATTTTCAAAGGATAGTTGTATAAAAATTTTGTAAAGATAAAATCTACATTAAGAAATACATGACAGAAAACAACCACAAGCCAATTGAAAGACGAAATTATTTGAGATAAGCAATACCAGTTGATGACCGAAGGTTTCATCCTAAAACCTTGGACCGATCCACCTTCGGCTATCAGGTTGTCTTAATACAGAAATAGAAACTGTTCATAGGACTAGAAGTAAAATTGTTTAAACATAAGCATAACTTTCAAATTTAAAGAAAATGAGTTTTAGGAGGCAGTGCCTTCTTCGTTCATGACATTCTCGGCAGCATTCGTCTCGGGATCAACCTGAACTTCCCTCCATCAGTTGGTTTTTCGATTGCCTTTGACGATCCTTCGGCTGCAGGTTTAGCAGAAGTGCCGCTGAGACTCTTCAGCTTTGTTTCCCAGGCATTGGTGTTCCAGGAAGGGCATTTGAAACCCAGTGCTTTGGCTTCGTGGGCCATCTTTAGCCTGGCCTGGAGAAGGGAAGTGATGGCAGAACTTTTAAGACTTTCCCGATAGCTGATCATATCTTGTTCATGTTGAGCATGGGCGGCATCAAGATCGTTCTGAGCTTGAAGAGCAGCTTTGCTGAGAGCAGCCTAGTGTTCTTGGGTTATAGCCTTGAACTTGTCCTCGTAATGCTGAGATTTGGCGGCTGCAATCATACCCTGATCAGAGATGGTGACCTCATCTTTCTTCAAATTGGATTCAAGCGTCTTGTTGAGCTCACAGGATTCCTGATATAAGTGAACCAGACGTTCGAGACCCTGCAAATTAAAAGGACAGGTACTGGTTTTGTTAAATACTTATAAGCAGTATAAGATGCAGGATATGACTCGAGGATATTAACCTGGTTGAGAAAAGAAGTCATGAACCCGCTTGCCTCAATGAACCCACGATTCTCATAGGGAAATGTATCAAAGATAACAGGAGAATCAGGCTCCTTTCTTTTACGAGAACTTGATCTCCGGGGCTTAGTAGCTGGCGAAGGTTTGGGAATGATGATGGCCTTGGAGCTGCTGGGCTTGGATGAGGCCGTGGCCTTGGGACTAGGTTCCTTTTTGATCTGGACCTGATCGGAATAACTGTCCAGCTCGTCGAGGTCAAAGACTTCAGGGATCTTGGCTGGTGCTGCGTAAAGGGAAATGTCTTACATCTTTATTACCCTTCATTATATTATATTGTGCTAATTAATTATTTTAAAAGTAATCCTTACCAGACATTTCAGATGATGAGTATTGACTGGAACTCGGGATATGGGTGGTAAAACTCCTGTCACTTGCAGGTAATTGGTAAACAGTTTTGATTCTTTTCTCTGATTCCGCAGTAGGGGGAGCTACTTCCTTGAAATTTACTGCAAAGGGATAAAAAAGGAGGATATTAGCAAAAGATAAAAGTCTAAAGGTACATGGGAACATTCATGATCCTACCTGTGGTTAACCACTCCACCGGAAGGCTATTGCCCTCATCAATGGAGTCTCGTTTGACAAAGAAGAACTTGCGTTGCCATCCGTCTTCGTTTTTGATGGCTTTAAGAATAAGGGGTTTGTTGGAAGTCGAAAAAAGCAAAAACCGGCTAGAACCGTGGGATCGGAGGCGGTAAGCGATTGGCAGATCTTCGATACAAAGGTCGGGACAGTGAAGATTTTTAATTTGGTTGAGTACGATTAATACCCTCCAGACCATGGGCATGGTCTGAGCAAAGGAGATACCGGTGGTCCGGAAGAATTGCATCATAAATTCGGGAAAAGGGTATCGAAGACCTAGCGAGAAAGGGTACGCTGGGAAGCAAACCCAATCAGTAGAAGAAACATCCGATCGAATTGACCGATCGAATGGTCAAAAGACCATGTTATCGGGGAAAGCACCGGAAGCTCTCAAAGCCGCAATGTCTGCGTTGTCAAAAGCACAGACCTCCTTCTCGGGATTTTTGAGAAGATTCTGCTGAATGAAGGTCTCGGATGATTCACCGGTTTGGGAATAAGTTCTGGCAGCCATTGCAAATAAAGGAAGAAAGATTGACAAAAAATGAATGAGAAGTAGGGAATTACCTGGAGACTCCGTTGGAGATATCTACTTTTCAAACAAGAAGAGAGAAGATATAGGAGCATTGTAGATCTCCATCGAGTTAAAAGCGCGTTGGAAGTTATGGTGTGATCTTGACCGTCGTCTCGATTTAATTGCCTTGATTTACGAGATAAAATTTTTTAAAATATATCCGTTGGATTGGTATACCAACATATATATTTGGGGACAATTGTTATGGGCCATTTTCTGAGTATATATGTATCCTGACTAATATCCTGCTTTTGGTTGTTTACTTGTGATCAGGATACTGGATTAGGATATTGGTATCATCCTGGGCCATATCCTAGTGTTAACTAAATTAACCACGTGCAGGTTAGAGGCTGTGGGTTACTAACGGTCAGATGGACTTCTTCTCCTCAAGACTCGGGCGTATCTGTTATGTGAGAGACGTTGAACCAGAAAGACCATGTCTACAACGTTCGAGTGGGGAATATTCACCGGATCCCGGTTTATTAGGATAGTTTGTTGCATTTCTTTTACTATAAATAGATGGGGGCAGATCAGATTAAGGCACGCAACTTTCGCACACACTTTCGAACACTTTTTCTCTCTATCTTTTAGCAGTCACTACACACAAACACTTGTACTCAAATTACATTGTAACACCTAGTTGATCCGCATCACATCCTGCACTGTATCCTGATATTTGAAGCAATAGAAGAACAAGGCAGCTACGATTGTCAGCTCCCGAGGTTTTGTTCTGGCGATCTAGATTGATCAAGGGCTTTCCTCGTACATCACGTGTCAACCTTTACTTTTTTGCTTATTGTTTGATCATAGATACAACTCTATATCCTGAGCCGTATCCTGAAACTTTTTTTGCAATTAACTTGATTAACATATTTTTGACACTCACTTCTAGCACACTACCTCACTTAACTAATTTGATCACTTAATTGCTTCGGTAATTTTTGACCAAAACACCTCGTACGAAAAGCCGTTTTAGGAACATCCTCTTCTTGGACTCTCATATGATGATAGCCCGATCTTAAGTCGATTTTCTAGTAGAAGCTTGACCGTTGCAGCTGGTCAAACAGATCATCGATGCGAGGTAAAGGATAACGGTTTTTAACTGTTACCTTGTTGAGTTCACGATAATCTATACACATACGGAAGGATCCGTCTTTCTTCTTCACGAATAGGACTGGGGCTCCCCAGGGCGAAGAACTAGGTCGGATAAGCCTCTATCCAGTAGTTCTTGAAGTTGATTAGACGGTTCTTGCAGCTCTCCTGGTGCAAGACCATTTGGGGCACGAGCAATCGGGGCTGCTCCTGGCGTAAGGTCGATCTGAAATTCCACCTGACGGTGAGGATGTAAACCAAGATGTTCTTCGGGAAAAACATCAGAAAACTCTCGGACAACAGGTAGATCTTCGATTCTCTTTTCCTCCGGCTGAGTGTCAGTAACGAGTACTAAAATACCAGGGGAACCCTTCCGTAAACACTTCTAGTCTTTCATAGCTGAAATGATGCCAACCATTGCACCACTTCGATGACCTTGGACTGACAGAGATTTTCCACTGGGGAGAGGAATACGTACGATTTTCTCTTTACAGAGAATTTCTACTTGATGTTAGACAACCAATCCATACCAACGACTACATCAAAACTTCCAAGGGTAACGGGGAGTAGGTCAATGTCAAACACTTGACCCATAAGATCGAGTTTGCACCCTAAATGAACGTGTGAGGCTTCAATTGACTTGCCATCAGCCAATTCTACTACGTGTTTGTTTATAAGAGGCATTAGAGTCAACCCTAATTAATGACTGAACCCCAAGGACACATAACTCCAATCGGCACCAGAGTCGAATAAAACAGAAGCAAATAGGTTGTTCACAGGAAACGTATCGGTCACGACATTGCCATCGTTCTTGGCTTCACCAGCTCTGATGGTAAACACTCTTCCACGCGCGCCATTCCCACCATTATTTTTGTTGTTATTATTCCCAGTGTTGTTGTTATTATTCCCTACATTCTGATTCAGTTGAAGGCAATATCTCCTAAAGTGACCCTCGTCTCCACACTAGAAACATCCCTTTCGGTTACCCTGGTTTTGCTGAGGTTGTTGGATTTCTTGTTGTTGCTGGTGCTGTTGCTGTGGCGGTTGCTATTGGTGTTCTTTTGGGAATGGGGCCCTGCTATCCCTTGCCATATGACCCACTTTATTGCACCTATGATAGATTCGGGTTCACAGTCCATGATGAAGATAGTTGCACTTGCTACACTTTGGTTGTTTTCCCGCGTAAGAACCCTAATTCGAGTTGTTGCTCTGATTCTGATTTACAGAGGATGACTCGCTAAAATTGAGGTTGTTACTGTTGTCTGGCTTCTTCTGTGACTGGTTCGAGTTGGACACCTTATCCATATCATTCCACTTACGATTGTTATCAGTAGCGGGAGTGGTAGCTGTAGCAGCAGTGGCAGTAGTAGAAACACGTGGTGGTAGCGAGCCACGCTCCACCTCCTAATCAGTGATCTTGTGAGCTAAGCGGATGATTCGAGGCAAGTTGTCCAGATTCACTGTAGTGACCAAACCCTTGACTTGCGGTGCTAGACCGTTGATGTACAGCTCAATTCTTCGATGTGGTGGTCGTGATAAGTTAGGACACATATTCGCAAGTTCATGAGATCGTTTCGTGTACGCCTCGATCTCAGATCCGACCATCTTCAGGTTGTAGTATTCATTTTCCAGCTTTTGGATCTCATCACGAGGGCAGTATTCTTCTCGCATCAGTTCCTTGAAATCGTCCCAAGTAGTCTCCTTAGCCATTTCAATACCCAATATCTGGACTTGGGCATTCCACCAATTCAAGGCACCATCTTCAAGTGTGCCCAAAGCATACTTCACCCTGTCCCCAGCAGGACATTTACACATAACAAAGACCGACTCAACCTTCTCAAACCAAGGAGTAGTCCCACTGCTCCTTCAGTCCCACTGAACGTATGTAGCTTACAATCCATGAACGTCTTGAATGTACAAACAGGCGGATTTTTCTGATTCTGGTTCGCATGTTGACCTAAGGACGAAAGAAAATACAACGCACATGTAAGAGTCGAGCACACGATACAAGGGTAGAGAGCGGTTGGTACATATCATACCAGCTTGCTGAGCCGCTAGGGCTTCAGCCACATGAGTGTTGATCAAGTTGGTTAACTCTAACTGCGACATAACAATGTTGCCACGTCCACCCCCGTGGCCTCCACCACGTCCACTGTTTTGGCTTGGAACAAGGTGTGCGACCCAAAGGTTTGTGCAACCGGACAAATGATGTGCGACCAAGTTCGTTATACAAACATACTCACACTACACTCACCTAACACATAACATAGCAAACTCATAACATTCCACTGAAATCAAACATATCAATTAGTCATGTAATGTTCATACTGGTTAAATCAAAGCACAAAGAAAGGTTCTAAATTACGAGTTGTCACAGGCCCCCTTTCAGGCAATGTTACCCTCAAACTATTGGTCTGAGTCAGCAAGGATACAGTTCCACAAGGTCGGATTATTGAAAGATAATTAAGTAAGTTATTAATGCGAATAGTGGTGGGCCCCCTTCCAGGTAGCGATCACCCTCAACCCTTTGGTCTATGTCAGTAGGGGTATAATCCTCGCAGGGTTGGTCTAAAGTTTTAATTGTAGTTTATAGATAAGGGTTTATGCGGTTTGCACTTCTCCTGTGAAACTCCCACTTTTAGACATTTAATAAATAACATAAACTTCTTACAATATTACAAAAAGTTGGACATGACCCATTCGTAAAGAAGGCGATTTCCTGCTTTTAACAAGATCATTCAAAATACATTCCATGACACTTTCAAAAGATGCTAAATTTTAAACCTTACACATTTCACCAAAACATTAAATCCAAACTTTTCAAAATAAAGTTTAAAATTCAAACTACTACAATCATCCAAGTTACTAGTTTAACATTTACTACACAAAACGATATTTTGACCCATTAAAAAATAAGTAACTTGAACCGGAAGCGCATAAAAGTCGACATTGTGTGTGTTCGGTCCGAGCGGCCGCAATCAAGAATGGGATTTACCTATCATTCATAACAACAAAAACATTTGTTAGTTCATAATACATAAAAAATTTGAATCCTTTAAATTACCTATCATTATTCAACTCATTAACATGACACGTTACCTTATTAACATCCTTACTTCCATTCGGAAACATCCAACATACCACTTTCCGACCCATTCGAAATGAATCGTTACATACCATATCTTTCAACATACTTACATCATTTCAAGTCAATTTCTAACATTCCAACAACCATTCTACTTATCATTCCGACCCATTTAAATGGATCATTTCATATTCACTACAACATCATCTTTAGAACATTTCTCAAATAATCTCTTTGCATCAATTCAATGACGACCCATAATGAAAATTTACAATAAATCCATAATACCAAATACTACCATTCATAAATCTACATATAGAGTAAAGAAAGTTCATATGAACTTACCGCGATCTTGAGATGCTTGTGATTTCGAGTGACTTGCGCCTTCTTCTTTCTTCGTACCTATATGTCATAACTTCATACTTTAGCTTTCATAAACATTACTTTCACAATTCTTATTGTACGTTATGGTATCTACTAATCACATACGTCGTTATCATAAAGGAGTTACATTGACTTATCCAGTATTCATGTAAAAACCATAACTAAACCCACTTAGGCATTTCATCGAACACATTGCGTGCGTACTATCTACAAAGAATAAAGTACAAATACCTTAAGCACATTTTTCTCATAATTCACCCAAAGATCAACCTACTCTTTCACAATCAATATCATATCCATATAACACATGATTTATATCAAATTACCCATTTAAACGAATTCTATAACATTTATTTAACATCAACATTATTCAATTCATTCATAAATTTCACTTAACTCTATTTTCCTACAATTACAAGTGGGTTTTACCCCAAGCTATCAATACATTCAAAATTTCACATAATACAACCTCTATAAGTTCATATCATGTAGCATTCATGTTAAATCACATACCTAATCACGGATTACACAAAACCCGCTTCATCAAACATTACTTAAAACATAAAATTTGACTTACTTGATGTTAGAAACACTTAAGGGATCAACATTCTTGGTTCATGCATTGATTTAGCCCTTAAATCCCCTTTCAATTTGATTGATTTGTATTGTTTAGGGTTTGTTCTTCCCCTGCCCTCTTCGAGTCGCACAAACACACACACATATGTCTGATGTGTGCGTTTTGTGTTGTGATTTTTAATTAAATTATCTTTCTATTTGCCCAACTTTGGTCCCTCAAATATTGAGCATTATACTTTATAGTTAAACTTTTATTTTTCATACATTTTTATTTAACATATTCATAAATTTATATTTTGGGGTGTTACATCCTGCGGGGTTTAAGACCGTCCACTTGTGAAGTGTTACTAAGCTTGATCCAGGTTCTCGTAGGATCTATATATTGAACGAGACATAAAATTTACCCAACCACTCTTCTAACCCCCTTCCAGGCAATTAGTGCGCTTTATATAGACCGTGAAGACACGAATATGAAGAATGATTAGATAAATTAGCCTTCAATATAAAAAACTAGTCAATAAAGTCATTAATACATACCCAATTAAAAAGTTGCCAAAGATTGGAAATTAAAACGTAATACACAAAAGATTTGTCTTCACCAAGTGATGTAAGAGTTTAGCCAAGCATGATCTTTGTCTGATAAAGACTTTTACGATCGATCTTGGATCCCGAGACTACTACACACACTCGAAATAATGGAAGATGGATGATGGTGGTGGATGATGGTGTTGTAGTGGTGGGGGAGTGGTGGCAAGTGAGAGAGAATTGGTTTGCCAAGGGATGAGTTGAACTGACTCCAAGCACCCCTATTTATAGCAGAAAACAGACTGTCAACACGGCCCCGTGCCCACCTGACCCGGCCCCGTGTTGGTCATTCTTTCTCTTCTTCATTAACTGCAGTGTCAGGTCTTGTATAAACACGGTCCCGTGTCTCAATGGCACGGCCCCGTGCCCATTGTACTTGCTTGTACTTGCTGTACTATCCAAGATTCGGCAAATCTGGGAGTTGACCACGACCCTGTGTTGAGTTGACATGGCCTCGTGTTGTTGTCTTTTCCTGTTGTCTTTTACTGCAGGGAATCTGGAGTTGGGCACAACCCCATGCCAAGGTGGCACAGACCCATGTCAGCCATCTGACTTGTTATTTTTGGCCTTGGGGTGAAGCTTGGAGGGTCGGTATGAAGTGGCAACTTCTCTTCTTTTGTATTTATGTTGGTTTTGTCGTTATTTTGTTTCTTTTGTGCATTTAAGCTCTTTTGACCTTGTATATTAAAAAGAAACAAAGAAACATGTTTTTTCCAACATTAGTACCGAAAAAGAGTTGATTTTACGCCGTATTTGATATAAATTATATGTTGCATTTTACGCATATCAAATACCCTCACACTTGAATATTTGCTTGTCCTCAAGCAAAACCCTTTAATGTTGCTTACACACCCAAATGGAATTGGTAGATAAGAAGTTTTCAGGTCTTGTTTGTAGAATGTCGGGAATCCAAGTTCTTTATTCTTGTTTTTATATTATTTACAATCCTATTTGACATGATCTACTTTGAACCTTTTTTAAGAAAAATAAATATTTTTGGGTATAACATGCCTTTATAAAATTTCATTTAGCTATATACAAATTCACACATCTCACAAGTGATCACTCAACACTCAGCCGAAGATGTTTAGTTGAAACACTCGATACCGGTATGGAACTTACTCCTACCATATGCTTGACAAGTAATCAAACCTCCTCCTTTTTAAAATAATTTTTGTAAATATCAAGAGGTCTTTGAAAGGGTAGGTTTTGGCTAAGGGTGGAATAGTTTTATTGAAAAGTGGCTAAACTACTAGAAAAAGGGACAATTTCGTACAGAAATTTACTACACAATTTTTTTTGTCAGAGATTACTACACTTTTATGACGAATTTCCTACAAAAAAAAATCAAGATTTTGTTACAAATTTTCAACGCATCCATGACGAATATTAAGAAAACCCTAATTAATTGAGAGTTGCGTCACAAATCTGTCAGAAATAACCTACAAAATTTTAATTATTATTCTTTACCGAATAAATATTTATATAAGCAAAAAAATAATGGAAAATAATATCGTCTCCTACACATTTATGACAAAATATTTATTTTTAAATTAACTTAAATCATCCGTCGAAATTCCGTCACAACTTGTGACAAGTTTCCGACAGAAAGTAAGAAAACCCTAATTAATTGATAGTTGCGTCACAAATAATCTACAAAAGGATAATTATTATTTTTTACCAAATAAATATTAATATATGCAAGATAAATATGGGAAATAATAACATTTCTTACACAATTCTGATAAAATAGTTATTTATTAATTAAAATAAACCATCCGTCGGGATTGCGTCACAACTTGTTACGCATTTGTGACAAAACATTTCTTATTATATTCAGATCTTATTTAAATATTTAACTAATACTATTATTAATTATTATGTCTGAAATGTGTAGCAACTTGCTACGCATTTGTGACGAAACATTTATTATTATACTTAAATTTTATTTAGTGTCCTCAGAAATGCGTAGGAAAGGAGTGTTAGAAAAGCGTCAGAAAGGAGAGAGTCGGAAATCCGTCAAAAAGGAGAGTGTCAGAAATACGTCAGAAAATTGTGACGGAAACGCGTAACAAAACTAAAAGTAATAATTATATTATTATTAATAATAATCGTAATAATGCGTAGAAAATGCGTAGGAATTTTCGAAACCAAATTTTGGTCGGAAATGCGAAGTAAGTTGCGTAGGAAATGCTTAACAAAACAGTTTCCTATGAGGGGTTTTCCTACATATAAATTTTGTCAAAAATTTGTCATAAATCGCAATTTGTGACGCATTTCCTACGAAAATTTTGGATTTTCAAGTAGTATAAAACCTAAAATTTCGGTTTACTTTTTGAAAATTTATTTGTTTGTCACTTAGTTATAAACTACATTTTTATAAGCAATAATTTCTGCATATTTATTTCCAGTAGCTAGAGATTTTTTTTCTTTTTTTTCATTTTTTATGTAAAACTAAGTCACCTCTTTTTACATGATTTTCAAAAGAACCGCATTTTACTAAAAACAAGGGGTGTGAAAATAAAAATTGGTTTTGGGGTGATGGATAGTTTATGCAAAATGATATTATGCGGGTTTTGAAACGAAAGGTTTAGACTCAAACGGGTTTAACTAGGGGAATATTTTTGTTGTTTTTATTTATGGTGGCAAGATGAAGAGAAAATAAAGTTGAAGATGAACAAGAGGGTTTAAAATCATAATGCCTCCATCATTTACTTACTTGGATTCGTTGGTAAGTACCGGGAATGTATTGTCTTGTCAAGTTCTAGATTTGTAAGAACCATACGGCTATTCACATAAGAAACGAAAGATGAGCATTTAGTAAATATATATGATTTAATGCTCGGTAAAGACTCAAAACTCACATTTTTGTGGGAAAGGGGTATAAGTGTGAAATTATATATACAATCAAATTTTACAAAGAATTGTCATGCCGTTTTTATAATTTTTTCTTGTATGGTTCTTTTTATCACGACACTATCGTTTGTTAACTTTATAAAAACTTGAAAATTTTATATCTTGGTTTCTAACTTAAACAATAAACATGACAAAACAAAGAAATTTTTTGAAAAAGATTTGGGGTGTTTTAGCAGTTCCAAGTAGAGTTTTGTGTAAGGCTTGATTTTAGGACAAACAAATTCAAGTTATTGAGTCGCCCCCACACCTAAATTACACATTGTCCTCAATGTGTCCAAAATATGTTAAATTGATTAAATGTGTACGTGTTAAAAATAATAATTTTTTTTAAAACAGACACTTGACACGACCCCGTGTGTGGGTGTCACACCCCGACCGCGTAAAACAACAAACCGCGGCGAAAACGTCGGGGAGTGCTGTGGCAGAATTATTGTTTCAAAACACATGATAATTAAAGTTAAGTTTTACAAGCTTAAATTATTACATTGTCTTAGTTCAAACAAACCACATAACATAAAAGACGATAACTTTCTTGATTTTTAGATTGCTAAGGCCCAATCCGCCCTAAGTGAAGCTTGCTCACATCAAACAATCGCTCCTGAAACATATGTGAAAGTAAATACGTCAGCATAAAAATGCCTGTGAGTAACATAGGTTTAGTGTTGAAGATTCATGAGTTTATAGGTTAAAAGAAATGTTTAACGAAAAGAAGTCATGAACCTTGTAAAAATATCTTCTTTTATAAAATCATATGATATAAAAGAATGATGTATGGTTAAGTAAATAACCAAATGAAAAATAATATGTATAAAATATGTCAATGTCTTGTCTTTGTTGAAGTGGTTTAGATGACGCCACGATATGCAATACAATAAAAGCACTTATATATAGGAAGTACCATCGGCGTATCCACCATGCTTTAATCATATTACACACGTCTCGTTACTTAAATCACTTGTTAATAACCATGAAATAATGTCCCGTTCAAATGTCCAATGTCAAATGTACAAAACAAAGTCTTTGAATATACCAAAGTTTAAAAAAAAGTTATGTTTTGAAAACCAATGCTTTTATTGATATGAACAATTATGTGGTTTGTTTATCGTATACACTCAAGCCTTGAGACTGTTGGATAAACCCTTATCAGGATCAGGAATTTATCAAAAATGTATTCGGATTCTGTCATTCCCCTAACGAAATACCTAGAAAGCGGGAACGGGATTTGTCAAGTCCTATAGCGCTATTACATACTACCGAGTGGCGTGATCAATGTTAATGAATGTACTACTTCGTCATACCAAATGTCTTTTTCAATGTAAGCATGTTATGAAAATGTCTTTGTAAAACCAAATGCTAGGTATACTAAGTCAATATACCATAAAAATGTCTTTGAAATAATGTATTATATGTAATATGTAATAAACCATGTATATTGTCATGAAAAACGAAAAGTAAAGTTATGCACATATGCTTCACCCCAAAACATTTGAAAACGTAAAATAGGGGAACTATGTACTCACCTTTGGGTGCATTTTTATATGTTAACACAATCCCTCAATTTGTTAATTTGTCCTAAATTAAGTAAGAACGATTTAATAATAAAAAACCCACAAAAATACCTAAGTTTCGCCGATATTTAGAATTTTCACATAACTTTGAGATCTTCTCGAAAAGTTATTATTTTTGATTATTTTGGTGTAATTATATATATATAAAAACTTTGCGACTTGAAAGGTTTTATTGGTGACTCTTATCATGATATAAGCAATACATCTACGATTTGCGCGTCGTAATATATATACTCAAATGTAACATACAAATAATAGCTTAATACACATAATCTTGTCAAGTATTAACATGTCATCATACACATATTATAAAACACATAACACATTGTAACAAATAAAATTAACCCAAGAACAACCCATTCTAGTGTACATTGAAAAACACGTATTTTAGTGATTCGGTAACGTTTTTGGGCGTCGGAAGTCACGTAAGACTAACCAAACACCAAGTAAACTCAATATAAGTTAAAATAATTATTTTTATTTGAAAAATATCAGTTTACTTACTGATCTAAAACAGTTTTATAAAAATCCTCCGAAAAGCCGATTTTTTTACCGTTTTACCGCATAGTTTTGCATCAAACGTTACCCTAACCATCCCAAATAGAAACGACTTGATATTTTAGTACAACCCATGTTATTTACTGAATTAAATAATGGTTATACTCATGATAGTGCAGGTCTCACATAAAGCACATAAATCATGCAAATTTCACATATTTTACCACTTTCTAAGCTATATGTAATACAGGCAAAGCTATCAAACCTATGACAAAGTTTCATGCCATTATAATATACCAAATAATGTTATTTTTAGTGTTTATAATCTGATCTAAAACATTTTTGTCATACAATCACTTTTTATCATTTCTTGAGCTTTAAATCAACATGCATTCTTATGTACAAGTGTCTAAAGCACACTATCATATCATTAACATTTCATAAGAATTTAAATGTATCAAACATGTGATTTATTTATGTTTATTTACTGATTTATTTGAACATTTATCATGTCTTACACAAATCATCCGACACTTACATTTTAACTATCATTCAAGAACAAGCAACACCTTAAAATTTCTCAAATATGTCTAATATATTTTTGGTCATTTACATATCAAAATACTAACATTACTTCAAATTTACAACTCATGATTAAATCATTCCTTTATATCTCTACATATTTGCATATAATCTTGTTTATACAAGCAAACATCTTAAACAAGTATTTATCAAAAAATCAAACTCAAAGTCTCATACCCATACCTATATATATACGGTTATACACACACACACACACACATATATATATATATATATATCACCATTTTTATTTTGTATGAAGACCCATTTCTTTTTAGATTTCAAGTTTGTGAAAAATTCCAAGATTCAAGAGAAACTTCTAATCATCAAGAACAACCAAGAATCACTAGTATGATTTAAACATAAACTTTATACCTTCAAGATTCAAGTAAGTTGTTGATGAGATTTTGATGATATGGAGCTTGAAAACACCTTGGAAACTCCTTTGGATCTTCACACCAACTTGAAATTTGCTTGGAATGGAGTTAGATCTTGAAGAAGAAGGTTGAAGAAATGAAAATGGTGAGGGTGGTGGTGCTTACGGTTTTGGAGGAGAGAGAGGAAGGGAGTGGAGTGATCTTGTACGATTTGTTATGATATTGAAAGATTAGGAAAGATATGTAAGGAGATTTGGAGATCAAAGAGGTAGCATGCATCTACAAGTGTCATGGGTTAGGAGAAGTGGCAAGAGGAGGCCGCCACCTCCACCCTTACTCACCTACACATGCAATTTTTTTATATAAATATGTTATATGTAGGCAAAAACGGGTATTTTATCTAGCGTTTAAATCCTGGTTGATGGCGTTCTGAATTATTTTTAATATTCTAGAAAAATAAACTCGCCAAAATATTACTGAAATAAATTTCAGTTGCCAAGACTGGATGCGTTGTCTGCGTTTTGTAGTAGAAGCACTTTGTTACGCAGTAACACGCGGTACGCGCTTAAACTTGAAAAATAACGTTTTTAAGCGTTTTAATTTATTTTTCAACACGAACATGATTAAAAATAAAATTTTAATCATAACAGAATATTTTTAGAATTTAAATATTATCCGGGCGGTCACCAACGTTCGTTTCGCAATTTTGTCATAAATAGTTCTAAAGTTCGAATAAACATGTTTTTGCCATACTGAATCCTTCGAAACTTATTTCTAAGTTATGTAAAGGGTATTTAGGGTATGTTTGGCTTATGTCACAGTTCCGGAGTGTACGTCACGTTAAACTGATTATGTTTACGTAACGGTTTATGATTTCACTTCCAGAACAGGTTTAAGAGTTCGGAATTGAACAATGATTGATAACGTGCTAATATCACAAATAATTTAAACAAATATTGAAATTAAAACACCATATTTTATTTAATACAAAGTTGTTTGGAACAGTACAAGAATTAAAATACATAGATGTCTTGCCTTAACCTTTAGACAAGTAAGGCATTTGGATATATATAAGGCAATGTCTTTCTTCATTCCCGGCCACCAGTACTGGGTTCGAAGATCCTTATACATTTTCTCTGCACCAGGATGAATTGAATAACGAGACTTGTGAGCTTCATCCATAAGCAAGGTGCGGAGATTTTCTATACTTGGGACCCACAAACGGCCCATGAAATAGAATATCCCAAAGTCTCTCAATTCAAGCTCAGGTTTAACGTGACACGGTAATTCTTTACCCATCAAGCATTGTGTAACACAGGTATGCTGAGCTTGAAAGATCCGGGTTTGAATATCAGTTCGAACTCGAACACAATGAAGCTTGACTCTTTCTTTTTGACTTAACACATCGGCTACGAGATTCGCCTTACCAGGATGGTAGCGAATCTCGCAGTCGTAGTCGTTTAGAAGTTCTACCCGACGTCGTTGCCTCATGTTTAGTTCTTTCTGGTTGAAGATGTGTTGGAGACTTTTGTGGTCTGTGAAAACCACACATTTTGTTCCATAAAGGTAGTGCCTCCAAATCTTGAGAGCAAAAACCACAGCGCCTAACTCAAGATCATGAGTCGTGTAGTTTTTCTGATGGATTTTCAGTTGTCTTGACGCGTAGGCTTTGACTTTGTTCCTTTGCATGAAAACACAACCAAGGCCTAGATTCGATGCGTCACAATATACGACAAAGTCGTCGTTTCCCTCAGGTAAAGACAACACAAGAGCGTCGCAGAGTTTATGTTTCAAGGTCTGAAAAGCTTCTTCTTGTTCATGTCCCCACTCAAAAGGTTTATTCTTTTGAGTTAAGGCCGTGAGAGGAACCACAATCTTGGAGAAGTATGCAATAAAGCGGCGGTAATAACCTGCGAGACCCAGAAATGAACGAACCTCGGTAGGAGTAGTTGGTGTATTCCAATCCTTAATCGCACTGATTTTGGCAGGATCTACATGTATACCTAGTTCGTTAACAATGTGTCCCAAAAATTGAACATCCCTAAGCCAACATTCACACTTGGAGAATTTAGAGAAAAGTTGTTCCTTCTTTAGGAGTTCCATTGTTAGACGGAGATGTTGTTCGTGTTCAGCTCGTGTCTTGGAATAGATCAAGATATCATCAATGAAGACGATGATGAACTTATCTAAATAAGGCTTACAAACCCTTTTCATTAAATCCATGAATACGGCAGGAGCATTCGTTAAACCGAAAGGCATAACAGTAAACTCATAGTGGCCGTATCGTGTGCGGAAAGCAGTCTTGGGGATATCTTCATCGGATACGCGAAGCTGATGATACCCAGAACGTAGATCAATCTTCGAAAAGCAGGTAGCACCCTGAAGCTGATCAAAGAGATCATCAATGCGAGGTAGGGGATATCGATTTTTGATGGTGAGTTTGTTAAGCTCACGGTAATCAATACACACTCGGAATGATCCATCCTTCTTCTTTACAAAAAGAACAAGCGCGCCCCAAGGGGAAAAGCTCGGACAAATAAATTCTTTGTCTGATAACTCCTGCAGCTGCTTCGATAGCTCTTGCATCTCAGACGGTGCAAGACGGTATGGAGATTTAGCAATCGGGTTAGCACCAGGTGCAAGGTCAATACGGAACTCGATTTGACGTGCTGGGGGTAAACCAGGTAACTCTTCAGGAAACACCTCAGGATAATCCCGAACAACAGGGATGTCTTGTATAGTTTTACCCTTGTCTTTCTCCTCTACGACACGTGCCAAGAAAGCCACATAATTCTTTCGTAGATATCTATGAGCTTGAGTGCTAGACATTAGTTTAAGGCTACTAGCGGGTTTTTCTCCACGAACTCTTAAGACTTCACCAGACGAAAGAGGTACACGAACAATCTTGTCAAAACAAACCACTTCTGCACGGTATTTGGTCAACCAATCCTTCCCTACTATAATGTCGAAGCTCCCAAGATGCATTGGCGTGAGGTCAATGGGAAAAAGGTGATCGTTAAGGTTCAACTGGCAATTTCATATGACGGAATCAAGTACAAGGGATTCACCACTAGCTAACTCTAATGTCAAGGGTTTTCCATGTTTTTTTCTAGGCTTTGCAAGTAAAGGCTCAAAAGCTAGGGATACAAAATTCTTGTCGGCACCCGAATAAAAAAGAATAGAAGCAAGTTGGTTGTTAACATAGAACATACCGTTCACCACTTCATTGTCGGCACGCGCTTCATTGGCATTGATGTTGTATACTCGTCCACGAGCCGGGTTCGCATTAGCCAACTTCGGGCACTTGTTCATGTAGTGAGTCAGATCTCCACAATTGTAGCAAGACCCTGGCTAAAAAGGAGGTCGTGCAGGATTTGCTGGCTGTTGGGCAGGATTTTGTGCCGCTTGATTTGGAGCAGGAGGAGAGCGACATGTGTTAGCCAAATGACCATATTTTCCACAGTTGTTGCAAAGACGACACTGAAGATGTGGTTGATGATGACAATTGCACTTGTTACAAAGAGGTGCAGTACCAACATACTGTTTCTTGGCAGGTGGTTGTGCTGGCTGGTTCTGAGTGTTCTGGTTGGGTTGTGCAGTAACCGTAAAGTTTTGGGAAGCCTTGCACTTCTTTGACTTCTTCGAGGTTTTAGCCTTCTTTCCCTGCTTCTTCTCTGTCTTGTCAGATGGTTTCTTGTCACCCTTGCGGTGGAGTTCACCCTTTTTTACTTGAGACTCAGTCAAGGTTGCAGCTAGCTCAATGGCTTGTCTAACAGTGGTAGGGTTGCTACCGGTGACGATATCCTTAACAGGATCAGGAAGACCATCTATGTACTTCTCAATCACCTTGTCCAAAGGCGTGACCATGGTGGGACACAGCAGGCTTAGTTCTTCGTATCGGTCTGTGTAGGCACTGTGCTATCCACTATCTTGCTTGAGATCATGGAATTCGTTTTCCAGTGCCCTCAGTTCATGACGAGGACAAAACTCCTTCATCATAAGCGCGCGAAGCTCTTCCCATTGAACCATTGCCACGTTGGCACCTCTGTCCCTCATCACACTATTCCACCAAGTAAGCACCCTTTTCTGAAACACACTTGACGCAAACTAAACCTTTCGATCATTCGGGCATTGAACGTGAGAAACGTACTCTCGAGACTCTCGAACCACTGTAGGAGCCCAGTTGCTCCTTCTGACCCAGAAAACTGAAGCGGTTTAGCCGAATTGAATGTCTTAAAGTTGCACGGAACAGGTGTGTTGTTGTTGTTGTTGTTTGCTTGGTTTAACTGAGTTACTAGGTTCGGGAGTACAACAGCAATTTGCTGAGCAATCAAGGCTGCCATAGCGGCGTCTTGAGTTTGATCACGTCGAGGAGGCATCTAAAAGAAAAGGAACACAGGGAAATGTGTGAGATTGACATAGGACAATCAAAACGAGTATTGAAAATATCGTCAACACAAAGGAAGGTGGTCATTTGTCCATTACTTAAAACAAACAAACAACACAGTGACTAATCAAAGTAAATAGGTCTACATAATGCATAATGAAGATATGCTTTAGCCTATAAGTGGACACTCACCCCAACAGTTCCCAGGTAAGAGTGACTGGTCTGATTATGTGGATTTGTACAAACACTCTAGCCTTAGACAGAAAACTCAGGGTACAGGCACCCACCCTTCCAGATTGCACGTGTTCACATTATTAAGACCCAAATTTTGATGAAATTTGAAAACTTTAAAGGCGTAAAGCCTAAAAATAAATCATCTAAGGATAGATAATCGATTTTCAAATGGAATTGAGATTTGTGTACTTGTTTTGGTAATCACCTAAGGATGGGTGATAGTATTGTTTTAAGATCTAAACACAAGGTAACTTGTGTTAGGGTCCTAGAGAGGTTATAGTCTAGGTCAAATTTTACTAATAACCTAATTCCCTATAACCATGAGCTCTGATACCAACTCTTCTGTCACACCCCGACTGCGTAAAACAACAAACCACGGCGGAAACGTCGGGGAGTGCTGTGGCAGAATTATTGTTTCAAAACACATGATAATTAAAGTTAAGTTTTACAAGCTTAAATTATTACATTGTCTTAGTTCAAACAAAACACATAACATAAATGACGATAACTTTCTTGATTTTTAGATTGCTAAGGCCCAATTTGCCCTAAGTGAAGCTTTCTCACAACAAACAATCGCTCCTGAAACATATGTGAAAGTAAATACGTCAGCATAAAAATGCCTGTGAGTAACATAGGTTTAGTGTTGAAGATTCATGACTTTATAGGTTAAAAGAAATGTTTAACGAAAAGAAGTCATGAACCTTGTAAAAATATCTTCTTTTATAAAATCATATGATATAAAAGAATGATGTATGGTTAAGTAAATAACCAAATGAAAAATAATATGCATAAAATATGTCAATGTCTTGTCTTTGTTGAAGAGGTTTAGATAACGCCACGATTTGCAATACAATGAAAACACTTATATATAGGAAGTACCATCGGCGTATCCACCATGCTTTAATCATATTACACACGTCTCGTTACTTAAATCACTTGTTAATAACCATGAAATAATGTCTTGTTCAAATGTCCAATGTCAAATGTCAAATGTCAAATGTCAAATGTCAAATGTCAAATGTACAAAACAAAGTCTTTGAATAAACCAAAGTTTAAAACAAAAGTTATGTTTTGAAAACCAATGCTTTTATTGATATGAACATTTATGTGGTTTGTTTATCGTATACACTCAAGCCTTGAGACTGTCGGATAAACCCTTATCAGGATCAGGAATTTATCAAAAATGTATTCGGATTCTGTCATTCCCCTAACGAAATACCTAGAAAGCGGGAACGGGATTTGTCAAGTCCTATAGCGCTATTACATACTACCGAGCAGCGTGATCAATGTTAATGAATGTACTACATCGTCATACCAAATGTCTTTTTCAATGTAAGCATGTCATGAAAATGTCTTTGTAAAACCAAATGCTAGGTATACTAAGTCAATATACCATAAAAATGTCTTTGAAATAATGTATTATATGTAATATGTAATAAAACATGTATATTGTCATGAAAACGAAAAGTAAAGTTATGCACATATGCTTCACCCCAAAACATTTGAAAACGTAAAATAGGGGAACTATATACTCACCTTTGGGTGCGTTTTTATATGTTAACACAATCCCTCAATTTGTTAATTTGTCCTAAATTAAGTAAGAACGATTTAATAATAAAAAACCCACAAAAATACGTAAGTTTCTCCGATACTTAGAATTTTCACATAACTTTGAGATCTTCTCGAAAAGTTATTATTTTTTATTATTTTGGTGTAATTATATATATATATATATATATATATATGAGCTCATATATATTTTAAAAACTTTGCGACTTGAACGGTTTTATTGGTGACTCTTATCATGATATAAGCAATACATCTACGATTTGCGCGTCGTAATATATATACTCAAATGTAACATACAAATAATAGCTTAATACACATAATCTTGTCAAGTATTAACATGTCATCATACACATATTATAAAACGCATAACACATTGTAACAAATAAAATTAACCGAAGAACAACCCATTCTAGTGTAAATTGAAAAACACATATTTTAGTGATTCGGTAACGTTTTTGGGCGCCGGAAGTCACGTAAGACTAACCAAACACCAAGTAAACTCAATATAAGTTAAAATACTTATTTTTATGTCAAAAATATCCGTTTACTTACTGATCTAAAATAGTTTTATAAAAATCCTCTGAAAAGTTGATTTTTTACCGTTTTAACGCATAGTTTTGCATCAAATGTTACCCTAACCATTCCTAATCGAAACGACTTGATATTTTAGCACAACCCATGTTATTTACTAAATAAAATAATGGTTATACTCATGATAGTGTAGGTCTCACATAAAGCACATAAATCATGCAAATTTCACATATTTTACCACTTTCTAAGCTATATGTACAACATGCAAAGCTATCAAACCTATTACAAAGTTTCATGCCATTATAATATACCAAATAATGTTATTTTTAGTGTTTATAATCTGATCTAAAACATTTTTGTCGTACAATCACCTTTTATCATTTCTTGAGCTTTAAATCAACATGCATTCTTATGTACAAGTGTCTAAAGCACACTATCATATCATTAACATTTCATATGAATTTAAATGCATCAAACATGTGATTTATTTATGTTTATTTATTGATTTATTTGAACATTTATCATGTCTTACACAAATCGTCCGACACTTACATTTTAACTATCATTCAAGAACAAGCAACAACTTAAAATTTCTCAAATATGTCTAATAAATTTTTGGCCATTTACATATCAAAATACTAACATTACTTCAAATTTACAACTCATGATTAAATCATTCCTTTATATCTCTACATATTTGCATATAATCTTGTTTATACAAGCAAACATCTTATACAAGTATTTATCAAAAAATCAAACTCAAAGTCTCATACCCATATATATATATATATATATATATATGGTTATACACACACATATATATATATATCACCATTTTATTTTGTATGAAGACCCATTTCTTTTTAGATTTCAAGTTTGTGAAAAATTCCAAGATTCAAGAGAAACTTCAAATCATCAAGAACAACCAAGAATCAAAAGTATGATTTAAACATAAACTTTATACCTTCAAGATTCAAGTAAGTTGTTGATGAGATTTTGATGATATGGAGCTTGAAATCACTTGAAAACACCTTGGAAACTCCTTTGGATCTTCACACCAACTTGAAATTTCCTTGGAATGGAGTTAGATCTTGAAGAAGAAGGTTGAAGAAATGAAAATGGAGAGGGTGGTGGTGCTTACGATTTTGGAGGAGAGAGAGGAGGGGAGTGGAGATATGGAGATCAAAGAGGTAGCATGCATCTACAAGTGTCATGGGTTAGGAGAAGTGGCAAGAGGAGGCCGCCACCTCCACCCTTACTCACCTACACATGCAATTTTTTTATATAAATATGTTATATGTAGGCAAAAACGGGTGTTTAACTGGATACCGGGTATTTTATCTAGCGTTTAAATCCCGGTTTATGGCGTTCTAAATACCGGGTATTTTATCTAGCGTTTATTATTATATAAAAATAAACTCACCAAAATATTACTGAAATAAATTTCAGTTGCTGAGACTGGCTGCGTTGTCTGCGTTTTGCAGTAGAAGCACTGTGTTACGCAGTAACACGAGGTACGCGCTTAAACTTGAAAAATAACGTTCTTAAGCATTTTAATTTATTTTTCAATATGAACATGATTAAAAATAAAATTTTAATCATAACAGAATATTTTTAGAATTTAAATATTATCCGGGCGGTCACCAACGTTCGTTTCGCAGTTTTGTCGTAAATAGTTCTAAAGTTCGAATAAACATGTTTTTGCCATACCGAATCCTTCGAAACTTATTTCTAAGTTATGTAAAGGGTATTTAGGGTATGTTTGGCTTATGTCACAGTTCCGGAGTGTACGTCACGTTAAACTGATTATGTTTACGTAACGGTTTATGATTTCACTTCCAGAACAGGTTTAAGAGTTCGGAATTGAACAATGATTGATAACGAGCTAATGTCACAAATAATTTAAACAAATATTGAAATTAAAACACCATACTTTATTTAATACAAAGTTGTTTGGAACAGTACAAGAATTAAAATACACAGATGTCACAGTGGGAGCCACGACCCATTGTCAAAAGTGCCAGTGCCAATTTTTTTCAGAAAGCAAACACGGGCTCGTGCTTACCTGACACGGCCCCATGCTGCACTTACAGAATTGAAGATTTTCGGTCGGGAGCCATCTGTTTTCAGGCATGGGATGATGTTTCAACGTCCTTTGGTTTTCTCACCATCCTCTTAACTGTATTTTATTTCTACTAAAAGAAATACTCAAAAATAAAAGCTTAAAAATTATACTAAGATTTAAACTACTTAACTAATGGATAGTCCATGGAATGCCTACATGGTGCGCCATGTTTATAAGTGTCCTTGGCTAGACCAAAGTATCGGGTGGTTCTGGCTCATCTTCAATTAGGGGGCCGTCATTGCGAATTGGATATTCATTGGTTGGTCGAGGTCGACGTACCTTTTGTTGGCCCCTAATTGAAGTGGTAGGTTGTTTTGCTTTTGTTGGGTCAAGGTTTGATGAGATTTTAGAAATGGTTGTCCCAACACGAGGGTGGTATCATTTAGGATGATAAAGTCGGTTGGTACTACCACTTGGCTTGTTTGAATTAAGACATTCTCAACCATTCCCGTGGCGTTAATCGTTTTTCGGTTAGAGAAAAAATAGGAATTTTAAGAGGAGAAAAATCACTAGTACCCAATTTTTCAAAAATATAGTTTGGCATTATATTAACACAAAGATCTTTATAAATTAGCACGTTACTAACAAAGATGTTTTGAAAAAAAAACATGGTACCGATTTTATGTTTAGTTCATGGTATTCATCTTTTATTAGTGAAGTTTGATCATTTGTTAACGTGACGCTTACTAATTCCTCAATTGTAGTAGTAGTGTTTAACTCTTTTAAAAACTTAGCATGAGAAGATACCAAATAATGATTTTCAAAAGAAGGTTGTAAAACGTGAATTCCTTGAAAATTTTGTTCTAGTTTAAAATCGTTAGTTTTAGACTTACCTTCTTCTTGGTTTGGTTCATGCATGAGTTTTTCATGTTGTTGCTCTTCTATTTTTACCTATTTGATTATTACCTCTTTAGTACAACTTGCCTCTTCCTTTTCTCGAGATCTTTTAATTAAGAGTTCTGGATTTTTGAGACTTTGTTTGACTCTTTCGGCTTCGGGAGTGATTGTTGGTGGTGTGTCATACGTTTCAAACGGATTGGCATCCCAGTCAAATTTTGACTTTGGAAGCTCAAACCATGGTTCTTCATAAGTGGTGTATGAAGAACTTGGTGTGGTGTTTGAGGTTGATGGTTTGAAAAGGAAACAATGTGGTACCGAATGCGATTCACCGCCAATGGTACAATAAGGATCCTCATAATTATCCTCAATATAGTAGGTGTAGTCTTCTGAGTAGTAATCCATTGTTTTGGAAGATACTCAAAAGAACAACGAGCCTCGGGATCAGAAAACAGAAGTAAAAATTTAACAGATTCTTGACCATGGCACTGTGCTAAACTTGCATGGCCCCGTGGGCAGTTCTGTATCTGGGCGATGAATTTTTTTTAAGAAAAGTTGCAGCCTGGGGGTGTGTCCTAGTAACACGGCCATGTGTTAAACCTACTGTAAATAGAAAAAAAGTTTTGAAAACGGGCACGCAGTTTTGAAAAATGTTAGAATTTGATTAGACCGCTAATTTTAAGCTTTCTCAAAATCCTTGTGTCCCTGGAAACGGCAACAAAAACTTGACGTGTGCGGGTGTGTATATATATTTTTTAGATATATTTTAGCTCTTTTTACTCGCCGATTCAAGTTTTAAATTTATATTCTACTATCACTCTACACACACGTTAGGGCAAGTGCACCCATTGCGGACGTAGTATAGTGATGGCAAGATACCGAGGTCGTCCAAGGACACAAGAGCATTTAGTACCGGCTTATCGTTAACGTCTAGTCGAACCAAACTTTGATGAAAATATTTTTAAAGCTATAAAAAGATAAAATAAAAAGCAAAAAATAAAATATAAGGAAAAACAAAGAGACAAGAAGGAATCACTTACTTCCAACTCCTCTTTTATGTATCCTTTTAATGATTTCCGCACTTTGGGCATTTTAAGAGATTATCTTTAATTTATAGTAGTAGGCCCCCTTTCAGACAACGTTATCCTCAACCTATTGGTCTGAGTCAGCAAGGATATAGTCCCGCAAGGTTAGATTATTGAAAGATAATTAAGTAAGTTATTAATGCGAAAAGTGGTGAGCCCCCTTCTAGGCAGCGATCACCCTCAACCCTTTAGTCCGAGTCAACAGGGATACAGTCCTCAGAGGGTTGGTTTAAAGTTTTAATTGTAGTTTATAGATAAGGGATTCAAGTGGTTTGCACTTCTCCCGCGGGGTTAAGACCGTCCGCTTGTGAAGGGTTACTAAGCTTGAACCTGTTTCTCGCAGGATCTATACACTAAACCAGACATAAAGTTTACCCAACCACCCTTCTAACCCCCTTCCAGGCAATTAACGCGCTTTATATAGACCGTAAAGACACAAATTTGTCAATCAACAGCATATGAAGAATGATTAGATAAATTTTCCTTCAATATAAAAAGCTAGTTATTAAAGTCATTAATACGTACCCAATTAAAAAGTTGCCAAAGTTTGGAAATCAAAAAGTAATACATAAAAGATTTGTCTTCACCAAGTTATGTAAGAGTTTAGCCAAGCATGGCCTTTGTTTGACAAAGACTCTTACGATAGATCTTGGATCTTGAGACTACTACACACACTCTAATTGATGGAAGATGGATGATGGTAGTGGATGATGGTGTTGTAGTGATGGGGGAGTGGTGGCAAGTGAGAGAGAAGTGGTTTGCCAAGAGATGAGTTGAAATAAAATCAAGCACCCCTATTTATAGATGAAAACAGACAGTCTACACGGCCCCATGGCCACCTGATACGGCCCCGTGTTGGTCATTCTCTCTCTTCTTCATTAACTACAGTGTCAGGTCTTGTACTAACATGGCCCTGTGTGTCAACGGAACGACCCCGTGCCCAATGTACTTGGTTGTACTTGCTGTACTATCCAAGATTCTGCAAAGAGAGTTGACCACAACCCTGTGTTGATTTGACACGACCTCGTGTTGGTTATCTTTTCCAGTTGTCTTTTTCTGCAGGGAATCTGGAGTTGGCACAACCCTGTGCCAAGGTGGCATAGCCCCGTGTCAGCCTTCTGACTTGTTATTTTTAGCCTTGGGTGAAGCTTGGAGGGTCGGTATGAAGTGTCAACTTCTCTTCTTTTGTATTTATGTTGGTTTTTGCAGTTATTTTGCTTCTTTTGTGCTTTTAAGCTCTTTTCACCCTGTAAATTAAAAAGAAACAAAGAAACATGCTTTTTCCAACATTAGTACAGAAAATGAGTTGATTTTACGTCGTATTCGATATAATTTATGTGTTGCATTTTACGCATATCCACAATCCAAGATGTTTAACGGTGTTGTGGTCCACTTAAACTTTAGCATGGTTTTAAACACTGTTTTCGAGATATGGCATTTAAGAGTATTATTAACTGAATGTAACTGTGTTCCCCACCTCAGAATATACTACCATATCAAAACTACCAAAGATTACATCTTACAGGTAAGTATATCTAAATGATATATGTATCCGGCTAAATTCGATACCTTAAGAGCTTAGGTTAGTGCCACCTCACAAACAAAGAGACCAATGCTTGACTTTATGCGGTGTACCAATGTGTTGGTATCTTTTTATGCAAATTGTGTGGTTTAAAGCTATGTACCTGTGGTAGCATAGTTATGCAATTTGTACACCTGGTGGTGATAGAACAGATCATCTGGTGATGATTGTTTGACAGAAAAGAAATCCAATTAAAGGGTTTGTGCATAAATGAAGCGCGTTAGCAAAATATTATACAAGTTCTAGGCTAATGTTTTCACATTATCAGAAGAACAAGTATAATCTCTCAATTAACCTTTTTTCGCAAAATTTTGAATAAAATAATTCCTAACATATATATGTTTAGTTCACGAATGATTTCTAGGATTATTAGTTATAGAGATAGTAGAGTTTTATAAATCAAGATAGGAATTTGCGTGAATTCAAACCTTAATCCCGCATTTGTTGCTGAATCCATCGCACTTGAGAGCGACAGCTCGAAGCTAAGATATATTCTGCCACACAAGTGGAAAGAGAAACTGCAACTTGCTTCTTGCAGTGCCAGGATACTAATTGGTTTCCAAGTAATTAAGCTGGTTTCCAAGTAATTAAGCACATCCTGAGGTAGATTTCCTATTAATCGGGCACCCTCCGAAATCAACATATGTATAGGCTATCAGATTTAAGTCTCCTTGAGCAGGATACCATAATCCTAACTTAGGTTTTCCTTTTAGATATCTGAATATCCTCTTCACAGCTGATCGGAGTGTCGCGCCCCGGTTAAAGATAAATTTATAAGCCCAAATTACCCTTAACAATGTGTTAGTGGTAGTAAGGCGTCGAACCACGAAGACTTTGTGGTTCGAGTGCGGACTTGATTGATTTTAAGTATTGTTGTCACAAATTACGAAGCTTGCTAAGAAAATTATCAATTTGATTGTTTGAAAGAATGTCGGAATGAATCGACAAATTTGTTTTTGATTATTTAACTACTAGGAACTTGAAATAATGCACGAAAACTTGATTAACGATTTTAAACAATACATGAGAACAAGGTTCACACCCGGTTCGGTAATTGAAGTCCTAGGGTTTCTACACGTTTTAGATTCAATTCAATTGCAAATATGACTAACGAATTTAGTGTCTTAAAGCTTAGGTGCCAATAGCTATCAACGTTACAAAGAACGGACAAAAATGCACTTTGTTACCAAGAACATGTAAATTCTAACCTAGAAAAGGCATGATAGCACATAAACATTTTGTAAAGTCAAATTTAATCTTCACTCGACAATTTTCAAATATAATACAAATGCAAGACAATTATCATAAGTTTCAAAATCAAATCACAACTTGTCACAAATCGAGTCTTAAATACAATGTTCAAACCCTAGAAACTTACAAAAACCTACACCGGGGCGAAACCCGCAAGAATTAGCAGCTCATGGTTGGATGAATGCGTTCAACGGATGCTTGGAACTTTAATTCAACATCTTGAAGCTTCTAATGCGATGGAGATGGTGATTAGGGTTTGGGATGGATGGTTATGGAGAATCGATTGGGGGCATGATAGTGATTAGGGTTAGGAGGTGATGATCGGTGATGAATTCGGTTGACGATGGATGGATTGGATGGATTAGAATTGCGGGTTAGTGGTTTATTGGCTTCATTAAACAAGTTTCAAACTCCAAAAGTTTGTAACCCCCTTTGAAATACCCAAAAGTGGGTTATATTCGTTCAAAAATCAAGCAAAACAACAAATCAGCGTTACCACTTTCTGGAGGGCATCGCCGACGGCTAAACAGGGTGTCGTCGACGGCCTCTAGATTTTCTGTTTTCTGTCGACGCCTTAATACGTTGTCTACGTGTTTTTGGCCGACGCGAATAACCAAGGGTGTCGCCGATGGCCCATATGGGCGTCGGCGACACTATGCCCAACTCTTTGTTTCCGTTTTCTTCATTTCACGTTCCCGGTTGATTTGTTTTCCATCCCGTTGCTCCGTATAGCTTCGGATAGCTCTTTAAACTCTGTTAGACCTGCAAAACAAAATTCCAATCAAAAGTAGGCTATTCAAAACGAAAAGTTATGTAAAAACATCAACTTAAACATATTAGAACACCGACAAACGGCCATGCATCACATCCCCACACTTGTCTTTTACTAGCCCTCAAGCAAATCTGTTTTTCACTTTCACGTGAGTCAAATGAAAAACACACTCCATTCTCGAGACATTAGTTAAGGTCTAATGTCATACCCGGTTCATGATTCTTACAATTTTCAAAATATTTAGCGGTAAAGTGAATAATCACATAAAGATGGTTACCCAGGATTAACCCGCCCTTGAAACTAACATATTATACACATCCCTCACAATGTTCTCTCCACTCGGTTTAAAATTTTAGCAAATAGATGATACATTAGCATTTTTTAAGTAATCACTCAAACCGATTAGAAGACGTACCCGCATAGGCTTGCAACTCAATCATTCTCCACCACCGAACATAAATACTAAGCACAAGTCAAAAGGTCTTTAAGGGTTGTAACGGAGCTAGGTAAGGGTATGGAAAATGATATTTTGAAGGTGGCTAAGGTGATGAAAACTCGATTTTTATTACAAAACAACTACTCTAAACACGACTGACTACAAACATCAACTAGAAGGCCAAACTTCTTCGCCTTTTATTCAAGAACTCTCAACACATATTTTTGTGCTTTTCTCAACAATTTTCTACTCTTTTTCATGACGTTTTTTAATGTAAAACAAATCTTTTCAAACAAACTAATCCTAAAATTGAATTTTCATCACACGGGTTAAAAATAAAAGGTTTACGGTCATAGGCTAAATGGGTTGGTTAAATGAAAGGCTTAGGCTCAAAGTTGGCGACTAAGGGATTTATTTGAGTAAGGATAGATAAATGGTGTAAAAAGAAAAGGGTTACCTAATGCCTTAATCATTCTTGTGCTTGTATTCGGTCTATGGTCTCAAACGTATCAAAAGTTGCAAGTTCTACAATACGTAACTAATGGCACACTCAAACAAAGAAATATCTATTAATGATGTGTAAAAGTTGCTCAAAATCTCACGTACAAAGGGTATGGTATGTGATATGCATAATTTATTAGTTTCTTAGGCGGATTATTCCCAAATAACCACCCGCTAAATACCCCTCATGTTAATAATTCGAACTTGCCCATGACAAGAGACCAAATGGGTTGTGTCATCCCACATTGACTTAGTTACTTGTGCTTTTTTTTAGCTTGCTCAAACAAAGACATTTTTAAAAATTTTTGTAATTTTTTCTCCATCCCCAAATTTGAGGTCAACATTATCCTCAATGTGTAGTGTTTAAATGAAAGGGTCAAAATCAAAAACTTTTTCTCCCCATCCCCACACTTGAGGTCAACATTGTCCTCAATGTGTAAGAATGCGGCTTTTAAAAACGCACAAGGGATGTGACACAACCAACCTTCCAAACTTTACCCGGTCAATGATATGCAAAATACATTCCACTTATTAAACTAACTAACAATCAAAGCTAAAAAGAAACACATGCACCTGGTTTTTACTCAATTCTCATGTGGTCTTCATTATTCAATAAAAATGGTTATCTCGCGAACATGATATACCAACAAATCTCAAACTTCGTGTAGAAGCAAGCTTCTTACAAACATCAAACCTTGTTAGCTACCTAGTTCTACCATTTTTACAAAGACTTTACCAAGCAATATGATATTCAACTTTGATTTTTTTTTTTTTGTGGAAAAACAAAAAATTAACAACAACAACAAACCTAACTCACTTTCATAGGAATGACGGTTGCATTTAGCGTATGCAAGAAGCCCTTTAAACCTCATTGTAGCTCGGGAGGATGAGGAAGGTCTCGTGAGGGTTATATACGGAACACGCCCACAAAGTTCATTTAACTACTAGACAAAACAAAGTGTGGAATGGAAATGTACAAAAGGACAAACTAGAATAAGGATATAAAATGAAAAGAACTATAAAAATTGTACAACTACAACTAACTTACCACCTCATGGTGGTCGAATGGCATGCTTGTCGCCCACAAACTTTTCCAAATCACCCACTAGAGATTCTGTGAGTGCCTGGTAGGAGTTGGTTCTCTAAGATGAAGAACGTGGTCGGATCGATCAATACACAGGTGAGGAATCCCTATGCATCATCAGAGAGTAATCAACAATGATATCAACGATTAGCATGCTCATTCTCATTGAATAATCTAAAAGTACAAGAATCCTGACGAGAATTGAACAGAGCTTCGCTAGAGTGACTGCCAAAAGGTTCTCATAATGTGCCCCCTACTTCTTGATTTATAGGCACAACTGGGAGAGGATAAGTCATCCGGTCGGAGGGTCATCTGATCGGATGGCCATCCGTCCGGATGACCCAAGTGCCATCCGACCGGATCACTTTAACATATATCGTTCTGTCTCCCGTTTTGTCTAGATACAAAATAACATACATACAAAACTGTACAATGACACATACAGGACAAAATACAGACTCGATACAGACAGAAGCTACATACATATTGCACTAACAGACACCCCCTTGGGCCTTGGATGTAGCTGTAGTCTTCCTTCCTGCATAGTCTTTATTGCGTCTTCCTGCTACGCCTGCTAGCTCTTGCTTTGTCTCTCCTTTTCTCTGCTTGTTCAGCTAACATTTTACGCCTTAGAGGCCTTCCAATCTCGTTCCAATATTTCCTTTACTCTGGATCTCCATCTTGCTTTTTATCCCACCTTGGTATCTTGTTCTCCTCAGCTTCTATTGGCGTTTGATCATTTGGAGGAGGCCTTTCAAACTTTCTTCGACCAAGAACTGCTGCTCTCTCTCTCTGATCTTCTTGAACTTCTCTCTTCTCTTCTCTTTCTTTAAGAAATCTTCCAATTCAATGACTCTGAACTTTGTCTGCCAGTATCTACCAGAATTTATATCTTTCGCGAAGCATAAGTTCACCATTTTCTGGTATTGTTGCGCTTGAGCTCTGTCTGGCCCATTTTACACAATCTTGTTAAAGAATAAACAGTCGATGTCTTCCTTCGAACAATTCACCAACCACATAGGATCTAACACATTAATCCTCCTGGTTTCACCTGTCGTCTTATCAAAAAGTGAGATTACTGCTTCCGCTGTGCTTTGGTTGTATAACCAACCTTGAAAGTCTTCATGGAAGTCTTGTTCCATTGCACGTAGCGGCATATTCTTTAAACATCTGGGAGGCTTTATCTTTAGTGTAATATCTTTTTCACCAGTGATTGGATCAAGCTTTTCAACTAGTTTTGGAAAATGCGGCTTCCAATCAAGAAATTTGTTCTTTGCTTGGAGCTTGATGTAGTTCCACAATTTCTGGTCATGCATCTTCACATCTAGACCATAGTAGAACTGTTTGATGTTCTTTGTTTGCACGAGCTCCTCCACATCCCACCATGGGAGTGTTTTAATATCAGACAAGAATTCAAAGTACTAAACCCCATCCTCCCTTCTGATTGCATACACTTGCAGATCTTCAAGATAACCCCATGAAAGAATATCACCCAGAGATTTATCTGGATGATCCGTAAAATGTTAAAGTGGCTACTTGTACTTTCTCTCCTTAGGCATCACTTTAAACCAATTCTTTCTGCCTTCCAATAACTCATCCTGTGGAATAACATCAGGAATACCTTCAGTGCTTATCCTTTCCACCACTTTCCTCCTAACCTCATCTTTATTGTGTGTCTTGAACATTTCAGCGAAGGTAGGAGAGGTATCATCAACACCCGAATAGTGAAAGGGTGTGTCTTCATCGGATATATTAGATCCTTCTTCAATAATAACATCTTTGAAGTTATCTGCTTCGTTGGCAAAATTGAAAGTATATTCTCTTTCGGGCGATGGAGGAATATCATCTTCAATATCAAACTTTAAATTCCCATCTTCCATCCCCAATTCTTCTAACATCGACTCTCTCATCCTAGGCTCCTCTAATTCCCCCTCAAATGATGAATGCAAGTAAATAACTTGTTGTTCATTCAGTTGATCATTTAGAAAATATTCAAGAGTTTGTTGAACAAATGGCTTTACAACTAGCAATCCAGTTGCCCCTTGATCATCATCATCATCATCTTTATCATTGTTGGGATCATAGTTGTCAATATCATCAAACAACTGCTCCAACTCCTCATCCTTTAACTTTTCCTCTTCCTCTTCATGACATTTCTCAATGATTTTCCTTCTATCAAGCTTTATTTCCTCTGGTGTAACATCAATCACATCACTAAAAGCTACCATAGCAAGTGGATTTGATTCTATAGAACCTTTAGCTTAAGATTGATCAGGTTGGCTTGATGATCCAAGAATTTCCTCTTTGTCTATCACCAACCCTTTCTTCTTTTGAGTTGCTTCTTCAGCCAACTCCTTTTCTCTTTCAGCTCTTCTTGCCTCGACCCTTTATATTTCAATCTCATTATACACAGCTTGGACATTGAATCCAAGCTTGTGTTCAATCACAGTTTACAGCATGTTCAACTGTTCGTCTTTTACAGCTTTTTCGGCCCTTAGAGCTTCTATCTCTTGCCTCAATACCTTGTTCTCATTTTATGATGTCTCATGTAGTTCACCTATCATTTCATGCAGTGTCTTGTTTGTTTCATTTAAAAACTCATACTTCTTATTCACTTCATCAAACTCTTCGGTGATTCTGTCAATGACTTTAGCATTATCTCCAAGGTCATCAGTCAATTCATCAATTCTATCAGCATGATCATTCACCGCTTTCTTCAATTCTGCATTCTCTGCTTTCACTGCCTTAAGCTTTTCTTTCAATTCATCACGTTCAGCTTCAGCTTTAGCTTTTGCCTTTTCCAACAAGCTAACTTTCTTTGTTAACACATTGACCTTTCTTTCATTGAAGATATCGAAATCACCTTCTGGAAGATCATCTGGATATTCACCTTGAACTCTTGGAAATCCATTACTTGAGCTTGAAGTAGTGTGTTTCTTTGGTTGTGACAGATCAATAGGATCATCATGAATGTGAATAGTTGGAATGATTGGTGGTGGTGGTGGTGGTGTAGATTGTCTTTCACCAATAAACTCCACCTCTTCTTCTTGAATATCAATCTTTTCAACTCTCTCATACTCCGGACTTTCAGGTGCCTTTTTCTTTTTAACTTCAGGGACTTGAACTTCAGGAACTTCAACATTTTGAACTTTCTCAAACTTTGGAACACTTGTAGTTTCATCATGCTTTTCAGCTTCCGAAGCTTTAATACTTTCAACCTCAGGAACTTGAACACTTTGAACTTCAACCTCTGGAGCTTTTACACTTTCTACTTCAGGCATTTGAACATCTTGAACTTCAGGTACTGTTGCTGCTCCCTTTCTTGCTCTAACACTCCTAGGAATAACACTTGTAGGATGTGCTTTGCGCTTTTGAATAACTTTCTTCTTTTTCTCTTGTGGTGTTGGAACATAAGTTGAATCTTCTTCATCAAAATCCTTCCTTTTCTTGGGAGTACCTTTGAACTTTTGTTTTCCAGATACATATGATGTAGGTGCAGTCTTTGTTGGATCATCACTTTCTATTGCACTTGAATCTGACTCCTTAACACCTTCAACTTCTTTTTCTTTAACACCTCCAACTTCAACATTCTTTGCATAAGTTTCAGCTTCCTTTTCAGCATCTTTCGCAGCTTTAGCAGCTTTAGCATCCTCATTTTGTTTTACGAAATTATCAAGTGTTATTTTCATTAAATCAACACCTTGCTAAATTAAATATGTAGGAGGAATCACAGTTTCATCTATCAGCTTCGGTTGAGACTTCTTCTTTGCTGGCTCTGCAAAACAAACATCAACAATTTTAGAATACTATTCACAAGAATAGTCTACCAACCTCTTTTGTGATTCCTGCTTTCCAATTTTACCCTTAATAACAATTTTCGGTGTAGCCACTTTAGGTGAAACCTTTGGAGTCCTTTTCCTTTTCCTTTCATCCTTCTCGAACCAAAACCTTAACTTTTTCTCCACCATCTCACTTAAACGTTCACTTTCGTCCTCAGAATTACTTTCCTCGTGTCCCCAGTGATCATTTTCAGGTGCCATATAGTTTGGCTTTTCAATCTTTCCAATCATTCTTTTCACTCTTGGCACCTGATCAGTAGACAATCCTTTATATTTATTTTAACCTATTCAAGGTTGCACTACTCATGTGTTGTAACTTCAGATCATCTGCTGGATCTTTTGGTAGGTTTGGCACTTGATCGTCCAACAGCATTTGAATAAACCTTAGGTACTTAATGTATTTCTCTCCTTTGATGTTGTCAATCACGTGATTAAAGATCACCTATGAAATGTTGTAAAGCCTATTCAACACCAAACATGTAATAATGTTCATTATGTACTCTGATGTTTCATCATAAGCTCCCTTTCTATGTGACAATGCATGTACAACACATTGTACCGTGAATTTATATGGTCTACAGAATCTAGACTTAAGGTATTTGTCATTCACATGACACGTGTATCCCTTTCTGAACCACAATCCTTTGTTCAACCACTCTGGAATAATGATTGGATTGTCATCACTATCTTTCAAATCCAATACCCTTCTCACATCCACCACTGTAAACTTAACTTCTACATCTATGTCCTGATCATTCTCATCTTTCAACCTAACTGCATAATATATCGTCTTTTCTTGTTCATCATATCTTACAGACTTCCAGAACATCCTTACGTGCGATTCATAGCATTTATGTTTTTCCATCAAAGCCTTAGCAATTCTACTTACTTTTAAAAATGGCACAACTACTTTGAATGGTTCCATATTTGGATAGCTCTCATCCAAAATACAGTAAATGTTGTGATTTGCATGCCAATCAGTTGCTCTTGCCTGCAAAAATATCAACGTTAGAATCTGCACACATATCGAGACAAAACAGTGAAAAGTTTCAAAAATGTCAAAAACTTTTCTAACACTTTAGCACTATCACTCTATACAGTACTGACTGATCAGATGGTCATCCAATCGGATGAGTTTAAACATTTAAAGCTTACATCCTTCAAGATCAGTGTCATGGATCGGATGGTCATCCGATCGGATGATCATTTGTTAAAAACATTTAAGTCAAAGAATGAAACAATCATAGAATGCATTGGATCAGATGGCCCTCCGATTGGATGGTCATCCGATCGGTTTCTCATTCATTCCAAGTGTGATGAAATAGTTAAGCACATACAAACAAATGAGTGTGTTTTGGATCCGATGGCCCTCTGATCGGGTGGTCATCCGATCGGATTGTCATTCAATTGAAAACATTATTACCAGATGAATCATGATGATCAGATATGCAAAATGATGAATATTATATCAACAACACTCAAATAATTACAATCACTTAGAAAAATATTCAAACATAGAAGTGCCATGGATCGGATGGCCCTCCAATCGGATGGTCATTCGTTCCAAGTGACCATGAAAAACAGTTTGAATACAAACATGAAGATCAAATATTTTCTAACATTTTCACAAAATTGATCAAAATTTCTCTTAAAGAATCAGCCGACTAACAAAACCCTATGTTCAGATTTTCTCAAAACTTAATAGATTGGGTTTAATTTGGCATTTTGTACCTCGGCAGCCGACACCTATGAAACATCCTTTGATCAAATTGGCTTGGTAAACCTATAGATCTAAGGCCAATGAACACTAATCTAATTTCAAATCATACAAACAAGGCCTAAGCAATCCTAGATCTAAGGTTCTTCAAAACAGTCACCGCCGACACCTTTTAAACATCAAATACATAAAATAGAACGGTTAAAATCAAGAATCTTACCTTTCCCATAGTGAGTGATGTGTGAACCAACAATCCTATGTATGTAGAATGGCAAGAATGAGTGCAAAGATCAAAGATGGTTGAGAGAAAATGTGAAAGTGACGGACGGCAGTTCGATCGACTGAGGTTGACCAGGACCGTTGACCCATATAAAGGGTTGACCCAAAGGGATGGTCATCCAATCGAAGGATCCTCCGATCGGATGGTCCTCCGATCCATCCATCATTTTTTTCAAAAAATTTTTTAACTTTTTCAATTTTTTTTTTAATTTTATCTGGTTTGGTCAGTCTTTAGGTATCCACTCAAGTATCTAAGTCCAACTTAATGACCTTGGTTGACCCGAAACGAAACAAACTGACATTTTTCTCAAGCTTTTCAACACTTTTTTCTGAAAAATGTACAAGTATCAAGTTAATGAACTTGTTTATACGTTGAAAATATCAAACATTCAAGATTAGCTCCCAACCTAGTTTTTCATCTAGAAACTTCCTGCTTTGCTTCACTTCTGAGATTCTGAAGATCGGCTTTCCACCTTGGTTTGTCGTAAACTAAAGTAGAAGATAAAATCTTTTTGGGATTTTAAGAAAGTTTATGCTAAAATACACTAAAATCTTTTTGGTTTTTAAGCTAAACTGAAATGAAATGCTGTAAAGTAAACAGTAAAGTATTTACAAACATATTTTTATGAGTCGTGTTAGAGGATCATATCAGCTGCCGACTTGTCACAGGTACCGTTGAGCTTAATTTCACACTAAGTTTCAAATAGTTCACCTAGATTGTCGATATACTGATCCTTTTAAATTCTTACACAGACTTCAACTTATTCAGGATACGATTTAAGTGTTTTATGTACTTAACTTATATGCGTGTCCCACCTCAGAATATACTCTCGTATCCAGATCTCTATATGCAGGCTTACAGGTGAACATACTCAGATGATATCTGTAATAGGTGAACATTTGGGCCTCATTGCTGGTTTTAAACTTCACGAGTCTGGTCAGGCCTTAACAGTCTCCCATGTTTCGTCCTGATGCTTCCGGGGTTTTTAAGGAGTCTGTTCAGCAGATGGAGAGGTTGACTTACCCATATGTAAGTCAAGTTTCAACTTTTTTTTTTTGGTAAGCATCTTTCCGTCTTACAGGAGTTGAAGCCGGCTGGGCTAAATGAGAAGGTTTGTGCTGAAGTGCTTGATTCCCTGTCCAAGAAGTGTTCTCGTTCAGTAGATAGTTAGGAAACCTTTTCAGAAGATGCTGATGTTTCCAAGGAAGCAAGCCTCGAAGGTTCAGCGGTTGGAGGTGATGGTGGTCCAAAATCCAAGAAGGCAAAGAAGGCCAAAAAAGGTAAGGGTGGCAGTTCTGGGGCTTCTAAGCCTCTTGTTGATGTTTGAACAGTATTCGTAGCTTTCTTAGCACCTTAAAACAATTTGATGGTTTGTTTGTCTTTTAAAACAATTTAGGTTTTGTAGAAACCCCTGAGGTTTCTGTTGATGGTTGTTAGCCCTAGTGGCTGCTTGAACAATTTCTATGTTTACAAACCGTTAAGGTTTGGTTGTGACTTGTTTAAACATTGTGTATGTTTTGGGTGCCTTTAAGGCTCCTTATGTTATGTTATTAACTTTCTACTACTTGTCTTTTGATTTTTTATATTGTTGCATGTTTTTGTATGGCAGCTTTGTTAGATACTTGTAGCTTGAAGCCTTCGAGGCTTCTGGTTGTTGCTTGATCTTTGTGACTTGGTGCTTTGCTTTGTATTTTTGAGTTGCATACAACCTTTTATTGTTGTGTTGTTTTGCCCCTTCAATTGTTTATGGAATTGTCTTTGTTGGTTTTGTGTTGTCTTTATGTTTTTTATACCTTGAAGGGTTCAGTGCTGCAGTCACTTAGCCTTGGTATTTTTAACAAGAAGACATAGCACCTATCCTATCTATCATTTTCCTTGGTTTGATTTTGGTTCGTAAGCCTGTTGACTACGATTTGTTTTCTAGAAAATTTTCTAAGGTTTAAGGAACATTTGGTGAAGGCTGTTCAGACCCGTCTATGAGACAAGTTTGTTTTTTGAAAATTTTAGAAGTCTCATGGAGTTGTATTGATTTAGGAACTCACCCCTTATATAGGTTCATTCAACCCTTGAACCTATTGAGTGATGTGGCCTGGGAGCTCATCCCCTTACATGGCCCTTGCCATGGAGTTTTTTGCTAGGTTCTCAACCTGATTTTAGGATCGAAAGACAAATTTGATAAAACTTCATCATTCATTCAAGAGATATTGTTGTTTACAAAAAGGGGGTATGGGACAACTCTTGAAATACAAACTAAACTTTCTTGATCAGACATGGAACCTTTTAAGGGTCTTGCCATTCCAGTGTCTGGGAAGCTTTTTACCCTCCACTTCGGCCAGTTTATAGGATCCACCTTTGTGAGCTTCAAGGATTATGTATGGCCCTTCCCACTTTGGGCCAAGTTTTCCTTGGTTCTCTTTTTTGCTAACCTCATTGTTTCAAAGTACGAGGTCTCCTGGCATGAAGCGTTCATGCTTGACTCTTGTGTTTTAATAAGCTTCCATTTTTTTTTGTACTTGGCTTCTTGAATAGCAGCTTGGTCGCGTGTTTCTTCGAGGAGTTGCAAGTTCAACATGGTCTCTTTGTTGTTTGCTTCGAGGTCCATGTTGAGTGTTCTTTGAGTCACAACTCCTATTTCAGCTGGAATCACAACTTCTGCTCTGAACACCAAGCTGTAAGGTGTTCTTTTGTGGCTTGTTTTTCCGTTGTTCGTATAGCCCATAGAATGTTTGGTAACTCTTCGAGCCAATTGTTTTCATGCCTTCCCAATCGGGTCTTGATTCCTTCAACAATGCTCCGATTCATTCTTTCAACTTGGCCATTGGATTGTGGGTATGTAACTGAGATGAATACTTGAGTTATTCTGAATTCCTTGCACCAAGTGCTAAAAGGCTTCTCAGCAAATTGCTTCCCATTGTCCATGACCAACACTCCCGACAGCCCGAAGCGACAAATGATGTTTTCCCACACGAAGTCAATGACTTGTTTGCCCGAGATTTTTGTAAGTGGTTTGACTTCAGGCCACTTGGTAAAGTAATCTATGGCTACCAACAAAAATTTTACTCCACCCTTGGCTGGTGGGAATGGACCAACAATATCCATTCCCCATTTGTGAAATGGCCAGGCTGAAGATATTGAGACGAGATCACGTTTGGGGCTCTTGGGCACCGGTGCATGTATTTGACAAGCTTCACTTTTTCTTAGTTGTTCGGTGGTGTCTCGGTGTATGGAAGGCCAAAAATACCCGAGGTTCATTATCTTAGCAACCACCGTCCTTGCTCCAAAATGAGCTCCACATATCCCCTCATGAACCTATTTGATCAGGTACTGGCTTTGTTCCAGACCAACACATCTCAGTAATCATGCAAGGTAACCTTTTTTGTACAGGATTTGTAACACCTCGAAAATTCACGTCCTATAATGAGTTGACACGTGTCATAGGCTTGAACGTGTGAAAGAATGTTATAGAAGGACTAAAGTTGACAAACATGGAAAGTATGTGATTATACAGGTTCTAAATGTCAACAGTGAATAAATATATTGTACATTAACCCTACATGATGCTCATACCGTCAAACGAATAAATCATGGATCATACGAAGCTAAATATGAAAGAAAGTGAGAGATTACAAACTACAGGGATTAAATGTGTCAACATGTTTAAGTTATACCTCTGAGTGACCTTTAAGCAGACCCGAAGCTTTATAACGGTAAATTATGCTAACTAGAATGCACGATATAAATTTCATAAAGTTTCATTATCGTATGAGAAAGTTATGATCAAATTCGTATGCGAGGGGTTAAAAGCGTCAACGTTGAAAGTTATGACTTTTCGGGTAACAATAAAGTTAACCGAGGTCTTAACAAAGTGGGTATATATCTTGAAGCCCTTATGTGTCAATTTAGAGGGTTCAAAGTGCAAAATATAAGTTAGTTGACCTTTCGAAAGGCCAAGGGACAATATGCAAAAGCTTGAAAATGTTTAATCTGACCTTCGCTCTCAAGCGGGCCGCGTAAAGGTTAATAAGACTTTACGCGGGCCGCGTACGATGCCCAGTATCAGAAATTTTGGAACAGCAGCCTGTTTTCACGCATATCCGACTTTAATCAGATATTTTCACTATATGGGCGACCCCTAAACAGTCCTAGTCACTTAGGGACATCTGTTGATGATCCATGGCCAGTGGTAGCATGATTTGTCAATGATCTATGAGCTCAAATCCACTATAAAAGGCCATGATGTTGCAACCATTTTTCTCACACCTTCCATCTGCACTTTGGAACATTTCTGGAGCTCAAGACTTCTCTCTAAGCTTCACAAATCGTGCATAGGACTTCAGTAAGTTTGCTTAACCTTTCTTAGTTAAGTTTTTGCTTAGTTTTAGCTTAAAAGTCAAACCGTCGTAATTAACGGTTGACTTAGCGATTAATCATTGATGGTTCAGTGATTAGTCGAATTGAAAGTAGTTATAAGTTGGTAATTATGTGGGTAATAAACCCTTAAAAGGGTTCCCCCTAATTCCTACTCTAACTAGGTCTAATGTCGGGTCAAACTTGTTATTAAAAAGTCAACAGGATGCTAAATTTCAAGTTAATACATAAATAGCAATGTAGAACACATACAACCTGTTTGATCATTAATATAACTTGGTAATTAGTGTAAGAACATGTCTAAACATGTTCAACCCGATAATTTTATGTTTAGACCCGGTTCGGAACCGAAAGTCGCAAAGCTTTAACTTTTGCTTTGACTTCAGTTCTGACCCGTTTTGGTATGTTTTAGAAATACCTTAGAGCTTTAATTGGACCAGGTTACATGCTAGTATAACCCTTTGTGATTATACACCTTGGTTCATTAATTAACCAATTAATATGCATGATTCCGTTAATTGCTCATATGTTGACCATTATGCCCTTTTAACCTTAAAACGTAATTTTTGGAAATGTAATAGAGTAGAAACTTTAATTACTGATATATAAACTTGCACCCAAAATTTGACATCAGTTGGAGGAGTAGATTGAGAGTTATGCTCATTAGCGTAATTAGAAAGCTTATTAGCGATTAAACGACATAATTAGCGTTTAGCCTATTTAAGCCTACTTTTTGATATCAAAATTATTACCCACTGATGTAATATATTATTTGGGGATTTTTGAAGATTTTTAATTAATTTTAGGCTGAGCATAACTTATAGTCATAGGCTTAATCCGGTAATTGTCGGTTTTGCCCTTACGGGCTATAAAATGAGTTTTACATATCTAATCAACTCCAAACCTTTTGCTACTGATTACATATGGTAAATAAATTATTAAAAGCCTTCTGGAATAATAAAAATATCAGCTTTATGTATAGAACCCGAAAATGGCTTCTAATCGCCTTTTTAAGCGTTTTTAACGCATAGTATGTACTAGAACTATTTTAAACATACAAATGTTGATACCTACTGATATTTTAGGTAAATTATGATATTTTAACAGTAGGCAAAAGTTGTTTAACTCAGACTTCAGTTTTGAGCTTTTCGGCTTATGTGAAATTACCAAAATGCCCCTACGGTGCATAGTTTGGTTATAATTGATAAATTTCACATATATACTCTACCCTTCTGTTATAACTTATTAAATTGAGTATTTTTGCTGATTATATCAGACCTGTAACTCAGGTAAATACTTAAACTCTTTTATAATCTTTTAAATGACCAAACTACCCCTACGGGGCATAGTTTGTGTTTAAATTCGTTTCGGGCATAATAAAAGACATCTTACTGATGTCACAACATATTTGAGACATATTAACTTAGGAAACCTGTATATGGCTCTTACAGATACCCGTTACGCTTATTACGCGTTCGGTTCGGTTTATGTAACTAGTTTACATAAATTAGCCGAAACGGGTCAAACCTTATCGGTTTTATCTCAAAAATCCATAATGTGTATGAAATACCCATATTAAGCAAGTCTTCAAACTTGTCGGGTCTAAATCACATTCTATCCGGTCTTCGCTTAATCATGCGTACGAACCGTATCTTTAAAACTAACCGGTCTAAGCTTAAGCTTAACTAAAGACCCGTTACGATTCTAATAGGTTATTATAAACCTTTGTTCCAGAATAGGAGACCAGTAAAAGCTACTTGCATTTTCTTATTGTGATTATTACTTTGCTCAGGTAAATACTTTTAACTTATTTTCCCTATACGGGCTTGGGTTACGGTATTTAATATACCGCTTGGTCGGGCATTAAATCTTCCATCGTTTGGTGGTTAATTGAATAATTTGATCGGCCCGTTTAAATTGTTTTGTTTACTTAAAGCATTTGGGGGGTTAATGACCATGTCCCGGATATCCTTGGCATCATTTTACGAAATGGCCACGACCTAAGCGCGGAGTGTAGGCGTACACTCGTCAGTGCATAAATAGTTGATGTGGTGTGTCTATTGATCTTTAACCCGGCACGCTCTGGGCTACTGAACGCATAAGGAACATGTAATTCTTTTACAAGATTATATATTTAAATAATTATCCCAAGTTATAAAATGTTTATGCCACATGCATCCAAATCAATTTTTAATCATTTTCCAAAATGAGTCAGTTGATTGTATTTACCAGTGTAAACTGACGTATTTTCCCAAAAAGATTAAATGCAGGTACTAAGCGTAATAGGCTGGATTTGCTCCTTAGCATCAATAATGAGTCTCGCAAGCTTAAGATGCCTAACGTCTGTTGAACTACTGTTTCCTATTTATTTATGATCCTTCTGTGGACAAACTTTCAACTGTTGTGATACACGATATTACAATATTATTAAAGTTGAAATATATCTTTCATTTGCTTCCGCTGTGCATTTAAATGTTGTGTTGTTTGACTATTATGTTGCCAACCACGTCACGATACTCCCCTACCGGGCCCACCGGTGACACGTGGAATTCCGGGGTGTGACAGGTTGGTATCAGAGCCAACATTGAGTGAATTAAACACTAGCCTTTTGTGTTTAATCTCAATGACACAATTGCACATTTCTAAACTTTCAAGTCTAGACAAATAACATAGGACAAATTCCACTTTGTTTTGTTTTGTCCTTTATTTTATATATATTCTTGTCGTTATCTTATGTTGTATTGACAGGATTAATTATGCCGCCAAGATTCTTTCGACGAAGAGGACGAGGAAAGGGGCCAATCACCGCCCCCAATGACGACGAGGCAGGACCTTCGCATATGCGAGCTCCTTCTACCACCGAGAGTGACGATCCTTGACAGAACCGGAGGAACCTTTTTGAGCTGGCTAGACGGTCGGTTTCGCACAGTTCGACGCCTTCTGTTCATAACTCTTATGGGCCACATTCGGAAAATGAGCCCAATAACCCTCAACCTTCCTACATACCTTTACAGCAATCTTTATCGCACCACTCCTTTGGTGACCCTACACCTGTTTTTAGGGGCCGGTTTAACCTGGCAAATTATATACAAGAACCAGTGGGTTTTAACCCATTGGGACCGGAGGATCACTTCTCGGGAGGCAACGCTATGGACATGGACGAGGACATCGATCCCGTCGAGCCCGCAACCGGAACACCGAACCATCTTATCGAGGTCTTCGATGGTTCGTCTTTTCACGGATCACCCTATCTTGGTCCGGATAGTTACCTGGCACGATTTAACCAGTGCGAGTGGTACTTTACACCCCCGCGTCAGTGGTTGCCTCACCAGCAGTAGCAGCAGCAACAGGATCCCTCTAAGGATTCACGATTCGTGGCAGTCACGCCACCGCCTCCACCGCCACCAGTTCAACCGGCACCTCCACAACCACAACCGCCAAGGCATAGGAAAGCCGGAGCACGTATGTCTGCACGAGGAGGGGACTTTCACTTTAGCTTTCCTCGACAATCAAGTGGCAGTCATTATCCGCCACTTCAAGAAGATCCACAAATGGGTAGACCTTCACACCCAGTTGCACCGCAACCACCACCGATGGGTTTTGATAACCCGATTCCTGCCTACACGGGTTCAATGGCGTACAACCCGTTTGAGCAGCCGGCTCACACCAACTATGGTTACGCTGAAGCCGACCCGTACTTGGTAGCATCCAACTATAACACCCTTCATTAGGAAGGACAGTATGGAGCTCCTTGGAGAGTAGGTTACCCAACTCATGGGTACCAAATACCTACTAGACCTATTATTCGACAACAATCGCAGCCGCCAAGGTTCTCCCCACCGGAGCGTGAAGAAATTCTGCAAAGGTTGGACCAATTCGAGCGAGACTTTCACCGGGAACGCAGGGAGTGACAAACTTTCTTCCAAGGATTGACAAGCCTAATAAAAGGGAAGAGCAAGAAGGACCATTGAATCCTTCCACTGTTGTTGTAAATTTTCCTTGTACCAGTTGAGCCCCTGCGTGGGCATATCTTGCTGTATTGACCCCTGCGTGGGTATGTATGTATGTTTGTTTGTTTTGACCCCTGCGTGGGTCTATCTTTCTGTTAACCCATACGAGGGTATATTGTATGTTTAAGTCCCTGCGTGGACTATTATTCTAGTTTGACCCCTGCGTGGGTATGTTTGTTGCTTGACCCCTGCGTGGGTAACTTGTTTATTAAAAAGACCCGTTTAGGGCGACGTGTAACTTATTATTAATTAATGGAATGTTTAATTTATAAATTTCATTTTTGCCATTATGTGCATAAATAAATTATATATGAAATAAATAAATCAAAATCATTCCTTTTAAAAATATATATGCCTATTTAAATATTAACTAAGGATATTAAAGGTATACCCTAGCCGGCATGTCATTTTAAGACCTGGCCTAGATGGTGAAACCTGTTAAAAAGATTCAAATCCAGTTAACATCTGAAAACATGTTAACGCTCCTGGCAGATGTGATTCGTTAAAATCACACACGTCATTATTATATAAGGATCTTTTCAAAGATTCCAAACCCAACTAAATGATCTCTGAATCATGGGTTAAATCATCAATTAAGATGATCATATTTCGACCATACGTGGTAATATGGTGGCTACATGCCCTGCTCATTTCCATATGAGCCAAAAGACAGTGGTAGCTATGACTCCCTGTCAGAAAAAGGTAATGAACTATGTTCAAACCTTCATGCCTCGATTCTCTGAAATCATGGCTTATAATTTAAATGTCATTGTGACTAGGCCTTATGTGCTATTAATAAAACTATTATTGTTTTATAATTAGGATAAGTTATATTAAAATCCTAAATAAATATGATTAATAAATTAACCCAATATGGTCTCTGTTTACCATGGTTAATGAATTACCCTAAGGGGCAATTCCATAATAAACTCCCAAATAAACTATTGTCCTTGTTTTATGTAACAGCTCATACTTAAATGGCTGACTCGGACGAAATTAATAGTCAACCAGTGGAGAATAATGATAACGCCTGAATTAATTGAACGGGTGCTGAACTGAAAGCGTTAGTAGACGACGCAGTTACAAAGGCTTTAGAGCGGCAGTACGAAGAGTATAGTGGGACTCGGAGTAGGACCCTATCTACACCGCATTCGAAGCCACCTCCCAAGAAGGAGGAACCCAAGAAAGATGATGATAGACTCTCCTCAAACCACCACAGTGCTCCATCTCAGCAGATAGTACTAAATCAAGAACCCCGTAGCAAGGGTTGCTCCTATAAATACTTTGTCTCATGCAAACCCAGGGATTTCACTGGGGAGAAAGGAGCCATTGACTGCATGACGTGGTTAGATGAGATGGACACGGTAGTGGATATCAGCGGATGCGCTGAGAGGGATATAGTCAAGTTTGTGTCTCAATCCTTTAAAGGCGAGGCCTTAGCCTGGTGGAGATCACTGATTCAAGCCACCGGGAAAATCTCATTGTACAACATGTCATGGGAGCAATTTGTTGCCCTTATCAGGGAAAATTACTGCCCTCAGCTTGAGGTGGAGAAGATAGAGTCTGATTTTCTATCGTTGGTAATGACAAACCTTGACTGTCAAGCTTACCTCACGAGCTTCAACACAATGTCCCGGTTGGTTCCGTATCTGGTGACCCCGGAACCAAAAAGAATAGCTCGTTTTATCGGTGGTTTAGCCCCCGAGATAAAGGCAAGCGTGAAGGCCTCTCGGCCAGCTACTTTTAGATATGTAGCTGACATATCTTTGTCCCTCACTTTGGATGCGGTTAGACAAAGATCGCTGAGGAACAAAGATGCTGAGAAGAGAAAACGTGAAGATGATAACTCACGGAGGTCAAACAAAAAGCACCGAGGAAACGGTGACAACAAGAAGAGGTCTGAGTCAAGGAAAGATGGGCATCAGTCTGGTGAGAAGCCCAAGTGCAAGATTTGCAAGAAACAGCACTTTGGAAAGTGCAGGCTTAAATCGAACTCGCAAACTCAGTCATGAACTTTTGCTTGCGGGATATGCAAGTCCAAGGACCACAAGACCTTAGACTGCAAAAAGCTAAAGGATGCAACATGCTACAGTTGCAACGAGAAGGGGCACATTAAAACTAACTGCCCTAAATACGCCAAGAAGCCTGATGAGGCCAAGAAGACCAATGCGAGAGTCTTCAGAATGGACGCAAAGGAAGCAGTCCAGGATGACAATGTGATAACAGGTACTTTCCTCATAAATAATGTCTATGTAAGAGTACTTTTTGATTCAGGCGCAGATAAATCATTTGTAGATAATAAATTTTGCAATTTGCTGAATTTACCGGTTAAAACCTTAAGCGTAAAGTATGGGGTGGAGTTAGCTGATGGCACCATAGAAACCGCCTCAACCATATTAGATGGATGTTTCATATCCATTAAGAACCACTCTTTTCCTTTGTCCCTACTTACTTTGAAGTTAGCCGGTTTTGACATCGTTTTAGGCATGGACTGGTTATCTCATAACCAGGTCCCAGATTGTCTGCAATAGAAAACAAGTGATGATCAAGACTCCATCTGGCGAATCAATTACCATTCAGGGAGATACCCGGTATGGATTTCCTGAGCAAGTGACTATGCTCAAGGCCTCAAAATGCTTGAAGAAGGGGGTTGTGTCATTTACATGGCACAAGTGACTTTTGATGAGCCGAAACCCAAGATTGAAGATGTCCCCGTCATTTCTGAATACCCTGAAGTTTTTCCTGAAGAACTACCTGGTTTACCACCAGATAGGCAAGTGGAATTCAGAATTGACATCATCCCCGGAGCAGCACCAGTTGCTAGAGCACCTTATCGGTTGGCACCAACGGAGATGAAAGAATTAAGGACACAGCTAGACGAATTGCTAGCCAAAGGTTTCATTAAACCTAGTTCGTCTCCATGGGGAGCGCCAGTCCTATTTGTCAAGAAGAAGGATGGATCGATGCATTTGTGCATCGATTACCGTGAGCTTAATAAGGTCACAATAAAGAATAGGTATCCTTTGCCCAGGATCGACGATTTGTTCGATCAGTTGCAAGGGGCAAGTTATTTCTCGAAGATTGACTTAAGGTCAGGTTACCACCAACTGAAGGTTAGAGATGAAGACGTACATAAAACTGCATTTAGGACTCGTTATGGTCATTACGAGTTCCTAGTGATGCCCTTTGGGCTCACTAATGCACCGGCCGCGTTCATGGATCTCATGAATCTCATTTGCAAGCCGTACTTAGATAAATTCGTCATCGTTTTCATCGACGACATTCTCATTTACTCTAAGAACCAAGCTGACCACGAGAAACACCTTCGCTGTATTCTTAAGCTTCTACATCAGGAGAAACTCTACGCCAAATTTTCCAAGTGTGAGTTTTGGCTCCGAGAAGTCCAATTCCTTGGACATGTGGTTAGTGAGCGTGGTATCCAAGTGGATCCCGCTAAGGTTGAAGTAGTTATGAACTGGCAAGAGCCAAAGACGCCTACAGAGATTCGTAGCTTCCTAGGCTTGGCAGGATATTATAGGCGTTTTATCGAAAATTTTTCAAGGATTGCTGCACCCCTAACTTCCTTGACTAGGAAAAAGGTTAAGTTCGACTGGGGACCAAAACAGAAAGAATCTTTTGATATTCTGAAGCAAAAGTTGAGCAACGCTCCTGTACTGACATTGCCTGAAGGTACCGAAGAATTCGTAGTGTACTGCGATACATCACATACTAGCATGGGGTGTGTGCTTATGCAGAAGGGCAAGGTTATTTCCTATGCATCACGTCAATTGAAGGTGCATGAAAAGAATTACACCACCCACGACTTGGAGTTAGGTGCCGTTGTATTTGCACTGAAGCTATGGAGGCACTATTTATATGGAATCAAGTGTGTGATCTATTCTGATCACAAGAGCCTCCAGCACTTGTTTAATCAGAAGGATTTAAACATGAGGCAGGGCCATTGGATGGAGACTTTGAATGATTATGATTGTGAAATCAGATACCATACCGGCAAGGCGAATGTAGTCGCTGATGCCTTGAGTCGAAAGGAAATGGTGAAACCCATCCGAATCAATGCCAAGAGTATTGAGATTAAGAACAGTTTAAATGAAAGGTTGTTGGCTGCACAGAGAGAAGCTGTGTTGGAAGCTAACTATCCTAACGAAAAGCTAGGGGTAACTGAGGAGCAGTTATCTCTTGGCAAGGACGGAATTCTAAGATTAAATGGAAGAATATGGGTTCCAATTTATGGAGGACCGCGAGATGTTATCCTCCAGGAAGCCCATAGTTCTAAATATTCCGTTCATCCTGGAGCTGATAAGATGTACCAGGATCTAAGGGCAAGCTATTAGTGGATAGGCTTGAAAAAGTCTGTAGCTGCCTATGTAGCTAAATGTTTGACTTGTGCGCAAGTCAAAGCAGAACATCAAAAGCCGTCAGGCTTGCTACAACAACCTGAACTTCCTATGTGGAAGTGGGAATTGGTAATTATGGATTTTATCACCAAGTTACCTAAGACAAGGAAAGGAAATGATACCATTTGGGTGATCGTAGACAGACTGACTAAGTCAGCACATTTCCTACCCATTAAGGAGACTTATAGCTCCGACATGTTAGCCCAACTGTACGTGGATAAGATTGTAGCCTTACATGGCATACCTGTGTCTATTATCTCTGACAGGGATACTAGATACACGTTACATTTTTGGAAAAGCTTCCAACAATTTTGGGCACGCGTTTGAATTTTAGTACGGCTTACCATCCTCAGACGGACGGCCAGAGTGAGCGTACTATTCAAACGTTGGAAGACATGCTACGTGCATGTGTGATCGATTTAGGTGGTAGTTGGGATAACCACCTGCCGTTAATCAAATTCTAATACAACAATAGCTACCACACCAGCATTATGGCTGCGCCTTTTGAGGCATTAAACGGTAGAAAGTGTAGAACGCCTGTTTGTTGGGCAGAAGTTGGAGATGTCCAATTATCAGGAACAGAGATAGTCTTTGAAACGACGGACAAGATTGTCCAGATTCATGACCGTCTCAAAGCTGCCCGAGATAGGCAGAAGAGTTACGCAGATCCAAAGCGTAAACCTATGAAATTTGAAGTTGGTGACAAAGTGTTGCTTAAAGTATCACCCTGGAAAGGAGTGATGCGATTTGGTAAGAAAGGCAAGCTAAGCCCGAGGTACATAGGACCTTTCGAGGTCATCGAACGTGTCGGGTCAGTTACCTATAAGTTAAACTTACCTGAAGAGCTCAGTGGTATTCATAATGTATTCCACATCTCCAATCTGAAGAAGTGTTTCGCTGATGAATCACTGGTCATACCACATACAGATGTGCATATAGATGAGAGCTTAAAATTTGTGGAAAAACCATTGTCGATTGAAGATCGACAGGTTAAGAAGCTTCGAAGGAAGCATGTGCCTATTGTAAAAGTAAAATGGGATGCCCGTAGAGGTCCCGAATACAGTTGGGAGGTTGAGTCCACGATGAAAGAAAAGTACCCTTATTTGTTTCAATAAATCTCGAGGTCGAGATTTCTTTTAAGGGGGTGAGGATGTAACACCTCGAAAATTCACGTCCTATAATGAGTTAACACGTGTCATAGGCTTGAACGTGTGAAAGAATGTTATAGAAGGACTAAAGTTGACAAACATGGAAAGTATGTGATTATACGGGTTCTAAATGTCAACAGTGAATAAATATATTGTACATTAACCCTACATGATGCTCATACCTTCAAACGAATAAATCATGGATCATACGAAGCTAAATATGAAAGAAAGTGAGAGATTACAAACTACAGGGATTAAATGTGTCAACATGTTTAAGTTATACCTCTGATTGACCTTTTAGCAGACCCGAAGCTTTGTAACGGTAAATTATGCTCACTAGAATGCACGATATAAATTTCATAAAGTTTCGTTATCGTATGAGAAAGTTATGATCAAATTCGTATGCGAGGAGTTAAAAGCGTCAACATTGAAAGTTATGACTTTTCGGGTAACAATAAAGTTAACCGAGGTCTTAACAAAGTGGGTATATATCTTGAAGCCCTTATGTTTCAATTTAGAGGGTTCAAAGTGCAAAATATAAGTTAGTTGACCTTTCGAAAGGCCAAGGGACAATATGCAAAAACTGGAAAATGTTTAATCTGACCTTCGCTCTCAGGCGGGCCGCGTAAAGGTTAATAAGACTTTACGCGGGCCGCGTATGATGCCCAGTATCAGAAAGTTTGGAACAGCAGGCTGTTTTCACGCATAACCGACTTTAATCAGATATTTTCACTATATGGGCGACCCCTAAACAGTCCTAGGCACTTAGGGACATCTGTTGATGATCCATGGCCAGTGGTAGCATGATTTGTCAATGATCTATGAGCTCAAATCCACTATAAAAGGCCATGATGTTGCAACCATTTTTCTCAAACCTTCCATTTGCACTTTGGAACATTTCTGGAGCTCAAGACTTCTCTCTAAGCTTCACAAATCGTGCATAGGACTTCAGTAAGTTTGCTTAACCTTCCTTAGTTAAGTTTTTGCTTAGTTTTAGCTTAAAAGTCAAACCGTCGTAATTAACGGTTGACTTAGCAAATAATCATTGATGGTTCAGTGATTAGTCGAATTGAAAGTAGTTATAAGTTGGTAATTATGTGGGTAATAAACCCTTAAAAGGGTTCCCCCTGATTCCCACTCTAACTAGGTCTAATGTCGGGTCAAACTTGTTATTAAAAAGTCAACAGGATGCTAAATTTCAAGTTAATACATAATTAGCAATGTAGAACACATACAACCTGTTTGATCATTAATATAACTTGGTAATTAGTGTAAGAACATGTCTAAACATGTTCAACCAGAAAATTTTATGTTTAGACCCGATTCGGAACCGAAAGTCGCAAAGCTTTGACTTTTGCTTTGACTTCAGTTCTGACCCATTTTGGTATGTTTTAGAAATACCTTAGAGCTTTAATTGGACCAGGTTACATGCTAGTATAACCCTCTGTGATTATACACCTTGGTTCATTAGTTAACCAATTAATATGCATGATTCTGTTAATTGCTCATATGTTGACCATTATGCCCTTTTAACCTTAAAATATGATTTTTGAAAATGTAAAAGAGTAGAAACTTTAATTACTGATATATAAACTTGCACCCAAAGTTTGACATCAGTTGGAGGTGTAGATTGAGAGTTATGCTCATTAGCGTAACTAGAAAGCTTATTAGCGATTAAACGACATAATTAGCGTTTAGTCTATTTAAGCCTATTTTTTTATATCAAAGTTATTACCCACTGATGTAATATATTATTTGGGGATTTTTGAAGATTTTTAATTAATTTTAGGCTGAGCATAACTTATAGTCATAGGCTTAATCCGGTAATTGTCGGTTTTGCCCTTACGGGCTATAAAATGAGTTTTACATATCTAATCAACTCCAAACCTTTTGCTACTGATTACATATGGTAAATAAATTATTAAAAGCCTTCTGGAATAATAAAAATATCAGCTTTATGTATAGAACCCGGAAATGGCTTCTAATCGCCTTTTTAAGCGTTTTTAACGCATAGTATGTACTAGAACTATTTTAAACATACAAAGGTTGATACCTACTGATATTTTAGGTAAATTATGATATTTTAACAGTAAGCAATGTTGTTTAACTCAGACTTCAGTTTTGAGCTTTTCGGCTTATGTGAAATTACCAAAATGCCCCTACGGTGCATAGTTTGGTTATAATTGATAAATTTCACATATATACTCTACCCTACTGTTATAACTTATTAAATTGAGTATTTTTGCTGATTATATCAGACCTGTAACTTAGGTAAATACTTAAACTCTTTTATAATCTTTTAAATGACCAAACTACCCCTACGGGGCATAGTTTGTGCTTAAATTCGTTTCGGGCATAATAAAAGACATCTTACTGATGTCACAACATATTTGAGACATATTAAGTTAGGAAACCTGTATATGGCTCTTACGGATACCCGTTACGCTTATTACGCGTTCGGTTCGGTTTATGTAACTAGTTTACATAAATTAGCCGAAACGGGTCAAACCTTATCGGTTTTATCTCAAAAATCCAGAATGTGTATGAAATACCCATATTAAGCAAGTCTTCAAACTTGTCGGGTCTAAATCACATTCTATCCGGTCTTCGCTTAATCATGCGTACGAACCGTATCTTTAAAACTAACCGGTCTAAGCTTAAGCTTAACTAAAGACCCGTTAGGATTCTAATAGGTTATTATAAACCTTTGTTCCAGAATAGGAGACCAGTAAAAGCTACTTGCATTTGCTTATTGTGATTATTACTTTGCTCAGGTAAATACTTTTAACTTATTTTCCCTATACGGGCTTGGGTTACGGTATTTAAAATACCGCTTGGTCGGGCATTAAATCTTCCATCGTTTGGTGGTTAATTGAATAATTTGATCGGCCTGTTTAAATTGTTTTGTTTACTTAAAGCCTTTGGGGGGTTAATGACCATGTCCCGGATATCCTTGGCATCATTTTACGAAATGGCCACGACCTAAGCGCGGAGTGTAGGCGTACACTCGTCAGTGCATAAATAGTAGATTTGGTGTGTCTATTGATCTTTAACCCGGCACGCTCCGGGCTACTGAACGCATAAGGAACATGTAATTCTTTTACAAGATTATATATTTAAATAATTATCCCAAGTTATAAAATGTTTATGCCACGTGCATCCAAATCAATTTTTAATCATTTTCCAAAATGAGTCAGTTGATTGTATTTACCTGTGTAAACTGACGTATTTTCCCAAAAAGATTAAATGCAGGTACTAAGCGTAATAGGCTGGATTTGCTCCTTAGCATAAATAATGAGTCTCGCAAGCTTAAGATGCCTAACGTCTGTTGAACTACTGTTTCCTATTTATTTATGATCCTTCTGTGGACAAACTTTCAACTGTTGTGATACACGATATTACAATATTATTAAAGTTGAAATATATCTTTCATTTGCTTCCGTTGTGCATTTAAATGTTGTGTTGTTTGACTATTTTGTTACCAACCACGTTACGATACTCCCCTACCGGACCCACCGGTGACACGTGGAATTCCGGGGTGTGACAGGTTGGTATCAGAGCCAACATTGAGTGAATTAAACACTAGCCTTTTGTGTTTAATCTCAATGACACAATTGCACATTTCTAAACTTTCGAGTCTAGACAAATAACATAGGACAAATTCCACTTTGTTTTGTTTTGTCCTTTATTTTATATATATTCTTGTCGTTATCTTATGTTGTATTGACAGAACCGGAGGAACCTTTTTGAGCCGGCTAGACAGTCGGTTTCGCACAGTTCGACGCCTCCTGTTCATAACTCTTATGGGCCACATTCGGAAAATGAGCCCAATAACCCTCAACCTTCCTACATACCTTTACAGCGATCTTTATCGCACCACTCCTTTGGTGACCCTACACCTGTTTTTAGGGGCCGGTTTAACCCGGTAAATTATATACAAGAACCAGTGGGTTTTAACCCATTGGGACCGGAGGATCACTTCTCGGGAGACAACGCTATGGACATGGACGAGGACACGGATCCCGTCAAGCCCGCAACCGGAACACCGTACTATCTTATCGAGGTCTCCGATGGTTCGTCTTTTCACGAATCACCCTATCATGGTCCGGATAGTTACCTGGCATGATTTAACCAGTGCGAGTGGTACTTTACACCCCCGCGTCAGTCGTCGCCTCACCAGCAGCAGCAGTAGCAACATGATCCCTCTGAGGATTCACGATTCGTGGCAATCACGCCACCGCCTCCACCGCCACCAGTTCAACCGGCACCACCGCAACCGCCAAGGCATAGGAGAACCGGAGCACGTATGTCTGCACGAGGAGGGGACTTTCACTTTAGCTCTCCTCGACAATCAAGTGGCAGTCATTATCCACCACTTCAAGAAGATCCACAAATGGGTGGACCTTCACACCCAGTTGCACCGCAACCACCACCGATGGGTTTTGATAACCCGATTCCTGCCTACACGGGTTCGATGGCGTACAACCCGTTTGAGCAGCCGGCTCACACCAACTATGGTTACGCTGAAGCCGACCCGTACTTGGTAGCATCCAACTATAACACCCTTCATCAGGAAGGACAGTATGGAGCTCCTTGGGGAGTAGGTTACCCAACTCATGGGTACCAAATACCTACTAAACCTATTATTCGACAACAATCGCAGCCGCCAAGGTTCTCCCCACCAGAGCGTGAAGAAATTCTGCAAAGGTTGGACCAAGTCGAGCGAGACTTTCACCGGGAACGCAGGGAGTGACAAACTTTCTTCCAAGGATTGTCAAGCCTAATAAAAGGGAAGAGCAAGAAGGACCATTGAATCCTTCCACTGTTGTTGTAAATTTTCCTTGTACCAGTTGAGCCCCTGCGTGGGCATATCTTACTGTATTGACCCCTGCGTGGGTATGTATGTATGTTTGTTTGTTTTGACCCCTGCGTGGGTCTATCTTTCTGTTAACCCCTACGAGGGTATATTGTATGTTTAAGTCCCTGCGTGGACTATTATTCTAGTTTGACCCCTGCGTGGGTATGTTTGTTGCTTGACCCCTGCGTGGGTAACTTTTTTATTAAAAAGACCCGTTTAGGGCGACGTGTAACTTATTATTAATTAATGGAATGTTTAATTTATAAATTTCATTTTTGCCATTATGTGCATAAATAAATTATATATGAAATAAATAAATCAAAATCATTCCTTTTAAAAATATATCTGCCTATTTAAATATTAACTAAGGATCTTAAAGGTATAACCTAGCCGGCATGTCATTTTAAGACCTGGCCAAGATGGTGAAACCTGTTAAAAAGATTCAAATCCAGTTAACATCTGAAAACATGTTAACGCTCCTGGCAGATGTGATTCGTTAAAATCACACACGTCATTATTATATAAGGATCTTTTCAAAGATTCCAAACCCAACTAAATGATCTCTGAATCATGGGTTAAATCATCAATTAAGATGATCATATTTTGACCATACGTGGTAATATGGTGCCTACGGGCCCTGCTCATTTCTATATGAGCCAAAAGACAGTGGTAGCTATGACTCCCTGTCAGAAAAAGGTAATGAACTATGTTCAAACCTTCATGCCTCGATTCTCTGAAATCATGGCTTATAATTTAAAATGTCATTGTGACTAGGCCTTATGTGCTATTAATAAAACTATTATTGTTTTATAATTAGGATAAGTTATATTAAAATCCTAAATAAATATGATTAATAAATTAACTCAATATGGTCTCTGTTTACCATGGTTAATGAATTACCCAAAGGGGCAATTCCATAATAAACTCCCAAATAAACTATTGTCCTTGTTTTATGTAACAGCTCATACTTAAATGGCTGACTCGGACGAAATTAATAGTCACCCAGTGGAGAATAATGATAATGCCCGAATTAATTTAACGGGTGCTGAACTGAAAGCGTTAGTAGACGACGCAGTTACAAAGGCTTTAGAGCGGCAGTACGAAGAGTATAGTGGGACTCGGAGTAAGACCCTGTCTACACCGCATTCGAAGCCACCTCCCAAGAAGGAGGAACCCAAGAAAGATGATGATAGACTCTCCTCAAACCACCACAGTGCTCCATCTCTGCAGATAGTACTAAATCAAGAACCCCGTAGCAAGGGTTGCTCCTATAAATACTTTGTCTCATGCAAACCCAGGGATTTCACTTGGGAGAAAGGAGCCATTGACTGCATGACATGGTTAGATGAGATGGACACGGTAGTGGATATCAGCGGATTTGCTGAGAGGGATATAGTCAAGTTTGTGTCTCAATCCTTTAAAGGCGAGGCCTTAGCCTGGTGGAGATCACTGATTCAAGCCACCAGGAAAATCTCATTGTATAACATGTCATGGGAGCAATTTGTTGCCCTTATCAGGGAAAATTACTGCCCTCAGCTTGAGGTAGAGAAGATAGAGTCTGATTTTCTATCATTGGTAATGACAAACCTTGACTGTCAAGCTTACCTCACGAGCTTCAACACAATGTCCCGGTTGGTTCCGTATCTGGTGACCCCGGAACCAAAAAGAATAGCTCGTTTTATCAGTGGTTTAGCCCCCGAGATAAAGGCAAGCATGAAGGCCTCTCGGCTAGCTACTTTTAGATCTGTAGCTGACATATCTTTGTCCCTCACTCTGGATGCGGTCAGACAAAGATCACTGAGGAACAAAGATGCTGAGAAGAGAAAACGTGAAGATGATAACTCACGGAGGTTAAACAAAAAGCACCGAGGAAACGGTGACAACAAGAAGGGGTCTGAGTCAAGGAAAGATGGGCCTCAGTCTGGTGAGAAGCCCAAGTGCAAGATTTGCAAGAAACAGCACTTTGGAAAGTGCAGGCTTGAATTGAACTCGCAAACTCAGTCACGAACTTTTGCTTGCGGGATATGCAAGTCCAAGGACCACAAGACCTTGCACTGCAAAAAGCTAAAGGATGCAACATGCTACAGTTGCAACGAGAAAGGGCACATTAAAACCAACTGCCCTAAATACGCCAAGAAGCCTGATGAGGCCAAGAAGACCAATGCGAGTGTCTTCAGAATGGACGCAAAGGAAGCAGTCCAGGATGAGAATGTGATAACAGGTACTTTCCTCATAAATGATGTCTATGCAAGAGTACTTTTTGATTCAGGCGCAGATAAATCATTTGTAGATAATAAATTTTGCAATTTGCGGAATTTACCTGTTAAAACCTTAAGCGTAATGTATGACGTGGAGTTAGCTGATGGCACCATAGAAACTGCCTCAACCATATTAGATGGATGTTTCATATCCATTAAGAACCACTCTTTTCCTTTGTCCCTACTTCCTTTGAAGTTAGCCGGTTTTGACATCGTTTTAAGCATGGACTGGTTATCTCATAACCAGGCCCAGATTGTCTGCAATAGAAAACAAGTGATGATCAAGACTCCATCTGGCGAATCAATTACCATTCAGGGAGATACCCGGTATGGATTGTCTGAGCAAGTGACTATACTCAAGGCCTCAAAGTGCTTGAAGAAGGGTTGTGTCATTTACATGGCACAAGTGACTTTTGATGAGCCAAAACCCAAGATTGAAGATGTCCCCGTCATTTCTGAATACCCTGAAGTTTTTCCTGATGAACTACCTGGTTTACCACCAGATAGGCAAGTGGAATTCAGAATTGACATCATCCCCAGAGCAGCACCAGTTGCAAGAGCACCTAATCGGTTGGCACCAACGGAGATGAAAGAATTAAGGACACAGCTAGACGAATTGCTAGCCAAAGGTTTCATTAAACCTAGTTTGTCTCCATGGGGAGCGCCAGTCCTATTTGTCAAGAAAAAGGATGGATCGATGCGTCTGTGCATCGATTACCGTGAGCTTAATAAGGTCACAATAAAGAATAGGTATCCTTTGCCCAGGATCGACGATTTGTTCGATCAGTTGCAAGGGGCAAGTTATTTCTCGAAGATTGACTTAAGGTCAGGTTACCACCAACTGAAGGTTAGAGATGAAGACGTACATAAAACTGCATTTAGGACTCGTTATGGTCATTACGAGTTCCTAGTGATGCCATTTGGGCTCACTAATGCATCGGCCGCCTTCATGGATCTCATGAATCGCATTTGCAAGCCGTACTTAGATAAATTCGTCATCGTTTTCATCGACGACATTCTCATTTACTCTAAGAACCAAGCTGACCACGAGAAACACCTTCGCTGTATTCTTAAGCTTCTACATCACGAGAAACTCTACGCCAAATTTTCCAAGTGTGAGTTTTGGCTCCGAGAAGTCCAATTCCTTGGACATGTGGTTAGTGAGCGTGGTATCCAAGTGGATCCCGCTAAGCTTGAAGCAGTTATGAACTAGCAAGAGCCAAAGACGCCTACAGAGATTCATAGCTTCCTAGGCTTGGCAGGATATTATAGGCGTTTCATCGAAAATTTTCAAGGATTGCTGCACCCCTAACTTCCTTGACTAGGAAAAAGGTTAAGTTCGACTGGGGACCAAAACAGAAAGAATCTTTTGATATTCTGAAGCAAAAGTTGAGCAACGCTCCTGTACTGACATTGCCTGAAGGTACCGAAGAATTCGTAGTGTACTGCGATGCATCACATGCTGGCATGGGGTGTATGCTTATGCAGAAGGGCAAGGTTATTTCCTATGCATCATGTCAATTGAAGGTGCATGAAAAGAATTACACCACCCACGACTTGGAGTTGGGTGCCGTTGTATTTGCACTGAAGCTATGGAGGCACTATTTATATGGAATCAAGTGTGTGATCTATTCTGATCACAAGAGCCTCCAGCACTTGTTTAATCAGAAGGATTTAAACGTGAGGCAGCGCCGTTGGATGGAGACTTTGAATGATTAAGATTGTGAAATCAGATACCATCCCGGCAAGGCGAATGTAGTCGCTGATGCCTTGAGTCGAAAGGAAAGGGTGAAACCCATCCGAATCAATGCCAAGAGTATTGAGATTAAGAACAGTTTAAATGAAAGGTTGTTGGCTGCACAGAGAGAAGCTGTTTGGAAGCTAACTATCCTAACGAAAAGCTAGGGGTAACTGAGGAGCAGTTATCTCTTGGCAAGGACGGAATTCTAAGATTAAATGGAAGAATATGGGTTCCAATTTATGGAGGTCTGCGAGATGTTATCCTCCAGGAAGCCCATAGTTCTAAATATTCCGTTCATCCTGGAGCTGATAAGATGTACCAGGATCTAAGGGCAAGCTATTGGTGGATAGGCTTGAAAAAGTCTGTAGCTGCCTATGTAGCTAAATGTTTGACTTGTGCGCAAGTCAAAGCAGAACATTAAAAGCCGTCAGGCTTGCTACAACAACCTGAACTTCCTATGTGGAAGTGGGAAATGGTAACTATGGATTTTATCACCAAGTTACCTAAGACAAGGAAAGGAAATGATACCATTTGGGTGATCGTAGACAGACTGACTAAGTCAGCACATTTCCTACCCATTAAGGAGACTTATAGCTCCGACATGTTAGCCCAACTGTACGTGGATAAGATTGTAGCCTTACATGGCATACCTGTGTCTATTATCTCCGACAGGGATACTAGATACACGTCACATTTTTGGAAAAGCTTCCAACAATCTTTGGGCACGCGTTTGAATTTTCGTACGGCTTACCATCCTCAGACGGACGGCCAGAGTGAGCGTACTATTCAAACGTTGGAAGACATGCTACGTGCATGTGTGATCGATTTAGGTGGTAGTTGGGATAACCACCTGCCGTTAATCGAATTCTCCTACAACAATAGCTACCACACCGGCATTAAGGCTGCGCCTTTTGAGGCATTATACGGTAGAAAGTGTAGAACGCCTGTTTGTTGGGCAGAAGTTGGAGATGTCTAATTATCAGGACCAGAGATAGTCTTTGAAACGACGGACAAGATTGTCCAGAATCGTGACCGACTCAAAGCTGCCCGAGATAGGCAGAAGAGTTACGCAGATCCAAAGCGTAAACCTATGAAATTTGAAGTTGGTGACAAAGTGTTGCTTAAAGTATCACCCTGGAAAGGAGTGATGCGATTTGGTAAGAAAGGCAAGCTAAGCCCGAGGTACATAGGACCTTTTGAGGTCATCGAACGTGTCGGGTTAGTTGCCTATAAGTTAAACTTACCTGAAGAGCTCAGTGGTATTCATAATGTATTCCACATCTCCAATCAGAAGAAGTGTTTCGCTGATGAATCACTGGTCATACCACATACAGATGTGCATATAGATGTGAGCTTAAAATTTGTGGAAAAACCATTGTCGATTGAAGATCGACAGGTTAAGAAGCTTCGAAGGAAGCATGTGCCTATTGTAAAGGTAAAATGGGATGCCCGTAGAGGTCCCGAATACACGTAGGAGGTTGAGTCCACGATGAAAGAAAAGTACCCTTATTTGTTTCAATAAATCTCGAGGTCGAGATTTCTTTTAAGGGGGTGAGGATGTAACACCTCGAAAATTCACGTCCTATAATGAGTTGACACGTGTCATAGGCTTAAACGTGTGAAAGAATGTTATAGAAGGACTAAAGTTGACAAACATGGAAAGTATGTGATTATACGGGTTCTAAATGTCAACAGTGAATAAATATATTGTACATTAACCCTACATGATGCTCATACCTTCAAACGAATAAATCATGGATCATACGAAGCTAAATATGAAAGAAAGTGAGAGATTACAAACTACAGGGATTAAATGTGTCAACATGTTTAAGTTATACCTCTGAGTGACCTTTTAGCAGACCCGAAGCTTTGTAACGGTAAATTATGCTCACTAGAATGCACGATAAAAATTTCATAAAGTTTCGTTATCGTATGAGAAAGTTATGATCAAATTCGTATGCGAGGGGTTAAAAGCGTCAACGTTGAAAGTTATGACTTTTCGGGTAACAATAAAGTTAACCGAGGTCTTAACAAAGTGGGTATATATCTTGAAGCCCTTATGTTTCAATTTAGAGGGTTCAAAATGCAAAATATAAGTTAGTTGACCTTTCGAAAGGCCAAGGGACAATATGCAAAAACTTGAAAATGTTTAATCTGACCTTCGCTCTCAGGCGGGCCGCGTAAAGGTTAATAAGACTTTACGCGGGCCGCGTACGATGCCCACTATCAGAAAGTTTGGAACAGCAGCCTGTTTTCGTGCATAACCGACTTTAATCAGATATTTTCACTATATGGGCGACCCCTAAACAGTCCTAGGCACTTAGGGACATCTGTTGATGATCCATGGCCAGTGGTAGCATGATTTGTCAATGATCTATGAGCTCAAATCCACTATAAAAGGCCATGATGTTGCAACCATTTTTCTCACACCTTCCATCTGCACTTTGGAACATTTCTGGAGCTCAAGACTTCTCTCTAAGCTTCACAAATCGTGCATAGGACTTCAGTAAGTTTGCTTAACCTTTCTTAGTTAAGTTTTTGCTTAGTTTTAGCTTAAAAGTCAAACCGTCGTAATTAACGGTTGACTTAGCGATTAATCATTGATGGTTCAGTGATTAGTCGAATTGAAAGTAGTTATAAGTTGGTAATTAGGTGGGTAATAAACCCTTAAAAGGGTTCCCCTTGATTCCCACTCTAACTAGGTCTAATGTCGGGTCAAACTTGTTATTAAAAAGTCAACAGGATGCTAAATTTCAAGTTAATACATAATTAGCAATGTAGAACACATACAACCTATTTGATCATTAATATAACATGGTAATTAGTGTAAGAACATGTCTAAACATGTTCAACCAGACAATTTTATGTTTAGACCCGGTTCGGAACCGAAAGTCGCAAAGCTTTGACTTTTGCTTTGACTTCAGTTCTGACCCGTTTTGGTATGTTTTAGAAATACCTTAGAGCTTTAATTGGACCAGGTTACATGCTAGTATAACCCTCTGTGATTATACACCTTGGTTCATTAGTTAACCAATTAATATGCATGATTCCGTTAATTGCTCATATGTTGACCATTATGCCCTTTTCACCTTAAAACGTGATTTTTGAAAATGTAAAAGAGTAGAAACTTTAATTACTGATATATAAACTTGCACCCAAAATTTGACATCAGTTGGAGGTGTAGATTGAGAGTTATGCTCATTAGCGTAATTAGAAAGCTTATTAGCGATTAAACGACATAATTAGCGTTTAGCCTATTTAAGCCTACTTTTTGATATCAAACTTATTACCCACTGTTGTAATATATTATTTGGGGATTTTTGAAGATTTTTGAAGATTTTTAATTAATTTTAGGCTGAGCATAACTTATAGTCATAGGCTTAATCCGGTAATTGTCGGTTTTGCCCTTACGGGCTATAAAATGAGTTTTACATATCTAATCAACTCCAAACCTTTTCCTACTGATTACATATGGTAAATAAATTATTTTAAGCCTTCTGGAATAATAAAAATATCAGCTTTATGTATAGAACCCGGAAATGGCTTCTAATCGCCTTTTTAAGCGTTTTTAACGCATAGTATGTACTAGAACTATTTTAAACATACAAAGGTTGATACCTACTGATATTTTAGGTAAATTATGATATTTTAACAGTAAGCAAAAGTTGTTTAACTCAGACTTCAGTTTTGAGCTTTTCGGCTTATGTGAAATTACCAAAATGCCCCTACGGTGCATAGTTTGGTTATAATTGATAAATTTCACATATATACTCTACCCTACTGTTATAACTTATTAAATTGAGTATTTTTGCTGATTATATCAGACCTGTAACTCAGGTAAATACTTAAACTCTTTTATAATCTTTTAAATGACCAAACTACCCCTACGGGGCATAGTTTGTGTTTAAATTCGTTTCGGGCATAATAAAAGACATCTTACTGATGTCACAACATATTTGAGACGTATTAACTTAGGAAACCTGTATATGGCTCTTACGGATACCCGTTACGCTTATTACGCGTTCGGTTCGGTTTATGTAACTAGTTTACATAAATTAGCCGAAACGGGTCAAACCTTATCGGTTTTATCTCAAAAATCCAGAATGTGTATGAAATACCCATATTAAGAAAGTCTTCAAACTTGTCGGGTCTAAATCACATTCTATCCGGTCTTCGCTTAATCATGCGTACGAACCGTATCTTTAAAACTAACCGGTCTAAGCTTAAGCTTAACTAAAGACCCGTTAGGATTCTAATAGGTTATTATAAACCATTGTTCCAGAATAGGAGACCAGTAAAAGCTACTTGCATTTGCTTATTGTGATTATTACTTTGCTCAGGTAAATACTTTTAACTTATTTTCCCTATACGGGCTTGGGTTACGGTATTTAAAATACCGCTTGGTCGGGCATTAAATCTTCCATCGTTTGGTGGTTAATTGAATAATTTGATCGGCTCGTTTAAATTGTTTTGTTTACTTAAATCCTTTGGGGGGTTAATGACCATGTCCCGGATATCCTTGGCATCATTTTACGAAATGGCCACGACCTAAGCGCGGAGTGTAGGCGTACACTCGTCAGTGCATAAATAGTAGATGTGGTGTGTCTATTGATCTTTAACCCGGCACGCTCCGGGCTACTGAACGCATAAGGAACATGTAATTCTTTTACAAGATTATATATTTAAATAATTATCCCAAGTTATAAAATGTTTATGCCACGTGCATCCAAATCAATTTTTAATCATTTTCCAAAATGAGTCAGTTGATTGTATTTACCTGTGTAAACTGACGCATTTTCCCAAAAAGATTAAATGCAGGTACTAAGCGTAATAGGCTGGATTTGCTCCTTGGCATAAATAATGAGTCTCGCAAGCTTAAGATGCCTAACGTCTGTTGAACTACTGTTTCCTATTTATTTATGATCCTTCTGTGGACAAACTTTCAACTGTTGTGATACACGATATTACAATATTATTAAAGTTGAAATATATCTTTCATTTGCTTCCGCTGTGCATTTAAATGTTGTGTTGTTTGACTATTTTGTTGCCAACCACGTTACGATACTCCCCTACCGGACCCACCGGTGACACGTGGAATTCCGGGGTGTGACAGGTTGGTATCAGAGCCAACATTGAGTGAATTAAACACTAGCCTTTTGTGTTTAATCTCAATGACACAATTGCACATTTCTAAACTTTCGAGTCTAGACAAATAACATAGGACAAATTCCACTTTGTTTTGTTTTGTCCTTTATTTTATATATATTCTTGTCGTTATCTTATGTTGTATTGACAGGATTAATTATGCCGCCAAGATTCTTTCGACGAAGAGGACGAGGAAAGGGGCCAATCACCGCCCCCAATGACGACGAGGCAGGACCTTCGCATATGCGAGCTCCTTCTACCACCGAGAGTGACGATCCTCAACAGAACCGGAGGAACCTTTTTGAGCCGGCTAGACGGTCTGTTTCGCACAGTTCGACGCCTCCTGCTCATAACTCTTATGGGCCACATTCGGAATATGAGCCCAATAACCCTCAACCTTCCTACATACCTTTACAGAGATCTTTATCGCACCACTCCTTTGGTGACCCTACACCTGTTTTTAGGGGCCGGTTTAACCCGGTAAATTATATACAAGAACCAGTGGGTTTTAACCCATTGGGACCGGAGGATCACTTCTCGGGAGACAATGCTATGGACATGGACGAGGACACAGATCCCGTCGAGCCCGCAACCGGAACACCAAACCATCTTATCCAGGTCTCCGATGGTTCGTCTTTTCACGGATCACCCTATCATGGTCCGGATAGTTACCTGGCATGATTTAACCAGTGCGAGTGGTACTTTACACCCCCGCGTCAGTCGTCGCCTCACCAGCAGCAGCAGCAGCAACAGGATCCCTCTGAGGATTCACGATTCGTGGCAGTCACGCCACCGCCTCCACCGCCACCAGTTCAACCGGCACCTCCGCAACCGCCAAGGCGTAGGAGAACCGGAGCACGTATGTCTGCACGAGGAGGGGACTTTCACTTTAGCTCTCCTCGACAATCAAGTGGCAGTCATTATTCACCACTTCAAGAAGATCCACAAATGGGTGGACCTTCACACCCAGATGCACCGCAACCACCACCGATGGGTTTTGATAACCTGATTCCTGCCTACATGGGTTCGATGGCGTATAACCCGTTTGAGCAGCCGGCTCACACCAACTATGGTTACGCTGAAGCCGACCCGTACTTGGTAGCATCCAACTATAACACCCTTCATCAGGAAGGACAGTATGGAGCTCCTTGGGGAGTAGGTTACCCAACTCATGGGTACCAAATACCTACTAGACCTATTATTCGACAACAATCGCAGCCGCCAAGGTTCTCCCCACCGGAGCGTGAAGAAATTCCGCAAAGGTTGGACCAAGTCGAGCGAGACTTTCACCGGGAACGCAGGGAGTGACAAACTTTCTTCCAAGGATTGACAAGCCTAATAAAAGGGAAGAGAAAGAAGGACCATTGAATCCTTCCAATGTTGTTGTAAATTTTCCTTGTACCAGTTGAGCCCCTGCGTGGGCATATCTTGCTGTATTGACCCCTGCGTGGGTATGTATGTATGTTTGGTTGTTTTGACCCCTGCGTGGGTCTATCTTTCGGTTAACCCCTACGAGGGTATATTGTATGTTTAAGTCCCTGCGTGGACTATTATTCTAGTTTGACCCCTGCGTGGGTATGTTTGTTGCTTGACCCCTGCGTGGGTAATTTTTTTATTAAAAAGACCCGTTTAGGGCGACGTGTAACTTATTATTAATTAATGGAATGTTTAATTTATAAATTTCATTTTTGCCATTATGTGCATACATAAATTAGATATGAAATAAATAAATCAAAATCATTCCTTTTAAAAATATATCTGCCTATTTAAATATTAACTAAGGATCTTAAAGGTATAACCTATCCGGCATGTCATTTTAAGACCTGGCCAAGATGGTGAAACAGGTTAAAAAGATTCAAGTCCAGTTAACATCTGAAAACATGTTAACGCTTCTATCAGATGTGATTCGTTAAAATCACACACGTCATTATTATATAAGGATCTTTTCAAAGATTCCAAACCCAACTAAATGATCTCTGAATCATGGGTTAAATCATCAATTAAGATGATCATATTTCGACCATACGTGGTAATATGGTGCCTACGGGCCCTGCTCATTTCCATATGAGCCAAAAAACAGTGGTAGCTATGACTCCCTGTCAGAAAAAGGTAATGAACTATGTTCAAACCTTCATGCCTCGATTCTCTGAAATCATGGCTTATAATTTAAAATGTCATTGTGACAAGGCCATATGTGCTATTAATAAAACTATTATTGTTTTATAATTAGGATAAGTTATATTAAAATCCTAAATAAATATGATTAATAAATTAACCCAATATGGTCTCTGTTTACCATGGTTAATGAATTACCCTAAGGGGCAATTCCATAATAAACTCCCAAATAAACTATTGTCCTTGTTTTATGTAACAGCTCATACTTAAATGGCTGACTCGGACGAAATTAATAGTCACCCAGTGGAGAATAATGATAACGCTCGAATTAATTTAACGGGTGCTGAACTGAAAGCGTTAGTAGACGACGCAGTTACAAAGGCTTTAGAGCGGCAGTACGAAGAGTATAGTGGGACTCGGAGTAGGACCCTGTCTACACCGCATTTGAAGCCACCTCCCAAGAAGGAGGAACCCAAGAAAGATGATGATAGACTCTCCTCAAACCACCACAGTGCTCCATCTCAGCAGATAGTACTAAATCAAGAACCCCGTAGCAAGGGTTGCTCCTATAAATACTTTGTCTCATTCAAACCCAGGGATTTCACTGGGGAGAAAGGAGCCATTGACTGCATGATGTGGTTAGATGAGATGGACACGGTAGTGGATATCAGCAAATGCGCTGAGAGGGATATAGTCAAGTTTGTGTCTCAATCCTTTAAAGGCAAGGCCTTAGCCTGGTGGAGATCACTGATTCAAGCCACCGGGAAAATCTCATTGTACAACATGTCATGGGAGCAATTTGTTGCCCTTATCAGGGAAAATTACTGCCCTCAGCATGAGGTGGAGAAGATAGAGTCTGATTTTCTATCGTTGGTAATGACAAACCTTGACTGTCAAGCTTACCTCACGAGCTTCAAGACAATGTCCCGGTTGGTTCCGTATCTGGTGACCCCGGAACCAAAAAGAATAGCTCGTTTTATCGGTGGTTTAGCCCCCGAGATAAAGGCAAGCGTGAAGGCCTCTCGGCCAGCTACTTTTAGATCTGTAGCTGACATATCTTTGTCCCTCACTCTGGATGCGGTCAGACAAAGATCGCTGAGGAACAAAGATGCTGAGAAGAGAAAACGTGAAGATGATAACTCAAGGAGGTAAAACAAAAAGCACCGAGGAAACGGTGACAACAAGAAGGGGTCTGAGTCAAGGAAAGATGGGCATCAGTCTGGTGAGAAGCCCAAGTGCAAGATTTGCAAGAAACAGCACTTTGGAAAGTGCAGGCTTGAATCGAACTCGCAAACTCAGTTATGAACTTTTGCTTGCGGGATATGCAAGTCCAAGGACCACAAGACCTTGGACTGCAAAAAGCTAAAGCATGCAACATGCTACAGTTGCAACGAGAAGGGGCACATTAAAACCAACTGCCCTAAATACGCCAAGAAGCCTGATGAGGCCAAGAAGACCAATGCGAGAGTCTTCAGAATGGACGCAAAGGAAGCAGTTATAAAACTAACCGGTCTAAGCTTAAGCTTAACTAAAGACCCATTACGATTCTAATAGGTTATTATAAACCTTTGTTCCAGAATAGGGGACCAGTAAAAGCTACTTGCATTTGCTTATTGTGATTATTACTTTGCTCAGGTAAATACTTTTAACTTATTTTCCCTATACGGGCTTGGGTTACGGTATTTAAAATACCGCTTGGTCGGGCATTAAATCTTCCATCGTTTGGTGGTTAATTGAATAATTTGATCGGCCCGTTTAAATTGTTTTGATTACTTAAAGCCTTTGGGGGGTTAATGACCATGTCCCGGATATCCTTGGCATCATTTTACGAAATGGTCACGACCTAAGCGCGGAGTGTAGGCGTACACTCGTCAGTGCATAAATAGTTGATGTGGTGTGTCTATTGATCTTTAAACCGGCACGCTCCGGGCTACTGAACGCATAAGGAACATGTAATTCTTTTACAAGATTATATATTTAAATAATTATCCCAAGTTATAAAATGTTTATGCCACGTGCATCCAAATCAATTTTTAATCATTTTCCAAAATGAGTCAGTTGACTGTATTTACCAGTGTAAACTGACGTATTTTCCCAAAAAGATTAAATGCAGGTACTAAGCGTAATAGGCTGGATTTGCTCCTTAGCATCAATAATGAGTCTCACAAGCTTAAGATGCCTAACGTCTGTTGAACTACTGTTTCCTATTTATTTATGATCCTTCTGTGGACAAACTTTCAACTGTTGTGATACACGATATTACAATATTATTAAAGTTGAAATATATCTTTCATTTGCTTCCGCTGTGCATTTAAATGTTGTATTGTTTGACTATTATGTTGCCAACCACGTCACGATACTCCCCTACCGGGCCCACCGGTGACACGTGGAATTCCGGGGTGTGACAGGATTTCACCTTGCAACACATACTGCCTAGATTTAATTCGAACCCTTTCAGCCTCTGTTTGGTCAACGGGTAACTCACCATTTTTGAGGTATTTCTTAATAGGAGTCATCCAATTGGGGCTTTCTTCGGTGATTACATCTTGAACCTCCAATTCTTGAATTGAGGGAGTTTTTAACACCTCCACCAATACCTTCTTGGTAAGATGGGCAAAGGTGAGAGAGGCAAGTTTGCTCAAGGCATCGGCTCTCTTGTTTTGAGATCTTGGGACTTGCTTGATGGTACATGCTTGGAACGTGTTCATCAATTCTTTGGACTTTTCTTTGTACCTCTTCATGTTGGGCTCTTTTGCAACATAATTGTCGTTGACTTGGCTTGACACAAGCAACGAGTCTGTGAAGACCTAAAGCTTTTGAACCATCATTTTCTTGGCTATCTTCAAACCAGCTATCAATGCTTCGTATTCAGCTTCATTGTTTGTGGTCTGGAATTCAAGTCGAAGAGCATATGTAAATTCTAGACCTTCAGGGTTGATTAAATTGAGCCAAGCTCCTGACCCTTCAACGCTTGATATTCCATCGGTAAAGAGCTTCCAGGCTTCAGGGTCAGAAGGTTCAGCGGTAGTTGTATTAACTTCCGTGACGGCTTGCTTCGGGACTTCCAAAATGAAGTCGGCCAAGACTTGGGCTTTGATAGCTTTTCTTGGAACATAGGTGATTTTGTGTTCACCTAGTTCCACAGCCCATTTGGCTAACCGTCCTGAGTTTTCTGGTTTTTTAAGCACACTCTTGATGTATTGGTGGGTGACCACTTGTATTGGGTGTGCTTGGAAATACCTTCGAAGCCTTCTAGTCGTTTGCACTAGGGCTAGAGCAAGTTTTTCCAGAGGAGAATACTTGATCTCTGTCAATTTTAAACTTTTACTAAAGAAATAGAAGGGTACCTGAACTTTGTCTCATTCGATGGTTAAAACCGTGCTTATTGCATCTTCAGCAACCGAGAGGTAGACAGAGATCAGCTCTCCTGTTTCCGGGGCTGCAATATATGGAAGTGAAGCTTGGTGTTGCTTCATCTGGTTGAAAGCTTCTTCTGCTTCTTCAGTCCACTTGAAATCTTTTTTGTCAGAACACCTTTTAAGCGTTTTGAAGAAGGGTAAAGATTTTTCAGCCAGTTTAGAGGTAAAACACTTCAGAGCTGCAAGCTTTCCATTCAGACTTTCCACTTCCTTTTTGCTTCGTGGGGGTTTGGTTTCAAGGACGGCTTTGACTTTTTTTGGGTTGGCCTTTATACTTTGTTTTCCCACAATATGCCCCAGAAATTTACCTTCTTCAAACCCAAACGAACATTTCTCAGGGTTGAGTTTCATGTTAACCTTTCTCAAGTTTTGGAAAGTTTCTTGTATGTCGTCAATCATTTGGTATTCTGTTTTGATTTTGATTACCAAATCATCGACATACGCTTCCATGTTTCTGCCAATTTGACTAGCAAAAGCTTTGTCAACTAGGCGTTGGTAGGTTGCACCCGCTTTCTTAAGGCCAAAAGGCATCTTTTGATAGCAAAAGATGCCCTTATCCGTGTGAAAAGCGGTCTTCTCTTCATCCTCTTCTTTCATAAGGATTTGATGGTAACCGTTGTAGGCATCAAGGAAACACTTGAAAGGGTAACCAGTGAGAGAGTCAACCTTGAGATCGAGCTCCGGCAAAGGGTAACAATATTTTGGGCAAGCCTCGTTCAAGTCCTTGAAGTCGATGCACATTCTCCAAGAGTTATCAGGTTTTCGAACCATGACTGGGTTTGCAACCCAGGATTGATACTTGACTTCCTGGAGAATTCCAGCTAGGATAAGCTTTTCTACTTCTTGGCATGCTGCCAAGCTTCTTTTGGGGGCTAGACTTCGTTTCTTTTGGGCAACAGGCTTGACATCAGGTGGTATCTTCAGCTCATGTTCAGCAATGCTTCGAGGGATACCCGTCATGTCTTCCGGGCACCAAGCAAGGACATCGCTATAATGTACCAGTAGTTTTTTAAGGTATGAGAGGGTTTCTTAGGAAAGGCTTGTATTAACCCTTATCCTTTGTTTAGGATATTTGGGGTTTATGATCAGTCCTTGCTTTGCATCTTCATTTTTTGAGTTTTCCCCTTCAACCATGTAAGCCTCTTGAGTGGGTTGTAGGGTTGCAATCCCTCTCTTGGTGGGGAACTTCACGGTGCCATGACCAACTGAAACAGCCATGTAGAATGCACATTGCCCTGGCGTTCCTATGATGACATCATAATTGGAAGGGATGTTTATAACCACAAAATTAAGAGGTTGAACTCTTTCCATCTTGCCTTCACTAAAACGGACATCAAGGGTTAGTTGTCCCAAAGGCTTGAGGGGTATGTCGGCAATACCTTTTATAGAGGTTCAAGATGGTTGAAGGTTTGAACGTTCTTCGTTGCTCAAACAATTGAAGAATTTTTTGAACATGATTTCAGTGGCTGCCCCTGTATCTATGTAGGCTCTGCCAGTCTTCAGTGTACGCATAATTGCTTCAACCACCAGGGGGTTTGAGAGTGGTCCCTTTCTGATGGCGGGAAGCAGACACACTGAAGCTCCCAAGCTTCCAACCGCTGCCGTTTGTGGGGAACCTTTTCACCGAAATCCACCATGTTAACCTCCTTGCTTTTTCCTTCAGCTATCTTGCCCCTTACCCCTTTCACCAAGTGGGCAAGCTCTCCGGACTTGACGGCTTCCTCAATCCTCTTTTTGAGTTGAAAGCAATCGTTAGTGTGGTGACCCTTTTCCTCATGAAATTCATAGAACTGGGTGGAATTTTCATTCCTTTTAGTCTTGGGTAGAGGTCGAGGAGGTCGGAAGCTTTGTTTCACTTCCTCTGTAGCAAGGATCTCCTGTGGGGTTTTTGTGAGAGTTGTAAAGTTTATGGTCTTCTCCCTGCTCGGAGGGTTCTGACCTTCAGGCCTTCGTTGCTCTGAGCTCCTGGGACGTCTGTCATAGGAATGAAAATTCCCTTTCTTTCTAGCGGGGATGTTACCTCGCCACCTAGATCCCCTTTTTCTTTATTCCTTTAGGTTGACAGCCTGCTCTCCTCTAATGTGGGCTTCGGCCCTCTCGAGAGCTTCTTCCAAGGTCTTTGGTAGGGACTTGTTGAAATCGCTTGTAAGATATTTGGAGGTAATGGCGTTCATGAAACCCGCCACTCTCATCTTTTCATCTGCCCCCCCAGACGTCAGACCTTCCTTTTTATATCTTTCTATGAACTCTCGAAGGCTCTCGTCATCTCTTTGTTTTATCTGGAAAATCACCGTGATATCTTTAACGTACCATCTTTTTTGCGAGAAATTAGCCAGTAACCCTTTACTTAGGTTATCGAAGCTTCGACCGCTTCTGGCAGGAAGGTCGATGAACCATATTCTGGCTGACCCAATAAGGGTGTGCATGAACATGAGGCAGCATTCAGCGTTAGACCATTTCTCGATCCTAGCAGCACCAGTAAAGATCTGGAGGTGATCCTCTGGATCTTCGGTTCCGTCATATGTCTTGATATGGGATGGCATCTTGATTTTTGCTTGGAAATCATAATCAGCGATTTGCTGGGAAAAGCATGACAGATTGCTTGGCCAAATCCTCTTCCACCCTTGCACCCGTGTTGCTATTGTTGTTCCCTTAGGTGACCAGCACTTGATTAATAAAGTGTTGCCAAGGAAAGCTTGCCATCATCTGAGCCATCATTTGAGGCATAAGGTTGAAGACTTGAAGGCTTCCGGGTGCAACTGTCCAGTTTATCCCTAATGGAGCGCTCATGACGGCACTTCGTGCCAATGGGAGTACAGACAAAGCTTGCTCCCATGTAGTTGTTGCCGGAGGTAGAAGGCTTGTAACAGGAGATTGTAGGAGCTAGTCAAAAGTTAGCTCGTACCCCAATGGAGCACCGGTTGCAACTGGTTGGGAAGAAAATAGAAGAAAAGATGTCGGATCTGGCCTCGTGTATGTATATGGACTGGGGTTTGGAGGTGGATGGCTGGGACCAGCCTCATTCCTGGACGCGATTGGTTGTGAACTTGTAAAAGGAAGAGCGGGAGGTCCAGGAGATAATGATGGCTCTGGCTCATCATAATCCACCCGAATCCTCACCCCCTTGTCTCTTTCCCTACTCACGTATTGGTTAAGGAGAGACCTTAACTCTAAGAAGTTATTGGTGACTCCTTCAGGGTAAGGTCAATACGTGAGGGGGTGTTAGAAGCACCGACATTAGGAGATGGCACTCCTGAACGAGACGGGGTCGGTGTTTGGAAAGTGAGGAACTCGGGGTACGTTGCTCCAGTTGGAGTGCTCCCCGGTGTTGAGAAGGAAGTTGGTATAGCCCCATGAGTTTGGCTAGTGCTAGGGGTAGAGGTACGTGGGACTTGGTTTACCTCTCCCGGAGATTCATTTTCTGACATGATGATTTTTGAGAGAATGGAGCTACATTACTGGTCTTTTGAAGAAAATAAGCGGCGTAGCCCCATGGTGGGCGCCAACTTGTTGATGCAACAAATACAAGACCAATGATAGTGACTGGTCTGGTTAGGCAAAAGGCTTGGGGGGTTCCGGTTTGCCTAACGCAAGTCGTGGGGTCCCCCCACGTTTGCAAGACGTGGAGATAGGTTCACTAGTTATGTTTGTTATTTGTTCAAGATCGTCAGCTGAAAGGTGTTCAACCTTGGACGCAAGAGCAAATAGATTGTGTGTGTTATAGTGAAGAAGAGAGACTTGTATGAAACAAGTGCTCGAGAGACAAGAAGGAAGATCAGAGATCCCAAGAGATTTAAGCTGATCCAGAATGTTCGAAATTCATTCAATGAAGTGTCATTTATAGAGGAGGAGGTTTCTCAAAGGAGAAACTTTTGACTAGTGAACCCTGATTGTAGTGGACCTGCGGATAAAAGAGTACACCCTGTGCACACGCTTTGCTTTTGCGGCTGTGGGAGAGTTGTTCAAGTAATCAGTGAAAAGACTGATTACTATACACGTGATGTTCACCTTAGTTCCCGGGCTTTAAACCTTTGAACCTTTTAACCCTTCAAGCTATCATGTATTCTCAGCCATTTTGTTGAGGCTTAAGCTACCCCTGTCATCACATCTCAACTTCCAATAGCTTCGCACGATCCCATGTTTGCATGTTTACATATTTTTAGTTATCATTTATTTGTATTTAAGAAACATTTGGATGAATGAAAAACTACATAATTTGCAAAGTTCATTTACTTCTTCTTAATGTTCTTCGGAGTCTAACCCACTCAACAGATATCTATCGGGAGACTAACCGTCTCGAATCAACTTATTTATAAGGCTATGGGATATACTTTCACGCCCCATAACTACACGTATGCACCACATCACCAACTTGACCCTCTTTCACTTCACCACACACCAAGGAAATGGTTTAACCCCATTAACACCCCTTAAAGTTAATTAAATACATATATATAGCATGTTGTTGTTGTGTGTGTGCGTGCAAATTTTGCAATGCTTGATTCCCTCCCTCTCTCTCCTAGTTAACTTCTTAACATATGAAGCTTTTAATGTCTCTTAACACCCTTCAGGAGCGGTTTAACATATGTTAACGACTGCCAACTTTGATTAACACCAATGGGTGTTAGAGTATATCAGTTGGCTAAACAATATGTATATGAATGATAATTAAAGAAATTAGTTATCGGATTAAAGTAAACCATCGCATGCATATACTGAAACGAATATATCAATGTTTTATGTAACGTTTGAAAGAAGCATATAATTGTTAAGGTTGTATATAAGAATTTGATATTTCAATTTTGGCTTGAGGTGAGTCATTTACACATTATAAATTAGCAACATTTTGGTGTATAAAGAAGTTGTATTCTATGTTTATGGTGGTTTTTTTAAAAAATAATAGTAATTGATGTTATAATTTTAACCCAATTGCTTTCTTTTTTAGTTTCAACGTTTTTAGTTTTACCTTTGCTAATTTAACCTCACAACTTTTTTTGTTTCAACTTCGGTACCCAATACTTTTCATATTTTCTAAATTTTCGCTTTACGTTTTGTTCTAAATTTTGCGAGTTAACACGGCGCAGCGTTCGTGTGTGGTTCAACGTTTTTACGTTTTGTTTTACGCTTGTTTTTAATTTGTACGCAACGTGTCTGTGTGATTAAACATATTTATGTCGTCATTTTTTTCCCGTTTGATAGTTTCATCGCAATGCGCGAGTCCTAAATCGACTTAGTTATTATTTTCTATGTTTTACATTTCAGTCTAATTTTTCCGCATTAACATTTCACAATTTTAGTGTTAGTGGTCGTTAAAGGTGTTGTCGCATTGATGCTATTTATCACGGTTTACGCCCCCACCGCAACGCGGGGGGCTTAATACTAGTTTTATATAATTGTTAAGGCTGTACTTAAGAATCTGATATTTCAATTTGGGTTTGAGGTGGGTCATTAAACTTTGGGTATTGTAAATTCTAACGACTGACTTTAAACCACATGATTTTATAAATGGGAATAACCGATACCCACAAGAGCTCAATGAGTCCTGACTATTAGGTCATACGTAATGGGTAATATAGAGTCATGAAAGGGTTGAAAACGCCTTCAACACTGTTCCAGTGGGTGTTATAGGGGCAGTAAGAGGGAGAGACATTTCTAGAATAGTGCTCAAAGAGGAGAAAAAAATGGAATGTAATGGGCACTAAGGGGCAGTAACCGTTACACATTTTTTAAGGGACGTTATGATACTGATATGATGAAAAATGCCCTTTTAGGAGCATTAGCCATTATGCATAAGTTTAGTGAGTAACTTAGGTCCCAACATGCATAAGATATGATCATAGTTAGTTGAGGGACATGTTTCCAGAGTTGTTCAAATTAGAAAAACATAAGCGAGCAACAGTCTAAGAAAGGATGGAGTGGGAATGGAAAAGTAATCCATATACGACTGATCAGCTTAGGCAATTACAACATCTAACAAATCTGATGTCTTCAATAAATTTGGGGAATCAAAAGGAGAAGTGGATCTGAAACCCGCAAGTGATGGTAGGTTCTCGGTGAGTTCTGCTCGGAAGTCGTTAAACCGCTTTGTAGTTCTGTTTTACCTGTATGACTGGGTTAAGTGGGCACCAAAAACTGTAAATATATTTGGGTGGTGTGGAGTTCAAGACCGATTAGCAACAATGAGAGGGTTAAAAAAGAGACGTATGCTTCCCGGATCTACAACTTGCAAATTGTGTGGGGAATCGGATGAGGATGCAGATCTTCTCTTCACGGGCTGTTTAGTAGTGGTAATAGTATTGAACAAGATAAGTATGTGGTGCATAATACAACAAATATTCGCATTCTCAATGAAAGACTCGTTGGAATATCACAAAATTGGATCGATCAAAGACTAGAAAAGAAAATATATTCAACTCATCGTTTTGGCAACGTGCTGGGGAGTATGGAACACGAGAAATGAGAGCATATTCTGGGGTAAAAGAGTAAACATTGACGTGATTTTTGGGGAGGTACAGGCAACTACGTTTCTATGGATCAAGGGTCACACCCCAACCGATGGTGGAATCATCGTAGCGCGGCACTAAGCGAACCAGATTGCTCAAGAAAATCCATAACAACTAAACATACCAATATTTTTAACATTCATTGTCCCATACCAAAGAACAAATATTCAACACATAATTATTATTACAGACAGCGTGTTCTCAAAAACAAAACAAGTCCGACAACCTAGATTTCTATTAGTGGAGTTTCTAGACTGCCTATCTTGAGTTCCAGCATAACATCCAAATTAACCTGTCACATACGTTAAAATAAAGTCAATACATAAAATGTAAAGGCGAGTACACAAGTTTGCATAGCATATAGTATAAAAGCTTTTACGCATAACCATCATGTAACATGTAACGAGCGAAGCATGTAACTATCAAACAATGATTACAACTTAACAACGAGACTGCATTGTAGAGTATGCGGGACACATGTTCAGCGAACACGTGAAGTAAAGTAATGTGATCCCTAGCAACCCCTGTCCATGACAGGTGCTGAGTCCAAACTATAGTACTATCATTGCTAGAGGCGGTATAGTGTAACACTGTATAAGCATAGTACAAGCATTCATAGATCACGTATAGCATGCGAGAGAAGTTAGAGTTACAAAGTGTTGCGTTGTGTGTTGTGTTTTGATATAGAACGTATGTAACACCCAAAAGTGTGTTAAAGAAAATGGGTACGAGTATACTCACAGTGTGTGTTTAGCTAGTAAATACAATCTAGATTGGACTGAAGGGTGCGCATTGAGTTAGCCTGTGTACAGAAGCATAAGTCTTTGAGCGGAGTGTTAACCAGTGCGTAAACAGAGTGTCGGATGGTTAAGTGTTCGAAGGGTGATCCGAACCAATGGGTATAACCCATCCGAGAGGATGGTCATCCGGACGGATAGTCATCCGAGCGGATGGCCATTCGAATGTGGTGTGGTGTTTGTAAATCGTTGAAAATTAGAAGTTTAGTTATAAGTGTTGAAATAATGAAAGTTATAAAGGTCAGGTCATCCAAACGGATGGTCATCCGGGCGGATGGTCATCCGGTCGAATGGCCATTTGAGTGGGTGATCTGTTATTTGAAAACTTGTAAAATATTTTAAGTAAAAAGTTTGAAGTTTAACGGGGACTGCGTGACGACGTGTCAAACAACGGGTGTACACCAAGCCTAGCTCATTCGATCGGATGGTCTCAGCCCATTCGGTCAAACTTACTGTTCTTGATGAAGATTCATGTTTGACCCGTTAATCGGTACATCTCTTAGGTGGAAATCCGTTTTCAAGCCGACTCTCGACTAAGGAACAAGTCGAGAGTTTGGTTAAGTCCACATTCCATCCATTTGGAGTAGAGAAGTGAAGAAAAGACGAAAGGATGAAAAAGTGTTGAAATCTTGTTGAGATTAAGTTAAAAAGCGTGAAATCCTTTAGATCTAGAACCATTCTCGATCAAATGGTGTTCCACAACAGTTTGCCTAAGCAAAGAGAGTGAAAACCACCTTCAAGAGGTCTGAATCAGTGATTTCAGGGAAAAAGTTAGTGTTTGTGTGTGATTTTGATGAAGAAGATGATGTAGAAGTGATTAGAGATGAAGATTATACAAGATTTGAGAAGAAATGCTTACAAAATGGCCTTGAATCGTGATTGAAAGCGACCGAGAGCGTGTGAGCGGATGGAAATGTCAAATCAGAGAAATGAGGTGTACGGGTAGTATTTATAGGGTGAGAGCGGGACTTAAGTCGGTGGCGAAAGGCAAGGTGTCGGATGGCTTGTCCGGTCGAATGGCCATCCGGTCAGATGGTCATCCAAGCGGATGGTCATCCGGATGGGGAAGTCCATTCGATTGGATGTCCATTCGGACAGCCGGGTTGCGTTCATTAGTTTTCCAACTTTTGTTTCTGTAACACCTCGAAAATTTATGTCCAATAATATATCGAGACGTGTCATGTAAAGCAAACGTGTCAAACCCGGATCAAGTTAAAGGATGTATGGTAGGATTTAAAAATGTCGACATGTTAATTAATCCCTCTGAGCGACCTATTTATAAATCCCAAACCTTAATGTATATTATAAACATCCGATATATATATTCAAATCCGGTTATCTTTAGTGATAATTAATTTAAATCTCAATGAATGGATTCTATGTGAGTGCTACGACAAATTCTACATTCAAGACCTTTTCGAAAGAGTCCAAGGCAACATAAGTACATGGCAAGGCATGCATAACTTATCAGAAATAATCAAGTGGTCCCATTCTGTTGCTAAAGGCCCAAGATTCGAATTATGAAAGATTGCATGGTCAAAGCTTGAAGGTTTACAAATTTTTTTGTCTTCTGGTCATCGGATACGGACCGTATGGCCTTAGGCTTACGGTCCGCAAGCACTGTAACTGGGCGATACAATTCAAGTTCGGTTACGGACCGCATCCGTCTGGACTTACGGTCCGTAAGAGGTGGATACGGACCGCAAGGCTTCTTGCTTACGGTCCGTAAGGCTGTCGCTGGCAGCAGAAAATGGCAGTTGCCTGTTATAACTGGTTGCACCACCTTAAAGAGCTGGTTTTCGAAATACTGGAGCATGGCCAATAGTTTTGCATGCATAGGGACACATGGGTTGATCAGGGAACTCTCATAGACTTGTGTGTGATGATCTTGAGAAATGTCGGTTCCTATATAAAGGATTGTTGTTGTAACCATTTCACTTGCTCATTCAAGCTCACTTCAAGGACTTCTCTGGAGCTTCTCTGGTCTGCAACAAGTTTCCTTAGGATCCATAATCGTGCTTAGGACCCTTGTAAGTGTCCTTAACCTTTCTAATTCAGTTTTAATTAGCTTAATGACCATAAGTCAAACTTATCGTAATTAAGGTTTGACTTCGTGATTAATCACTAATGGTCCAGTCATTAGTTAAATTGAGAGTAGTTATAAGTTGGTAATTATGTAGGTAATAAACCCCTAAGAGGGCACCTACTAATTATCACCCTAGCTTGGTCAAATGTCGGGTCAAACCTAATACTAAAAAGTCAACAGAAAGCTTATTTTCAAATAAATGCATAATTAACAATGCAGAACCCATGCAACCTGTTTTATCACTAATATCACTTGGTAATTAATGTAAGAACATGTCTAAGCATGTTCAACCCGACAATTTTCAGTTTAAGCTCGGTTCGGAACCGAAAATCGTAAAAGTAGACTTTTGCTTTGACTTTCAGTTCTGACCCATTGGAGCATAGTTTACACATGCCTTAGAGCTTTATTAGGAGCAGGTTTCATGTTAGTATAACCCTCTGTGATTATACAACTTGGTTCATTAGTTATCCGATTCATATGCATGTTTCCGTTAATTGCCTATATGTTGACAATAATGCCCATATGACCTTAAACGTGATTTTTGAAAATGTAAAAGTATAGAAACCTTAGTTACTGATTTATAAACTTGTCCCTAAAATTTGACATCAGTTTGAGGTCTAGATTAGGAGTTATGCTCACTAGCGTAAATGAAAAGTTTTTATTAATTAAACGGCGTAATTAGCATATAGCCTATCTCAACCCGATTTTTAATACCAAACTTCTTACCTACTGATATAAAATAATATTTTAGAATTTTTGAAGATTTTTATTTATTTTTAGGCTGCGCATAACATAGGGTTCTAAGCTTGATTCGGTTATTGTCGGTTTTGCCCATTTGGCCTATAAAATGAGTTTTACAAATCTTTTTGATACCAAACCTTTTTCTACAGATCTAATATGATAAATAGAATATTTTAAGCCTTCTGGAATAATAAAAATATCAGCTTTCATTATAAAACCCGGAAGTCGCTTAAAACCGCCTTTTTACGCGTTTTAAGCGCATAGTATGTATTAAAACTATTTTAAATGTATAAGACTTGATTCCTACTGATATTTTAAGTAAATTATTATAATTTAGCAGTAAGCAAAAGTCTTAACTCAGATTTCCAGATTTGACCTTTAAACCTTAGGTGAAATTACCAAAATGCCCTTCGGTGCATAGTTTGGTTATAAATGGTAAATTTCGTATATATTTTAATACCCTACTGATCTAACCTATTAAATTAAGTATATTTACTGATTATATCAGACATGAAACTCAGATTTATATTAAATCTCTTTTATAACCATTTAAATGACCAAAATACCCCTTCGGGGCATAAGTTGAGATTAATTTCGTTTTGGGCATAATAGAAGATATCTTACTGATGTCACAACATATTTAAGGCATATTAACTTAGGAAACATGTATATGACTCTTATGGTAACCCGCTACGCATCTTTCGCGTTCGGTTCGGCTTATGTAACTAGTTTGCATAAATTGACCGAAACGGGTCAAACCTTATCATTTTTGTCTTAAAATCCAGAATGTGCTTAGTTTACCCATATTACACAAGTCTTCAAACTTGTCGGGTCTAAATCAAATTCTATTCCGGTCTTCGCTTAATCGTGCGTTTGAACCGTATCTTCCTTTAAAACTAACCGGTCTAAGTTTAGGCTTAATTAAAGACCCGTTAGGAATCTAATAGGTTATTAAAAACCTTCGTTCCAGATTAGGAGACCTGGTAAAAGCTACGTGCACTTGCTGTTTGTGAATTATACTTGCTCAGGTAAATACTTTTAACTTATTTTCCCTTATACGGGCTTGGGGTACGGTATATAAAATACCGCTTGGTCGGGCATTGAATTTTTAATCGTATGAAGGTTACTTTATTAAAATGACCATTTTAAATTGTTTTGTTTGCTTAAAACCTTTGGGGGGTTAATGACCATGTCCCGGATATCCTTGGCATCACTCATTGAATGGCCATGACCTTAGCACGGGGTGTAGGCCTACACCCGCCTGTGCCTATATAAATAATAAGGTATAACCGCCGGTTTCGAGAACAACTCGCCGCGGGACTATATCATGTGGTGTGTCTATTAATCTTTAACCCGGTGTCAATCTGGGCTACTGAACGTATAAGAAACATGTAATTCTTTTACAAGTTTATATGTAAATAATTATCCCAAGTTATAAAATATTTTGTGCCTTGTACATTCAAATCAATTTTTTAAACCTTTTTCAAAATGAGTCAGTTAATTGTATTTACCAGTGTAAACTGACGTATTTTCCCAAAAAGGCTAAGTGCAGGTACTAATCGAAATAGGCTGGCCTCTCCTTAGCATCAATTAGAGTCTTGCAAGCTTGGATGCATTTTAAATATGATGAACTATGTTTCCTTTTTATTTGATCCACCTGTGGATCCGTTACAGTCCGTTTTGTGATACTTTGATATTACTTTATAATCGGTTTGTAATGTGATTCATCTTTTGCTTCCGCTGTGTATTTAAAATTGTGTTGTTTGACTATGACGATATCAACTACGTCACGATACTCCCCACCGGGCCCACCGGTAATACGTGGAAATATCGGGGTGTGACAGGTTGGTATCAGAGCCAACACTGAGTGAATTAAACACTAGCCTTTTGTGTTTAATCTCAGTTACACAGTTGCACATTCCTCAATTTTCGAGTCTAGACAAAGAACTTAGGACAAATCCTGATTTGTTTTATTTTTGTCTTTTATATATTTCCTTGTTGTTATCTTTGTTTATGTTAAACAGGTTCAATCATGCCACCAAGGTTCATAAGGGGAAGAGGAAAGGCACCAATCACAGGCCACGACCATGAGGCCGGGCCGTCACGCAGACGGACCCCACCACCCTCAATGAGTACGAGTCCTCAGGAGCATTGGAGGACCTATATAGAGCCAGCGAGGCGATCCGTCTCGCTAAGTTCATCACCATCCTATCAACATTCCTTCGGGCCTCAATCTGAAAATGAGCCCCACAACCCGCAGCCTTCTTTCATCCCTCTCCAGAGATCCAACCCTCAATATTCATTCGATGACCCGACACCTGTCTTCCATAGCCGGTTCAACCCGGCAAACTACATTGAAGAACCAGTGGGTTTTAACCCACTCGGACCTGAAGACCATTTCTCGGGCGACCATGCGATGGACATGGACGAAGACACGGATCCCGCCGAGCCTCCAACCGGGACCCCTAACCACCCCATCAAAATTTCGGATGGGTCACCCTTTATTGGATCACCTTATAATGGTCCCGACAGCTACGAGGCAAGGTTTAGACAGATCGACTGGGTGTTTACTCCCAGTTACCACAACTCACCGCAGCAGCAGCAGCAGGATCCCTCCGAGGATTCTTGTTTTGTCGCGGTCACTCCGCCACCACCACCAGTCCAGCAGCAGCCTCCGGAGCCACCGAGGCGAAGAAGATCTAACGCACGGATGTCGGTGCGAGGAGGAGTACGTATCAACACCCCTCAACCTTCAAGTGGCAGCCACTACCCACCACTCCATGAAGACCCGCAGACTGGTGGGCCTTCAAACCCCGTCTCAGAAGTAAACTTTGCGCCTGTCGCGCCACCACTGTTGGGCTTTGGCAACCCAATTCCTACATACGCCGGTTCAGCGGCGTATAATCCCTTTGAGCAGCCGGCCCACACCAATTACAACTACGCTAATGTTGACTCGTACCAGGCAGCGTGGGATTACAACGCTCTCCATCCTGAGGGGCCCTTTGGAGTCCCATATCAAGCTGGATATTCACCCTGTTGGTACCCCCCATATGGGTATCAACAACCGCCACCTCCTCAACCTCCGCTGTATCAGCAGCCCCCGCAACCGCCAGTGATATCGCCGCCGCAGGACCAAGAGATTCTTCAAAGGTTGACTCAGGTGGAGGATGAAGTTCGGGAAGAGCGTAGGCAAAACCGGTGAATTTTCAAGGGTCTGGCGAGCTTGATCAAGGGGAAAACCAAAAAGGGTCATTAAATCCCTTATTTGTTTATTTGTATTTCCTTAATGTTGTAATCAAGCCCCTGCGTGGGCATGTCTTTATGTATTCCGCCCCTGCGTGGGCATGTTTTTCTGTTAAACCCCTGCGTGGGTATGTAGGTTTGTTTAGCCCCTGCGTGGGCATGTTATTTCATGTAGAAGTCCCGATTAGGGCAAACTTGTAATTGTTTAATTTGTAGTGGAATGGTTTAATTTAAATTTTCATTTTTTTTAAATTATATGCATAAATATAATATGTGAAATAAATGAAAAATAACATTTCTTTTTATAAGACCTACCATTATAATAAAATAATAGAAATCTAAAAAGGGCAAAACCTAGCCATGTGTCATTTTAAGACAGGGCCAAGATGGTAGTTCCTCAACTTAGATTCAGGTCCTTATTAACATCTCAATTTAGGATTTTCCGCTTTAAATATTAAAAAGAATCTTAAAGGTAAAACCTAGCCACATGTCATTCTAGATATGGCCAAGACGGTAAAACCTATTTAAAGGATTCAAATCCTTGTTAACATCTGTAAACATGTTAACACTCCTCGAAAAATGTGATTCGATAAAATCGCATAAGTCATCTTTATATTGGATTCTTCCAATTTCTTTTATTGCATTAAACATCTAGTAGGGATGTAATGCCTACGGGCTATACTCATTGTCATATAAGACAAAAGACAGTAGTGGTCTTCGACCCCCTGTTAAGAAGAGGTAATAAACTATGATTAAAACCTCAATACCTTGATCCTATAAGATCATGATTAAAATTTTAAAACTGTCCATGTGATTCGGCCTTTTATGACATTAATATATATTGTAATTATAACTAAGGATTAATATAATGAAAAATCCTGAATATATATATAAATGTGCTTAGCAAATTAATCGAAATGGTTCTTAAATACCATGATTAATAAATCATCTAGAATGATAAAACTATTATAGACCTCTGAATAAATTGAAAAATGAAAAATCCTTATTTTATGTAGCAATCAAGCTACATGCCTGGGTCAGACGAGGTCAACAGTCACCCCAGAGATAATCATGACACCTCCAGAGTCAATGTAGCAGCAGCAGAATTACAAGCATTGATAGATAATGCCGTAACGCGAGCTCTGGACAGGCAATTAAATGAATCCAGTGGTACCCATGCGAGGACCCAGTCTGTACCACATACGAAGCCACCCTTAAGAACTCATACTGCTCACAATACCAATTCCCATCACTCATCAAACCATCGGAGTGTTCCATCTAAAAGGATTGTGCTAAACCAGGAACCTCGTGATAAGGGTTGCTCCTATAAGTATTTTGTTTCATACAAAACCAGGGATTTCACTAGGGAAAAAGGGGCTATTGACTGCATGACATGGTTAGACGAGATGGACACCGTGGTTGATATCAGTGGTTGCGCTGATAAGGATGTGGTAAAGTTTGTATCTCAGTCATTCAAAGGTGAAGCACTAGCTTGGTGGAGGTCTTTGAATCAAGCTACAGGGAAGATCCCATTGTACAATCTGACATGGGAACAGTTTGTGACGTTGATTAAGGAGAATTACTGCCCTCAGCATGAGGTTGAAAAGATTGAAGCTGATTTCTTGTCATTGGTTATGAAAAACCTAGATTGTCAAGCCTACCTTACGAGCTTCAATTATGTCAAGATTGGTTCCGTATCTGGTGACTCTGGAACCCAAGAGAATAGCTCGTTTCATTGGGGGTTTGGCCCCAGAAATCAAGGCCAGTGTGAAGGCCTCCAGACCAGCTACTTTTAGGTCTACAACTGATATATCATTGTCTCTCACTTTGGACGCGGTCAGGCAGAGAACGCTGAGGAACACTGATGCTGAGAAGAGGAAGCGTGAGGATGACAACTCACGACGTTCAGACAAGAAGCATAATGGAAACAATGACCACAAAAAGAGTTCTGGAACGAAAAAGGATGGTCAACAGTCGGGTGATAAGCCCAAGTGTAAAGTCTGTAAGAAGCACCATTTCGGGAGGTGCAGATTTGAGTCGAAATCCCAATCACAGCCAAGAGCTTGTGGATTTGTAAGTCTTCTGAGCACAAGACCTTAGACTGTAAGAAAATCAAGGATGCTACGTGCTATAACTGCAATGAAAAAGGGCATATCAAGTCCAACTGCCCAAAGTTTGCTAAGAAAGCTGAGGAAGGGAAAAAGACCAATGCTAGGGTCTTCCAGATGAACGCACAGGAGGCTATCCAGAATGATAATGTCATAACAGGTACATTCCTTATTAATGATTTTTATGCAAGGGTGTTATTTGATTCTGGAGCAGATAAGTCATTTGTTGATGATAAGTTTTGTAAGTTGTTAAACCTACCTGTTAGAACCCTAAGCATAAAATATGAGGTTGAATTAGTCGATGGCACCATAGAAACCGCATCAACCATGTTAGATGGATGTTTCATATCCATTAGGAACCACTCTTTTCCATTGTCCTTACTTCCTTTGAAATTAGCCGGTTTCGACATAGTAATAGGCATGGATTGGCTATCCCATAACCAAGCTCAGATTGTGTGTGACAAAAAGCAAGTAGTGATCAAGACTCCGTATGGTGAGCCACTTACCATACAGGGAGATACTCAGTATGGATTGCCTAAGCAAGTGTCCATGCTGAAGGCATCAAGGTGTATGAAGAAGGGTTGTGTCATCTACATGGCAAAAGTGACTATTGATGAGCCGAAGCCTAAGATTGAAGACATCCCCGTCATTTCTGAATATCCCGAAGTATTCCCTGAAGAACTACCTGGTTTGCCACCAGATAGGCAAGTAGAATTCAGAATAGACATTATTCCAGGAGCAGCACCTGTTGCAAGGGCACCTTACAGGTTGGCACCAATAGAGATGAAAGAGTTGAGGACTCAACTGGATGATTTATTGGCAAAAGGATTTATTAGACCTAGCTCATCTCCCTGGGGAGCGCCTATTTTGTTTGTTAAGAAGAAAGATGGATCAATGCGGTTGTGCATTGATTATCGGGAGCTAAACAAGGTTACAATTAAGAATAGATATCCATTACCTAGGATTGACGATCTGTTCGATCAGCTCCAAGGAGCAAGTTACTTCTCCAAGATTGATTTGAGGTCAGGTTACCATCAGCTGAAGGTTAGAGATGAAGATGTGCACAAGACTGCATTTAGAACTCGTTATGGTCACTACGAGTTCTTGGTGATGCCTTTTGGGCTCACTAAGCACCAGCAGCGTTCATGGACCTCATGAATCGCGTTTACAAGCCCTACTTGGATAAATTTGTTATCGTCTTCATTGATGACATTCTAATTTATTCAAAGAATCAGGTCGACCATGAGAAGCACATTCGATGTATTCTGGAACTACTTCAGCAGGAAAAGCTTTACGCCAAGTTTTCAAAGTGCGAATTTTGGCTTCGCGAAGTCCAGTTTCTTGGACATGTAGTTAGTGAGCGTGGTATCCAAGTGGATCCCGCTAAAGTTGAAGCTGTCATGAATTGACAAGAGCCAAAGATGCCCACGGAAATTCATAGCTTTTGGGTTTGGCAGGATACTATAGGCGATTTATTGAAAACTTCTCAAGAATTGCAGCACCCCTAACGTCATTAACCCGCAAGAATATCAAGTTTGACTGGGGGCCTAAGCAGCAAGAATCCTTTGACATTCTCAAGCAGAAGTTGAGCAATGCACCTGTGTTGACATTGCCTGAAGGAATCGAAGAGTTTGTGGTTTATTGTGATGCATCGCACACAGGTATGGGATGTGTGCTTATGCAGAAAGGCAAAGTTATTACCTATGCCTCTCGACAGCTAAAGGTGCACGAGAAGAACTACACCACCCACGACTTGGAGTTGGGTGCCGTTGTATTTGCACTAAAACTTTGGAGACATTATTTGTATGGTACCAAATGTGTGATCTATTCTGATCACAAGAGCCTTCAACATCTGTTCAATCAGAAGGATTTGAACATGAGGCAGCGACGATGGATGGAAACTTTGAATGATTTTGATTGTGAAATCCGATACCATCCAGGCAAGGCGAATGTAGTCGCCGATGCCTTAAGTAGAAAGGAAAGGGTGTAGCCCATAAGAATCAATGCCAAGAGCATTGAATTAAAGAATAGTTTGAATGAAAGGTTGTTAGCTGAACAGAAAGAAGCTGTACTAGAAGCTAACTATCCTGATGAGAAGCTAGGAGTAACTGCTGAACAGTTATCCTATGGCAAAGACGGAATACTGAGATTAAATGGATGAATATGGGTTCCAATTTATGGAGGACTTAGGGATGTGATCCTCCAGGAAGCCCACGGTTCTAAGTACTTCATTCATCCTGGAGCTGATAAGATGTACCAGGATCTAGAGGCAAATTTTTGGTGGATAGGCTTGAAGAAGTCTATAGCTACTTATGTAGCCAAATGTTTGACGTGCGCGCAAGTTAAAGCTGAACACCAAAAGCCGTCAGGTTTGCTACAACAGCCTGAACTTCCCACCTGGAAGTGGGAAATGGTGACAATGGATTTTATCACCAAGTTGCCAAAAACAAAGAAAGGAAACGATACTATTTGGGTGATAGTGGATAGACTGACTAAGTCAGCTCACTTCCTACCTATTAAGGAAACACATAGCTCATATAAGGTAGCTCATCTGTATGTGGATGAGATTGTATCTCTCCACGGAGTGCCAGGGTCTATCATTTCTGATAGGGATACAAGGTATACATCACACTTCTGGAAAAGTTTTCAGCAATCCCTAGGCACTCGATTGAACTACAGCACAGCATATCATCCTCAAACGGATGGTCAAAGTGAGTGAACAATTCAAACGCTGGAAGATATGTTAAGAGCTTGTGTCATTGATCTAGGTGGAAGTTGGGATGATCATCTTCCACTGATCAAGTTTTCATACAATAATAGCTATCACTCAAGTATCCAAGCTGCACCTTTTGAAGCTTTGTATGGAAGGAAGTGCAGAACGCCTGTTTGTTGGGCAGAAGTTGGAGATGTTCAACTAACAGGACCTGATATAGTCCTGGAGATGACAGATAAGATTGTACAGATACGTGATCGTCTCAAAGCTGCCAGAGATAGGCAGAAAAGCTATGCAGATAAAAGGCGTAAACCTCTAAAGTTTGAGGTAGGTGATAAGGTTTTGCTTAAAGTATCACCATGGAAGGGAGTGATGCGATTTGGTAAGAAAGGTAAGTTAAGCCCAAGGTATATAGGACCATTCGAGATCATTGAATGTGTAGGAACTGTGGCTTATAAGTTAAACTTGCCTGAAGAGCTCAGTGGTATTCACAATGTATTTCACATCTGCAATCTGAAGAAATGTATAGCTGATGAATCGCTAGTCATGTCGCATAAGGATGTGCACATAGATGAGAGCTTAAAGTTTGTTGAAAAACCTTTGTCGATCGAGGATCGACAGGTTAAGAAGCTTCGAAGGAAGCAAGTGCCGATTGTAAAGGTTAAATGGGATGCCCGTAGAGGTCCCGAGTATACGTGGGAGGTAGAATCCACAATGAAAGAAAAGTACCCTCATTTGTTTCAGTAAATCTCGAGGTTGAGATTTCTTTTAAGGGGGTGAGGATGTAAAACCTCGAAAATTTATGTCCAATAATATATCGACACGTGTCATGTAAAGCAAATGTGTTAAACCCGGATCAATTTAAAGGATGTATGGTAGGATTTAAAAATGTCGACATGTTAATTAATCCCTCTGAGCGACCTATTTATAAATCCCAAACCTTAATGTATATTATAAACATACGATATATATATTCAAATCCGGTTATCTTTAGTGATAATTAATTTAAATCTCAATGAATGGATTCTATGTGAGTGCTACGACAAATTCTACATTCAAGACCTTTTCGAAAGAGTCCAAGGCAACATAAGTACATGGCAAGGCATGCATAACTTTTCAGAACTGATCAAGTGGTCCCATTCTGTTACTAAAGGCCCAAGATTCGAAATATGAAAGATTACATGGTCAAAGCTTGAAGGTTTACAAATTTTTTTTGTCTTCTGGTCATCGGATACGGACCGTATGGCCTTAGGCTTATGGTCCGCAAGCACTGCAACTGGGCGATACAATTGAAGGTCGGTTACGGACCGCATCCGTCTGGACTTACGGTCCGAAAGAGGAGGATACGGACAGCAAGGCTTCTTGCTTACGGTCCGTAAGGCTGTCGCTGGCAGCAGAAAATGGCAGTTGCCTGTTATAACCGGTTGCACCGCCTTAAAGAGCTGGTTTTCGAAATACTGGAGCATGGCCAATAGTTTTGCATGCATAGGGACACATGGGTTGATCAGGGAACTCTCATAGACTTGTGTGTGATGATCTTAAGCAATGTGGGTTCCTATATAAAGGATTGTTGTTGCAACCATTTCACTTGCTCATTAAAGCTCACTTCAAGGACTTCTCTGGAGCTTCTCTAGTCTACAACAAGTTTCCTTAGGATCTACAATCGTGCTTAGGAGCCTTGTAAGTGTCCTTAACCTTTCTAATTCAGTTTTAATTAGCTTAATGACCATAAGTCAAACTTATCGTAGTTAAGGTTTGACTTCGTGATTAATCACTAATGGTCCAGTCATTAGTTAAACTGAGAGTAGTTATAAGTTGGTAATTATGTAGGTAATAAACCCCTAAGAGGGCACCTACTGATTATCACCCTAGCTTGGTCAAATGTCGGGTCAAACCTAATACTAAAAAGTCAACAGAAAGCTTATTTTCAAATAAACGCATAATTAACATTGTAGAACCCATGCAACCTGTTTTATCACTAATATAACTTGGTAATTAATGTAAGAATATGTCTAAGCATGTTCAACCCAACAATTTTCAGTTTAAGCTCCGTTCGGAACCGAAAATCGCAAAAGTAGACTTTTGCTTTGACTTTCAGTTCTGACCCGTTAGAGTATAGTTTAGAAATGCCTTAGAGCTTTATTAGGACCAGGTTTCATGTTAGTATAACCCTCTGTGATTATACAACTTGGTTCATTAGTTATCCGATTCATATGCATGTTTCCATTAATTGCCTATATGGTGACTATAATGCCCATATGACCTTAAAACGTGATTTTTGAAAATGTAAAAGAATATAAACCTTAGTTACTGATTTATAAACTTGTCCCTAAAATTTGACATCAGTTTGAGGTCTAGATTAGGAGTTATGCTCATTAGCGTAAATGAAAAGTTTTTATTAATTAAACGGCGTAATTAGCATATAGCCTATCTAAACCCGATTTTTAATACCAAACTTCTTACCTACTGATATAAAATAATATTTTGGGATTTTTGAAGATTTTTATTTATTTTTAGGCTGAGCATAACATAGGGTTCTAAGCTTGATTCGGTTATTGTTAGTTTTGCCCTTTTGGCCTATAAAATGAGTTTTACAAATCTTTTTGATACCAAACCTTTTTCTACTTATTTAATATGATAAATAGAATATTTTAAGCCTTTTGGAATAATAAAAATATCAGCTTTCATTATAAAACCCGAAAGTCGCTTAAAACCGCCTTTTTACGCGTTTTAAGCGCATAGTATGTATTAAAACTATTTTAAATATATAAGACTTGATACCTACTGATATTTTAAGTAAATTATTATACTTTAGCAGTAAGCAAAAGTCTTAACTCAGATTTCCAGATTTGACCTTTAAACCTTAGGTGAAATTACCAAAATGCCCTTCGGTGCATAGTATGGTTATAAATGGTAAATTTTGTATATATTGTAACACGCTACTGATATAACCTACTAAATTAAGTATATTTACTGATTATATCAGACCTGAAACTCAGATTTATATTAAATCTCTTTTATAACTGTTTAAATGACCAAAATACCCCTTCGGGGCATAAGTTGAGATTAATTTCGTTTTGGGCATAATAGAAGATATCTTACTAATGTCACAACATATTTAAGGCATATTAACTTAGGAAACATGTATATGACTCTTATGGTTACCCGCTACGCATCTTTCGCGTTCGGTTCGGCTTATGTAACTAGTTTGCATAAATTGACCGAAACGGGTCAAACCTTATCATTTTTGTCTTAAAATCCAGAATGTGCTTAGTTTACCCATATTACACAAGTCTTCAAACTTTTCGGGTCTAAATCACATTCTATTCCGGTCTTCGCTTAATCGTGCGTTTGAACCGTATCTTCCTTTAAAACTAACCGGTCTAAGTTTAGGCTTAATTAAAGACCCGTTAGGAATCTAATAGGTTATTAAAAACCTTCATTCCAGATTAGGAGACTCGGTAAAAGCTACGTGCACTTGCTGTTTGTGAATTATACTTGCTTAGGTAAATACTTTTAACTTATTTTCCCTTATACGGGCTTGGGGTACGGTATATAAAATACCGCTTGGTCGGGCATTGAATTTTTAATCGTATGAAGGTTACTTTATTTAAATGACCCGCTTAAATTGTTTTGTTTGCTTAAAACCTTTGGGGGGTTAATGACCATGTCCCGGATATCCTTGGCATCATTCATTGAATGGCCACGACCTTAGCACGGGGTGTAGGCCTACACCCGCCTGTGCCTATATAAATAATAAGGTATATCCGCCGGTTTCGAGAATAACTCACCGCGGGACTATATCATGTGGTGTGTCTATTAATCTTTAAACCGGTGTCAATCTGGGCTACTGAACGTATAAGAAGCGTGTAATTCTTTTACAAGTTTATATATAAATAATTCTCCCAAGTTATAAAATGTTTTGTGCCTTGTGCATTCAAATCAAATTTTTAAACCTTTTTTTCAAAATGAGTCAGTTAATTGTATTTACCAGTGTAAACTGACGTATTTTCCCAAAAAGGCTAAGTGTAGGTACTAATCAAAATAGGTTGGCCTCTCCTTAGCATCAATTAGAGTCTTGCAAGCTTGGATGCATTTTAAATCTGATGAACTATGTTTCCTTTTTATTTGATCCGCCTGTGGATTCGTTACAGTCCGTTTTGTGATACTTTGATATTACTTTATAATCGGTTTGTAATATGATTCCTCTTTTGCTTCCGCTGTGCATTTAAAATTGTGTTGTTTGACTATGACGATATCAACTACGTCACGATACTCCCCACCAGGCCGACCGGTAATACGTGGAAATATCGGGGTGTGACAGTTTCGTTTGTTAAGCATTGTGTTGCGTTTAATCGAGTTGCGAGTGAGTGTGGAGCGTGTAAGCGTTGCGTTAATAACCACATAACATTTAAACAATTAATCACACAAATAACATACATAACATAAGTAAATCCACATTTCGAGTCTGCGTTGAGTTTACGTTGCGATAGCGTTTAGTCTAAACAAGCGATGCAATATGCGATAAAATGAGATAAAATGCGTTTAAATAGTAAGCGTTATAAATAGTGTTAAATGCGATAATTGCGTTTTGAATAAGTGTTGTAATATGCGTTTAATAATGCGTTGAAAATATTAGTTTAAACCCATAGCGTTAATCAAAATCTCGGGAGTACAAGCGTTCGTGAAAGAATAATGGCAATAGGTAACGATCCTGAAAACTCAGGTTGTTACAGCCTCCCCTACTTTTGGGAATTTCGTCCCGAAATTAAGGAGCAGGCGTAACAAAGAGTTGTGGATATTTAGCTTTCATATCACTTTCGAGTTCCCAAGTGAACTCGGCGCCGCGTTTGCCTTCCCAGCGAACCTTCACTATAGGAATGCGAAAGCGTCGAAGCTTCTTGGTCTCTCGATCCATGATTTCTACTGGCTTTTCCACAAAGTGCAGAGTTTCGTTTACTTGCAAAATCTTCAAGAGGAACATGAAGATTTTCTTCAGCTAGGCACTTCTTGAGGTTCGAGACGTGGAAAGTCGGATGTACGTTGCTGAGTTCCTCCGGTAATTCGAGTCGGTAGGCCACTTTGCCAATTCTTTCCAGAATTTTAAAAGGACCCACGTATCGTGGCGCTAGCATTCCTTTCTTGCCGAATCGGATCACCCCCTTCCAAGGTGAAACCTTTAGGAGTACGTGATCACCAACTTCAAACTCAAGGGGCTTGCGGCGTTTATCGGCGTAACTCTTTTGACGACTCCGAGCCTTCAAGAGATTGTCTCTTATCTAGTGGATCTTGTCAGTCGTTTCTTGTAACAACTCAGGACTGGTGATTTAAGCGTCTCCGATCTCGTGCCATACAATAGGCGATCGACATTTTCTTCCGTATAATGCCTCAAAGGGTGCCATTTGAATACTAGCGTGATAAATGTTATTGTACGAGAATTAAACTAAAGGTAAATGCGAATCCCAATTACCATCAAAATCTGTAACGCACAAACGAAGCATGTCTTCAAGGGTGTGAATCGTGCACTCAGTCTAACCGTCGGTCTGGGGATGGAATGCGGTGCTAAGATTAAGAGTCGTACCGAGAGCGGATTGGAATGTCTCCTAGAGATGCGAGGTAAATTGACTATCGCGGTCAGAGATGATGTTACGAGGTGTCCCATGTCGACAAATGACTTTGTCGGTATAGATTCGTGCTAATCGTTCAACCTTGTAGTCCTCTCGAATCGGTAAGAAGTGAGCGGATTTCGTAAGACGATCAATGATAACCCAAATGCTATCGTGACCTAATGGCGTGCGAGGAAGTTTGGTAATGAAGTCCAAAGCTATACTCTCCCCTTTCCACATCGGGATCTCGGGTTGTTCGAGTAAGCCATAGGGTCGTTGGTGTTCAGCCTTAACTTTCGAGCAAGTTAGGCACTTCAAAACATAGAGAGCGATATCCTTCTTCATTCCCGGACACCAGTACCTGACACGAAGGTCCTGGTACATCTTGTCGGCACCGGGGTGAATGGAGTATCGGGATTTTTGGGCTTCAGTCAGCAAAATCTCTCGGACATTATTGTGACTAGGAATCCAAATGCGGTCGAGATAGTGAAAGATACCATTCGGTTTATTCACTAATTGGTTTTCAGTTCCAAGGATTCTTTCTTCCTTCAAAGTGTTCTCGAGGAAACAGGCGTGTTGAGCGTCGCGAATGAGAGCTTCGAGGTCGTGTTGGGCTTGAACAACCAATACTATGTAAATAGCTTCGTCGGCTAAGAGCATCAGCGACGACGTTCGCTTTGCCTGGGTGGTAGCGTATCTCATAGTCGTAGTCGTTGAGAAGTTCCACACATCTGCGTTGGCGCATATTCAGTTCTTTCTGGTTCAAGATGTGTTGTAGGCTCTTATGGTCGGTGAAGACCGTACACTTGGTACCATACAAGTAGTGTCGCCAAATTTAACGCAAAAACAACTGCACCGAGTTCGAGATCGTGGGTTTTGTAGTTCTTCTCATGGACTTTGAGTTGGCGAGACGCGTACGCGATAACCTTATCTCGTTGCATAAGAACACAACCAAGACTAGGTCAGAGGCATCGCAATAAACAACAAGGTCGTCGTTTCCATCGGGTACCGCGAGTACGGGAGCATTGCAAAGCATACGCTTGAGAGTTTGAAAGGCATCCTCTTGTTCGGTTCCCCAAATGAAAGGCTTGTCTTTATGCGTTAGATAGGTGAGAGTGTCACGACCCCCGACCCCACTCTGGGTGGAATCGAGAGCCGCGAGCAGCCAAGTGGTACCGGTGGTTATTTTAAAAACATTGCAGTGGAAATTTCGTCAGAACCGTGAGTTAGGAAAAATATCAGAGTTTAGAAAACACCGGATTTTATTTATTAAATAGATGGGATAAACCATGTTTTACAAAGGTAGCTTTAATAAGGGATAAACCCAATTACATAAAACAATATTTCTTAATTTGATTTAATTAATAAAATAAGCCACTTCTTGAAGCCCTTCGGTGCCGTATCCAACTCTTATTCCGATCTACTGTAATTACCTGAAACGCGTTTTAAAAAGGTTTTGTCAGCAGGAAATACTGGTGAATCATTCTTTTTACTAAAATGACGCATTGTTATAATTTACAGTATTAAGAGCGATTACAATGTCTATACATATCAACCAACTACCCATGGTATTTATCACTCGACCACCTATTGGCTATCTCGTTGTCCAATGGTATCTGTGATTATGGTCATTTCACCCCTTGGCTAACCCGTTGTCTAATGGTGACGGTTATCAAGTATTGTATACAAAACCCCACATACCGGCTGTAATTTGGAGATTACAAAGACTTAATCCCTGTAATTATAACTTTGAAAACAAACATGATTTTGAAATTAAATTTGATAAAAAGAGAATGACTCACATTGCAGATTTATACGGGCAGAGCTTAGCCTACTGATTAGCCTTGTACCCTAATTAAATAATAATGCACACGAACTAGGTCAGTAACTAATACAGCATTTACGATAACTCATGAGATTAAACCCTCACAACGAATGACAAAGTGCAACACTTAAACATCCATCGGATTCGCAACGAATGATAGAGTGTACCCCGAGTTTGGGTGGCACTCAAACATCCTGTCGGATTCATGACTAATGACAAAGTATAGCATTTAAACATCCTGTTGGATAGGTTCAATCGATCGGACATTGAATCGTAGCAGCGAGCGAGTTAATACCCGGTATCGTAGCAGCGCCTTACTAATTTGAGAGTAATATACGAACAGAATTATAAAGAGTTTGAAAGTTTCGTCGACACCATCGAACTGCTCAGGAGCCAAGCTATTTATAGCTGAAATTGGGTTCTCTCGCGGCCCGCGTGAACCTCCGGCCAATCTTTACGTGGCCCGCGTGGAAGTGTGGATCAGATCGGAGGTTGCTGAGTCACCGGTGGTCACGACACGTGTGACGACACGTGGCCTTCATGCATATCCGGTGACCTATAAGCTATCGCGGCCCGCGTGACCTTCTGCCTATTCTTTACGCGGCCCGCTAGAAGACCAAATATCTGATTTTCTTGATTCTTGATATGGATTGGGGTTTCTGGGGTCCGGGTTTTTACTTATGGATGAATTTGGGAAATTTTTGAATATAATTATATTACAAAGAAAAAGGGAATAAAATAGTGAGAAAAGAGAATGGACCCACTTTGTAACTTTAGGGTTCAACTAGAAAGCCTCCTGGTATAAATTTTGGGTATAACTTCTGAGCTATTTAAAAATATATTTGTGCTCGTGTTAAGTATAGTACCCCTAATTCAACATTGTCCCTATGTCACGAGACAGAACCCCAACGAACTTAGTCAGGCAGAGCCTTGACATGTGTTATGGGGCTCAGATCAATCGGAAAGGGTAGCGGTGATCGGGAGTTAAAACACTTAAAACGGGACATGGCTTTGTAGGATTTAAGGGTAAATAAAATAAAATAAATAAATAAAATGAACTATATGCAAGCATATAGGGGGCGACAGGAATGAAGGGGAATAAGAAATCTTGAAGAGTGAATATCCCCTTCTATTTATACATGCATTTTAGCTTTCATTTTACGCTTATATGGACACATATGCAATTGTTTACTAATTTGTTGGTTGTAAATTATGGTGTCCACCTACACCATAGTACCATACATATTTATTTTATATTGTTCTCATGCATGCATTTTAATATTATTATTTTATTATATATTATAATTAATTTAACTGCTTCACTTATTTGTCGCTTATAACTTATAAAATATGATGATTTATAAAACAATAAATATGTCATTAGAATGAGAATATTTTTGTCTACATTTGGGTCTAAGTTTCATTAAAAACGGAGTAAGTCCAAATATAATGTATTTTTTGTAATTTAACTATTAAACGGTCACTAGGCTCGTCTAGGTACTTCATATTTCTAATATTTAACTTACTCGTAATCTACCCATTTAATAATATAAGTTTTTATATACTTTTATTTTATTTAGAAAGGTCTCCCATATACAGGTCAATTAATCAGTATAACATTACAACCCACTATATAAAATAGTTTTCCAAAAGTATTTGGGTCGAATAATTATATATTAAAAATAAACTAGTTACTAGTGGTTAATAAATTTAGATAAACCTAAAATTCTTATATGATAAAAATAGGAATGTTACAGAGAGGAACGGTGATTTTAGAGAAATCAGCGATAAATCGATGGCAATAACCCGACAATCCGAGAAAAGAACGAACTTCGGACGGGGTTTTCGGTGTAATCCAACTCTTAACTGCTTCAATATTCGCGGGATCGACGTGAATACCTTGACTATTGACGATGTGACCTAGGAATTGAACCTCCTCAAGCCAAAATACACACTTGGAGAACTTGGCATAGAGGCGATTCCCTTGAAGAAACTCGAGAACTAAACGAAGATGTTGCGCATGTTCGGCTCTCGACTTCGAATAGATGAGGATATCATCGATAATCACAATAACTAAGCGATCAAGAAAGGGTTTACACACATGGTTCATCAAATCCATGAAGACCGCGGGTGCGTTGGTGAGACCAAAAGGCATGACCACGAATTCATAATGGCCATAACAGGTACGAAAAGCGGTTTTAGGGATATCTTGTACCTGGATTCGAAGTTGATGATAACCAGAACATAGATCGATCTTAGAGAAACACCTAGCGCCTTGCAGTTGATCAAATAAGTCGTCGATTCGGGGTAGAGGGTAGCGATTCTTGATAGTAAGCTTATTGAGTTCCCTATAATCGATGCACATTCGGAACAATCTATCCTTCTTTTTCAAGAAAAGGACTGGTGCGCCCCATGGCGATGTGCTAGGGCGTATGAAGTGAAGTGTTTATTAAGTAACTCCTGGAGTTGACTAGAAAGTTCACGCATTTCGGACAGTGCGAAGCGATAAAGAGCTTTAGCAAGAGGGTTAGCTCCAGGAATAAGGTCGATACGAAAGTCGATATCACGAGTCGGGGGTAGACCAAGTAAATCATCTGGAAAGACATTAGGAAAATCACGAACCACAAGTACCTTTTTCCATCGGCTTCTTTTCCTTCTCCGCTACTACAATATGGGCTAAGAAAGCCAAGTATTCCTTGTGAAGATACTTGCTTGCTTGAATGCACGACATAAGTTTCAGTTCTTTCGAGGATACTTCACCATAAACACAGAGTTGATCACCGTTTGAGAGAGAGAAACGAATCATCTTTTAGAAACAAACGACTTCGTCACAATTTTCATGAAGAAAATCCATGCCTACTATGACATCGAAACTACCAAGTTGCATCAGAATGAGATCGATCGGGAAAACGTGATTATTGAGTTCGAGAGTACAATCACGGAGAACGGAACTGACGGTGACAGTCTTTCCGGTGGTGATTTCTACGTCGAACGTCGTTGGGAGGTTAGCACGTTTACGTTTTAGGAGCTTTTCAAATTCAAATGACACAAAACAGTTATCGGCTCCAGTATCAAATAAACATGAAGCATAAATACCTTTAACAAGGAACGTACCATTGACAACATTGTTGTCAGTCTAAGCCTGGCAGACGTTGATGTTGAAGGTTCTTTCGCTGGCTGCTTTTTGTGATTGTTGTTGCAGCTGCTGCTGAGGCTGCTGTTGTTGTTGTTGCTGTTGCGGTGGTTGCTGCTGCTGGGGTTCTTGTTTCACAACGCGGGGTGGGCAGACGTTAGAAAAATGATTAGGGTCACCACAAGTGTAGCAGGTTTGAACATTTGCAGTGGGTACTAGAATTGCTGGGTTACCCTGAACAGCAAGAGGTTGATTTGGTGATGCTGGAAAAGCTTGAGCAGCTTGCTGGCGTGGGCCTGAACGGCAGTGAGCAGTAAAGTGCCCATAAATGTTTCAATTCACACAGAAACGAGAGTTTACACCTGTTAGATGATGATAAGTGCATGTAGGGCACAGAGGTTGTATACCAGTGTACGCATGCTTAGCAGGCGGTGCGTTGGTAATAGTAGCTTGGCGATTCTGGTTGCTGGGTTGTACGGGGACAACGTTGAGAGGAGCGGCGGTAGTAGCATAGTTCTTATTGTTGTTGCCCTTTCGCTTGCGATTATGGCGCGAAGACTTTGAACCTTGAGATGCTGAATTGTCGGTAGCGGGAGTAGCAGTAACCTGATTGAGACTCTTGGTTGATGTTTTGAAAGCTCCAGCCAAGACTCGTTTGTCGTTGATCTCGGCTGCTAGCTGGTAGGTTTCCTCAATAGTAGCAGGTCTTGCTGCTTGAACGAAATCAGCTACACAGTCTGGGAGAGCTCAAATGTACGTCTTGATTGTCATATCAGGCGTAGCCACCTGACTAGGACAGATAATACTCAGCTATTTGAAATGGGCGGTGAGACCAGCGTTATCACCTCCTTCCTGCTTGATATGCCAGAATTCATTTTCCAGCTTTTGAACTTCATGTGGAGGGCAGAACTCCTTCATCATAAGCTCCCTGAGTTCCTCCCATGAGAGGCCATAAGCTGCATCATTAACACGCCTGTTGCGCTCAGCAGTCCACCAATCCAGAGCCCTGGACTGAAAGACTCCGATAGCATTCACAGTACGCATATTTTCTGGGCATCCGCTTTGCCTAAAGGTGACTTCGATAGAGTCAAACCACTGGAACATAGCACTGGGTCCATGTTCACCAGTGAAGTTTGCAGGACCGCAGGCCTTGAATTTCTTAAAGCTGAAAGGCGTTCTAGGTGCGTCACTCTTCGATTCAACAGAAGATTTGTCGTTGACCTCGTTGATTTCACTGAAGATCTGAGGTATGACTTTAGTCATTTCCTTGGCTACCAGTGAAGCGATGCGCTTGTCAGCATGGTTTTGTCGAGCAGCACGTTGAGTGTGAGATCCAAATGATGACATTGTCAAGTGCAGATTCTGCAGCAGACGTCGTCAATTGAATTAGACGAGATTCGATTATATCAGGTGTAGTTTTTAAAAAGTTTAGCGTTTGTTAACACATCCTTATTATTATTATTATTATTATTATTATTATTATCATATAAAGCTCAGTAACAGGTCAAGCACATAGGCACATAGTCACGTAGGCACATAAACCACATAAGCACGTAAGCACATAGGAGCACATAATCCACGTAAGCAAATATTTTGCACGTATTCACCTACATATTTTGCACGTATTCACCAATCTTTCAAGGGCGTGTATCGCATTCGAGAGTAGCGAGAGATAGCGACTAGTGTAGCGAGTAGCGTTGCGAGTGGCATAGCGTGTGAGAGTTCTTAGTTTGTCTGCGTTTAGTCAGCGTTTTAGATTACGAGAAGCTGTGTGAGTTGTGCGCGTTTAGTAAGGCGGTGAGCGGATAGTGTAAAGTCTCCAAAATCAAAACATATAACATATAAACATATAAAATCGATAATGTGTAAAAATCGGCGATTGCAGGCTTCGTATAAAATAGAGCGTCTTGGGTGTTAGATATCGATTACCCAAAGTGATTCAACCATTCACAACGACCTCGAGTACACGCTTTGGCCTAATAGACTGTGCTCTCACCGATACACGGTGAACGGCATGCATCCTTCTAGTTACTACGTGGCTCGAGTCATTAGAACAATCGAGACTTTGGTGAGAGTTTTGTAAAATCAAAGTAGAGAGTGGAACAAGTTATTAAGATGCGGGTTTCACCCCTAACTTAACAAATTCGTTCCTAAAAGTGTGGCAAAACCACGAGATAGAGATGGAGAATTTCGTCGAGATATGGATGTCACTCCTAGCTCAACGAAGATTCTCGTGCTGAGAATAAAATACGCGTAGAGTGAGTGATCTTATTGAGAGTTCTTGGTTTTCACACCTAATCTCGACACAATCACTTGTTTGTTTATGCGAGTGTTTTCGAAAACATGTGTATTGTGTTATAGCCTTAGGAAAGGCAAAATAGTTTTCGACTTTAGGAAAGGTCGTCTTTGTACGAAGCTGTAGTATGTGCCTATGCGGGTTCACACAAAGATGTAGTTTTCGCGAGTTCAATCGAGAGTATCAAAAGTGAGCTCGTACGAAACCCCTACTGGGTTCCCACAAGGCGGTCTGTTGGTACTTAGACTATAGACTAGGTCAATCCTACGACTCGACCTAATCCCCTATAGTTATGGCTCTGATACCAATCTGTCACACCCCAACCGATGGCGAAATCATCGGGGCGCGACACTAGGCGAACCAGATTGCTCAAAAGAATCCATAACAACTACACATTAACAATATCTTTAACATTCATTGTCCCATACCAACGAACAAATGTTCAACACATAATTATTACAGACAGCGTGTTCTCAAAAGCAAAACAAGTCCGACAACCTAGATTTGTATTAGTGGAGTTTCTAGACTGCCTATCTTGAGTTCCAGCATAACATCCAAATTAACCTATCACATAAGTTAAAATAAAGTCAATACATAAAATCTAAATGTGAGTACACAAGTTTGCATAGCATATAGTATAAAAGCGTTTACACATAACCAGCATGTAACACGTAACGGGCGAAGCATGTAACTATCAAACAATGATTACAACTTAACCACGAGACCGCGTTGTCGAGTATGCACGACACATGTTCAGCGAACACGTGAAGTAAAGTAATGTGATCCCTAGCAACCCCTGTCCATGACAGGTGCTGAGTCCAAACTATAGTACTATCATTGCTAGAGGCGGTATAGTGTAACACTGTATAAGCATAGTAGAAGCATTCATAGATCACGTATAGCATGCGGGAGCAGTTAGCGTTACAAAGTGTTGCGTTGTGTGTTGTGTTTTGATATATAACGTATGTAACACCCAAAGTCCGTTAAAGAAAATGGGTTCGAGTATACTCACAGTGTGTGTTTAGCTAGTAACACAATCTGGATTGGTTTGAAGGGAGCGCGTTGAGTTAGCCTGTGTACAGAAGCATAAGTCTTTGAGCGGAGTGTTGAATAGTGCGTAAACAGAGTGTCGGATGGTTAAGTGTTCGAATGGTGATCCGAACGAATGGGTATAACCCATCCGAGCGGATGGTCATCCGAGCGGATGACCATCCGAGCGGATGACCATTCGAACGGATGGCCATTCGAAGGTGGTGTGGTGTGGTGTTTGTAAATCGTTGTAAGTAAAAATTTTGAAGTTTAACGGAGACGGCGTGACGACGTGTCAAACAACGGGAATACACCAAGCGTAGCTCATTCGATCGGATAGTCTCAACCCATTCGGTCAAACTTACTGTTCTTGATGAAGATTCATGTTTGACCCGTTAATCGGTCCATTTCTCCGGTGGAAATCCGTTTTCAAGCCGGCTCTCGACTAAGGAACAAGTCGAGATTTTGGTTGAGTCCACATTCCATCCATTTGGAGTAGAGAAGTGAAGAAAAGACGAAAGGATGAAAAAGTGTTGAAATCTTGTTGAGATTAAGTTAAAAATCTTGAAATCCTTTTGATCTAGAACCATTCTCGATCAAATGGTGTTCCACAACAGTTTGCCTAGGCAAAGAGAGTGAAAACCACCTTCAAGAGGTCTGAATCAGTGATTTCAGGGAAAAAGTTAGTGTTTGTGTGTGATTTTGATGAAGAAGATGATGTAGAAGTTATTAGAGATGAAGATTATACAAGATTTGAGAAGAAATGCTTACAAAATGGCCTTGAATCGTGATTGAAAGCGACCGAGAGCGTGTGAGCGGATGGAAGTGTCAAATTAGAGAAATGAGGTGTACAGGTAGTATTTATAGGGTGAGATCGGGAATCGAGTCGGTGGCGAAAGGCGAGGTGTCGGATGGCTCGTTCGGTCGAATGGCCATCCTGTCGGATGGTCATCCGAGCGGATAGTCATCCGAACGGAAGTCCATTCGATCGGATGTCCATTCGGACAGCCGGGTTGCATTCGTTAGTTTTCCAAATTTCGTTTCGTTTGTTAAGCGTTGCTTTGCGTTTAATCGAGTTGCGAGTGAGCGTTGAGCGTGTAAGCGTTGCGTTGATAACCACATAGCGTTTAAACAATTAATCACACAAACAACACACATAACATAAGTAAATCCGCGTTTTGAGTCTGCGTTGAGTTTGCGTTGCAATAGCGTTTAGTCTAAACAAGCGATGCAATATGCGATAAAATGCGTTTAAATAGTAAGCGTTATAATCAGCGTTAAATGTGATCACTGCGTTTTGAATAAGTGTTGTAATATGCGTTTAATAATGCGTTGAAAATATTAGTTTAAACCCATAGCGTTAATCGAAATCTCGGGAGTACAAGCGTTCATGAAAGAATAACGGCAATAGGTAACGATCCGAAAAGTCGGGTTGTTACATCAAGGGCTGAGTAAAGAGAAGTAATTTGGAATGGAGCAAATGGGTGCGATTCGAGTTGATGAGATAAAAACGGTAGTTTCATTGTTTTCTTTCTTTCTTTCTTACTGTTATATTTGCTCAATTTTCTGTTTTGTAGTTTGGTGAGGCAAAAGCCAGTATTGGGTGGTTGGCTTAGTAGCTTACTAACCATATGTAATTTACGGAACAATTTTTTAAAATTTTAAATAAGAGTATAATTTGCCGTTCAAAAAGAAGTTATAAGTCTAGGTTTGTAATAAAGATGTGTTATCTTTATCACTATAGAAAGTTTTACTTTATGAAGTTACAATTAACAAGGCTATATAATTAGTTTTAATTGTTTGTACTACTTTTATCTGAGCATTTTAATTGAAAACTTAGTTGATTAAACGTGTCATATTAAGTATACGAATTATTGGGGTTTTCTTAAATAATGTCATTTTTAAAATATAAATATTAGCTCGATAATAAGACTGCGGGGTATGGGGGGCTTGGGTTGGGGCGTGGGTTGGGGCATATGTTGACACGTGGAATGGGAAAAAACCCACCACCAGAAACCACGCCCATGGGGTATGGTGGGGCTTGGGTTGGGGGGCATGAATTTGGTTTGACCATTTAGAGCATGCCATGTCACTTACTAGCCCGCCCCACGCCCGGGCTGAATCCCACGCCAAAGGGGCCACGCCCAAACCCATGCCCTCCCGGGGTGGTGGCTTGGGCGTTTTCAGCCAACCCACGCCCAAACCCCCGCCCCATACCCCGCAGTCTAAGGTTAACTCAAACATCAAAATGTGATGTCATGTACACTTGATGAAAACGATGCAAAAGGTAGTGGGTATGCGGCTTTACTATTTTCTAATATTTTAGTAAATAAGGTAAAATTACTAAACTGCCCCTAATGTGCATTACAAATTAATGCATTCTAATTGTAACTAGCGAGATTTTTCCGCGCATTACGACGGGAAGTTTTTTTATTTGTGATGATATCAGTATGGTATCAACACTTGGCTTAAAGTAATGATACTTATGCAAAAGAATGTGTTTTACATCGAAAACTATAAAAATGAATGTCGGTTCCATTATTAACAATACCAGTACCAATGTTGATGAAAATCATAAAAACGAAGACCGGTTCCAGTTCTGATAATAACAATACAGGTACCGATGTCAACATAGGTTCGATTCGTCACTGTATTATTTTGAATAAAACTCTTTTTTCAACAAAGTTCATACATGAACGCGGTAAAAAAAAAATATATTAAACATAGTTGCATATTCATCTTAAAAAGGATATTGAACGTGAGTTATTCAAGAAAAATCAAATTAAATAAAAAACTAAATTGGTTAAAAACGTATATTATTTAAAAGCATAAAGTGGTAAAACTGGAACATAATTTTTTTAATATAATACATAAAAGCCTTATGTTACTATTCATCATAGTTCTTAATTTACATATTCTGCACACTGCACGTGATGTGGCGGGAATTTGGTCGGTACGGCTCGATTTGTAACGGTATCACTATAGTATCGGCATTCGGTGTAAAGTCAATGATATGCACAAATAAATGTGTTTTACACTAAACACCATTAAAATAAAAATTGGTACCGATTTCGATAATAACAATACAGCTACTGATGTCAATAAAAATCATAAAATCGAAGACCGATATCGGTTCTAATAATAACAAACAGTACCGATGTCGATATTGGTTCGGTTCGTCACTGTACTGTCTTGAATAAAACTCTTTTTTCAACAAAGTTTATACATAAATATCAATAAAAAATTACTAAACACGATCATGTATTCAATTTTTATAAAAGATAATGAACGCAAATTATCGAAAGAAAATCAAATGAAATAAAAACTAAATGGGTTAGCAATATATATTATTTAAAATATAAGGGTTGAAAAAAAATTAAAAAACTTTGAATATAATATTTGTTTACTATTCATGGAGAGTTTGAATTAATATCTATAATATAATATAATATAATGTATAATGTACATTCTAGGCGTGTGTTCGAGACAAAATTAAATCCATTTCCAACATATACATTTCCAAGTTTGGGGGAATAAACTTAATTTAATTTAATTTTATTCCTAGCTTAAAATTACGCTTTCATCCTTTGTTTAAAATTACGTTTTTGCCCCCAGCTCAAAATAAAATTATAATTTTGCCCCCAGCTATAATTACATTTTCGCCCACAGCTCAAAATTACGCTTTTGCTCTCGATTCAAAAACTCATTTTTAATTTTGTTCTCAGTTTAAAATTACGGTTTCGCCCTCCGTTTAAATTTACGTTTTTGCCCCCAGTTCAAAATAAAATGTTGTTTTTCCCTCTAGCTCAAAATTACGATTCTGCCCTCAGCTCAAAATTACGTTTTTGCCTCCAGTTCAAAATAAAATTATGTTTTCCCCCTACCTCAAAATTATTAGCTGCCTCTCACTTCCCTATTGGACCAACTCATTTTTATTTAATTTTATTCCCAATTTAAAATTATGTTTTCGTCCTTCGTTTAAAATTATGTTTTTGACCCCAGCTCAAAATAAAATTATAATTTTGCCCTAGCGGAAAATACGCTTTTGCCCTCGGTTCAAAAACTCTTTTTTAATTTTGTTCCCAGTTTAAAATAACGGTTTCGCCCTCCGTTTAAAATTACGTTTTTGCCCCCGGTTAAAAATAAAATGTTGTTTTTTCCTCTAGCTCAAAATTACGATTCTGCCCTCAGCTCAAAAATACGTTTTTGCCCACAGTTCAAAATAAAATTATGTTTTCCCCCTAGCTCAAAATTATGATTTTGCTCTCAGTTTAAAATCATGATTTCGCCTCATGTTCAAAATATAATTCCAATTTTACCCTATGTACAGACATACATGTTATGAGAGAGAAATATTCGGCTTATTGCTCCGCAACGCGGGCGGGGCAAAAACTAGTTTCAAACATTCAACGAAAACAATGATTAGTATAATAACTGAAAATAAATGATATAAGATGCAATTTTTTATGTGTGTGTGTATACTAGCGGGATAACCCGCGCTACGCAGTGAGTTTTCCATCGACAGCAATTTAGTTTAGTATGATACCAATACTTGATATAACAACAGGAAAAGATATGCCAAAAATGATATCCACACCTACCGGTACAACTATAGACTGGTTTTATAACATAAAATAAACTATGTTATCAATGGGTTTTATACCGCCGCGTCAAAAAAAAAACATAAACAAATAAATGCTACCGGTACCGAATCATCTCATAACTTTTCTAATTAAAAACAAACTAATTATTGAGACAATAATTATCGCATCACTTGGTGTTATCACCAGAACCTTTTTATAAATCTGATAAGTAACTTCTGACCATCATAAGTAAGTTAAATCAATGATACAACGAAAGTAACTTATTAGGAAAAATTATTAATAAATTGACATTTCTGTAAATTTATTAACAACCTCAAAGTAAGAGAATTTAAAGTATTTGTTGAATGAAAAATAAATAGATTATTAAAAAAAAATGTTCATTTTATGTTTACGGTAACGGTAATAACAAAAGAAGTTACATATTACATAATATTAATAAATTAAAAATAAAAAGAAAACAAGTTAGAGCCTTTACTGCCACGTGTAGATGGATTCCAAACCAACATTTAATTTTGTACTATATGTGGTATGGTGATTGTCTATCCTTGGAGGATGATCTGCCACGTAGGCGTCACATCATAGTCCTTGGAGGATGCCCCCTGACTATGCTGGTTCACACAAAGATGTAGTTTTCGCGAGTTCAATCGAGAGTATCAAAAGTGAGCTCGTACGAAACCCCTACTGGGTTCCCACAAGGCGGTCTATTGGTACTTAGACTATAGACTAGGTCAATCCTACGACTCGACCTAATCCCCTATAGTTATGGCTCTGATACCAATATGTCACACCCCAACCGATGGCTAAATCATCGGGGCGCGACAATAGGCGAACCAGATTGCTCAAAAGAATCCATAACAACTGCACATTAACAATATTTTTAACATTCATTGCCCCATACCAACGAACAAATATTCAACACATAATTATTACAGACAGCGTGTTCTCAAAAGCAAAACAAGTCCGACAACCTAGATTTGTATTAGTGGAGTTTCTAGACTGCCTATCTTGAGTTCCAGCATAACATCCAAATTAACCTATCACATAAGTTAAAATAAAGTCAATACATAAAATCTAAAGGTGAGTACACAAGTTTGCATAGCATATAGTATAAAAGTGTTTACACATAACCAGCATGTAACACGTAACGGGCGAAGCATGTAATTATCAAACAATGATTACAACTTAACCACGAGACCGCGTTGTCGAGTATGCGCGACACATGTTCAGCGAACACGTGAAGTAAAGTAATGTGATCCCTAGCAACCCCTGTCCACGACAGGTGCTGAGTTCAAACTATAGTACTATCATTGCTAGAGGCGGTATAGTGTAACACTGTATAAGCATAGTAGAAGCATTCATAGATCACGTATAGCATGCGGGAGCAGTTAGTGTTACAAAGTGTTGCGTTGTGTGTTGTGTTTTGATATGTAACGTATGTAACACCCAAAGTCCGTTAAAGAAAATGGGTTCGAGTATACTCACAGTGTATGTTTAGCTAGTAAACACAATCTGGATTGGTTTGAAGGGAGCGCATTGAGTTAGCCTGTGTACAGAAGCATAAGTCTTTGAGCGGATTGTAGAATAGTGCGTAAACAGAGTGCCGGATGGTTAAGTGTTCGAATGGTGATCCGAACGAATGGGTATAACCCATCTGAGCGGATGGTCATCCGGACGGATGGCCATTCGAATGTGGTGTGGTGTGGTGTTTGTAAATCGTTGTAAGTAAAAATTTTGAAGTTTAACGGAGACGGCGTGACGACGTGTCAAACAATGGGAATACACCAAGCCTAGCTCATTCGATCGGATAGTCTCAACCCATTCGGTCAAACTTACTGTTCTTGATGAAGATTAATGTTTGACCCATTAATCGGTCCATTTCTCCGGTGGAAATCTGTTTTCAAGCCGGCTCTCGACTAAGGAACAAGTCGAGAGTTTGGTTGAGTCCACATTCCATCCATTTGGAGTAGAGAAGTGAAGAAAAGACGAAAGGATGAAAAAGTGTTGAAATCTTGTTGAGATTAAGTTAAAAAGCGTGAAATCCTTTAGATCTAGAACCATTCTCGATCAAATGGTGTTCCACAACAGTTTTCCTAAGCAAAGAGAGTGAAAACCACCTTCAAGAGGTCTGAATCAGTGATTTCAGGGAAAAAGTTAGTGTTTATGTGTGATTTTGATGAAGAAGATGATGTAGAAGTGATTAGAGATGAAGATTATACAAGATTTGAGAAGAAATGCTTACAAAATGGCCTTGAATCGTGATTGAAAGCGACCGAGAGCGTGTGAGCGGATGGAAGTGTCAAATCAGAGAAATGAGGTGTATAGGTAGTATTTATAGGGTGAGAGCGGGAATTAAGTCGGTGGCGAAAGGCGAGGTGTCGGATGGCTCGTCCGGTCAAATGGCCATCCTGTCGGATGGTCATCCGAGCGGATGGTCATCCGGACGGAAGTCCATTCGATCGGATGTCCATTCGGACAGCCGGGTTGCATTCGTTAGTTTTCCAAATTTCGTTTCGTTTGTTAAGCGTTGCTTTGCGTTTAATCGAGTTGCGAGTGAGCGTTGAGCGTGTAAGCGTTGCGTTGATAACCACATAGCGTTTAAACAATTAATCACACAAATAACACACATAACATAAGTAAATCCGCGTTTCGAGTCTGCGTTGCAATAGCGTTTAGTCTAAACAAGCAATGCAATATGCGATAAAATGCGTTTAAATAGTAAGCGTTATAATCAGCGTTAAATGCGATAACTGCGTTTTGAATAAGTGTTGTAATACGCGTTTAATAATGCGTTGAAAATATTAGGTAACGATCAGCGTTAATCAGCGTTAATAGTAAGCGTTATAATCAGCGTTAATAATGCGTTTAATAATCGAAATCTCGGGAGTACAAGCGTTCATGAAAGAATAACGGCAATAGGTAACGATCCGAAAAGTCGGGTTGTTACATCAAGGGCCGAGCAAAGAGAAGTAATTTGGAATGGAGCAAATGGGTGCGATTCAAGTTGATGAGATAAAAACCGTAGTTTCATTGTTTTCTTTCTTTCTTTCTTTCTTACTGTTATATTTGCTCAATTTTCTGTTTTGTAGTTTGGTGAGGCAAAAGCCAGTATTGGGTGGTTGGCTTAGTAGCTTACTAACCATATGTAATTTACGGAACAATTTTTTAAAATTTTAAATAAGAGTATAATTTGCCGTTCAAAAAGAAGTTATAAGTCTGGATTTGTAATGAAGATGTGTTATCTTAATCACTATAGAAAGTTTTACTTTATGAAGTTACAATTAACAAGGCTATATAATTAGTTTTAATTGTTTGTACTACTTTTATCTGAGCATTTTAATTGAAAACTTAGTTGATTAAACGTGTCATATTAAAGTATACGAATTATTGGGGTTTTCTTAAATAATGTCATTTTTAAAATATAAATATTAGCTCAATAATAAGGGTATACGGGGCATCATGCGGGGAGGCTAGCGGTGACCCCAGTCCCCGAGCGGGAACACCGCCGCCATCACCGCGGGGACCCAAATCGGGGAGGGGAATCGGTGTTTGTTCACCGCGTTGAAATTGCACAAGAATCGAGGAACGGTCGATTTTTTAAACGTTGCCAACGGTCAAATTTAAAAAAAAAAATTCAATTTTAACCAATATACATAACCAACTTCAATCTAATTTTTTACCACACCCATTCTCAAACTTATACTCTAAAAATCTATCAAATACAACACAAAGCCAAACCGAGCAATGGAGAACCAACCCCGCGAAGCCAAGAAAAAATCTAAGGGACGCGGCTCGCAACCGTCTCGTGGTGGTTCGAGCGGTGCAAGTGCGCAACCACAACCCCCTTTCGGATATACTTCACAACCCCCGTTTTTTTACCAACAACCTTCACACCCCTCCTTTTACAACACCCAACCACAACCCCCTTTCGGCTATTTTCAAAATTTGTTATCAATGGATCCTCAAACCCCCGCCTTCGACCCGTATGGTTTTCGTTCCCCACAAGTTCCATCTCCACGAGAAAATGTTGAACGTCGTCTACCTATTCACGAGGACGAGGACGAGGAAGTAGTGCCCGAAACTCAAAATTTGGGCGACTATGAAGATGACACCGGCGACGATGAATATAAAATTTTTATGTAGTATTGCGATGTAATTTTTATTTTCTAGTTTGAATGTAATTTTTATTTTTAATTTAATGAAATGTCTTTTATTAAATTTTATTTAATTTTTATTAATATTTGTTTAATTTATAAACATGCATAATTACAACAAATAAAAAAAAAGCAAGTCCCCTAAGAGGGGAGTGCCGCCATCAAATTGAGGGTGTGAGAGGAGTTAAGATGGGAGTTGACGTGACATAACCTGATTGGGTATGTGTAAGAGAGAGGACTCCCCTAAGAGGGGAGTGCCCCTCTCACCCTAAGGTTCTTTTAAAAAAAAGCTCAATAATAAGGTTAACTGATAACTAAAGCGACAATGGACAACACAGATTTGTCTAACTATTTAAACACTTCATAATTAGCAACTGTTTATATTAGTCTCTCTCTCTACCCCCCCCCCCACCTTTCGCCGGAAGCTCGACGAAGGCAATAAGCTGGATTATTGTGCGAGGTCGCCGATCGTTTTGGCTTGACCTTTCATCCTAATTCATCATACTGTTATTTCCATTCGCTTTCCGGGATAGGGTCGTTTTTTTCGTTTGTCTATTTTGCGATTTCGGTTATCGGTCTCCTTGCTGGATCTTCTTCACGAGGGCTTAGTGGGTCTGATATTGGTCGCGTCTATCTCTGCATAGTACAGCTAGACCGATTCGAATCCCATTAACACTTTAGTGAGGTTGTGTCCTAGGTGGGGAGTTTCCACTCTTGAAAACACAGTATGGAGAAAGGTCAGAGATACGTAAATGCTCCGAGATTTGAAGAAAGACAAGAGGAACCTTGGCGGGTGGCTAAATACAAAGGAAAACGGTTAATCAATGATCATAAGAAATACAACAGTAAACCGGTGAAGGAGACGACTTATTTCATCGGAAACTTACCGGACGATTGTTCTAGTTACTTACTGTGGGACATTTTCTATGGTTTCGGATCAATGACAGACGCATACGTCCTAAGAAAAAGAGACAAGAAAGGCAACACGTTCGGATTCGTAAGATTTGAGAATGTTAGAGATGTTATGGGACTGGCCGCGGATCTCGGAACGGTCAGAATTGATCAAATAAAACTATTTGTAAGACCTGCAAAGTTTGTTAAAGAAGGTGTTAACAATAAGTACAAATACCCTCCAGCATATCCGGTGCAGAATAACAGAAATAAACTGGGTGTTGATGATGGAAAGACACCTAATACTAATAGAGGAACAAATCATGCAACTGATGGTAGGAGTTATGCGGAGGTGATCACCGGTATTAAACATGCTACGGTGCCGGAAAAAACAGTTAACATATCAGTGGAAGAAAGCGAATCGTCGAAAAGATGGAGAAACAAATCATTGGTGGCGGAGCTAAAGAACTATTACGATCTCAAATGGATCGTGCAGTTACTCGATGAAGATGGTCTGAGAGGTTTCAAAACACAATACATTGGTGGTTTAAGGTTACTGTTGACATTTGAAAACCAAAACGAAGCATCGAACTTCCTAGAATTTAGAAAGGAAAACTGGGAGAAGTGGTTTCAAGTCCTTCACGTTTGGGACGGACGACACCTACCGTTTCAATGCCTGGCAAAAGTATCCATAAGAGGAGTTCCACTGCAATTCTGGGGTCCTAGAATCTTTGACCAGATTAGGGATTTGATAGGTAAGGTGGTATTACCATCCGCGGCAAATGATGATGACAACGACCTCTCGGTTAGTACAGTGGGGATCATCACGAACAACGTTGCTCGTATCAATAGTAAACTAACTATTGCGTGGCATGGACTACCCCATGAAATTTTGATCACAGAAGACATTATTGCAGGCTGCCCTCTATCTCCGATAGAGTCCGATGATCGAAAAGAGCTGGAAAATACGGGAGAATACGATCAGTCTAGTTCACATTCCATGGAAGCTGGAGGGTCTAACTCGAAAAATGGGAACCTTGGGAAGGATACAGAAGTTGGAAAGGTGGCATCGGCTTTGGCAAACGATACTCTAGATAAGAGCATCTGTGAAGGTGACAATGATGATGTTTCAAAACCTAGGGATAATGAAAATTCTAGTTCAGAGCATGGTGGGATTACAAAAAATCAAGATTATGTAGGCCTACAAGACCATGACCCTTACATGACCCCACCTCCGCCCCCAAATCAAAACCCAGCAATGATTTGGGCCTTTTTTCAAATCTGGGCCTTGATGGACTGTTTAATGATAATGAGATGGTATGCGACTCTACTGGCCTTGTGCCTACTATGTCTCCCAAGTCCAATCCAGTGAATAATTCCAATCCAGTGAATAATGAGGCAGTAGTTTCTTCCCCAGATCCTTTTAACTTACGCCAGCTAATCGAACAGGTGGAAAATTCTAAAAAACCTATTGACCTAAATCAAAACCCATCTCCCTCTCATTCGATGAACTTCGACACACCTGCTTCTCCAACTGTTTCGATGAGAACAAAGAATCGAAAGCACAAAGGAAAATTCCCTTCTATGAAGATGAAAGACTCCCTTTGGGTTCCGAAACAGAGGAACAAGCAGAGCAGCTGTCAAAATCAGGTAGGGGCGGAGCATATTGTTGATTCAATGGGCATCTCTAATGAAACGAACAGTGCCGAAATTGAAAAAGAAGTTGAGCTAACAGCGGCCGTTGGAAAAGAATTGGGATTCATGGTAAATGGTCACAAAAATGACCTAAGAAGGCACATTGAAGAAATCAGGGTGTCAAATGGTAACCAATGAATTTTCTGTCAGCCAATATCAGGGGGGCGGGTGACTCCAGAAAAGCGGAGCATGTCAGGGAGTTGAAAAGAAACAACGGCTTAGGATTCATCTGTATCCAAGAAACTCAGATGGCAAACTCCTCAAACGTCCAGGTTAGTGCTTTTTGGGATAATACTTCCTTTGATTTTGATACGGTTGATGCTAGTGGTAGATCGGGTGGCTTGCTGAACATATGGGATCCGGGTATATTTGTATAGAAGTACTCTGTACCACACAGATTCTTCCTAGCAACTTTTGGGGAATTAAAAAATAGTGGAGAAGATATTACGATTATCAATGTTTATGCGCCACAAGAAAAGAATGCAAAAAAAAAGTGTGGGAGGACCTTATGGCTCTTATGAGTTCCACGCCCGGGGGAGGGGGGTCATGGATACTACTGGGAGATTTCAATTGTGTCCGTGAAGCATGCGAAAGACGAAACTCCAAATTATGTGCTGAATCCGCAAATGATTTTAACTCCTTTATCAACAATATTGGCCTATCAGAATATGCTATGATGGGCTGTCGATTCACTTATATGAAGGACGATGGGCAGAAATTTAGCAAAATAGACAGGATTCTGGTTTGTCAGTCGTTTCTCTCTAAATGGCCTGCTGCTAAAGTAATTGGGTTGCCTAGATATCGATCTGATCACAGACCTTTGATGCTTCTATGTTCAAACGTGTTTTTTGTCAAACCACCTTTTAGATTCTTCAACTCGTGGTTAAAGGAGGATGGTCTCGAGAAAGTTGTCCATTCAGCTTATGTCAGTGTACCTCCTTTTTATCCTCCGGATAAATTGTTAGCGGCAAGATTTAAAGCAATCAAAATGGCTATTAAACCATGGTGTGCGGCGGTTGTTAAGAAAAATAACGGCTTGATAAAAGAACTAATGAAGAAAGTGGAAGATCTCGACATTAAGGCGGAAACAATGACACTATCAGATGTGGAGGTCAAAGAACGAGAGGTCTGTTTGAAAACAATTAATGAGATTGATGATTGTAGGATGGAAGATCTCAAACAAAGGGCGAAATTAAAATGGGTGATTAGTGATGTTCAAACTGCATATATTGAGGGGAGAAGTATTTTAGAGGGTCCACTGATTGTAAACGAGATTGTGTCATAGGCAAAAAAATCAAAACGTAAGGCAATGCTATTTATAGTTGATTTCGAAAAGGCCTTTGATTCCTTAAATTGGGGGTTCTTGGAGTCGGTGCTTTCTCAAATGGGTTTTCCGGCTTTATGGAGAAAATGGGTAATGGGCATCCTATCCTCGACAAGAACGTCCGTATTAGTTAACGGGTCACCCACTCTGGAATTCGAAATTCAAAGGGGGGTGCGACAAGGAGATCCGTTATCCCCATTACTTTTCATCATAGCTATGGAGGCTCTTCACGTGGCTACGGGTAGCGCAATTGAATCAGGGATCTTCAAAGGTTTGAAGGTATCGAACAGTGGCCCGATGATCTCTCACCTCCTATACGCGGACGATGCTCTCTTTGTGGGTGAATGGACCGAAGAAAACTTTCACAATCTTGCGAGGATGTTGAGATGTTTTCACTTGTCGTCAGGTCTTAAGGTAAACTTTTCAAAAAGTCAACTCTATGGGGTGGGTGTGGACAATGAAGAAACAACACGTATGGCCTCCATACTAGACTGCAAGATGGGTTCGTTTCCGTTTACCTATCTCGGCTTACCAGTGGGAGCAAATATGGGGCTTGTAAAAAACTGGCAACCTATAGTTGAAAGATTCGAAAATCAACTATCACTATGGAAAGCAAGGACACTCTCTTTTGGTGGTAGGGTGACATTAATAAAGGCGGTGTTGGGTAACCTACCAACATATTTTTTCTCCCTTTTTAATGCACCCGTACAAGTGCTGAAAAGGCTGGAGAAAATAAGAAGAAAATTCCTATGGGGTGGGTGTCTTGACAACAACAAAATAAGTTGGGTTCAGTGGTTCAAAGTTACTGCTCCGGTGGAACAAGGCGGTTTGGGAATAGGTAGTTTAACAGCTACAAACAAGGCACTTATGGTCAAATGGAGTGTCCGGTTCAAAAGCGAAACATCACAGCTTTGGGTACGAGTCATTAAAGCAATACATGAAGGAACAAGGGGAGCGTCTTCTATACCACTCAAAAGCTCAATCGGAGGGGTATGGAAAAATATAGTACACATGGGAAGGAATTCAAGTAATCACCATATTGATGTACATAACAGGTTAAAGCTCAAGCAAGGATGTGGAGACAATATTTACTTTTGGCTGGATAAGTGGATTGGGGACTCCACATTACGGACTCAGTTTCCCAACCTCTACGCCTTGGAGTCAAATAAACATTGTATGGTGAAACAAAGATACACAATCGCAAACGAGAGAATTGTTTGGTTTTGGGGCAGCACAAATGTATTAACAGAGACAGCGGTAATTGATGAATGGAATGATTGCTTGCGGCTACTTGATGGTCAAAACATTGGGTCAAACTCAGATGAATGGTGGTGGCTCTCGGAGGACTCAGTGAAACCATTTCAAGTAAGCGAGTTAAGAAAGGAGTTGGATAAAATGCATGTCATACCAGAAACAAAAGCATTAAGGTGGTTAAGTTGGCTTCCAAAGAAAATCAACTGCTTTATGTGGAGGGTTGTATTAAATCGTATACCAACCAGAGAGGCGCTTGCAAGACGAAACATTACATTACCAGCAGTGACATGTGCTCTATGCGATTTAGTGGAAGAATCTGCAGATCATCTATTAATTACATGTCAATATGCATAACAAGTATGGGTGGCAACCTCCTTATGGACAAAAATACCCCTGCCCAGGTATTTATTGAGCGTGGTAGAGCTGCTTGAATTTGCACAACAACAACAGCAGCAATCGGAAAAGAAAAAGAAGGCTCTCTACTCAATCTTTGCAACAGTATGCTGGCTATTATGGCGGACACGGAACGATCGGATTTTTAACAACAAGTACAAACAAGTTCAGAAGCTAATGGGCGAGATAAAGGCTTTGTCTTTCCTTTGGATCAACTCGAGGTCAAAGAATTTGAAGATCGATTGGAAAACTTGGTGTGAGTTTAAAGTGGCCTGGTAACTTCGCTGCAATTTTGTTTTCACTGATTGAATGGTTTTTACTCCTATTTGTATTGTTTTCTTTTCTTTGCTACTGTACTGTACTTGCCTAAAGCTCCTTGCTTGGGCTCTTTTTTAATGAAATCGCCTCTGCTTCAAAAAAAAAAAAAAGGTTAACTCAAACATCAAAATGTGATGTCATGTACACTTGATGAAAACGATGCAACAGGTAGTGGGTATGCGGCTTTACTATTTTCTAATATTTTAGTAAATAAGGTAAAATTACTAAACTGCCCCCAATGTGCATTACAAATTAATGCATTCTAAATTTCTAATTGTAACTAGCGAGATTTTTTCGCGCATTACGGCGGAAAGTTTTTTTAACTGTGATGATATCAGTATGGTATCAATGCTTGGTTTAAAGTAATGATATTCATGCAAAAGAATGTGTTTTACATCGAAAACTATAAAAATGAATGCCGGTTCCATTATTAACAATACCAGTACCAATGTTGATGAAAATCATAAAAACGAATACCGGTTCCAGTTCTGATAATAAAAATACAGGTACCAATGTCAACATAGGTTCGATTCGTCACTGTACTATTTTGAATAAAACTCTTTTTTCAACAAAGTTCATACATGAACGCGGTGAAAAAAAAAATATTAAACATAGTTGCATATTCATCTTAAAAAGGATATTGAACGTGAGTTATTCAAGAAAAATCAAATTAAATAAAAAACTAAATTGGTTAAAAACGTATATTATTTAAAGGGGAATTGGCTAGTAATAATCCTACCTAGACCTTATTGACCATTAATAATCTCACCTCGGAATATTCCCCCCACCAGTCCCACCTTTCACATATTTTTCCTACAATGGTCCCCCGTTAAAAAAACTTAACGGAGTTAAGCTTTTTCCAAATTACAAACATATTTTTTAGGGTTTTTGATCAGGACGATAATACGAGTCCATTGATGTAAAACTTACTTCGAAATGGTGCTCCAAGTGACTTGATTTTGGTTAATTGGAAATTTAAACACCCGAATTGAAGCGTCGTTTTCATCATTTGGAGCACCGTTTCGAGGCAAGTTTTACATCAATGGACTCGTATTGTCATTCTAATCAAAATCCCTAAAAAATATGTTTGTAATTTGGAAACAAGCTTAACTCCGTTAAGTTTTTTTAACGGAGGACCATTGTAGGAAAAATAGATGAAAGGTGGGACTAGCGGGGGAATATTCTGAGGTGGGATTATTAATGGCCAATAAGGTATAGGTGAGATAATTACAGGCCAATTTCCCTTATTTAAAAGCATAAAGTGGTAAAACTGGAACATAATTTTTTTAATATAATACATAAAACCTTATGTTACTATTCATCATAGTTCTAAATTTATATATTCTGCACACTGCATGTGATGTGGCGGGAATTTGGTCGGTACGGCTCGGTTTGTAACGGTATCACTATGGTACCGGCATTCGGTTTAAAGTCAATGATATGCACAAATAAATGTGTTTTACACTAAAAACCATTAAAATGAAAATCGGTGCCGATTTCGATAATAACAATACAGCTACTTATGTCAAATAAAATCATAAAATCGAAGACCGATATCGGTTCTAATAATAACAAACAGTACTGGTGTTGATATTGGTTCGGTTCGTCACTGTACTGTCTTGAATAAAACTCTTTTTTCAACATAGTTTATACATAAATATCGATAAAAATTAGTAAACACGATCATGTATTCAGTTTTTATAAAAGATAATGAACGCAAATTATCAAAAGAAAATCAAATGAAATAAAAACTAAATGGGTTAGCAATATATATTATTTAAAATATAAGGGTTGAAAAAAAAATTAAAAAACTTTGAATATAATATTTGTTTACTATTCATGGAGAGTTTGAATTTGAATTAATATGTATAATGTATAATATAATGTATAATGTACATTCTAGGCGTGTGTTCGAGACAAAATTAAATCCATTTCCAACATATACATTTCCAAGTTTGGGGGAATAAACTTAATTTAATTTAATTTTATTCCTAGCTTAAAATTACGCTTTCATCCTTCGTTTAAAATTACCTTTTTGCCCCCAGCTCAAAATAAAATTATAATTTTGCCCCCAGCTAAAATTACATTTTCGCCCCCAGCTCAAAATTACGCTTTTGCCCTTGATTCAAAAACTCATTTTTAATTTTGTTCCCAGTTTAAAATTACGGTTTCGCCCCCCGTTTAAATTTACGTTTTTGCCCCAGTTCAAAATAAAATGTTGTTTTTCCCTCTAGCTCAAAATTACGATTCTGCCCTCAGCTCAAAATTACGTTTTTACCTCCAGTTCAAAATAAAATTATGTTTTCCCCCTAACTCAAAATTATTAGCTGCCTGTCACTTCCCTATTGGACCAACTCATTTTTTATTTAATTTTATTCCCAATTTAAAATTACGTTTTCGTCCTTCGTTTAAAATTATGTTTTTGCCCCCAGCTCAAAATAAAATTACAATTTTGCCCTAGCTGAAAATACGCTTTTGCCCTCGGTTCAATTTTTTTTTTAATTCTGTTCCCAGTTTAAAATAACGGTTTCGCCCTCCGTTTAAAATTACGTTTTTGCCCCTAGTTAAAAATAAAATGTTGTTTTTTCCTCTAGCTCAAAATTACGATTCTGCCATCAGCTCAAAAATACGTTTTTGCCCACAGTTCAAAATAAAATTATGTTTTCCCCCTTAGCTCAAAATTATGATTTTGCTCTCAGTTTAAAATCATGATTTCGCCTCCTGTTCAAAATATAATTCTAGTTTTGCCATCTGTACGGACATACATGTTATGAGAGAGAAATATTCGGCTTATTGCCCCGCAACGCGGGCGGGGCAAAAACTAGTTTCAAACATTCAATGAAAACAATGATTAGTATAATAACTGAAAATAAATGATATAAGATGCAATTTTTTATGTGTGTGTATATACTAGCGGGATAACCCGCGCTATGCAGTGAGTTTTCCATCGACAGCAATTTAGTTTAGTATGATACCAACACTTGATATAACAACAGGAAAAGATATGCCAAAAATGATATCCACACCTACCGGTACAACTATAGACTGGTTTTATAACATAAAATAAACTATGTTATCATCGGTTTTAAACCGCCGCGTCAAAAAAAAAGCATAAACAAATAAATGCTACCGGTACCGAATCATCTCATAACTTTTCTAATTAAAAACAAACTAATTATTGAGACAATAATTATCGCATCATTTGGTGTTATCACCAGAACCTTTTTATATATCTGATAAGTAACTCCTGACCATCATAAATAAGTTAAATCAATGATACAACGAAAGTAACTAATTAGGAAAAATTATTAATAAATTGACATTTCTGTAAATTTATTAACAACCTCAAAGTATGAGAATTTAAAGTATTTGTTGAATGAAAAATAAATAGATTATTAAAAAAAATGTTCATTTTATGTTTACGGTAACGGTAATAACAAAAGAAGTTACATATTACATAATATTAATAAATTAAAAATAAAAAGAAAACAAGTTAGAGCCTTTAGTGCCAGTGTAGATGGATTCCAAACCAACATTTAATTTTGTATGTGGTAAGGTGATTGTTTATTCTTGGAGGATAATCTGACACGTAGGAGTAACATCAAAGTCTTTGGAGGATGCCTCCTTCAAGGTATAAACACTGAAAATGGAGGATGATCCTACCTCACCTTCTTAACTTTTTTTTTTTAAATTTATATACTTTTTTAAATTTATTAGCAATTTACTCATAAAAAAAACAATCCACAGACTCCCATTACATAAAGAGAATGACGAAGCCAAAGACCATTTAAAAGCGACGTAACATGTATTTGTCGTCTGTATGTTTTAACTGTGTGTAAACACACTGTTGATTTTTCATTATTCTGTATTTTATTTTAATATTTAGTGAATATCCGATAATGATACTATTTCTCTTCTTTATTCTCTTTCTCTTTTCTTCTTATTTTACATTTCTGTCACTTTTTTTAACACATCAACCATATTATCATCGACCATATATGGTATGATGAGGTTAGTCCACAAAGGGACCATATGCCACGTAGGCGCCACCTCATCAAGGATGAAGGACCATCCACTTGGGGACTACCCAAGGGGTGACCGTGTGAAAGATAGTCCTCTCCCTTTTTTTATTATTTTTTTATTTAGTTAAATAATTAAAACAAAGTAAATAAAAATAAAAAAAAGTTACATTAAAAAAAAAACCTAAAGTTACATTAAAAAAAAACCTAAAGTTACAAATAAATAAAAAACTACTCGTTGTTTTCTCCGAGATTCCAAATGTGTTCAATCAAGTCTGATTGAAGATTGGCATGTGTGAAATCGTTATGTAACGAGAACCGGTTTAAATCTTGTTGTTCTTCGCTAACCGGAACATTATTCTGCTCCATCGCATTCTCGTCATACTCACAAATTGCATGTCCTTCGTCTTCGAGGATCATGCTATGCAGCAAAATACAAGCATACATACAGTATCGCAACATTTTGGGTGTAAAAGCGCGTGCTGGGTTTTCAATAAAATGCCATCTCTGTTGGAGAACCCCAAAACACCGTTCAATATCTTTTCTAACCGCTTCTTGAAACTTGAAAAATTTCTTTCTTTTTTCATCTGACGAATGCCTAACAGTTTTAACAATTGTAGAGTACTGTGGGTATATTCTATCGGCAAGATAAATACCCACGTCTGTACTCCACTCCTGAAACCGTAAACCTCGTATCAGGACCGGTCCCTTTTGTAACATTGTCAAAAACCTCGGAATTTTGTAGAATGTTGATGTAGTTATTCGAACCAGGAATCCCAAAGAAAGCATGCCAAATCCATAGGTCTTGAGACGCAACAGCTTCTAGAATTATTGTTGGATGTCCCGGATCGCCTTGCGTATACATTCCTCGCCAAGCGGTAGGACAATTCCGTCATGGCCAATGAATGCAATCAACGCTCCTGAGCATGTCTGGAAAACCGTGCGTTGCTTGGTGGTGTTGATACAATTTTTGGACGTCATTGTAATTCGGTTTTCGCAAATATTTTTGGCTGTAGAGCCTCACCACATATTTGCAAAACTTGTATACTCATTCTGTAGCAGTTCTTTCGGACATCTTTAAGTATTCGTCCCAAGCATCGGTTGCCGTCCCATAAGCTAGTTGACGAATCGCCGTAGTGCATTCCTGTAAGGTGGTGAAGCCCCTTTTGCCTCTAGTATCGTGTCGCAAGGTAAAAAACGGGTCATAAACGGCTAAATCGTCGGCTATACCTAAGAAAAGTCGACGACTCATTCTGAAACGGCGTCTAAAAATAGTCTCCGAGTACAACGGCTCGTCAGCAAAGTAATCGGCGACTAATCTTTCGTGAGCAGCTACACGATAAAAATAAAAATATATAACTTATAAATAAAAATATAATGCAACGCTATAAAATAAAAGAATAAAAATAAAAAAAATATAAGAATAAAAATATAACTAACTTTCTCGGTCTCGGTCGTTGTGTGAGTTCCTGTTTCGTGGTTGTGACGAAACCTCCTCCTCCTCTTCTTCCAGAATTAGTTGTGTCGCGGCTACCACCGTGTTTATAAAATATTTTACGGCTTACATGGTGTCCATCGAACCCGATGAAGAGGAAGATGACATTGTGGGTATTTGAGAATGTGGGTGAATTTTTGTATAAAAATTGTGTGTAAAGGGGGTTGTTTGGAGAAAGTGGGTGATTTTTTGTATAAAAATGGTTAAATGTGTGGGTATTTATAAGTTTTAAATTAATTTTTTTAAGTAGCCGTTATCAACGACATTAAATGAAGGGGGCCCCACCAAAGTGCCTCGTCTACAACGTCTTGGAGATACCGTGAGAGCCGCGACGACCCATAAGAGGGCGATGTGCGACGCCGGGGACGGAGCGAGACGGGTAGGGGACGACCCCCATACCCTTTGGTCTCATCAAACCCACCGTATCATCATCCAAACTCAAATTCAACAACAATATCAAAGTTCAACACAACTGAACAAAATCCTTATCAGCTTTCAAAGTTCAACACAACTCAAATTCATCATTCACCTTATTAGCTTTCTCAACCAACTGAACAAAATCCTTCATCCCCACACAGTTCCACACAGCTCCAGTCTCTATTTGACCTCCGGCGAAGACTTTTTGGAAGCCAGGTTTAAAATTAGGGTTTAATTTGGAAGCGGTGTAATTTGTCTTGTAGTGGCGTCTCCAACGTCGGGAGAGCGACGTTCAGGACGACGCTGTGGGGGGTGAAATGGTCTGGCCACCGGCGACAGGCCTCGACGGGGGTGGGACGAGCCCCACACCGTCTAGCCTAATAAACAAAACATTTCAATATTAAAAAATGGCATTGTTGGGCCTGGGACAACTGAATGGGAGGAAAACGCAAAAAAGTGGCAGAATGCGGGATTTGAACCCAGATATTGGGTTAGGGTGTTAGGAGTGGTTAAACACTTGAGAATGACAAACTAAAAAATCAACAAATGAGAGTGTGCCACGTTAATCAGTGAAAAGTGTTTAAATTTTGGTGAAAAGTGTTGGCAATGGTTTAGACATTTGGTGAAGTGGTAAACTTAAAAAAAAAAAGGGAAAAAGGGTGTGATTGGTTGAGAGATGAAATGGACCCCACCCACACACACCCATCTCTCTCCTTCCTCCCCTCACCGCGTCGGCTTCCCCTTCCCGATCCAAGCGTTTGTCGGCAACGGCAAAAGCTCGGCGGCGGTATTTGCCGCTCGGTAAAACCGTTTGCCCACCTTTGCCGACTACCGCTCCGAACACCCTTAGTCTTTTAATAAATTAGGTATGAAGCCACTGCGCCAATGAACATTTTGATTAGACATTTGTTTAATATATTTTTATCAACAATAATTAATGGGCAAGTTTGAAAAAAATAGAGAAAAATGTCCGGATAGTCCCTGTGGTTTCACCTTTTTTCACCTATAGTCCCTATCTTTCTAAAACTACTTGAATAGTCCCCAAGTTTTCCATTTTTGTTCTCGGATAGTCCCTGGGTCTAACTTCAGTTACTTTTCTCTGTTAAAATGATGTGAAATGACAAAAATACCATTTCCTTAAAAGGCCAAACCACATCCGGGCATCTTCTTCATTTTTATTTATAAAACCCCACCACCACACTTCATCTTCAACCTCCACCCACCATCACCCTCCTCCACCCTCCACCATCACCGCCACAGTCACTCTTCGTCAAACAAAACCCCCAAATCAAATACAAAACTATCATCTGTACACATTATACCCCAATAACTATCAACTGTCAGACACTAAACTGATGTACATTTCATGTGCAAAGTTTTCCTCTCTTAACATTATAGTCAGAATTGTAACAAAGGAAATTGATGAAAACCAAAAACATTTAATTGGGTGGATACAAATCAACCTAAAATATCTGAATTACAAATGTCAAACTGTTGATACAATCTTACATTCATACCCCCAAAATCTGAAGCTTAGATGCAAAAGCAATTGCAACCCAATCAGATTGAGAAGAAGACCACTGCAACTGTTCAATCTCCGCACCAGCGGTATACGCCAAAATCGGATCCAACCCACCTTCAACAGGCTGACCCATGGACGACAGATCCCAAATAAGCGCCTGTGAATCATCACCCGCAGATCAAACACTCGAACCGATCCATCCGCCGACACTGACGCAAACACGCCAACACCGCACCACGCGATATCATAAACCTCCTTATCATGAGCAATCAACTGTGTATCCACCGTCTCTCTTTCAATATCCCAAATCGTACAAGTGGTATCAAATATTCGCAAATCACTGGATGTAGCGAGGAGATCAGGCTTCTGGCACTCCTTGTCAGGGATGAAGCTGACTTTTGTAGGCGGGTAGGGGTGTTCGAAGGATAACACCGGGTCGGATCGAATCTCGCCATTGGAATCATCGAGTTGGACGATTTCGACACGGTTAGGGTACTGTTCGAGGAGACTGGCGATGGCGAGGCGGTGATGGTGGAGGGTGGAGGAGGGTGATGGTGGGTGGAGGTTGAAGATGAAGTGTGGTGGTGGGGTTTTATAAATAAAAATGAAGAAGATGCCCGGATAGTCCCTGTGGTTTGGCCTTTTAAGGAAATGGTATTTTTGTCATTTCACATCATTTTAACAGAGAAAAGTAACTGAAGTTAGACTCAGGGACTATCCGAGAACAAAAATGGAAAACTTGGGGACTATTCAAGTAGTTTTAGAAAGATAGGGACTATAGGTGAAAAAAGGTGAAACCACAGGGACTATCCGGGCATTTTTCTCAAAAAAATAAATGATTGCTAGTTGTTGTCACGTAGCTGGCAGTGTCCATACTTTTTGGAAAATGTTTAGCTATAGGGTGTGTTCATGACCCTCATGATTACCATGATCTTTCACATAAACACTATGTCATCCATCTTTAATTCACTATTTAAAATCACTACCCTAAGGGTGTGGTCATGACCCAAACCACTATCCACTTTATTTTTTTATTTTATTTTTGTCTTAAAATTTTCAAATGGGAGGATCGTGGCAATCGTGGTTTAATCCATGGGAACCACCATCAATCAAGGAGGGGATGGTATACCATTTAATTAATAATCTTATGTGAAAATAATGTTCCAACCCCACACCCCATAGAACTGATATAGTAGTACGTGAAATGTAATTTTGTATTTGTTGTATTTATTTTTGTGTTCTGTCTCAATATTTCGTGAAACACGTTGCATGAAAGCACACCACATGATAAAAAAATAACTTTAATGAAAACAAAGTAAAGGCCTAAGCTACTTTAACGTCTTATATGCTAGAGTCAATTATTAGCTGTTATTAAAAACTTATATGCATTAAATCCGAGCGGATTACTTTTGATTTTCAATATAAAGTGGTATATGCCTTATTGTATCAAATTATTGTTTTAACTTGGTGTAACATAACGGATGAAAATAAGAATAAAATAGATTGGGCATGGCAGAAACATATATGTTACTATTTAAGAAACATTATATAAAAAAATTGCTTTATTCCCCCTTATACACGTTAAATAGCTTGAACTGTTAATTATATCCTTGAAGAAAGATAGAGCTAGGGGTGTTCATGAGCCGATCTGATCCGATCGAGGGTCTGCTCATGCTCGGATTGAATTACAACCGATCCGATCGAATTTGCAAAACCGAGCACAAAAGTGATGCTCATGCTCGGATTGAATTTGAATCGATCGGATCGTTTTCGCTCGGTTTTGCTCGGTTTTTATCAAATCCTACTAAAATCAAGCGGATCGTTTTCGCTCGATTGAATTATAAGGGTGCGTTCAAGAAAAACAAATTATAACTTAATTAAAACATGTCTAACACTTTACTAACAAAAGTAATACATAACTAAAATCATGATTCTAAAAATGTTCTTAACAATATTAAGAAGCACAAAATAAAGTGCGAAATACAAATTGTCATTTGGTTCAAAAGACATAAACTTCTTTTTTAAGCTTAATCATCTCATCCACAAAATTCAACTTCAAATCAACATAATGACATATAACTTATAAGTTGGGCTAGTATATATTTTGGGCTTTTAATCTTTAAAATCTATATATGTATATATATATATATATAGAATCACGCTAAAATGAGAACCACCTCGAGTTGTAAGAACCGTGAGAACTACACCGTACGGGGCGAGGTGGACCAAATTTTTTTTTCACAAACGTAGATGCGTGTATTATAAACACATTTGTAAAAAAAAAAAAAAATTCAAAATAAAAAAGTTTTTGAGCACCACAAGTGTGTGTTTACGGGTACCGTAAATTTTTCCGGTAGGATTTACGGTACCCGTAAACACAAACTTGTGGTGCTCAAAACTACACACACGACATTTTTTTTTTTTGAATTTTTTTTACAAATGTGTTTATAATACACGCATCTACGATTATGAAAAATTTTTTTGGTGCACCTCGCCCCGTACGGTGTAGTTCTCACGGTTCTTACAACTCGAGGTGGTTCTCATTTTAGCGGTCCCCTATATATATATATATATATATATATATATATATTAATAAAAATAATTCGAGCGAAACTGAGCGATCGACGAGCGAACGGACCTTTGCTCATTCTTTGATTGAATTTGAATCGAACCGATCCGAGCGGCTCATTTACAAACTGAGCGGGAATCGAACGAGCATTTTTCGAGTATTTTTCGAGCAATCGTCGAGCAGTTTGGACAGCCCTAGATAGAGCTATGATTCCGTTAGGGTGGGGCTATGGTTAATCACTCTAGGGTGATTGAGTGATTCTCTAGCCAATAATATTATGCCATGTCAACTCCTCATTTCACTCCCCATTTTGCACTCAATCACTAGGTATGGTTAATCACTCTAGGGTGTTTAGTTATATACTTTTTATTTTCTAGAAATTATTCATAAATAAATAAAACATATTTTAATGTAAATAAAGGTACTTCTAATTAAAAAAAACATTACATAAAATTAAAATAAATAACATGACATTAAAATATAAAAATAAATTTAAAAAAAAACCTAATTTAACTATTCGTCGTCGGAATCCGCCAAAAGGTGGGGTAAATCTTGTTCTCCAAGATGCTCCACAAGATCATATTTTAGTCTATAATGCGTATCTTCATCAATGAGCTCGTTATAAGCAGTGTCTTCGAAAACTGGCTCGACTGGAGGATCCCGAATATGTACCGGTGCAATCGCATTTCCGTCGTCTTTTAGAATCATATTATGCATAATAATGCACGCATATACGACCATCCTAATTTTTTTTAACACTCGTAGCACGCATCGGGCGACCATCCTAATTATTTTAGCACTCATGAGCTTGGTACAAGAGCGCAACGTCGTGGCTAGTAGGTCTACGTAAAAACTCGAAAGCGTATAAATTACATACCGTTTCGCAAAAATTTTATAGACTTTCTCGGGAAGTTCTTTTGGACATATTTAAATACTCGTCGAACTCGTCTGGAGCGTTACCGGTTGCTAGTTGCTTAATCGCCGAAGTAACTTTTTGCATCGGTGTAAAACTCTTCCTATTACTCGCATCCACGGCGTCTTGAAACCACGAGTTATTCGCTTGCACGTTACTCAAAATTTTTAAAAACAACCTTTTGGACATACGAAACCTTTGACGAAAAACCTCTTTGTTGAATACGGGCTCCTCGACAAAATAAGGTTTTCATGACATTTCACTCGATCTCGACGGACAAATTTCCTTTTTCTAGAAGTGCCCGTGACTTCCAGTTGAGCGGCTTCGTTAATAAGATTTTGGAAAAAAAATTAAACTACTATCGCTCGAGGAAGAATCATCGTCATCACTAATATCAATTGGAAGGAATAGCGGTAGTATATCATCCATTGGAAAAATAGAAGAAGTGAATTTTAAAAAAAAATAGAGTTGGATGGAGAATAAAATGGTGAAAAATGGTGTTGAATGGTATTGTTTTTATAAGGAAAAGTTGTATTTTTTTTAATAACGGCTATAAACGGTCAAATTTCATCAAACAATGCACCCAATCACATCGGTGAGTATATCCCGATTTTCCTCACCGAACACCCACACACCGAACCACTCAATCATGGTGGTATGGTCACCGATCGGTGACACCCACTCCCTGATGGACTCACCGAACATCATACTGCCCACCCTTATGGTACCTAGTGATGATAGATCACTAGAGATAATTTTATTGGTGCTCTTAAGGAGTTTTATAACTTTTACGATCAATAAAGATAAAAAAAAAATGATGATCATGAATAGAGATCTGTTATAAAAACTTTACGCATTCTCTATAAATAATACCTAAAGGGAAATCATAATTGCCCTAATGAACTAGTTAATATTTACAATTACTACTATCAAGTAATTGTCGATGACTAGTTATGTCATATTGGTAAAGTTAATCAAATGATCCGTTAGGCCACATTAACGAGCTATTTCTAACATTCTCCCACTTGGCCGATTGATCATTTGTGATGAGCGTAAATAAGTTGACCAAGTTATAAAACGTTAATCAAGTTTCAAATGATAACTGTTGTAGAAAAATACAGTCATTGAGTTATAGTCAACTCAAGACCCTCATTAATCATGTAACAACCCCAAATCAAAACATGCGTAAATTTAAGACCAAATGATTGAGGTAAGCCCTATAAAACTAATTTGTATAATTCTTGTGTATATGTCATTAGGTGAACATACGTATATATGGACAAACATTTACGTATGATATGCTATTATGCAAGGCTTTTTGTAAAACCCATCTTTATTATGTGCTCTAAAAAGACTTTGGGTGGTAGACCTTAGTTATCGGATCCGAAACATATCATGAATGTAAACGTATTTAATATAAATGTTTAGTTTCCTCTACTTGTTCATAAATGAACAATAATATCGTATCGACAACACCTCTCAAACTGTTATTGTTCGAGGAAACATGGTAGCTAACTTTTCATAGTAAGTGTTCAGCATAGTATTTATATGGAATTAATAAGTTTATGAGTCCACTTCAACAACATTTAGTGACAACTGCATTGTTAATTAACAACATATTATGTCATTATAACTGAGGCTGTTTTTATTAGTTTCTTATGAATCTTCCAAATTATAGTTGTTGACATAAGGATATTCCCCGAAGTTGGCATTTCGTTCCCTTTGAATTTAACAAGGTTAGAGTAATTAAACGGGTTGAGTTCTCACTTCTTCTTTACATTATAGCCTTTCACTTCTTTAAGATATTATCAAATGCTTCACAATAATCTAGACTGGTCTAGTTTTCAGCAATGTGAGCAATATCTAAACGAGTATAGACTTGAACCTACATAAGGCTTCTAATTAATAAAGCATAAGGAAATAATCTCATTTATCCTTTATCCTCTAAAAGAGAGCAATAATGTTTGTTACTTGTGTAAGGACCCGCTTTAGAGTAAAGCTCATGGAACGAAAACTAATTTCCTATTGGGTCTGTCTCGGTGTATATTTTGATATTTGTCACGTAAGAGGTATCTCTGAGATTCATTATTTCACAGTATGTGTGAAAAATTCTTTGACTTATGTATCGTATACTTGTCAAAAGAATGTCATCTATATAAGGACAAGTTTACATTTTGCTCCCATTCTGTTGGGTTATATAAGATCTGCTAATGATGAAAGCCAAAACCCAAACGATCCATCATCCTTGCCTGAATAAATTCAAGATACAATCTCCAAGTCCACTAGTTTCTCTCCCCTTAAAAGCTTCCCAAAACATCTGCCCCACTTCCTCTTGCATAAAACTACTTGAGAACAAGTGTTGATCCTCAAAGTAGTGGTCATCAAGTCAACAATCAAATTAAATCAAGGTCAAAGATTGGAGACCCAAAGACCAGTCAACAAGTCAAGGCAGAAGTTTATGGATTTTCCAGAAGTGCTGGATCACAACCAGCGATTCTGTGAAATCCAGCAGTTCACCCTTTTCCTCTTAAATTAGCAGCAGTTCAATGAAATAATGTAACAATCCAGCAGTTCTCAGAACTACTGGAAGTTACATCATTAAAGAAGCTGTTGAAGGTCGCTTTCATGATGACGTCACCAACAATTTAAACATGCTATAAATATAGTTCTTTGTAATCATTATAAGATAACACTAAGAGCCGAGTGCATAAGAACTTAGTGAGAGCGTGATCACTTGGTGAGGGGGAGTACTTTGTACTTGAATGATTGTATTACATATTTAATATCTATAATGAATCATTTGCAATCATCCCCTATTCATCTGTGAGCTTTTTGATGTGTTTAGATATTATTGTTTAATTGAATTCTTAATTTGATTCACCATTTTACCAAGAAAAACAAACACACCACACACTCAGATCCAACAATTTGTATCAAAGCAAGGTTCAGTGAATTGACTTCACTGTTGATTTAGAAGATAATCTAGCTCAAATTGATAACTGACTGAGTGATCAAAGGACATTGAGAAGAATTCGAGCAATCAGATCAACTAGTAGTTTTCGATACTCTGTTTTCTGAATCAAAATTCAATAGAACTCGAAAAATATGTCAATCACTCATGGTCCTCATAATACCGGATCGGCAAAGAAGCCTTTGATGCTCGTTCATCATGAATTCAAAATATCGCAACGAAGAATGAGTCACCACTAGTCATAATAGAACATTGGTTGCTGGAGATAAGTGGTATAGAGCCCTCATGTTCCCTCTGTTTCGAGTATCGAACAACCGAATGTTAATATTCCTAAGAAGCCCACATACTACTCTAAGCAAGATTTCCAAAAGTTCGAGCTCGATGCTATGGAATTCGGGATACTGGGCTTGGCCTTACCCAATGAAATATATGCATGATTGCTCCATTGTGAGAATGCCAAATAGTTGTGGGACGCTTTGGACAGAGAAATACTGAATCAACAATACGAAAAATTTGCTCATATCAAGGGTGAATCTCTGACACAACAGTTTGAAAGGTTTAATTGTCTTATCAACGAGCTTAGCCTTGCAGATAAAGTATTTACTAACTCTGCCCTGAGTCACATATTTAAGAGATCACTCCTTGATAAATGGGAAACAACTAGTTATATGTTGAAAAATTCTATTGGTTTTAAGCAGATGAATTTGACATAGCTTCATGGCAAACTCCTCACTTATGAGAGATAGCTTGACTAGAAACAAAAGCTGATGTCATCAGGTAAAACTGTTGATGATTACACGTTTGGTAACACAACATTGATGAGCTAAGATGAGTCATCATCATCTTACAGAGTGAATGAACAGAGTTATGATCACTTTATTAATATAGCACTGGATTTTGTTCTCAAAATGACACATCACATGTGGGAAATCAGAATTATGTTTTGATGATGTATGATCATAGACCAATGGACCATGTTGGCTAGGAAGAATTTGACCTCCTTGACCAGCTTGCTTTATTAAATATTAAGTGAAATTAATTTTATAACAAAACAGGCAGTAAATTTCCTGGTGTAGAGGGTAAAGGTAAGTTTAAGAAGGATAAATCAAGGGTTGAATGCTATCACTTTGCAAGAGAGTAAAGGAATTTTGCACAAACTCTATACGAATAGTGACCTATGCAAACTGTAAGGTCACCTAAACCTATCTAGATCAGGATCTCACTTGAAAACACAATCACAAGGAGTGCGGAATCCACCAGGTGATCACCACTGTAGAGATTTGATCAAGAACGAGTAGAATAAGAATGATCTGAGAATACATAAAGTATTCTCAGATGAAGATGAATGATGTAACACACAGTAGCCGCTAACAAACACACATAAATGATTAGGGTTTCTTGGCAGACAAACTTTCCATTAAGGAATTCGCTATCTTGTCATTATCCATTAAAGATACTTATACAAGACAGATCCGGACACACATGTCCAGATACAAAAGGCCCAAAGCCCAATAAAGATAACCTCAGACTAAGCTACTAAAGCTCAAGTCCAGACTAATCATCATTCTAACCTTAAGCTCGGACGAAGGGGATATACCCTTGTCCGGATAACAAACACTATACTATACTCGGACTAAGGGACATACCTTAGTCCGGACATACATGTATGTACAATAAACTCGGATAACAATAGATATAAATTCGGACATACTCCAAGATTAATACAAGTTACATTTTGACCCTTAAACTTGTGGAGATCCTGCACTTTATCACACAATTGCATTTACAGACTCCCCCTTGATCAGTTCGGGATCTTCAATGCTGAACTTGTAATCTTTTCTTCGTTTAATCTTCTCTTCAATGCTGAACTCTAGGAAGGTAATTCAAGAACCTCGAACTCTGTGTAGAGACCTTCCTGACTTCGATCAAGCTCGCTTAACAGGTGATAAAACCTGTTCACAGTGTCGTCAAACAATTCATTCTTTAAGGCTTTGAACACAACAAATTGGCCCTTCAATCGTTTTAAGCGTCACTTCTTATATATGGCATTTCCTATGTAATGTTTAGTCATGCTATCCCATAGCTCCTTCGAAGTACCTCTTTTACGGAAAGTATGAAGTATGGATTGCGTTAGAGCAATTGTTATCATGGACATGGCTTTTTCTTCACAATCATAGAACTTTTTCTGCTCGTCGGTAAGTGCCAAATAAGTGTCGATAGTTGAGTTCTAATCTGTGTAGCTCGACATCCCTTTACAATGCATAACCAAATATTGATATCCTTAGCTCTCATATACCTCTAGAAACGTTCTTTCCATTCTGGGAAATCCAATTCGTTTATTAAGAGAGGAGGTTTGTCGTTACTCCTAACTTCAACATCGGACTGCCATTTTGAAAAAAGTTTGAAAGAAACACAAAGTTACAGTGGGTTTAAATAGTAGGTTTTGCTTGAAAATGTTTCTAAGTCCAGAAAGTCCGGAGACAAAAGTTAACTTGGAAATACAGAGTGAAAAGTCCGGAGAATATTAGAGTGGTATAAACCCGGATCAAAACCTGATCTAAATCACAAACTCGGAAAAAACACACCTATCTTAAACTCTGACTTATAAACTTGTAATAAACAAACACTTAAACTAGGACCAACAATCCTTAAACTCGGACCAAACAACTGACAGCTTAAACTCGGAATACCTATTGACAGTTTAAATTCAGAATACCTTTTGGAACTAGTTAAATTCAGAAACAATAGCTACTTAAACCCAGAACTAGTAAAGTGATAATAAACTCGGACAATGGTTTAGAGGCATAAACTCGTACTTGGTTTAAGTAACAATAAACTCAAACACCCACAAATCCAGACAGAGATAACAAATCTAGAACCATTATGGGTTTAGTAATCCAGACCAGTTAATCCGGATGAGAAGGTAACGTGCTTCCTGATATCTCCCAAGCGTGACTTCACACAAGATCACCAATAATCTGGAGACACAAACAGTAAAATAAACTCGGAAAAAATTTTAAAAAATCAAACAGGGAATATCTTACCAACCTTCAAAAACCCCAAGATCTTCAAAAACCTTTGTAAAACCCCAGATGATGATCTAACCTAAAAGCTCTAACCTAATCAAAATCCATCATCAAAACACAGTAAACTCAAGAATGAATGATGAAAACTCACAAAAACACAGCAAACAACACTAAAACCCAAGCAAAATGTGATTTTCTCACTCCAAACCTTCAAACCAAAACACCTACAGTAGTATGAGAACTCTACTCTGATACCATTTGTAAGGTCACCTAAACCTATCTAGATCAGGATCTTACTCGAAAACATTCACAAGGTGTTGCGGAATCCACCACGTGATCACCACAATAGAGATTTGATCAAGAACGGGTAGAATAAGAATGATTTGAGAATACACAGAGTATTCTCAGATGAATATGAATGACGTCACACTATAGCCGCCAACAAACACACATAAATGATTAGGGTTTCTTGGCAGACAAACTTTCCACAAAAGAATTCGCTAACTTGTCATTATCCAATAAAGATATTTATACAAGACACATCCAGACACACATATCCGACTACAAAAGGCCCAAAGCCCAATAAAGATACCTCGGACTGAGCTACTAAAGCTCAAGTCCGGACTAATCATCATTCTAACCTTAAACTCAGACTAAGGGCACATACCCATGTCCGGATTACAAACACTATACTAAACTTAGACTAAGGGACATACCTTAGTCCGGACATACTGTATGTACAATAAACTCAGACAGCAATAGATATAAATTCGGACAGACTCCAAGATTAATACAAGTTACATTTTGTCACACCCCGATATTTCAACCACAAACCGATGGGCCCGGTGGGGAGTATCGTGACGTAGTTGATATCATCATAGTCAATTAAACACAGTTATAGCACAACGGAAGGCTTAGAAGGAAATTACTATTACAAACCGAATGTTCAAGTTCAAAATAATAAATATACAGATGGTTGTAGAAACGGATCCATGGGCGGATCTAAATAATATACAAAACGATGTTTAACAGACTTTATGGCATCTTAAGGACTTGTAAGATCCTCTATTAGACACCAAGCAGCTCCAGCCTAATTTCGTGTAGTACCTATCACTTAGTCTTTTGAAAATACGTCAGTTTACACTGGTAAATACAATTAACTGACACATTTGAAAAATGTTTAAGAAAATTGGTTTAGGTGCACAAGGCACGAAAATCTTTTATAACTTGGGACAATTAAAATTTTTAATCTTGTATACAGATTTACATGTTTGTTATACATATGGGGCCCAGTATAGAAACCGAGACATGATTAACCGATACACCACTTTATAAACCCACAAAGGAGTTATCCCTAACCTTGTGGGTATGTTTTTTGCATTTGCATCTGTCAGATGTATGCCTACCCCCGTGCTTAGGTCGTGGTCATTTGTAATTAAATGAGCCAAGGATATCCAGGACACGGTCGCATTAACCCCAAATGTTTATGTTATCAAACAATACGGATAAAAATGGGTTTTGCAGGTTTGTTAGTCACAATCAGACCAAGTGATCTCATACCCGACCAAGCGGTAATAATTTAGCGTATCCCTAGCCCGTATAAGGGAAAATAAGTGAAAAGTGTTTACCTGGGCTAATACTCGATTCACAGCAAGGTTTAAATAACTCAGTCGTATAATTCGCTAGTTAAGTGTAGGTAGCTTTTACTGGGAGGCTCTAATCTAGAATGAAGTTAATATTAACCTATTAGAATGTTAACAGGTCCTATTTAAGTCGTAGACTTAGACTGGTTAGCTTAAAGAACGGTTTACGATTTAATACGCTAGATTAAGCGATGACCGGAATGGAAGGTAATTTAGGCCCAACAAGTATGAAGACTTCTATAATATGGGTAAACTAAATACATTCTGGATTTTGAGGTTTAAATGATAAGGTTAAACCCGTTTCGGTTAATTTATGCAAACAAGTCACATAAGCAGGATATGTGACTAGTATGCCCATAAAGGTTTTAAAACTGAATTATGCTTAAAATATGTTATGACATCAGCTGGATATCAACATGTAAGCGCATAAAGGTTTTAAAACCGAATTAAGCCCCGTAAGGGCAGTTTGGTCATTTTATGATTTATAAAAGGAGCTTGCAAGTAATCTGATGTCAAGGTCATAAATATTCTATAAAAATATTTAATTTATGATATATTAATAGTAGGATATCAAATATATGTGTGGTTCATGCTTTATGACCAAATTATGCACCGTAGGGGCATTTTGGTCATTTCACACATACTTTTAGGGACTTATTTGGGATTCTGAGTTCATGACTTATACCTACTGTAAAAATATTAAAAATGGTTTATAAAATCAGTAGGTAACAAGTCTTGGGTGCTAAGTATGGTTTAAAACCATACTATACACCTAATTAGCGTAAAAGTCGGCAAATGACGATAATTTTGACGTTTATGTAATTCTGATGTTATGACCAGCCTTGAATAGGCAAAATAATTTATTTTGTTATAACATATCATTAACAAAAAGGTTTTTCATGTTTATTATATTTAAAATCTATTTTAAATGCAAAAAGGGTATTATCGTCATTTAATAGCTTTGTACAAGAACTTGAAGTTAAAGTCAGTATATTATCTGACTTAACATCCCAATAATTCCTAAATATGATATCACAACAATAGGTAATGGGTTTTATGTCAAAATTATGTTTAAAACTTAATTTGCATGTAAAATGGCATTTTAGTCCTTATAAAAACATGTTTTATGATTAAGTATATAACTTCAGTTTATGACCAAAATGTTAATGTCAAAATATGCTAAACATATCTACAAATTAGTAAATATCTCATTTGCATGCTCGTTTATACTTAAAACCTTATTTTTACACAAAGGGCATATTAGTTAAAATTAAGCGTAATAACAGAATTAAGTAAACGAACTCAGATTACTATGTGACCATGTAACATAACCTCAGAGGGTTATACTACAACATAATATGGTCACAAAGGAACCTTAAGACATAAAGAAATTATGCTAATTTAGGTCAGAACTGAAAATCAAAGCAAAAGTCAATCTTTTGCGACTTTCGGTTGCGAACCGACCTTAAACCTGGAATTGTCGGGTTGAACATGTTTATACATGTTCTGATAATATTTACCAAGTTATTAAAGTGATAAAACACATTTTATAACCTCTACATTATCAGATTTGAATTATTTTAAAAACTGACCCGTTTGACTTTTTATTTTAATAACTTTGACCCGATAATTGACCAAGTAAACGTGGTAACTAGGAGGTGCCCTTTTGAGGGATTAACACCTACCTAATTACGATCACGTAGCCATATTCGCCTCGAACAATGGCTGGACCGTTAAGGTCTAAACCGAAGGTCAAAGCCTTTTAGCGGAAACTTTGACTTTTGGCTTTTAAAAGCTTAAAAACTGAAAAGCAGAGGCTAGGGACACTTACAACAGGTCCTAGCTCAAAGATTGAACTTAGGGGACTCTCCTTTATGACCAGGAATCTCCAAGAATGCCAAAGCAAGTGAGAAAGATGATAAAATGAAAGGTGCAAGGATAAATGGAAACTAAGGGGGTCTATTTATATTGTAAGAGGCTTGCCCAAGATCATTCCAGGTCTTCTATGATGTTCTAGGATGTCTCTAGGTGTCCCTAAACGAGTGTTGAGCAAGCATGCATCCCCTTGAATCAAAGGAAGTGGTTTTGGAGTGTTATGTGTGGGAAACAAGCGAAAATTCGCCCAGTACTGAGGTTTACGAACCGTAAACCAGGTCCCCATACGGTCCGCAAACCCTCTTATCAGCGAAATTTTTTTCAAAAGTTGTCAAGTTTGGCCCCTTGACTTGTATAATCTCTCGTATTGTCTTGTGACTTGTAAAAATCCATATTTAGCCATTGTTAGGTATACATGGGAGTATGAACAAATATCATAAGGCTCCTGGTTCGCCAAAAGATCACCCGAAGGTACTTGTTTTTATAATTGACGCTTTTAACCCTTCTTCTTGCAAACTTGCGCATATTATCATATAACGGCATCAAATCCCTTTATAGCCAATGTCAAGCATTCCCGAGAGTATGATTGAACATTACGAAGCTCCGAGTCGTTAAAAAGTCACTCAGAGGTAAGAATTAACATGTTAACACTTTTAACCCTTTTGTTACCCAAATTTTCAATTATTTTCACAAACGGCTTCTTATGTCCAATAATTGACTCGTTTGAGAATACGAACATCATATAGGGTCACTCAGGGGCATAGTTTAAGCATGTTGACACTTTTAGTCCCTTCACATACATCTTTTCACTGTTTGGCAATTTTAGTCCTTTGTAGTCAACTTTTGATATAGTTAGGGTTTAGGACATGTGTCTTCACATCATTGGACGCGATTTTACGTGGTTTTACATCCTCACCCCCTTAAAAAAAGTCTCGACCTCGAGATTTACTAAAACAAGTGAGGGTACTTCTGCGCACAGTGGACTCAACCTCCCACGTATACTCAGGGCCTCTACGGGCATCCCATTTCACCTTTACAACAGTTACATGCTTCCTTCGGAGCTTTTTAACATGTCGATCCTCGATCGTTATCGGTTTCTCAATAAACCTCAAATTTTTATGTATCTGCACGTCTCTATGAGACATTGCTAGCGACTCATCCGCTAGATATTTCTTTAAGTTGCAGATGTGGAACACATTGTGAATTCCACTAAGCTCCTCAAACAAGTTCAGCTTATAGGCCACAGTACTGACACATTCGATGATCTCGAATGGTCCAATGTATCTTGGGCTTAGTTTTCCCTTTTTACCAAAACGCATCACACCTTTCCAGGGTGATACTTTTCGTAAGACTTTGTCTCTGTGACAACTGGCAATTTTCCATGTATTCCGTACAATAATGAACAGTAATCTGTGCTTTAATGACTGTGCATGAGTGAATTAACAAGACGAATGATTTTCTGATTACTGTCGTATACATACAATGGCATTTCATGTTGCAGGATTTTTATCATTATTACATGCAACACAGCATGGTACAATTAGTACACAAAACAAAGTTAGCACAGCCATCAGACAAATTATAGGTACTGACGGGAGTTCAGTACTCAGGCAGACATGATTTTAAGACACATAATGAGCCCCGGAACCAAGTGTTACACTAGAATAGTGTGTAGGAAAGTAGGGATTACAAAACTGCCATCCTAGTGATGATTTAGGTGCCGGAAAGTGCAAGAAACACACTAAAACTGCAGAATTCTGCAAAAAATAACCAAATTCGGCAATTTTCAGCATTTTAACAACTAAATATAATGCAGAAATGTGGTTCAATGGTCCAGAATACTTTCCTAAGTGATGGGAAGCAAAAATGTTATAAAAGACAACATAAAGCACACTAAACTGCGCTATTTAGCACTTTAACGAACCTGTAACCAACCGAACAGCCGGACACTACCCGAAACATCAAATTTTCACTAGAAGCATTGTTTTAGTGTTTCGAAGCTAGTTATGGTCACCGAACATCATAACACATCATATAAACACTAAACACTTAAATCCCTAAATTTAACACTTAAAACCTAACTAGATGGAAGTAAGCAAGAATTGAAACTCAACTCTACACCCCCCCCCCCCAATTACGGTTACCAACATAAGGGCCCACATGGTGATTTCTTTTAATTAAATAATGTGATTTGTTGTTTAGAGTCCAAACATAGTATCCATTAAGTTATTCAATGTTCACTACTAGAAAAAATGGTTTTTTTCATGAAACTTTTGGTCACAAAACAGTAGCAATTTCCCTGTTGTCACCATTTTGCCACCAAAAATGTGGTGACAAAAACACCCGTGTCAATTGCCCTAATGCCACCAAATAGCGACCATTTTTATATTTTGCCACCACAAAATTGGTCAAAATTATTTGCCATCGCTTCTTGTTTGCTACGATCCGCCTTGTTTGCTACCGAGTTGTGACGGATTTTTTGCCACTTTATTGCCACGGTTTGATATTGCCACCATTTAGCCACCAACCATTTGCCACCATTTTTATTGAAAATCGGTAGCATTTAACGAACTTGTTGAATTACTTGCTACAATTATTTGCTACCATTTTGTGATTGCTTAAATATTGGTTTTTGATTCAGATTAATTTTCCATTTTTCTCTGCATTTTTTATAAAAATTACATATCAATAAAATTACAAAATTATTTTAAAGTCTAATAAGATCACGAAAACCCAAAATTATATAAAACATCTCTGCATCAAAAGCATATAAAACATTCTAATAGAAATACCAGCTAAAACAACAGATAACTAAAATTATCCTAATATGATAAACATCGAAACATTTAAAACCAAGTGTTTCTAGCCCATCTTCGAATTGTACTTTTAACATAGCTTCAATTTGTGACATCCTATCGAGCATAGTATCTTTATCCACCTTATCTTTTTTCTTTTCCAGTCAACAACCCCGCAATAATCCCATTTAACCTTTCCTTTTCTTTTTCTTCATCCTTTTCCTTAATGAGCTCCTTATAACTACGTTCAACTTTTCAATCTACAAAATAACCAATGAATTGAATAAAGAAGTCAGAATTAACAAAAATAATAACGGGTCAAGTTGATTGCAAAAATAACAATATCCAATTGTGAGCTACAATTCAAGTGCTAGAAGCTAAAAAGCATGATTCATTATGTTTACAGTTAAGAATGAAATTCTACTTTATTTCAAAAGCAAATTTTTGTATTAAAAAACCTGTAGAGAAAGTGTAAACTCAATAAGAAATTCCTAAAATTCTCACTAAATTAAAAGCATCAATAAACTTATTCACATCTTTCCATTTCTGGTATCAATCGTAATTCCTGACAAAATGAGATTGTTTCAGGCTTACCCTTTTCTTTTCTTCCTTTCATTAACAGTGGTGCGATCTGGGTCACCAATCTCCCAAACTGTAGGGCCATTTCTTGGTGGTTTGTGCACAAGCAGACCCATTCTGATCTTACTTCCTGTTAACAGTTGAAAACCATAATCATGATAAAATTTCCATTAATAAATATGAAAAAAAGAGATAAATATTATGAGATTAAGATTTAAGAACCTTTTAGGAGTTAAATAATGGATTGGTACATGTACTCGCCAATGTACCCGGGAACCCAAGCAATTCATAATCCAACACTTTCATGTGAGAACATGACAAAACAAAAGAAAATGAGTTATAACCAAAACGCAAGAACAAGATTGTCAGTTCTCTCACCGTGATAAGGTCTTGAACAGTTTGAAATGCACTATCACCAACTAAATCCAAAAAATCACCAGCTATCTTCAAAACAGATATAACAGCATTAGAATAACTTAATATCCAAACAAGATACCGTTTTATAAAATATACTTCAGAACTGACAAGATCACAGTACCGCATCACCAGCTTTGTCTGATTCAAGTACCCGACATATAGCCATTGCTAGTTCATCTTGAGGAAGCTGAGAAGCACTTCCACTTAATATTCTACTGCATTCATCTCTTAACCATTCTAAATCAAATACTTTATTTGTACAAAAATTCAGTAGGTAGCAACTGTTGCCCTCTAAATAAGTAAAAGAAACGTCATTATTTCAAACAAAGGGAATAACTACAGAACCATCAATGCCACACTCAATAAGCATAAACATAAGTTTGAAAAGGATTCCACCACCGGATAAACCGTAAACTTAGTTTTGTGGTCACATCTTGTATGCATATACAACAAACTTCAATAAACTATACAGTTACCGTGAGACAATTCATAGCGTTCTGTATTTTCGTAAAGTTTTAAGGTCACACCTAGCATTTTTACAAAGCAAATATCATAAAATCATAAGACTCCATACGTCGAGTCACTACGTTATCTAAAATTCTAACCTAATTACCACAACTTTCTCCTAAATTTTCAGATTGATCGGTACAAAAGTTGAAAAAAGAGATCACATATTTAACATGCCACAACATATAAACGCGATATTATACAGCAATTCATGAACTAACAAGTACCTTCATCCCATATTGACTTGAAGTAACCTTTTTCGTCGGACATTCTTGGTTGAGGCATTTTCACATGCATCTCATGTATTACATTAGTTCCAATCAGCTCTATATTTTCTTTTGGTTGAGGCATTTTCACAAGCATCTCATGGGCATATAGCTTCAATTCGGAAATGGGAGCCAGAATCTGGAACAGGAAGTAGCGGCTGTGTTACAGATGTTGCAGACCTGGAAGCCGGAACTGGTCGACTGATGTTGCAGAACTGGTGGAAGCTGGAACTGGAAGCCACAATATCCTGACGTCTCAAAAAAGACCTTTTCTCCTATACAAAAAGTCATTTTGAAAAGTCCTTTTGGGTTTGCCAAACATCAATTCTCCTTAGTAGCTTTTTGTAAAAGTCAATAAGTTACAAGTTGGGGTGGAAAAGCTTAGCCAAACATGGCCTTAATTGCATAATCACTTAATTCCCTTTAACAATTTGCAATAGATATCATAGAATTTTACCTCTTCTTTGGCATCATCCCAAAGGGAAAGGGGACTTTCTTCTGTTGTAACCGAGTTCAGATATATAAACACAGTTAAACAATGAACCGAGTAACTATTTTAATGTTTGAAAAAGGACCAATGTGAACTGAGCAATTGTTTTTTTTTTTTTTTAAACTTGGCTGTTCTTTGTTTCCAAATAATTTCTTTATGTGTTATTCAAACATATGCCTAGAAATCTTAATAAGTGCTTACTGATGTCTTTTGCCTACACTAGAATAATCAGCAATATATTTAAAAGTAAACTATTTTTCTTAGTGATTACGGACATAAAAGAGAATGGAACCATCAAACAAAGTTAACAAATAAGTGTCAGATATCAAATTCAAGAATATAGAATTTAAACCAACAAATAAAACAAAAATAATACATACAGCTATTATTTAAATTCTTTGGTGATTTGAAGATATGTAGATAATGGGTGTATGTATTAATTCTTAGAAAAGGCAATGAAAAAAAATCAGTTGAATCATATGATATTGCCGTCCACTCCACAAAGTTTTCAATAGATTCAAGTTTTCTAAGAATTCAACAAAAATAATACATTGTAGTGCAGTCCATTCCACAAAAATAATTTCCATTGTCGTCCACTCCATAAGACAATTGAAATTAGTTCTTAAAATCAATATGATTAAAAACTCATGGGAAATCAAGAATCATACCTTGAATTGGTGAAACAGCACAGCCCTAATGTGTGGATAGGATGCAGTCGATGGTTGCGTTCTTCGATTCAGACCTGGTTTTGGGCTGGCTATGGAGCAGTTAATATCTTTTAGGAGTAAAATTTGAAAAAACCCTAATTTTGGAGAGGCGGGTTGTGAATCACAGATATACGCCGCTACTGGATAAAAACTAAAAGGTAATCCGCTGAAATTTCACAGGTCGCTAATATGGTGGCAAATTAACCGCACAACAACATTATTTTATAAATTACTTTTTTCTCACCAATTTTCAACCGAAAACAACCGGTGGCAAATCTTTTTGACGGCTTAGCCACCGAGCTATAGCAAATACGCGTAATTCATATTGTAGTGTGGTATCGGTGGCTAAATTTGCTACGGTGACAAAATTTTGGTGACAATTGCCCAATTTTTTAGTAGTGGTTGGAAGATCATTCTATAATAACCACTAGTCTTAAACACTTTCACCTTGATGCTTCAACAACACACAATTCCTTCCTCCTTTCCTCCATAGCTACGGCCTCAAACCCCCCTCACCTTACCTTCATTTTCAATCATCTTTCAAACATTCTAAGCATATCAAAGGGTGTAAGAAGCATAACTAAGTAGGTGGGAAGCATCAAAAGTTAAAGGACCTTTCTCTAGAGCTTTTATCCACCTAGTTTATCATCTTCATCATCATGAGTTCTTCCCTAGCCCTTGTGCTAGTAGTAAGCCTCTTGTAACTTGTTTTTACTTCTCATTTTGATGGTTAAAAGGTTGTGTAAGTTGTTAAACATGAAGATCATGAAAGAATAAGAACATAACTCTTAACATAAAGCTTAAAATCATAAGAATCTTGGTTGTTTAAGTGTTTGTGTGAATCTTGATGGTTGATTACTTGTGTTTATGATGTTAAACATCATATGAAACTTGCTAGATTGTGATTAAAAACATGATCTAGCAAGTGAGAGGATGAAACTTGTGTAAATCAAGATGATCATCCCCTTATGTGAGCATGAACTTGAAAGATGAAGTGTTTGGCTTGAATGATGAAGTATGAAACATATTATTTGTCTTGTCCATGGATGATTTCAAAGATGATTTTATCAAGAAACCAAGTTTATATATGAGAATTACATCAACATAATTTTTAAAGAAACTAACCATGTTTTTAGTCTTGAATCAAGTATAGAAATATGTTGTTAACAAGAAAAATTCAAAAGAATGATTCTTTTGAAAAATCATTTTATAAGTTGTGAAAGACTAATTTTTTCAAGAAGATGATTTGTAAACAAACAACCATGTTTTAAAGGGTAACTAAGCTTACTTAAAAACATACTAAGTTACCACAAGTTTTTACAAAATTTCAAGTTCATGATGTAGTGTAAAATGCATGATTTTGGCACATGGTAAGTGTTGATTGAATTGTTGTTAATTGATGATGATTTTAAAAGAAAATGATATGCTTTAAAAACATGGAAACCTCAATTTTTAAGGGGAAACTATGGCAAAAATTTTCCAAGAATTTAAACACTTAGAAAAATATTTTTAAACAAGTGTTCATAAGTAAATTTTAATCATGGGTTTTCATATAAAAATTGCCATAATTTTTGTTATAAAAATTACAAATATTGGAGGTTGGTTTTTGATAAATAAAAGTGACTAAATATGTATTTAGGAAAATATATATTTAGATGTCACAATTTGTGTGATTATTTGTATATTATGTGTATTAGTTATATTATTTTAGGACTTGAAATAATATAACTTACCAAAATACCAAGAATTATAATACAAAATGTTACCAAAATTCCAAGAAATCAAATATATAAATTATACCCGAATATTGGACAAACCGAACATGGACGTATGAACTACACTTATATATATATTCCGGAAATAGATATATATTTTGAAAAACGAGTTAAACGGTATTTTGGAAACCGAAAGAACGGAAATTATAATTTTTATAAGTGTTACAAAATACATCATATTTTTGTCAAGTAGAAATTACATTATTTTTGAGTGGAGAAAAATAAATATATTTTCTTGAACAATTACAAGATATACTATTTTTGGAGAAAATATATATTTTCTTAAACAAATTAAGAATATATTATTTTTGAGTGAAAGATGAATTTATGAATATTTTCTAAGATGATCTTGGAAATATACTATTTTTGAGGTTTATATGAAAATATAGTTATTTTTGCCAAGGAAGAATTATAGATAATTTTCTATAGAAGTTTTCTTAAAATATATATATATTTTAAGAATATAACTTGGTGATTTTATTCGATTTAAAATAATATTCTGGAAAAATTAAATACAAAAAACTAAGTATAAGAATACTTAATAAATACAAGAAAATACGTATTCTCGTACGTACAAATACACACCAGAATACGCCACCAATACTTGGCAAAATATACAAGTATGAAAACACACAAGTACAGGTATACCCATACTTGGGAAATATTCATGAAAAGAATTACAAAATGAACTAAGGCAAAAATATATTATTTTTTCAATTTTCCAAATAAATGGATGAATATAATTTAAGTTAAAATATTATTATTTTAACTAATAATTATATACTTTGAAATTATATAATGTACATCAATGATGTAACTCAAAATATACCAAGATTTCCAAAACAAGTCTTAATGAACAACTAAGACAAAGAGTCGTTACACGACCTAAATGTCTAACAAAACATGGCACGTGTGTAGGTAGTTGTACGACTCGTATGAGGACCTTTGAATATACGAGACAGCTGGACGCAAACTTGTGAGTTCATGTCCCCCTTTTCTCTTAACTGTTTTCAGATTTATAACTCTCGGGGGTGGAATACATGTTACATATGTTACAATGGTATGACTTGGCTATGAAATGAACTATTAGATCATGTGAGCATAGGCTGAAACTGAAATGCCAATAACTCTCATAAGAATCATGGACAAAGGTTAGATCTAACGGGTACGGTCGAGCCCCACTCATGGTCCTTATGTGACCACTTAGAGTGCTTTAGTGTCCCAGTCGAGTTGATTCGATAACGGTCAAGGGGATTTGACACAATCAAGGTGATTTGATACGGTCAAGGGAATTTGACACAGTCAAGGTGAATTTGACACAATCGAGGGGAATTCGACATAGTCGAGGAGATTCGACAAAGACAAAATCCTACTCATATTGAGTACTCCCTATGTCTTCACATACGTTAATGTCCTTGCAAAATATTAATTGTTCTGTTCATAGACGCTTTTCATACCTGTTTTCAAAGGAGTCTCTCAAATGTTTACAAGTTTATCAGTACTCATACAAAACGCATGAACTCGCTCAACTTTTGTTGATGTTTTCAAAATTACATGTATTTCAGGGAACAAGTTGGATTTTGGGCGCTGGTGCTATTCTGGATGTAAATTTCAAGTTTAGATGTCATCCACTTTTGTTGGTTTGTAACTTAATCAAGGGTTGTGTTGTTTGAAACTTAAATGACTGGTGTTTGTAATGTTTTGAACTTTATGAATGGATGAACATCGTTTTGATAATATAGTTGTTTATTATAATCGAATGCAATGAGAACCAATCAAGTCACACGCATACGCTTCCACAAAAGTCAGGGTGTGACAGTTTGGTATCAGAGCTTCGATTGTAGTGAACTAGGATTCCTTCTCGAGTCTAGACTACAATCACTAGGACTCTCTCACGAAAACATTTTTTCAAATAGGTTTTTCATTGCATTTACGAAAGCGCCAAGATCCATGAGTCAAACATTTTTCAAAGAAAAGACAAGGCAAGGACATTAGTAGGGAGGAGAATACTCAAAATTAAATTTCCAATTGAGGTATAGTCTACGTGAGATAGACTTTTCAAAGACGAAATGAACTCCCCCGAAAGGACAAACGAGAGTTATATGTGACATGATGCATCTATTTTCCTGTTTATACTAAGTAACATATTTATTCATTAATATATATGTGTATAAGTGTACGGAATAATTATTGACGTGAACGAGATACCTTCGACTCCGTATCCTATTATTGTTCTTGACTCGCACGATGAAACTATCGACCTCGCGTTTATTTCGAAGCTCATGACTGGGGTGATTTCCAAACGAGATCCTGAGCTTGTTTCTGTAGAAGATGGCTGCTCTTCCCTCTTGAATGCAAAGGTGCCTGACTATGGTAGTGACGGCGAGGCGGAGGAGGCAACCTTGGACAACAACCTTATTAGCAGGAAGAGGTCCCTGTGGCCTTTGTGAAACAAGATTGACGACACTCTTGTCCAGACAAGGACGATGAGGTACTCATCTTGAAGGTGCCCCTCCAACTACTAGAAATTCTTCTTATTCCTATTACGTCTAAGCATCGTGCCTATTCGCGCGTAACGATAACGGATGTTAGCACGTGGACCACCACAATGGTCCTTCCCATGTCGGAGGTATAAGGACGGTAGTGTGCCCTCTTTGGTTGATCATCTGCTTTGAATGAGGGAAAATTTGGTGTGACCATGCAAGACAATTTATTATTACGGGGGCCCACATAATAACAACTTGTAGTGCATAGGGAATCCTGGTGGACTCTACGAGTCAAGCTAATCATCACCATCCATCCAAAAATTTCAAGTGTTCACACCCTCAGCTAATAGAACAATACCTATATAGATGCTACAGCACTCTACAAAGTAGGAAATCTATCTTTGTCTACTTCGTGTCTGACACTTCTACCCATATACGAATCGTTTGGGAACCGATATCTAAGCAAGTGAAGAAGGCTAACACTAGGGAAGATTCAGTAACTTTACACTTTCTATCACCCCTATATGTACAACCCCCATCTCTTGGGAAGTATACCCGTCTTTGTGAAACTAAAGACCTAAGAAAACCAATGTAGAAGGAAAATAACTACTACTTTCAGATTATGAAACTTGTATGACCGAGGTAATGTAACCTCGAGTTCATTTTGTTTTCCCTGTTACAAACAATAAGTCAAGTTTTCAAGCATATATGAAAGTTCAGTGGTTGTTTTCTTCCTTATACATTGTTGATTTTATATGCATGTGATGTTAGGTGATTACATGTTTGCTTGTGGTGATATATACCTCATAGACGATTATTGGATGTTGTCTAACCTACCCCATACCTTTTTACCAGAAGAAAATGCCGCCCAGACGTGACACAGACACAAATACGTTACAAAGAACTGAGGTTGAACTCAATGAGCGCATTTCCTAAGCTATAGCGCAGCATGAAGCTCTCCGCTCTGAACACAGCGGCGGCACTCCCGAAAATAACCCTCCAACTGGCTTCACTTATAAAAGTTCCTGGACTGCAAGCTATTGAATTTTGATGGCACAGGAGGTGCCGTTGCTTTTGTTCGTTGGGCAGAAAAGACTGACTCCGTTCTGAGAATGAGTAAATGTTCGCCCGAGCAGAGAGTTACCTATATCTCAGAGTTTTTTTTCGATGGCGCACTCTCCTGGTGGAACATTCAGGTTCAGACCCTTGGTGAAGCTACTGCTTATGCACTGAGCTGGGACGAGCTCAAGGAATTGATGCAGAAGAAATACTGCGCCAGGGCTGAAATCCAGAAGCTTGAGACTGAGTTCTGGAATTTGAAAATGGACGGGCCGATGATTACTGAGTACATCCAACGCTTTCACGACTTGTCTAGGGTTGTTCCCTACTTAGTCGAGCCTGAATTCAAGAGGATTGAACGATTCATTTGGGGACTTGCACCTCAAATCCTGAGCATGGTTACTGCCTCAAAGCCTCCAACCATCACAGAGGCTATCGATTTGAGTGTTGCGATTACTGAAGAATCTCTTCGTATGAGAAAGTTTTCGGGATCTGAGACAAACAAGAAAGAAACTCATGTGGAGTCATTGGGCGACAATAAAAGAAAGTATTCGAACCTGAAGAAAGGCACCCAAGTCAGTTATGACACCTCTAATGCAAACAAAAGAAGGGAAGTGAACCTGCCTCGTGGCATGAAAGCTTATGGAGCCACTAATAAGGCCGGTGGTAAGGTTTATTTGGGGACTGACGGGTGGTCCATAGGACAACCCGTAATGATGTTAAAAGACTAGTTTATCCCTCACTTGATCGTGTAATTATCTTGAATTAGATGACTACAGTTGCTTATGTTTCAGGTACACTTTGGAGCTTAAAATGGAGAAAACACTGCTTTGGATGGATTGGAGTGGAATGGGTCAAGCATGGAAGGAAAGAAGAAACAAAACACAAGATTCAGGGGTCCACTGTAACTTACGGTGGCTACCGTAAGTTACGGTAGCCCTGAAACTCATATTCTCCACTGTAACTCAGTAAAGATCCACCGTAGCATTCTGAAGGCTATCGAGCTACCGTAAGTTACGGTAGAGGTGACGAGCAAAAGTGTAACTGCCTCATTTAAAACCGTTTTCATGTGCCTTTTCACATCATTCATGATTTTAACATTTTCTCTGCACTTTGGGGGCGATTTTGGCTGGTTCTACTTGGTTCTAAACAATTCTAAACATTTGGTTTTGGTTTTTGATTCGTATGAACTTGAACTTTGATGATATGATGATCAACCGAACAATGTCCGGCTAAATTTGTGGTGATCATCTTAGGTGAAGGTTTTCTATAACTCTTGTGTGCTTATTCCTTTATTTCTAGAATGATAACTTTGTGTGTTTGCTTTGATTATTATGGTGTATGAATATTTGATTGTAGCTTGTTGATTGGTATTTCAATTCTAGTCTAAATCGGACGTTCTTGGTGTCGTTGACAATCGAGATATCACGGGAAGGGTTAGGGTTGGATATTGATTAATTGATCATCGGGAAACAACCTCGCATTGATATAATCCAAGTACTTTGTTCCCTTTTATCACAACAATTGTTTATACACGAGTTATGTCTATGTAACTCTTTCTAGTTGGAATTTCGCACAAGTGTTAAAAGAAACTGAATCCTAAGATGGTCATTGTTCTCAAAATCTGAATTAAAAATCCAATCTTGATTAGCAATTAGTTGATAACTTAGTTTTAAATCAAATAATCCAAACCATTGATCTTTAATTCCTCCATATTAGGTTAATTATAGTTAAATTGCAAGACTATAGAATCAACACATTTTCCACAAACTCTCTGTGTTCGATACCCATTTACTTCTATCTACTAGTTGTAATTTGGATTAAATTTGCGTGTACTACGACAACACGTCAAATTTTGGCGCCGTTGCCGGGGAGTAGTGCGCAACGTGTGTTAGTTTATTAGTTTTGTTTTGTTATTTTCGGGTTTACGCTGGTTGTGTTTAGTGTGCAGGTACTATAGGTGTATGCATACTAGAGGCTCTCACAAGGCATCACCACTATCGTTTGATCTGGAAATTGAGAGAACGTTAAGGCAAAACCGAGTTTTAGTACGAGAGAACAACATTATTGGTTCACCTACCTCACCCATCACACCACAAAAATCATGCAAGAATCTCAAATACCACCCACAACGGGTCAAACGACCTCATCATTCATACCTACTTCCACACAACCATCACCAAACACCACCATGCCTAATACCACCACAAATCCTACTCCAACTCATAACACTACACGAACCAACACCACACAACCGATCACTACTCAAGTTGAACCCAATCTTACCTTTAGCCCTTCTACCATAATTCCACCATTGTCACACTTCTTTCCCCCAACTACGGGTCAATCATCCTCTAATTATCCAATACCACCAAATTCAACCATTTTCCATGCTACTTCTACATTTAGACCATCGAACCAATTGGGCTTCCAATATTCATCCCTTCCATTCGGGCAATCTTTGGGTATTCAAAGGGACGGATATGATGATGGTTATGAAGAGGATTTTAGGGGATACGAAGAAGAAGGTTTTTACTATGGGGGTAATGGAGGATACTTGGGACCTCAAGGAGGAGCGGGTCAACAAAGTCAACCGTTACAATAATTTCAAGACACAAGTAGATTACCGGTCGGGGTGCAACATATTAGACCACAAGGGCCACAATTGCAACGCCCTACACTGCTACATCAAGTGCGTCCACAAAATACACAACTGCAATTTCAGGGGCCGATTCAACAACAACCACCAATGCATCAATATCATCAACCACCATTTGCTCCTCAAGGTCCTATGCAAGGGAAAATGGGTTAACCAAGAGCACCATTGGGTGCCCCTCGAAGACATTACCGGGAAGTAGTACGGGGAATTGAAGCCCACTTCCGGCCTATTATCACTAACAATCCTTCACTGGTAGTGATTCCTCATCATGCGGATGGAAGAACTTTTGAAGTTAGAACAACCGCCCTCCAAAGTCTACCAAAGTTTAAGGGGTTGGCAACGGAAGAACCTTATTTCCATTTGGAGACATACGATTCTATTTGCAACACGATTGGAGGCCAAGGGTTCTCTTCGGATGATGTCAAGTTGGTTCTCTTCCAATTTTCTTTGGAAGACAAAGCAAAGAGATGGTTTCACACTTTACCCTCCGCATTAATTTTTACATGGGCCGATATGTAACAGATTTTCTTGGATGAGTTTTACACTTCCCAAAAGACTAATGATGCACGGAGAGGTTTGAGAAGCTTCCAACAACAATCAGTGGAGATGTTTCACCAAGCGTTTGAAAGGTTTAATATGATGCTACGAAATTGCCCTCATCACGGTATCCAACTTTGGGAGTTGTTGAACGTGTTCCACGAAGGGTTGAGTTCGGAGGATGCACGTGACTTGATGTCAATTACTAACGGTACATTCGGTACAAACTTTGAACATGTTGATTGGGCATTTTTAGAACAAACGGCGGTGACTTCCAAAAGGAAGGCTCAATCCTCAAGACGGGCAAGGCATGTGATACAAAGGCCACAAGTGCATGGAGCAGAGAGTGGCAATGTTCAAACCACGAATCAAGTGTACAACGTGTGCACTAATTACAATGAAATAGGCCACACGATGGAAGTTTGTGTAGTGGGAGTGGTTGATGAGCAAGTAGAGGAAGTGAATGCAATTCAAGGGGGTGGTCGAAATTTCAATATGAACTCCAACACATACCACCCTGGGTTACGAAACCATCCTAATTTCCGTTATGGGAACGCGGCGAACCAAGCTAACCCAAACTTTCAAGGAGCTCAAGGTAACTTTTCACCTCGCCAACAATACAATCAAGGCAACTATAGAGGTGGAAACAACTATGGCTACCAAGGGCAATTTCAACAAACGGGTCAAAGTGGTTCGGGTCAAAATTCGTCAAGCAGGAATGAAGTTATGGATATGTTTTAGGCTACGCAACAAGATATGCAAAAACGGAATCAACTTGATGAAGTCCGGATGCAAAAGGATGAGGTTCGTGACAAGAGCATTCAATCACTAACAACCCAAATGGGTCAATTGGCAACCGACGTGGCGGAGTTGAAGAAAAGCAAAGGTCAACTTCCTAGCGACACCAAGGTAAATCCTTCACATGGTTCGTCACGAGGTAACAATGTTAATATTAGTCATGTTAGTGTGTTGAGAAGTGGCAAAGAATTTAAAGCTAATTTGTCACCCGGTTTGGTTGAGGGGGTAGTTGAGGATGTCACGGGTAATGAAACTGATGATGAAGTTTCACCGGTTATACCTAAGGAATCAAATGTTAAAAAATCGGGGTTGGGTGAAAATGAAAAGAATGAAAAAGATGAAGGTGAACCGAGTCAAGTCCCGTTTCCTTCGGCTTTACTTGACCCTGGTAGGAAAAATTTTATTGCATCGAGAGGTCCCCAAAAAGAAGAGTTGTGGGACATGTTCAAACAAGTAAAAATCAACCTTCCATTACTTGTTGCAATAAAACAAGTACCCGCATACGCAAAATTTTTAAAAGAGTTATGCACACAAAAAAGGCAACAAAAGAAGAAAATGCCTAAGCGGGTAGAATTAACCGGGCAAGTAAGTGCGGTTTTGAATGGGGAGCTTCCTCCTAAGCTCCAAGATCCGAGCACGCCATTAATTAATATACAAGTTGGTAATTTTCAAATGGCAAAGGCGTTACTAGATCTTGGAGCCGGGGTGAGCATTTTACCAGGGGGCTTATATGACCAATACGACTTTGGTCCGTTAGCAAGGGTAGAGACAACAGTTGTTTTGGCCGATTTGTCTCATAAGCTACCTCGGGGGATGGTTCAAAATGTGATTGTGAAAATTGATGAGTTCTACTACCCGGATGACTTTTTAGTCTTGGACTACTCATCCGCGGACCCAAAACAACAACAAAATGTTATTTTGGGTCGGCCATTTTTGAGCACCGCGCATGCTGTGATCGATTGTAGATTTGGTACAGTCGATATGACTTTTGGGAATCAAAAAATGCGCTTGAATGTTTTTACTAACAATTCCAATGATGTTGGTGTTGATGAGTGTTTCATGGCAGATTTAGTCGACGGATGCAACCTGCACGAGTACGAGGAGGATAGTATAGATGTTTGTCTTTGTGATTTTTCTGAACAGGTACATGCTTGTGCGCTAAGGGATGAAGAGGAAAAACAGGATGCTATGGCTTTGAAGGAAGGTCGACCGCCATGGACCCACCAATTTGAAGGCTTACCGGTGGAGATAAGTTCGGGTACTAAACCATCACTAGAAGAACCACCAAAGTTGGAACTCAAAGACTTGCCAAGCCATTTAAAGTATGCTTTTCTAGGGGATAATGACACTCTACCGGTCATTATTGTCTCTACTTTAGAGATGGCGCAAGAACAAGCCTTATTGGAAGTTTTGAAAGAGAACAAAGGAGTTATCGGATGGACGATTTCCGATCTTAAAGGAATTAGTCCATCAATCGTCATGCACAAGATAATCACCACCGAAGATGCAAAACCGAAAAGAGAAGCTCAACGACGATTGAATCCGAACCTAAGGGAGGTAGTAAAGAAAGAGGTAATTAAATGGTTGGATGCGGGAATTATCTATCCGATTTCGGATAGTGCTTGGGTAAGTCCTACCCAAGTTGTGCCTAAGAAGGCCGGTATTCAAGTAGTCAAGGATGAAAATGGTGAACAAATTACCACCCGACCGGTCACCGGGTGGCGTGTATGTATTGACTACCGTAAATTGAATGCCGCCACTTCTAAGGACCATTTCTCGTTACCTTTTATTGACCAAATCATTGAAAAACTGTCGGGTCAAAAATATTACTGCTTTTTGGACAGGTATTCGGGTTACAATCAAATAGCAATACACCCGGATGACTAACACAAGACCACCTTCACTTGTCCATATGGTACCTTTGCCTTTCGGCGAATGCCATTTGGCTTGTGCAATGCACCGGCAACTTTTCAACGATGTATGATGAGTATTTTCTCGGACATGGTTGGAGAGTCACTTGAAGTGTATATGGATGACTTTTCGATTTTCGGCACTAGTTTTGAATCGTGTCTCAACGAATTACAAAAAAGTTTTAAAAAGATGCGTTGAAAAAAATTTAGTGCTTAGTTGGGAGAGAAGTCATTTCATGGTGCAAGAGGGCATTGTGTTAGGCCATGTAATATCAGAAAGGGGTATGGAGGTGGACAAGGCAAAAATATGGGTAATATCATCTTTGCCACCACCGAAAAATGTTAAGGGTGTAAGGTCATTTTTGGGACACACGGGCTTTTATAGACGTTTCATAAAAGCTTTTAGTGTTATCACCAAACCTTTATGTAACTTGTTATTAAAGGATGTTCCATTTGATTTTACTAACGAGTGTATGCAAGCTTTTAATGTTTTGAAGGAACACTTGGTGAAAGCTCCCATCTTGCAACCGCCGGATTGGTCCAAGCCATTCGAAATCATGTGTGACGCCAGCGACACTACAATTGGTGCAGTTTTGGGTCAACGAGTTGACAAAAAGCCGGTGGTAATTTACTATGCAAGTAAGACTTTATCTGAAGCGCAACTGAATTACACCACAACCGCAAAGGAGTTATTAGCGGTGGTGTATGCTTTGGATAAGTTTCATTCGTATATTTGGGGGAGCAAAATGGTGGTATATTCGGATCATAGCGCGGTCCGGTATTTAATGGAGAAAAAAGACGCGAAGCCCCGTTTAATCCGGTGGGTGTTGTTGTTACAAGAGTTTGATTTAGAGATCCAAGACAAAAGGGAAGTGAGAACGTTGTGGCGGATCACTTGTCTCGGATTCCGGTGGAAGAGATTGACGATTTGAGCGAGATAAATGAAAGGTTTCCCGATGAGAAACTACTAGCCGTATCCACCTTTGTTGCACTGTGGTATGCCCACTACGTAAACTATTTAGCCACGGGGGCCATCCCAAATCATTGGACCAAGAAGCGCAGACAACAATTTATGGTCCAAGTGAAGCAATACATTTGGGATGAACCGGATCTTTTCAAGATCGGGCCCGATCAAGTCATTCGGAGGTGTGTGCCCGAAACGGAGGTGTTGGAAATCTTGACTCATGCCCATTCAGCCGCATGTGGAGGTCACTTTAGCGGGCATAAAACGGGTTATCGGGTTTTGTCGTGTAGGTTTTATTGGCCTACTATATTCAAGGATGCGTGTGAATTTGCAAGAAATTGTGTAAATTTTCAATGGGAAGCATTTCAAAGAGGGACGAGATGCCATTACAACCAATTTTGGTTTTGGAAATATTTGATGTATGGGGTATTGACTTTATGGGTCCCTTTCCGAATTCCAATGGGTTTTTATATATTTTGGTGGCGGTGGACTACGTCTCTAAGTGGATTGAAGCTATTGCAACAAGAACAAATGACCATTCGGTTGTTTGTAAATTTGTTCAATCCAACATCTTCGCCCGTTTTGGTATTCCACGAGTTATTATTAGTGACGGTGGTTCGCATTTCAAGAACTTTAATTTTGGGAAATTGTTGAAGCGGTATAGCATGAATCACCGGATTGCCATGCCTTACCATCCGCAAACTAGTGGACAAGTCTAAGTGTCCAACCGTCAAATTAAAAAAATCCTCATGAAGACGGTTAGAACGGATAGGAAGGATTGGTCGAGCAAGTTGGATGATGCGTTGTGGGCATACCGGACGGCCTACAAGACTCCAATTGGCACAACACCTTATAGGATGGTTTATGGAAAGGGTTGTCACTTGCCAATGGAGTTAGCTCATCAGGCGCATTGGGCAATCAAGACGATGAATGCAGACTATGATGAAGCGGGGAAGATGAGGAAGTTGCAATTGAGCGAAAGAGAAGAAATTAGAGACGAGGCGTACGAGTGTGCATCGGCTTACAAAGACAAACTCAAAAAGGTACATGATGCAAATTTGAGGAAGAAAACCTTTGAAGTGGGTCAAAAGGTATGGTTGTACAACTCAAGGTTAAAGATGTTTGCGGGCAAGCTTAAAGCAAATGGATGGGTCCATATGTTGTTCGGCGAGTTAGAAGATTTGGCGATGTGGATATCCAAGATGAGCAAACCAACAAACAACAAACGGTGAATGGCCATCGGTTAAAGCCATACTTAGAGGGGAATGACATCAACAACTTGGAGCTTGACAAGGCGGGCTACATCCTACGCCCGGTAGATGATGAACAACCATGAGAGGCCCAGCTTTGGTAGTGTAAATAGTTAGTATTTTTATTTTGTTTGTTTTGTTTAGTTTGCACATTACCGTGTTCGTTTGAAGTCCGTGTTTGAAACAAGTGTGGGGATATTCGGGTTACGAATAGTTCTAACATCGTGTTGAGGACAACATGGGACTCTCGAGGGGGTAGGGTAATTTTTCCATGTTTTTGAAAATTTTTAAAAACACAAAAAAATTAAAAAAAAATAAAAAAAACTGAAAAAAAATACAAAGAAAAACCATTAAAATTGCAATTTTTGGCGGAGCCTGGATGCCCAGATGCCACCGTAATTTACGATGGCACCGTAAGTTACGGTGGGCTTTAAAAATGTTGGTGTGTTACGGTGATTCGCTACTGAGTTACGGTGGGAATTTTTGCCAGAGGTCCACCGTAAATTACGATGGCTACCGTAATTTATGGCAGCCTCTTGCGATGAATGGGTCAGTTCGTGTGCAGCAGTTACATAAAAAGAAATAATAAACAATTGCTCACATGAACATAACACTGGCCACTCATTTTCCTTCTCTTTTCCTAACCACAACATCTCACCTATCTCTTTCACAAGTCCCACAAGATCTCCATAACCCCACAACCTTCTTAAACCTTCCAAGCTTCATAACTCTTTCAATTCTTGGTCAAATCAAGTGAAATTTAGGTCTATCTTGACTAATTTTTCACGTACTTGCTGATTTTGAGAAGAGATTTGTGAGAAAACATCATTTTCTTGTCCGATTTGCAAACCCTAGGGCCGAAAATTTTGGGGGTTTTTGAAGTTCTTGTTTTACTTGTGTTCTAGCATCTACAATACAAGGTATGTGATGTTTATTTGTTACTTTTGATGATGCATTGTGAAAAGGAAGGTTATTTTTGTTACTTGTTCATACACACTTGCTTGTTCTTAGATATTATCATGAAAAATTGTTACTGGAACATTGTTATAGTTGTAGATATAGGATTGATGTTAAAGTTGTGAACTTTTGGGAACCTCTACATTGTAGAGGCATCATGCCCAATTTTTGAAAGAAAAAACTTATGAAATTTTGTGTTCACAAGCATCTACAACCACAGTAACAAGCAAGTGTTTGGGTAGGGATGATGATAGTGAGAGTGAGGAGGAAGAGATGATGGAGTTGGACCCGACCGATAAACCAAGGTGGGAATCGGGTCCTTTAGATGATCAGCCGGATGTGTGGCAGCCGACATTATTTCATGATCGAATGAACCATTTAAAGAATAAGGTTGTTGCGTTTATATGTGAAAGGGAAGTGAGAGAAGTTGAGTTTGGGCCGTTTAATGTGTTTGCCCAGTTTCGCGCCTTAGGATGGGAGGCGGCGCTCAGTTGTTACGACAAAGACAACAAGAATTTGTTTATGGCCGGGATTCAAGAATGGATGGCAACGTTGACATCCAATCGGTACGACAAGCCATCGCAGATGAAGTTGACGGGTGAGGTTAATGGGATAAAGGTAGAAATGTCATTCGATTCATTGCGGAAGTTAGCGAAATATGACAGTTTGCCTGCTCATGATTACACATTCCCTAGTCTTGATGATCTGTTGATTAAACCGGAGAAACATCCAAGGTGGAATGATATGTTAGCGGCTTTGTTATTGCCGAATACTTATAGTGGCATCTTGTACCGGAAGAACTTGAAGATTGAAGCAAAATTGCTGCTAACTATTTGCATTTTGAATGTCATTCCACGAAGAGGAGATAAGGAACAGGTAAGGTACCCGGAAGTACCAGTCCTTTATTCGTTGCTCCATGGGTCTCCTCGCTTTCCGATACGGTATTTGATTATGAACCATCTTTGGATATGCCGTAACAAAGTGGGGAGGAGCATCATCCCATATTGCCGAATTATTACAAGGTTGTTGAAGCAGTTTAAGACGATCACATCGGAGGATAGAGGAGCACCGAAAAGGCACAAGCCTTTTGATATACAAAAGATGGGTATTGGATGGACCTACAATCAACCGGAAAGATATCACAAGCTTAAATCGGAGGGTCAAAGATGGAGAGCGTTGAAAGTTGATGCAAGGGATCTCTTACCGGGTGAAGAGGATGAACCGGATAGTGAAGCGGAACCCCCGAGTAGGGATGAGGACTATGCGGATGAGCCTCACGGTGAGAATGTGGATGTGGGCCAAGGGGGCCCAGGTAGGGGATATGGTGGTGCTTTCTATGACTACACGGAACGTTCATACGAGCCGAATTAGGCATGCGATGGTACTATGCAAGAAATCATCGAGAACCAACATCCCCCGGCACCCGTTTTTGATTCATGGTCGGGGTCGGAGCATACTTTCTTTGATCACCAAACGATGATGAGTTCTAGTATGGAGCGGGCCTTAAAGCATAACTTCGATCGTCAAGAATCATGGAATCGTGCACATGCTTATTCCCGTGAGTTAGAGATGAATAACCGGTACGAAGATGATCAAGCCCGAAGGATGCATGCGGATTGGCATGCGGGGCGGCTCGTGGTTGTGGATCTACCTCCGGTGGATTATGCGTCCCTACCACCTTACGATGGTAGTGTATCGTATCCTACCCCGCCGCTCCATCATTCACAGTGGCTAGACCCGCGTCAACAACAACAAGGAGCTTCGCAACAAAGTGGAAGTGGTAGCGGCGCATTTGCTTTCGGAGAATGGAATGAGATGATGTCTTCCATTTCCAGGCCTCCTCAGCCGCGCTACTATTAGTCAGGTCGTGCTCCTTCTTGTATATTTTGTGAATATTTGTTGGTTTGTTATGTTTATGGTCGGGTGGATGGGTGGTGTTTAGTTGTTTTGTTTTGTTTTGTTTTGTTTTGTTTTGTTTTGTTTTGTTTTGTTTTGTTTTGTTTTGTTTTGTTTTGTTTTGTTTTGTTTTGTTTTGTTTTGTTTTGGGGTTGTGTGAGTTGGTGGTGTGAAGTTTAAAAAAAAAGAAAAAAAAAATATATAAAATGAAAAATACTAAAAAGAAATTTGTGGTTTGAGTTTATGAGCCTTTGGTTGATGTTAAAGAGTTTAAGTGATCAAATCTTCCCAAAACCGTACATTGGGGTCAATGTACCCCAAGTGTGGGGATGGGGAGAAATTTTGAGGTTTTTGAAATTTTTTTTTTAAATCAAGCAAAACATTGTGAGATTTTGAACACCTTGGACTAACCCCAAATGATGTACCGGCAACCCTTAATACCCTTTGTTCTTGGTGAGAGTTGAAGCCACACTTGTAAATAAATAATACTTGTCTTTGATGAGAGTGGCAATGGGTGGGGGTGCATTAGAACTTGTGCTTGAATACGGTTTGAAGCCTTAGTTGGACATGAATGTAGAAAGGATAAGGGCATTTAGGTAGCCTCGTCATAAGTGTATGCGAGTGTGGGTTTTGGGGGGTTGGACCTCATTAATTATATATATGAGCATGGTTGCGAGAGGGGCGGGGGTTTGGATATTTAGTTGCCAATTTTTGTGCCAAAAGCCGATCATTTGTTACCCCTTAGCTAATTACCTAAAAAATTTACCCTACTTGACCCGGTCTTATAGTGTTAGTATTAGTTTTAGTAGTGTGTAGATACGTTTGATGTTATGTTGAAGGTTTGCTTTGATAGTTTTGTTTGCTCTAAAAAAAAAGAAAAGAAAAAAAATGGAAAAAGCAATGAAAAAGAAAACAATTGATGTGAGTTATCTTGTATATAGAAGTTAAGTTTGGTAGTTGTTTGTTTATTTTATTGTGTAATAAAAGACCGGGTTAAGTTCTTCGCTACTATATATATATATTCCATTTTCTACCCGTACACCTAGCCACGTTACAACCTTAAAGCCCCTTTGATTTGCATTCATGTTCGGCACTTGTTAGGAGGAGGACCGATTTAGGTACAAGCCTATAGTTGTGCAACCACCTGTTTGCCTTTTGTGTGTCTAGCTCATAGTTGCTAGTGCTTACTTGTTGCCGAGAGGAGAGATATAGCGAGGGGTGTGTCATTTTGGGTGTTAAGAAAGGGTTAGTAAAAAGGACTACATGTTTATGCTTGGTTTATGTTGATCGCTTGTTTTGAAAATGGTTTTGATGAGTTGCTTGGGACAAGCAACGGTTAAGTGTGGGGATGTGACGGGTGGTCCATAGGACAACCCTTAATGATGTTAAAAGACGAGTTTATCCCTCACTTGATCGCGTAATTATCTTGAATTAGATGACTACAGTTGCTTATGTTTCAGGTACACTTTGGAGCTTAAAATGGAGAAAACACTGCTTTGGATGGATTGGAGTGGAATGGGTCAAGCATGGAAGGAAAGAAGAAACAAAACACAAGATTCAGGGGTCCACCGTAACTTACGGTGGCTACCGTAAGTTACGGTAGCCCTGAAACTCATATTCTCCACCGTGACTCAGTAAAGATCCACCGTAGCATTCTGAAGGCTACCGTAACTTACGGTAGCTACCATAAGTTACGGTAGAGGTGACGAGCAAAAGTGTAACTGCCTCATTTAAAACCGTTTTCATGTGCCTTTTCATATCATTCATGATTGGAACATTTTCTCTGCACTTTGGGGGTGATTTTGGCTAGTTCTACTTGGTTCTAAACAATTCTAAACATTTGGTTTTGGTTTTTGATTCGTATGAACTTGAACTTTAATGTTATGATGATCAACCGAACAATGTCCGGCTAAATTTGTGGTGATCATCTTAGGTGAAGGTTTTCTATAACTCTTGTGTGTTTGTTCCTTTATTTCTTGAAAAACAACTTTGTGTGTTTGCTTTGATTATCATGGTGTATGAATATTTGATTGTAGCTTGTTGATTGGTATTTCAATTCTAGTCTAAATCGTACGTTCTTGGTGTCGTTGACAATCGAGATATCACGGGAAGGGTTAGGGTTGGATATTGATTGATTGATCATCGGGAAACAACCTCGCATTGATATAATCCGAGTACTTTGTTCCCTTTTATCACAACAATTGTTTATACACGAGTTATGTCCATGTAACTCTTTCTAGTTGGAATTTCGCACAAGTGTTAAAAGAAACTGAATCCTAAGATGGTCATTTTTCTCATAATCTGAATTAAAAATCCAATCTTGATTAGCAATTAGTTGATAACTTAGTTTTAAATCAAATAATCCAAACCATTGATCTTTAATTCCTGCATATTAGGTTAATTGTAGTTAAATTGCAAGACTATAGAATCAACACATTTTCCACAAACTCCCTGTGTTCGATACCTATTTATTGCTATCTACTAGTTGTAATTTGGATTAAATTTGCGTGTACTACGACAACACGTCAGGGACTAAGCCGAGATGTGACGAATGCAAGTTTTACCATGAAGGTCGATGTCTAAGGCCTAAGTGGGACAGATGTGGAAAAGAAGGACACAACAAGGATGCCTGTTGGGCGAAATATCCCAAACAAGGGGGAAATGATGACTGCAACCAAGACGGAAACGATAATGGTAGAGTTCCAGGTTGCTTCAAATGTGGTGACGTGGGGCATCTTAGGAAAGATTGCCCTAGGAAGAACCCAGTGAGGAAGAGTCTTCACAATCGGAGCTCGTGAAGCACGCTAGGATCCAAATTCGGTTACGGGTACGTTCCCTACTAACCAACTCTATGCATTCATTTGATTGACACTGGCGCCGACTTTAACCTTGTATCCTTAGAACTTAAGAACCTACTTGACTTAGTTTCAAGTAGGATAGACGCCCCGTACTCTTTAGAATTGGCAAATAGAAGGTTAGTTAAAGCAGATGAGGTGATTAAGGATTGTATATTGGAACTTAGAAAGCAGGAACCTTCTATTACCGTTGACTTGGGAAATCATGATGTTGTAGTTAGCATGGATTGGATATCCAAAGATGGAGCCGAAGTTGTTCGTCATGAGAAAATCATCTGCATCCCTCATGCGAATGATGAAACACTTAGTCCACGGCCTTCATGCAGTTGTTGTGAGGACGCTGAGCAACATAAGCCGGTGGATTGCGAAATCCCACGTTGGTCATAAAGGCACAGAAATGCCTTCGAAGAGGCTGCATAGCGCTTCATTGTTCATATTGTCGATAAGGAGACCAAGGAGCCAGAGCTAGGAGACATCCTCATCATAAAGGGAATTCCGGAAGTCTTTCCCGAAGACTTGCTCGGGTTACCTCCACAGCCACGAGTGGAGTTTAGGATAAACCTAGTGCCGGGAGTGACACCCGTGGCGAAGGCACCTTAACAAATAGCTTCGTTCGAGATACAAGGACTAACGACTCAACTACAAGAACTGCTAGAACGAAGGATTTTTCAAACGAAGCTTCTCGCCTTGGGAAGCTCCAGTGCTATTCGTTAAGAAAGAAGTTGGCAGTTTCCGTCATGCATCGACTTCAGAGAATTGGATACCAAGGACCGCTATACTTTGCCAAGGATTGATGACTTTTTCAACCAATTACAAGGTTCTACTCAAAGATCGACTTAAGGTCAGGGTATCATCAAATGCGAATACAAGAAGAAAGTATCCCTAAAATGGCCTTTAGGACTCGATATGGACATTTCGAGTTCCTTGTCATGCCGTTCGGCTTAACAAACACACCAACAGTACTCATGGACCTCATGAATAGGGTGTGCAGGCCATATCTGAATAGGTTTGTGAATATGTTCGTTGATGACATCCTTATATACACGAAGACCAAGGAAGAACATGAGCAACATCTGTGATTTATCATGGAACTCTTGGAGAAAGAACAGTTGTATGCAAATATGTCAAAGTGCGAACTTTGGATTCACGAGGAAAAAATCCTTAGGTCACGTGGTGAATAAGGATGGAATCTATGTAGACCCTGCTAAGCATGAAGCAATCAAGAACTGGGAAGCCCTAAGGATGCCAACTACGATACGACATCTCTGGGGTTAGCAGGCTATTACAAACGATTCATAGGGGGGCTTTTCAAAGATTTCTCAACCGCTAACAACCCTAACCTAGACGGTACCCATCTTGTCTTTACCCGACGATACCAAGGGATTTGGAATTATTGTGACACTTCTTGACAAGGTCTCGGTTGTGTGTTGATGCAATGAGACAAAGTCATCGCGTACGCGTTATGTCGATCGAAGGATCATGAGAAGAACTACACCACGCACATCCTTGAACTAGGAGCGGTGTATTGCGCGTGAAGAATTGGCGTCATTACTTGTATGGAAAAACGCTGCATGATCTTTATGATCACAAGGGTTTGCAACACACCTTTGATCAGAAAGACTTAAACATGAGATAACGAGATGGAATAAGCTATTGAGTGATTACGACTGTAAGATTAAGTATCACCTGGACAAGGCAAGCGTTGTAGCAGACGCCTTGAGCCGCAAGGATCGCGCAAAGCCTCTAAGGGTGCAAGCCTTAGAGATGACCATACAGACGAATCCCGCTACTCGGATTCGTAAAGATGAGCAAGAGGTGCTCAAACCAGAGAACCTTTGAGCTGAAGCGTTACGTAGAATGGAAGTGCAATTATTTCCTAAAGTGAACGGAACATTATACTTCATGGAACGACTTTGGGTCCCGTTTCGCGACAATTTACATATGCCTATTTTGAGCAAAACTTAGAAGTTAAGGTACTCGATCCATCCTGGATTTGACAGGATGTACCAAGACTTTTATTGGCAGCCCAGGATCAAAGTCGATAATACTACATATGTGGGTAACTGTTTTACTTGTGCCAAGGTTAAGGCAGAATACCAAAAAACGTCAGGACTGCTGCAACAACTTGAGATTTCCGTGTAGAAGCGGGAACAAATCTCAATGGAGTTCATTACAAAGCTACCAAGAACCCAAGAGGTCACGATATGATTTGTGTGATTATTGATCGACACACCAAGCCTGCACATTTCCTACCGATCAGTGAGGAAGACAACACAAGGAAATTAGCAGAGTTTTAGCTTAGGAAGGTTGTGGCATGTCATGGAGTGCCCGTTTCTAACTTATCTGACCGAGATGGTCATTTTGTGCCGAGGATATGGCAGACGTTCCAGAAGGCGTTTGGGTCACGGTTGAACCTTAGCACTACCTCTCACTCTCAGACAGACGGTCCAAGTGATCAGGCAATACAGACTTTGGAAGACATGCTACGTGCTTGTGTGATGAACTTTGATGAAAGTTTGAATACTCACTTGCCCTTAGTGGAGTTTTCCTACAATAATATTTGTCACACCGCCATTTTGGCTGCCTCGTGTGAAGCATTATATGAACGTAAATATCGGTCCCCTTTGTGTTGGGCAGAGACCGGAGCTAAATGATTTACTGGCCCGAGTTGGTTCAGGAAACTACAGACAAGATCGTTCGGATACGTGAACGTATCAAGTCAAGCATGTGGTATATAGAGAATCTACGCCAACAAGCAGCGGAAGCCGTTGAAATTTGTGTTGGAGATATGGTTATATTGAAAATCTCGCCCTGGAAAGGCGTGGCACGATTTGGAAAAGCATGGGAAGTTGAACCCACAGTATATTGGACCTTTCGGGATCCTGGAAAGAATCAGAATCGTTGTATATAAGCTGAAACGCCCAAAAGAACTTAGCAGTTTCACGACACGTTTCACGTGTCTAATCTTAAGAAGAGTCTGACTCAAGAAACAGCCGTTTTTCCCGTAAACAAGATTCACGTCAACGACAAACTCCAATTTACTAAAGAACCTGTTAAGGTTACGGACTGGAAGTCCACAAAACACGGAGAAGTCGTATTAAATTTGTTAAAGTTCGTTGGAATTCGTATCATGGCCCAGAATTTATTTGGGAACATGCAGACCGAATCAAGTCTAATTATTCACATCTATTTCACGACTCCCCTGCAACCGATAACACCGCTTGAATTTCGGGATGAAATTCTATTAGCGGGGGGAGAATGTGACAACTGGCAATTTTCCATGTATTCCGTACAATAATGAACAGTAATCTGTGCTTTAATGATTGTGCATGATTGAATTAACAAGACGAGTGATTTTCTGATTACTGTCATATATATACAATGGCATTTCATGTTGCAGGTTTTTTATCATTATTACATGCAACACAGCATGGTACAATTAGTGCACAAAACAAAGTTAGCACAGCCATCAGACAAATTATAGGTACTGACGGGAGTTCAGTACTCAGGCAGACATGATGTTAAGACACAGAATAAGCCCCGGAACCAAGTGTTACACTAGAATAGTGTGTAGGAAAGTAGGGATTACAAAACTGCCTTCCTAGTGATGATTTAGGTGTCGGAAAGTGCCAGAAACACACTAAAACTGCAGAATTCTGCAGAAAATAACCAAATTCAGAAATTTTCAGCATTTTAACAACTAAATATAATACAGAAATGTGGTTTAATGGTCCAGAATACTTTCCTAACTGTCGGGAAGCAAAACTGTCATAAAAGACAACATAAAGCACACTAAACTGCGCTATTTAGCACTTTAACGAACCGGTAACCAACCGAACAACCAGACACTACCCGAAACATCAAATTTTCACTAGAAGCATTGTTTTAGTGTTTCAAAGCTAGTTATGGTCACTGAACATGATAACACATCATATAAACACTAAACACTTAAATCCTAAATTTAGCACTTAAAACCTAACTAGATGGAAGTAACCAAGAATTGAAACTCAACTCTACACCCCCCCATTTACGATTACCAACATAAGGGCCCACATGGTGATTTCTTTTAATTAAATAATATGATTTGTTGTTCAGATTCCAAACATAATATCCATTAAGTTATTCAATGTTGGAAGATAATTCTATAATAACCACTAGTCTTAAACACTTTCACCTTGATGCTTCAACAACACACAATTCCTTCTTCCTTTCCTCCATAGCTACGGCCTCAAACCCCCCTCACCTTACGTTCATTTTCAATCATCTTTCAAACATTCTAAGCATATCAAAGGGTGTAAGAAGCATAACTAAGAAGGTGGGAAGCATCAAAAGTTAAAGGACCTTTCTCTAGAGATTTTATCCACCTAGTTTATTGTAACACCTCGAAAAAAATTCATGACCAATATTATATCGACACGTGTCATGGACTTTAAACGTGTAAAAGATCACTTTAGAGGGACTAAAGTTGACAAACAAAGAAACAATGTGAATAAAAGGGATCAAAGTGTCAACAATGAATAAATATATCTTTCAATAACCCTACATGATGTATATACCCTTAAACGAATAAATCATGGATCATACGAAGCTAATTATGAAAGAAAGTGAGGAATTACAAACTACAGGGGTTAAATGTGTCAACTTTTTTAAAGTATACCTCTGAGTGACCTTTTAGCAAACCCGAAGCTTTGTAATGATTAATTATACTCACGAGAATAAGTGATAAAAATTTCACAAGATTTCGATAAAGTATGAGAAAGTTATGACAATATTCGTATACGAGGGGTTAAAAGCATCAACGTTGAATTCTATGGCCTTACGGGTGATCACAAAGTGAACCGAGGACTTAACAATGTTTGTTTATACCTTGGAGCCCTTAAAATTTAAGTTAGAGGGCAAAAAATGCAAGAAATAAAGTTAAAAACACGTTTACAAGGACCAGGGACCTAAAGTGCAAAGTTTGGAAACTTGTAACCTGAGTCTGGACTTCACACGGGGCGCGTAAGGGTTGCCCAGAACCTTACGCGGGCCGCCTGGCACTCCCAGCATCAGAAAAACTGCACAGGTGTCTGTTCCAGCAAGTTACAGCGACTTAGAAGCTTTGTTTTCGATTCTATGGGCTTGTTTGATGGTTTTAAAGGGCCTAGGGACACTTGGAATGATCAGGAATCATTCCATAGACTTATATGTCATGATCTTGATGAATCAAAATCCCTATATAAGAAGTTCTTTGTTGCACCATTTGAGCACCTCACTTGGAAACTTCACAACTCATTATCTGGAGGTTCCTGGAGCTCAAGCACCCTTCCTAGTGATCTCTATTCGTGCTTAGGACCTTTGTAAGTGTCCTTAACCTTCCTTAATTCAGTTTTGATTAGTTAATTAACGTAAAGTCAAACTGTCGTAATTAAGATTTGACTTCGTCATTAATCTTAATTTTTCCAGTCAAATCTCAAATTTAAAGTACCTATGAGTTGGTAATTAAGTGGGCAATAAACTCTCAAAAGGGCACCCTCTGATTCCCACTCTAACTAGGTCAATTGTCGGGTCAAAGTTAATCCTAAAAAGTTAACAGAAAGCTTATTTTCAAATTAATACATAATTAGCAACGTAGGAGCCATGCAACCTGTTTTATCACTAATATAACTTGGTAATTAATGTAAGAACATATCTAAACATGTTCAACTCGACAATTTTCAGTTTAAGCTCGGTTCGGAACCGAAAGTCACAAAAGAAGACTTTTGCTTTGACTTTCAGTTCTGACCCATTAGAGCATAGTTTAGAAATGCCTTAGAACTTTATTAGGACCAGGTTCCACATAAGTATAACCCTGTGTGATTATACAACTTGGTTCATTAGTTATCCGAATCATATGCATATTTCCGTTAAATGCCTAAATGTTGACTATTATGCCTATATGACCTTAAAACATGATTTTTGAAAATATAAAAGAATAGAAACCTTCATTACTGATTTATAAACTTTGTACCTAAAATTTGACATCAGTTTGAGGTCTAGATTAAGAGTTATGCTCATTAGCGTAATTAGAAAGCTTTTTAGTAATTAAACGGTGTATTTAGCGTATAGCCTATCTAAACCCAAATTTTAATACCAAAATTTTTACCCATTTATATAAAATAATATTTTGGGATTTTTGGAGATTTTTAATTATTTTTAGGCTAAGCATAACATAGAGTTCTAAGCTTGATCTGGTAATTGTCGGTTTTGCCCTGTTAGGCTATAAAATGAGTTTTACCAATCCTTTTGATACCAAACCTTTTTCTACTGATCCAATATGATAAATAGAATATTTTAAGTCTTATGGAATAATAAGAATATCAGCTTTTCTTATAAAACCCGGAAATAGCTCAAAATCGCCTTTTTAAGCATTTTAAACGCATAGTATGTATTAAAACCATATTAGATATATAAGACTTGATACCTACTGATATTTTAAGTAATATTTTATATTCTAACAGTAAGTAAAAGTTTTTGAAGTCAGATTCCAGATTTGACCTTTAAACCTTAGGTGAAATTACCAAAATGCCCTTTCGGTGCATGGTATGGTTAGAAATGATAAATTTCACATATAGGTTACACCCTACTGATATAACTTAGTAAATTAAGTATTTTTACTGATTACACCAGTCCCGAAACTCAGATTTTTATTTAAACCCTTTTATAACCTTTTAAATGACCAAAATGCCCTTACGGGGCATAATTTGAGTTTAAATTCATTTGGGGCATAATAGAAGATATCTTACTGATGTCACAACATATTTAAGGCATATTAACTTAGGAAACTTGTATATGACTCATATGGTTACCCGTTACGCACTTTACGCGTTCGGATCGGCTTATGTAACTAGTTTGCATAATTTAGCCGAAACGGGTCAAACCATATCGTTTTCATCTCAAAATCCAGAATGTGTTTAGTTTACCCATATTAAACAAGTGTCCAAGCTTGTCAGGTCAAAACCACATTCTAAACCGGTCTTCCCTTTATCATGCGTTTGGACCGTGTCTTCCTTTTGAAAACTAACCGGTCTAAGTCAAAGCTTAATTAAAGACCCGTTAGGATTCTAATAGGTTATTAAAAACTTTTGTTCCAGATTAGGAGCCCAGTAAAAGCTACGTGCACTTGATGTATTTGATTTATACTTTGCTCAGGTAAATACACTTAACTTATTTTCCCTATACGGGCTTGGGATACGGTATTATAATAATACCGCTTGGTCGGGTATGTAGTCATTTAAATTGTATCGTGATTGATGTATTTACATAACCTGTTTTATTCTGTATTATTTGGTGTATGGCCTTTGGGGGTTAAATGACCATGTCCCGGTTATCCTTGGCATCATTCAAAGAAATGGCCACGACCTAAGCACGGGGTGTAGGCGTACACCTGACAGCTGCATATGTAAAAACTGGTAGCCCACTTAAAGGAATTAACCTTGTGGGTATTATACCTGTGGCGTGTTAGTTAATCTTGTCCGGCCCTACAAACCGGCCCTGATGGACGACAAATAAGTAAAACTGTATACAAGATTATTTTTAAATAATTGTCCCAAGTTATAAAAGATATTTTTGCCTAAGTGCATTCAAATTAATTTTCAAACTCTTTTCAAAATGAGTCAGTTAAGTTGTATTTACCAGTGTAAACTGACGTATTTTCTAAAAAGGCTAAGTGCAGGTACTATATGTAATAGGCTGGCTACTCCAGGCATCAATAATCAAGTCTCGCAAGCTCTAGATGTTAAAGTCTGTTGAACAATTTCCTTTTTCTTTCGATCCGCCTGTGGATCTATTTCAACTATTTTGTGATACTTAATATTACAATTTATTCAGTTGAAATGAATCTATCTTTTGCTTCCGCTGTGCATTTATAATTTGTGTTGTTTGACAATGATGATATCAACTACGTCACGATACTCCCCACCGGGCCCACCGGTAATACGTGGAAATATCAGGGTGTGACAGGTTGGTATCAGAGCCAACACTGAGTGAATTAAACACTAGCCTTTTGTGTTTAATCTTAGTTAAACAGTTGCACATTCTCGAGTCTAGACAAAGAACATAGGGTTAATCCTAATTCGTTTTATTTTGTCTTTATTTGTTTCCTTTGTTATTTTTCTGATTAGCCCTTGCATGGGCAAGTCATTTCAGTTAGAAGTCCTGTTTAGGACAACCATGTACTTGTTTAAATTTTAATGCAACGGTTAGATTTAAAATAACATTCTTATTATAGGATCTACCATTATAATAAAATGGCAAAATCTAAAAAGGACAAAACCTAGCCATGTGTCACCTTAAGACAGGGCCAAGATGGTAGTTCCTCAATTAGATTCAGATCCTTGTTAACATCTCAATATAGGATTGTTCCGCGTTAAATATTAAAAAGAATCTTAAAGGTAAAATCTAGCCTAAATGTTATTGCGGGCATGGCCAAGATGGTAGAACCTATTCAAAAGATTCAATTCCTTGTTAACATCTAAAAACATGTTAGCATTCTTGACAAAATGTGATTCGATAAAATCGCATAAGTCATTCTTAAATTGGATTACTCCAATTTTCCTTATTAAAATAATCATCCCTTAAAGGAGAAGTGCCTATGGGCTATAATTAACGTCATCTGAGACTAAAGACAGTGGTAGCCTACAACTCCCTGTCAAGAAAAGGTAACGAACTTTGATTCAAACCTTAATGCCTCGATTCCATAAAATCTGGGCTTATAAATTAAATTTGTCTACGTGACTAGGCTTTTATGTGCTATTATTAAATTATAACTAGGGATTGTAATAAAGATCCTGAATATGTATATGCTTAGCAAATTAACCAAAATAGTTATTAAAAACCATGGTTAATAAATCATCAAGAACGATAGTACTGTATAGGCTTCCAAATAAACCTTGTCTTATTTTCTTTTATGTAGCAATTAAAGCTACATGACTAGGTCAGAGGAGGTAAACAGTCATCCGGTGGAAAACCATGAAAATGCTAAGATACATGTTATCGGTGCGGAGCTGCAAGCATTAATAGATAATGCTGTTACAAAAGCTATAGAGCGATAGTGTAATGAATCTAGTGGGACGCATAGTAGAACCTCATAGGTACCCCACTCTAAATCTGTCCCTAAAACTCATTCTGAAGCTCACAGCAAGCCACCCTCTAAGAAAGATGAACACAAGAAAGAGGATGTTCAACACTCCTCAAATCAACACAGTGTTCCATCTAAGAGAATAGTATTTGACAGGGAACCACGTGCCAAGTCCTATACTTATAAGTACTTTGTTTCCTGCAAACCCCGGGATTTCACTGGGGAGAAAGGAGCGATTGATTGTATGACCTGGTTAGATGAAATGGACACCGTGGTTGATATCAACGGTTGTGCTGAAAAGGATGTAGTGAAGTATGTATCCCAATCATTCAAGGGAGAGGCACTAGCATGGTGGAAGTCTCTCATTCAAGCTGCTGGAAAGATTCAACTCTACAATCTGACATGGGATCAGTTTGTTGCTCTCATTAAAGAGAATTAATGCCCTCAGCATGAGGTTGAAAGGATTGAGTCAGATTTCTTATCATTGGTAATGAAGAATCTAGTTTGTCAAGCTTACCTCACCAGTTCCAATACCCTGTCTAGGCTAGTTCCGTATCTAATAACACTGGAACCCAAGCGAATTGCTCGCTTCATTGGGGGTTTGGCCCTAGAGATAAAAGCCAGTGTTAAGGCATCTAGACCTGCTACCTTTAGGTCAGCAGCTGATCTATCTCTGTCTCTTACTTTAGATGTGGTTAGGCTGTGATCGCTTAAGAGTTCGGAAGAAAGTAAGAGAAAGTGTGAGGATGATGCCTCACGAAGATCTGAGAAAAAGCACAAGGGTAATACGGACCACAAGAAGGAATCTGGGTCCAACAAAGGTAATCAGCAGACAGAGGAAAAGCCAAAGTGCAAGACTTGCCAAAAACGCCACTTTGGAAAATGCAGGCTGGAGTCCAAGTCCCAGTCAGGGACAGCTGCATGTGGGTTATGCAAGTCTAAAGAGCACAGGACTATTGATTGCAAGAAGATTAAGGATGCTACGTGCTACAACTGCAATGAAAAAGGGCACATTAAGACCAACTGCCCTAAATATGCCAAAAATCCCGAGGAAGCCAAGAAGACCAATGCAAGGGTCTTCCGGATGGATGCAAAGGAAGCTGTTTAGGACGACAATGTGATCACAGGTACCTTCCTCATAAATGATGTTTATGAAAGAGTGCTTTTTGATTCAGGAGCTGATAAGTCATTCGTAGATAATAAGTTCTGTGAGTTATTGAATTTACCTGTTAAAACCTTAAGTGCGAAATATGAGGTGGAATTAGCCGATGGAACCATAGAAACCGCATCAACTGTGTTAAATGGATGTGTTATATCCATTAGGAACCATTCTTTTCCATTGTCCCTACTTCCTTTGAAGCTAGCCGGTTTTGATATAGTATTAGGCATGGACTGGTTATCGCATAACCAAGCCCAGATCGTCTGCAATAAGAAGCAAGTGGTGATCAAGACTCCATCTGGTGAGCCATTTACCATTCGGGGAGATACCCAGTATGGACTGCCTAAGCAAGTGTCTATGCTCAAGGCATCCAGATGTCTGAAGAAGGGTTGTGTCATTTATATGGCACATGTAACTATTGATGAGCAGAAGCCCAAGGTTGAAGATATTCCAGTCATTTCTTATTACCCTGAAGTATTTCCGGAAGAACTACCTGGTTTACCACCAGATAGGGAAGTAGAATTCAAAATTGACATCATCCCTGGAGTAGCGCCTGTCGCAAGAGCGCCTTATAGGTTGGCACCAACAGAGATGAAGGAACTGAGGACACAACTAGATGATTTGTTAGCCAAAGGTTTTATTAGACCTAGTTCGTCTCCTTGGGGAGCGCCAATCTTATTCGTGAAAAAGAAGGATGGATCAATGCGTCTGTGCATCGATTACCGTGAGCTTAACAAGGTCACTATCAAGAATAGGTATCCATTGCCCAGGATCGATGATCTGTTCGATCAATTGCAAGGGGCAACCTACTTTTCTAAGATCGATTTGAGGTCAGGCTATCATCAACTGAAGGTTAAAGATGAAGATGTACACAAAACTGCATTTAGGACTCGCTATTGTTATTATGAGTTCTTAGTGATGCCTTTTGGGCTCACTAATGCACCTGCAGCATTCATGGATCTCATGAATCGCGTCTGCAAGCCTTACTTAGATAAATTTGTCATCGTCTTCATCGATGACATTCTCATTTACTCGAAGAGCCAAGCTGATCATGAGAAGCACCTCCGTTGCATTCTGAAACTGGTTCAACAAGAAAAGCTCTATGCCAAGTTTTCGAAGTGTGAATTTTGGCTTCGTGAAGTCCAATTCCTTGGACATGTTGTTAGTGAGCGTCGTATCTAAGTAGATCCCGCTAAAGTTGAAGCTGTCATGAATTGGCAAGAGCCAAAGACACCTACAGAGATTCGTAGCTTTCTTGGTTTAGCAGGATATTATAGGCGATTTATCGAAAACTTCTCAAGGATTGCTGCACCCCTAACTTCGTTGACTAGAAAGAATATTAAGTTTGACTGGGGTCCTAAGCAGCAGGAATCCTTCGATGTTCTCAAGCAGAAGTTGAGCAATGCGCCTGTGTTGACATTGCCTGAGGGAATAGATGAATTTGTAGTATATTGTGATGCATCACACACAGGTATGGGATGTGTGCTTATGCAGAAAGGCAAGGTCATTGCCTATGCTTCTCGACAGTTAAAGGTGCACGAGAAGAACTACACCACCCATGACTTGGAGTTGGGTGCCGTTGTATTTGCACTAAAAATTTGGAGGCACTACTTGTATGGAGCTAAGTGTGTGATCTATTCTGATCACAAGAGCCTTCAACATCTGTTCAATCAGAAGGACTTGAACATGAGGCAACGACGTTGGATGGAAACTTTGAATGATTATGATTGTGAGATAAGATACCATCCTGGCAAGGTGAATGTAGTCGTTGATGCCTTAAGTCGAAATGAAAGAGTGAAGCCTAAAAGAATCAATGCCAAGAGCATTGAGATAAAGAATAGTTTTAATGAAAGGTTGTTAGCTGCGCAGAAGGAAGCTGTATTGGAAGCTAACTATCCTGATGAAAAGCTAGGAGTAACTGAAGAACAGTTATCCTATGGAAACGATGGAATCCTGAGATTAAATGGACGAATATGGGTTCCAGTTTATGGAGGACTTCGGGATGTTATCCTCCAGGAAGCCCACAATTCTAAATATTCCGTTCATCCTGGAGCTGATAAGATGTACCAAGATCTGAAGGCAAACTATTGGTGGATAGGCTTCAAGAAGTCTATAGCTGCCTATGTAGCTAAATGTTTGACGTGTGCGCAAGTCAAAGCTGAACATCAGAAGCCGTCAAGTTTGCTACAACAGCCTGAACTTCCCACGTGGAAGTGGGAGATGGTGACAATTGATTTCATCACCAAGTTGCCAAAGATAAAGAAAGGAAATGATACTATATGGGTGATAGTAGATAGACTGACTAAGTCAGCACATTTCCTACCCATTAAGGAGACTTATAACTCCGACATGTTAGCCTAATTGTATGTGGATAAGATTGTATCCCTTCATGGCGTACCAGTGTCAATTATCTCGGACAGAGATACTAGATACACATCACATTTTTTGGAAAAGTTTCCAAGAGTCTTTGGGCACGCGCTTATATTTTAGTACGGCTTACCATCCTCAGACGGACGGGCAGAGTGAGCGTACCATCCAAATTTTGGAAGACATGCTTCGTGCATGTGTGATAGACTTAGGTGGTAGTTGGGATAACAACCTGCCATTAATCGAGTTCTCCTATAACAATAGCTACCATACTAGCATTTAGGTTGCACCTTTTGAGGCATTATATGGTAGGAAGTGCAGAACACCTATTTGTTGGGCAGAAGTAGGAGAAGCTCAGTTATCAGAACCTGACATAGTCTTTGAAATGACGGGCAACATTTTCTAGATTCGTGACCGCCTGAAAGCTGCCAGGGATAGGCAGAAAAGCTATGCTGATAAAAGGAGAAAACCTCTAAAGTTTGAGGTTGGTGATAAAGTTTTGCTTAAGGTATCACCCTGGAAAGGGGTAATGAGATTTGGTAAGAAAGGTAAGTTAAGCACAAGGTATATAGGACCATTCAAGATCATCGAATGTGTAGGAACAGTGGCATATAAGTTAAACTTACCTGAAAAGCTCAGTGGTATTCACAATGTATTTCACATCTGCAATTTAAAGAAATGTCTAGCTGATGAATCACTAGTCATACCACATACAGATGTGCACATAGATGAGAGCTTGAAATTTGTGGAAAAACCTTTGTCGATTGAGGATCGACAGGTTAAGAAGCTTCGGAGGAAACATGTGCCTATTGTAAAGGTTAAATGGGATGCCCGTAGAGGTCCCGAGTACATGTGGGAGGTAGAGTCCACAATGAAAGAAAAGTACCCTCATTTGTTTCAGTAAATCTCAAGGTCTAGATTTCTTTTAAGGGGGTGAGGATGTAACACCTCGAAAAAAATTCATGTCCAATATTATATCGACACGTGTCATGGACTTTAAACGTGTAAAAGATTACTTTAGAGGGACTAAAGTTGACAAACAAAGAAACTATGTGAATAAAAGGGTTCAAAGTGTCAACAATGAATAAATATATCTTTCAATAACCCTACATGATGTATATACCCTTAAACGAATAAATCATGGATCATACGAAGCTAACTGTGAAAGAAAGTGAGGAATTACAAACTACAGGGGTTAAATGTGTCAACATGTTTAAAGTATACCCCTGAGTGACCTTTTAGCAAACCCGAAGCTTTGTAATGATTAATTATACTCACCAGAATAAGTGATAAAAATTTCACAAGATTTTGATAAAGTATGAGAAAGTTATGACAATATTCGTATACGAGGGGTTAAAAGCATCAACGTTGAATTCTATGGCCTTACGGGTGATCACAAAGTGAACCGAGGACTTAACAATGTTTGTTTATACCTTGAAGCCCTTAAAAGTTAAGTTAGAGGGCCAAAAATGCAAGAAATAAAGTTAAAAACACGTTTACTAGGACCAGGGACCTAAAGTGCAAAGTTTGGAAACTTGTAACCTGAGTCTGGACTTCACACGGGGCACGTAAGGGTTGCCCAGAACCTTACGCGGGCCTCCTGGCACTCCCAGCATCAGAAAAACTGCACAAGTGTCTGTTCCAGCAAGTTACACCGACTTAGAAGCTTGGTTTTCGATTCTACGGGCTTGTTTGATGGTTTTAAAGGGCCTAGGGACACTTGGAATGATCCGGAATCATTCCATAGACTTATATGTCATGATCTTGATGAATCAAAATCCCTATATAAGAAGTTCTTTGTTGCACCATTTGAGCACCTCACTTGGAAACTTCACAACTCATTATCTGGAGGTTCATGGAGCTCAAGCACCCTTCCTAGTGATCTCTAGTCGTGCTTAGGACCTTTGTAAGTGTCCTTAACCTTCCTTAATTCAGTTTTGATTAGTTAATTAGCGTAAAGTCAAACTGTCGAAATTAAGATTTGACTTCGTCATTAATCTTAATTTGTCCAGTCAAATCTCAAATTGAAAGTACCTATGAGTTGGTAATTAAGTGGGCAATAAACCCTCAAAAGGGCAGCCTCTGATTCCCACTCTAACTAGGTCAATTGTCGGGTCAAAGTTAATCCTAAAAATCAATAGAAAGCTTATTTTCAAATTAATGCATAATTAGCAATGTCGGAGCCATGCAACCTGTTTTATCACTAATATAACTTGGTAATTAATGTAGGTCCCCTTGAGTCGTATGGATCTTTCACAGAATTGTCAATCCAATCAAGAGTGCAGAATCCTCTTGATCAGAATATAGCAGAATGAGTAGAAACAGAAATCACTTTCAAATTGGGTTTCTATTGATTATCAATAAAACTGAATTACAATCAATCTAAACCCTAACTCTCTCAATTTCGTCCAAGCAGTAAAGCTCTCATGAAAATCTCACTAATAACTGTTTTGGCTGATTAACCTCAACCCTAAAGCAAAGCCTTGTTTATATAACACAAGGTTTGCAACTTGGGCTAAGGTAAACCTCATGGGCTGTGAATTGGACAAGCCCAATTTGCCCCCTTACACCCAATTCGTTGGGTTTGGTTAGCCCAAACATTACAACTAACTATTACAAAGCTAAACCGGCTAACCGTTTATCGTTTAACTAATTACAAGATATCCACAGACCAAATCTAAGCTGTTGTCACAAACATGCACCAACAAACCCCCCCTTGACAATAGCTTCATACAATAACTTTCTCTTCAGTCTTCTTGCAATCTTCATATAATCTTGCACTGTCTTTGGTCTTTGGATAGCTTCAGCTTTAACAGCTTATGTCAGCAACAGACTCCCCCTAAGCTGATGCATCCAATCACCAAATCTTCAAAAACTTTAGCATTTGAGTAAACTCCAGTTTAGCATTTGCACAACAATCTTCAAACTCTTCTATCTTGTCTGCAATGTAGAAAGGAGGTTCTACCATGCATCCAATCAAACTCTCACCTCTTCACAGCAACTTCTCAGCAACATACTGCTTCAATCTGTGTACTATAAAACAAACATCTCGAGAAACCATAAGAATTTTTTAACTAAGTTAAATAAATTATTATTATTCAAGAGATTGTATCATAGATTAAGCATTCTCAATTCATCACCAACACGCAAAACTTTTTAATCACACACCCTATAACCCGCATTATTTAAAATTTTGAACTCACTTTCTAACACCGTCTCCCCCTATCAGTAACAATTCCTCCAAGAATAACAGTTTTCCGTACGTTAAGAATTTTTAAACTGAAAAAGACACTATTTTTGGATTTTTATATTTTCTGAAAGCAAGTAAATACAAAAGCAATAAACACTCTATTTTTGTGAGAATCACTGGTAAGAAGATCATATCAGCACAATCAAACTGTTTTCACACTATTAGATAATTCTTTATTTAATTTTTCGTGAAAAGCAGTCCAAGACGATTATCAGTATGTTTGTCCTCTTAAACAAAATGCATGAACATTTCAAGTACCATTACCATATGATACGTTAAGGTAATTTTATTTACTGAAATATTAGTGTGTCCCACTTCAGGATATACCCCCGCGATCAAGGTATGCATAAAGATTCATCGTAGTAGGTGAGTATACTGAATTCATCCATTTTATTTTTCAACGTTTAGATAATTGGTGAACAGGTCAGTACTTCCGTACAGCAAAGAGACCAAAATATCTAACGAGGGCTAAGACAACTACCATTTTTGGTACGATTTATGCATTTTGCACTTTTTGAATAACTCTCTATGAGAGCTTCTTCATTTATGGGATTTGGCATTTTTTTCTCTTTTAAGATATCCTGGTTGTGCCTAGTTCAGCATGTATCTGGATGTATTAGAAGAACAACCCTGATATCCCCAGATGAAAAATCAGTATAAAGACCCAAAACTTCAGATTTTGGCAATCTATCAACGCAAGATTTAAGGTCATTAAACCATACACCACTGATGTGTTCCCCACTCATACACAGTTCGTTTAGGTTTATATCACATTGGTAAGTTGATTATTTCATGCTTTTTGCCTACTGGTACATCATATAATGAAGCTGCTATCACACTTAAGCAATTTAATTCATTTTCAGTGTGACAGTCTAACTTGCTGATGTACTATCATTTCTTCTTTTTCACACAGTGATAACTCTTTTTTGATTTTCTAATTTTTTTATGTTTTTCAATTTTTCAATGTTTTTGTATTTTTGATTTTTAAGAAAGCAATAAACTATTTACAAAATTCTTATGAAAAATCAGTCATTCAGGATTCCTCATCCCGTTGAGTTCGACTAAATGTTCAAAGCGAGCCCTGTCAAAAGCTTTAGTATAAAGATCTGCCAGCTTATCTTCTGTGTCAACTCGATGTAATTCAATTAGTCTCTTTTCAGCACAATCCCGTATAAAATGATGACATATGTCAATATGTTTTGTGCGACTGTGTTTCATGGGATAATTTGTTATAGAAATTGTGGCATTATTGTCTATCATAATAGGAGTACGAGTGAAATCCAAACCGTAATCACGCATCTGCTGTTGTATCCATAGAACCTGAGAATAGCAGCTACCCGCAGCAATATATTCAACTTCACAAGTAGAGGTAGACACACAAGATTGCTTCTTGCATTGCCAAGACACAATCCTGCCTCCTAAGAACTGACAACCACCTGTTGTAGACTTTTTGTTCGACTTGCATCCCCTAAAGTCAGAGTCAGTGTAAGCAACAAAATTCATATCACTATCAGCTGGATACCACAACCCAAGTTTAGGTTTCCCCTTCAAGTAACCAAGAATCCGCTTCACTGCTTTCATGTGTGACTCTTTTGGATTTGCCTGATATCTAGCACACAAGCCTACTGCAAACATGATGTCAGGTCTTGAAGCAGTCAAGTACATTAGAGAACCAATCATCGCCCTGTATTGAGTAGGATCAACATCTTCAGTACTTTCATGATCTGGTCCAAGATTGTGATTTTCGCAAATGGGTGTGTTGAAAGTAGAGCAATCATTCATTTTGAACCGACTCAAAATGTCATACACATACTTTGTTTGATGAATAAACATCCCATCCTCTTTCTGTTCAACTTGTAATCCCAGAAAGTAAGACATCTCACCCATAGCGCTCATTTCAAACTTGCTCTTCATCACCTGCTCGAACTCTTTACACATGTTTTCATCTGATGACCCAAAGATGATGTCATCCACGTACACCTGTACTAGCAGAAAATCTTCCTTCTTCCTCTTGATGAACAGTGTACTGTCAATCTGACCTCTTTCAAAACCATTCTTGATCAGATGTGTAGACAGTGTCTCGTACCACGCCCTGGGAGCTTGATGTAATCCATACAAAGCTTTATCAAGCTTGTACACACGATCTGGATAATCAGGATCAACGAACCAATCTGGTTGTGAGACATACACCACTTCTTGGACTTTCCCGTAAAGAAATGCACTCTTCACATCTAGTTGGTAAACTTTGAAGCCCTTGAATGATGCGAAGGCTAGGAACAAACGAATTGCTTCCAACCTTGCCACTGGTGCAAACACTTCATTGTAATCTATCCCTTCTTGCTGATTGAAACCTATGACAACCAATCGAGCCTTGTTTCGCGTCACTATCCCTCTGTCATCCTTCTTGCACTTAAACACCCACTTAGTGCCAATCTTTCTTTCACCTTTAGGAAGGTCAACTAACTCCCAAACCTTCAACTTCGCAAACTGGGCCAATTCCTCTTGCATAGCTTCAACCCATGAATTGTCTTTAAGAGCCATGTGAATGTTCTTCGGCTCCTCTTGGGAAATAAAGCAACTATACAAGCACTCATTCACTATCCCAGTCTTCTCAATCGAAACAAATAACCCAGAATTCGTTGCTATGCTTCTTCTCGTCTGAACACCTGCAGTAGGATCTCCAAGTATCATGTCAACTGGATGATCTCTATTTGCTCGTGTAGTAGCAACAACATCGACTTCTAGATTGTCACCCAGGTTTGATCCAACCTCCCCCGGAATATTCTGATTTGCAAACGGATTAACAAACTCCTCCCCCTGAATGGGTTCAGAGTCACTATCGCTTGAATAAGGATCAGCAGCACCTTTGGAAGTTTCCGGAGCATCTGTCATATCAACATTCAATCTAGGCATGAACTCGCCTTCATCATCTTCATTTATCACTGTTTGAATCAGCTGAGATTCATCTGCATCAGAAAACTCAGGAATATTAAATGATTTAAAAGTGCTTTCATAATCATATAATATAGCAGGACCACTCATTGATTGTTGAGGTTTGTATGAAGTAATTTCAACATTAAAGACAACCTCAATTTTACCAGTTTTTAGATTAAAAACCCTTTTATTCAGTGTGCCAGGCACGTAACCTAGAAAGTAGCCATCGTCAGCCACCTCACTGAATTTTTGTTTATCTTTATTTCTCACAATGGTGCAGGGTAATCCAAATGGTTCAAAGCCTTCTAAGTTTTGTTTCTTGTTAAACATCAACTCATGACAAGTTTTATTAAAACGTTTAACAGTCAAAACTTTGTTTAGGACGTAGCAAGCTGTATTCACAGCTTCTCCCCAGAAAAGAACTGGTAGCTTTGAATCTGAAAGCATTGTCCTAGCGGCTTCAATCAACATCCTGTTTTTCCTCTCAGCAACTCCATTTTGTTGAGGTGTATAAGGAGCAGAATATTAATGTTCAATTCCCTTTCGAAGACAGTAGAGATCCAGAATTCGATTCTTGAACTCCGTGCCATTATCACTCCTTATCCTCTTGATCTTTGCATCATGGACGTTTTCCAATTTTGTAAAAAGATCTATCAGCATTTCCGCCGTCTCATCTTTTGTACCTAAAAAGAAAACCCATGAATATCGTGAGTAATCATCAGTAACAACAAGACAATAGTACTTTCCACCTATGCTCCTCACGTTCACTGGACCGAATAAATCCATGTGAAGTAACTTATAAGGGGCATCTATGGAATTTACTGTTTTAGACTTATGAGGTTTCTTGTGTTGTTTTCCCTTTTGACATGGAAGACATTTATCTTCCACTTGAAACCTCTGCATTGGAACCCCTTTCACTAGCTCATTTTTAACAAGGTAATTCATTTTTCGATAGTGAATATGGGCCATGCGTCTGTGCCACAACATCGATTCAGCTTCAGATGCTTTTGATAGTAAACACGCCACCACAGCAGTTGGATCCTTAGCACCCATGTCCATGACATAAGTGTCATTTCTCCTTGGCGCTCTCATCACTATCCAATCGTCCGGAATCTTCAAACCTGGTTTCAATACTAATGCTTCATTCTTGGTAAAATGGACCGAGTGACCCTTGTCGCAGACTTGTGACACGCTCATCAGATTGTGTTTAAGCTGCTCCACATAGTTCACTTTGTCCAGTGTGATCTTCCCATTGGTCACTTTTCCTCGTCCTGTAATTCTACCACCTTTAGCACCCACAAAGTTCACTTTTCCACCATCATAATCTTCAAACTCAGTTAACAATCTCGCATCCCCCGTCATGTGCCTGGAGCAGCCACTATCAACATACCATAAGTTGATAATCCTCCTTAGCAGCTCCTGCACACACCACCCAAGAAATTAGTTAGATTGGGGGACCCAAGCCTTAATGGTCTTGGGTCGTCCAAATTCACCAACCACTGTAACATCCATCCAATATCCATTACTCCTAACAGGAGTCTTGGATCTCAGACCTGTTGATGGAATTTGATTTTGATTTCCAATAGGTCTATGGTCCTGAGGGTTCCTATATGTGTTTGGACTATTTGACCTTTGAAAATTTTGATTTTGATTCCAAGAAGCATTATTGTTGTAATTTCTAAAGCCATTGTTATAAAAAGTTCGACCACCATCATTTTGGTATCGATTTTGATATTGACCTTGACTTCTGAAATTATTAGAATTATAATTGTTCATTCTTGGTGAACTGCTTCTAGGTCTCTCATATCTGCCTGGTGGAGATCTAGGCTGAAATCTTGGTTGATTTCTTTGAAAACGTGGAACTTGTGGAGTTCCTTTTTCAGCCTTATCTTCACCAACAGCAACATTTTCTGGTTGCTTGGGAGCAGATTTCTTTGGAGAGTTGGACTCCTTCTCCTGTTTATCACCACTCTTCTCTGGTGACTTTTCTCTCTTTCTCTCACTAACTTGTGCTTCATTCTTTTTGTTAGGACAGCAGCTAGCTACATGTCCTTTGGTGTGACATTTAAAGCACGATCTCTTTTTCGAAGACTTCTTATCTGAAGCCTTTGAACTAGATTCAGTTTTTGATGATGATGCCTTGGAAGGATTTTCTTCAGTTTGCTTAATTTCAGATTTTTCAATGTTCTTATTTTTAGCAAACTCTACGTTCGATTCATTTTCAATAACAGCTGTTTCGTTTTTCATGTCACTTCCTTGAACAAAATTAATCTTTTTACAAAATTTGGATTCTTATTCTTAGGATGTGAAGTTTTCTTTTTCAAAACAGGTTTGCTGTTATTATCCTTCTTAGCATCATCACTCTCAGACACATTTCCTTGACTTGATGTGGAACTACTTGGTGATGTTGACCCAAAGTCCATGAGCTCATCTTCATCAGGCAAGAAAGAATAGCCATGACTAACAGGAGGTGGAACTTCATTGAAACCATGAAAACCCACACTAGTTTTGTCATTACTTTTCTTCAAGCCACCCATCATGTGTTTCATTACAAAAGTAGAGTCCCTGAATTGACCTAATTTCTTTTCAAGTTCAACAATTTTGAGTTGTGCATCTGATAACTCTTTGCATTTTTCAGAAATCTCTTTTGTTTTCTCAGCCATCATTTCATGAGCTAAATCTATGACTTGAAGTTTTTCGTTTAGTTTGCAGGTTAAAGAGTCAATTTTACTTTCATAACCTTTTATCTTCTTCAAGTATGAGGATTCATTTCTTTTAACAAAAAAGTTTGCTTCTTTTATGTTAGACATCTCGCTCACCAGACTTTGGTTTTGTGTTGACAACCTGTCAACCTCACCCTGTAGTTCATGACATTTTAAACAAACAGAATTTGACTGTACCTCTCCTGTTTGTTTATCAAGATTGGCCATTAGAGCCGCAAGCTGAGCTTCCATTCTTTTATATTTAGCTTCCTTTTCATGGTCAGACTTTTTCTTTTCTTCTTCATCATTTGTTGTCTGATCAACCTTATCTACCTCAGCTTCACTTTTCTTCCCAACCTCAGCATCATCTACTGTAGCTTCACCAACATCAACTGGCGTTATCTCTGCTATGAATGCCTGAGTGACATTGTCATCATTTTCCAAGTGAACACTCCAGTCATATGAACCTTCTCTAGTTGTAGAGATCAGCGCTCTCGAGTTAGAGTTGTTTGAAGCATTCCTATTGTTTGAACTCTGACTCGAAGTATCCTGCTTTTTTTTTTTTTTGACATTCCCTAGCGAAATGCCCATAACTTTGACAGTTGAAGCATCTCACTTTGGTCTTATCAAAACCAACAGTCTTTCCTATAAACTTTCTTCCTGTTCGGTTCATGATTCTCTTCACTCGTCTAGTAATCATGGCCATTTTCCACTGCAAATCCATATCTTCAAGATCATCAGGGTCAATCTGATCGTAATCTTCATCTAAAGTAGCAGGATCAGATATCTTCCCCTGAATGTAGTTTTTATATGAAGCAACAAATGAAGCAAGTAGAGCAAGATGCTCTTCAGCAGACTTCACACTCATTGGCATTGACTTAACACCACTACTCTGTTTAGAACCTGATGTTCTCTTGGCTCCTGATGATCCTCCTGAAGCAGCTATAAAACACACATCACCATCCTCATTCACGGTGACCTGCTCATTCTCACACGATAGAAACGCTGTACCAGAGTCGCTAGAAGCGTTGTGAGATGAAGAAGATGTAAGCCCATTGTAAATTGCTGGATCTTGAACCTGATCATATCGAGTGTCTTTCTTCTTCATACTGAGCTCATAAGCTCTCAGCTTGCCAACTACTTCTTCAAGCACTTTTGTCTCATAATCTGCTTCTCCCTTGATCATGAGAGTGTAAATATCCCACTTGGTAGGTAAGGCATCGAGCAGCTTGTCATTCTTCTCTACGTCAGAATAGCAATCGATCTCATAATTCTCCATTTCTGACATCTGATGGTAGTAACGAGTGATGATGTCCTCAAGTGACTCATGTTTCATGTATTTGAAAACAGCAAACTGCTTCTTCAGAAGATCAACTTTGTTTTTCTTGACATCTGCATTTCCCGTATATCTTTTCTCTAATGCATCCCACATATCCTTTGAGTTTGTGTACTTCTTGAAAGTATGCTTGATGCTATCAGGTAAGGACATTTTTATTGCAGCCAAGGCTCTCTTTTCAGCCTCATACATAGGCAGTTCTATATGGTCTGCCCTCAAAGTCTTGTGTTGGGTTTGTGTACCCATCTTCAATGCATATCCACATGCGAGTGTCCTGATATTCAATGAAGGATTGAAAACGATCCTTCCATGTCAAGTAATTTTCCACCTTCATCATCTTAGGTGGTTTGTTGGTAGTGCCAACCTCATGCTCCATTTTCAATAGCTCATTCAAAGTAGACATGTTCGACATTTTAAACGTTGCAGACTGATAAAACCGTACAAAATATCTCCGAAAACAGTGGTTACCAAATTACACCGTTAGAATCGTCTCGAAAAGACGAATCCAATGATATCTAATGTCGAAAACCGAATTCTTTTGTCCTAAAAATGCAACGAATTTAACGGTGCAGACGGTTCTGTCAAACGAGCTGCGGATCAATTTCTATTTTCGAAAACGTGAATTTTTTTGTTACGCCTGCCAGAAAATATTCCACCCTTTTAAATTCGATGCTTTTAAATTTGCTGTTAAATTCGCTAGGAAGCAGTTAATTTCACTGGTCAGATGGTCAATTTTGCTGGTCTATTTCGCTTGAAAGGTTAAGTTCGCAGGTCAAGTTCGCTGTATTTTTCGCTATTACGACGACCAGTAAAGTCGCCGAAAACCGTAATAATTTCGCTGTGGAAAATTATACGGTTACCAAATTCGCCTTGGGATTTAACGTCGCCGGTAATTTCGCAGGTCAGTTAATTTCGCAGGTCCAGACTGCAAAATTAATCAAATTCGCCAGTTAAATATGGAAATTCAATCTTTCCGAAACTTTGATGATTTTTCCGGATTCCTTAACAGTTTCTGCAAAATCAAATCAAAATGGATTCTGCACTTCACTTGTATTCTGCACTTCATTTTGATAACTGCAGCAATCTTTTCGCCTTTGATGATTTTTCGAAACTTCACTCTTAATCTGCACTTTACTTGTATTCTGCACTTCATTTTGATAACTGCAGCAATCTGTTTAGCAACACAAGCAAGTATCTCGAAAAACCATTAGTCTTTTCACATTTAAAGATAAACCAATATTTCATCTTAGTTTGCAAAAACAACTACATGTCAATTCAAAATGGAAGTCTTTTTAAAAAAGAAATATTTTTGGTATGGATCTTTCACAGAATTGAGGGATGTGTGAAAAGTCTTTTTAAAAAAGAAATATTTTTGGTATGGATCTTTCATACAATTTCTTTTTTTTTTTAAAATGTAGTTTGCAAAAACAACTACATGTCAATTCAAAATTAATGTAAGAACATGTCTAAACATGTTCAACTCGACAATTTTAAGTTTAAGCTCGGTTCAGAACCGAAAGTCGCAAAAGTAGACTTTTGCTTTGACTTTCAGTTCTGACCCACTAGAGCATAGTTTAGAAATGCCTTAGAGCTTTATTAGGACCTGGTTTCACATAAGTATAACCCTCTGTGATTATACAACTTGGTTCATTAGTTATCCGAATCATATGCATATTTCCGTTAAATGCCTAAATGTTGACTATTATGCCTATATGACCTTAAAACATGATTTTTTTAAAATATAAAAGAATAGAAACCTTCATTCCTGATTATAAACTTGTACCTAAAATTTGACATCAGTTTGAGGTCTAGATTAAGAGTTATGCTCATTAGCGTAATTAGAAAGCTTTTTAGTAATTAAACGGTATATTTAGCGTATGGCCTATCTAAACCCAAATTTTGATACCAAAATTTTTACCCACTGATGTAAAATAATATTTTGGGATTTTTGGATATTTTTAATTATTTTTAGGCTAAGCATAACATAGAGTTCTAAGCTTGATCCAGTAATTGTCGGTTTTGCCCTTTTAGGCTATAAAATGAGTTTTACCAATCCTTTTGATACCAAACCTTTTTCTACTGATCCAATATGATAAATAAAATATTTTAAGCCTTCTGGAATAATAAAAATATCAGCTTTTCTTATAAAACCCGGAAATAGCTCAAAATCGCCTTTTTAAGCATTTTAAACGAATAGTATGTATTAAAACCATATTAGATATATAAGACTTGATACCTACTGATATTTTAAGTAAAATTTTATATTCTAACAGTAAGTAAAAGTTTTTGAAGTCAGATTCCAGATTTGACCTTTAAACCTTAGGTGAAATTACCAAAATGCCCTTTCGGTGCATAGTATGGTTAGAAATGATAAATTTCTCAAATAGGTTATACCCTACTGATATAACTTAGTAAATTAAGTATTTTTACTGATTACACCAGACCCGAAACTCAGATTTATATTTAAACCCTTTTATAACCGTTTAAATGACCAAAATGCCCTTACGGGGCATAATTTGAGTTTAAATTCATTTGGGGGCATAATAGAAGATATCATACTGATGTCACAACATATTTAAGGCATATTAACTTAGCAAACTTGTATATGACTCATATGGTTACCCGTTACGCACTTTACGCGTTCGGATCGGCTTATGTAACTAGTTTGCATAATTTAGCCGAAACGGGTCAAACCATATCGTTTTCATCTCAAAATCCAGAATGTGTTTAGTTTACCCATATTAAACAAGTCTCCAAGCTTGTCGGGTCAAAACCACATTCTAAACCGGTCTTCGCTTTATCATGCGTTTGGACCGTGTCTTCCTTTTTAAAACTAACCGGTCAAAGTTAAAGCTTAATTAAAGACCCGTTAGGATTCTAATAGGTTATTAAAAACCTTTGTTCCAGATTAGGAGCCCAGTAAAAGCTACGTGCACTTGTTGTATTTGATTTATACTTTGCTCAGGTAAATACTCTTAACTTATTTTCCCTATACGGGCTTGGGATACGGTATTATAATAATACCGCTTGGTTGGGCATGTAGTCATTTAAATCGTATTGTGATTGATGTATTTACATAACCTGTTTTAATCTGTATTATTTGGTGTATGGCCTTTGGGGGTTAAATGACCATGTCCCGGATATCCTTGGCATCATTCAAAGAAATGGCCACGACCTAAGCACGGGGTGTAGGCGTACACCTGACAGCTGCATATGTAAAAACTGCTAGCCCACTTAAAGAAAGTAACCTTGTGGGTATTATACCTGTGGCGTGTCAGTTAATCTTGTCCGGCCCTACATACTGGCCCTGATGGACGACAAATAAGTAAAACTGTATACAAGATTATTTTTAAATAATTGTCCCAAGTTATAAAAGACATTTTTGCCTAAGTGCATTCAAATTAATTTTCAAACTCTTTTCAAAATGAGTCAGTTAAGTTGTATTTACCAGTGTAAACTGACGTATTTTCTAAAAAGGCTAAGTGCAGGTACTATACGTAATAGGCTGGCTACTCCAGGCATCAATAATCAAGTCTCGCAAGCTCTAGATGTTAAAGTGTGTTGAACAATTTCCTTTTTATTTCGATCCACCTGTGGATCTATTTCAACTATTTTGTGATACTTAATATTACAATTTATTCAGTTGAAATGAATCTATCTTTTGCTTCCGCTGTGCATTTATAATTTGCGTTGTTTGACTATGATGATATCAACTACTCACGATACTCCCCACCGGGCCCACCGGTAATACGTGGAAATATCGGGGTGTGACATTTATCATCTTCATCATCTTGAGTTCTTCCCTAGCCCTTGCGCTAGTAGTAAGCCTCTTGTAACTTGTTTTTACTTCTCATTTTGATGGTTAAAAGGTTGTGTAAGTTGTTAAAAATCAAGATCATGAAAGAATAAGAACATAACTCTTAACATAAAGCTTTAAATCATAAGAATCTTGGTTGTTTAAGTGTATGTGTGAATCTTTATGGTTAATAACTTGTGTTTATGATGTTAAACATCATATGAAACTTGCTAGATTGTGATTAAACACATGATCTAGTAAGTGAGAGGATGAAACTTGTGTAAATCAAGATGATCATCCCCTTATGTGAGCATGAACTTGAAAGATGAAGTATGAAACATATTATTAATCTTGTACATGGATGATTTCAAAGATGATTTTATCAAGAAACCAAGTTTATTTATAAGAATTACATCAACATAATTATTAAAGAAACTAACCATGGTTTTAGTCTTGAATCAAGTATAGAAATATGTTAACAAGAAAAATTCTGAAGAATGATTTTTTTGAAAAATCATTTTATAAGTTGTGAAAGACTAAATTTTTCAAGAAGATGATTTGTAAACAAACAACCATGTTTTAAAGGGTAACTAAGCTTACTTAACAACATACTAAGTTACTTCAAGTTTTTACAAAATTTCAAGTTCATGATGTAGTGTAAAATGCATGATTTTGGCACATGGTAAGTGGTGATTGAATTGTTGTTAATTGATGATGATTTTAAAAGAAAATGATATGCTTTGAAAGCATGGAAACCTCAATTTTTAAGGGGAAACTATGGCAAAAATTTTCAAAGAATTTAAACACTTAGAAAAATATTTTTAAACAAATGTTCATAAGTAAATTTTAATCATGGGTTTTCATATAAAAATTGCCGTAATTTTTGTTACAAAAATTACAAATATTGGAGGTTGGTTTTTGATAAATAAAACTGACTAGATATGTATTTCGGAAAATATATATGTAGATGTCACAATTTGTGTGATTACTTGTATATTATGTGTATTAGTTATATTATTTTAGGACTTGAAATAATATAACTTACCAAAATACCAAGAAATCAAATATATAAATTATACCCGAATATTGGACAAACCGAACACGGACGTATGAACTACACTTATATATATATATATATATATATGTATATATATATTCCGGAAATAGATATATATTTTGACAAACAAGTTAAACGGTATTTTGGAAACTGAAAGAATAGAAATTATATTTTTTACAAGTGTTACTAAATATATCATATTTTTGTCAAGTAGAAAATATATTATTTTTGAGTGGAGAAAAATAAATATATTTTCTTGAACAATTACAAGATATACTTTTTTTGGAGAAAATATACATTTTTTTTAAACAAATTAAGAATATATTATTTTTGGGTGAAAGATGAATTTATGAATATTTTCTAAGATGATCCTGGAAATATATTATTGAGTAAACCTCAATTTTCGTCCCTGTGGTTTGCTGATTTTAACACTTTCAGTCCAATAGTTTATAAATTACATTTATCATCCATTAGTTTCCTTATTTTAAGAGTTTCAGTCCATTAGTTTCCTGATTTTAACAGTTTCAATCCACACCAGTGTTAGTGGTATGGACTAAGACTGTTAAAATCAGGAAACTAATTGATTGAAACTGTTAAAATCAGCAAACTAATGGATGATAAATGAGATGTTTAAACTATTGGACTGGAAGTGTTAAAATTAGGAAACCACAGGGATGAAAATTGAAGTTTACTCTATATTATTTTTGAGATTTATATGAAAATATAGTTATTTTTGCCAAGGAAGAATTATAGATAATTTTCTATAGAAGTTTTCTTAACATATATATATTTTAAGAATATAACTTGGTGATTTTATTCGATTTAAAATAATATTCCAGAAAAATTAAATAGAAAAATTAAGTATAAGAATACTTAATAAATACAAGAAAATACGTATTCTCGTTCGTACAAATACACACCGGAATACGCCAACAATACTTGGCAAAATATACAAGTATGAAAACACACAAGTACAGGTATACCCATACTTGGGAAATATTCATGAAAAGAATTACAAAATGAACTAAGGCAAAAATATATTATTTTGTCAGTTTTCCAAATAAATGGATGAATATAATTTAAGTTAAAATATTATTATTTTAACTAATAATTATTGGTGCGTGTCTATGTGTGCATATTTATACAATGAATTTTCACACGAACTTTGTTTTAAATTTATAAAAATGGTTTATACCTTAACATTAAAACACACACAACAAAGGACAAGTGTATCCCGTCATATATGTAGCAAAGTATTAGTAAGAGCCAGATATCGATCCATGGAACACAGGCGTTATATGTACTAAATCTTTGTCATTAGATTACCAGATATAAGGAAAGGTGAATGATTGTTTAACTAAGTTATCTAAATTATATCTAACACATAAATATACTATTATCTTGCTTCACAACAACCTAAACATGTTATCTATCAGATATGTTACAAAAGAACTTAATCAATTTTCCAATTTCGAGACAGCTAGTTACCGGGTCTGGATTTCTAGCATTATGATTCTTCGGAAAGTTAACGTGATGGTCACACGTTAACCACCTTAAATCATTCATTAGCGAGCTATTGATATTCATTCATGCGAACCTTTAAAGATAGGTTATTTACCGGGTCTGGATTCAAAACCTCACTTATCAAAGAAAGCAATACCGATGGTCACAATACAGCCACGAGGATAAGCAATTAAGTAGATCATATAACAAACAGTTTCACCTTTATAAGTCTTAAACACAAATCTACCATGTCAGCAATTTCGGACCAAAACTACTAAACAAGGATCATAAACCACATTCAAGAACATGTAATCGACACCATATAATTCGTTAGAACCCTTACGTGCAAGAAATCATTCCTAATCAAAATAAGATATATCTTGTATAAAACCAATACCCTGGTCTGGTTTCATGGTGTAAACAAAGTCTACAAATAAGTGATTAATCAAGAAATAGTTACCATCCCACTAACCACAGATTCATTATCCCAGACAATCAAACATAATCAGAAACTCAACATCAACGAAACGTTCCTTATATAATCATGAAGATTCAAACATGAAAAAGTACTAAGTTTCATACAAACAAGATTACAACATAAAGATTATTCAAGAAACAAGTTCATAACTACTATTACATAAACTACATTAAACATAAACTAACATCAGCTCATAACTTGTAAAATGATTAGAATACATGTATAAGAACAAGGAATCAAACCATAAACAAGCAAGGAATTGATGGGTTGGATCGGTTATGCTTCCATTCGATCTTTAAGCTTCAAAAGGGTCTGATCATGACTGCTTCGGAACCCAGAAATCGCCCAGAAACATGGAGAAGAACCCAACATTTTGATCAGTAGCAAATGCTGCTATTTATAGGCAATTTTCAGTTTGGCACGGCCGTGCGGTCAGGTCTTGTCGGGTGACGTAATTTCTCTGATCCCAGGTCAGCCAAGTGGACAAGTTGCCTAGGTCATCAGATCGACATGGTCATGCCGTTGGTCGCACGGTAGTGCGAGGTCATCAGAATGTTGATCAGAAACCCTGGTCTGGCCATTGCACGGTCATGCGGCGGGTAGCACGGTCATGCGGCGGTTGGCACGGTCATGCGGCCCGGGAACAGATCGGCACTGGCTGTTGCACTGGCAGTGCTTCCGAGATCGAACGATTGGCATGGTAGTGCCGTTAGATGGCACGGTCGTGCCAAGCCTGGCAGTCATCAGAATTTTGCCCGTTTCATCATAAATGCATCAGAATTTGTCTGTTTTCATCAGATTTTTATTTTGTGCTCCGTTTAAGACCTGAAAATATAAAATTACCGAATTTGGTACCTAAACGTTGTTGTTTCGGTAAAAAACGCTTAAAATGGAAGTGTTTTGGGGTATAAAACATGTATAATTTAACATATATCAAACATCCCCACACTTGAACTTTGCTTGTCCTCAAGCAAACTTAAAATAAAACAAGGAATCAAATTTGAATATTTACAAAGTTACTAATTTGTTTGGTGGTCAAATTGGTTTTCAAAAAGTCATCATCAAAGATTTAAAACAAACAAGCTTTGTTGGATGTATGAAAGGATAACCATAAAGCAATGATTCTACGTTCGATTGACTTAGCATGCAAATCTTTACATTTCTCACAATGTTCACACACACTCGGTTAAATTTCTGAATCATACATATAATGTGTATGTAAAACACTCGATGCCTAGTCAATGAATAATGCAATATCATAAGCTTGTCAAAAGATCTAATCTCCACCAATTAATATGTGAAAAACATAATATGTGAAAAACATAAATCAAGAGGTCTTTGAAGGGTTGAAACGTTAGGCTAAGGTTAAGGGTATGGAATGGATATTTGAAAGTGGCTAAATGGTTAAAACTCGACGGTTATTTGTAACTAGCTTAAATGAATCAACAACTATACATAAATAACGCTATAAAGATGATTTTACCCTTTTAGAGTTATACAACATATCTTGTACTATTTAGCACTTAAAATTGCTCTAACTTGATCGTCTTTAATTTTTTTTTCGATCTCTATTTTTTGGTTTTTTTGTTACAAGGAAATAATTACAAACAAGCTAGTTGGATAATAGCTTTGAGAGAGTTTTAACACAAAGGTTTAAAAATTAAAAGGCTAGATTTGGTTAAGTAGGCTAAGTAGTTTGGTAAAATTGGAAAAACACGGAAAATAGACTCAATGTGGCGAACTAATGGATAATGTTGGGTGCGGAATATAAACAAAGAAAAAAGGCTAACACAAGAAGGTATCCTATTTGCCTCTATCATATTCATGCAATTTCTCATATTTATGATTTTGAAAAGTATACTATGGACAAGTTCTAAATTGCATAAAACATCCGGCTCACTCATATTCCAAAAAAAAAAACAATAAGCATGTCAAGAAAACAATAAAAGGCTCAAAAATATGCTCACGAAAATGGAAGGAATGGGTATAAATGTAAAGATAAATATGCATGTCTTTCTTTTTGTTTGTCACACTTTTAGTTATCTTTTTCAAAAATCGATTTGGCTTGTCGGTTTTTATCAAATTTGATGCTTTCTAAAGAACACAACTGATCGTTTTTGTATTTTGAAAGGTTTTTTTTTTCAAAATAAATATATACAAAAACGAGGACACTTAAGGACAAACAAAGTTAAACCCTTAAACCCCTCCCCACACTTGAACTTCACATTGTCCCCAATGTGAAACACGTATTAGTTAAGCGATTATGAAGAGCTGAACTAAAGTGTGAAAAAGGATAGAAGTACTTCCTTAGAGTTGAAGTAGACTTGTATGAATAGACTTTGAATATAAGTCTTCTCAACTCTGTGTGCATCCCTATATACCTGCCAAGTACGTCACTAACCAAAACAGCAAACAATACTATTGATCAAACCGTTAAATGACTAAAACCAAATCCATTATTAAACAAAAACAAACACACACTAAAAACAAGTAAGGAATCATACCTTGATTGAAGATTCGAGTTAAATCCTTGCAAAAATTGGTTGGTATTAGGAGTGGGAGAGCCAAGAACGGGTGTGCGGCCAAGATTAGTAATTTTGAAGGGTTTTATTTTATTATTATTATTATTATTATTATTATTATTATTATTATTTTTAAAGTAGTTTTTTTACCCTGAAAAATTACTGTTGCTAAAAAGTCGTGCACGATAGTGCGCATCAACCTATGCACTGTGGTTCGCAACGTGGTGTCGCTGTGCACGGTAGTGCATGTCTGACGACCACCTTATGCACGTTGTTCTTGGTCAGATGTGATTATGAAGTGTACGGTCGTGCGGATCAGGTGCACGACTTTGATTCATCTGTACATTCTGCAGACAAAAGTAACAGAATGCTCTTCAACTCCTTTTCTCAATAGATTTCACCATTTTTGCAAGGTTTTTACATGTTTTAACTTTAAACTAACTTCAAAACTTCATAAGACATGAATCAATCTTGTTCAAACCTACTAAAACAGAATAAGTTAACGAACAAGGAAATGAATGCGATAAATTAAATATTTACAGAAAATACCCATAGCGTGTGAAAACACGCTCGCTAAATTTGTCAGCGAGTCGGTAGCTAGACTCATTTTTCCCACACTTGTTAAACGTGCGGGGCATTGACACGCCCTTTCGGATTCGGCTCTGTGTTTCCTAGGAGACCACCCGGGGGTCTCTAAGACAACATTTTAGCCAACTGTCCCACCTGATTCTCATTGGTCAGTATAGAAGCTTTCTGACTCTGCATCTCCCCTTCTTGGGCTATGAATCATTCCTCGTGTTGTTGGTAGAGGTTCTCAGCTATCTGATTAGCACAATTGAATTTTCCTAATAGTTGTGCCATCATCTCCTCTAGTTTAGAGTTACTCTGAGAGGCGTGAGGCTGGGAACTGCTCCCGGGGCCTTGATGATGGTAATGTGGCTGGAAGGACTGACCCTGAGATTGGTAAGGCTGTCCCTGGGACTGCTGTGGCGCGGGAGCACGCTGAGCGTATCCGAGTGGGTTTTGGTTCCCAGAACCGGATTTCCACCCAAAGTTTGGTTGATTCTTCCACCCCGGACTGTACGTGTTGTTGTAGGGGTTATTTTGGGGACTAATTTGATTGCCCAGATAGTCCACCTCCTCGTGGCCTGTAAACATAACACCCTGCTCACAAGTACCTGGCTCGTGCGAAACTCCACACTGCTCACATGATGTTTTAACCTGCGAAACGTTTTGAGATTGATCAAGTATTGCTGCCAAAGGCCCAATCTGTGCTGTAAGAGCCATATATGTATCTACAGCATGAACACCCGGAATGGATGATGCTTTAGTTCGCACCCCACTGTGTCGAGAACTTGACTTCAAGGTAGCTTTTTCTATAATTGCGTAGGCTTCATTGGGTGTTTTTGTTCCAAGATCGCCTCCTGCATATACATCTAAACGTTCTTGTGAGTCGTAATTGAGTCCTTGGTAGAAATTAAGTGCAAGCTGCCTTTTGGACAGCCCATGATGTGGGACATCAATCAAAAGATCTCTGAATATCTCCCACGCAGCGTGTAGAGATTCCCTGTCATCCTGCTTGAATTTCATAATACGATTCTTCAACTTGGCTGTCTTTTCTGGAGGAAAGTATTTTTGCATGAAAAGTTCTGCCATCTCGTTCCAAGTCGTGATGGATCCTTCCGGAAGTGACAAAAGCCAAGATCGGGCTTTGTCTCGCAAAGAGAATGGAAAGAGCCGCAAACGGATTGCGTCTTCCGAAATGTCTCGTATTTTGAAAGTCGAACACACTTCGAGAAACGAAGCGATGTGTCGACCCGGATCTTCGTGATCCTTCCCATCAAACTGCACCGAATTTTGTAACATATTAACAATACTAGATTTGATTTCAAAACAAGGTGCAATTACTGTAGGTCGGGCAGTGCTCGGTAGTAAGCCCTCTCCTCCTGGTCGGCCGGTCTCATTCAATGGCCGGTCGTCTTCCGCCATGATGCTTCCTCTATCGTCTTCTGAACTATCGCTATCAGAAAGTATCACCTGTTCGTCGATTGCTGCTGCAATTCTTTGTGCAATAACACGGGATCTTTTGTGAAGCCTTTTACTTCTTCTTAGGTTAGGTTCTGGTTCGTTGGCTGGCTCAGCAATAGCGGGTATGGGGGTTGAGGACATCAACCTACAAATAAAAGGAAAGCATTATACGGAAAAAGAATGTAATATATTATACTATTATATATATATATATATATATATATACTATATATAATATACATATCCAAAGGACTTCTTAAGGTCATTGAAATTTCCTTAAAACACCCCTAAAGCATGATGTACAAGTGTTTCAAGCACCAGAAAACTTCACTTTCCACTTATACCCTTTCACTAAAAAAAAGGACACGGGTGATCTTCACCAGATCTAGGGTTTCACATTCATTCATTTCAAAACATTTCAAAACATATCGCCGCTCCCCTGCTCCTCTCTCTCTCTCTCTCTCTCTCTCTCGCGATTTCACCAGATCTATGAAGTTTCAACAGATCGATGAAGATTCTGACCTCCTGGTTCCGATTCTAGCTTTTATTGGCTTTATTTCATCCCTAATTTCTCTTCCCTTTCATCTTCCTTCTTACGAAGAGCAATATCCATCTTCAATAGGTTACTCATAGGCTTGCACAGGTATTCCTTGTAAGATTTCGTATTCATCGTATGATTTGTTGTTGATTGTTGTTATTTCCTTTGAAGATTTGATGATTAAACATGTGTTCACCACAGATCGACGGAGAAGAGTTGCAACGGAGAAGAGGCGCAACTGAGACTTTTAGATCTGCGATCCCAAACCCTAATACGGTAAAAATTTTAGATCTGGTCTGTTTATATGCAGGTTGGGGGATTTTGATTTCAGGTTAGTGGTCTGATTTATCATATTGCGATTTTATACATGTTTAATTACATGAGCGAGTTTAATACCTGGGTCAATTTTGTTTTTTCTTTCAGGTCATTTCAGGTCATTTCCGCCCAAGGGTATGTTTGTTTTCTATTTATTAAGGTTTGTTTATATATTTTTAGTGGTATGTTGCATTGAACTATATTTTACCAAATTATTCATTTGTATTAAATAATTTTCAAAAAAAGACGGTTATCATTTTTAAAAATAAATCGATAAATAAGGGTTATAAGACCCGTTTGGTTTACATGGGTCTGTTTCATCTTCAAAACTACCGGTCGTACCGTTAAATGTGGTAAATGATAAGTTTTACTAAAGAAGCTGTATAATTGTAATAATTTTTAAAGATGTATTTATGTAACAAGAATAATATTTAATAATTTGTTTTAATATCCAAAGTTCAGACGTCAGCACCAGTTCCCGTGCCAGCGCCGGCACCTGCAGGTTTGTGAGCTACCTATGTGTCGAAGGTTGTGGTTATGGAGAATTCGAATAATTCGTATAGTGTGTTCTCGGAAGATGAGAGATCGGAGCAGAGGGTTTAATTAGCATATGTTAAGCATCAACAACAGTATCAGCAGAAATTTGATTTGACTTCTCCAGATTCGGTTTCGAGGTATATAGAAATATAGAATCCTTTTTTTTTTTTGCTTTTATTTGATGCATGCTAGGTGTTTGATAAAATGACTGAGTGAAATTCCCAATGCCAATGTCATCAGATATATTTGACCTTTATTTTGTCAACCCCTCTCTTTCCCTCTGTTCTTCATAAATTTCTTCTTTCTACATTCTTTATATGTTTGTTTCTCTCCATGACTTTAATGGGATTAATTTTTTTTAGCATTTTGGTGCAGGTGGAATACTTTTTATTATTGATTAAAGATACTTCAGCATACCATCAAAGGTTCCCTTTCAGCACTCTGACAAGGCGACAATATGGGTAACTTCTATTTTTATTTAATATGTATTATTGAACTTTCAATCATGAGTTTGAGAGTTATTTCTCCAGATTAATAATCGTCGAATAATTGGTTGGTGCTCATGTGCTTAACTGTTTGAACTATTTAGGCATAACTATTTTAACCCTAGCTTCTACGAGAGTTATTAACTTTATTTGACCAATGTTTCTCATTTATGTGTAGTTGAGGTTGTTGCAGGCTCAACAACATGGCTTAGCAGAGGCCTCTTGTGTGTTTGTGCTCATGGAAGAGAAGGTAATTCTCGCCCCTCGATTGATTTGACCCCTGCCCAGGTAAGATTATATGCACAGTAACCTGAATTTGAACAAATGGGTTATGACTTACAATATTATATTTACGGATAGTAATCTGATTTTCGTTATTTTATTTGGCATTGCCAGGAACATTGCTTACAAAGGCTGCAGAACTGTTTAGACATATCCTATGATGTTTGTTCAATTGTAGAACATCAGGTACAATAGATTTCTTGGTTTAAAAAAGCGCGAGGCGCTACGAAGCGTTTTGGTTCCAAAAACTTTAAGCGAAGCTTTAAGCGAAGCTTTAAGCGAAGCTTCAAGCGCAAAGCGAGAGCTTCACGTATACGAAGCGCTCAAAATAAAAAAAAATATGTACACATCAATATGACATATTCTACTTGTTAATCAATAATAAACACAAAAACATGATTAAAAAACACACTTAACACATAAAAAAAATAACTAAATGCTTGACTGAAAACCAAGAAGACCATGCTAAGATGAAATGCTTGACTGAACACCAGTTTGTCAACTAGACAACATAAATGTTTGGCCTTGGGTTTAAAAGGCGTAGCCTGATTTGTGAGACGAACAAGTAGATTGGGATAATCTTTTTTCACGTGTGGGTCAAAATTAGCATCATATGGGGGCATAAATGTAAAAACAATCATTTATGATCTTATGTTAACTTACAGGCTGCTCGGGACACCAACCGAGGAGGTGTGGCCAGGGGTTAGCAGCCAAAAGGACTGGCATGTGTATCCGCGTTGGGAAGCACAGAATTTGGCACGCGTTGTTCCATCATTGGGGCCTGAGGATGTAGACCTCCCGATGTGTATGTTCACCCTATGATGCGTTCTTCCCATTTAACGCCCCATTTCTCTCAATTTGCACCCTGCCAGTTGGGTCAACAACAGCGATTCAGTCACGGGCGGTCAATGGGTGCTCGTGGTGGCGAATGGAATCATGTCAAGGTCAGCCCCCACTTTCCAATTACAGCTCAGCGGGTCAACATTCCCACGGAAGCAACAACAATGCGCCATGGGGTACATTAAACAACCTTCCTTATTTCTTTTTTAATTGTTTTTGGATTCATGCCAATGTTAAGGTGAGTGGAAAATGGATGAGTTGGGTAACGGGTCAAAATTGGCACTTTTTGGTACCCTGGTTTGGGTCTGATTGACCTGGAACACTTTTTGTCCAGGTCATTTGGTTTGAAAAACGTAACCCAGGTGGACCTACTTATAAGAGTCAAAACTGTCTGATGTGAAGTTTCTGTTCTTTATTGTAGGGCGTATGGGCAACCAACCGATAGCGACCAATATTCTACCATCTTCACATGGTGGAAACGAATATGGAAGGATTGCATGATGGTTATAGTTTGAAATTATATATAGAAAATATGGACTGTAAGGAGGAATGTTGTGATGATAATTGGTAGTTGAAGTATGACTTATGGATGTGCATTCATAGTGATTTTTTTATTTAAGACTTATGAAACTGGCTTCCTTCTATTTCTTCATTTGTTGCTATTTTTATTTCTTCTTTTGTGGGATGTCGAAAATGAGTAGGCGCAAAAGGGTTTGTTTAGTTTTGTTTTAATTTGATTGTTTTATTTGTGCAAAACTGTCAATGACCACTTTGCTTGGTTGGGTAGGTTTAGTGGTGGTATACGGTAAAATCGACTGAAAATCAGAAATCCACGCCCTGTATGAGTCATATTTGGGTTCATTTATTAAAATTGTCAACCTGACACGATTGACACCCTTATGATTGCAGTTGACCAACTAGCAATTGGCAAGGAAACAGGAAGGCGGCTCGGAATGGGGACCAACATGTACCCTTTTTCAGCCTTGCTTGGTGACAGTAAAGACGGTTTCGAAGCTCTGCCTATCGATGAACTCATTGAGAAAGCTGACGGTTTTGCTGGTATCTTTCCCGGTAAAGAGCTAAGAAGAACAATTTTCATAACTTACTAAAAGTACACGGATGGTCCTTGTGATTTGCCAAAATTTTAAATGTGGTCCATAGCTTTCCAAAAGTACACGGATGGTACTTGTCAACACTACAGCAAATTGAGCCTGTTGCTGGTCAAGTAGTTGCTCTTGTCTTATGCCACACAACAGAGTTAGCTTATCAGGCATGTATTTTATCTACAATATTTAGATTGCACACATGGCATCGTTATTCTGGTTAGATAAGTTACTGACCTTTTATTTATATATGGTGTGGGTTGTTTACCTCACTTGCAGATTTGCCATGAGTTTGAAAGATTCAGCACTTACCTGACAGATAACAGGGTTGCGGTCTTTTATGGTGGCGTTAACATCAAAATTCACAAGGAGCTTCTGAAAAATGAATGCCATCACATTGTTGTTGGGACACCCGGAAGGATAGTCGCACGTGCTAGAGACAAAGACCTTGCATTGAAAAGTGTGAGGCATTTCATACTAGATGAGTGTGATGAGATGCTAGAGTCACTTGGTATGCTTTCATCTCTTTAGATGTGAATTATGGCGTTTACAGGTTCTAGAGACTGTTCATTGATTTTTTTTGTTTATATTTATGTATGATCCATAGACATGAGGAGAGACGTGCATGAAATTTTCAAGATGACTCCTCATGATAAACAAGTAATGATGTTTTCGGCTACACTTAAAGTTATTATTTTTGCGTGGTTTGACTTTTGACAGTCTAGAGCACATCCCCGTGAGATAATGACCAAAATTCTTAAAGCTTTGCAAGAACTGAACGTGTGTTGGAAAAAGATAGGCTACTACAATATGAATTGCAGGTGGGCCCCTGGCAACAACTCTATGCAAAGTAATCCTTACTTTGGAGATGAGTTGAGTATTGTAGAGACCGACGGTGCTTTGACCACTCCCAATGTGGTCAAAGTAATCCTTAATTTTTGCGCATCTTGAATCATAAACGTCGTGTGAATGCTATTTGTCTAATCTAATATGACTGAAACATTTGGTTGCAGCTATACAAAACTCGCTAGGACAAGTATCTGCTGGATCTACAGAGGTTTCAAGGACCACAGTTTTTGTTTTTGGATCTCTGTGCGGCGTTTCTCGCTCAACTTTGTGTCCTGTAGAGCGAGTGAGCGGTTAATATAGCATCATCATCATGATCGTATTATCATAGTATGATGAACAGCTCTCCCTGAATTCAAACGGTGATGAAAAGCTAGGCTGTTGTAAATACTAAGTTTACTTGTTTCTGTTATTAGGGTACTGTACTATGGTCTGTCTGTACTGTTGAGAGCCGATGTTTTTGCCGACTCATTACACAAAGAGAAAGAAGGCTTTATGGCCATGAAAGGGTGTTAACTGCCTTAAAAGCCTTTTTTTTTCATTTCGTGTTGAGTTCATATATACAATTGATTATGTTTTGTAATCTTATTTGATGTTCATTGGCTTTGTAGAAATTCATGCCCGTTCGTATGGTTCGAATAAAATATTTTTATCATAAGGTTTGATATTTTCATCGTAGCTTGTTAGGAAAAACACTCCAAGGCGGATTGGTTTGATTAGTTTTGAGCTTATGATTGTCTTTTGTTGGCTTGGCGCAGTTCGGTTTGTTTACATCCTTTTAAAAACAATCCAAGGCGGATTAGTTTGATTAGTTATGATCCAACTGAACTGAACCTTCTCATGCACACTTTTAGAATTACTAACAAGGCGGATTATTTTCCGTTGCATTGCGAATTTGGTTTTGGTTATGGCTCAAAACAGAACCGTTCGGTACATAGCCCTAAGCTCACCAACCTAAGTGATATGTTTCCCGCCGCATCACGCGGGTAAACGACTATTACGTATATATGTATATACTATAATACTTATTTATTTATTTAAGTCCGAACTTCTTTTTTTTAATCAGAAAATCTGATGGACTCTGATGATTGCATCGAAAATCTGAAATTCTGTTTTTTTTTTAATTTAAATTTTTTTTGTTACCAGAAATTCTGATAAATTCATCAGAATTTACCAGAAAATTTGAGTAAACGTTTTAATATTTTTTTTCAGAAAATCTGATAAGGTCTGATAAAAATTTGATGAAAATTGTCTTTTCATCAGAATTTCTGATAAATTCATCAGAAATGTTGGTGCATGCGTCTGTCGACTTCGTCTTGTATCGAGTCTTGTACTAAGAATGTTAGATCAGAGCACGTAGTTCGAGATTTTAGGTAATTCCGCTTGAAAGTGTATGGATGTAATTCCGTGCGGAATTAGATTCCGCTTGGAACACTTTCAAACGGAATCATGGGCCTATAAATACCCATTCAAGCGAGATTAGTTGTAATAATTCCGGTCTGAGCAACGAAGTGCTGCCGAAGTGTCGTATCGCTGTAATTTGTTATCAAATCAATAATATCGACAGTTAAAGTGTATATCTAGCTGAATTGACCTCGATACGTCTGTTTCCGCCTTTCGTATTGAGTAAAACTCTTCTGATCGACTCGTTCGGGTCTGAAAACGATCCTACAAGTGGTATCAGAGCTCAGGAAGAAGAGTTCATACCAATTCAGCTACAATTTCTGATTTCTACACCTTCTTTTTCAAAATTAACAACTTTTCACAGTCAAAATGTCTTGATTTTCACACATTATACTCAGAATAGTGTTTTAACAAATCCTTGAAAAAATTGGACCTTAATTCAATCTAAAACAGGTAAAATCTGTAATTTCGTTTCAAAATCAGAGCGAGAATGATGACATCAGCAGCATTTCAAACGGAATTAGTCCTTAATTCTGCTTGAAACCGGTATTTCGTTTGAAAGTTCATACGGAATTAGCTAATTCCGCTTCAGTTGGATAATTCCGTTTGAGTAATCCCGTTTGAAACTTGTTAATTCCGCTTCAAAGGTGTAATCCCATTTGAGTGATTCCATTTGAATCAATAATTCCGCTTCAAAGTCCTTATTCCGTTTGAAAAAGTGTTACCTCAAACGAAATTAGGGTAATTTTGTTTCAAAGTAATCTCATTTGAACTGGTGATTTCGTTTGAAGTGGGATTTCGTTTGAGAAGTGTAATTCCATTTGACAGATAATCTCGTTTGAAACAGACTGTTTTTGTGAACTTTGAAAAATCAAAACATGGAAGTGGAATTTTTCAACGCATTTGCTACTCTAGTTAACCCGATTACTCTTGCACAGAACACGATGTTAGAAAATGAAACGGGGACTATGCAAAAACCGCCTAAGCTCATGAACATTGAGGAGTATAAAGGTTGGGAAGGACATTTTGAAAACTGGGTTCAAGCAAATTATTTGGATGCTTGGGAATGTGTTGAGACGAAATATATTAGACCGATGACTGATGATGAAGAGATTATAGCAATAAAAGATCTTAGTGCTGAAGATAGGAAGAAATACAAAGATGAGAAAATGTTGTTAAGTTTACTACAACAAGCTGTGAAGGAAGATATCTTGGTTTTATTGCAACACAATGGAACTTCGTATTCAATCTGGAAAGCTTTAAAATCAAAGTTTCATGGAAGCCAAGAGATGGTCAAAAACAAAAAATCGCTTTTGAAGAAAGAGTCTGATCTATTTCGTGGTTTGAAAAATGAGAGCAGAAAACAGATCATAGAAAGATATTGCAATCTGTTAGCTAACATGAAGAGATTGAGCATCAACAAAGATAATGAAGAGTTGATCGAAAAACTAGCTGATGCATTGCCATATGAAACTTGGGGTACATATCTCATGATGTTGAGGAACAAGAAAGGTTTTAGCAGTCTGACATTGATCAAATTCATTGAAAAGATTGAAGCTCAGGAGATGGAACAGAGAAAGATTTCAAGAATGAAAGATTTTGACGGTGAACAAGACATTGGGCTTTATTACAAAGCAGGGTTGAATGACAAAACTACTAACATGTCACCGAAGGTTGAGACAGCATTCAATGCAAAGAGTTCATCTGGAAGTTCTTCTAAAGGATTAAACAGCAACACAAGTTTTTCATCATATCCGTCATTTGATCCAAACATTTCAGCAACTAAGAATGGCAAGAAGCTACAATGCAATATTGTATTGAATCTTGAAAATGATCAGGAGTATTCTGAAGAAGTTGCAAAAAGCCATATATCTTTGTTGGGGACTGTATTGGAATCATATGGAAGTTTAGTAGCAGGGAGGATCGGGAATCCTATGTTGACAAGAGAGGATTACGGTCAGATCAATGCTGAGGAGATGGAATTGATGGACATAAAATGGTGTTTGGCTAGTGTGTTGAGACGAGCTGAGAAATTCAAACAGATCACATGAAGAGATGACTTCCGTGATGCATTTGTTTCTAATTTGGGTTTTAATAAATCTAAAGTTACTTGTTTTCGTTGCAGGGAAAAAGGACACTTCAAGAGGGAGTGCACTAATCGCGAAGCAAGTGGAGCTCAAAATCCATTCAACAACAATGATTACTATCGGAAATCTATCTATCATCAAGTTGCTCAACAACAACAAGAACCACAAGTGGCACATGGTAGGAAAGTAATTGAAGAATCATCTAAGAGAGCATCTTTGGGGAATCAAGAAAATTTCAGCTGGGACAAATATATTTCAGCCGACAACAAAGCATGCCTGATCAATCAAGATGATGAAAAATTGCCAGAAGGCTTTAGCTGGGGAAATTTCAATTGGGATTATTACTGTCCGGATAAAGAAATGCTAAAAGCCAAAGCATTTGTTGCTCGTATTGAAGAAGATAGTGATGATGATCGTGAGTATTATGCAAGAAGAATGGAAGCTCATTTGAAAATGATGGCAGAGAGTGATAGTGATGACGATAAAGCTAAAAAGAAAAAGAAAAAGGTCAAAACACCAGTAAGCAGTGATGATGAAGAAGTTCCAGTGATAAGGAAAAATGTGAAAAACATTCCATAGTTCAAAGTTGAAGCAGACGCTAATGCTAAAAAGGTTCCTGTGACATGTGAAAACTGTGAAGCAGTGAAGAAGCAGAACAGTACTTTGGTATATGACATGAACAGATTGAAAGAATCTTATGATGTTCTGAACAAAGCAATGAATCAGTACAATCTATCAAGCAGTGAACAGGCAACAACAATGAAAACACTTCAAGGAGCTCTCATGATAAAGCAGAAAAGTGTTAACAGTTACATTGAGAAGTGTGTTGTGCTAGAACAAAAACTGGAAACACAAAGAATTGAAACTGAAAGAGTTAATCGTTTGTTGAAAAGTTACTCATGTACTTCTTATGTCATTGACAGGATTTATCCAACTGTTGAAGGCATGAAGGCATTTGAGGATGATAAAGTAACTAAAGAACAGAAAGTTTATGAAGAAAAAACTTCTGAAAAGAAGAAAGTAAAGAAGAAGGATACTAAAGTGAATGATTCTGGTAAGAAACAAGGTTTTAGTTACAACAAGTGTCCACCCCCGCTTGAAAATGGATATTCTCCGAGAAATCCAAATTCAGAAAGAGTCGAAAAGGCAACAAATTTACAGTGGGAGTTGGAGTCTTCAGTTAACTTGCCAGATAATATTGATGTCACGTTTACGTCATCTGACACTGATCATGAGTCCGAGTTAATAAAGAAAGTGGTATATTAGGTGTTGGATAAAGATGAATTCGAGGAGTCAAAGTCGGAGTCTATGTTAGAGTCAAAGTCTGAGTCCAGCACTCCGAGTTAAACCGTCAAACAGGGCAAAATAGTTTACAATAAAGAATTCCTTCTATCAAAATCTAATTTGAATGACGAAACATTCAAAGTTGCATATACATTGAATGATTCCGACAAATTATATTCTGATGAGGAATTTTCAATAAGAGGTGTTAAACCAGAAATGATAAAAAAGGTTTTCAAACTAACAGAAATTAATATTTCTGAAATAAAAGATGTAAATCTTAATGATAAACCTAAAAAGTACACCTCAAGAGTTCAACAAAGAGAAAACAAGAAAAAGGGTTACAGTTCTGGTTCTGGTTATCGAAAGAAACAAAACCATAACGGTAATTTCAAAAAGAAAGGTCTTGGATTTATTCCACCAGAAAATCATAAAAATGAAAAATATGTTTGAGATTTTAAATCAAAAATGATATTTGTTTCAGGTACAACTACTGAAGAAGAAAAAGAAAATTTGTTCAGAAAGCAGTCGAATAAAGAATTCCTTGCGAAGAAGCAAGAAGAGATGAAGACTGCTAATCAGATGAAAGAAACGAGAACCTGTTTCCAATGCAACACTGTTGGTCATATTGCCAAGAATTGTTCCAAGGAAATACAATCAAAACAGGGAGTTTCTCGTAAACTGAAAGATAAAGAAGTTGTGTTTGAACCACCAATTGAGAGAACTAAACTTTTCAAAAATTTAACTTTTTGAGATTGGTGAATGTTCAAACAGCTTTTACAAGAAAAGGGTAAATCTTGACAACCAAAAATGGGTTGTTAAGAAATCAGAGGATAGTTCAAGCAATGATTATGATTCGTCAAAATCAGAGGAGCTATTTTCTGGCGATGAATCTGATTCCACAAAATCAGAGGAGCCACAAATTGAGGTTAAATGTGAAAAATCAGTTCCTCCAATGGATGATGTTAATTTTCCACCATTGAAGGCTGAAAACTTTAAACAAAAAGTTGGTAAAATTGAGATTTCAAATCAATTTTTCTCAGAAAAGAAAGAATTTGATATTGAAAAAGCTTTCAATCCCACAGTTCATAACATTTTTGGAAAAATGGTTAACAGGAAGGTTAAAGGGGTGAAAGAATTTTATGAGAAAAAATTGAAGAAACCAGGTAAGGTTGTTTCGTCCCAGGTTTGTGACTGGGATGGAAAATATTATGAACAGTAAAAATCTGGACTTGCCGGAGCTCCCAGGTTGGTAAGCGAGGAGCAGGTATCGGCATATTTCTTGAGAAATTCACGAAAGTGATTTCGTCTTACAAGTGGTTGAAAAAGGTTTTCACTTACAAGTGGTAAATCAGGGACATTAAGTTGTACTGGATTTTCTACAATTGATTGTTTGTTAAATCTTACAAGTGATTGAAAAACATATGATGAACCCCTAACCTACAAATGGTAAAATCAACAAAACTTATTTTTCGAAAAAACCATTTGATTAAAACAAACTTAAGTGTTTTGAAATCACAATGGGAAAATGTTTTGTTGTCAGGGGGAGTTCTGATTGTTTATGCCAAGTGGATGGAGATTTGAAGTGATTCGATATCGGTTGTCAATTTACTTGTATAGTTTGTTTTTCAAAATTTCTTTAAATGTGTTTGCATTTTAGGGGGAGTAAGAAATTTCAGAAAATCCAAAAACATTTGAAAATTTGAAAAAGCCAAAAACATGATAAAATTCAAAAAGAGTTTTGTTGTATAAAAGAGGAAATGATAGTACATCAGTGGACTATCACAACATACTAAAGAATTGGAAAGTTAAAATATGATAAACGGTCTCACTAATGATGTGTCAGTAGATTTTTACACATTTAGTAGATTGTGACGAGATATAAATATAAATTTCAAACTTGCTTATATCGTGGGGAACATCTCTCGGATATATGGGTAACCCCCGAAATCTTGTTTGAAAGGTCCCTCTTTCTGAGATACTAGGTCTTTATGCTCAGTGATATCTGGGGTATTATCCCGGGACTTCTGATTTTGCGGAAGCAATGGCCTAGTCCCCGGAGAATACTTTACGCTTGCTTGAAATATAGCCCACCCTCAGCATAAAAAATGATAAAACATTGAAAAATGCAAATCATGTGCTGTTGTAAAAAAGATCCTCTAAAGGGAACCCACCAAAAGTCGAAGCCGTCATCTCTCTGCTGAACGGAAGTTCTGACCTGAGCTCTCACGGCCCTCGTAATTTAACCCCTTACAGATATCATCTGTGGTATACTCATCTGTAAGACTGAATATTGGGATCTGGATACGGGAGTATATTCTGAGGTGGGACACGCGATTAAGTTTAAGTGCTTAAGACGTTAATCTCGTATCTCGAAACAGTTGAACTTTGTGTGAGAATTTAAGTGGATCAGTATACTGACAATCTAAGTGAATCATTTAGAGCTTAAAATGTTTAAAGCTTAACGGTGTTAGTGATTTGTCTCATAAACTGATATGATCCTCTTACGCAAACTCACAAAAATATTGTCTGTAAATATTTCTCTATTGCATTTCATTTTACATTTAAAAATCCAAAAAGATTTTCAGTGTGTTTTAGCATAAATTTTGAAAAATACAAAAATATTTTCGACGACTGATGTTGGAAAATTGATTTTCAAAATTCCAAGTGCTAGACATGATGAACAAATGGTTTGGGAGAGTGAGTTTTGAAAAGATAAATGATAATTTCTGCAAATGGTTCATCAAAGATTAACATTGAAAAATCATTGTTTGAAAATCTAATCCACAATTGGTCCATCAGAGGGTGAGATTGATTTTACTAGTGGTTAGAATAGTCTAAATTTGTCAAATTTTAAATTTGTGAAATTTATTTTTGGGTAGAGATTTGTGCAGGATAAGAGCCAGTCACAGATCTTGGGATAAAAGATTGAGTGCCAGAAATTGGTCCTGAATCCTGTAGAAAGAGTGAAAGCCAGCTTTCAATCCTAGAACAAGAATTCCAGATTGCGATCCCAGCTTACTGAGATGGGGAGTCTGAATGTCAAAGAGCCAGGTTCTGATTCTGAGAATGCTGATGCTGATGAACTTAAGGAATCAAGAGATCTAATCGAGGAAAGATTATTTGTTCGAGGGGAGTTTGTTGGTGCTGATAAAAAGAAGTGAAAGATTTGAGGATACTTACAGTGTCAGATACTTCAAAGAGTTCGAGAGGACTGATAAAGACTGAAGATGCGAAGACTCGACACTTAAGACTCGTCAACATTCGAGGGGGAGTCTGTTGGTGCATGCGTCTGTCGACTTCGTCTTGTATCGAGTCTTGTACTAAGAATGTTAGATCAGAGCACGTAGTTCGAGATTTTAGGTAATTCCGCTTGAACATGTAATTCCGCTTGAAAGTGTATGGATGTAATTCCGTGCGGAATTAGATTCCGCTTGGAATTCTAATTCCACTTGGAACACTTTCAAATGGAATCATGGGCCTATAAATACCCATTCAAGCGAGATTAGTTGTAATAATTCCCGTCTGAGCAACGAAGTGCTGCCAAAGTGTCGTCTCGCTGTAATTTCTTATCAAATCAATAATATCGACAGTTAAAGTGTATATCTAGCTGAATTGACCTCGATACGTCTGTTTCCGCCTTTCGTATTGAGTAAAACTCTTCTGATCGACTCGTTCGGGTCTGAAAACGATCATACAAGAAATGTATCTAATGGTTTATCAGAATCCATCAGGAAACCTATCAGAAAATCCGGTGATTTCATCAGAAAGTTTTATTTTATTTTTGTAAAGTAAATAAATATGTATAAATAAATGAATGAATAAGCGATTCAACTACATCAATGAATAGACATAAATGAATAAATGAAATAAATGAACGTAAATAAATAAATGTAAAAAAATGCAGAAATGAAATAAATATATATATAAGCGATTCGATTCCGAACACGGGCATAAATGTAAATATAAATAGGGAGGAAATAACTGAATTGAAATAAATGAAATACTGAAATAACTGTACTGGAATGAAATAAATAAATAAATGAACAAAATAACAAAAATGAAATGACTGAATTAAAATAACTGAAATGAAATAAATAAATGAAATAAATGAAATACTGAATTAAAAATACTGAAATGAAATAAATGAATGAATGGTTCGATCCCGAACACTTAACCGAACTAAGTAAATAAATGAAAAATGTTAGTCGAACAATAAATAAAATATTATTCAAGAAACAAGTTCATAACTACTATTACATAAACTACATTAAACATAAACTAACATCAGCTCATAACTTGCAAAATGATCAGAATACATGTATAAGAACAAGGAATCAAACCATAAACAAGCAAGGAATTGATGGGTTGGATCGGTTATGCATCCATTCGATCTTTAAGCTTCAAATGGGTCTGATCAGGACTGCTTTGGAACCCAGAAATCGCCCAGAAACATGGAGAAAAACCCAACATTTTGATCAGTAGCGAATGCTACTATTTATAGGCAATTTTCAGTTTGGCACGGCCGTGCCATCAGGTCGCACGGCTGTGCGGTCAGGTCTTGTCGGGTGACGTAATTTCTCCGATCCCAGGTCAGCCAAGTGGACTAGTGGACAAGTTGCCTGGGTCATCAGATCGGCACGGCCATGCCGTTGGTCGCACGGTAGTGCGAGGTCATCAGAATGTTGATCAGAAACCCTGGTCTGGCCATTGCACGGTCATGCGGCAAGTGGCACGGTCATGCGGCCCGGGAACAGATCGGCACTGGCTGTTGCACTGGCAGTGCTTCCGAGATCGAACGATCGGCACGGTAGTGCCGTCAGATGGCACGGTCGTGCCAAACCTGGCAGTCATCAGAATTTTTCCCGTTTCATCATAAATGCATCAGAATTTGTCCATTTTCATCAGATTTTTATTTTGTGCTCCGTTTAAGACCTGAAAATATAAAAGTACCAAATTTGGTACCTAAACGTTGCGGTTTCGATAAAAAACGCTTAAAACGGATGTGTTTTGGAGTATAAAACATGTTTAATTTAACGTATATCAATTATATACTTTGAAATTATATAATGTACATCAATGATGTAACTCAAAATATACCCAGATTTCCAAAATAAGTCTTAATGAACAAGTAAGACAAAGAGTCGTTACACGACCTAAACGTCTAATAAAACATGGCACGTGTGTGGGTAGTTGTACGACTCGTATGAGGACCTTTGAATATACGAGACAGCTAGACGCAAACTTGTGAGTTCATGTCCCCCTTTTCTCTTAACTGTTTTCGGATTTATAACTCTCAGGGGTGGAATACATGTTACATATGTTACAATGGTATGATTTGGCTATGAAATGAACTATTAGATCATGTGAGCATAGGCTGAAACTAAAATGCCAATAACTCTCATAAGAATCATGGACAAAGGTTAGATCTAACGGGTACGGCTGAGCCCCACTCATGGTCCTTATGTGACCACTTAGAGTGCTTTAGTGTCCTAGTCGAGGTGATTCGACAACGGTCAAGGGGATTTGACACAGTTAAGGTGATTTAATACGGTCAATGGAATTTGACACAGTCAAGGTGAATTTGACATAGTCGAGGGGAATTCGACACAGTCGAGGAGATTCGACAAAGACAAAATCCTACTCATATTGAGTACTCCCTATGTCTTCACATACATTAATGTCCTTGCAAAACATTAATTGATCTGTTCATAGACGTTTTTCATACCTGTTTTCAAAGGAGTCTCTCAAATGTTTACCAGTTTATCAGTACTCATACAAAACGGATGAACTCGCTCAACTTTTGTTGATGTTTTCAAAATTACATGTATTTCAGGGAACAAGTTGGATCTTGGGCGCTGGTGTTATTCTGGATTTAAATTTCAAGTTTAGATGTCATCCACTTTTGTTGGTTTGTAACTTAATCAAGGGTTGTGTTGTTTGAAACTTAAATGACTGGTGTTTGTAATGTTTTGAACTTTATGAATGGATGAACATCGTTTTGATCATATAGTTGTTTATTATAATTGAATGCAATGAGAACCAATCAAGTCACACGCATACACTTTTGAAAAAGTCAGGGTGTGATAGTCTCCTACCTTGAACTTTAGAGGCTTACGCCTTTTATCGGTGTAGCTCTTTTTCCTGTCTCTGGCGGCCTTCAGACGATCACGGATTTGCACAATCTTATCCGTCGTCTCCAGGACTATCTCGGGTCTTGATAGTTGGGCCTCCCCAACTTCTGCCCAACAGACGGGCGTTCTACATTTTCTCCCATATAAAGCCTCGAAGGGCGCAACATGAATGCTGGTATCGTAACTGTTATTGTAGGATAATTCAATCAGGGGTAGATAGTCATCCCAACTACCACCTAAATCAATGACACATGCACGAAGCATGTCTTCTAATGTTTGAATCATACGCTCACTTTGTCCATCTGTCTAAGGATGGTAAGTTATACTGAAATTCAAACGAGTGCCAAAAGATTGCTGGAAACTTTTCCAGAAGTGTGATGTATATCTAGTATCTCTATCAGATACAACAGATACTGACACTCCATGAAGGGACACAATCTTGTCCACATATAATTTTGCTAGTTTATCTGAGCTATGAGTCTCCTTTATGGGTAAGAAATGAGCTGACTTCGTCAATCTGTCGACTATGACCCATATGGTATCATTTCCATGTTTCGTTTTAGGTAACTTGGTTATAAAGTCCATAGTTACCATTTCCCATTTCCATGTGGGAAGTTCTAATTGTTGTAGTAGTCCTGACGGCTTTTGATGCTCGGCATTTACTTATGAGCACGTCAGACACTTAGCTACGTGTGTGGCTATGGATTTCTTCAAACCCATCCACCAAAAATTTGCTTTCAAGTCTTGGTACATCTGTCACCTCCAGGGTGAACTGAATATTTAGAATTATGATCTTCCTGGAGGTTTAAGTCTCTAAGTCCTCCATGAATAGGAACCCAAATTCAAGCATTGAATCTAAGAATTCCGCCCTTTCCAGGTGACAACTGATCAACAGTTCCACCCAGTCCTTCACCTGGAAGGTTAGTTTCCATCATGGCGTCTTTCTGTGCAGTTAGCAGCTTTTCATTTAAGCTATTCTTAAGCTCAATGCTTTTGGCATTAACGCGTATAGGCTTTATTCTTTCTTTGTGACTTAGCGCGTCAGTAACTACATTTGCCTTGCCAGGATGGTAGCGAATCTCACAATCGTAATCATTTAACGTCTCCATCCATCGGCGTTATCGCATGTTGAGATCTTTCTGGTTGAATAAGTGTTGGAGACTCTTGTGATCAATGTATATCACACATTTAGTTCCATACAGATAGTGTCTCCACAACTTCAGTGCAAATACAACGGTACCCAATTCCAGATCGTGGGTGGTATAATTTCTTTCGTGCACCTTCGGTTGTCGTGATGCGTAGGCAATCACTTTGCCTTTTTGCATAAGTACACAGCCCGTGCCAGTGTGCGAAGCATCACAATAGACAACAAATTCCTCTATGCCTTCATGCAATATCAACACTGGAGCATTGCTCAACTTCTGTTTGAGGATTTCAAAGGACTCCTGCTGCTTAGGACCCCAAATAAATTTAACGTTCTTGCGGGTCAAGGTAGTCAAAGGAGTGGCTATTCTTGAGAAGTTTTCTATAAATCTTCTGTAATATCCTGCCAATCCTAAGAATCTACGAATCTCAGAAGGTGTCTTAGGTACTTTCCAATTCACTTAGAACATGTCCAAGGAATTGGACTTCACGAAGCCAGAATTCGTATTTGGAGAATTTAGCATAAAGCTTCTACTACTGTAAAAGTTCTAGGATACACCGAAAGTGTTTCTCATGATCTGCTTGATTACGAGAGTAGATAAGTATGTCGTTTATGAAGACGATGACAAACTTATCCAGATACGGTTTACATACTCGATTCATGAGGTCCATGAATGCTGCGGGTGCATTAGTGAGCCCGAAAGGCATCACTAAGAATTCATAGTGGTCGTATTTAGTCCTAAATGCGGTCTTGGGTACGTCTTCTGTTCTGAGTGGCATGAGTTATCATCTTCCCTCTTTCTTTTCCCTTTGTCGGTGGTCTTTCCAGACCTACTCCTAAGCACATCCAGTATAACGGACAATGATAGATCTACAACAGATCTATAAGTGGTTGGCTTTGAAGCCTTAACATTTCCCTTAGTTTTTGGTGCCAAACCACCAATGAAGCGCGCAATGCGCTTTGGTTCCGGTGTAACCAAATATGGGACTAGTCTTGACATGGAGTTGAAACTAGAGACATATGTTTTGAAATCTAAGTTCTTCATGACCAGAGCCAAGAAGTCAGTTTCAACCTTCTCTACCTCATGTTGAGGGCAGTAAGTTTCTTTTACCAATTCCATGAATTTGGCCCATGAGAGGTTGTAGAGAGGGATCTTCCCTGTGGCTTGTATCAGTGCTTTCCACCAGGTTAGGGCATCGCCCTTAAAAGACTGGGATATAAACTTAACCACATCCTCTTTGGCACATCCACTGATAACTACCACCGTTTCCATTTCATCTAGCCATTTCATACAATCTATGGCTCCTTTTTCTCCATTAAAGTCTCTTGGTTTACAAGAGACAAAGTACTTATAAGTGCAACCCTTGTTGAAACGGGGTTCTTGATCAAACACTATCTTCTTGGGTGGTTCACTCTTTTGATTTGATGAAATAACAGATTCATCCTGCTTAGATGTATGCGGTTTTGGGTGGGACTTAGAGTGAGATTTGGAGCGAGTAGCACTCGACTCCTTCAGTACTCTGTCTACAGCTTTAGTAATGGTTGTATCAATCATGGCCTGTAAGTCAGCGCCAGTTATATTAAGTCTTGTAGCATCATTGCTTTCAGCTGTATGGCTATGAGCTTCGTCGGAATTAACCATGATGAAGCTTTTAATGCTATATATCATATAACAACAACTATTTAGTTGCTAAATAATGAATCATCATAATTGATGATTAACTAGCCATGGTGTTAAATGAACCATATAGGCTAATAATTATAACATTTCTAAAGAATATTTATTTTAGAATTATTTTATTTTAGTTAGCCTATGTTACAAAATAACCATCAAAGGCATTTAAATAGGATAGAATCCTTTGTATATTAGACATGGGATCATAGTCACAACTGTCATTGCCATATCGACGATATCGTGTAGCCCGAAAGCTTGTCTCGAGGAACATTTAGAATTAACATGTATATTCCTGAACACAGTAAACTTTAGACCAAATGTATAATTCAAAATCTTTGAATACTTTGGAATAGTGTACCTCGGATCAAAAGAGTACTTCAGAACTAGTTATTTCAGAACTAGTACTTTTGATCGAAGTAATTTGGACACTATATATACAACGGACCAAAGGTAATTTGGAACCTTTTGTATGTCGGATCAAGGATAGTTCGGACTTCCTCGGTAGTTTGGATCAATGGTATAGTTTTGAAGGTTTTGTTTTTCGAAATAAGGTTTAACCAATGCCCCAGCTACATTTATGGACATGATGAACATGATATGTAAGCCATACCTAGATAAATTCATAATTGTCTTTATAGATGATATTCTAATTTACTCCAAGAGTAAGGAGGAACATGCAGAGCATCTGCATACACTTCTGACATTATTGAGAAAAGAAAAGCTTTATACTAAATTCTCAATATACGAATTTTGGTTGCAAGAAGTGCAATTCCTTGGACATTTGGTTAATCATGAAGGAATTCATGTGGATCCCACAAAGATCGAGGCGATTACCAAATGGAAAGTCCCTGAATCGCCAACAGAAGTAAGAAGTTTTCTTGGACTGGCTGGATATTATAGACGGTTTATTCAAGATTTTTCTAGGATAGCCATTCCATTAACCAAATTGACCTGCAAATCAGTTAAGTTTGAATGGAGACCAAAACAGGAGGAAGCCTTTAAGATTTTAAAGCAAAAGGTTAACCAACGCACCCGTACTCGCATTACCAGAAGGCTCTGAAGACTTTATAGTCTATTGTGACGCGTCTAAGTTAGGATACGGATGTGTGTTGATGCAATGTCAAAAGGTTATAGCCTTATGCCTCTAGACAACTTAAGAAACATGAAGAGAATTACACAACCCATGATCTTGAGTTAGGAGCCATAATTTTTTCCCTTAAAATTTGGAGACACTGTCTTTACGGTAGTAAGTTTGTTGTCTTCACAGATCATAAGAGTTTAAGATATATTTTTGGGCAAAAGGAATTAAATATGAGACAGAGACGCTGGATGGAAATTCTTAGTGATTATGATTGTGATATCCAGTATCATGCAAGGAAAAAGCAAATGTAGTAGCCGATGCTTTAAGTCGAAAGTATCATGAAAAGCCAAAACGAGTACGCTCTCTCAGATTAAATCTATAGATAGATTTAAATGAGCAAATTAGAGAGGTACATGAAACAACAATCAAGGACGATGCTGAAGGTTTAAAAGGAATAATTAGGGAATTAGACCAAGGGACAGATGGAATTTGGAGATTCCATAAGAAAAGGATCTGGATACCTAAACAAGGAAACCTAAGAAACCAAATCTTAGAAGAAGCCCGTAAATCTAAATATACGATGCATCCTGAAAGTGATAAGATGTATCAAGATCTAAGAAAGAATTTATGGTGGATAGGAATGAAAAAGGATATAGCAACCTATGTTGCTAAATGTCTAACATTTTCACAGGTTAAAGCTGAACATCAGAAACCCTCAAGGTTATTACAGCAACTAGAAATGCCAATATGGAAACGGGAATTGATAACAATAGTTTTTTTTACCAAATTACCCAAGACAAGAAAAGGTAATGATACAATCTGGGTGATTGTAGACAGATTAACCAAATCTATTCATTTCTTACCTATGAAGGAAACTTTCAGTATGGAACAGTTAGCCAAGTTATATGTAAATGAAATAGTTTCATTACATGGAATTCCTTTATCTATTGTTTCTGATAGAGATAGCCGTTTTACATCTCATTTTTGGACAAGTTTCTAAAGAGCAATGGGAATCAGTTTAAATCTAAGCATAACTTATCATCCTCAAATGAACAGACAAAGCAAAAGGACAATTAAGACAATGGAGGATATGCTTAGAGCCTGTGTAATTGATTTTGGAGGAAATTGGGACGATCATTTACCATTAATAGAATTTTCCTACAATAACAGTTATCATACCATCATTAACGCTGCACCATTTGAAGCACTTTATGGACGAAAGTGCCGAACTCCAGTCTGTTGGGTAGAAATTGGAGAAAAGCAACTATCTGGACCAGAGATAGTACAAGAAACAACGGACAAAATTGTTCAAGTCAAGGAAAGACTAAAAGCAGCATGAGATCATCAAAAGAATTATGCAGGTAACAGACGGAAGCCATTAGAGTTTCAAGTTGGAGATAAGCTATTGTTAAAAGTTTCTCCATGGAAATGAGTGGTCCGATTCGTTAGAAGATGAATTATAAGCCCAAGGTATGTTGGACCTTTTGAGATCATCAAAAGGATAGGAACAGTAGCCTATCAGCTACAACTGCCAGAGGAAATGGCAGGGATACATGATGTGTTTCATGTATGTAATCTCAAAAAGTGATTAGCAGACGAATCATTAGTGATACCTCTTCAAGACATAGAGGTAAATGAGAAACTTAAATTTGTAGAAAAAACCACTTCAGATTGAAGATAGAATGATTAAGAACCTTAAACATAAGAGTCTAGTTTTGGTCAAAGTGAAATGGGATCCCAAGAGAGGACCATAGTACAATTGGGAACTCGAGTCAGAAATGCAAAGGAAATATCCACACCTGTTCTGGTAGATCTCGAGGACGAGATTTAAAACAAGGTGGGGATGATATAACAACCCTCCTAAAACACCCCTAACGCTCTTAATATACCCCGAATACTCATAAACGGTCCTAAAAAACATTAATATTAATGAAAAACAAATAAACAAAATCTGTGGACCGCTCGCGGGATGCGAGCGAGTCCCCAAGGAGAGTCGCAGGGCGCGAGACCCCTAGGGTTAGCCGACTCCCCCTTGCGCCACGTGTCCTCATGCGTGGTAGGTCTATGGTGTGAGTCGCCAAGGCGAGGCCCTAGCCTAGGGCCCTCGCGACCGCGAGGGAGAAACAGAAAGGGGTCGCGGGGCGCGAGCCGCCCTAAGTCCAGCCTATAAAATGCAGCGACCACCCTCAGTTTCATTCGTTCAATTTTCTTTTCTCTCTCAAAGCTATAGTGCTATTATACTCGGGAAAAATACCCCTAAAAAACGAAGCTCTGCCTCGATGTAAGTATTGTAACCCCCGATCACGTATTTGTTACCCTACCAGATTGATCTAGGGCTCCATAACGCATGTCAAGGCTCTGCCTGACTTAGTTCGTTAGAGTTCTATCTCGTGTTGTATGGCTAATGTGATTTGGGTTATCTTACTAACACGTGTGCATTGTTTAATTTTAATAGATAATAACCAGGAGAATCAACAGGAAGCTATATATTTACCTAAGTCTACAATGTGAGCACATTCTCTTTTCGTAAACCCTTTTTATGAGTCATTCTCCTTTTTTCACATTTTGTGATACCATTATTTCAAAAATTTTACAAAACCCAAAATGTTTATCAGTTATGATTACAGTGATTGAATCTTTGTATTCTACAATTGCTGCCAGTATTATGGGGTTTGTATACAGTACTTGATAATCTTCACAATTGGGCACGGGTATTCAATGTGTGATATGACCATAGTCACAGATCCGTCGAGTGAAAAGTACTAAACGAGTAATTGGGTAGATATAAACATTGTAATCGCTCTCAGTACTGTAAAGTTATAAAATTTGTTTTGATTAAATTGGGATGCACTCGCCAGTATTTCTTGCTGATAAAATCTTTTTAAAACGCGTTTCAGGTAACTTAGTGTGAAGCTAATAGAAGCCATTTGGAGAGAACTGAATGCTTAAAGAAGTGGCTATAAAAGTTACCTAAATAAGAAGGAGATTTTATTTTCAATAATTAGGGTTTATCCCTATAAATGTATTGCAAATGAAACTTGGATTTTATCCCATTTATTTATTATAAAAAGTTGGGTGTTTTACACTCTGATACTATTTCCAAACTACGGTCCTGATGTCTCATTTCCGCTGCCAAATTAATTAACACCGATACCATTGGCTCTGTGTTCTCGTGGCGCCCGCTCACAGGGTAGGGGTCGTTCGCTGTGACATTTGTGGTGATTGTTAGTGAGTTACCGAGTCCATCCATGGGTGTAGGTCATGCTGGCCCATTTTACTAATGAAGTAATGATGATAAATGGATTAGGTTGAACATCGGAGGACCATATTTACATATAGGTAAATATGGAGGGTCTAAATTGACATGTTGGTTAAAGATAGATTAGTTTTCTAGTTATGATATAATTAGATATGGCAATGCCTGGGTCACCTAGGGTTTACCTGTATAAACCGTGTTAGGGTTTAACATCGTAATCAAGTTTTGAATAGTTTTCTTAATCTAATAAAATTGTTTGAGTTAGCCATAATTTTACACTCGTTTGGTTATCGATTGGGAATTAACATGTATGATTGTATGTTTAGTTATTTCTCTATGCTTTGTGTGATAATGATATGCGTAGTTAGTTATCTATGGTAGTTATGATTATGAGATGTCAAGTAGGGTTGAAATGATTAGATACTTTGAAATGCCACTAGGTGTGAAGGTACGTGTGTCTAATCAATGTTAGACCGGAAACTAAGTTGAGTCCTCTTTGATCCGGCATATCTTTTGAGTCGAACGAGTTTAGTAGTGCCGACAGTGAGGGAGAATTGATTGGTTATGTACCAGTTCAGTCGGTATAGAGGACCGATACCGCATTTGATGCTAAAAATAACAACAGTAAACATCTGAAGTGGAAACTGCTGGTCAAAGAACATGAGTCAGGATTTACTGAGCACGTAGTCACATACGCGAAAAGTAAATTGACTTTTGCTTGAAGGTCGCAAGCTTTGAGTGAAGAACCAAAGAATCAAGTTTAGGCCGGAGCCTGTGATCGAGGGTTTGGATCTTGTAAACGAGCTGGAGAATCGTCCTGCAAAACAGAAAACTGTTAGGCTCGCCGCAGAGATGGGGGGCCCCTCTGCGACCACCCTCCGGCGTGAGGATAAGTATTGGCAGAGAGAGAAAGTAGAGAGATAAAATAAGGACGAAGGTTCAGAAAATCATACTTGTCCTTGTACTTGATGAGGTATTTATAATGGTCAACTGAGATGACGTCATTCGTCCAGACGCACTTAAATGAAGGTTCGTCCTCGGAGTTATGGGGAACAGACATATTGGAGATGTCCGTTCAGGTACAGTCCGGTTCGTCCCAAGGGATCATGTCCGGCTTCGGATATGTATCTTCAAGTCCCCCAGTTTGTTAAGTTCCGTAAGGGACTTAGCAAAATGTTTGTGTGAGTTGTTATACCCGAATGACGTGTCGCTGCATGAGTGATTTGGGTTGAATGATGTGGCGCATTCTGATAGGTGCCAAAGTGGCGCGGGTGACATAAATGGTTTGGCTGTCAGTCACCTATGTGCGACGATTGCGAAACCCAGAGTTGGGAAACGTGGGCGTCAACTGAAGCGACGACTTGATTTGACTGCCCCCAAACCGACTCACCTTTTTCCTATAAAAGTTGGTTTTACTTTTTCATTTTTACCTCTTTTTTCTCTTGTTCTTCTCTCAACTGTTATCCCCTTTTCTTATCTCCGTCTTCTTTAGAGAAAGGTGCGTTCTCTTTTACATTATGGCTCCCGGTAAAGACAATATGTCGGCGAGTGTTAGCATTCTTACCCAACTTTAGTTGGATAAGTTTGTTAGAGAATATAGGATCCCTCTGGATCTTCACCCGGTCCTTCCCTCCAAGGACGAAACCATTTACCCTTTCCGTCAAGGGAAGTTTTCCTTTTATACTCGCGTCTGCAATTTCGCGAATTACAGGGTTCCGTTCTCTCGTTTTTTGATTAGGGTTCTCCAATTTTTCAGGGTTCATATTAGTCTGGTTAACCCGTTCGGTCTGAGTCGTGTGAGTCATTTTGAAATTTCCTGTCGGGCCCAAGAGCGGAGACTGGACTTGAATGTCTTTCGGTACTTTTATGAGTTCATTACCGCCGGAGACTTGTATACGTTTGCCCATCGGAAGGGTATACCTCCTCCTTCCTCCGACAAACTATCCAGCATAAAAAACTGGAAAGATATTTTTTTCTGGTTGGACGATCGTTGCCTTCCGGAGGATATGAGGTGGCGTTTTAAGGACTAGTGAATGTCCTTCAACCTGGGCGAGGACTTCGTCTTCGACCAGGAACTGGCCCGTGCCCTGATTGAGCACAAGTCCCCAATCCGTCCCCTTCATGCGCATTTTCTTTTACTGGGTCGAGTCTGTTTTTCTTGGTGCCAAGGGGATAGGGATTGGCCGGTTATTCGCAGAAAGCGTGATTGTAAGTTCCGGCCCTTTGCCTCCCCTTCCGCACTTTTCTTTTGCTACTTTATTAACTTGTTTTTTACTTTGAAAATGTAGGTGCCATAATGTCTCTTAGGGATGCTCTGAAGGTTCCTAGCTTTGACGTTCTGGATTTTGATTTGGAGGATCAAGGCAAAGATGAAGTTCCTCTAATGAAGCAAGTGGCTCCTTCGGCTCAAGGGATCCGTCCTGTAATTCCTCAGAACACATCCGAACAAGCTGCTGTAGAAGCTACTTCTTCCATCCCCCAAAACACATCCGAACAAGCTGCTATGATGGTGAAAAACCCACCGAGGAGGGTTTGATCCTGAGCGTCACTCCGGTTTTCATCCGGCTGTTACTCCAACGAGTAAAATCGTGTGGAGGCAGTAATGTTTCCGGGGGAAAGCCTTCGACCCAAGACTGGTTAACCCAGCGCTGGCCCCGCTATCTGGGCCCACGTTCTTGGAGAGGGTCCGCGATGTACGGATGTGACAATGGTCACCATTAGAAGTTCACCTTTAAAAAAAAATCTAAAACAATATTTTAATACAAAGAAGCATTCAATCTTATCTTAAAAAAAATTAAAGAGCTATGATTGATTATCCCACTAACTTGTGTCTTTCAAAAAAAGGCATTTGAAAGTGGCTTTTTTATTTTTATTGAATTTCTCCTTTTATCCACTGTTTGCATAGAACGTGTTTCACGAAATATCGAGAGAGAGAGGACAATAGAAATTTTCTAACATATACAAAGCACATGGCACAGAATAGTATCACCTGCAATTGGTTCAATTGGGCGGCTGCCCCTTCTCCATTGGATCAACCATTTTATTATTTTATACACACTTTAAAATTACGTTTTTGCCCTGGAATAGTGTTTCTATGCCACTCGTTCAAATGGGCGGCGAGCAATACCCATTGGACCAACCAGTTTATTATTTTATATCCACTTTAAAATTACGTTTTTACCCCAGTTAAAAAATACGGTTTTGCCTCAACTTCAAAATACATTTACCCTTTTGCCCTGAGCTAAAAAATACGATTTCGTCTTCTGTAAAAAAATTACGCTTTTACCCTCAGCCAAAATTATGTTTTCGCCCCAGTTCAAAATAAAATTTTGTTTTCCATCCCGACTCAAAATTACGATTTTACACCAGTTTATTATTTTATACTTACTTTAAAATTACGATTTTGCCCACAATTTAAAATTACGTATTTGCCCCCAGTTCAAAATAAATTTATGCTTTTGCCCCCAGCTAAAATTTATGAATTTCCCATCGGTTTAAAATTACGATATCACCCTCAATTCAAAATTACGTTTTTGTCCCCAGTGCAAAATAAAAATATGATTTTCCCGTTGCTAAAAATTAGGATTTTACCCTCGGGAAAAAAAAATGATTTCTCCCCCAAGTAAAAATAAAAATATGACTTTGCCCCACAGCTAAAAATCGTATCAAAAAGCTGACTAACACTCTTTTTACTTTTTATTTCTATCAAAGCTATAGTACTATTTTTTTAATTGGTTGAGAATTATTCGGCCATCGTCCCGCAACGCGGGCGGGGCATCTCCTAGTTATTAAAACAAAGAGAAAATGGGAGACGACAAAAGAAATTATTAAAACAAAGAGAAAATTACATTTTTTTGGATACTATATATGTATTAAAAAAATTATCTTTCATTCTTAAATTTCTGTAATTATAATGATCAACTTTTTAGTTTGATGTTTGTAACATGTTTCATCCCCGCCTGATGAACACACACCTAAGTGAGACGTTAAATGGAATCATGTAGAATGTACACCAACCCCTTATCATCATTTTTACAAATTCCCGGGTATTTCTTAACTATATTCCGGCCAGCATTGCCGCTATGCACAAGGGTTTAGACACCTAGGTCCAATTCAAAGCAAATTTTGCTTCGGGTTACATGGGTTGTTTCTTCGGCTTTTAAGTAACACCCGAAAAGACTGTCTATGGCAGCAGTGACAAGGAGACATTACCTTACTATTGTCACAATAGCATGCTTTTAAGTAACAAGGACTTCGTCGGCATTGGAAACTAAATGTACTTAAGGATTACCTAACGAATTTGGAAAGTACGGTGAAAATGGTCAAATTGCCCCATGTACCTTTAGTATATAAGGCTACTCGGTATGGGAGGAGGGTAGTTCTTGAAGGATGACCCTCCATCTCAGCACCATGTCATAATCCTTGGAGGATACCCATCCAAGGATGGAACCAAGGAAATAGTTGATGACCCTACCCCACCTAGTTAATTTATTTATTTATTTAATTTTGGCAAATTCCAACACACCCACACATCTCAACCTGTTAGGGTTGTCCAAACTGCTCAACGATCGAGGATCGCTCGACGATCGCTCGAAAAATGCTCGTTCGATTCCCGCTCAGTTTGTAAACGAGCCGCTCGGCTTGGTTTGATTTGAAATTTAGATTTATATATATAGGGGAAGGTTTAAATGAGAACGCTAAATATTGTGAGATCAAATGAAAAAACCGCGAGAACTTGATCAAAAACAATTCAAATTCAAAATTTTTTTTACACTTATCATTATTATTGGAATACAACGTTAGAAATTTAATTTACACGTTTAAATTTACTTGAATTTGTAAATAAAGAAAATTTACAAATGTGTAAGTTTGCCATTTACACATGTGTAAATCTGTTATATTTACACATGTGTAAAAAATATAAAAAGACTGATTTTGAAAGGAGAAATGAATTATTTGATGTTGTATCTTAATTACAATGAGGTTTGTACTAAAAAATTGGTTTTTTAATTTGTTCTCACGGTTCTCGCAATATATAGCATTCTCAAGATAACCCTCACCTATATATATATATATATATATATATAATTTATATATAAGTAGCACAAGAAACATACTTTGTCCAATTCAATACTAAAACCTAACCCTAATTCCTAAAAATTTAAATCATCAGGTCCGCGCTACTCAACTCATACAGTCATACCAAATTCAGATTCCGACCAACAACTTCACATTCCGAAGCCACTGCATCAATCGACTACTTATCTCTCCGGCCAACAACTTCACTTTGCGCATTCAAGATTGCAATCACCTCAGGTTATAGGGCTCACAACGGTCACTTATCTCACCGGCTGCATCAACGGTCATACCTCGCTAGCTTTTGTTAGTAAGGTGTTGTGTTTTAATGAAGTTAGGATTTGTTTTTGTTGAATGCAGCGTTGTAATAGTCTTGATTTCATTATTTTTATGTTTTGCTGCACATGTTTAATTAAGGTGCTGAGAAAACCCGAGCGAAAACGATCTGCTCGATTAAAATTCGAACCGAGCACAAGCATCACTTTTGTGCTCGGTTTTGCAAAATAGATTCGATCTGATCGGATCGGATCGATTGTAATTCAATCCGAGCACGAGTAGACCCTCGCTCAGATCGGATCGGCTCATGAACACCCATACATCCTGTACATATAATAACAACAATACGACGTCGCATCCTGATCCTTCTTGACTTTTTGAACCACAATTCCAACACACCCACACATCACATCCTGATCCTTCTTTACTTTTTGAACCATAATTAAACAGAAAGAAGAACTGTGCAGAACAATCTCGAATGGCGACCAACACGCCGGTGAGAAAACCCTACACTTCCACTACAGATCTATGAACTTGGCCGGAAAATTTCGCCGTTGATTCGCTGGCCACCGCCTCCGTTGCTCGCTCTCATCAGGTATTCACAAATTAGGGCAAGATTGTTTTAATTTCATGATTTATAGTTGTTGTTGTTGAAGATTTATTATGAAATTAAATAACAAATCCGCCGGAGCGTGAGGTGCGATTTGAGGAGGTGTAATTATCACCGTCGTTAGATCTGTTGCTGTTGGTGTATGATGTTGAGGAGAACAATTTGAACATCAACAGCTATATTTTGTCTTCATCCGACCCATCCTCACCGTCTTCTGCCCGCCTTCCTTGACGCCGCTGACCCCTAGGATATGGTGATGGGGGCGTCGTCGGGCCATGCCGGGCCTGGACGAATTTATATTTATATATTTTATATATATAAATATATAATTATTAACAAATAATAATGTTTTTGCAAAAATAAAAATATATTCTACTATATATATAATAAAATTTTGCACAAATCAAGCGTTATATTATAAATAATCTTTTTACACAAATCAACCTTTATGTTATAAAAGACCATAGTACCCTCACATGCAAAGCATGTGAGGTAACTTAACTGAGTTTTTAGATGACGTTAGTCGTAAAGGTTATAGAACGTTACAAAATACGAACATAAAGGTTGGGTTTTGCCGATTTGATAGTGAAATATATGTCTAGATGCGTAAGCTATAACCTTTTGGCGTTGCATCAACACACATCCATAACCTAACTTAGAAGCATCACAATAAACTACGAAGTCTTCAGTTCCTTCTGGTAATGCTAGTATGGGTGTATGGGTTAATCTTTGCTTAAGGATTCTAAATGCTTCTTCTTGTTTTATTCCACATTCAAACTTAACAGATTTACAAGTTAACTTAGTTAAGGGATGGCTATTCTAGAGAAATCTTTAATAATTCTTCTATAATAACCGGCCAATCCTAAGAAACTTCTAACCTCAGTTGGTGATTCAGGGGTTTTCCATTTAGTAATTGCCTCGATTTTCGTTGGATCTACATGAATTCCTTCATGATTGACTAGGTGTCCAAGGAATTGTACCTGTTCTAACCAAAATTCGCACTTTGAAAACTTAGCATAAAGCTTTTCTTTTTTAATAAACTTAAAAGTGCGTGCAAATGTCTTGCATGATCCTCTTTACTCTTAGAGTAAATTAGAATATCATCTATGAATACAATTATAAATTTATCCAAATATGGCTTACATATTCGGTTCATCATGTCCATAAATGCAGCTGGGGCATTGGTTAAACCAAATGGCATGACAGTAAATTCATAATGACCATACCTTGTTCTAAATGCGGTCTTAGGAATATCCTCTTCCTGTACCTTTAATTGATGATATCCTGACCTTAAATCGATCTTAGAGAAACATCGAGCTCCTTGCAATTGATCAAACAAATCATCGATTTTAGGTAATGGATACCGATTCTTAATCGTAACTTTGTTTAATTCACGGTAATCAATGTACATACGCATTGATCCGTCCTTTTTTTAACAAACAATATCGGCGCTCCCCATGGCGACGAACTTGGCTGAATAAATCCTTTTTCTAACAATTCATCTAGTTGTTTCTTCAATTCTTGCATTTTGGCAGGTGCCAAACGGTAAGGTGCTTTGGCAATTGGTGATGTTCCTGGTAGCAGGTGAATTCTGAATTCAACTTCTCTGTTTGGAGGTAGTCCTGGTAATTCTTCTGGAAAAATATCTGAAAACTGTGACACTATTGGAATATCTTTTAGTTCTTTTCCTTTAGTGTTAGTGATTATAGAAATCAAATACACTATAGAACCTTTTCTTATATAACTTGCAGTTTTCATTACAGAGATGAACTTAGTGGACTTAGAAGACTTATCTCCTTTAATTGTGATCGTTTTACCTTTTGGTGAATTTACTTGAATTGACTTTTGATCACATACAATATTGGCTTTATTGGCTATTAACCAATCCATTCCTAAAACAACATCGAATCCTGCCAGATTCATGGGATATAGATTTGCTATAAATTTCTGATTCAAAATTTCTACTCTTGCTCCCTGCAAGATTTCAGAAATCCTAACAGTTTCTCCATTAGTTGTTTCTACTAGACATTCTTGTGGTAGTTTAGTTAATGACTGATTTAAAATTTTGAAAAATGAAGTATTAATAAAACTTTGGTTTGCACCAGAGTCAAATAATACTTTAGCAAATATATCATTAACTAAAAACATACCAGCTATAACGTCTGGGATCATCTTGGCTTTATCTGCAGTCAGAACAAATGCTCTAGCATTTTTAGTATTCTTGTTATCTGTGGCTGGAGCTAATTTTGGACAGTTTGGCCTGATATGACCTTTTTCTCCACAGTTATAGCATAATCCATTACTGGATTTCCTCTTGCAATTTTCTTCTTTATGTCCTGGCATCTTGCAATAATTGCAGAGATTGGAGCATTTTCCCGAATGCTTTTTCTTGCAGACCTTGCAGTATGTTGCAGAGGTACAACCCATATTCCTACGATTATAATTTCCGGAACGAAATTCTTGTGTAAGCCTTTGAGTTAAGTTCCTCCTCTGATCCTCTTCTCTAGTACGGACTAATTCATCAGTCAATGTATTTGTTAATTCTATAGCTTCTTCTATGGTTTGAGGTCTAGCTGCCTTGACTATGTGTCTAATCTCCCCAATTAATCCCCAAATATAACGAGAAATTAACACTGGTTCTGGTGAAGCAAGAGTTGGTACTATTCTAGCATATTCAAAGAATATCTTAGTATACCCCTTACTATCTACACCAGTCATCCTAAGATTTAGGAATTTGTTTGCTATCTGTTCCTTCTCATTGGGTGGACAGAATTTCCTTTCTACCTTATTCTTAAATTCTTCCCATTCCATATTATAGGTTTGATCACTTCCTCTTGTCTGGAGGATAGTGTTCCACCATTCTAGTGCTGCATTCTTAAACAGATTAGAAGCAAACAATATTCTATCTTCTTCAGCACACTTGCTTATCCTTAAGACTGCCTCAGTCTTCTCTATCCAGCGTAAGGTTGCAATGGCCCCTTCATTGCCCGAGAATTCCATTGGTTTACAAGACCAGAATTCTTTATAAGAACAACCATAAGGCATGGTTCTTCTTCTTTTGGGAATAGGCAATTGAAGTACCAGTCCATTGTTTACACTGTTTTCTGGTTCAACGGGTCGCTTACTGCTATGCTTACTTTTATTATCAGCATCTTTAACAGTTTGAAGAATAAATGGCATTGCATCTATAATTCCCTGTGCCACTATGTGTTGGATAGCACTATTATCCACTTGGTTTCCATTGTTATTGATACTCGGATTATCATTAACCACGTTAATGTTACTCTGGTTATCGTTATTCAGATTTCCTTGATTTTCTTCGTCGGCCATCTGAATTTTAAACATTTATCCCATATTAATATCACAATTAATATTTTAATATAGTTAATCACATAACACATAATCTAGCCAAAAACGTAGATCATTGCTACTATACTCTTTTCATATACTTATGCGTCTATTACACACTAGTACAGAATTAAAGAGATATGTGTGAAGTGCTGTAGGAAGACTCAAACCTAGCAGATTTATGCGTCGGGCACAAAGTCACCCCAAGGTCCGTACTGTTGGGCCTGGGGCTGGCCTCGCTACACCCAGATAGATCTACCGCTACTGTCCCTCGGTCCTACACTGAGGATTAATGGCCTTCAGTTCCCGCCTACCCACTCACATGATCTAAGTAGTAACCTTCCTTACGCTAATCATACCATGTGTAAAAGTACTCATAATCATCGTAACATGTACTTCACCCCCGCAGTTTAGAAAACTGAAAACAGTTAAGAGAAAAGGGGGGACATGAACTCACCGAAATGCGTCTCTAACAAGAAATCTCTCGGTCAACCTGCTGTGCGACGACTTACACGTACTAACTTCTATTAGACGGACGGCCGTGCCTTAGCTTAAGGTTTAATGTCTTTGGGAAATAGTTAGGCAACTATTTCGTAATTACAATTCGTAATTATATTGTAAATATATTCCTTCCCAAGGATGGGGGTTTTAATACATGTGCGTTCGTATAACTTCGAAATATATTATTAAGTCTCACTTAATGTAAGATATTTTATTTCATTTGACCAAAATACTTTACTTCCAAAATATAAATATTTTTCCCAAAAATATTATATTTTATTCCATATAATTTTCCCAAAATAATACTTTGTCAAAATACACACTTATGAGTATTTTCTGAAAATACGTAAGTTACGTTGTAAGGTTCGGGTGGTAATAAATAATACCGGTGTAACTTAAATATTTATTGTGAAGGCGTTCGCATTATTTTGGAGTCGTGAATATTCAGTGTATACGAGTTATATTATTTTTACCCTAAAAATAATATTTGTATAGTTCACAAAATAATCATAAAAATTCACACAAGTGCTATTATGAAAAATATATATTCTAAATATATATTTAACAAGTTTTATTTATGAAAATCCCACCTCCGACACTTGGAGATTTTGTAATAAAAATTCATGGCGAAGTCTGTTTGGAAAAACAAGTCGAAAATATATTCATAACACTTGTCGTAAAAATATTTTCCAAGTGTTATATTTCTGGAAAAATTTCGCCAGAGTTTCCTCTGTAACTGGATGTGGCCACGCTTACAAGCGTATCATTTTCTTTTATAAATTCAATCAACAATGTTCCCAACATTAACAAACAATGTTTCAACATCAACTAGTTCAAAAATATACGTAAATCGCAAACACATGAACTTGTGGGTTATGTAAAAGTGTGTAGTAACCTTCCGGTGTTTTTAGTAGATCTTTCTATTTTTATAAATGAAATCGGTTTCTTAAATATATAATTATTAACAAATAATAATGTTTTAGTAGATCTTTCCAGAAATATAATGTGTGTAGTAACCTTCCGGTGTTTTTAGTAGATCTTTCCAAGGGCATTACAAGGTGCAAGGACGAATTTATATTTATATATTTTATATATATAAATATATAATTATTAACAAATAATAATGTTTTTGCAAAAATAAAAATATATTCTGTCTGTCGCGAGCCGCCTCGATGCGTTTTCGAATCTGCGCAATCTTGTCCGTTGTCTCTTGGACTATTTCAGGACCAACAAGCTACCACCTGCATCAGCCCAGCATAGTGGTGATCGACACTTGCGTCTGTAAAGAGCTTCAAATGGCGCGGCTCCAATACTTGTGTGGTAGCTATTGTTGTATGATAACTCGGTCAATGGTAAATGTTTATCCCAGCTACCACCAAGATCCATTACACATGCTCTCAGCATATCCTCCAATGTCTGAATAGTTCTTTCACTTTGCCCATCAGTTTACGGATGAAACGCAGTGCTCAGGTTCAACTGTGAGCCGAAAGCTTCTTTGAAGGATTGCCAAATCCTTGATGTGAAACGTCCATCTCTATCAGAGATGATCGAGAGGGGCACTCCATGTCGTGCGACAATCTCTCGCATGTATATTTCTGCCAGTTTGCTGGTGTTATCCTTCCCTTTGATTGGCAGGAAGTGAGCGGACTTGGTCAGACAGTCAACTATTACCCAAATAGTATCATGACCCTTTGGTGTTCTTGGCAACTTAGTTATGAAGTCCATTGAAATCTGTTCCCATTTCCTTTTTGGGAATTTCGGGTTGTTGCAGAAGTCCTGAAGGCTTCTGGTATTCAGCTTTTACCTTAGCGCACGTTAAACACTTGCTAACATAAACAGCAACATCGCCTTTCATCCTAGGCCACCAATAATAATCCTTAAGATCTTGGTACATTTTATCCGCCCCGGGATGAATAGAGTACCGTGACCTGTGAGCTTCATAAAAAATAACCTTTCTCAAACCACCAAACAGAGGAACCCAAATCCGTTTCATGAAGCATAAATTTCCTTCCTCGTTTGGCACCAACTGCTTCTCCATCCCACGGAGATACTCATCTTTAATATTCCTTTCTTTCAAAGCTTCTCTCTGTGCGGCACGAATGCGCAGGGAAAGATCTGTTTGGATAATCATTTCTAAAGCCCTAACCCTTATGGGCTTGATCCTTTCTTTACGACTTAGGGTATCGGCGACCACATTCGCCTTCCCAGGATGGTACTTGATCTCGCAGTCGTAATCATTCAATAATTCGACCCAACGTCTTTGTCTCATATTCAGCTCTTTTTGGTCGAATATGTGCTGCAGACTTTTATGATCTGTGAAGATTGTACACTTTGTACCATACAAATAATGTCTCCAGATTTTCAGCGCAAATACCACTGCGCCTAGCTCCAAATCATGCGTGGTATAGTTCTTTTCATGTACCTTCAGTTGACGCGATGCGTAAGCTATAACTTTCTGGTGTTGCATCAGCATGCAACCCAAGCCTTGACGCGAAGCGTCGCAATATACCATAAAATCATCTGTACCCTCTAGTAGTGCTAAGATTGGCGCATTGCAGAGCTTGTCTTTTAATAGCTGAAATGCTTCTTCCTGTTTGATTCCCCAATCAAACTTCTTATCTTTCTGCGTGAGGAGTGTCAGTGGTTGAGCGATTTTTGAAAAAATCCTCAATGAACCTTCGATAATAGCCAGCCAAGCCTAAGAATTGTCGAATCTCGGTTGGCGTCTTTGGGGTATCCCAATTTTTGATCGCTTCAATCTTTGTTGGATCCACGTGAATCCCATCTCCATTCACCACATGTCTAAGGAATTTGACTTCACGTAGCCAAAACTCGCACTTAGAGAATTTGGCATACAACTGTTCCTTTTTCAGCAACTCCAAAATAGCCCTTAAATGTTGTTCGTGTTCAGCCTTTGTCTTTGAATAAATCAAAATATCGTTTATGAACACAATCATAAACTTATCCAAGTATGGTTTGCAAACTCGGTTCATTAAGTCCATAAAAACAGCAGGCGCGTTTGTCAACCCAAACGACATAACTAGGAACTCGTAGTGTCCATAACGAGTTCTGAAGGCTGTCTTCGGGATACTCTCCTCTTGTATCCTTAGCTGATGGTACCCAGATCGAAGATCGATCTTAGAGTAAAAGCTTGAACCTTGGAGCTGATCGAATAAGTCATCGATCCTTGGCAGGGGATACCTATTCTTGATAGTCAACTTATTCAACTCCCGGTAGTCGATGCACATACGAAAACTACCGTCCTTCTTCTTGACAAACAGGACCGGAGCTCCCCAAGGTGAGAAGCTTGGTCTGATGAATCCTTTGTCTAGCAACTCTTGAAGTTGTGTCGACAATTCCTGCATCTCAGACGGGGCAAGTCTATAAGGTGCCCTAGCTACAGGCGCGGCGCCTGGAACTAAGTCTATACGGAACTCCACTTGCCTCTGGGGTGGCAATCCTGGAAAGTCCTCAGGGAAGACTTTAGGATACTCCCTTACGACAGGGATGTCTTCGATTTTCGACTCAGCAGCTTTCTTATCCACGATGTGTGCCAGGAAGGCCGCACATCCCTTCTGTAAACACTTTCGCGCTTTCAGGAAGCTGATGATTCTTAAAGGCGTATCACGCTTTTCACCATGAACCACAATCGTTTCACCATCTTCGGTTGGGATGCGAATGATCTTCTCGTGGCAGACAATTTCTGCCTTGTTACTTGATAACCAATCCATTCCTACTACCACGTCGAAGCTTCCCAACTTGACTGGTAGTAGATCCAAAGCAAACTCACGCTCTCCCAATTCGATTACACAACCTCTGACCACTTCATTAGCTTCTACTAACTTTCCATTCGCCAATTCGATTGAGTACGGGATATCTAGTTTACTAGCGGCTAAACCAAGCATATTCTTAAACTCTAACGATACGAAGCTATAATAGGCACCAGTATCAAATAAAACGGATGCAAAGCGTTGGTTTATAGGGAACGTACCAGTAACAACATTGGGATCTTGGCGCGCTTCCCTCGCTTCGATATTGAAAACCCTTCCCCGTGCTTGGTTAAATTCTGGGCAGTTCCTCTTATAGTGCCCAATGTCACCACAGTTAAAACAACCCGGTCTCTGCCCGTTTCCACCTCCATTCCCAGCTTGATTATTGTTTTGGTTTCGGTTTACAGTACCAGCTTGATTCGCGTTGTTGCCTCGATTTCCATTCCCTCCGTTATTTCCTTGTGCACGATTTCCATTTCCACCCCGGTTATTGTTTCTATTTCCAAAACCTCCTTGGCCTCCCCGGCCAACAGTGGCCTAGCAAGTATCCTTCGAGTGACCAACCTTTCCACATGCTTCACATACTTTTGACCCACACCGTCCAGAATGGTGAAGCTGGCAGGTGTTACACTTGGGATGGGTACCCATATACCCCTTTCCTTTCTTCCCACCACCGGTTGTAGCTTGATCCGGTGCGTTTGGTTCTCCTTTCCTGCCATCACTGCTTGTGCCTTGTTTGAAGTTCGAGAATTTTCTTTTGATACCCCCGGACGACTCTACGTGAGTCTCCTTCTTCTTTTGCTCAACATCAGAAAACTTGTTTAGGCGGATAGCCTCCTCAGTAAGAGCCACGCTCAGATCAATTGCCTCAGTGATTGTTGCCGGCTTTGAAGAGGTCACCATACTTATGATTTGAGGAGCTAAACCCCAAATGAAGTGCTCGATTCGCTTGAATTCCGGTGTAACCATGTAAGGAACCACATGAGATAGGTCGTGAAACCTCTGAACATATTCCGCAATTTTCGGACCTTCCATCTTCAAATGCCAAAACTCAGTTTCCAACTTTTGAATTTCAGCGCGTGAACAATACTTTCTTCGCATGAGCTCTTTCAGCTCGTTCCATATCATTGCGTAAGCAGTGGCTTCACCAAGAGTCTGAACTTGTAAGTTCCACCAGCACAGGGCTCCGTCCAAGAATAGCCCAGAAATGTAAGTAACTTGTTGGTCTGGAGCGCACTTGCTCATTCGGAGGACAGACTCTGTCTTCTCAGGCCATCTTACAAAAGCAACAGCACCTCCGGTGCCATCAATGTTCACGGGCTTGCAGTCTAGGAACTGCTTGTAAGTGCACCCTGCACATACGTTAGAATATACGGATGGTATTAGCAAACGTGCTATAAAATGTATTGTAATCCATCTCAACGACTTAACATTACCATGCGGTGGATTGTTGTTGCCGTTATTGTTCGAACTGCTTCCGCTGGGTCCTCCTTGTGAGGCTGCGTACTGTGCTATGGCGGCGGCGATGATTTGTTGAAGTTCTGCCTCGTTGGCAGGCATGCGCGGATCGTGTTTCGGTGGCATCTTCTAAAAGATGTGTTCACGAAAGTCAGGTCATGGTAGGTAAAGTGTGCGTATATAACGATAGTAATATTACATAACATCTCATGTTAAAATAAACCAAACACATAACATCTCATGTTATAGAACATAAATAATCAATCAAACATCACATATGATGAGAATACTGCGATTGCATTGCCATAAATCGAGACCACAATGTAAAGTTTACTAGTACACAACTGTATCATACAACATCAATGACTAAGGGCTACATCACCTCAGTCCAAAATATCAAATCAGTGTCAACAATATCCAATATACATAACAACAAAAGTCAGGGTCAATATGCAGTCTCCCAAAAGCTGTGCAATCTGTGCAATCGCCGTCTTCTCAACAAAAGTCTACCCGTGTCGTACAAAATAGCCCTACGCTGATGGCGGTGGAGGAGGGGGAAAATGAGAAAAGAGCAAACGGCGCATGTGAAGCCAATCCTCCTCCATGGCTCGATGAGAACGCAACAAATATGCTATCTGCTGCTCCTGAGTCCAAAAACGAGCAGCAGAGTCGGGAGATAACGGACGAGGAGGGTGCGATATCGCAGGGTGAGTCTGGCCCTGGCACTGGCATGGTGGTCGCTGTGCTCTCTCAAGCTCCTGCACGTGACGAGCCAGTGCCTCCTGCTGGATCATGAAAGAAACAAGGACATCCTCGGTAGAAGACCCCACATGATATGGGTGATACGGATCCGTTGGTGGCATAATGGGTGGTGAAGTCCAGAGAAAAGGCTCGCCAGGTGGAACAAAGGGTGGCACAGTAAATGGTGAAACAGGGGGAACAGCAGAAGAAAACTGTGGTATGACCGGGACAGATGTCGGCACATGACCAAATGGGTGAGTCGAGGAACCCTCTCCCGGGCGCGATGGCGGTGTAAACTGACGGAACATAACAGGTAAGTCGGTGTGGTGAATACCGGTAGTATGAACAGGATGCAAAGGAACGTCAGTAGGAACTGAAACAGGTGCTGAAGCAGGTGTAACAGGTACCACAAAAGATGGGTAGTCATCATCGTCTATCCACCCATTTTGGGTGTGCGCATATCGAGGGTCAACATGGGTCGCAAAGGGTGCATGATCAGGCTTTACAGGCACTGGGTCAGGAAGAGGGGCAACAACAGGATCAGCGGGAACATCAGCAACCTGATCGTCCACTAACGGTGGAGCCACAACAGGAAGATCATCGACCGGAACGTCATCAACCAAAGGAGCAACAACTGGTGCATCGGCATGATCAAGGTCATGCTCTAATGCGAGGACAGGAGCATCAGCCGGCTCAGGGGCCACAGCAGGCTCCAGATCATCAAACTCCATCTCGAAATCAGCGGGATCAGCGAACATGAGATCAACGGGGTCAACAGGGTCCTCCATGGGCTGATCTAGGTGGATAAACTCAATCTCCTGGTCTGAATCAAAACCAGGTGGGAAAACGGGGTCTGAATCATCATCAATGTCATGATCGATCGCAAAACTAGGGGCAGGGGCAGGTGCAGCGGATGATGCTCTATCAGGGTCTGTATCATGCGAATAGTGTTGCGCTCCCTGCGCATGTGATGGTGCAGATGCCACAGACTCAAAGGAGTCTGGGACGGGTGAATGGATGGGTGCCTCCTCTGCAGGAGCATCCGCGAGAAGTAAGAGATCACCAGCAGCTATGTGGGCCTCGCCCTCAAAGTCATCCTCTAATGGATCCTCATCAAACAAGTCGACGTCGTCGTCAGCGACTACGTCAAGGGGCATGTCAACAAAAGGGTACGCGGCAAGGGGTACAGGGGCAGGGATCCCCGCGAGCGGCAAATCCCCGGCGATAGGGCCATCAGCGGGCTCAGCAACGACATCGGGCAGCGCAAATGGCTGGAAATCATCGTAGTCTGTGCTGGTGGTGTCCGAAGTATGCACCTCGTGCTCTGATGACACTCTGTCGTCCGATACTTTTGGCATAGGGTCTGTGGTGTCCGACTCTCTGGTGCCTGATGAAGGCATGTCGTCTATAACACAAGCACACATATGCAAAAATAATCAATCACATAGCCAAATAAACACATTAGTCACCAATAAACAATCAAATAGTTCTCCTAGTCCCACTAGCCTATCCTCCCAGCCTCCCAGACTGATCTTCCTAGTCCCACTAGATTAACTTCCCAGCCTCCCAGACTGACTCCCTAGTCCCACTAGACAATCCTCCCAGCCTCCCACACTGACTCCCTAGTCCCACTAGACAATCCTCCCATCCTCCCAGACTGACTCCCTAGTCCCACTAGACAATCCTCCCAGCCTCCCAGACTGACTCCCTAGTCCCACTAGACAACTCCCCCAGCCTCCTAGACTGAGCCTCCTAGTCCCACTAGACCACTACCTCAGCCTCCCAGACTGAGCCATAACTAACAAATAAAATGTGCTCAACTTTTGTTTGTAAAAACGTTTTATGACCTGGATCTGGACTTAAGTGGTATGCAATGTAAAAATGTTTTCGTGAGAGCCCTAGTGATCATAGTCTAGACTCGAGAAGGAATCCTAGTTCGCTATGATCAGAGCTCTGATACCAAGCTGTCACACCCTGGCTTTTGCGGAAGCGTGGGTTTATTTGGCGTGACTTCTTAATACCGTAGCTTAATCACAACAAAGCTATATGAAAATAAAACCATGCAGATCATCAATTGATTTAAGTTTGAAATGTAAAATACCACAACATTGTCTTGAGACGTTGACACATGCAACGGAAATTACATCCTAATAACATAAAAACATTGTTTGAAAGACACAACCATAAACTTAAAATAGACGTAGTTTAAGAACTGTGACTCGTCCAGGTAAAAGCCACAACCCCTAAACTCGGATGATCCTATAACTCTAACGCAGCGTGAAAACGTAGCATACCGTGCCAGATCCTTAGTTCCCTGAAATACACGTAAGTTGGAAAAATCAACAAAAATGTTGAGCGAGTTCATGTGTAAGTGAGTATGTAAAACCTTTGTAAGTATAAAATCCCGGGTATGTATCAAATAAGGAAATAAAGAGATCACCAATGGTTTGCAAGGCCATTGATATGTGTGAAGTGCTGTAGGAAGACTCAAACCTAGCAGATTTATGCGTCGGGCACAAAGTCACCCCGAGGTCCGTACTGTTGGGCCTGGGGCTGGGCTCGCTACACCCAGATAGATCTACCGCTACTGTCCCTCGGTCCTACACTGAGGATTAATGGCCTTCAGTTCCCGCCTACCCACTTACATGATCTAAGTAGTAACCCTCCTTACGCTAATCATATCATGTGTAAAAGTACTCATAATCATCGTAACATGTACTTCACCCCCACAGTTTAGAAAACTGAAAACAGTTAAGAGAAAAGGGGGACATGAACTCACCGAAATGCGTCTCTAACAAGAAATCTCCCGGTCAACCTGCTGTGCGACGACCCACACGTACTAACTTCTATTAGACGGACGGCCGTGCCTTAGCTTAAGGTTTAATGTCTTTGGGAAATAGTTAGGCAACTATTTCGTAATTACACTTCGTAATTATATTGTAAATATATTCCTTCCCAAGGATGGGGGTTTTAATACATGTGCGTTCGTATAACTTTGAAATATATTATTAAGTCTCACTTAATGTAATATATTTTATTTCATTTGACCAAAATACTTTACTTCCAAAATATAAATATTTTTCCCAAAAATATTATATTTTATTCCATATAATTTTCCCAAAATAATACTTTGTTAAAATACACACTTATGAGTATTTTCTGAAAATACGTAAGTTACGTTGTAAGGTTCGGGTGGTAATAAATAATACCGGTGTAACTTAAATATTTATTGTGAAGGCGTTCGCATTATTTTGGAGCCGTGAATATTCAGTGTATACAAGTTATATTATTTTTACCCTAAAAATAATATTTGTATAGTTCACAAAATAATCATAAAAATTCACACAAGTGCTATTATGAAAAATATATATTCTAAATATATATTTAACAAGTTTTATTTATGAAAATCCCACCTCCGACACTTGGAGATTTTGTAATAAAAATTCATGGCGAAGTTTGTTTGGAAAAACAAGTCGAAAATATATATTCATAACACTTGTCGTAAAAATATTTTCCAAGTGCTATATTTCTGGAAAAATTTCGCCAGAGCTTCCTCTGTAACTGGATGTGGCCACGATTACAAGCGTATCATTTTCTTTTATAAATTCAATCAACAACGTTCCCAACATTAACAAACAATGTTTCAACATCAACTAGTTCAAAAATATACGTAAATCGCAAACACATGAACTTGTGGGTTATGTAAAAGTGTATAGTAACCTTCCGGTGTTTTTAGTAGATCTTTCTATTTTTATAAATGAAATCGGTTTCTTAAAAATCTTATTTTTTATTTTTAAAGAAAGTGTAAGTTTACAACTTCTTGTCAAAAATCTCAAAAATAATTCTTTGTTAAAACCTTTCGTCCCACAAGCGTCTACACACTTGTTTGTTCACAAAAACACCTTTAGTTTAGGAAAGATCCGGTTTTAAAACATGGTTTCGTCTTACAGTTGGTTCTTCGAAAATACCACTTGTAGATCTTTAGATCTACTAGCTTAGAACTCCATTTCATAAGAAAAATTGTTTTTACACAAGTCCATGTTTATGTTTGAAAAGGGTTCGTCATCTAATAACTTTACGACTTAACATAAGGCTAGTTCGTGTTCCATGAACATGATCTAGCGTGGTTTGATGACGATCCATTCCAACACTAGCAATCAACAACAATAAATAATCATAACAAAACTAGTTTCAAAAGTTTTACACTAACATTCATTCATTAACCACCATGTTTATTATTTTTAGTAGACTTTAAACTTTGATCTTATATGTTCATGATTTTTATCCGACAAATCTCTTATTAACCACTTTAGACAAGATCAATAGGGTGTTTAGAGTCACTTACTACTAGCTCATGGCTAGGGAAGAAGCTAGACGAAAAATGAGTGGTTAAAGACAAGCGAGAGAGGTCCTTGGCAAACCGTGAGCTCCACACCTCCTAAAGTGGCTCCTTGCACCTTGTAATGCCCTTGGAATACTTGGATTGAATTGGAAAATGGGTATGGTATAAAGGGTATGTTCGGCCGAAGCTTGTTTTGAATGGATGAAGTTTTGGGATGTGTTGAAAGTGGTGAGGATAATGGAGGTTATTATAATACTTTAAACCCTTTAACCAAAGGTCCTTAGGCCATGCGTAGTCATAACGCCCCTTTGTGGGCGTTATGCGACACGTGGCGCGCCACGTGTGCGGGTGGGCGTTATGGGGCGTTATGCATTTAAGCCCGTAGTCATAAAGCCCCCGTCTAATCATTACTCAATTATTAATTTCTAATTTTTTTTAATTATTTTCTAACTTTATAAAATTAAAATTCAATTCATTAAATTGAGAAAACATTACACTTAAAAAAAAACATTACACTTTAAAAACCCTTTTTCTTTCTTCTTTCTTCCTTCTTCCTTCTTCCTTCTTCCTTCTTCCTTCTTCCTTCTTCTTTCTTCCTTCTTCCTTCCCCTTCTTTCGAAACTGATCTAAATTTTGGATGTATGTATATATGTTTGAGTGGGGAAAACCAGAAAATACAAAAAAAAAAAAAAAAAAAATTCAAACTTCAATCCATCACGCCGCTATGGAGGTCGCGCCACACCTCAAAATCATCCGCATACCGCCCCTTGTGGCGGTGTTCCTGGGCGTTTTCGGGCGCCATGTGTGGGCATACCGCCCACTTACACACAGTCTTATGCTCACTTAAGTACATACATATTTCACTTCATGATCTTACAAGTTACAAGTTCCAAGATAAGTTTGAAATTGTCTTGTTGTGGGCCATGCTTGAGCCGAAAGATTCAGCCATGGGGGAGGTCAAGTGCAAGATTTGTGGTATATGGGTAAATAATTAGGGGGGCTAATTGTAATTGTTTGTACCATCTCATCTTTCTCATAATTCAAAAGTCAACTTGCATGGGAACTTGGAAGATTTTGGTGGCACATGGGGGAAATCGAATGTGAGAAGAGGGGGCCGATCGGTTCATGAGGGGGGCATTTAGTTGGATTTTCAACTAGCTTAATTATGTTATATTTAGTTTAGTTAACTAGGAACTTTAAATAGTTTACTAGTGTGTAGTTTAATATAACAGGTGTTAGGGTATTCGGGGACCCTAACTGGATCAGAAAAAGAAAAACAATGTTAATGACAATATTTTTATGTCCCGGATTAAGTCCGGTTGTACGGTTGGATATTACTCCGTTAAAGTGCTAAATAAGTATTTAAAGTGTCGTTAATATTTCTTTTAGTGACACAATTTATTTCCGACACTTTGGAAAGCGTCTAGTAATATTTTTCTCATGTTTTGGCACTTTACTAGTTAGCTTAATGCTGAATTTTTATTTAAAGTGCTGAATTTTGTACTCAAAGTACGTTTTAGGCACATCCGGTCACTATAATTATCACCTAGTGACGCAGTTCTACAATCCTCACCTCCCTACACTCTCTACTAGTGTAGTAATCTATTCCCGGCTCATATTGGCCTCAGAGACAGTAACTGTCTGATGCTGGCTATGTCAGCATGTTTACTGGGTATCCCGTATAGTGTGCTCACTGTGCTTTTGTGCATCAAGGTTGTCACTAAGGTTTGTGTGTAAATAATAGAGTGACAGTAATAAAGTATGATGCATGATCATGTATATATCAGAATTCAAGTAGCAGTTTAATCACAACTGTAAGCAAGCACAGTAATTAAGCAGTAATTAAATATTAATTAATTCGTACGGATACCTGGTTTGGTGAGGGTTGTCACACAAACTTCGCCCCAAGATAAAGCGAAAGCTATGATATTCCTCCGCCATCATCTTCACGAAGATCTAAAGAGAAAATATCTAACTGTTGAGGACCCCCTTGAATTATGGACAAACATCAAAGAACGTTTTGACCACCAGAAGTTGGTCTTACTCCCCAAAGCCCGCTATGAATGGCTTCATTTACGACTACAGGATTTTAAGACTGTCAGTGAATATAATTCTACCTTGTTCCGCATTACCTCTGAGTTAAAATTATGTGGAGAAAAAATAATCGATGAAGATATGCTTGAAAAAACTTTCTCAACGTTCCATGCCTCAAACATGCTCCTGTCACGGCAATACCGGGAACGTAAATTTACTAAATATTCAGAATTGATATCATGTCTTCTGGTCGCGGAGCAAAAAAAACAAGCTCCTACTACAAAACCATCAATCGAGACACCCCGGTGCAAGCCCATTCCCTGAAGCGAATGTGGCCAATTATCAAAGCGGGCGAGGTAGAGGTAGAGGCCGCGACCCCAGCAGAGGTCGTGGTCGTGGTCGAGGACGAGGATATACATGGCATCAAGAGTCCCAGAACACTAAACATAGCGGTGGTGAATCGAGTCGACATAATACGGGGCGACCTTCGAAAGGGAAAAGTAGCGGGAACCAAAGCAACATTTGTTATAAATGTGGGATGTCAAATCATTGGTCCCGCACATGTCACACCCTAAACACCTCGTTGAGGCATATCAATGCATGATGAAAGAAAAAGGAAAGAATGATGAAACTAATCTGATTGAGAATGCACCTTCAGCCATGATATCAGACGTTCATTTGGATGCATGTGATTTCATTGAAAATGTTCGTGATTTTAAACATATTTAACATACCTTTTATGTTTTACTTTTCACACTGTGACCTTGGTATTTGGTTTGGTTTGAAACTCTTGCAATGTTTTATTTTTACTTCTTTGCATTAACTTTTATTTTTTTATTTTTTATTATATTTATTTCCTGAAGAAATATGCATGCTAGCTCCAGTGGACCTATTATTGGTGATGAATGTCTGGTAGATAGCGGTAGTACTAACACTATTCTCAAAGATATGAAATTTTTCTCTGAGTTGTCTCCGGCAGAGACACCAATTAGTACTATATCTGGTGTCGGTAACCTTATCGAAGGCTCCGACAGAGCACACATAACATTATCTTCGGGTACCAAATTAACTATTGATAATGCATTATATTCTAGTAAATCCAGAAGAAATTTACTTAGCTTTAAAGATATTCGAAAAAATGGTTACCACCTAAAAACAATATCTGAAAATAATATTGAATATCTTCAAATTACTTCAAACAAAAATGGCTAAGAAACAATTGTTGAACAATTAGACCAAGAAATAAATTACCATCTTGAGGATGCGTCTATTAAGACAAAGAAATAGCGGAATGAGATGTAAATTACCATGTGACCTCCTTGAGGATGCGTCTATTAGCTGAATCTCTGATTAAACGATTACAAATAATCGCTAGACCACTCTTAATGAGATGTAAATTACCATCTTCTGCATTGGGTCATGCTATTTTGAGTGCCGTTGCACTGATTAGATTGAGACCAACTGCTGATCACGAATACTCTCCATTGCAACTGGACTCCAGATGAGAACCAAGTTTGTCCCCCCTTAGAATTTTTGGTTGTGCGGTATATGTACCAATACCGCCACCACAACATACTACAATGGGAGCCCAAAGAAGACTGGGTATTTATATTGGTTTTAACTCCCCATCCATTATTAGATACTTAGAACCAATGACGGGAGACATGTTTACAACACGGTATGCTGACTGTCATTTTGATAAAACGATGTTCCCAAGCTTAGGGGGAGATAAGGACAAAGAAAGACTGGTAACACAAGAAATAACATGGAATGCATCATCGCTATCAAATCTCGACCCCCGAAGTGGTCAATGTGAATATGAAGTCCAAAATATTATACATTTGCAAAGAATAACGAATGAATTACCAGATGCATTCACAAACATGAATAGAGTGACAAAGTCACATGTACCAGCATCAAATGCACCTGCTCGAATAGAAGTAATCCCAGAAGAGATTACTATACAACGAAAGCGTGGGAGACCGATCGGTTCCAAAGACAAAAACCCATAGAAATGAAAAGAACAAAGTAACGCAGTTGGTGAAAACTCACAAAAGATTGTAAGTGAAACCCCGGTATAGGTAAATGTCCCAGAAGAGACAACTATCAATCCAGAGGAAAATGAAGTTTCTGAAGAAACACCAGTACCGAACGAAAATGAGATCTCTATTAATTATGTACAAGATAGTACAATGTGGAACCGGAATAAAACATGTGTTGATGATATATTCACATATGCTATAGCAATGGATGTAATCAATGAAAATGATTACGTACCTAAAACTTTAGTCCGAACGCCCATAGACGTCAAACCAGTAGGTTATAAATGGGTGTTTGCAATAAAGAAAAATGAAAAGAATGAGATTGTACGATATAAGGCTCGACTTGTAGCACAAGGGTTTTCCCAAATCCCAGGAGTTGATTATAAGGAAACGTATTCCCCTGTAGTGGATGCAATAACCCTTAGGTTCCTAATTGGCCTCACAATCTCTGAAGGACTTCATATGAGACTAATGGATGTCGTCACCGCATACTTATACGGGACACTTGAAAATGACATCTACATGAAAATCCCTAAAGGATTAAATTGCCTGAAGCATTAAAATCAACACCTCGAGATATGTGTTCTATAAAGCTCCAGAGATCTTTATATGGTCTCAAACAATCTGGTCGTATGTGGTACAATCGACTTAGTGAATATCTCGAAAAAGAAGGATACAAGTCTGATGTAATCAGTCCATGTGTTTTTATAAAAAGAACACTCTCAAATTTTACTATAATAGCAGTCTATGTTGATGATATCAACATCATTGGATTCCTGAAGAGATAGAGAAAGCTGCTCAGTTATTAAAGAAGGAATTTGAGATGGAAGATCTTGGTATGACAAAAGTATGCATCGGACAACAATTTGAGTACCTGTGCAATGGCACATTTGTCCATCAATCAAACTACATCCAAAAGATGTTAGTACGTTTCAATATGGATAAAGCACATCCGTTTAGCGTACCTATGGTTGTCCGATCGCTAGATCCACACAAGGATCCTTATCGACCTCAAGAAGAAGGCGAAGAAGTACTTGGTCCAGAAGTACCGTACTTAAGCACGATCGGTGCCCTTATGTATCTCACAAATAACACAAGACCTGACATTGCATTTGCAGTACATGTACTAGCGAGCTACAGTTCGAATCCAACACGTAGACACTGGAATGGCGTAAAACATATATTCCGGTATATTTGTGGGACACAAGACTTAGGTCTTTTCTATCAGAGAGATCAAAAGCAATTTCTTGGAAGTCAACTAAGCAAACACTTACAACAACATCATCAAACCATGCCGAATTGATAGCACTATATGATGCTGGTCGAGAATACGTGTTGTTGAGATCAATGATTAATCACATACAAGAAGCATGCAGATTAGAACAGATCAAGAAGGAGCCGAAAATTATTTATGAAGACAATGATGCTTGCATAGCTCAGATCAGAGAAGGTTATATCAAGGGTGATCGAACAAAGCACATCTCACCAAAATTTTTCTCAACATATGACTTGCAAAAGGAAGGTGAAATTGATGTTCGCCATGTTAAGTCAAGTGAAAATCTAGCTGACCTGTTCACGAAATCTTTACCTAGAAGCAGTTTCAAGGAGCTATCACACAAGATCGGTCTTCATAGATTGAAAGATGTTTGTTGAATTCAGGGGGAGAATTATACACGTTGTACTCTTTTTCCTTTAACTAAGTTTTGTCCCACTGCGTTTTCTTAGTAAGGTTTTTAATGAGACAACATAGCTGATCCAGTAGTATCAGTTTATTTATTCAGGTCTTGAAGTACCCATTTAACATCATCCTGAAGTACGTTGTTAAACTGTGTATAATTTTAAATGTCTGAGGGGGAGTGTTATAAACCAGAAATTTTAGGCTCAACCAATTTGTCACGGCCCCAGCCCCAGTTTGACCCGGTCAGGAGCCGCGAGACAGGAACCCGTGGTATTTATTAATTGATGCGACAGCAGAAGATTTTAACAGGATCTTTTAAAACTTAAAATACCCGATTATTTTATTTCATAATTCGGAATAAACCCCGTAATTTACAATAGAGGAATTTTACTAGGAAATCCCCTAATTTATTAAAACATGTTTATTCATTTTAACTGAGCCACCTCTTCAAGCTTGTTAGTGCTCCGTAGCACGTTTTCCTTGATTTACAGCAGGTCGCCTGAAACATGTTTTAAAAATATTTTGTCAGTGGGGAAATATTGGTGAATCATTCATTTTGATAAAATGACACATAGTTATAAATTACATCATAAGAGCGATTACAATGGCTTCTATCTTATTTTTATCTGGCGCCGTGTCACCTGGTGACGATGGTCATACCACTATTGGGTCTTTCCCCAAGTAGTGACGTTTATCACTGTTAGGATTTATTAGCCTAACCATGAGAAATTAGTAATGTGCACAATACCCCACTAGCCAGTGATTTAAGATAACCACGACTTAATACCTGTAATTATAACATTTGAAAATAGAGTATTGTAAAACATTTGATAAAAGAGAATGACTTACTTTGCAGATTTATACAGGTAGAGTTTAGCCTACTGATAAGCCTGATAACCTAATTTAAACAAGAATGCATACGAACTAGGTCAGTAACTAATACAGCATTTACGATAACTCACGAGATTAAACCCTCACGACGAATGCAAAGTGCAATACTTAAACATCCATCGAATTCACGACGAATGACTAAGTATAAACCCAATTTGAGCAGCACTTAAACATTCATCGGATAGTTTCAATCGACCGGACATTGAATCGTAGCAGCGATCAAGTTAATACCCTGTATCATAGCAGCGCCTCGCTAATTTGAGAGTAATATTCGAATTTGGACAGTATAACTTCGTTTTTGTGAAGTGATTTCGACACCAGAGAACTGCTCGTAACTCGATCTATTTATAGGTGAAATTTAGGGTTCACGCGGCCCGCGTGAACCTTGGCTCGATCTTTACGCGGCCCGCGAGGGGCACCTATTCGTAGATTAGGGCTTCGTTGTCATCAGTAGACTTACCACGCGTAGGACACGTGGATCCAGACGCTTATCCGGTCAAACCTTACTTTGACGCGGCCCGCGTAAGGCTAAGCTAACCTTTACGTGGCCCACCTAAAACCCACAAATCTTGTTTTATTAGTTTTTCATGTACAGTAGGGTTTCAGGGGTCCAGGTTCGCACTTATGGGTTGGTTTTGGGAAAAATTTTAAAGGTCCTTACATCCTCCCCACCTTATTTAAAATCTCGTCCTCGAGATTTATTGAAATAAGTGAGGATACTTTCATTTCATTTCCGATTCCAGCTCCCAAGTGTACTCAGGTCCTCTTTTTGAATCCCACTTGACTTTGACCAGCACTAGTCGCTTGTGCTTGAGAAACTTGATCTTTCTGTCTTCTATTTGTAATGGCTTCTCAACAAATTTCAACTTTTCATTTACCTCTACATCTTGAAGAGGTACTACCAATGATTCGTCTGATAGACATTTCTTGAGGTTGGATACATGAAATACATCATGTACTCCAGCTAGTTCTTCTGGTAATTGTAAGCGATAAGCAACTGGTCCTATACGTTGGATCACTAGAAATGGTCCTACGTATCTTGGACTTAGCTTTCCTTTCTTACCGAACCGTACTACTCCTTTCCAAGGAGAAACTTTCAAGAGTACCTTGTCTCCAACTTGGAACTCTAGTGGTTTGTGTCGATTGTCGGCATAGCTCTTTTGGCGATCTCGAGCCGTCTTCTGTCTTTCCTTGATTTGAGTGATTTTGTCGGTAGTTTCTTGCACGATTTCAGGACCTGATAATTGACTTTCTCCTATTTCTGCCCAGCAAACTGGAATTCTGCACTTTCGTCCATACAGTGCTTCGAATGGGGCAGCTTCGATGCTTGCTTGATAACTATTATTATAGGAGAATTCGATCAGAGGTAGGTGATCGTCCCAGTTTCCATCAAAATCTATTACACATGCTCGGAGCATGTCTTCCAGGGTTTGTATCGTCCTTTCACTTTGTCCATCTGTTTGTGGATGATACGCAGTACTTAAATTTAGTCAGGTTCCCATTGCTTCTTGGAAACATGTCCATAAATGGGAAGTGAAACGACTATCTCTATCTGATACAATGGAGAGTGGAACTCCATGTAAGGATACTACTTCGTCTACATACAACTTGGCTAACCTTTCCATACTAAAGGTTTCTTTTATGGGTAGAAAATGAGCGGATTTGGTTAATCGATCCACAATTACCCAAATCGCATCACTACCTTTTCTGGTTTTGGGTAACTTAGTAACAAAGTCCATTGTTATAAGTTCCCATTTCCATACAGGAATTTCTAATTGTTGAAGTAGACCCGAAGGTTTCTGGTGTTCTGCGTTAACTTGTGAACAAGTAAGACATTTAGAAACATATCTAGCTATGTCCTTTTTCATTCCTATCCACCAGAAATTATTCCTTAAATCTTGGTACATCTTATTGTTACCAGGATGCATGGTATACCTAGATTTATGAGCTTCTTCTAAAATCTTATCTCTTAATTCTCCTTGCTTAGGTACCCAAATCCTTTTCTTATGAAATCTCCAAATTCCATCACTTCCTTTCTCTAATTCTTTTGTTCTTCCTTTTATTCCTTCAGCATCGTCCTTGATTGCCGTTTCTTGAACATTCTTTAATTGTTCCATTAAATCTAACTGCAAATTTAATCTAAGTGCACGAACTCGTCGTTGTTTCTCATGATACTTACGACTTAAGGCATCTGCAACTACATTTTCCTTTCCTTCGTGATATTGAATATCACAGTCGTAATCGCTTAGGATTTCCATCCATCTCCTTTGTCTCATGTTCAATTCTTTTTGCCCAAATATGTACCTTAAACTTTTGTGATCCGTATAGACAGTAAACTTACTTCCATACAGATAATGTCTCTAAATCTTAAGGGCAAAAATTATGGCTCCTAATTCTAAGTCATGAGTCGTATAGTTTTCTTCATGCTTTTTCAATTGTCTCGTGGCATACGCAATTACCTTCTTGCGTTGCATTAGCACACATCCTAATCCTAGCTTAGAATCATCACAGTAAACTTCAAAATCTTTTGTTCCTTCTGGTAAGGCTAGTATTGGGGCATTTGTTAACTTTTGCTTTAAAACCTTCAAAGCCTCTTCTTGCCTAGGTCCCCATTTAAACTTAACTGCTTTACAGGTTAGCTTAGTTAATGGCACCGCTATTTTAGAAAAATCCTTAATAAAGTGTCTGTAGCATCCAGCTAATCCTAAAAAGTTTCTAATTTCCATAGCTGATTGTGGAACCTTCCATTTGGTGATTGCTTCTATTTTAGAGGGATCTACGTGAATACCTTCATGGTTCACCATATGTCCTAAAAATTGCACTTCCTGTAGCCAAAATTCACACTTCGAGAATTTGGCATAAATCTTTTCTTTTCTTAACAAAGTTAAGAGTGCATGCAAGTGCTGACAGTGTTCATCCTGGCTTTTGGAATAAATAAGTATATCGTCGATAAAGACAATTACAAATTTATCCAAGTACGGTTTACAGATCCTATTCATCATGTCCATGAATGCTGCAGGTGCATTCGTTAGTCTGAAGGGCATGACTGTAAACTCGTAATGACCATACCTAGTTCTGAAAGCAGTTTTAGGTATGTCTTCTTCTTGTACCTTTAATTGATGGTATCCGGAGCGTAAGTCAATCTTAGAAAAATATCTAGCTCCCTGGAGTTGATCAAAGAGGTCATCGATCCTAGGTAAAGGGTATCGGTTCTTAATTGTAACCTTATTCAGTTCCCTATAATCGATACACATTCGCATCGACCCATCTTTCTTTTTCACAAACAATGCTGGTGCTCCCCAAGGGGATGAACTAGGTTGTATGAATCCTTTACTTAGTAATTCATCTAACTGCTTTTTCAATTCTAGCATTTCAGTGGGTGCTAACCGATAAGGTGCCTTGGCTATCGGTATAGTTCCAGGAACTAGATGAATCCTAAACTCTACCTCCCTATCGGGGGGTAATCCCGGCAGTTCTTCTGGGAATACATCTGGGTATTTTGAGACTACTGGAATTTCCTTAAGTTCCTTATTTTTCGTGTTAATGATTACTGAAATCATATACACTACTTCTTGTTTTCTTGAATAACTGGCCAACTTCATTACTGAAATGAATTTCAGTGGCTTTCGTGGTTTATCTCCTGTAATTGAAATTACCTCTCCTGTGGGGTACAAATTTCTACGGAATTTTTGTCACAAAGGATTCGAGCATGGTTGGCTACTAACCAATCCATTCCAAACACCACATCGAATCCGGCTAAATTCATAGGTAACAGGTTTGCAGAAAATTTATGACCTAAGAATTCTATCTTTCCTTCTCGCAAAAACCTTATCCATGTTAACAGAATTCCCATCTGCTGTTTCGACTGTAAAAATCTGCCTAAGGTTGGTTAAGGGTAATTTAAGAGCTTGACAGAATGAAGTATTTATAAAACTTTGGTTTGCACCAGAGTCAAATAATACTTTTGCATAGACGTTGTGGACGAGGAACGTACCAGCTATCACGTCAGGAATTAGTTCGGCTTCCTGCGTAGTCAGTTGGAAAGCTCTTACGTTCTTCTTGTAGCTCCTTCTACAGGTTTGGCTTTGTTGTCAACTGGTTTAACTAATTTCGGGCAGTCTGGCCTGAAATGTCCAGCTTCTCCACAGTTGTAGCAAACTGTTCTTTCTGCAATCTTCTTCTTGATGCCCTGGGATTTTGCAGAAATTGCAATACCCTTTGCATCTTCCAAAATGCTTTATTTTACAGGCATTGCAAAATGGAACAGTGGAAGATTGCAGTGGACCTATTTTTACTTCTTTGCATTAACTTTTATTTTTTTATTTTTTATTATATTTATTTCCTGAAGAAATATGCATGCTAGCTCCAGTGGACCTATTATTGGTGATGAATGTCTGGTAGATAGCGGTAGTACTAACACTATTCTCAAAGATATGAAATTTTTCTCTGAGTTGTCTCCGGCAGAGACACCAATTAGTACTATATCTGGTGTCGGTAACCTTATCGAAGGCTCCGGCAGAGCACACATAACATTATCTTCGGGTACCAAATTAACTATTGATAATGCATTATATTCTAGTAAATCCAGAAGAAATTTACTTAGCTTTAAAGATATTCGAAAAAAATGGTTACCACCTAAAAACAATATCTGAAAATAATATTGAATATCTTCAAATTACTTCAAACAAAAATGGCTAAGAAACAATTGTTGAACAATTAGACCAAGAAATAAATTACCATCTTGAGGATGCGTCTATTAAGACAAAGAAATAGCGGAATGAGATGTAAATTACCATGTGACCACCTTGAGGATGCGTCTATTAGCTGAATCTCTGATTAAACGATTACAAATAATCGCTAGACCACTCTTAATGAGATGTAAATTACCATCTTCTGCATGGGGTCATGCTATTTTGAGTGTCGCTGCACTGATTAGATTGAGACCAACTGCTGATCACGAATACTCTCCATTGCAACTGGTCTCCAGATGAGAACCAAGTTTGTCCCCCCTTAGAATTTTTGGTTGTGCGGTATATGTACCAATACCGCCACCACAACATACTACAATGGGACCCCAAAGAAGACTGGGTATTTATATTGGTTTTAACTCCCCATCCATTATTAGATACTTAGAACCAATGACGGGAGACATGTTTACAACACGGTATGCTGACTGTCATTTTGATAAAACGATGTTCCCAAGCTTAGGGGGAGATAAGGACAAAGAAAGACTGGTAACACAAGAAATAACATGGAATGCATCATCGCTATCAAATCTCGACCCCCGAAGTGGTCAATGTGAATATGAAGTCCAAAATATTATACATTTGCAAAGAATAACGAATGAATTACCAGATGCATTCACAAACATGAATAGAGTGACAAAGTCACATGTACCAGCATCAAATGCACCTGCTCGAATAGAAGTAATCCCAGAAGAGATTACTATACAACGAAAGCGTGGGAGTCCGATCGGTTCCAAAGACAAAAACCCATAGAAATGAAAAGAACAAAGTAACGCAGTTGGTGAAAACTCACAAAAGATTGTAAGTGAAACCCCGGTAGAGGTAAATGTCCCAGAAGAGACAACTATCAATCCAGAGGAAAATGAAGTTTCTGAAGAAACACCGGTACCGAACGAAAATGAGATCTCTATTAATTATGTACAAGATAGTACAATGTGGAACCGGAATAAAACATGTGTTGATGATATATTCACATATGCTATAGCAATGGATGTAATCAATGAAAATGATTACGTACCTAAAACTTTAGTTCGAACGCCCATAGACGTCAAACCAGTAGGTTATAAATGGGTGTTTGCAATAAAGAAAAATGAAAAGAATGAGATTGTACGATATAAGGCTCGACTTGTAGCACAAGGGTTTTCCCAAATCCCAGGAGTTGATTATAAGGAAACGTATTCCCCTGTAGTGGATGCAATAACCCTTAGGTTCCTAATTGGCCTCACAATCTCTGAAGGACTTCATATGAGACTAATGGATGTCGTCACCGCATACTTATACGGGACACTTGAAAATGACATCTACATGAAAATCCCCAAAGGATTAAATTGCCTGAAGCATTAAAATCAACACCTCGAAATATGTGTTCTATAAAGCTCCAGAGATCTTTATATGGTCTCAAACAATCTGGTCGTATGTGGTACAATCGACTTAGTGAATATCTCGAAAAAGAAGGATACAAGTCTGATGTAATCAGTCCATGTGTTTTTATAAAAAGAACACTCTCAAATTTTACTATAATAGCAGTCTATGTTGATGATATCAACATCATTGGATTCCTGAAGAGATAGAGAAAGCTGCTCAGTTATTAAAGAAGGAATTTGAGATGGAAGATCTTGGTATGACAAAAGTATGCATTGGACAACAATTTGAGTATCTGTGCAATGGCACATTTGTCCATCAATCAAACTACATCCAAAAGATGTTAGTACGTTTCAATATGGATAAAGCACATCCGTTTAGCGTACCTATGGTTGTCCGATCGCTAGATCCACACAAGGATCCTTATCGACCTCAAGAAGAAGGCGAAGAAGTACTTGGTCCAGAAGTACCGTACTTAAGCGCGATCGGTGCCCTTATGTATCTCACAAATAACACAAGACCTGACATTGCATTTGCAGTACATGTACTAGCGAGCTACAGTTCGAATCCAACACGTAGACACTGGAATGGCGTAAAACATATATTCCGGTATATTTGTGGGACACAAGACTTAGGTCTTTTCTATCAGAGAGATCAAAAGCAATTTCTTGGAAGTCAACTAAGCAAACACTTACAACAACATCATCAAACCATGCCGAATTGATAGCACTATATGATGCTGGTCGAGAATACGTGTTGTTGAGATCAATGATTAATCACATACAAGAAGCATGCGGATTAGAACAGATCAAGAAGGAGTTTAAAATTATTTATGAAGACAATGCTGCTTGCATAGCTCAGATCAGAGAAGGTTATATCAAGGGTGATCGAACAAAGCACATCTCACCAAAATTTTTCTCAACATATGACTTGCAAAAGGAAGGTGAAATTGATGTTCGCCATGTTAAGTCAACTGACAATCTAGCTGACCTGTTCACGAAATCTTTACCTAGAAGCAGTTTCGAGCAGCTATCACACAAGATCGGTCTTCATAGATTGAAAGATGTTTGTTGAATTCAGGGGGAGAATTATACACGCTGTACTCTTTTTCCTTTAACTAAGTTTTGTCCCACTAGGTTTTCTTAGTAAGGTTTTTAATGAGACAACATAGCTGATCCAGTAGTATCAGTTTATTTATTCAGGTCCTGAAGTACCTATTTAACATCATCCTGAAGTACGTTGTTAAACTGTGTATAATTTTAAATGTCTGAGGGGGACTGTTATAAACCAGACATTTTAGGCTCAACCAATTTGTCACGGCCCCAGCCCCGGTTTGACCCGGTCAGGAGCCGCGGGACAGGAACCCGTGGTATTTATTAATTGATGCGACAGCAAAAGATTTTAACAGGATCTTTTAAAACTTGAAATACCTGATTATTTTATTTCATAATTCGGGATAAACCCCGTAATTTACAATAGAGGAATTTTACTAGGAAATTCCCTAATTTAGTAAAACATGTTTATTCATTTTAACTGAGCCACCTCTTCAAGCTTGTTAGTGCTCCGTAGCACGTTTTCCTTGATTTACAGCAGGTCACCTGAAACATGTTTTAAAAATATTTTGTCAGCGGGGAAATATTGGTGAATCATTCATTTTGATAAAATGACACATAGTTATAAATTACAGCATAAGAGCGATTACAATGGCTTCTATCTTATTTTTATCTGGCGCCGTGTCACCTGGTGACGATGGTCATACCACTATTGGGTCTTTCCCCAAGTAGTGACGTTTATCACTGTTAGGATTTATTAGCCTAACCATGAGAAATTAGTAATGTGCACAATACCCCACTAGCCAGTGATTTAAGATAACCACGACTTAATACCTGTAATTATAACATTTGAAAATGGAGTATTGTAAAACATTTGATAAAAGAGAATGACTTACTTTGCAGATTTATACGGGTAGAGTTTAGCCTACTGATAAGCCTGATAACCTAATTTAAACAAGAATGTATACGAACTAGGTCAGTAACTAATACAGCATTTACGATAACTCACGAGATTAAACCCTCACGACGAATGCAAAGTGCAATACTTAAACATCCATCGAATTCACAACGAATGACTAAGTATAAACCCAATTTGAGCAGCACTTAAACATTCATCGGATAGTTTCAATCGACCGGACATTGAATCGTAGCAGCGATCAAGTTAATGCCCTGTATCATAGCAGCGCCTCGCTAATTTGAGAGTAATATTCGAATTTGGACAGTATAACTTTGTTTTTGTGAAGTGATTTCGACACCAGAGAACTGCTCGTAACTCGATCTATTTATAGGTGAAATTTAGGGTTCACGCGGCCCGCGTGAACCTTGGCTCGATCTTTACGCGGCCCGCGAGGGGCACCTATTCGTAGATTAGGGCTTCGTTGTCATCAGTAGACTTGCCACGCGTAGGACACGTGGATCCGGACTCTTATCCGGTCAAACCTTACTTTGACGCGGCCCGCGTAAGGCTAAGCTAACCTTTACGTGGCCCACCTAAAACCCACAAATCTTGTTTTATTAGTTTTTCATGTACAGTAGGGTTTCAGGGGTCCGGGTTCGCACTTATGGGTTGGTTTTGGGAAAAATTTTAAAGGTCCTTACATCCTCCCCACCTTATTTAAAATCTCGTCCTTGAGATTTATTGAAATAAGTGAGGATACTTTCGTTTCATTTCCGATTCCAGCTCCCAAGTGTACTCAGGTCCTCTTTTTGAATCCCACTTGACTTTGACCAGCACTAGTCGCTTGTGCTTGAGAAACTTGATCTTTCTGTCTTCTATTTGTAATGGCTTCTCAAAAAATTTCAACTTTTCATTTACCTCTACATCTTGAAGAGGTACTTCCAATGATTCGTCTGATAGACATTTCTTGAGGTTGGATACATGAAATACATCATGTACTCCAGCTAGTTCTTCTGGTAATTGTAAGCGATAAGCAACTGGTCCTATACGTTGGATCACTAGAAATGGTCCTACGTATCTTGGACTTAGCTTTCCTTTCTTACCGAACCGTACTACTCCTTTCCAAGGAGAAACTTTCAAGAGTACCTTGTCTCCAACTTGGAACTCTAGTGGTTTGCGTCGATTGTCGGCATAGCTCTTTTGGCGATCTCGAGCCGTCTTCAGTCTTTCCTTGATTTGAGTGATTTTGTCGGTAGTTTCTTGCACGATTTCAGGACCTGATAATTGACTTTCTCTTATTTCTGCCGAGCAAACTGGAGTTCTGCACTTTCGTCCATACAGTGCTTCGAATGGGGCAGCTTTGATGCTTGCTTGATAACTATTATTATAGGAGAATTCGATCAGAGGTAGGTGATCGTCCCAGTTTCCATCAAAATCTATTACACATGCTCGGAGCATGTCTTCCAGGGTTTGTATCGTCCTTTCACTTTGTCCATCTGTTTGTGGATGATATGCAGTACTTAAATTTAGTCAGGTTCCCATTGCTTCTTGGAAACATGTCCAGAAATGGGAAGTGAAACGACTATCTCTATCTGATACAATGGAGAGTGGAACTCCATGTAAGGATACTACTTCGTCTATATACAACTTGGCTAACCTTTCCATACTAAAGGTTTCTTTTATGGGTAGAAAATGAGCGGATTTGGTTAATCGATCCACAATTACCCAAATCGCATCACTACCTTTTCTGGTTTTGGGTAACTTAGTAACAAAGTCTAATGTTATAAGTTCCCATTTCCATACAGGCATTTCGAATTGTTGAAGTAGACCCGAAGGTTTCTGGTGTTCTGCGTTAACTTGTGAACAAGTAAGACATTTAGAAACACATCTAGCTATGTCCTTTTTCATTCCTATCCACCAGAAATTATTCCTTAAATCTTGGTACATCTTATTGTTACCAGGATGCATGGTATACCTAGATTTATGAGCTTCTTCTAAAATCTTATCTCTTAATTCTCCTTGCTTAGGTACCCAAATCCTTTTCTTATGAAATCTCCAAATTCCATCACTTCCTTGCTCTAATTCTTTTGTTCCTCCTTTTATTCCTTCAGCATCGTCCTTGATTGCCGTTTCTTGAACATTCTTTAATTGTTCCATTAAATCTAACTGCAAATTTAATCTAAGTGCACGAACTCTTCGTTGTTTCTCATGATACTTACGACTTAAGGCATCTGCAACTACGTTTTCCTTACCTTCGTGATATTGAATATCACAGTCGTAATCGCTTAGGATTTCCATCCATCTCCTTTGTCTCATGTTCAATTCTTTTTGCCCAAATATGTACCTTAAACTTTTGTGATCCGTATAGACAGTAAACTTACTTCCATACAAATAATGTCTCTAAATCTTAAGGGCAAAAATTATGGCTCCTAATTCTAAGTCATGAGTCGTATAGTTTTCTTCATGCTTTTTCAATTGTCTTGAGGCATACGCAATTACCTTCTTGCGTTGCATTAGCACACATCCTAATCCTAGCTTAGAAGCATCACAGTAAACTTCAAAATCTTCTGTTCCTTCTGGTAAGGCTAGTATTGGGGCATTTGTTAACTTTTGCTTTATAACCTTAAAAGCCTCTTCTTGCCTAGGTCCCCATTCAAACTTAACTGCTTTACAGGTTAGCTTAGTTAATGGCACCGCTATTTTAGAAAAATCCTTAATAAAGCGTCTGTAGCATCCAGCTAATCCTAAAAAGTTTCTAAGTTCCATAGCTGATTGTGGAACCTTCCATTTGGTGATTGCTTCTATTTTAGAGGGATCTACGTGAATACCTTCATGGTTCACCATGTGTCCTAAAAATTGCACTTCCTGTAGCCAAAATTCACACTTCGAGAATTTGGCGTAAATCTTTTCTTTTCTTAACAAAGTTAAGAGTGCATGCAAGTGCTGACAGTGTTCATCCTGGCTTTTGGAATAAATAAGTATATCGTCGATAAAGACAATTACAAATTTATCCAAGTACGGTTTACAGATCCTATTCATCATGTCCATGAATACTGCAGGTGCATTCGTTAGTCTGAAGGGCATGACTGTAAACTCGTAATGACCATACCTAGTTCTGAAAGCAGTTTTAGGTATGTCTTCTTCTTGTACCTTTAATTGATGGTATCCGGAGCGTAAGTCAATCTTAGAAAAATATCTAGCTCCCTGGAGTTGATCAAAGAGGTCATCGATCCTAGGTAAAGGGTATCGGTTCTTAATTGTAACCTTATTCAGTTCCCTATAATCGATACACATTCGAATTGACCCATCTTTCTTTTTCACAAACAATACTGGTGCTCCCCAAGGGGATGAACTAGGTTGCATGAATCCTTTACTTAGTAAATCATCTAACTGCTTTTTCAATTCTAGCATTTCAGTGGGTGCTAACCGATAAGGTGCCTTGGCTATCGGTATAGTTCCAGGAACTAGATGAATCCTAAGCTCTACCTCCCTATCGGGGGGTAATCCCGACAGTTCTTCTGGGAATACATCTGGGTATTTTGAGACTACTGGAATTTCCTTAAGTTCCTTATTTTTCGTGTTAATGATTACTGAAATCATATACACTATTTCTTGTTTTCTTGAATAACTGGCCAACTTCATTACTGAAATGAATTTCAGTGGCTTTCGTGGTTTATCTCCTGTAATTGAAATTACCTCTCCTGTGGGGTACAAATTTCTACGGAATTTTTGTCACAAAGGATTCGAGCATGGTTGGCTACTAACCAATCCATTCCAAACACCACATCGAATCCGGCTAAATTCATAGGTAACAGGTTTGCAGAAAATTTATGACCTAAGAGTTCTATCTTTCCTTCTCGCAAAAACCTTATCCATGTTAACAGAATTCCCATCTGCTGTTTCGACTGTAAAAATCTGCCTAAGGTTGGTTAAGGGTAATTTAAGAGCTTGACAGAATGAAGTATTTATAAAACTTTGGTTTGCACCAGAGTCAAATAATACTTTTGCATAGACGTTGTGGACGAGGAACGTACCAGCTATCACGTCAGGAATTAGTTCGGCTTCCTGCGTAGTCAGTTGGAAAGCTCTTACGTTCTTCTTGTAGCTCCTTCTACAGGTTTGGCTTTGTTGTCAACTGGTTTAACTAATTTCGGGCAGTCTGGCCTGAAATGTCCAGCTTCTCCACAGTTGTAGCAAACTGTTCTTTCTGCAATCTTCTTCTTGATGCCCTGGGATTTTGCAGAAATTGCAATACCCTTTGCATCTTCCAAAATGCTTTATTTTACAGGCATTGCAAAATGGAACAGTGGAAGATTGCCCAGCTCCTTTTCTCTTGAAATTGGCACTATTACCCACACGGAATCCGTGGGTAATCTTTTGAGCTAGTTCCTTCTTCCGGTTCTCTTCTCTTGTGCGTACCAGTTCGTCAGTTAGGGTGTTAGCTAATTCTACTGCATCGTCAATAGTGTGAGGTCTCGCAGCTTTAACGATATTACGGATTTCGCCAATCAATCCCCAAATATAGTGGGAAATAAGCACCGGTTCTGGCGAAGCCAGAGTTGGTACTACTCTCGCATACTCGAAGAATGTCGAAGTATACCCACGACAATCCACACCCATCACCCGATGGTTCAGGAACTTATTCGCCATTTGTTCCTTTTCATATTCGGGACAGAATTTTCTTTCCATTAGCTGCTTAAATTCTTCCCAACTCATGGCATAGGCCATATTTCTTCCTTTGGCTTGAAGTACCGTATTCCACCATTCTAGCGCCCCTTCTTTAAAAAGATGAGACACATACATGACCTTGTCTTCCTCAGCACATTTACTTATCATAATTACTGCTTCGGTTTTCTCCAACCAACGCAGTGCCACAGTCGCCCCTTCGTTGCCTGCAAATTCGGTTGGTTTACAAGCAAGAAATTCTTTATAAGTGCAACCAGGCGTTGCAGCTTTCATTCTTTTGAGAATTGGGGCTTGCCGTATCTCATTATCGTTGTTAGTATGATTACCGCCTCCATTTAAGCTATTACTGAAATTATCTTCATGAGTACGTTTACTAGGAATAATTTGTTGAGGTTCAACAGGTTTCTGGGCAGCAGCAAGGATTGCTGGAATAGCATTGGCTATTCCTTGAGCAACGATATTTTCGATATCTTGCCTAGTCATAAAATGATCTCCTTAATTTTGCTCTGATTGGTTAACTTCGTCAGCTGGTTCATTATTAGCACGTTCCATCTGGTATTTAATATATATAAATTATTAGCATAAAATAAATAATAGCTATATGCAAACAATCACACAATACAACACACGTATAGCCAAAATTGTCGATTTCTCGACTTCCATTTTTATATATTATATTATGCATCCGTACAAACTGTTTACTTTACAAAGTTTTATTTTTAAGTTATTTTACAAGATTATATTTTTATTGTTATTATTATTATACTATCATAGCTTCATAACCCCACAATCTCTTGTCAGCTGGCACCTTAGAAACGACGTTCCCTCTCATCGTACTTCCAGGAGATCTGTTCTCCCACCTCCCGGATTCTATTTCCTGCATTCATCAGCTCCTCGCCAAAATGGCGGAGTTCTGCTAAGTTTTCATTGCTCATTGGTGGGTTTGGTGCAGGTTTTGGGTCGAACTGAGGGAAAAAGGTATAAGGGTTATTGAGGAGGTTTTGAAACTGCCAGTCGTTAGTCCACCACTCGTCCATTTCTCCTAAAGGTTGGGTATGGATCAAAGGTTCTGGGATGGCTGGTTCCAAATTTATTGGAAGTTGGGTTTTGGCAGGATAAGGAAAGAGGTTAATATTGATAGGCTTGAGAATATCGCAGCTTGCCAGTACACGATCCAATTCCTCCTGCAGTGGCAATTCCTCAACTTGCCTAAAACTTTCCCCCAATTTCCATTTCTATTTGCCTAGCATTTTCCTCAATCTCGATTCCCTTTCCTTTATCAATGGGATTTTCTATTTTGGGAACTTTCCTAGTTGCTGGTTTCCTCCTGCGTACACGCCTCCAGCCTACAAATCTCCTCCTTTTCTTAGGCTTTGGTTTCTCCGGAGGTGGAGCTTGAAATTCCATAGGTTCCTCCACATCGGGCAAGTAACCAGTAAAGTCTCTGGAAACTTCCACTTTTACAGGATAGAGATTGAGATTCTGAAGGGCTTCAGATAACTCATTCATGCTGTTTAGCATATATGCAAAATGCACACAAATTCTAAGTTAAAATTTTATAATAAAATTTCACAGATAAACATTCAAGTACTATTGGATACCGTGTGACTAATTTAATACAAAGGACAACTGAAAATTAAAACATACTAGGTTTTATTGTAAACTTATTTATTTATTGGGTAAAGTTTCTGGCTTATAGGTGATATGGGTGCTAATATTGGGTCAGGGTATTTAAAATTTTGCATTTACTGCTCCAGTGGCTAACACATAGAGATCTGCCCATTTTTCATCTAATTCATCTTCCCATGGTGGGTTACTGCCTAATTCCTGGGTTTCCTGATTAACCCTCACTTCTTTTGGTTGTGATTTCTTTATTTTCTCCTGACTTTTCCTAATAATCCAACTTCTATTATTAGGAGAAAGTGGTTTCTCATATTGTGCCTTACGAACAAATATTTCTTCCTCAGTATTTGCTGAGTGTTTTGAGGATGATGATCCCTTATCTTTCAGTGAACTATCTATTTTATGATAGATGTTCGAAAGTCTTTGCTTACCCATACTGTAAACAAATACTCAAATAAACACATAATCACAGAATGGCAATTAGTAAAATTAAGTATTTCTAAATACTTAATTAGCTTAAATCAGTGGCTCTGATACCACCTTTTCCTGTCACGGCCCCAGCCCCGGTTTGACCCGGTCAGGAGCCGCGGGACAGGAACCCGTGGTATTTATTAATTGATGCGACAGTGGAAGATTTTAACAGGATCTTTTTAAAGCTTGAAATACCCGATTATTTTATTTCATAATTCGGGATAAACCCCGTAATTTACAATAAAGGAATTTTACTAGGAAATTCCCTGATTTATTAAAACATGTTTATTCATTTTAACTGAGCCACCTCTTCAAACTTGTTAGTGCTCCGTAGCACATTTTCCTTGATTTACAGCAGATCGTCTGAAACATGTTTTAAAAATATTTTGTCAGCGTGGAAATACTGGTGAATCATTCATGTTGATAAAATGACACATAGTTATAAATTACAGCATAAGAGCGATTACAATGGCTTCTATCTTATTTTTATCTGGCGCCGTGTCACCTGGTGACGATGGTCATACCACTATTGGGTCATTCCCCAAGTAGTGACGTTTATCACTGTTAGGATTTATTAGCCTAAACGTGAGAAATTAGTAATGTGCACAATACCCCACTAGCCAGTGATTTAAGATAACCACGACTTAATCCCTGTAATTATAACATTTGAAAATGGAGTATTGTAAAACATTTGATAAAAGAGAATGACTCACTTTGCAGATTTATACGGGCAGAGTTTAGCCTACTGATAAGCCTGATAACCTAATTTAAACAACAGTGCATACGAACTAGGTCAGTAACTAATACAGCATTTACGATAACTCACGAGATTAAACCCTCACGACGAATGACAAAGTGCAATACTTAAACATCCATCGAATTCACGACGAATGACTAAGTATAAACCCAATTTGAGCAGCACTTAAACATTCATCAGATAGTTTCAATCGATCGGACAATGAATCGTAGCAGCGATCGAGTTAATACCCTGTATCGTAGCAGCGCCTCGCTAATTTGAGAGTAATATTCGAATTTGGACAGTATAACTTCATTTTTGTGAGTGATTTCGACACCAGAGAACTCCTCGTAACTCGATCTATTTATAGGTGAAATTTAGGGTTCACGCGGCCCGCGTGAACCTTGGCTCGATCTTTACGCGGCCCGGGAGGGGCACCTATTCGTAGATTAGGGCTTCGTTGTCATCAGTAGACTTGCCACGCGTGGGACACGTGGATCCGGACGCTTATCCGGTCAAACCTTACTTTGACGCGGCCCGCGTAAGGCTAAGCTAACCTTTACGCAGCCCGCCTGAAACCCACAATTCTTGTTTTATTAGTTTTTCATGTACAGTAGGGTTTCAGGGGTCCGGGTTCGCACTTATGGGTTGGTTTTGGGAAAAATTTTGAAGGTCCTTACACAATTACTTATGGGCTTTAGGGTTTATAGCTATGTTCATCTATATATTGTAATGTTGAATAATGAAGAATTCAGTTTTATCTCTATTTCTCTTTGGTTCTTATAACCAAATTTTTTTTTTTTTTTTTTTTTTTTTTTTGCATTCCAATTTTCACCATTTTATATATATAAAAAAAATTTCAAAAAAAAAAAAAAAATTTGTAGTGCACATGTGGACTACAATTATTATTTTTTTTTTTGAATTTTTTTTTCATATAAAAAACATGCAATTTTTATAGAAAAATTGAAAAAAAAAATTGGTGTGTTTTTTAGGATTTTTTTAGTTAGTTTTCGAGTTTTCACGTTAAAAGTGGTTTTCATTTGAACATTCCCCTATATATATATATATATAGGGGAAGGATTTAGAGAGAACAGTGAAAAGTGTGAGAACGGTGAGAACGCTTATGGATCGTCCGATCAAAACAATCTATGGACTAGATTGGTGCGGTGGCGTTTTCGTAAATAACATCAATTTTATTACGTGGGCGCGCTTCATTAAGGGTAAAAAAGGTAAAACATCATTTCTCACATAAAACGCCATTGAAAAATAAAACGCCAAATAAACACAAAACGCCAATTTTATCACTGCGTACTTTTTTCTATGTTTTTGTTTAATCTATCTTGCTACAAAAACGCCACAAATTATAAAACGCCATAATATATAACGCCAAACCTTACATCCGGATAAATGTTAATTACATTTTTTGTTATAAAAATAATATCTCGCCTAAATTTTTTTATAAATAGAAACGTCTCTCCACATTCCGTTTATCACACCAAAAAAACATACAAAAAATACAATGGTTCCTAAAAAAACTACAACTCAATGTAAAACGCCAAAAAATACAACAATGGCAAACATCTTTCTTTGATACTCAGTAATGTTCTGCATGAAGTATCGCTGAATGATTTGGTACGTGAGTGTAGTAAGATTTTGCTGCATGAGATGGACAAAATTCAAAAAAGAGGGACTGATGACACCCATATGTCATTCTGTCATCTTTGTTCTTGAAGAAGGTTTGGATGATTAGAAGAGACCTATACTAGTGTAAATGCTACTTTGGCCTCGATGATTATAATGAAGACGACGGGCAGATAGCATCCACCCACAAAGGGTTGATCTATGTCTCCAACATCCACAAAGACACTTCAACACATGAACAAAGAAAATAAACCACGCCAAACCCAAAACGCCATTTATTTGTGACAGTTCTTATAGTTTCAAAATAAAAAAGAGACTGATAACACTGAAGATTTAGATCATAAATTGCTTCTATTTTGTTTTTTTTTTCTTTCTCTGTTGTTTGTTTTGTAATTTCAGTTAATAAACATCAAAAGTACATTAATACTATAATGAAAAATATAATAAAACGCCAAAATGAGCAAATGCTTGTAAAACGCCATCATGCCATCAAAACGCCCCCAAAAACTACCAAACGATAATAAAATTACTTTGAACAACTATTATTATAAAAAAAAAGCGTGAAACAATGTGCAAAGAATATAAAACAAAAAAAGTCCAATCGTTATCTAAACGCCATTGGAAAACAAAACACCATAATTACAGCCATCAAGATTGTAGGTGTCACACCCCGACCACGTGAGACAACGAAACGTGGCGGAAAACGTCGGGGAGTGTTGTAACAGAATCATTGTTTCATAACACATGGAAATTTAAATATTGTTTTATTGATTAAAATTGTTACAATGTCTTGACAATCAAAGAAATACAACATAAATAACTAGTCTTGCATCTTTTATTGTCACTAAGGCCCATGTCCGCCTAAGTGTATCTTGATCAATCCTATGCTTCATTTCCTGAAACACATGTGAAAATAGGTACGTCAGCATAAAAATGCCGGCGAGTACATAGGTTTTGTGAAAATAAGATTCATGACTTCTGTTTAAAAAAATGTTTAGTCATGAACCTTGTAATTTGCTTTGTAAATCATTTGAAAAACAATAAGTTCAGATGATACGTATGGCTAGTGATCAAATGTAAATCATGTAATATGTAACCAAAATGATATGTATGGCTAGTGAAATATATCAACTAAACCATATGCACAAAAACATAGTATTGAAGTAAAACTTGGTTTAAATCAAAGCTATGTTTTGTGGAAATGCATGATCTAATGTAAATCATGTAGTATGTAACCAAAATGATATGTATGGCTAGTGAAATATATCAACTAAACCATATGCACAAAAACATAGTATTGAAGTAAAACTTGGTTTAAATCAAAGTTATGTTCTGTGGAAATGCATGCTATACTGATACAAATATCTATGCGGTGTTGTGAAAATGCATACATCCAAGCCTTGAGACTGTGGCGATAAACCCTTAAACAAATTTAAAGGTCTATCTAAGTTATGTATATCGAATTCGGTCATTCCTTCCAATCCACACCAACCCAGGATTTCAGGAACGGGAGTTGTCAATTCCTATGGTACCACTACCTACTAACGAACGGCGTAGCTAATGTTAATGAATGTATTGTTCCATTGTAAACAACCCAAATATCATATCAAAATGTAAGCATGTGATGAAAACAAATGTACTAAGTATGCAATAAATGAACATACATAGCATGTGATGTGATGTGAAACGATGTACTAAGTATGAACTAAATGGACATACATAGCATAAAATGTAATGTAAAACAATGAAATCATGTACTATAAATGTACTAATGAACATAGCAAGTATATGATGTGAAAACAGGAAAGCATGAAAGTAACAAGTAGGCACATGTGTTCCACCCCAAAACGTTTGGAAAACAGTAAAAGAGGGGTCTATGTACTCACTTGAGATTGCTCAGAAGTCCTAAGATAACCACCAAGCAAAGCTAGAGATCACGGATATCAAACGGCACCTAATATAGGTAACTACATTAATAAACCGGACCTAAATCGGAAGATCGGGTAGCATGAGGGTTTGTAAACCAAATGAGTGTAGGAACTCATGTAACATGGTTTAACAAAGCCTACATACTAAATGAAACCTATCATAAGTGCTTACGACCCATTACGACCCGTTTAGGTAGCTTATGCTACTTTAACGCGTCGTTCGCGTGAAACGCGTTCGGACCGCCTAACTAGTCCTATGACAAGTATTATATGCCTAAACATGTTACATAATCAGTTATGTGACAAAAGTTTAGGTTACATATGCTTAATTACCAATTATACATGAAAAGGGTATTCTGGTAATTTACCTAAGGCATATAAACTACCTATCATACAACTACTCAAACGATGTGACCATAAGGTATAACCTCGGAAGGTTATTCCCTATATACTATGGTCACCTAATGTGTTTGGTCGGATCCTAATGATCGACCAAATGGGTCGGGTTCGAAAGTATAAGCGATTTATTAGATCGCTTACCCTTACGACCCTATATAAACACTAAACTAAAAGTGACGAGCTAAGCAAGCTAAAACATGCTTAACTAAGTTTAGAAAATAGGTTTGGTATCAAAACAAACGGTTTTGATACCCATAAGTAGTTTGGTTACAAAATACGCAAGAATACGTATTCTGACCGAAACTATGGCTCGTCACTGAGCCTAGATAACGTGGTAATCAGTAGGTCTAGTCACTAGGGACTATAACCATCGTGATTACGCTCACGTTATGAAGTTCAAACGAACTTCGCCTCGACCATAAACTGGTCAATGCAGAAAGTCAAACAAAGTTTGACTTTCGGACTCGAAAAGCAATAAAAGAACGAAGGAACACTTACGAAGGGTCCCCGAATGCTAATCGTGATCCAAGTAGCTCAGGTATGAAACAATGGTTCCAACTTAGAGCTTCTAGGATCAGATTCTTGTGGGTTTTGCAATGGGGGTGGATGGGTATTTATAGTTTTCGGTTCACCGTTAGGATTGTTTCTTGGAAAGGGGGGGCACGATCAAAGCCGTACACTTGTTGGAATGTTATGGAAGCTAATTTGGCCACTCACCATAAGGTATCAACATGTGGCAAAGGGATTAGGAGTGGATAACAGCTGCAAACAGGCTGTTTAATACACTGCATCTGGTCTGGGGACTGCTTGCGCATCGTAGCACTCCCAGTGTTACGATGCGCAAGGACCAAGTTTGGCAGAATTACAGTTTTGGTCCCTGCTGTGTAATAAGCTCATTTCTGACACGTTTAAGGCCCGTTAACCCCATTTCAAAGCTCTAAAATGAAGTTAAAGTATAGGGAACTTAAAATGTCTTCAAAAATATCTCGGATGTTGGTTCGTTTGGTCGTACGATCGCGATGTTCGCTTAATTACGACGGAATGCGCATAAGCGCGAAAAACGATCCAAATGACGCGACGAATGGATTTTTCTTATGCCAAACACTAACATAAAATGTTTTAGTGCTTACATAAATTTTTGGATGTCCGGATGTATTCAGAACGTGAGTTATGCGCGAAAGTGCAAACTTGTGCACTTTTTGACACTTTTAGTCCCTGAATGACCCAAAAGTTTATTTTAGCACACCGAATCCCTCAAAGCCTATTTCTAAGCTATATAAAGGATATTTAAGGTGTGTTTAACTTATGGTCATGTTCCGGAAAGTCTGTTATGGTTCAAATTGGCATACTTTCGTAGTTTGTCAACTTTAGTCCCTATAAGCGATTTAACTTGTTTTTGCCATACCAAAGCCTTCAAAACTTATTTCTAAGTTATGTAAAGGTTATTTAAGGTATGTTAAGCCTATTTCACTATTCCGGAGTGTTTTTTGCATTAAACTGGTTATATTTACGCATCGGTGCGCGTATAACCTTCCAGAAAGCGATTTAGAGTTTGGAATTGAGCAAAAATTGATATGTGCAAATGATACACATATTTTTACAAATCCCAAGTATGAAATATAATATTTCATTGGTTCGGTATTTTTTTGATGGCCGTGGAGGCACAGGTGTTACAGTCTCCCCTACTTTAGGAAATTTCGTCCCGAATTTTATTTAGAGGAAACTTGTGAGAGTTTAAAACATGAAGTTGAAAAGATCGAACAACATTGGTTAGGGTTCTGAACTTCTAGTAACCTTAATAACATTATGCTTGCAATGTAAGAGGGACACTTATATACAAGTATATGAAGCGTCATTGGTGCGTCCACCGTGCCTCCATTACATCGTTCTCATTTTGTTATTGTTGTCACTATCGGTTCTTACACATAATAAACCTTACTGGGTTTCTGTGCACTAAATTTCATAATTATGTACGCGTCCATAATCAGAAAATTCCTTGCACAGTTCACACAGTCTATTTTATAATGTGTAGGGGAAAACCAAATGAACAATCCTGTGATGAGTGTGACTAGACCACCATAGAGTCCTTTTAATTAAATCAATAAATGATCTAAATAGACTATCAAGGAGTCTGTTCAGCTACATCACTAGATGTAGTTCTTTCACCAAATTGTGAATCAATCCTTTTTACTAGACCACTAAAAGGGTCTCTTATGAATCATGGAGTGATACTATATAATCCAAGGGTCTTAACTATTACATAGAAGCCCATTAAGGATTTAAGGTAGTACCTTTTGACTATCCTGCTACGAATCCCTCATATGAAGATATGAAAGATACTGCGAGGATTTGGATAACGAATATCCAGAGTATAAAAACACAAAAATGCATAAAAGAAAACGTAAGATGAAATAACACATAGTCACATAACCACAAAATTGTTTGTTAATTTGCCTTGTTAATTGCGTACAAGCATTTAAAGCACACTAGGAATCCATTCCGTGGATTTCATTTGGTACTTTAAACGTTATCAAGAATCTAACTATAAAGATAGAAAGATTCAAAAAGAAAATTCGATTTCGATTGTAAGGAACCGAAATGTTCGAATTAAGGTACATAAGGAATCCAATTAAGGACTCTGATTTGAATGATAATCATCCACAAGGATCTAAATGTGAAGATAAAAAGATCCCATATGGATTTTTAGAAGTTGAAGATGTTTGAAACCTTGCACTGGATGTGCTTATGTCAAAACATGAAGTAAGAATGCTTATGAAGTTGAGATGCTAGATATGCCAAGGCGACATATGAAGCGAAATTTGAAAGTTAAGTCAATGTATGTGGAAAATATTTTTGAAAACTATGCATGGGGTTCTTTTAAGAAAAATGTGTTTAACGTTTTTGAAACCTTATATATAATACTTTTGAAATCATAAAGTAGGTGTACTAGGTAAGTATATTTATAAAAATGTTTTAAAATCATGCGAGATGAATTTTGAAATTATGTATAAGGTTTTTGAAAAACATGAATGATGCTTTTCGAAATCATGCACTTGATAAGAAAATGTACTGTGTTAATATTGTTTTCAGACTATATGAAACATTTTGAAATTATGAAGGTTGTTTTTGAAAGTATAGCCAATGTTTTTGAAATACTTGTACTGTGCATGTTGAAAAATCAAAACGTAATGGGTATGAGATTTGAAAATACCCTTAGTTATCTAATCAAGGATTCAAAGGCACAGATGTGCAGAAGCATGACTACTCATAATGTCACTTTATTTTCTGTACTTTGTTTCTTAGAGTGAAACGAGTACTTAAAATTTTCGAGGGAATCATGAGCGATCATTTGAAAGAGAGAAATCACAAGAGTAGTTTGTAGGGTACATAGTTTCTTGATGTAGGTATCATAGGAAAAGTCATACACACATGTAACTACACTTGTATATCAGAATTGTGAACAAGAATTTATTTATGAACAAGACATATTGTTTCACAATACACGAGAACAAAAGAAACAAAGGCATAAGACAGCAACATCCTTTGTTCAGCCGAATGCTCATCCAAGGGTTGGATTTGCACTAGCAAGCTTTGGGTATTTGTTCCTGAAATGGCTCGTCTCGCCACAGTTGTAGCAAGTTCCAGACGGAAACGAGCTTGAGTAGGGTTAACTTGTGGTTGGTTAGCAGCAAGGTTTATAGCAGCTTTGTTTTGGATAGCAAAGCGGCATGTGTTGACCAAATGTCCCCTCCGTCCACAGTAGGTACATTTGGAGCAGGGTATGAGGTTTGAATGATGATGGTTGCATCGTTTGCACAAGGGAGCAGTTCCTTTGCATGGCTTCCTAGCAGGAGGTTGAGCTGGTTGGTTGGGGATGACTTGACCATTGTGAGCGATCATGGCGAAGTTCTGAGAAGCCTTTCGCTTCTTTGACTTCTTAGGGGATCGTTCATCCATGGTCTTTGATTCCTTGGTTGGTTTCTTGGCTGGTGGTGCTGTCACCTGACTAGGTCCTGCCTGTCTTGGTGACTCTTGAGTGGCTTCATCATGGAGACGATACATGGCAGTAGCTAAATCAACAGTCTTCAGGACTACTTCGCCTATTCGCTGAGCGAATTTGGCAGTCTGCTCGGATATCTGGGCGTCATCGCGATGAAGAGACATTCTAGAAGAAAATGAAAGACATTTGGAAGAAACATGTGAAACGTCATCGGCTAAACAAAACAGAATGGCAATGCATAAGAATTTGCGATCATTTGTTTGTTACCTAAGGCAAACAAATGAGACGGTGACAAATCAAAGTAAGCGGATCATATTAATGTATTACTGAAGACATGCTCGCCTATAAGTGAACACTCACCCCAAGAGTTCCCAGGTAAGAGTGACTGGTCCGATACTGCGGATTTGTACGAACACTCTAGCCTTCGACAGAAAACTCAGGGTACAGGCATTCACTCTTCCAGTTTGCACGTGTTCACATTATATGACCCAAACTTTGACGAGATTTTGAAAATTCAAAGGGGTTCAAAACCATATAACAGAGGGTTCAAAACCTTACAATAGAGGGTTCAAAACCTAGTAATCAATCATCCTAGAACAGATGATTAGTTTTCAAAGCGGTTTTGAAATTTATGTTCTTGTTGAGATCGTCGCCTAAGGATAGGTGACGGTATTGTTTTATGACTAAACGCAAGTAAACTCGCGTTATGGTCCTAGGAAGGTTATAGACTAGGTCAAAGTATTACTAATAACCTAATTCCCTATATCCATGAGCTCTGATACCAACTTTTCTGTCACACCCCGACCACGTGAGACAACGAAACGTGGCGGAAAACGTCGGGGAGTGTTGTAACAGAATCATTGTTTCATAACACATGGAAATTTAAATATTGTTTTATTGATTAAAATTGTTACAATGTCTTGACAATCAAAGAAATACAACATAAATAACTAGTCTTGCATCTTTTATTGTCACTAAGGCCCATGTCCGCCTAAGTGTATCTTGATCAATCCTATGCTTCATTTCCTGAAACACATGTGAAAATAGGTACGTCAGCATAAAAATGCCGGCGAGTACACAGGTTTTGTGAAAATAAGATTCATGACTTCTGTTTAAGAAAATGTTTAGTCATGAACCTTGTAATTTGCTTTGTAAATCATTTGAAAAACAATAAGTTCAGATGATACGTATAAATAAGAGAATAATGCATGGTTAAATGAATAACCATGTAAAATGAGTTTGTATAAGTTAAGTTGTTTGTAAAACAATGTATTGTGAAAAGTATGTTATTTGTATAAAATGTTATATGTCTAAATTGAAATGATTTCAAATAACGCAACGATATGTAATACCATACAATCACTTATATATAGGAAGTACCAGCGGCGTATCCACCATGCTTGTATCATATTACACACGCCTCGTTACTTAAATCACTTACCCAAACAAACCACCAATGTAAGATGTCTATGTTTAAACCAATTTCCAATTGTATTGAAATAATAATATGTCAAAATGTTTATGTCAAGATGTAAATCATGTAATGTATAACCAATGTCAAAAGTGTTTATGTGTCAAATGTAAACCATGTAATGTGTAACCAAAATGATATGTATGGCTAGTGAAATGCATCAACTAAACCATAGATGAAATGTACAAAACAAAGTATTGAAGTAAAACTTGGTTTAAATCAAAGTTATGTTTTGTGGAAATGCATGATCAAATGTAAATCATGTAATATGTAACCAAAATGATATGTATGGCTAGTGAAATATATCAACTAAACCATATGCACAAAAACATAGTATTGAAGTAAAACTTGGTTTAAATCAAAGCTATGTTTTGTGGAAATGCATGATCTAATGTAAATCATGTAGTATGTAACCAAAATGATATGTATGGCTAGTGAAATATATCAACTAAACCATATGCACAAAAACATAGTATTGAAGTAAAACTTGGTTTAAATCAAAGTTATGTTCTGTGGAAATGCATGCTATACTGATACAAATATCTATGCGGTGTTGTGAAAATGCATACATCCAAGCCTTGAGACTGTGGCGATAAACCCTTAAACAAATTTAAAGGTCTATCTAAGTTATGTATATCGAATTCGGTCATTCCTTCCAATCCACACCAACCCAGGATTTCAGGAACGGGAGTTGTCAATTCCTATGGTACCACTACCTACTAACGAACGGCGTAGCTAATGTTAATGAATGTATTGTTCCATTGTAAACAACCCAAATATCATATCAAAATGTAAGCATGTGATGAAAACAAATGTACTAAGTATGCAATAAATGAACATACATAGCATGTGATGTGATGTGAAACGATGTACTAAGTATGAACTAAATGGACATACATAGCATAAAATGTAATGTAAAACAATGAAATCATGTACTATAAATGTACTAATGAACATAGCAAGTATATGATGTGAAAACAGGAAAGCATGAAAGTAACAAGTAGGCACATGTGTTCCACCCCAAAACGTTTGGAAAACAGTAAAAGAGGGGTCTATGTACTCACTTGAGATTGCTCAGAAGTCCTAAGATAACCACCAAGCAAAGCTAGAGATCACGGATATCAAACGGCACCTAATATAGGTAACTACATTAATAAACCGGACCTAAATCGGAAGATCGGGTAGCATGAGGGTTTGTAAACCAAATGAGTGTAGGTACTCATGTAACATGGTTTAACAAAGCCTACATACTAAATGAAACCTATCATAAGTGCTTACGACCCATTACGACCCGTTTAGGTAGCTTATGCGACTTTAACGCGTCGTTCGCGTGAAACGCGTTCGGACCGCCTAACTAGTCCTATGACAAGTATTATATGCCTAAACATGTTACATAATCAGTTATGTGACAAAAGTTTAGGTTACATATGCTTAATTACCAATTATACATGAAAAGGGTATTCTGGTAATTTACCTAAGGCATATAAACTACCTATCATACAACTACTCAAACGATGTGACCATAAGGTATAACCTCGGAAGGTTATTCCCTATATACTATGGTCACCTAATGTGTTTGGTCGGATCCTAATGATCGACCAAATGGGTCGGGTTCAAAAGTATAAGCGATTTATTAGATCGCTTACCCTTACGACCCTATATAAACACTAAACTAAAAGTGACGAGCTAAGCATGATAAAACATGCTTAACTAAGTTTAGAAAATAGGTTTGGTATTAAAACAAACGGTTTTGATACCTATAAGTAGTTTGGTTACAAAATACGCAAGAATACGTATTCTGACCGAAACTACGGCTCGTCACTGAGCCTAGATAACGTGGTAATCAGTAGGTATAGTCACTAGGGACTATAACCATCGTGATTACGCTCACGTTATGAAGTTCAAAAGAACTTCGGATCGACCATAAACTGGTCAATGCAGAAAGTCAAACAAAGTTTGACTTTCGGACTCGAAAAGCAATAAAAGAACGAAGGAACACTTACGAAGGGTCCCCGAATGCTAATCGTGATCCAAGTAGCTCAGGTATGAAACAATGGTTCCAACTTAGAGCTTCTAGGATCAGATTCTTGTGGGTTTTGCAATGGGGGTGGATGGGTATTTATAGTTTTCGGTTCACCGTTAGGATTGTTTCTTGGAAAGGGGGGAACGATCAAAGCCGTACACTTGTTGGAATGTTATGGAAGCTAATTTGGCCACTCACCATAAGGTATCAACATGTGGCAAAGGGATTAGGAGTGGATAACAGCTGCAAACAGGCTGTTTAATACACTGCATCTGGTCTGGGGACTGCTTGCGCATCGTAGCACTCCCAGTGTTACGATGCGCAAGGACCAAGTTTGGCAGAATTACAGTTTTGGTCCCTGCTGTGTAATAAGCTCATTTCTGACACGTTTAAGGCCCGTTAACCCCATTTCAAAGCTCTAAAATGAAGATAAAGTATAGGGAACTTAAAATGTCTTCAAAAATATCTCGGATGTCGGTTCGTTTGGTCGTACGATCGCGATGTTCGCTTAATTACGACGGAATGCGCATAAGCGCGAAAAACGATCCGAATGACGCGACGAATGGATTTTTCTTATGCCAAACACTAACATAAAATGTTTTAGTGCTTACATAAATTTTTGGATGTCCGGATGTATTCAGAACGTGAGTTATGTGCAAAAGTGCAAACTTGTGCACTTTTTGACACTTTTAGTCCCTAAATGACCCAAAAGTTTATTTTAGCACACCGAACCCCTCAAAGCCTATTTCTAAGCTATATAAAGGATATTTAAGGAGTGTTTAACTTATGGTCATGTTCCGGAAAGTCTGTTACAGTTCAAATTGGCATACTTTCGCAGTTTGTCAACTTTAGTCCCTATAAGCGATTTAACTTGTTTTTGCCATACCAAAGCCTTCAAAACTTATTTCTAAGTTATGTAAAGGTTATTTAAGGTATGTTAAGCCTATTTCACTATTCCAGAGTGTTTGTTGCATTAAACTGGTTATATTTACGCATCGGTGCGCGTATAACCTTCCAGAAAGCGATTTAGAGTTTGGAATTGAGCAAAAATTGATATGTGCAAATGATACACATATTTTTACAAATCCCAAGTATGAAATATAATATTTCATTGGTTTGGTATTTGTTTGATGGCCTTGGAGGCACATGTGTTACAGTAGGACCGGTTTTGACTCCAAAACGTTTGCGAACCGACTCGTGTAACATGCGGAATCCGTACACGAACGTGACCAAACACACAAGACGTAATTATAACTGTGATTCTATTGAATGATCTGAAAACGTTCAAGCACCTGAATCACGACGTCACTTTCTCTCTCTAGACTTTAGCTTTCCAAGTCTCCAAATGAGCAAAAGTCTCTAAGTCTAACCCTAAGACATCTATTTATAGGCCTTGGAATTAATGAGACTTCCCATTAATTACCAAAATGCCACCTTGCTATTTCTATCTAATTATTACGATATAAAGTCTAATATTAAGTTGTTTCTGCTACGATCTGTCTTGATGGAGGCGATAGACATAAATGTACCAACAGACTCCCCCTTGGATATTGTCGCAGTCAATCTCGTAGCGTCTTGTCTTTCTCTCTCTAAGTCTTCTTGAAGCTTTAACACTTTTTCATCAACATAGACTCCCTCTAGCTTAAACAGAATCCTCGTGGATCTGTCTTCAGCTTCAGCTGCTCCTCCTTTCAGTAGACTCTTTCTTTAGGCTCCCCCTTTCGTCAAGCTTCCGTGTTTTTGGGATCGACACCTAGCTTTCCGAATACAAGCTCCTTCAGAATAGTTACCTGGCTCCTTGAAAGCACGCTCCCCCTTGCGTTGAGCTCGTCTTCAGACTCCCCCTTAGACTCAGCTATCGGGATCGTAGTCTAGAACATCATCTGCAATTCTCAAACATTTATAAGTAAAAATGTTTTGAATATCCAGGATTGATGACCTGGCTTTCTCAACTTATGCTAAAATATTTTTACAGTGAAAGCATTTTCAGTTGTCCAGGAATCGTAACCTGGCTCTTTTAAAATTTCTAAATCAAGATCCTGGCTCGAAAAATATAATAATATGAATATACCCAGGATTAACTTGATTCTCTTCCCTTATCAACAAATTTCAAAGATTTGACAGTTTTAACGAACAGGATCGGAAACTGGTTCTTTTACATTACATTTTAACAGTTTAAGAATCCTAATCCTTCAGGGTTAATCATCTAAGTCCAACTTAATGACCTTGGAGATCACAAACTGTTTTTGATTTTTGTGTAAAAATTTCAAGTTTCAAATTAATGAACTTGTTTATTTTCAGAAACACGATCAGCATACTTAGATTTTGAAACTCGGCTTCTCAGACATCGGTTGTCGAAAATAAAGTTGAAACAAAATCTTTTTGTATTTTTCTTAAATATAAAGCGGTAAAGAAATATTTACAAATATATTTACAGACAATATTTTTGTTTGAGTTCGTGTTAGAGGATCATATCAGTTTATGACAAATCACTAGTACCGTTGAGCTTTAAACACTTTAAGTTCTAAACGATTCACTTAGATTGTCAGTATACTGATCCACTTAGATTTTCACACAAAGTTTAATTGATTCGAGATACGGATTAGTGTTTTAAGAACTTAAACTTATTCGCGTGTCCCACCTCAGAATATACTCCCGTATCAAAATTCCCTAGATTCAGTCTTAAAGGTGAGTATACCAATCTGATATCTATATCTGGGTTAGTGCGAAACCTTGAGAGCTCAGGTATGAACTTCCGTTCAGTTAAAGAGATGAAGGCTCGACTTTAGGTGTGTTCCTTTTAGGGAATCTTTTCTTCAACTGCAATTGATTCATATCTTTCGATATTTTCTCAATTTTTATGCAGAGGGTAAGCTTTTAAAGCGTGTAAAATATTATACGAGGTCTAGGCCATTGCTTCCGCAATATCAGAAGACCAGGTATAATACCCCAGATATCAAACAGTATAAAGACCTAGTATCTCAGAATCAGGCAATCTCTCAAACAAGATTTCGGGGGTTACCCATATATCCAAGAGATGTTCCCCACGAGATAAGTAAGTATTTGATATTTAGGTTTATATCTCGAAAACAATCTACTAAGCGTGTAAAAACCTACTAGCATATCATCAGTGAGACCGTTTATCACATTTGACTATCCAATTCTTTAGCGTACTGTGATTGTCTACTGATGTACTATCATTTCCTCTTTTTACACAAAAACTCCTTTTTGGATTTTATCATGTTTTTGGCTTTTTCAAATTTTCTAATGTTTTTGGATTTTCTAACAATTTCTTACTCCCCCTAAAATTCAAAACATTTAAAGAAAATTTGATAACCGATGTAGATAGCTTTGTCTCGCCATCCATTTTCAATCTTGTGAAATTAATCATGTTTGTTCCGCCGTTAAGGTTTCGGCATATTCACTCAACAAATTTTTGAATTTTTAGAATTTTTTGAATTTTTGACAAAATTTAAAAACAAACACATTTTTTATTTTTCATATTTTTGACAAAATAAAAACATATTTTTGGTTTTTAAATTTTCATATTTTAGGATTTTGAAAGATGGTTTATTTATTTAAAAAACACAAACTCCCTGTTTAACAGTCGCAGGGACCAGCAGCCTCTTCTTCTCGTGCCAGGCTGCTCTGATCTTCGTTCTCATAGTCTTCAATTTTCTTGAGCACCTGCACATTCAACTATTGAATTATTTGAACAATTTAGCCCAGGTCTGTTTGTCCTTAGGCATTTCAATACAAAATGCATCATTTAACTTCGGAAAATCTTTGTCATTTTGAAAACAAACTTTTTCAATTTTGACTTCAAATTTTTCATCATTTGCCGAAGCTATTTGTCTCTTAACAGACCATGTTTGACCTTTTGGAGTACCTATTTTGTAAAAATGTGAATCTTTTGGAACATTTTGATTTTGAATAATAGTTGGTTTCCAAAACTGTTGTGGTTTTGTTGCATCGACATTTGTTCTCCAACTTTGTGTTGTTCTAAATCTGGGTGTGTGAGAATTCCAGGTCTGTCTAGAATCAAACCTATTCGGATTTGATTTCCAAGTTTGATTCGAAGCAAACTTGTTTGTGTTGTATCTCCAAGTTTGTTTTGAATCAAATCTAGTTGACCTTTGTCTCACATCCTCAGATTTCTGTTTTTCAACATCATCAGACTTCTTTTTCGTTTCAACACCAACAGGTTTCAGATTTGGACACTTGCGTGCCAGATGTCCAGTTTGATCACATTTGAAACATGTTCGCTTGGACACATCTTTGACCTGTTGTTGTTGCTTTTTCTGAGCATAGAACTCTTCATTAGATTGTCGTCTAAATTGGAGTTCTTTCTCTTCTTCGAAACTTGTTCCGTGAACAAAATTCATTTTTGATTGATAATTTGGCGTTTCATTTTGTTTCCAATTTTGTTTCTTCTTATAACCCAACCCAGCCTTCATGTTTTTCTTCTTGAAACCAAGTTTGTTATAAAAAGTTTTGTGACCTTTTCCAGCAAACTTAATTTGGAATTTCAGATTTTTCAATTTCAACCATTTTGAAAACTTTATCAATCTTTTCTGAAATCACATTCTGAATCGGGAATACAATATCTAAGAATAATTTGTCCGATCCAATCATGATATAAACCAATCCTTTTGAATCATCATTTAAATTTTTCTCAGATTTTGAGTTTTTCAGATATTCTTCATGAAAACTACCTTCATTTTCATCCTGTGATTCAGATTTACCTGTTTCAACCGACTCTTCTTTTCACACACTTTCAACGACCTTACCTACCACATCTGAATCACTTGAATCATCATATTTGGAATAGGTTACGTCAATGTTATCTGGCAATTGATCGACCATGTTGAAAGCTTTTTCGACTTTCTCATCATCATAAAATGCAAACTTTTCCGGTGGAGGGACTTGATGATACTCAGAACCAATACCCTTTTTGTTTTTCTCAGGATCATCATCACCCGGTTTTATGTTGAAAATTCTTTCAAGCACATATGATGATGCATGATAGCTTTTTAACTTGTTGTTATCCTGTTCTAAATCGGCTATTTGACGCTTCAACTTAGCAACATCCTCAATATAAGAATTGACAACTTGTTGCTTTATTGAATACTGTCTCTTTAGCGTATCAATTGTTTCAGAATAGTATCTCAATCTAGATTGAACAAGTTTCATTTGACTCTTAACATCTTCATATGATTCTTTTGTTATGTGATATGCGAGTTTTATTGAATCATATTCCTTTTTCATTTCTTGAAAAGCATTTTCTTTTTGTAAACATTCTTCTGTCATTTTTGAAACTTTTTCTTTTAACATTTCATTTTCTTTTTCTAAATTCTTGCATTTTTGTGTGAGCTTTTCGTCATTATCTTTCAAAACTTTTTCATTTTCTAACATCTCTTTGCATTTATTATTGAAAACTTCTTCAATTTTAGTGAATTCAAGATCTCTTGTTCTGAATTTTTCATCTTTTTCAGTACAAGCACTACATGTTTTTTCCATGCATTTCTTGCACTGATAAACATTTTTGTTTAAGATTTCAGAATCAGATTTTACCTTAGTAATTGGCACCTCGGCGTTCTCTGTTGTCTTTATCTCATCAGCATTTTTCTTCTGTTCTTCTTCACCAGTACCATCACCAACTTCCAAACTCTCATCCTTTACTTCTTCTTCTTCTTCTTTCTTCTTGTCTTCCTCAACAACTTGCTGTTCTTTATTGACAGCTTCTTTCTCAACTTATTCATTCACAACAACTTTTTCTTTAACATTCTCTTCCTTCACTTCTTTCTTCAAATCATCGACTAACTCTTCAACATTCTTCTTCATTCTTTCTCCATCCCTCTTCTTCAAACTTGCTGTCATAACATCACGAATTATCTTATCCAACTTTTTCAGATAAGTTTTATCTTTTTCGACATTTGAATAGTATTCTCCGGAAAGCGGAATTACTACAAGAACATCATTGAACACCACATCTTTTCTGTGAACGACAGGATCACCATTTTGGTTGATATAGCAATCTCTCTTCTTGTCGTATCTTCTACAATACTTAGCATCTTCATATTCTTCGTGCATTTTATCAATCCTGCACCCTGCAAAGAATATTTCTCTTTCGGTTTTCTCTTTCAGAATTTCTTCTCGAGAACTCTCTTTGATTTCAGCAACAAAAGCATGATGTTTGCTTTTTGATACAGTTCTACCATGAGCTATGAAACGGTCATCAACAAGATCATCTTCTAGAAGAAATTCGCTCCAATCAAATCCTTCATCATGATGGATCACTGCACATGCTCTTGATTTCTCTTTGGGATTATTTTCAATCAATTTCGGCTCTTCTCTGCTACGGTGGTAGATCGCCTTTCGGTAATAATCATCATTGAAAGGTTTCTCAGTTTCGTCAACTTCAGAATTTTTGCATTCACTTTTGAAATGACCTTTTTGCTTACATCTAAAGCAAGTCACTTTGGATTTATCAAATCCTAGCTTTGTTGACGGACCACCAATAGACTGCTTTCCAGTAATCTCCATATACCTCTGTGCTCTTCGAATGCAACTTGCTAAACACCAGCGTATGTCAATGAGTTCCATTTCTGCTGGATCGATCTGGTCGTAGTCTTCCTTTGTCATGTAAGGACTCTCAAAAATGTCTCAATCTGACCCGTAAGTAAAAATATGAGCCCCTGAAACACCACTGTGTATGAAAAAACTAAGAAATCAAGATTAGTGGGTTTAAGGCGGGCCGCGTAAGGATTAGCTTAGCCTTACGCGGGCTGCGTCAATATGAGGGTTGACCGGATAAGCATTCCCGAGCCACGTGGCATACACATGTCGACCCTACTCGTGACCAACTAGACCTATGCGTAGACTAGGTGGCTACGCGGGCCGCGTAAGGTATGGCCGAAGGTTCACGCGGGCCGCGTGAGCCCTAAATTTCACCTATAAATAGATCGTGCTACGAGTAGTCCTCTGATGTCGAAATCTCAATTCAAAAATGAAGTTACACTGTCCAAATTCGAATATTACTTTCAATATAACGAGGCGCTGCTACGATACCGGGTATTAACTCGATCGCTGCTACGATTCAATGTCCGATCGATTGAAACTATCTGATGAATGTTTAAGTGCTGCTCAAAATTGGGTTTATACTTTGTCATTCGTCGTGAATTCGATGGATGTGTAAGTATTGCACTTTGTCATTCGTTGTGAAGGTTTTAATCTCGTGAGTTATCGTAAATGCTGTATTAGTTACTGACCTCGTTCGTGTGCATTGTTATTTAAATTAGGTTATCAGGCTAATCAGTAGGCTAAACTCTGCCCGTATAAATATGCAATGTGAGTCATTCTCTTTTTATCAAATGTTTTACAATACTCCATTTTCAAATGTTATAATTACAGGGATTAAGTCGTGGTTATCTTAAATCACTGGCTAGTGGGGTATTGTGTACATTACTAATTTCTCACGATTAGGCTAATAAATCCTAACAGTGATAAACGTCACTACTTGGGGTGGGACCCAATAGTGGTATGACCATCGTCACCAGTTGACAAGGCGCCAGATAAAAATAAGATAGAAGCCATTGTAATCGCTCTTATGCTGTAAATTATAACTATGTGTCATTTTGTCAAAATGAATGATTCACCAGTATTTCCCCGCTGACAAAAATATTTTTAAAACATGTTTCAGGAGACCTGCTGTAAATCAAGGAAAACGTGCTACGGAGCACTAACAAGCTTGAAGAGGTGGCTCAGTTAAAATAAATAAACATGTTTTAATAAATCAGGGAATTTCCTAGTAAAATTCCTCTATTGTAAAATACGGGGTTTATCCCGAATTATAAAATAAAATAATCGGGCATTTCAAGTTTTTAAAAGATCCTGTTAAAATACTTCCGCTGTCGCATCAATCAAATACCACGGGTTCCTGTCCCGCGGATCCTGACCGGGTCAAACCGGGGCTGGGGCTATGACAGGTCAGCTCTGAATTTCCAATTTTTCCAGTTACTAGACCTTCACATGATTCCAGGACAGATGCCAGAAAACTCATTTGTTGTTTTGCTGCATTGATGCTCATAGCCGGAGAATTTTTCAACTTAAGAGCAATGTTGCAAATAATTTCCTCTGAATCATCAGAATTTGATTTTGAAGATGATGAATGATATCCCGAATTGTAGCTTGATGAGCTTGTCTGTGGTTCTTTTGTCTTCTCAACACTAAATGCTGTCTTTGGTGATTCACCAACTTTCACCGAAGGTATGTTACCTTTGTAATAAAGACCAACATTCTGATGATGTGAAGAATTGCTCATCTTGCTTTGCTTTTGCAGTTCCAGTTCGTGACTTTCAATTTTTTCTATTAAGACATCAAGAGAAATTGTATCATATAACACATCATTTTTTAGAATAAACACGAACGTTTGCCACTGATCAGCTCGTGGTAACGCTTCAATGATTTTATCTATAATTTCCTCTCGTGTTTTAACAATCCCAAACCTATCAAGTTCAATTTTCAAATGACAAAATATCTCTATCATTTGCCTCACTGTCTCTCCTTTCAAACTGTCAAACAAATCAAATTCCTTTTTAATAAAGCTATTTTGTTTTTCTTGATTTGTTTACCCCCCTCAGCTTTAACACGTAAAGCTTCCCAGACAGATTTAGATGACCCGTCATGTTCTAGTAAAGCAAAAATATCATCTCTAATCGATGATTGGATTAAAGCAATCATTCTCTGTTCATATGAGAAGTTCTTTTTGTCCTCCGTGGATAAGCTTTTGAGTGGGATTTCTTCGCCTTTATCATTGACTGGTCTACCATATCCAAATTCCAAACAAAACCAACTTTCATATGCATATGCTTTGGCCCAGTTAATGAACTTTTCTTTCCACCAAGTATAGTCCTCGATACTATCAAGCTTAGGAGGTTTTGAATGAGTTCCATAAAAGTTGTCATGATTAATGTTTTCATTGATCGCTTTTGTAATGGATTTCGGTGTGACAGTTGGAGTTTCCGACGATTCTGATGTGAATGCTTTGTAGAACGTGTTGTAGAATTCTTCAGCCATGATATTATCTCCTCGAATCACCTGAATAATCAAACAACAATTATCAGTTTTAAAAATTATCAAACACTTGGATCAAACGGATATCCGATCGAGTGAGTCAACAAAAGTCAACAGAAATAACAATCGGGTGACAGCGGATTGGGTGGTGATCCAATCGAGTGATAAGTTGTCCGATCGGGTGGAATGTTGTCCGATCGGGTGGTAAAGTGCTTTGGATCGGGCGGCTACTCGATCGGGTGACAATGTGCCTTGGATCGGGTGGCTGTCTGATCGGGTGGTTGTCCGATCGGGTGACACTGAGACTTGGATAGGGTGGCAACTCGATCGGGCAGGTATCCGATCCTTTGACAATAACCTGAATCACAAACAAACAAGAAGATTAGGATCGGGTGGCAAATCGTTTGGATTGCCACTCGATTCTTTGCACTTTAAACCTGAACAAACAACTTGCAGTGAATCGGATGATGACAACTCGAGTGGCAACTCGATCGAGTGATACTAACAAATGAACTTTGGAATGAACGGCTACTCGATCGAGTGACGGTTCAATCGAGTGACAACTCGATCGAGTGGTCGTTCGATGATTGAACACTAAAAGACAAACAACATGCAACGGATTGGACGGTGATCCGATCGGGTAGGTCAACAAAGTCAAACTATGCAATGGATAGGGTGGGAACTTTGGATCGAGTGGCAACTCGATCGAGTGACACTAATTGATATACAAAACAAATTGGCACTACACGACAAAAGTTATATGCTGGTCGATCGGACGGTGATCCGATCGGGTAGCTGTTTGACTATTTGACCTCAATAATGAATTTTAACTTTCAATATATTCCCACATGCAAGCTGACAACTTTGTTGTTATTGATATAATACAATCCTTATCTCAATCACGTGATGTTATGATTAAAAATAATAGCCAACAACTAAATTGAATGCTATATAATGATTGGACCGTTCAATTTTGATCACATGTACCGAAGACTTTAAATCTCACCGATTGCAATTAATGATTCACATGAATCACTGATAAAGTTGACTGAAAAAGTTAATAAAGTTGACCAAGTGACTCGATCGAGTGGGATGCTATGAATCGGATTACCGCTCGATCGGGTGGTAATCCGATTGAGTAACAGTCAACAAGTCAACCTTTTTTAATGAGATGCAATGGATCGAGTGGTCACCCTATCGGGTTGCCACCCGATCGGTGAACACCAAGAACAATGACAACAGCAACAGTTAGCATGTTTTCAACTTTCGAACACAAAAATCTTAATATCTCACAAACGGCTTCGAATTAAGATCTGAAATTTTGTAGGCTTTTAGATCAAGTGTTTTCGCACAACCTATCCAAAAATCAGCAATTTTTAACCGTAAAAACTCGTTTAATTTGGCGTTTTTCAGATAGAAACGTGAAAGATATGAAAAGATGAAGAAATTGAGCAAATATGGATGAAATTGGGATCTGATTCTGATGAAATCCAGTGCGAATCAGTGTGTTTGATCCGTGCAATCGAGCTCCTGCTCTGATACCACTTGTAGGACCGGTTTTGACTCTGTAACGATTGCGAACCGACTCGTGTAATGTGCGGAATCCGTACACGAATGTGACCGAAACACACAGGACGTAATATAAACTGCGATTCTATAGAAAGATCTGATAACGTACAGCACCTGAATCACGTACACAACACTTTCTCTCTCTAGACTTTCTCTCTTTAGCTCTAGATCTCCAAAAGTGCAAATGCCAAAAGCCTAAAGTCTAAGGCATAAGCCTCCTATTTATAGGCCTTGGAATTAATGAGACTTCTCATTAATTACCAAAATGCCACCTTGCTATTTCTATCTAATTATTACAAAATAAAGTCTCGTTTTCTTCAGTTTCTGCTACGAACTCGATTGACGGAGGCGATAGACATAAATGCACTAACAAAGATTAGACGTGTTACACCATAAAAACAGTTGAGTCTGAAAACAAAACACGGTAACTTCAAAAACAGTAAAATGAAACGACGGAAAACATAATTACTAACATTTATTATATTGAAAGCAAAATACTTGGGAATTAAATTTATTTATCTTTTTCAAAACGCCATAATTACCTATCATGCGCGTGAAAAAAAAGTCAATATAAAGAAGACCATGAGAACACAAGCTCAAACACGCCAAAAACATTGACTAAAACACCACATATTGTCCAAACGCCAAAAACTTTAAAAATGGCTAAGGTTATTGCATGGAGGTTTAAAAGGAAAGAGAAACGATTCATCATAAAGTTCTCTGATAGGAGAAGGGTAAATGTAAGCACAATCAAAGCCATGCTTGAAATGAATGAAGGGGTTCAGAGGGATATCCTGACCCTTGGGGTTCCAATGGCCAACGATTGTGAAAGAACCCGAACTGTAATAAAAAGACTGAAGAGAAAATTTCCGCCAGAAGATGATGATGATATTGACGATACTCCTCTACCAAAACTTAACAGTTGGGTGATGCATAAGGAAGAAGGAATGCTTGAAGTGACTTATAAAAACGGGGTGCAATATTCATTGCCAATGGAAGAACTGTTGAAGACTGGGTTGCTATCTATCATTGAACAACTCTGTGATTTAGCACCTTCAAACAATCCAAAATCCAAGGATGCAGTGATATTCAAGAATAGGCTGCAGCAAAGAAGAGACAAGCTAATGGCGTTATACACAAATCTAAAATTTGATGATGATGAATCTGAAGAAAGCGATGAACAAAGCGATGGGTACATCTCTGATGTAATCCCACCCACGGAAGACTATTAGTTTATTTTGATTTCGTATTATTGTAATTTTATAAAATATTAATCTATGGTAATCAAATATTAACAAAAAGACCCAAAATGCCAAAAATGACATGGAAAAAGCCATAACGCCAAAAAAATTAACTATGTGACTCAAAAAGAATTAATTCAACGAGAAGAAATCTGAGAAAAACAGTAAAACGCCAAGTAATTAATGATTCTAGATAACGCCAAAATTATCTTGCACGAAAAAAATAAAGCAGCATGTCAAACGCGAAAATCGGGAAAGGAGAAGAATGCTAAAAGGACAAAAAAACCACTCGGAGCCTGATCATGTCCCCCGCCACGTGTTGGGCCAGGATATGTTGTCACCGTTCTCACACTTTTGGGGGTTTTCTCCTAATCCCGTTTCTATATATATATATATATATACCTCAAAGATATGGACTTTGGACAATTCTTGGACATAAATATATATTTCGACAAATATATATGATCATTACCAAATAATCAGAATTATACAAAAATCAGGTGAGTGACAAAGATAAATATATATATATATATAGGGAGAAGATCATGCGAGAACCACCTCTTATTGCGAGAACCGCGAGAACCAATGTGAACACAACCAAAAATGCCTAAAAATAGCTAAAAATCACACAAAAATTTTTTTTTTTTGATTTTTTTAATATTTTTTAGGTTAAAATCGCTACTTTTCGAAGCCAAAATTTTTTTTTTTTTTTGCTTCGAAAAGTAGCGATTTTAACCTAAAAAATAATAAATAAATCAAAAAAAATTTTTTAGATTTTTTTAGGTTTTTTGGGGGTTTAGTTTTTAGCATTTTAGCTTGGGGGGGGGGGGGGTTAGGTTTTTCGGGGGTGGGGGAGGGGGGTTTAGGTTTTTTTTTTTGGGGGGGGGGGGTTAGGTTTTTCGGGGGTGGGGGAGGGGGGTTTAGGTTTTTTTTTTGGGGGGGGGGGGGTTAGGTTTTTTTTTAGGTTTTTTGGGGGTTTTAGTTTTTAGCATTTAGTTTGGGGGGGGGGGGTTAGGTTTTTTTTTGGCGGGGGGGGGGGGGGTGGGGGTTAGGTTTTTTTTAGGTTTTTTTAGCTATTTTAGGTTGTGTTCACATTGGTTCTCATGGTTCTCACAATAAATGGAGTTCTCGCATGAGCCCCTCCCTATATATATATATATATATATATATATATATATATATATATATTACAAGCATAACAAAATATATATTTCACACAAGTCTTAAAAATATATTATTTTTAAGAAATATAAATCCGGAAAGTATTAAAAATCAAAGAATGATGTAAATGAAAATACACATGATGTAAAATACACAAGTATTTACATGAAAATACAAGTATACTTCCCTAGGTATACTTACACATAAATAATATTGAAAATATTATTTAACAAAATACTTGTATTTATTTTCGGGAAAATAATATAAGTATCATATTTTGGATAAGTTAAAAATATAGTGTATTTTTAGCATTTATTGTTTTTCACGTATTACATATACAAATATATATTTTTGGGAAGTAAAATATATGTTTACAAGTGAACAATACAAGTTCAAATTACAATAACGCGACGAACGGGCGAGACCTGACAAACAAGGGCACGACCCTCACAAATGACGAACTTATACAAAACAAATACATAACTTAAGATGGTGACTTGTACTTAGTGAGTTACAAGTCTAGTGATTAACGTATGTAGAAACATTTATAGGTTACGACGCCTACAAGGCAAGCCCGGTGAAGTTTGGACGCAGGATACGCAAATCAGTGAGTTCATGCCCCCAATTTTAAACTTTTACTTGTTTTCTAAACTTGGGGAAAATACATGTACAATGGTATGTAGAACACAAAAACTAAGGAATGACACATAGATTATGTGAGGAATAGGGTAACATAAGCACCATTAATCAACGTATACATTTAGACCGGGGAACGAAAATGTTAGATCTAATGGCTTTCAGGCAACCTCACTTTTGGCCTACTTCTACCAAAGAGTGCTTTTGTGTCTCAGTCAATATCGACAAAAATTCCTAGGTTTGGATGCTTCCTATGTCGTGACATATGTTAATGGCCTTGCAAACCATTAGCGATCTCGTATTCCTTACATTTACAGAACACGGTTTACGAATACATTTTACAAATTACATACCATGATTTTCATATAAGTATATTCAAACATTCTATACAAAGACTGCATGAATTCACACCAACTTTTGTTAACGATTTTCCAAAACTTACATGTATTTCAGGAAACTAAGTGGATGTATGTGCGGTCTCCTTGCTCAAGATGGTCGTTTATGTTTCAAGTGTTTATGTGTCGATACTTCGTTGCCACTTTTGTAGGATTTGTTTGTTATATCCCGCCCCCTGCGGAGATATAATGTACAAAACCTTGATATTTGTTTAAATGATGTTGTAGACTTTTCAAACAATTATTTTTTGTCGTGTTGTAATGTTAAACTTAACTTTTGTTATGGATATTAAACTATCAATGGAAATATGGAGTTGTTTTACATTCATGTAGTGTGTTTACTTATCGTATGAATTGAGAACCTTTCAGATCACACCTCGTGCTTCCGCCTTAGAAAGGGGTGTGACAGATTGGTATCAGAGCTTCGATTGATTGTGAAGGTGTCTCTGAAGTTTAACGAGGTTATAATCTTATAACTCATTGGTAGCGGAACCACATACTTCTTTTCCATTGACGAACAAAGTCCTCTCAATCTAGTTAAGTAAACGAATTCTTGAAGTGCTTCACAATATTTTGTAAAATGTGGAACCTGCAGAGATATCTGTGTGCAGCAGGGAATATTTTTCTACACCCGTTTATCAGTGCATGGTCCTTGTCCGTTAGAATTACACGCGGCTCCATGCACTCGTGCAGCATGGACCTGACCCTCTCCATGACCTAGACGCATGTTAACTCCTGCTCGTTTGAAAGAAATGCATGCGCAACACAGAAGGTTTGGTTTGTCGATTTCATACCCACAACTTGCAAAAATGGAAGATTGTACATGCTATTTTTTAGGTAGCATCGACCATAAGCACATGCGGGAATGCCCTCCATATTTCAAAGGACTTGTCGTGACAGAAAAATATATTCTGAACGACATTGGTGGAAGGTTCCGCCTATATGTAATAGGTCATCTTTTTTTTTCCTGGAGGATTTGTTCTAGCCTCTACATGGGAGTCATTTTTTCTCGAACTTTATGGCCTTAATCTTTCGGAGAGTGTTGTGTATGTCTTTCTGAACACATTTGTTTTCAGGGTTCTGTTCGGTTACGGCCTTCCAGATTGTATGGGACTGTAGGTCTTGATCTGTCAGCTCTTGCACCAGTCTAAACTCATTACGAGTAAGTCTCCTGGCATACGCGTAACCCTCCAGATGTTCAGCAGGATCGTGGTTATTGGTCTCGTTAAATTTTTGTGTAGATAATCTACTCGCCAAGCTCGACGACTTTGGTCGAGATGAATTATAACCTTAAAAAGGCATGCACATTTTTTGTTGTCGGTTTTCCTAACTGTGGCCTTACTCTCATGCTCGCCACTACGACAACATTGGTGTCATATCCAGTGATCCTTGGACTGTGTGGTAACAATAACGTATCCGTTGGCTAAACACCATCTTTTTACCTAACCTTCCAACTCATTGCGGGATATAAAATCCTAAGTGAAAAATATATATAACATTTATAATAATTTTTAAACAAAAAAAAATATAACATTTATTATTCATTTACAAAAATATATAACAATGTCATCCATATGAGTCTAAAAACATAACAAATAATTTAAAATATATAACAATTTTAATGTATTTTTATTATATTTAAAAATATAAAAAAATTAACTAATTTTATAAAAAATATAAGATTTTTTAATTAATTTTTTTATCCTATTTAAAAAATATAACAATTTTGAAAGTATTTTTTATTTACAATTTTATAATAGTTTAACATTTAACAGAAACATAATTTGTTAACCAACAAAATATAACATTTATAATTCTTTTTAAAAATATATAACAACGTCATTCATATCAATCTAATAGCATAACAAATATTTTTTAAAAAAATATAACAATTTTTAATGTATTGTTATAATATTTTAAAAAATATAACAATTTTAATTAATTAAAATATAATTTTTTTAATTAATTTTTTTATCATATTTAAAAAATATAACAATTTTTAACGTATTTTTAATTAACAATTTTATAATAATTTTTTAACAGAAAAAATATAACATTTAATAAAAATATATATAATTGGTACCTGATCAATTTTGTACGAAACTTCAGGGTAAGTGGGTTGCTCATCACCCAATGATTCTTGCGTGTAAGAAGGCTCACCAACGTTTTCTTGTACTCCCGTGGCACCAATAACGAAAAAGTTATTGCCATATTTTTCTTGTTCGTACGTGACACCGTAACTGACTTCATAATAATATGGAGACCAATAACCATGATCATAGCTAGGCACGACTAACTGGAAAAAAAACAACGGTTAAATCATGATGGATTAACGGCACATCTAAAAGTCTTCATAATAATAAGTAAATTTATTTTTATATTGTTCAGATCTGGCAACAACGGTTGACGGGGCAAAACAAACTAAAAAATACCAACGGGTTAAAGGTAATGGTAAGTTTAACGCCGAATAGAAAAAAGTAAATAAATACTTACCTCGTTGGGGTCTAGAAACAACGATTCACTATGATGGGGACGAAAGCCGAATACGATCTTCTTCGCGTGATCATCATTTCCTCTCTAATCGTAAGAATAAGGGACAGCAGACCTCTGCTAATACAAACGGTGTGCCAAGTATTTCATAAACAAAAATAAATCAGAACAAGTTAAAAAAAATGCTTTACCTCACTGCTTTCCGGAATAAACGTGCTCGTGTTTGTGTCGGACGACTCGCCGAAAATGTGGTTGAACCAAGACATGTTGTTAGCGAATGTAAATAAAAAACGAAGACGATATATTACCTTCGTCTTCTTCGTTGCTTAAATAGGGGAAGCAGAATGCAATTTCACAATTCAATACGGGTCGTATAGGCCTATACGACCCGGATAGGGCTGATGTCAATCATTTTCTGTCACTTTTGAGTGACAGAAAGCAACCTCGTACTATAATACGGATCGTATAGACCTATACGATCTGTATTGGGGTTGCATGTGAAACCTAGCTGTCAGCTTTGAAGGACAACCTAGTGCTAATACGCATCATATAAGCCAATACGATGCGTATTAAAGATGTCGATTTAATTTTCCAAGATGTGTAAATAATAGGAACCTATTATAATATGCGACATCTAAATAAAGGCATATCTTTTATTCACCTTCAACCACTAAAAAAATTGAAATATAAAATATGTACTTAGCCTTAATAGCCCTACATCCATAATATACCCCGCAACTGGTATTTTTTTTTTTTTTTTTTTTTTTGAACGGCTATTGGTGATGTATATAGAGATTACATGTAATTAAATGCACAGAAAATCAACACAACATTTACATTTTTTTTCCCTGTTTCATTATTTAATCATATAGTTATGGTATGGGAAAGCATCAATTTAAAAATTCTCAAAAGGTGGTGTTGAGCAAGAAAAGTAGCGCACATATAGGCGTATAAATATTAATGCCAAGATAAGTGTACTACACCCAGGTCGCAAAAACATAAAGAGCTGTCACTAACAATAATACACATATAAGCAAAACATACATCACTGAAATGCAGAGAACAAACTCAATAATACAGCCCCCAGCTTATGTGAATTTAATCATAGTCCTCAGCATTGATGGTGGTGGAGTTAGAGGTCTAATCCCAATTACAATCCTCGAATTTCTTGAAGAAGAACTTCAGGTACAACATGTAATTTGTTATTTTTTTTATAGTAGGTTTTTACTTTTGATGTTTTAACGACGGATCTTATTCTTATAAATACCAAGTGCGGTTGCTACTTGCTAGAACACATCAGGGTGTCATCAAGATCCAAATTCAGGAATATTTTAAATTCTGACAACCCCGATTTATATATAACTGCAATGGTTTATGGTTTAGAAACTAGATGGTGATGATGCAAGAATAGCAGACTATTTTGATATAATTGCTGGGACAAGTACCGGTGGTCTCATCAGTGCGATGTTAGCCCTTCCAGATGAGAATATGCGGCCTCTATTCACAGCTAAAGGAATCAAAGATTTTTATCTCCGTATGTGCCCCAAGATCTTCCCTCAAGATTGGTGGTATGTAATATTGATTTGGAAATATAGTTTATTTTTAGGGTAAATTACAATTTTCGTCCTTTATGTTTGAATCTCATTGCAATGGATACCCTTTAACTTCAATAATTACCGTCACAATCATTTATTTGTAAAACTCATTACACTCTACGTCCTTTACCCCTAACCTGGTTAAAATTTTTAGTTAAATATGACATGTGCCTTGCAGATGAGGGTAGATTGGTAATTTTACTAAGATATTTAGATAAGTAAACAAATTCATATATATGTATTAATTCATAACATGTGTGAGGAATAGTGTCTATTTTGCCTTTTATGGGTTTGTTTTTTTTTTTTTAACTTTAATGTTTTTCATTATAAAACTTTATATTTTTATAACTTTTCTACAAAAGTTAAAATAAGTTTAGTCTTTTTATTAGTTTTTCTTTAGGCTTTTTTTCGGATATGAATGTCGTTCAGTGGCTACTTAGTACGGTGTTTAGTGGTCACATTTGATCCGTTAAGTTTTTTTACCCCCTCGATTTTCTAATATGTATCGTATAAATTCTACCTCATCTATGTGTCACGTTACGTGAGTCACTTAGTGTTAGAATTCTGATTTAATTCTTATTTTTATATTATGTTGATCGTCATTCGATTGCTACTTACAATTGTTTTACGCTGCCTCTTTGCAATGATTTTACAACACATCCTCGCAACGCGGGGGGCTATTGACTAGTATGTATTAATTTGAAACATTGGGATGAACAGTACTACAGTAATTTTTTTTTTTTTTGTCTTTAACTTTGTCTTTTTTTTTTTTACTTTTAACCTTTAACTTTCAGTATTAACTCTTACGACCCCTTAACTTTCTAAATATTTTTTTACCGAGTTTTACGTCTTTATTTTTATTTTTATTTATGTGTCGATATAAACTTAAGTTGATTTACGTTTCGACATAATTTTTTTGTGTTTCTCAACTTTCAGTATTTACACTGACAACCCTTTAACTTTCTAAATACTTTTGTAGTGGTGATTTTTTTTTTCTTTTTTTTGTCTTTTTGCTTTTTTTTACTTTTAATCTTTAATTTTCAGCATTGACTCTTACAACCTCTTAACTTTCTAAATACTTTTTAATCGACTTTTACGTCTTTATTTTTATTTACGTGTCGATATAAACTTAAGTTGACTTATGACATAATTTTTTTTTCTCAACTTTTAGCATTGACACTGACAACCCTTTAACTTTTTAAGTACTTTTGTAATCGAGTTTTCCGGTCGATGTAAAACACGTGTCGACAAACTTTTCTACTTACCACGACTTTATTTTGTAAGTTTTCTCTTTCGGCTGTTATATCGAATCAAAAATCGGGTTGCCCCGCCGCGAAGCGCGGCTGTAACCCACTAGTTAGCTATTAAAAACCAACAATCCACCAGCCACTAAACATTGGCTGACCATTCACGTCTCCAGAAGGCCCTTATTCCGTTCACGTTGGCCCCCTACTCGATAAGAACGCTGACGACACCCATTCATCCATTATTCTCACGCATTTAGAGCATTCACATCCTAACCATCAAATTATGTGAGGAGAGGTTTTTATATTATAAAAGGTATAAAAAGTGGTTGTGAGTAGAGGAGAGAGAAAATGTTACTGTTCATCTGTATATTTGAGGGGACACTGTTCACCCGTTATAATTTTTTAATATATTTTGAAAGTGGTTGTGAGTGGAAGTGAGAGAAAAATGTAATGATAATATTATTTAATTGAAAGGAGAGAGAAAAAATATTTGTTTTTAGTGGAAATATATTGATATAGGAGTTGTTTTTTAGTGGAATGTATGTATAATTTGATGGATTGGATGTGAATGCTCTAAGTCGAACAGTTTACCTGCAATAATTCATCATCTTCATCTTTTCATATTCCACTCACTTCACAATCTTCCCAGAACTTGAATTTTGCACCAAACAATGACAATCCAAGCAGAAACCCATCACACCAAAAAACACAAACACTCATCACGCAAGCACAACAAGAAGAAAGACAGTGTCACCGTCACAGTCAACGAGAAATCCCCAAGAAAAAAGCAGGTGGTCACAATGAGTTTAATGGCGCTTCGATGTCCGGTGCAGTTATGAACCTGTCAACCACCATCATCGGTGCCGGAATCATGGCCCTTCCGGCCACCATGAAGGTGTTGGGCCTGGGTTTGGGTATTGTTGTTATTATTATTGGACGGCCCCCAAATTACACCATTTCTTCAATTACACAATCCATCAAATTCCCCCAAATTACAAACCTAGAATTTCCATTTCCCTCAAAAAACCAATGGAAGCAAGGAAGTTTATGACTCCGCTGTAGATAAGAAGAAGAGAACGAATGTGAATCTGGATCTGTTTAAATCGGGATCTGAATCTAACTTTGTTTAAATTGGGATATGAATTTGTATGTGTTTTAACCGAATCTGAATCTGCCCCCTTGCACCAGCGTTTTGAATCTGGATCCGTCTGAATCTGATGTTGTCGTGGAACACATATGAAAGCATTTGGAGATTGAAACCCCAGTATATATTTCTTGAACCATCTTCTAGTGTCTCTTGAGATAATCTAGAGAGAGTAATGATGGGGGTGGTTGTAGTTGTTGGCCGGAGAAGATGTAGTTGTCGGCCGGAGACAACGTTGGCGCCGGCCGGAGATTGGACTGAATCTAGAGAGAGTATGCCAGTGGGTGGTGGGTAGATGTGCTTTTAGAGAGTGTTATATATTTTATTTTTTAAATACTTTTTGTTTTTTTTTTCTAAATAAATAGGTAAAATGACTAAAATGCCCTCATGTGGAAGGCACATGCCATATTTAACTAAAAATTTTAACCAGGTTAGGGTCAAAGGATATAGAGTGTAATGAGTTTTACAAATAAAGGATTGTGACTGTAATTATTGAAGTTAAAAGGTATTCATTCCAATATAATACAAACATAAAGGACAAAGAGTGTAATTTACCCTTATTTTTATTATTTCACAAAGTAAGAATGTCACTTTACAGCATTCACTTTGGAGTCCTTAAAAGACTCCATCTCTAACTTATAGAAATATTTAAAGGGTAAATAACTATCTAAATCCTAGTAAAGCATGCAGTGAACGCAATCTCCTTTTTTGCCAAAATCCATCTCGTTTACTGCTTGCATTCTCCAAATTTTTGTTAGGACACCAAAGGCTCTCTCGACATCCATTCTAGTGGACTTGTAAAGAACTTTATGTTGTAATATCTTATGGTCGATGAATATTTGAAACTCTAATTTACTATGTGGCTCAACCTAATATGATGAAACTGCCTTGAGCATAGTGGTGGACTGGTGGTATGTCCACGTTCACCTTGTATATATTGGCCATTGCATTTAGGGATGACAATGGGTAGGGTTTGAGATATGTTTAGGTAATCCCATCCTCATGCCCGATTATAAAAGCTTGTCACATACCCGGCTCAAAACCTGTCCATATTCCAGGTAATTACCTGTCGGGCATCAGGCATACCAGCATGTTTCAGGTATACCCGATAGTTTATTAAAAATACTTGGTGGTATACCATGCGCAAAACTCGTTGATCTCTAACAAGTAAGAATTAATCAAATGTAAGAAATGATAAAAAATAAATTCCTTAAATGTGCATTTGCTAAAGAACAACACATTGATATTGAAATATGCATTCGCTAAAGAACAACACATTGATATTGAACATAATGTATATTAATGAATATATGACAATACCATACATACTATATTATACAATATTATTGTTTGCGTGTTTCATATATAATCAAACAATAATGTACAGATTAAGCCAAAAATATATCTAATATGCATAAATATGATAATTGTTTTGAAACTCTTTCCGGTTAGATTTAATATTAGACTATCGTGGGGTTATGGAACCACATCACCACTACAAGAAGTATATATCATTAGCGGCGACAGGCCAAATGTCGCCGCTATTGGTCAATCCGCGTCCCGGAGTCTGAAACCAAACCCCAGCCGTTGATCAAAATCCCGATCTAACGGTTGGGGATTTAAAAGGTATTAGCGGCGACAAGTTAAAAAGCTTTGTATTAACTATTGGTGTTAACGCCAAATCTTTCTTTAAATGACATTCAAATCTTATTCTATTTCAATAGAATATTTATATTTAAGAATTAAGTTGTGTTAACTCCAAGTCTTACTTCAAAAGCCATTCAAATCTTATTCCAATTCAATAAAATATTTATTTTTAAGAATTAAGCACATTGAGTTTCAGGTATTTATAAATGTCACAAATACATGGATCGAAAGAAGAAACTGATTATTATTCTTAACACAATTGAATCCAGTCAATATAGAACCAACTGAAGATGAAACAAACACAATAATCTCTCACAACCTAACCAGCAAATCACCAATACAATGATCTGCATTCTCTAAAACGGATCTAAGTTATGAACACTCGATCTCAACACAAAGTCTACACCAAACCCTAAGAGAGAAGAAACACAATAGAGAGATCAATAAACTGAGAGAAAAAATCTTGGTGTTATGAATGAACAATCCGATATGAAGACGAGACTTATTTCCTATGCGCTCCGGGTATCCAGGTATCCAGCCCATTAGCAGCAATTGTCAAGTCCAATCAAGTCCAAGCCCACTCCAAAGTTGTTGTCTGGTTCAAGCCAAGCCCAACTCCAAATACATGTAACAAAACAAAAACAAAAACATAAAAATAAACTTAGGTTATAAAAATATAAAACTGAAAATATAATATATACTTTTTAACATCCCCCTCAGCTTTAGATTTGAAATAAATTGATAACTCCTAAACACTTGGCACATATTGTCAAGAAGATTACGTAACAGATCCTTAGTAAACAATTTTGCAAGCTGGCATTCAAATTATCAAAGCTGCAGCCATATTTCTTAAGCTAACTCATGAGCTTCTGAACATCCTTGAACTTCTCAATGCTCTTACTTGATAAAATGAGTGCCCAAGTTATCTGTGTTGACTAAGACTCAACTCTTTGTTGAAAAAATGTCTGGTACTCTTTTAAAAAAAAATCATTAGACAATATATGCATAAAAAATTCATATTTTGAGAGAAAACAATATCACAAATTTTATAAACCAACACAACAGAGTTACTCAAAAAACAATCAAGTAAAATATAAAAAACAAGTGAAAAATACTTCCCTGTCGTTGAACAAGTCAACCCCTGAACAGGAACCAACCTCTCGTTTTATTGATGAACAATTAATGCAAGTCTAAAATAACAGGAACTGATGAATCACTAATCCCCTTCTTTTTCGGACTGAACCACTACGGAAGAACAACAGAATTGGAGCCTTATTTGATCAACACAAGCCCACATGAATCAGCCCATCTCACATGTAAAAATAAAACAATCATATAAGAATTAACAATTATATAAAACTGATATTTGTAAGATTTATTTTTAACACCCCCTCTCAGTTTTATATTTAAAACTCGAAAAGCAATACATGAATCCCAATTGTTTTACAACCATACAAATTCACATAAGATCCAAATCGGCCAAAAAAACCTTAACACTCGAACATATTAGGAACGAAGACGATAAACAAAGACCGAGAAATAGGCAAGCAAGATGAAGCTCTTTAGAGCTCTCTAGAAAGACCAACTCAAGAAAAATAGAAGGCGATTGAAATTTAACCACCTACAAGTTATTTAGCATTTACAATTTATATGCAAAAATAGCCAAACAAATTACATGAAGTTGACCAATAACAATTTTCCATGAAACCAACTTTTTTATATACTACTTTTCTCCATAAAACACACAAATATAAACCACCTTTTTTTCCCTTAAGTTTTGGTTAAAATCATCGTTTCCTTTTTAAACAAAAAAAAAACATGAATCAAAATTTTTTGAAATAAATCAACTAGTATGAAAGACAATTATGATTTATTAAAAAAACTTCCCTGAGTTTGACTTCTCATACCTGCTCCATCCTTTAACAACCCATTTCACAATCCAAGAGCAAAGTCACATTCCTAATTAATTCCCAACATATCTAGCATTTTCAGTTACACTGAGTGCAAGTGACTTGGATTATAAATGGACCATTTTGATTATTTTGTCATACCTGCTCCTTCATAACTCAAACTAATACCTGCAACCCTCACTAAAAATACATATTTTTAAAGGAAAACTTTTTCACACAAGAATTTAGTAAACACAAAAATTCTTTGTTTAGCAAGAGGTTGTTGTTAAGACCAAATTTTCAAGTTGCAATATCGAATACTATTTTTAAACAATAAAAAAAAGTATTGTGGAACTTAAAAGTCAAACTAGACAACTCCTTTGATAAAAATTTCACAAGAATCTAGCAAATGATACACAAAGAATTCCTGAATCAAAAAACAAATCTCAATCCTCAAGAACAAACACTGATAACACTGTGATAATCAATCTTCTATCCTAACAACTACAACTGGTTCAATAAGAATCAATAACGTAGGTCTAGAACAGTGAATACGCTCGAAAGAACAACAGAGAACCAATGATATGATGACCTCTAGACTAAACAACAATTAAGTTTCATCTAAGCATCTGGAAAGATGAAAACCTTAGAAAATCTATAAGACCGTCAACAAGAAAAACAAGAGCCTTTAGTTGAATAGTGCACTTAAAACCACACCCAAAAACAAGTCCATCTTTCAAGAGACATATACAATCAAACATATAAGATACTATAACATGATTAAACAAAGAATCACATAATTCTTCAATCAGTATCAAATCATATCTGATAAAAAAAATTCACATGACTTTTATAAATTCAGAACTAAGTCTGAAAGAAAACACTTGTGAAGAACTTAAAGACTAATTTGATTTATCAAAAACTTTTACAACTTCACAAGCATACCGAATCACAAGATTCAAAACTAGCATACCGAATCACATGATTCTAAGACCAGAAAATATCTCTTACACAAGAGACAACACAAGGCTATAACACCATTCAAGAAACAACACTACGATCTAAAGGGACTAGACTCAACAACACGAAGAATCTACAAACGACCCTAGACCAGTGTGAAAAAACAAACAAGCATCACCTAGACCAGTGAACTAACATCACTACGATCGGAGATAAAGTCTCAAAGAGACGAATAAGAAACATATAAGATCACCAACATGATAATCCTACACAACCGCACTACGGTCAGACTCAAAACATGAAGAATCCTAGACCAGTGAGATAAAGACAAACATTATCAAGGAATACATCTTCAAGATAGCATAACCTTTACAAAAACTATCACACACAATAAAGCATACAAGGTTGTCAAACATACACAAATCTAACCTTGACAATACCATAGGTTTAACAACGTGAACCACATGGTTCGTTAACCAACAAAATAAGTTCTATAAAACTTAGAATCACACGACTCTACAACGGACAACATCTAGACCATAACAGCTAAATCACAAGATTCAACAACAAATCTGATTTAACTGAGGATCACATGACCTAAATCAGACACATAAACATAACAGCCAAAACCAACTCTTTTTAAAATAATGTCACATGACTCTTCAATAAAAAAACATCTCACACACGAGTAAACATACAAGGCTGTGAAAACATTCAAGATCATGAAGACACTATCTAACAAACCATCCTGATACAGTTTTAAAGAACAAAAAACCATCAAGATACATTTATAGTCGGAAAAACATTTTACCATTGTTCGAGACAAGATTGAATTACACAATTCAATACAGAGATTAGAGAACAATATTAAAACTTTGAGATTGTTACAACTAGCAACTTTAATCAAGAACAAAGTTCAATATACATAGAACACATAACTAAGCTCATAATATCAAGTATAACCTTGAACAAACCACGTTGAATATGATAACCATAAGAGAACTTCAGATTAAACAGTTCTTTTTTTTTTTAAAACATGAAAATCAAACAAAACATGAACACAAAATTGTACCACAATAAACAAAAATAAGATTTGAAACTTACTCAATCAAAATACAAATTCTCTACTAGCGCAGAAACAACAATACGCCAACAATCCAAAACTTATATCTTTTAGTCTTGTGACACTCTTAGATCAAAACACACTCAGATACACGAATGCAAGAAGACATGAATTATTCAACACAAACACAAATATACAAAAATACACACAACAGGCAGAAAAATCTCTCTCTTAAAACACTCACTACAACTCACAAAGCTGGTTTAACAAACTCAAATAGAACAAGATGATCAAAAACTATTAACCACTAACAAAGAGCCCTAAATCAGATTTCTAATGAAACAGTAAGAGAGAGAATTAGACAGATGTGTATATGTGAATTATCAAAAAATAAGTTTGGTATTCAAGTAGAAAGTGCCTAAAAAGAAACTCTACTTGATAATAATTTTTTTTAAATGTCACTTTATTTTTGTAATCTTGATTTTAATACAAAAAAAACCTTCACACCAAACCAACAATCCCAATAATCAGATATCAACACAAAATCAGAACAGTTTCACAGATACTATGCAAACAGATTCACGAAATCAATGTAACACACTAATGCAACAGGGTGTGGCTCTCCTTGTGTCCCAATCAACAAACCGGTCCAAACTACCCCGGCATCAGAATGACTAATGACTAATGATGCAAGAAATTAAAGACATGAAATAAATAAAAAACAAAGAATAATGGAAAGATCTCACCAATATCGCAAAACCCTAGCAGAGGGTTTTCTTCGGTTCTTGTTCCAGATTTTACAATCTTTAACAGAATGAACTCAAAGACAAGATCAACAGCTTCCAATGAACTGATCTGAGTTTTACAACCTTCAAGGGTTGAACTCAGACACAGAACACCCTCGTCTTTAACCAAGCTTTATTGCACCATAGATTCAAGCAGGTTCACTAGATCTGCCATACACTAACCCGGAAGCAACAGATCTTCAACGATGAATCTAATCTCACCAGATCTACTAAAAACCCCACATTATGAACCCCTAATTCAAACTGCAAACTGAAAAACAGCAAACCGCTTCAATCAATCCGTAAAAATCTTCACGCTCTTCAAAACTTACAGATCTTGAACAATATGCGTAGATTTTTCAGTTCATAACACTATCGCCATCATATACACGAACTTCACCAGCCAGAGAAACCCTTGAAACCTCTGAATCGGTTTTCGCTTCGAATTTCACAGATCTGCGTTTGGATTGACAGTTTTATTCAAGCTGTTGTGAATATATAGGGCATAAATTGTCGAAATTAGACGAAATTAGACAAAACGAAACGCGATTTTCAGCGATTGATGTTGTGAATATACTTAAGGAGGATCGATTGGAGATTTGTTAATATTGACCGGAGATCTGAAGATCAAGTGAAACCTCAAAATATGAAACCCTAGTCTCAAGATCTACAAAGATCAGAACTATCAACGGAAGCAATATACCCAAGAGCGTCACATACGCTCTGATACCATGTCACAAATACATGGATCGAAAGAAGAAACTGATTATTATTCTTAACACAATTGAATCTAGTCAATATAGAACCAACTGAAGATGAAACAAACACAATAATCTCTCACAACCTAACCAGCAAATCACCAATACAATGATCTGCACTCTCTAAAACGGATCTAAGTTATGAACAATCGATCTCAACACAAGGTCTACACCAAACCCTAAGAGAGAAGAAACACAACAGAGAGATCAATAAACTGAGAGAAAAAATCATGGTGTTATGAATGAACAATCCGATATGAAGACGAGACTTATTTCCCATGCGCTCCGGGTATCCAGGTATCCAGCCATCCAGCCCATTAGCAGCAATTGTCAAGTCCAGTCAAGTCCAAGCCCACTCCAAAGTTGTTGTCTGGTTCAAGCCAAGCCCAACTCCAAATACATGTAACAAAATAAAAACATAAAAATAAACTTAGGTTATAAAAATATAAAACTGAAAATATAACATATACTTTTTAACAATAAATTGTATTAAGGTTTTTAGAGTCAATTATTTATACAAATGTTTCAAGTTTTCTAAATGGGTATCTAATCAGGTAAATAGGTATACTTTATTGGGTAATTGGGGTTGGGTAAACAGGTATATATGAAATACGTCCCAAACCTGCGAAAAAAAAATTAAAACTAGCCTCAAACCCGGTCCCATAGCCGATTACCCGACCCCAAACATATCAGGTTTCGGGTTTACTTATTGGGTTTGGGTTCGATTGCCTTCCCTATTTCCATTGAACCGGAATATGTTTCCAAGCCTAATGTATGCAATCGATGCTTTCTAGCATTCTTGGAAATCCATGCCGACTTTAATGTTTTTAAGTATAACTGCTACATGTCACTTTGGTTAGGAACTCTTGGAAATTCATTAAAAAAACCCTAATGAATCATCACACATTTACAAAACTTTTGAAGACATTCATTGTAGTTCTTTCTCTAATGCATGTGCATTAATCGCATTGGTAAAAACTTGTGTCTAAACTTATCTGACATCAATTCGTCAAGACTCCTCTCTATATTTTTTGTGGTTCCCTGATAAGAATCTTATTCTACTTTGTTACTTAATAGTACTAGGTCTATTGTGAGAGGGGGTAATTGTAACTTCTACTTCTATAAATCATAGTAGTTCATGTTGGGGGAGGAAAGAATATTGATAGGTTTAGGCTCATGCTAATGCATTAAGAAAGGGCAGAGCCCTAGGATCACTTCGGTGGTTGTATGTTCTCTATTTTCAGTTGTTAGTTCATATTATAATCATCCTATTTCCATTGAATTGTTGTTCAACAAATCTCTGGATCCTATCATTGGTCCGATCTGCCGTATCTCTGTTCTCCATTGAATTACAGTTCAAATTTTACCTTCTGCTTCAATTACGTATATCCGCTTCCGGTTCGGTTTCCGATTTCTGTTCGTACAATTCCTTCCAGATTCCATTTCCGACTTACTTTAATTACCGCTTCAACCTATGTTTGATTTCTGAATCAATTTATAGATTCATTCCCGGATTTAATTTCCGACTTCATATTAATCGCTAGTTTCAATTTCATTTCCAGTTCGAGTCCGATTGCATATTTCGCTATGGAGACTGATCTGACTTCGAGATTGGATCTTCCGGACCAACAGATCCATCAATTTCAAGGTGCTTTGGTTGAAATTAAAGCTACGTTGCAGGTTTTGAGAGCGGTTCAGGAGGGACAAAGATAATTCCAAAAGTTTTTTTTTTTCTAAATTGGATAAAACAACAGGATTCAAGTGCGGTGGTGGATTCTTCATGTGCGGATGTCCGATCTTCACCTCCGTCTTCACAATTGGATGTCGTGGGCTCGATATTTGCCAAATCATCCGTTCGTCAAGGCAACTCGGTAGCTCCGGTCACTCCAATTACATCGTCAGATCTTGACGACCGTGTAAAGGATCGTTCCTCAGGTTTAAATTCTCGATCATCATATTTCTTTGTCAAATTGGTTGTCGTCAGATCTGAATCTGACGTTAATCTGCTTGGCCAAAGGAAATCAATAATGAAGAGTGAAGATAGGGCCATGTCAGAGGATTTTAAGTGGGTGTTGGGCTTAGATACTGTATTGGGCCGATATTCTTCAGATTTGGGCCCGTTTTGTGGGACCATTTCTCCAACAGCTTTGTTTCCGTCTTCAACCTTAGATTCGGAGCCCGTTACTACCAAACAAACAGAGATACATTCAGATCGGGATTTCATTGTTGGTTCGAGAGTTGCTACGATTTCAGCGAGTCTTTTTTCTATTTCTCGATTGCCGATTTTCCTTTTTTGGTTGTGCACTGATTACACCATTGGACGACCGGATGTTGTTCAGTGGTACGTGGGCCTTGGTAATTTCAACATTCTACTAGCCGACTTACCGCCTAAGTTGTTTGATTTGGACCCTGTTCCAGAACCACCTGACTGTTATACGCCTTCGATTTCAGCTCCTATTCGGGTTCCTTCAAGTCAATTATGGGTGGTGCACGGGCAGCGTCGGCCTCCCAAAGACTCAACTTGGGAGATCTCAGTTTGAATTTGGAGCTCGTTAACTGATTCCAGTCTTGAGGACAAGACTGTTTTGAAGGAGGGCGTATTGATAAGAATCTTATTCTACTTTGTTACTTAATAGTAGTAGGTCTATTGTGGGAGGGGGGAATTGTAACTTCTACTTCTATAATAAGGATTAGTAGTTCATTTGGGGGGAGGAAAGAATATTGATAGGTTTAGGCTCATGCTAATGCTAATGCATTGAGAAAGGGCAGAGCCCTGGGATCCCTTCGTGATTGTATTTTCTCTATTTTCATTTCTTAGTTTATATTATAATCATCCTATTTCAATTGAATTGTTGTTCAACAAATCTCTGGATCCTATCATTTCCCTTTGAAAGTCAAGAACAAGACTCCTATTTGGTATGGAGTTCCACCGATTTCAATCACATGTGTTTAAACTTATCTGACATCAATTCTTCACATTGTATTACGACTTATTTCATATAAGTTGCATCATCAGTAGGTACTGAAGTTGGCAAGATTTCATTGTCCTTAGAGCTATTATTTGTGGAGAATTGAACATGAAAGTTTGTGAAATATTGTATGAAAAAAATAAAAATAAAGCAAAAGGGTTGTATTTTAATTATGGGAAATTGGTCTGTAATAATCCCACTAAGACCTTATTGGTCATTAATAATTCTATCTCAGAATATTCCCCCCACCAGTCCCACCTTTCACATATTTTTCCTACAATGGTCCCCCGTTAAAAAAACTTAACGGAGTTAAGCTTTCTTCCAAATTACAAACAGATTTTTTAGGGCTTTTGATCAGAACGACGATACGAGTCCATTGATGTAAAACTTACTTCGAAATGGTGCTCCAAGTGACTTGATTTTTGTTAATTGGAAATTTAAACACCCGAATTGAAGCGCCATTTTCATCGTTTGGAGCACCGGTTCGAGGCAAATTTTACATCAATGGACTCGTATCGTCGTTCTGATCAAAAGCCCTAAAAAATCTGTTTGTAATTTGGAAAAAAGCTTAACTCCGTTAAGTTTTTTTTAACGGGGGACCATTGTAGGAAAAATATGTGAAAGGTGGGACTGGTGGGGGGAATATTCTGAGGTGAGATTATTAATGGCCAATAAGGTTTAGGTAAGATTATTACAGGCCAATTCCCCCTTTAATTATTTGCTTATTTTTTATAGCCGTTGGAAATTTAATGTTTTAAAAGATAGACGTTTGGGTAAAATATATTTGATGAAAATCTAAATAAATAATTATATATCTAGTGTTAGGAGCAAACCAAAGTAAATTTTATTGTACAAACTGTACAAGAGTCAAAAAAAAAAAAAAAAAAAAAAAAAAAAAATTCCACCTTGTGCCACTTTTTAATTATTTTAAATATAATAATTACTCTAAAAAAATTTATAGTAGAGTAATAATTATAAGAGTAAATTTCTGCTTTCGTCCCTGAGGTTTGTCCATTTTAACTAGTTTCGTCCAAAAATCTAATTTATAACAAATCCAGCCCTGAAGTTTGCATTTCTTAACGTTTTTCATTTAATTCTTAGGGATGAAAAGCGTTAAGAAATGCAAACCTTAGGAATTAAAAACGTTAAGAAATGCAAACCCTAGGGCTGCATTTGTTATAAATTAGATTTTTGGACGAAACTAGTTAAAATAGACAAACCTCAGGGACGAAAACAGAAATTTACTCTAATTATAACTAGTGCTAAGATTTAATGGATGGAAGATAGTTTTGATAGGAACGTTAAATGGCAATGATATCCATTATATTTAACATAAATGGCTAAATTTAGTGGAATAACAAAAATTGCACCATGACATTTTTTATTTTTATAACGAGTATACTATTCCTATAATTTTGATTTTTTTTTTCCTAAAAACACAGATGCGTTAAAAAAATACAAACCTCAGGGTAGTGCAACGTCCATCTCATTCACCCAACATGCCCCCACGCCACGTTAAAAGGCAAAGATATCCATTATATTTAACATCAATGGCTAAATTTAGTGGAATAACAAAAATTGCACCATGACATTTTTTATTTTTATAACGTCCTATACTTTTGATTATTTTTCCCAAAAACACAGATGCGTTAAAAAAACACAAACCTCAGGGTAGTGCAACCTCCATCTCATTCACCCAACAAGGTGGTGTCCCGGGCGTGGAGGGGCTTCCCATGCCCCTCTTCAAGCCCCAGTTCAGCATAACAATTGGTTGTCGATACCAAAGGATATTATGTCCTAAATGGGCCTAAGCAGACAAAACTCTGAAAAGTCTATGTATTTACTGAGGGAATTACCCGTTGCTATGGCAGTCATACTGTTAAGCTTAGTAGTTTTTGGAACCGAATTATATTTATGGCTAAGTGTTCCGGTCGCTTATGTAATCATATATCAGGTCAGGACTTTTGGAACCCTTATTGTCGGCGCTAATTTTTTTACTGAGTATGATGATGATGAATTATTAAAATTCAAATTTAAGTTATAACACACAATTTATTTATTTAATTATTCTTACTGTTGTTTATTTCTTATTTTTTGATACCGCTTGGTGTGTTACTAAGGGGAGGCGGGGTGGAGGATTGTTCAATGCGTGATGGAGATATTCAACGAGTGATAGAAGCTAACATAACACCGCCACCTACAACTTCCACAAGTGATGGAAGGATTCCGTGATAAAATTCACGCGTTATGGGGTATTGAGTGATAAATGGATGTGAGGGGGTGTGAGGGTTTATTGTTGGGTGTTGTGAGTGATGACCATTGCAACTAAAAAGGTTGTGACTGATGTAATATAATGGTTGATGACATGACGGAACTTGATTGGATGTTGTGAGTGATGTGATTTTTGCAAGTGATGACCACCCCCCTCCCCCTAAATGACATGTCCATATAGTGTTCACATCTATTCTTGCTTATATATATTATACATGTTTTCATATTCAAAGTGTTCGCTGTTTCTCTACACTAACTAACTTTTTTATGATTCATTTACTTCAAAATAATATTTACATTATTTTTTATTTCTTGAACAACAGCTATGCTTTTTATAGAAGATTAAAGAGCATATTTAGAGGTCCATTGTATGACGGAAAATACTTGCATGACTCCATAAGGAAGATATGTCGGCGCACCAAATTAGGAGATACAGTAACTAATCTAGTTATTCCTACCTTTGACATCAAAAGACTCAAACCAACCATCTTTTCCAGCATTGAGGTTTCACCTTTATCTTATTTTCTCTTCTATGAATGTACGATAAAGTTTTGATGCTGTTAACATAAAGTTTATAGACATAAACGTCTGATGCTCTTTATATTGCTAGCTGAAGGAAAAACCATACATGAATGCCTACCTATCCGATATTTGCATCGCAACATCTGCAGCACCAACTTATCTTCCTCCTCATATTTTTGAGACCAGTCACGATGGAAAGGAGCATACATTTGACCTAATTGATGGTGGTGTGGCATTAAATAATCCGGTAATGTTACTCTAGCGTTGTTGTGTTTGGATTATAATTAGCCATTGTTTAAACCCACAAAAAGAATGAAGACACCACTAGAAAATCTGAATCTTCTTACACCAGTTTTCCTAGGAAATGCGTCATAAAACTGGTTTTTCTACGCATTTATGACAAACACCTGATGTAGGAAAACAGCTCGTAGGAAACCCGTTTTCAACGCATTTCCTACGCAACTTCCTACACATTTTCTACGAAACTACTACGTCAATTGCTACGAATCTCCTACAATATATTTAATTATTATCTTTTAGGATTTATTTTTTTGTGACCCATTTCCTACAAATAAATTAGAAGTGTTGTTACAAATTTCCTAGAAAACTGAGTATTTTTTGTGACCGACTTCCTACAAATAAATTAGAAGTGTTGTTACAAATTTCCGAGGAAACTGAGTATTTTTTGTGACCCATTTTCTACAAAGAAATTAGAAGTGTTGTTACAAATTTCCGAGGAAACTGAGTATTTTTTATAACCCATTTTCAACAAATAAATAAGAAGTGTTGTTACAAATTTCCTACGAAAACTGAGTATTTTTTGTGACCCATTTTCAACAAATAAATAAGAAGTTTTGTTACAAATTTCCTACGAAAACTGAGTATGTTTTGTGACAAACTTCTGACAAAATAAAGAAAAAAGCTATTTATGTTGTGACACATTTCCAACCACCTAATTTATTAAATAAAAAAACCTGCAAAAAAATAAATAATATTGTTGCTTTTTTATGGCAAAAAATTCCAGAATTAATCTGCAATACCAAAAACCTGTTTTACAAAATTCACCGAAGTTACATTGACATAAATTCAAAAATCATGCGTTACAACGCAAGTTCCAATACGTTTAAACCGTAAGCTAATACAATTCAACGTAATTCCAAAAAGATATCAAAAACTAGAACTAATTAGAGGGAGGACGCCAATTCTTCATAAACTCTTGAAGTTGTTTTTGAAGTTCTTCCCTTGCATTCCTTTCTTCGTCAAGACGAGTTGCAAGTAGATCCTTTTCTTCTTCAAGACGAGATACAAGTAGATTCCATTCTTCTTCAACCCGAGCTTCAAGATCAACCATTCGGGTTCGCATAACCTGAGCCTAAAAAGTTATTAAAATATATATATTTATATTTAGTAAATACATTATATAAAGAAATGTTTTGAGGCACAAGAAAAGAACCAACATTTTTAACATTTAGTAATACCAAATGGTAATAAAGATACCTCTTCTTGAGACCGTTGGTACTCTGCTTGCGATGGTGCAGACCCGGCAGAAGAAGAACATGTCCCGGTCACCAAGTATTCTAGATCTGAAGATCCTATCCCATATACACGACGCGTGCGACCTTCTCCAATCACACGTGCCCACACCGCAGGGTCATCTGGATACTCACTGAAGTTCGTCCCGTAAACATCTTCCATCGCCCTCAAATAATCCCCTTACAATTTATCAAAACAACGTGATTGTAACTGCAATAGATACGCTAAGGTTGGGTAAATATGTCATAAAGGGTCTTAATAAGGGGATATATGTAAAAATCCCAAAATAATAAGAGTTAACTACAATAGCAAAATAATACTCAAATAATAAAGATAACTTACATATACTTTTTCGGCTTTGTGACAATTTGCAATGGATTTAAGCATTTTGTCATAAATGCGTAGGAAATTGTATTGATACAAGGATATTTATCGGAAATGTGTCACAAGTTGTGACGCAATCCCGACGGATGGCTTATGAATCTATATTTTGTCATAAATTCGTAGGAAATTGTATTGATACATGGATTGTTTCCTACGCCTTTATGACAATTTGCAATGGATTTAAGTATTTTGTCATAAATCCGTAGGAAATTGTATTGATACAAGGATATTTGTCAGAAATGTGTCATAAGTTGTGACGCAATCCCGATGGATGGTTTATTTTAATTAATAAATAAATATTTTGTCAGAATTGTGTAGGAAATGCTATCATTTTCCCTTATTTATTTTGCATATATTAATATTTATTCGGTAGACAATTATAATTAACCTTTTGTAGATTATTTGTGAGAGATTTGTGACCCAACTGTTAATTAAATAGGGTTTTTTTTTTGTCGGAAACTTGTCACAAGTTGTGACGGAATTCCGATGGATGGTTTAAGTTAATTAAAAAATAAATATTTCATCATAAATGTGTAGGAAACGATATTATTTTTGACAGATTTGTGACGCAACTGTCAATTAATTAGCGTTTTCTTATTTTTCGTCACAAACGTCTAGGAAACCATATTATTTTCCCTTATTTATTTGGCTTATATAAATATTTATTCGGTAAAGAATAATAATTAACCTTTTGTAGGTTATTTCTGACAGATTTGTGACGCAACTGTCAATTAATTAGGGTTTTCTTGTTTTTCGTCATGGATGCATAAAAAATTTGTAACAAAATCATGAAATTTTTTTTGTAGGAAATTCGTCATAAAGGTGTTGTAATCTGTGACGAAAAAAATTGTGTAGGAAATTTCTGTAGCAAATTGTCCCCTTTTCTAGTAGTGAGATACACATCAAATAACAATGAGGAAACCCAATATCGGGACCTACAGTTTGATATTCAATAGCCGATCCTTTGTTTTTTTTTTAATCAAAATCACCAAAATAGGGCCGTAGAAAAACAATTATAAAGAAAAAAAATCACCAAAATAGACCCTAACAAAAACTAACAAAATAGGCGTTACATTTTACACTTAAAAAGTAGACATACAAACACCAAATAAGCAAAGTAGGTTAAAGATGTTGGAATGTAGCCAGCACAAAAATCAATAGATCCACAAAGTTTATGTAATACTTACAAGTGTAAACAGTAAAATGTTGACTATATATTGGCAAACACTAAAAAAGAGGGACTTAAATCATATACGCAACCTAAAAGTGGTGGCTATATGTTAGCTAGTAATGGGCTAAACTTTAGCCACATTCTATGATATAGCCATCTTAAATCACATACGCAACCTAAAAGAGGTGGCTATATGTTAGCTAGTAATGGGCTAAACTTTAGCCACATTCTATGATATAGCCATCTTGTTTAATTAGCCGGCTAAATATAACTCGTTATTTTAGCCCTCGTTTAACTGTGTCGGCTATAACTGGCTTAAATCTTTAAGCGCTGAGCATCTAGTTGACACTTTATACGTGTAATTAATGGATTGGATGTGTTGTACTTAAAATGTTTTTACCACTACTAGAAATTTGGCATTTTCTAACAAGCTTTTCCCTTACAATTGCGTAGCAAATTCAAGTTTATTACACATTTGCAACAAAACCTTTATGTTGGAAAAAACCATGTTGAAAACTATTTACTACGCAATCTTTAACGCATTTACGACAAAAATATGGTGTCGGAATTTTGTGACGAATCTTCAACGCAATTTCAGTTTAGAGCTTTAAAGTTTTGCAACGCACTTGTGACGCATTTTTTCTGTCAAAAATGCGTTGCAAATATGTCCGAATTTGTAACGCATTTTTTTGCGTTGGAAATTTTTGTACAAATTGACATTTTTGTAGTAGTGTACTGCCAGATAATATTTAGCCCTGTTACCCGACATTTCTTATTTGGCTTTTCTTGATTGATTACCTTTTTGGTTATCTCTTCCTAGTTCAACATAGTTCTTGATTGATTACTTTTTTTGTTGTTATTTCTTCCTAATTCAAAAAGATGATCTCATCCGAGACGCATGTTTTTTTAATATTTTACAGACTCATATTGCAATGAGAGAATATGCCGAACAAAACCATCCTGAAAACCACGATATTCCGCCACCATATGGTGCTTTCGGGTATATGGTGCTTTCTTTAGGGACAGGCGTATGCAACATGCAAGGGAAATATAATGCAAGCGAGGCTAAACAATGGGGTTTGTTCGGATGGTTTGCACCCTTGATATTTTTACTAGTACTGCTAGTGATATGGATGATTTCCATCTTTCTTCAGTATTCAAAAACCAGAATAGAGATAAACATATATACCTACGCATTCAGGTGTTCTTTTTCACTGCACACTTTGCTTCATATATTTACACACATGAAAGCATAAAACTGATTAATCATACGTGAAAAAAGTTGGTGGTAAATGAATACATGTTAATATTAATTTCACCTTATTAGAAGAAAAGATAAGGAAAAATATCTTTTTCTACATTGAAAACACACTTTCTTTTCTTGGCTTGAAGGTAAAAATTATGATTTTTTCGACCACCAAGAAATGAAAAAAAAAAAAAAAAAATCAATATGATTTAGTCATACTGATATTCCAATGATGAGTTCTATGAAATGTAGAAGTATTGCTTGGAGAACAAATTTGCTTCACTAGACAATGCTACCAAGGACAATATGGAAGGTTTGATCAAAGTTGGTAAAAGCTTACTTACAGATTATGTTTCAACTGACAACTTGGAAGGAAACAGAGCTGAAATTCTCAAAGAGTATGTATATTAACAAAAAAGAAGTTAATTCTGAGTTGGTGCATTACTTAATAAGTGTATTTCTCCTTGGACAGATTTGCCAAGAAACTTTGTCAGGAAAAGTGGCTTCGTGAAAGCTTCTCGAAGGCTACTGCCATATGATCACAGACTGTTGTCAACAAAAATAAAAAATAAATAAGTGTGTATTTATTTTTGTATCTTTTTTAAGCTTTCCATATGTATTGCACCTTTTGTGAAAGTGTGTCTTTATGCTTTCTAATCTTGAAATTTCTTTTATTTGAGGACATGTGCTGATTCAAGTGTACTTATGATAGATAACCTATCCGTATCGACCAAAATCATATGTCAATATTCTGCGATAATAAAAAACACTGAAGTCTAAGAGATTTATTTGAGAAAAACTACAATCATAAACACTTTTTAATTTCAATTTATTTTGAAAGTCTATAGGTGACCCTGGTTTTTGTTACCTGAACTATAGTTTATTTTTAACAGCAAATTTTATTAAAAACAGAGACTATACAACGTAATACCACAAACTATAGGAAATCAAACACAAATCAACTGGCCCATTCTAAGGAATACATTTTTGCTCTATTTTTAACCCACCGATAGCTAGTAGCCTTTATATCCACCATAAGCCTCGCAATGTTGATCCTTTTACTTGAGAAGACAACCTCATTGTAGGAAATCAAAGGCAAGTCAACTAGCCCATTCTACCAGATACATTTTTGCTCTGATTTTAACCCACAGATAGCTAGTAGCTTCCCAACACAAAATAGCGTAAACTATCATCTTTTTTGGTTCTGATCCAGATAGTGTTTAGTGTAGCCCAAGAAGATAACCAACCGTGAAAGCGTATAATGGTGGGAATGAGAGCCATGACGAGACCTTCTGTCACGCTACCGAGCAAACAAAACAGGAAGTCAACACGTGGTCTGTTAGGATTCAGTGATGTTAATTATACTTTTTATCAAAATGGGTTTGATATATTTTATTAACTAAATATATAATTAATAAAAAAACGCAGCAGAATAAATATAAATAATCAACACCAAAAGTGAACCGAACAGGATCATGGTTACAAAAATGCAAATACGGTGTATATAATAATCAAGCTACCAACGAGAAAAATTATACCCTTTTAGTTAATAATAGCCGTGTGAGACACCGAGGTACAACGAACGGATGCTAGTACACGAACACAAAGGAAGAGCGAGGCGTCTCATGGCAGCACCGGAGATGATGGTGGCGACACTTCTTGACAGAACCACAAAAGCAAAACCCCTTTTCTTTTGGAGTTAAATCGCAAAGGGTGAAAACCCTTTTTCATTTGACGGTTGTTGTGGTTGTTATGAAAGATTACAAATTAGTATTACTATATATTATATAATATATATAGATACATAATTAGGCTTTATCTCATAAATCCTAATAACTATCACTAATTATATTTCGGCCCTACAAAGCCCAATACGACTAGTACAAGCCCAAGCATGATACGTTGCCTGAAAAACAAAGTTAATTTAAATAAGTAATTAAACGTTATACTATTTATAACCGGTATAAATAATAAATCCTGTTTCTCGTGGATATATAATTATTCTAGATAATTATATATTTCATTACGTTAATTGTTCGTGGTCACCGGTTAACCAAGTTAAGTGGATTTAATGTTCGTTGCCCAAGGTGTAACTCTTACCGGTCATAGCTCGGTTAGCAACGTTGACTTATCGAACACGTACATATAAATCCAACAATCTCCCACTTGAACGGCCTTCGATAATATCCTCAACGCGGACAGTTAGCGGCGCTCTAGCTGCACATGGCTGCCCCCAACAAGGTATGACACTTTAGTGTCGTTAACCAAAAACACCTTGCTATTAGTAACAACTTAATATTGCACGACAATAGACTTATGGTAATTGTTGTCATTTATCCTTTCTGTAAAAGACATAAATTGAATCAATGAGACATGGATTAAGTTCATTCTCATATGGTGTTTGTTATGGGCGATTTTCTGCTCATATATCCTGGCTAATATTCTTACTATGTTTCTTTTGTTGTGATCAGGATACCGGATCAGGATATTGGTAACATCCTAATGCGATATCCTGGTAGTAACTAATTAACTCACGTGCAAATTGTTGTAACCAGTCTCTAACGGTCAGGTGGACTTCTTCTTCTCAAGACTCGGGCAAATCAGTTATATTATGGACGTTGAAGCCGGAAGACGTGGACTACAACGTTCACATATGGAATGTTCGCTGAATCCCGGAATAATAGGATAGTTAGTTGGTTTCTTTTACTATAAAAGAGATTGATCGGATCAGATTAGGGACACAATCTTTCGCACACTCTTTCTCTCTAGTTGCAAACACTCACAACGCACTAACACTTGTATTCAAATTACATTGTAACACTTAGTTGATCCGCATCATATCTTGCACTGTATCCTGATATTTGGAGCAATAAGAAGAACAAGGCAACTGCGATTGTCAGCTCCCGAGGTTTTGTGTCGGCGATCTAGATTGATCAAGGGCTTTCCTCGTACATCCTGTGTCACCCTTTACATTTCTGCTCATTGTTTGATCATAGATACAGCTTAATATCCTGAGCCGTATCCTGAAAACTGTTTTCGCAAACAACTTAATTAGCATATTTTCGATACACATTTTTAGCACACTACCTCACTTAACTAATTTGATCACTAAATTGCTTCGGTAATTTTTGACCAAAACAATTTGGCGCCCACCGTGGGGCAAGTGGTGCTACTTCAACTAAAAGTTTTTGCAAAATCGTTACTTGGTTTTTTATTTTCAATACTTTTTGCCACATTATTTTCAATGGCCTCGAGATCAAACATGAGCTCTTCCACCGTGTCTGCTACAACCTCTGCAACAATTGGTTCGGTGCTTCCACCACCTCCTCCGAGAATGCAAGCCTCTTCACAGGGAACTGAAATTCATGTGGCTCGGGATGTTATCCCAGCTCGCAATATCCAGGGATCTGGTCCTGTTTTGTCTTCTAATGAAGAAATTCTAATTTTGTTTAGTAGTGTACAGGAACAGATGTTGCAGCCGCAGGAAACTAATCAGATGTTGATGAGAGAGATACAACTCTTGAAATCCAGCTCAAGCAGGCCTGCTAAAGATACTGTCACTCCCTTGCAACCCAGGGCTTTGAACTTCAGTTCTGCAGTTTATACTGAGGATAACCGGGGGAATATTGTGCCTAGCCACTCCCAGAATCATACTCCTGAGATACCCTCTTCAGTAAGAGTGTCAACTGTGAGAATATCAGGATATGCTTCAGGATATGGCCAGAATCCTCAGACTGGTAGTGTATCTAATAATAATAATACTCTTGCTACTAATGGTGTTGGATCTCTGCAGGATGCAGGTATGACATCAGCATTTTCCAGGGAGCTTCAGAAACTGAAAGACATGTTATCCAATGTACCTGGGGTGGTCCAGCCAATTCCAGAAGTATCCCAGGACAGCCATAGGATATCACGGTTCGCGTATCCCATCTGTGATGCTGAAATACCAAAAAGATTTCAGACCCCCAACATGAAACTCTATGACGGAACTACGGATCCTGGGGAGCATATTGCCCAGTATAGGGAAAGGATGGAAATCAACCCTATCCCTCCAGATCTCAAAGATGCATGCCTGTGCAAGGGTTTTGATTCTACCTTAACAGGATCAGCCTTAAAATGGCTCTTAAATGTTCCTCCTCACTCATTTACATCGTTTGCTCATTTAGTGAATTTATTTAATAGTCAATTTTCTTGCAGTCGAAGTTTTGAGAAATTAACCAGTGATCTTTACAGGATAACTCAAGGACCTCAGGAATCCTTGAGAAATTATGTGAACAAGTTTAGTCGGGAATCCTTGGATATCCCACATCTTGATGTTGCAACAGCCGTGCAGGCTTTCAAGATGGGATTACAAAAAAGATTCTCAATTTTATCAGGATCTTGTAATGAATCCCTGCAGGAATCTGGACAAAGCTCGTAACAGGGCTTTAAGATACATTCGGCTGGAGGATGACAAAAAGATGCAAGAGAGGATGAATTCGTCCACAACCTATGAGTCAACCAACAGGAAATCAGAATCCTCGTATAAACCATATCGCTCTAAGCCATAGGGCAGAAATGACAATAAAAAAGTGAATGCTGTTGAAGACGAGGATCCTGAGGAGTATCCTGAGTTGTCTGAGTATTGTTTTTCTGTTAAAATACCCGAACTAATGTATGCTATGCAGGGTTTAGGAGACAAAGCAAGATGGCCCCAAAAAAATCAACAAAAAGCTGATTGGAAGGATAAGTCCAAATGGTGTGCCTTCCATGAGGATTTCGGACATGTTACTGAGGATTGCATCGCTTTGAGGAAAGAAATAAGCTATCTCTTGAGCATGGGATATCTGAAGGAACTCTTGGGAAGAAAGAAGAATAAGGGTCAGGATCCTGAGAAGGATCCTGAGCAAGCGGCATCACCTCCTGCGGATGCAAAAATAATTAACTTTATTTCAGGAGGATCCGACACCTGCGGTACATCATATTCTGTGGTGAAAAAGACACGCGAAGGAAGCCAAAGCAGAGAGGGGAGATAAGCCAACCAGGATGTCAACCCTCACGACTGACAAAGTGATCACGTTCGATAACGATGACAGGGATATTGTCCAGGATCCTCATCATGATGCTTTAGTAATAATGTTATATGTTGCTAACCATTTTGTGCACAGGATATTAGTGGATAATGGCAGCTCAGTCAACATAGTTCAGCTGGAAACGTTGAAGAGGATGAATGTATCCCCGATGGATATTACTTCGAAGTCCACTGTGCTCGTTGGTTTCAGTGGAGAAGCCAGGAATACCGTAGGAGAGATAAAGTTGCCCGTGTATGTTGAAGGGGTAAACTCAATGCAGCGCTTTTGTGTCATGGACTCTTTATCCTGATATAATATTATATTAGGTAGGCCTTGGATCCATGATATGAAAGCTGTTCCGTCAACCTACCATCAATGCATCAAGATCCCTACCCCTTGGGGAGTTGTCAAGGTGGAAAGTGATTAACAGGAAGCAAAGGAGTGTTATTCTTCTTCGATGAAATCCTCAACAAAGCCTAGTGCAGCATAGCAATTAAAGATGCGAGGCCAGGATATCATGGAGGCTTCAGAACAGGATTTGAAGAAAGTTATCCTGGATCAGGATAATACGGATATCTCGGTGCTCGTAGGAACCAATATCCCTCAGGATATTGAAAACCAATTGACTAAATTTTTGAAATGCAGGATGTCAACATTCGTGTGGAAACACGAGGATTTGACAGGAATTTCCAAGGATATTATAACTCACAAGCTCGGAATTGATAGGTCTTTCAAGCCTGTCCAACAGAAACGAAGAAAATTTGCTCCAGAACGGAACACTATCATTCAGGAGGAAGTTGAAAGATTATTAAAGAGCAAAATGATTAGGGAAGTGAAGTTTCCTAAATGGCTGGCAAATGTAGTTGTGGTGTAAAAGAAAAACGGGAAATGGAGAGTCTGTGTAGATTACACAGACTTGAACAACGCTTGTCCAAAAGACTCGTTCCCTCTACCTCATATCTATTCAATGGTGGATGCTACTGCTAGTCATGAGATGCTAACCTTCATGGATGCCTCCTCAGGATTCCAACAGATCCAAATGGAACCCTCGGATCAGGAGGATACTGCTTTCATGACACCAACGGGTATTTATTGTTATACTGCTATGCCTTTTGGTTTGAAAAAAGCAGGTGCAACATACCAGAGATTGGTGAACATGATGTTTAAAGACAAACTGGCGGACACCATGGAGGTGTATATTGATGATATAGTAGTAAAATGTAAGAAGGCTGAGGATCATCTCCAGGATATTAAGGGAGCATTTGATATCCTGGACCAGTACAACATGAAATTAAATCCTGCTAAATGCCATTTCGAAGTAGGAGCAGGAAAGTTTCTAGGATACATGGTGACAAAAAGGGGGATAGAGGCAAGCCCGGAGCAGATTAAAGCTATCCTGGATATCAAATCACCTTCAAATATGAAAGATGTCCAACGATTAACAGGGCGAGTTGCAGCGTTAAACAGATTTATCTCAAGATCCTCGGAAAAATGCAAGGAATTTTATGATATCCTGAAGAAGAATAAGAAATTCGAATGGGGAGAGAAGCATGAGGCAGCCTTGCAGGATTTGAAGCAGTATCTTTCAACCGCACCTCAATTGATGAAGCCTGAGGATGATGAACCATTATCCCTGTATCTTGCAGTATCAGGGAATGTAGTAAGTGCTGTCCTTGTAAAGGATCATGAAGGTCAGCAGTATCCTGTCTATTATGTTAGTAAAAGTTTATTAGATGCTGAAACTAGATATTCTCATTTAGAAAAATTGATATTAGCCCTAGTTATGGAATCAACAAAACTTAGACATTATTTTGAAACACATAGGATTCATGTTAAAACCAACTATCCTGTAAAAAATGTGCTTAGGAAACCTGAGATGTCAGGTAGGATGGCTAAGTGGTCAGTGAAATTAAGTGCATATGATCTAGTATATGAACCGAGAAATGCCATAAAGTCTCAGGCTTTAGCTGACTTTGTGGCTGATTTTAGTAGTGATATTCAAATTGAAGTAGACCTAGAAGTGCAACAACTAGGAGAAAATATAGAATCTTGGACACTATATACTGATGGTGCATCTAATGTAAGAGGTGTAGGATTGGGTATACCACTAATAATGAAGCAGAATATGAAGCTTTAATTGTAGGATTAGAATTGGCTAAGAGCATGAATATCAAGGGTTTACAAGTATTTGTTGATTCCTTGTTAATTACTAATCATTTTAATGGGACCTATGCAGTTAAAGGTGAGAAGTTGATCGAGTATCTCGAAATTCTCAAAAAATTAGCAGGATATTTCGATTTTTTTACACTTGAACTGGTACCAAGAGAGGATAATGCTGAAGCTGATGCCTTGGCAAATCTAGGATCATCAGTTAGGATACCGGAAGGGACCCGAATACCAATATTACATATCCTGTATCCTGCAACGGATCCTCAGGATAAGGAAGTAGTAAGTGTTCAGGATCCTGATGATGAGTATCGTAAGGAGGATCCTAAGTCCTGGACGGCTCCAATCCTGAGATATCTCAAGGAAGGACACATCCCTAAGGATGAAAATCCTAAGACCTTTAGGATGAAGGTATCACGATTCACTATTATAAATAATGTTTTGTATAAGAAATCTCTTGCAGGACCATATCTGAGGTGCTTGGAGGATCCCGAAACTAAAGAAGTGCTTCAGGATATACACGAAGGGGATTGTGGTAACCATACTGGGGGCAGGTCATTATTCTCAAAGATATTGAGAATAGGATACTATTGGCCGACGATGAGAAAAGATGCTGCAGAATATGCTCGAAGATGTGATGCGTGTCAAAGACACAGTAATATATTACATCAACCTGCTGAGCCACTTTATCCTATCGCTTCTCCTTGGCCATTCATGAAGTGGGGAATGGATATAGTAGGAAAATTGCCAAAGGCTCCAGGAGGAAAGGTCTTCATGCTGGCAATGACTGATTATTTTTCTAAGTGGGTTGAAGCTGAAACATTTGTTCAAGTTAGAAATCAAGAAGTAGTATCCTTCATAAAAAGGAATATACTGACTAGGTTTGGAGTACCAGCTGAGATAATTTGTGACAATGGATCTCAGTTTATAAGTAAGAGGACTACTGACTTTTGCAAGAGTTGGGGAATCAAAATGATCACATCCACACCGGTACATCCTCAAGCAAATGGACAAGCAGAATCCTCAAACAAGATAATTGTCAACAATTTGAAGAAAAGGCTTGGAGCTAAGAAGGGAAGATGGGCAAAAGAATTACCCTTTGTTTATGGGCTGATAGAACGACGGTGAAAAGTGCAACTGGCCAAACCCCATTTTCCTTGGTGTTTGGAGCAGAAGCGGTGATCCCAACAGAAATGGTGGTACCTACGACAAGATCCAATCTCCGGGATCCTGAGAAGAATCCTGAAGCCCTATGCCAAGAATTGGATACTATTGATGAGATAAGAGATGCAGTAAAGCTAAGGATGGCGGCATATCAACAGAGGATATCCAAAGCATATAACAAGAATATAAGGACTAGAAGGTTCCAGGTTGGAGATTGGGTATTGAGAAAGGCTTTTCAGAATACTACTAATCCTGCTGATGGAAAGTTTGTCAAACCCCCAAAATACCACATGCGGAAACACTGCGGGACGTGCGACGTACCAGGATCCAAGCCACCAATCACACTGAACTACGCGTAATATTTAATAAAAACATTCCATTCATTTCAAAGTATCAATCCAAGACATAAGTTAAACCAAAACAAGTATTCAGCGGAAGCATAATGTAAATAGTAATTCGAATGTTTCGAATCGTATGTTCATAAACAATAAAGCGAGTATCCAAGAGTTTCGATCCATGACCACTCCAGTACTCCCAGATAGCAAGTCCATGAATAGAAATCTAACGACCTGTAGGCATGCAGACAAGTGTGTCAGACGACGCTGGTGAGTTCAAAGTTTTGTTAACGCATTTAGTTACCAGAGGTGTGTTTAAAACAGTTCAACGTTATCTTTTGATGATGTTATTAACTCGATTACCGTATGTGGCTACTAGATGTGTTTGCCCAAATCCCAATGCCTCTATCAAAGCATTGGTCAAGTGGTCAAGGTAAATAGTTCACGCCCATCCATTCCGGCCCGGTGTGAGGGTGCCAAACCTAATAGCGCTATCAACTAAATACCTTGTTGCCTTCCCGGCAACAATCGGTAGATGTAAGGGGTCTTATGTGATAGAAACTGAGTGATAACAAACATCCCATTAACCTGACATTCTTCCCTGAAAACGTTACCCGATATCCCTTCCCGAGATGCATGCTTGGAAAAGAGCAGTAACTCACCTTGATTTGCTCGGTTTGGTTAATTACTTGATCACACTTAAACAGTCACAGCCTATGGTTTTCATGTATGCAATGTTAGTTTTCACTTTCACATATAATTTGATAGTATACATTTCACACTGTGATTTTCGAACAGTACTTATCAATTACGTACACCCATGCAATCCAGTTCACATGTATGTGTCAGATCTACATATGACAGTCAACGTGTTTCTCCTGACAACCCATTCATGCTTTCTTATCAATCATAATTAACATGCAATTAATAGAACCCACTCATGTTTCTTATCCATCAATAAAAGTCAACCTAGTTATCTTTCCCTCAGTCAATATTCATATCATTATTAGTCACTAATAGGGGTTCGTCTCATTCAATTAATAACCACCTGTCTGAGTGCCATCCTCTAGCGGTGAAACATCAGCCGAAGAAACCCCATGTGTTTCGTCGTTGCTATGGGTGGCGAAACCCCAGATGTTTCTTCGACTACCCTTATCAGTTTCCCAACATTCACGTAACCCCCTCCCAGTTTCTAAAACCGATCATAACAATTAAACCCTAATCGTATCAAGAAATCAATGGTAATCAGTATTCAATCGTGAGCACACAATTATCATGCAACAATTTCAGAACTTCATAACAAGATCAACAGTAACTACCTTGTTTCTTGATTATTAACATACAACGAGATCGTCACCAACAAGATCGCCTCTAATACGGTTAAGTTTCAGGATTTCATATCAGGTTATCTCACGTTTGACTAGATCAATGTTTTAACACACTCCCTAAATAATTACTATCCCAATATCATTAACAGGATACCCATCCCCCACTTTAAAAACTATACACAATCATACTGATATTGTCAACAAGCAACCAACAGTTCATGCACCACCTAAAGCAAGCAAGACATATTAACAAATGTTGTCGCACTCACCGGAGAATCGAAAAGGAATGGCGGTGCTCGAATCGGTAGAAGGGGAAAGCTTCGTGTGAAAGATTGCCGTCAGTAATAGAGAGGAGAAGATACTAGGGTTCTTAATTTGTAACTGACGATTATCACACAAGGTTTACGTTTTAATGTAACGTGTTGGGCCGAGTATCTTCCTGGGCCGAAAGCCCATATGACGAAACATCCTAGTTTCATGAGTGAAGTGATGGCGAAACCCCTCCCATGTTTCGTCGACCCCGGTTACGGCGAAACTCTATGTTTAGTCATGACGTGCATGAGTGTGTAACAGAATGCATGTGTGAAGTTTAATAAATGATGAATAGTTAAAGGGTTTCATTCATTAATTAGTCAACTATATAACAATCCATAGTCAAATACAAAGGTGTACATAATTCCACACAGTAAGTCACAAAGCATAGTCGCGAAGGAAATGTCCTGGGAACTCGAGTTGTCACATCATCTCCATCTTGAAAGAAATTTCGTCCCGAAATTTGATAAGCACTCCAAAACCGCAAGACATTAACTCAGGATGACTGTGGATTTTCCGCGGGTACCACATCATCCCCAACTTGAATGGGAATTTCGTCCCGAAATTCACTAGTTGTATTTGATCTAGACTTGCCCGGCTTGGACTTGGCTTGGACTTGTCCTTTGGGAATAAATGTGGGTACTTGAGCTTCATCTGATCCTCACGTTCCCACGTGAACTCCGGTCCAGGTCTTGAGCTCCAACGAACTCGTACAATCGGAATACGGCTATGCCTACGGACTTTGACCTCCCGGTCCATAATTTCTATTGGTTCCTCGACAAACTGTAACTTGTCGTTTATCTTTAGCTCTTGAAATGGTACCACCAGTGTTTCATCAGACAAGCACTTCTTTAGTTGCAACACATGGAACACATCGTGCACATTACCCAACTCAGCAGGTAACTTTAACTTGTAGGCCACCTTACCAACCCTTTCTAAAATCTTGAATGGCCCAACATAACGGGGATTAAGCTTGCCGCGCTTTCCAAAGCGCACTACACCCTTCCAGGGCGAGACCTTCAGCATAACACGATCATTAACTTTGAATTCCAACGGCTTCCTACGCTTATCAGCGTAGCTATTCTGACGGTCGCGCGCTGCTGCCATCCGATTCTTTATCTGAACGATCTTTTCTGAAGTTTCCAACACAAGTTCAGGGCCTGTGACCTGGCTGTCACCCACCTCAGCCCAACAGAGAGGTGAACGACACTTTCGTCCATACAACGCCTCGAATGGAGCTGCTTGTATGCTGGTATGGTAGCTATTATTGTAAGAAAACTCCACCAAAGGCAAGTGTTTCTCCCAACCCTTGCCAAAATCGATAACACATGCCCGCAACATGTCTTCTAGCGTCTGGATGGTTCGTTCACTTTGACCATCCGTTTGTGGGTGATAAGCAGTACTCATGTTGAGTTGTGAACCAAACGATTTGTGCATCGACTGCCACAAATCTGTAACGAAACGTGGGTCACGGTCAGAAATAATTGACGTCGGCACCCCGTGCCTAGAAACCACTTCCTTAAGATAGACAGCAGCTAGTTGCGAGAACTTATCAGTTTCCTTGATTGCTAGAAAGTGCGCCGACTTCGTGAGATGATCCACTATTACCCAAATTATGTCGTTTCCGTTTTGAGTTCTAGGTAATCCGGTGACAAAATCCATAGCAATTTGCTCCTATTTCCACATGGGTATTTTCGGTTGTTGTAGCAATCCCGATGGCTTCTGGTATTCCACTTTAACTTTCGACCAGGTTAGACATTTACTGACATAAGTTGCGATGTGAGCTTTCATCTTCGGCCACCAATACATGACCTTGAGATCCTGATACATCTTATCCGAACCTGGATGCACGGAGTATCGAGACTTGTGCGCTTCATCCATAACAAGTTCTCTAAGGTCACCAAACAAAGGAATCCACACACACTCCATGAAGTAGTAAATACCATCCGATCTCTTTACAAGTTGCTTTTCCATGCCCCCTAAGTATTCTGCTTCGATGTTTTCCTCTTTTAACGCTTCGGTTTGGGCAGAACGTATCTGATCAGGTAGGTTAGAATGAATGGTGAGCTGTCGAGCACGAACAAGCTTTGGTTTTGATTCCTTTTTGCTAAGTGCGTCAGCTACAACGTTGGCTTTTCCTGGATGATACTTGATTGCACAATCATAATCGTTCAAGAGTTCTACCCAGCGACGCTGTCGCATATTCAAATCCTTCTGGTCGAAAATATGCTAAAGGCTCCTGTGGTCGGTATAAATAGTGCATTTAGTACCGTACAGGTAATGCCTCCAGATCTTTAACGCGAACACCACTGCCCCCAACTCCAAGTCGTGTGTCGTATAATTCCTCTCGTCAACCTTCAATTGGCGAGAGGCATAGGCTATCACCTTGTTGCGTTGCATCAACACGCAGCCGAGACCCTGAATAGATGCATCATTGTATACCGTGAAATCTTCAGTACCTTTAGGTAGAGACAAGATCGGTGCACTGCAAAGTTTCAGTTTCAACAATTGGAAGGCCTCTTCTTGTTTCATTCCCCAAGAGTATATAACGCTTTTCTGTGTCAATGAAGTAAGAGGTTGAGCGATCTTCGAGAAGTCTTTAATAAATCTCCGATAATACCCAGCGAGACCAAGGAATTGTCGCACCTCAAAAGGAGTCTTCGGTGCCGCCCAATTCTTAACAGCATCAACCTTTGCAGGATCCACGTGTATACCCAATTCATTAATAATGTGCCCAAGAAAGTGTACCTCCCGAATCCAGAAGTCACACTTAGAAAACTTCGCATAGAGCTGCTCCTTCCTCAGGAGGTCCAAAATGAGACGCAGATGTTGCTCGTGGTCTTCCTTGCTCTTCGAGTAAATCAAAATTTCGTCAATGAATACTATAACAAAATCGTCGAGATACGGCTTGCATACACGGTTCATGAGGTCCATGAAGACTGCTGGCGCATTCGTCAGCCCAAACGGCATAACCAAAAACTCATAGTGCCCATAACGCGTTCGAAAAGCCGTTTTCAGAACATCCTCCTCTCGGACTCTCACCTGATGATAGCCCGACCTTAAGTCGATCTTTGAATAAAAACTTGACCCTTGCAACTGGTCAAACAAATCGTCGATGCATGGTAATGGATAATGGTTCTTGATGGTCACCTTGTTGAGTTCCCGATAATCAATGCACATGCGAAAGGACCCGTCTTTCTTCTTTACAAACAAAACTGGGGCTCCCCAAGGCGAAGAACTGGGTTGAATGAAGCCCCTATCCAGTAACTCCTGCAGTTGATTAGACAGCTCCTGCAACTCTCCAGGTGCTAAACGGTAAGGAGCACGAGCAATTGGAGCTGCTCCTAGTGCAAGATCGATCTGAAATTCTACCTGACGGTGAGGAGGTAAACCAGGAAGCTCCTCAGGGAACACATCGATGAATTCACATACTACTGGCAGATCCTCGATCTTTCTTTCTCCTGATGGAGTATCAGTAACAAGTGCCAAAATAGAAGGATACCCCTTTCGTAGACATTTCTACGCTTGCATAGCTGAAATAATACCAACCATCGCACCACTGCGATGTCCCTGAACCAACAATGGCTCTCCTTCAGGTATAGGGATACGCACAATCTTTTCCTTACACAGAATCTCAGCTTGGTGCTTAGACAGCCAATCCATACCAACTACTATATCAAAACTACGGAGGGTAACAGGAAGGAGATCAATATCAAACACTTGACCCACGAGATCTAGTTTACACCCAAAAAGAACATGCGAAGCTTCTATCGTTTTACCATCAGCTAATTCTACTACTTGCTTAACTTCTAAAGGTGTGGGAGTTAACCCTAGTCGCTGAATAAACTCTAGGGACACATAACTCCAATCGGCACTGGAATCAACTAACACAGAAGCAATAAGGTTGTTCACAGAAAACGTACCAGTCACGACATTGCCGTCGTTCCCAGCATCCCCAGCCCCGATCGTGAACACCCTTCCACGAGCACCGTTGCCCCCATTGTTGCCGTTGTCGTTGTTGTTTCCAGCATTGTTGTTGTTATTCTGGCGGTTGTTGTCGTTGGCGTTCTGAATCAACTGAGGGAAATCCCGCTTAAAGTGGCCCTCATCCCCACACTGATAACACACTTTCTTGAAACGCTGATTCTGATGGGGTTGCTGCCTTTGCTGTCTCTGATACTACTGATTTTGCTGTTGCTGCTGCTTTAGCTGGGGGCTCTACAGTCTTTGGCCTCATGGCCCACTTTCTCACACCTACGGCAAGCCCAGACGCACTGCCCATAATGATGATAGCCACACTTGTTGCACTGCGATTTCTTCCCAACATAAGAGCCCTGATTCTGGTTCACCGAAGACGACTGGCTGAAACTACGATTGCTACCGGTGTCCGGCCTTTTCTGTGACTGCACCGAATTGGACGCCTTGTCCACATCATTCCACTTACGCTTGCTGTCAGTGGCGGGGGTAGTGGCTGTAGTAGCGGCAGAAGTAGCAGTAGCAGAAACACGTGATGGTAGTGAATTACTCTCCACCTCTTGATCAACGATCTTGTTAGCCAAACGGACAATCCGTGTCAAGTTGTTGAGATTTGCTGCAGTAATCAAACCCTTCACTCGTGGAGGTAATCCCTTGATGAACAACTCAATTCTTCGAGACATAGGTCAGGACAAATTCGGGCACATGTCAGCCAACTCATACGACCGCTTCACGTATGCTTCAATCTCAGATCCTACCATTTTCAGGTCATAATACTCGTTCTCCAATTTCTGGATCTCATTGCGAGGACAATACTCCTCCTTGATCAATTCCTTAAAGCCGTCCCAAGTAGTGGCGTTCGCCGCCTCGATACCCAACAGCTGAGCTTGGGCATTCCACCATGTCAGGGCACCATCCTCGAGTGTGGCCGTAGCATACTTCACTCTGTCCCCAGCAGGACAGTTACACATAGCAAATACCGACTCTGCCTTCTCAAACCATCACAAGAGTCCTACAGCCCCTTCAGTCCCATTGAAGGTCTGTGGCTTACAATCCATGAACACCTTGAACGTACAAGCAGGTGGATTGTTTTGGTTTTGCTGACCTATTGGACGAAAGAAAACACATTACAGGGGTAAGAGTCGTGTACGCGACACAAGATTAAAGAGTGTTTGGCACATTTCGTACCAGCTTGGTAGGCTGCCAAAGCTTCAGCCACACGTGTGTTGAATAAGTTTGTCAGCTCAGCTTGGGTCATTACAATATGACCACGTCCATGACCTCGTCCACTCATGATTCTATATATGGAGAGAGAACAAATTTAGGTGTCAAGATGAGGTAAAAGTCAAGTTGATGTGCGTGAAGTGTGTTATGGTTTTAATGTTTATTTTAAGCCCTTTTACACTTTCTTTAGCCAAGTTTTAAATTTATAAAACACGATATTTACTAACACTAAACACACATATGGGCAAGTGCACCCATCGTGAGTGTAGTATAGTGTTGGTAAGATACCGAGGTCGTCCAATGTCACACCCCAACCGCGTAAAACAACAAATCGCGGCGGAATCGCCGGGGAGTGTTGTAACAGAATCATTGTTTCAAAACACACAGAAATTTGAAGTTTCGTTTTATTTATACATTGAATATTTACATCGTCTGGAAATCCAAATAAACAATTTAAACATAGCCTATCATTGTTATTAAGTCACTAAGGCCTCGTCCAATCCTATGTGAGCATGCATCCTAGCAATCAACATCATTCAACAACACCTGAAACATATGTGAAAACAAAGTCAGCAAAGAAATGCTGGCGAGTACATAGGTTTTATAAGAGTGTCGGATTCATGGCTAGTTTAAATGTTGCAATACTTTGTTAAAAACCTTGTTTTGAAAAGAGTATAATATTGCAACTTAATTAACCAACTCAAATCAAGCGGGTTATAGTTTATAAAACCCCATAGCCATGATTCTTAACCCAAAAACATTTGTTTTAGTAAAGAAAATTGTAAAACATCTCGTATTAAATCGTTAATAAAACTCATTAATAAATTTTGTTAATAAAACTCGTATGGTTTATATCATTTTGAAAACCTCGTTTGTGTGACATCGTTTCAAAATCGTTTACCCAAGTGAACTAAATAACGCCACGGTATGTAATACGATGAAAACACTTACATATAGGAAGTACCAGCGGCGTATCCACCATGCTTTCATCACATTAGACCCGTCCCGTTATCTAAACACTAACCAAAAACCAATCGTTTACCCAAATCGTTTAATTCGTTAAAAATCGCTTTAGTCGTTTAAATCATTCTCGTTTTAAATCGTGAAAACTACTTTTGATTGTCTCGCTAATAACATCCAAACCTTCGTGACTCGCCTATCTCGCCTATCGCTTCTCGCATTAATAAACCACCAAAGGGTAAATTAACCATCACAGATTCAGTCGTTACCTACTTAACCCACACATAACCATGGGTGCAGTCTGATAACGGGATTTGTCAGATCCTATGGTACCATAACCTAATACTGGTCGGTTCGGCCAAAACTAATGGATATTTTTCGTTATGTAAATACAACCAACAAGTTTGTTTACTATATCAAAATCGTTATTAGTTTAATATAAACCATTTTTAATCGTTTTTGAAACCATTGTTATAATATCGAAAATCGTTTTGAAAACCATCGTTAAAACCTTGAAAACATTTAGCACATATGAATCACCCCAAAATAATTGAAAACAGTAAAATAGGGGAACTATGTACTCACATGGAGTGCAAAGTATCCTCAATCAACAGAACTTCAACAAACTCGAGCAAAACAGAGAAATCAAACAGCACCTAGTAATTGAATCACTAGTCAACAATAGACACCTAAAACGGAAGATCGGATAGGATGAGGTCTTGTAAACCAAATGAGTGTTGGAACTCATGTGATATGGTTTAACAAAGCCTATATCCTAAATCGAAACCTAACCTAAGTGCTTTCGACCCATTGCGACCCATTAAGGTAGCTTACGCTACTTTAACGCGTCGTGCGTGCAAATGCGCGTTCGAGACGTCTAACTAGCCCTATGACAAGTGTTATATGCCTAAACATGTTTAATTATGTTGCATAATCAGTTACGTGACAAAAGTTTATGTTACATATGCTTAATTACCAATTATGCATGAAAAAGGGTATTTTGGTCTATTACCTAAGGCATATAAACTACTTATCATACAACTACCTAAACTAGGTGACTATAAGGTATAACCTCGAAAGGTTATTCCCTATGCTACTATGGTCACTAAACATGTTTGGTCGGATCCTAATGATCGACCAAACGGGTCGAGTTTGAAAGTCTGAGCGATTGATTAGATCGCTTACCCTTACGACCTTAGACAAGCACAAATCTAAAAGTGACGAGCTAAACATGCTAGAACATGTTTAGTTAAGTTAGAAAACAGGTTTGGTATCAAAACAAATGGTTTTGATACCCTAGAGTAGTTTGGTTACAAAATACGCATGAATACGCATTTTGGCCTCACTGAGCCTAGATAACGTGGTAATCAGTAGGTATAGTCGCTAGGGACTATAACCATCGTGATTACGCTCACGTTAGGAAGTTCAAACGAACTTCGCATTGACCATAAACTGGTCAATGCAAAAATTCAAACACAGTTTGACTTTAACGCTAAAACGAATGAAAAGAACGAAGGAACACTTACAAAGGGTCCCCGCAAGATTTGATTCCAAGTAATCTCAGGTAGGAAGTGTATAAACACAACCACTTAGAGAAAAACTCAGATCAAATTGTGGGTTGCAATAAATGGGGTGGAGGGGTATTTATAGTTTTCATAGAACCGTTAGGATCGTTTCTTGAAAACCGAGATTCAATCCTGGCCGTACACCTCGAGCCCACTGTTTTAGAAAACCAGGGGAGCCCCTAGAAATGCCCCAAAACCATGTGCACAAGTGTGAAGCAGCTGGATCAAGCTGGAATCAACATTCTGCTGATCTGGGGATGCCTTACGGACTATAAGGTTCTCAGGCTTACGGTCCATAAGCCTTGTGCAGGCCAGCAAGAATTGCATTTTGGCAGAACAGGCCCCTGAAGCCCCAAACATGGTTTTCGATGCATTTTTGACACGTTTAAGCCCCGTTAACCCCAATTCAAAGCTCTAAAATGAAGTTAAAGTATAGGGAACTTAAAATGTGCTCAAAAATATCTCGGATGTCAGTTCGTTTGGCCGTACGGTTGCGTTGTTCGGTTAATTACGACGGAAGTCGTAACGAACGCAAAAACGATCCAAATTAAGCGAAGAATGGAATTTTATTATGCCAAACACTAAAATAAAATATTTTAATGCTTACATAAATTTTTGGATGTCCGGATATATTCAGAACGTAAGTTATGCTCGAAAATGCAAACTTATGCACTTTTTGACGCTTTTAGTCCCTGAATGAACATAAAGTTTATTTTAGCACACCGAACCCCTCATAGCCTATTTCTAAGCTATGTAAAGGATATTTAGGGTGTGTTTAACTTATGATCAAGTTCTAGAATGTCCGTTACAGTACGAATCGACATACTTTCACAGTTTGTCGAATTTAGTCCCTGTAAGCGAATAAACTTGATTTCGGCACACCAAACCTTCCAAAACTTATTTCTAAGTTATGTAAAGGTTATTGAAGGTATGTTAAGCCTATGTCACTATTCCGGAGTGTTTGTTGCATTAAACTTGTTATATTTACGCATCAGTGCGCATATAACCTTCTAGAAAGCGACTTAGAGCCCGAAATCGAACAAGAGTTGATATGTGCAAATGATACACATATTTATACAAATCCCAAGTATGAAACACAACATTTCATTGATTTGGTATTTGTTCGATGGCCGTGGAGGCACAGATGTCACAGTCTCCCCTACTTCAGGAAATTTCGTCCCGAAATTTAATTAGAGGAAACTTGTGAGAGCTCAAAACATGAAGTCGAAAAGATAAAACATCACTGGTTAGGGTTCTGAACTTCTAGTAACTTTAAATAACATTATGCTTGCAATGTAAGAGGGACACTTATATACAAGTATATGAAGCGCCATTGGTGCGTCCACCGTACCTCCATTACATTGTTCACGTTTCGTTATTGTTGTCACTATTGGTTCTTACACATGATAAATCTTACTGTGGTTTCCGTGCATTGAATTTTTATAATTATGTACGCGTCCATAATTACGTAATTCCTTGCATAGACCACACAGTGCATTTGATAATGTGTAGGGGAAAACCAAATGAATGACCTGTGATGAGTGTGACTAGACCACCATAGGGTCCTTTCAGCTGTATCATCACATGCCACTCTTAACCAGATTCTGAATCAATCTTTAACTAGACCACTCAAGGGTCTCTTTTCGAATCATGGAATGGTACTATATAACCCAAGGGTCTTAACTACCACGTAGAAGCCCATTAAGGATTTAAGGTAGTACCTTTTGAATATCCTACTATGAATCCCTCATAAGAAGATATGGAAGATTCTATGAGGATTACGAAAATCGGATCACACAAAAACATAAAGGAGAACACATAAACACATAATCACATAATTGTTTAATTTGACCTTTAATTTGTTATCTTTGGACACGGGTATTTAAAGCATACCAGGAATCCAATCCGAGACGAAATTTCTTTAACGGGGGGAGAATGTGACAACCCTCACCAAACCTGGTATCCGTACGAATTAATTAATATTTAATTACTGCTTAATTACTGTGCTTGCTTACAACTGTGATTAATCTACTACTTGATACATACTTATACATGCATCATACTTTACTACTGTCACTCCATTATTTACACAAAACTTCAGTGACAACCTTGATGCACAAAAGCACAGTGAGCACACTATACGGATAACCAAGTAAACATGCTGATATAACCAGCATCAGACAGTTACTGTCTCTGAGGCCAGTATGAGCCGGGAATAGATTACTACACTAGTAGGGAGTATAGGGAGGTGAGGAATGTAAAACTGCGTCACTAGGCTATAGTTATAGTGACCGGATGTGCCTAAAACGTATTTTGTGTACAAAATTCTGCACTTTAAATAAAAATTCAGCATTAAGCTAACTGGTAAAGTGCCAAAACCTGAGAAAAATATTACTAGACACTTTCCAAAGTGTCGGGAATAAATTGTGTCACTAAAATATATATTAACGACACTTTACGTATTTATTTAGCACTTTAACGGATTAATATCCGACCGAACAACCGGACTTTACCCGGAACCTAAAAATATTGTTTATGACATTGTTTTTCCTTTTCTGAGCTAATTAGGGTCCTCGAATACCCTAACACCCGTTATAATTCATAACACGCTAATAACTAATTTAGTTACCTAACTAAACTAATTAGCTTGTAACTATACCGTTAAAATCCAACTATAAGCCCCCTCCCATGAAAATGGCGGCACATTTGTTTCCCCTTTCTCAACTCACGATTTCCCATGTACAAATCCCTAAGATTACCTAGGATATGTGAACAAGTTGACTTTACTTACACCCACCATCCATACTTGCACATGACACCCTTCTAGTCACCAAAAACTTACAATAAACCCCCCTTTTCTTTTGCTAAATTTTCGGCTGGTAAGACTCCCACAAGATATTCTCTGAACTTTGTGTATTTCCCCATGCAATCTCTTGTGAGATTTTGATGTGAATATGTATGTACTGTTGTGGACATAATTACCAAGGGATAAAAGGGAATTGATTATAAAAAGAGCACTTAACCACCATCACTTTCCACTAACCTTAAACTTAAACAAATTCATCTCTCCTCCAAACAAAGCTTCTGCCGAACAACTCCCACACGCCACCATCTTTTTATTTTCCATCCATTCCATCCAACTATATTACATAGTGCAAGGAGCCATTTAAGGAGGTGTGGAGCACTCGGATTGCCAAGGACCTCCCTCGTTTGTTTTTAACCACTCGTTTTTCGTCTAGTTTCTTCCCTAGCCTTGAGCTAGTAGTAAGTGACTCTAAACACCTTCTTGATCTATTCTAAAGTGGTTAATAAGAGTTTTGTCGGCTAAAATTCATGATCATATAAGAAGAAAATTAAAAGTCTACTAAAGGAGATGAACAAGGTGGTTAATGGATGAATATTGGTGTAAAACTTATAAAACTTGTTTTGTTATGATTATTTAGTGTTGTTTTATGCTAGTGTTAGTTCGGATCGTCATCTAACCCGACTAAGTCATGTTCATGGAACATGACCTAGTGTATGTTAAAGTGTGAAAAGTGGTTAGATGAAGAACACTACTACTTATAACCATGAACTTGTGTAAAAACAATTTTTTCTTATGAAATGGAGTTCTAAACTACTAGATCTAAAGATCTACAAGTGGTATTTTCGAAGGACCAAGTGTAAAATGAAATCATACTTTTAAAGCCGGATCCTTCCTAAACAAGGTGATTTTTGTGAACACACAAGTGTGTAGACACTTGTGTAACAAAGAGTTTTAACAAAGAATTATTTTTGTAATTTTTGACAAAAGTTGTAAAAATGTATCTTCTTTAAAAACAAGGTTCTCAAAGAAACCAAGTTTATTTATAAAAGATCTACTAAAAATATGGGGAACGTTATTACATATTTTACACAAACCACAAGTTCATGTGTTTTGCGATTTATATCTATTTTGACTATTTTGATAATGAAACTTTATTGATTGATGTTGGGAACATTGTTGATTTGAAATTTTAAAAGAAAATGATACGCTTGTAAGCGTGGCCACCTCCAGTTACAGAGGAAACTCTGGCGAAATTTTTCCAAAAATCTAACACTTGTAAATATTTTTATCAGAAGTGTTATGGATATATTTTTAACTTGTTTTCCCAAATAACTTTCGCCACGATTTTTATTACGAAACTTCCAAGTGTCGGAGGTGGGATTTTCACAAAATAAAACTTGCTAAAATATATATTTAGTATATATTTTTCATAACAACACTTGTGAGATTTTTTTATGACTATTTTGTGAACTATACAAATATTATTTTTAGGGTAAAAATAATATTACTGACTATTAACGACTCCAAAATAATACGAACGCCTTCACAATAAATATTTAAGTTACACCGGTATTATTAATACCACCCGAACTTTACAATGTAACTTACGTATTTTCGGAAAAGTTATTATTTTGAAAACTATATGGAATAAAATATAATATTTTTGGGAAAAATATTTATATTTTGGGAAGAAGAGTATTTTAGACAAATGAAATAAATTATATTTTATTAAGTGAGACTTAATAATGTATTCCAAAGTTATACGAACGCACATGTATTAAAACCCCCATCCTTGGGAAGGAATATATATTACCAAATAATTACGAAGTGTAATTACGAAATAGTTGCCTAACTATTTCCCAAAGACATTAAACCTTAAGCTAAGGCACGGCCGTCCGTCTAATAGAAGTTAGTACGTGTAGGTCGTCGTACAGCAGGTTGACCAGGAGATTTCTTGTTAGAGACGCACTTCAGTGAGTTCATGTCCCCCTTTTCTCTTAACTGTTTTCAGTTTTTATACTGCGGGGGTGAAATACATGTTACTATGATTACGAATACTTTTTACATGGTATGGTTAGCTTAAGGAGGGTTAGGACGTACAGATCATGTGAGTGGGTAGACGCAACTTGAGGCCATTAATCCTCGTTATAGGACCGAGGGACATTAGTGATAGATCTATTTGGGTGTAGCGAGCCCCACTCATGAGTCCGCTGAGTGGACCATGTGGTGACTAAGTGCCCGACGCACAAATCCGCTAGGTTTGAGTCTTCCTATTGCACTTCACACATATCAATGGCCTTACAAACCATTGGTGATCTCTTTATTTCCTTATTTGCTACATACCAGGATTTTTATACTTACAAAGGTTTTACATACTCACTTCACATGAACTCGCTCAACAATTTTTGTTGATTTTTCCAACTTACATGTATTTCAGGGAACTAAGGATCTGGCACGGTATGCTATGTTTTCACGCTGCGTTAGAGTATGGGATCATCCAAGTTTAGGGGTTGTGGCTTTTACCTGGACGAGTCACAGTTCTTAAACTTCGTCTATCTTAAGTTTGTGCTTGTGTCTTTCAAACAATGTTTTTATGTTATTAGGTTGTAATTTCCGCTGCATGTGTCAACGCCTTAAGACAATGTTGTGGTATTTTACTTTTCAAACTTAAATCAATGGATGATCTGCATGGTTTTATTTTCATATAGCTTTGTTGTGATTAAGCTATGGTATTAAGAAGTCACACCAGATAAACCCACGCTTCCGCAAAGCCAGGGTGTGACAGCTTGGTATCAGAGCTCTGGTCATAGCGAACTAGGATTCTTTCTCGAGTCTAGACTATGATCACTAGGGCTCTCACGAAATCATTTTTACATTGCATATCACTTAAGTCCAGATCCAAAACGTTTTTACAAACAAATGTTGAGCACATTTTATTTGTTAGTTATTGTTCAGTCTCGGAGGCTGAGGGAGTTGTCTAGTGGGACTAGGGAGTCAGTCTGGGAGGCTGGGAGAATTGTCTAGTGGGACTAGGGAGTCAGTCTGGGAGGCTGGGAGGCTAGTGGGACTAGGAGGACTATTTGATTGCTTATTGGACTAATATGCTTATTTGACTATGTGATTGATTATTTGTGCATATGTGTGTTTGTGTTACAGACGATATACCTTCATCCGGCACAGGAGAGTCGGACACCATTGACCCTATGCCCATCATATCGGACGACAGAGTGTCATCAGAGCACGAGGTGCATACTTCGGACGCCACCAGCACGGATGATGATGATTTTCAGCCATTCGCGCTGCCCGATGTTGTTGCTGAGCCCGCTGATGGCCCTATCGCCGGGGATTTGCCGCTTGCGGTGATCCCTGCCCCTATACCTCTTGCATCTTACTCTGTTCTTGATATGCCCCTTGACGTAGTCGCTGACGACGACGTCGACTTGTTTGACGAGGATCCATTAGAGGATGATTTTGAGGGCGAGGCCCACGTTGCTGCTGGTGATCTCCTACTTCTCGCTGATGCCCCTGCTGAGGAGTCACCCGTCCATTCACCTGTCCCAGACTCTTTCGAGTCTGTGGCATCTGCACCATCACACGTGCAGGGCGCGCAGCACTATTCGCATGATACAGACCCTGATAGAGCATCGTCCGCTGTACCTGCCCCTAGTTTTGCTATCGATCATGACATTGATGATGATTCAGACCCCGTTTTTCCACCTGGTTATGATCCAGACCAGGAGGTTGAGTTTATCCATCTAGATCAGCCCATGGAGGACCTAGTTGACCCTGTTGACCCTGCGTTTGCTGACCCCGCAGATTTCAAGATGGAGTTTGACGACCTGGAGCCTGCTGTGGCCCCCGAGCCGGTAGTTGCTCCAGACCCCGTGTTCGAGCATGACCCTATTCATGCTGATATACCCATTGTTGATCCTTTGATTGCTGATGTACCTATCGATGATCATCCTATTGTTGCTCCACTATTGGAGGATGAGCATGCTGTTGATGCTCAGGTTGTTGCCCCTCACATTGCTGATATACCCGCTGAGCCTGATGTTGTTGCTCCTTTTCCTGACCCGGTGCCTCTAGAGCCCGATCATGCACTCTTTGCGACTCATGTCGACCCTCAGTATGCTAACACCTGAAATGGGTGGATAGACGATGATGATGACTACCCGCCTTTTGTGGTACCCGTTACACCTGCTTCAGCACCTGTTTCAGTTCCTACTGATGTTCCCTTGCATCCCGTTCATACTACCGGTGTTCACCACACCGACTTACCTGTTATGTTCCGTCAGTTTACACCGCCATCGCGCCTGGGAGAGGGTTCCTCGACTCATCCCGTTGGTCATGTGCCGATATCTGTCCCGGTTATACCACAGTTTTCTACTGCTGTTCCCCCTGTTCCACCGTTTACTGTGCCACCTTTCACTCCAGCTAGTGAGCCTTTTCTTTGGACATCACCACCCATCATGCCACTGACCGATCCCTATCATCTTTTTCACATGGGTTATACTGTAGAGGATGTCCTTGTTTCGTTTATGGTCCAGCAGGAGGCACTTACTCGACGCGTGCAGGAGCTCGAGAGAGCTCAGAGACCCCCATGCCAGTGCCCTCCTCACCCTGCAATATCGCATCCCCCTCGACCGTTATCTCCAGACTCTGCTGCACGTTTTTGGACACAGGAGCAGCAGATAGCTTTCTTGTTACGTTCTCACCGAGCCATGGAGGAGGATTGGCTCCACATGCGCCGTTTGTTCTATTCTCATTTTCCCCCCTCCTCCACCGCCATCAGTGTAGGGCTATTTTGTACGACACGGGTGGACTTTTGTTGAGAAGACGGCGATTGCACGGATTGCACAGCTTTTTGGAGACTGCATATTGATCCTGACTTTTGTTGTTATGTATATTGGATATGTTGACACTGATTTGATATTTTGGACTGGGGTGATGTAGCCCTTAGTCGTTGATGTTGTATGTTACAGTTATGTACTTGTACACTTTACCCTGTGGTCTCGATTTACGGCAATGCAATCGCGGTATTCTCATCATATGTGATGTTTGATTGATTATTTATGATCTATAACATGGGATGTTGTGTGGTTGATATATTGATAACATGGGATGTTGTGTGATTGATTGTTTATGTTCTATAACATGAGATGTTATGTGTTTGGTTTATTTTAACATGAGATGTTATGTATTATTATTATCGTTATATACGCACACTTTACTTATCATGACCTGACCTACGTGAAACATCTTTTAGAAGATGCCTCCAAGACGCGAAGTACGCATGCCTACTACCCAGGCAGAACTTCAAGGGATAATTACCGCCGCTATAGCACAGCACGAGGCACTGCGCTCCGAACCTAGAAAGGGTACCACATGAAACAATCCACCTCATGGCTGTACCTACTGGCACTTCCTCAACTACGAGCCTCCGAAGTTCGACGGCACTGGAGGTGCCATAGCCTTTGTGAAGTGGATCGAAAGAATGGATTCCATCTTTCAAGTGAGCGGTTGTACGCTGGAACAACAAGTCCCATACGTTTCTGAGCTGCTTCTAGATGAAGCCCGATTATGGTGGAATCTTCAGATCCGTATAAAGGGCGCTACTGCAGCATATGCGTTAACCTGGGGTGAACTGAAAGGAATGATGCATAAGAAGTATTGCTCCCAAACGGAAACCCAGAAGTGGGAAGATGAATTTCGGAGCCTGATGATGGAAGGTCCGAAGGTGTTGGAGTACGTGCAAAGACTTCATGATTTGTCATGAGTTGTTCCGTACCTGGTGAAACCAGAATTAAAGAAATTGGAACAATTCATTTGGGAACTGGCGCCTCAAGTCTTGAGCTTGATGACAACATCAACGCACCAACAACTGATGCTGCAAGTAAGATGGGTTTGGCACTCGCTACGGAGGCACTTAGACTAGAAGAACTTATAAACCCTGCCAAGAAGAAGGAGACTCAGGTAAAGTCATCCGGAAAGAACAAAAGAAAGCTCACCGAAGATACCCGAACGAATAATGAGAACAAAAGAAAGGGTTATATGGGCACTCTGCCCAAGTGTAACACCTGCCAGCGTCATCATTCTGGCCGATGTGGGCCAAAAGTATGTGAAGCTTGTCGAAAGGTTGGCCACTTGAAGGATTCTTGCTGGGCTAGTGCTGGCCGGGGAGGCCAAGGAGGTCTTGGTAATCGGAACAACAATCGAAGAGGCAACGGGAACGGAAACCGTGGAAATGTTGCGAATCAAGCTGGGAATGGGAATGGCCGAGGGCCAGGGTGCTTTAACTGTGGGGAAATTGGGCACTCCAAGAAGGAAAGCCCGAAGCTGAATCAAGCCCGTGGGAGAGTATTCAATATTGGCGCAAGGGAAGCGCGCCAGGATCCAAACGATGTCACTGGTACGTTCCCGATAAACCAACGCTTTGCATCTGTTCTGTTTGATACTGGTGCCGATTATAGCTTTGTATCGTTAGAATTTAAGAATATGCTTGGGTTGACACCTAGTAAGTTAGACGTTCCATACTCGATTGAATTGACAAATGGGGACTAGTTGAGACGGGTGAAGTCATTAGAGGAAGTGATAGAATTGGGAGGACATGAATTTACGCTAGACCTGCTACCAGTCAAGTTGGGAAGCCTTGATGTGGTAGTGGGAATGGATTGGTTGTCCAGCGACAAGGCCGAGATAGTTTGCCATGAGAAGACCATCCGTATTCCACTGACGGATGAAGAAACGATCATAGTGCACGGAGAGAAGCATGATACGCCGTTGAGGTTTATCAGCTGCCTGAAAGCTAGGAAGTGTTTGTATAAGGGATGTGTTGCATTCTTAGCACACATCGTGGATAAGAAAGCAGCTGAGCCAAAAATCGAAGACATCCCTGTCGTAAGGGAGTATCCTGAAGTCTTCCCTGAGGACTTGCCAGGATTGCCACCCCAGAGGCAAGTGGAGTTCCGTGTAGACTTAGTTTCAGGCGCCGTGCCTGTAGCTAGGGCACCTTATAGACTTGCACCGTCAGAGATGCAGGAATTGTCAACACAACTCCAAGAGTTGCTAGACAAAGGATTCATCAGACCAAGCTTCTCACCTTGGGGAGCTCCAGTACTGTTCGTTAAGAAGAAGGACGGTAATTTCCGTATGTGCATAGACTACCGTGAGCTCAATAAGATGACTATCAAGAATAGGTATCCCCTGCCAAGGATATATGACTTATTCGATCTTCGATCTGGGTACCATCAGCTAAGGATACAAGAGGAGAGTATCCCGGAGACAACCTTCAGAACTCGTTATGGACACTACGAGTTCTTAATTATGCCGTTTGGGTTGACAAACGCGCCTGCAGTTTTTATGGACCTAATGAACCGAGTCTGCAAGCCGTATCTCGATAAGTTTGTGATTGTGTTCATCGATGATATTTTGATTTATTCAAAGACAAAGGCTGAACACGAACAACACTTAAGAGCTATTTTGGAGTTGCTGAAAAAGGAACAATTGTATGCCAAATTCTCTAAGTGCGAGTTTTGGCTACGTGAAGTCCAATTCCTTGGACATGTGGTGAATGGAAATGGAATCCATGTTGATCCCACAAAGATTGAGGCAATAAAGAATTGGGAGACCCCAAAGACGCCAACCGAGATTCGACAATTCTTGGGTTTGGCTGGTTACTATCGAAGATTCATTGAGGATTTTTCAAAAATCGCTTAACCTCTTACCGCGCCCACGCAGAAAGATAAGAAGTTTGATTGGGGAATCAAACAGGAAGAAGCATTTCAGCTATTAAAAGACAAGCTCTGCAATGCGCCAAGCTTAGCACTACCAGAGGGTACAGATGATTTGTGGTATATTGTGACGCTTCGCGCCAAGGATTGGGTTGCGTGTTGATGCAACGCCAGAAAGTTATAGCTTACGCGTCACGCCAGTTGAAAGTTCATGAAAAGAACTATACCACGCATGATTTGGAGCTAGGCGCAGTGGTATTTGTGCTAAAAATTTGGAGACATTATTTGTAGGGTACGAAGTGTACAATCTTTACGGACCATAAGAGTCTACAGCACATATTCGACCAGAAAGAGCTGAACATGAGACAGAGACGTTGGGTCGAATTATTGAATGATTATGACTGCGAGATCAAGTACCACCGTGGGAAGGCGAATGTGGTCACCGATGCCCTAAGTCGTAAAGAAAGGATCAAGCCTATAAGGGTTAGGGCTTTGGAGATGATTATCCAGACGGATCTTTCCCTGCGCATTCGTGCCGCACAGAAAGAAGCTCTTAAGGAAAGGAACATTGAAGAAAAATATCTCCGTGGGATGGAGAAGCAATTAGTGCCAAATGAGGAAGGAACGTTATGTTTTATGAAAAGGATTTGGGTTCCTCTGTTTGGTGGTTTGAGGAAAGTTATTTTTGATGGGGCACACAAATCACGGTACTCTACCCATCCAGGAGCGGATAAGATGTACCAAGATCTTAAAAATTATTATTGGTGGCCTAGGATGAAAGGCGACGTTGCTGTTTATGTTAGCAAGTGTTTAACGTGCGCTAAGGTGAAAGCTGAATACCAGAAGCCTTCGGGACTTCTGCAACAACCTGAGATTCCCAAGTGGAAATGGGAACAAATTTCAATGGATTTTATAACGAAGTTGCCAAGAACGCCAAGAGGCCATGACACTATTTGGGTAATAGTGGACCGACTAACCAAGTCCGCACACTTCTTGCCAATCAAAGAGAAGGACAACACCAGCAAACTGGCAGAAATATACATGCGAGAGGTTGTCGCACGACATGGAGTGCCCCTCTAGATCATCTCTGATAGAGATGGACGTTTCACATCAAGGATTTGGCAATCCTTCCAAGAAGCATTTGGCTCACAATTAAATCTGAGCACTGCGTTTCATCCGCAAACTGATGGGCAAAGTGAAAGAACTATTCAGACACTGGAGGATATGCTGAGAGCATGTGTAATGGATCTTGGTGGTAGCTGGGATAAACATTTACCATTGGCTGAATTTTTCATACAACAACAGCTACCACACCAGCATTGGAGCCACGCCATTCGAAGCTCTTTACGGACGCAAGTGTCGATCACCACTATACTGGGCTGATGCAGGTGATAGACAGCTCCTTGGTCCCGAAATCGTCCAAGAAACAACAGACAAGATTGCACAGATTCGAAAACGCATCAAAGCGGCTCGCGATAGGCAGAAAGCCTACGCAGATCCAAAGAGGAAACCTTTGGATTTCCAAGTTGGGGATATGGTGTTATTGAAAGTTTCACCCTGGAAGGGTGTGGCATGCTTCGGGAAGCGTGGAAAGTTGAATCCGCGATACATTGGCCCTTTCAGAATTCTGCAAAGGATTGGGCTCGTAGCCTACAAGTTGGACCTACCTGCTGAACTCCATGGTGTTCACGATACATTCCATGTATCAAATTTAAGAAAGAGTCCAACACAAGATACAGTGATCATTCCTGCTGACGAAGTTCATATCGACGACACGCTCCACTTCACTGAAGAACTCGTCAAAGTTCGATGGAATGCTAAACTTGGGCCGGAATTCACGTGGGAGCGCGAGGATCGAATGAAAGAGAAATACCCCAATTTATTTCCTAAGAAACCTGCATCTAGAAGCAGAGCTTAAATTTCGGGACGAAATTTCTTTAACGGGGGGTGAATGTGACAACCCTCACCAAACCAGGTATCCGTACGAATTAATTAATATTTAATTACTGCTTAATTACTGTGCTTGCTTACAACTGTGATTAATCTACTACTTGATACATACTTATACATGCATCATACTTTACTACTGTCACTCCATTATTTACACAAAACTTCAGTGACAACCTTGATGCACAAAAGCACAGTGAGCACACTATACGGATAACCCAGTAAACATGCTGACATAACCAGCATCAGACAGTTACTGTCTCTGAGGCCAGTATGAGCCGGGAATAGATTACTACACTAGTAGGGAGTGTAGGGAGGTGAGGAATGTAAAACTGCGTCACTAGGCGATAGTTATAGTGACCGGATGTGCCTAAAACGTACTTTGTGTACAAAATTCTGCACTTTAAATAAAAATTCAGCACTAAGCTAACTGGTAAAGTGCCAAAACCTGAGAAAAATATTACTAGACACTTTCCAAAGTGTCGGGAATAAATTGTGTCACTAAAATATATATTAACGACACTTTACGTATTTATTTAGCACTTTAACGGATTAATATCCGACCGAACAACCGGACTTTACCCGGAACCTAAAAATATTGTCAATGACATTGTTTTTCCTTTTCTGAGCTAATTAGGGTCCTCGAATACCCTAACACCCGTTATAATTCATAACACGCTAATAACTAATTTAGTTACCTAACCAAACTAATTAGCTTGTAACTATACCGTTAAAATCCAACTATAAGCCCCCTCCCATGAAAATGGCAGCACATTTGTTTCCCCTTTCTCAACTCACGATTTCCCATGTACAAATCCCTAAGATTACCTAGGATATGTGAACAAGTTGACTTTACTTACACCCACCATCCATACTTGCACATGACACCCTTCTAGTCACCTAAAACTTACAATAAACCCCCCTTTTCTTTGGCTAAATTTTCGGCTGGTAAGACTCCCACAAGATATTCTCTGAACTTTGTGTATTTCCCCATGCAATCTCTTGTGAGATTTTGATGTGAATATGTATGTACTGTTGTGGACATAATTACCAAGGGATAAAAGGGAATTGATTATAAAAAGAGCACTTAACCACCATCACTTTCCACTAACCTTAACCTTAAACAAATTCATCTCTCCTCCAAACAAAGCTTCTGCCGAACAACCTCCCACACGCCACCATCTGTTTATTTTCCATCCATTCCATCCAACTATATTACATAGTGCAAGGATCCATTTAAGGAGGTGTGGAGCACTCGGATTGCCAAGGACCTCCCTCGTTTGTTTTTAACCACTCGTTTTTCGTCTAGTTTCTTCCCTAGCCTTGAGCTAGTAGTAAGTGACTCTAAACACCTTCTTGATCTATTCTAAAGTGGTTAATAAGAGTTTTGTCGGCTAAAATTCATGATCATATAAGAACAAAATTAAAAGTCTACTAAAGGAGATGAACAAGGTGGTTAATGGATGAATATTGGTGTAAAACTTATAAAACTTGTTTTGTTATGATTATTTAGTGTTGTTTTATGCTAGTGTTAGTTCGGATCATCATCTAACCCGACTAAGTCATGTTCATGGAACAGTGACCTAGTGTATGTTAAAGTGTGAAAAGTGGTTAGATGAAGAACACTACTACTTATATCCATGAACTTGTGTAAAAACAATTTTTTCTTATGAAATGGAGTTCTAAACTAGTAGATCTAAAGATCTACAAGTGGTATTTTCGAAGGACCAAGTGTAAAATGAAATCATACTTTAAATCCGGATCCTTCCTAAACAAGGTGATTTTTGTGAACACACAAGTGTGTAGACACTTGTGTAACAAAGAGTTTTAACAAAGAATTATTTTTGTAATTTTTGACAAAAGTTGTAAAAATGTATCTTCTTTAAAAACAAGGTTCTCAAAGAAACCAAGTTTATTTATAAAAGATCTACTAAAAATATGGGGAACGTTATTACATATTTTACACAAACCACAAGTTCATGTGTTTTGCGATTTATATCTATTTTGACTATTTTGATAATGAAACTTTGTTGATTGATATTGGGAACATTGTTGATTTGAATTTTTAAAGAAAATGATACGCTTGTAAGCGTGGCCACCTCCAGTTACAGAGGAAACTCTGGCGAAATTTTTCCAAAAATCTAACACTTGTAAATATTTTTATCACAAGTGTTATGGATATATTTTTAACTTGTTTTCCCAAATAACTTTTGCTACGATTTTTATTACGAAACTTCCAAGTGTCGGAGGTGGGATTTTCACAAAATAAAACTTGCTAAAATATATATTTAGTATATATTTTTCATAACAACACTTGTGAGATTTTTTTATGACTATTTTGTGAACTATACAAAAATTATTTTTAGGGTAAAAATAATATTACTGACTATTAACGACTCCAAAATAATACGAACGCCTTCACAATAAATATTTAAGTTACACCGGTATTATTAATACCACCCGAACTTTACAATGTAACTTACGTATTTTCGGAAAAGTTATTATTTTGAAAACTATATGGAATAAAATATAATATTTTTGGGAAAAATATTTATATTTTGGGAAGAAGAGTATTTTAGACAAATGAAATAAATTATATTTTATTAAGTGAGACTTAATAATATATTCCAAAGTTATACGAACGCACATGTATTAAAACCCCCATCCTTGGGAAGGAATATATATTACCAAATAATTACGAAGTGTAATTACGAAATAGTTGCCTAACTATTTCCCAAAGACATTAAACCTTAAGCTAAGGCACGGCCGTCCGTCTAATAGAAGTTAGTACGTGTAGGTCGTCGCACAACAGGTTGACCAGGAGATTTCTTGTTAGAGACGCACTTCAGTGAGTTCATGTCCCCCTTTTCTCTTAACTGTTTTCAGTTTTTATACTGCGGGGGTGAAATACATGTTACTATGATTACGAATACTTTTTACATGGTATGGTTAGCTTAAGGAGGGTTAGGACGTACAGATCATGTGAGTGGGTAGGCGCAACTTGAGGCCATTAATCCTCGTTATAGGACCGAGGGACATTAGTGATAGATCTATTTGGGTGTAGCGAGCCCCACTCATGAGTCCGCTGAGTGGACCATGTGGTGACTAAGTGCCCGACGCACAAATCCGCTAGGTTTGAGTCTTCCTACTGCACTTCACACATATCAATGGCCTTACAAACCATTGGTGATCTCTTTATTTCCTTATTTGCTACATACCAGGATTTTTATACTTACAAAGGTTTTACATACTCACTACACATGAACTCACTCAACAATTTTTGTTGATTTTTCCAACTTACATGTATTTCAGGGAACTAAGGATCTGGCACGAGATGCTCGTTTTCACGCTGCGTTAGAGTATGGGATCATCTAAGTTTAGGGGTTGTGGCTTTTACCTGGACGAGTCACAGTTCTTAAACTTCGTCTATCTTAAGTTTGTGGTTGTGTCTTTCAAACAATGTTTTTATGTTATTAGGTTGTAATTTCCGTTGCATGTGTCAACGCCTTAAGATAATGTTGTGGTATTTTACTTTTCAAACTTAAATCAATGGATGATCTGCATGGTTTTATTTTCATATAGCTTTGTTGTGATTAAGCTATGGTATTAAGAAGTCACACCAGATAAACCCACGCTTCCGCAAAGCCAGGGTGTGACACATCGCCCCTTTCATTTCGAGTTTAAGCTCGAGTTGAAGTGGTAGCTCATATTTCAATAAGCCTTCGTTTACACAAGATCGTTGTGCTTGAAGGACACAAGATTGAATATCAGATAGAGTTTGAACAGAATGAAGCTTGACTCGCTCCTTTCGATCAAGCGCATCGGCTACGACATTCGCCTTACCAGGAAGGTAGCGAATCTCGAAGTCGTAATCGTTTAAGAGCTCAACCCATTGTTGCTGCCTCATGTTCAGCTCCTTCTGATTAAGAATAAGCTGGAGACTTTTGTGATCTTGTGAAAACCACACACTTCGTTCCATAGAGGTAGTGTCTCCAGATTTTGAGAGCAAATGCCACAACACCTAACTCAAGATCATGAGTTGTGTAGTTCTTTTCGTGAACTTTCAACTGTCTTGACGTATATGCTATGACTTTACCTCATTGCATAAGAACATAACCAAGGCCTAGATTCGACGCGTTATAAAAGACAACGAAATCATCGTTTCCATTGGGCAAGGACAAAACAGGAGCATCACATAGCTTCCGTTTCAGCGTTTGGAACGCTTCTTCTTGCTTATATCCCCACTCCAAAGGCTTATTCTTCTGAGTCAAAGCAGTGAGTGGCACCGCGATCATCAAGAAGTTTGAAATAAAACGACGATAATAACCAGCGAGACCAAGAAAAGAACGGATATCTGTAGGTGTCGTTGGTGTATTCCAATCCTTAATTGCAGCAATTTGGATGGATTCACATGAATACCCTGCTTGTTGACTACATGACCCAAAAACTGAACTTCTTTAAGCCAAAATTCACACTTGGAGAATTTAGCGAAAAGTTTGTTCCTTCTTTAGGAGTTCCAATGTCAAACGAAGGTGTTGCTCGTGATCGGCTCGACACTTTGAATAAATGAGAATATCGTCGATGAACACAATGATGAACTTGTCAAAATAAGGTTTACAGACCCTATTCATTAAGTCCATGAAGATAGCTGGGGCATTCGTCAAACCAAAAGGCATGATAGTGTACTCGTAATGCCCATATCTTGTGCGGAAAGCAGTTTTGGGAATATGTCCTTTGAGAACACGAAGTTGGTGATACCCAGAACGCAGATCGATCTTGGAAAAACAGGTAGCACCTTGTAGCTGATCAAAGAGATCATCGATTCGAAGTAGGGGATATCGATTCTTGATGGTAAGCTTGTTAAGCTTACGATAATCGATACACATTCGAAAAGATCCATCTTTCTTCTTCACAAAGAGGACAGGAGCTCCCCTAAGGTGAATAATTTGATCGGATGAATACTTTATCAGATAACTCTTGAAGCTGTTTCGATAATTCTTTCATCTCAGACGGTGCAAGACAATAAGGTGCTTTCGCAATTGGGTTGGCATTGGGTACAAGGTCAATATGAAACTCAACTTGACGAACTGGAGGCAAACCAGGCAGTTCACCAGGAAACACCTCCGGATAATCCTGAACAATCGGAATATCCTGAATACTCTTGCTCTATCCTTTCTCCTCGGTGACATGTGCTAGAAAATCAACATATCCTTTTTGTAAATAACTTTGGGCCTTTGTACACGACATGAGCTTCAATCCACCAGAAGGTTTCTTGCCACGAACTTCCAGAACATCGCCAGACGAAAGAGGAATGCGAACTATCTTATCGAAACAAATCACCTCAGCATGATGTTTAGCTAACCAATCCATCCCTATGATAATGTCGAAACTCCCAAGTTGTATCGGCGTGAGGTCAATAGGAAAAAGATGGTTATCAAGGTTCAACTGATAATCACGAATAACAGAATCGAGTACAAGAGGTTTACCAGCAGCAACTTTGACAGATAAGGGTTTCCTCAATTTAGTTCTAGGTATCGCAAGTAAAGGTTCAAAAGATAACGAAACGAAACTTCTATCGGCACCAGAATCAAAAAGAATAGATGCGGGTCGATTGTTAACAAGAAACGTACCATTGACAAGAAAGGCACCATTGACAACGAGGTTGTCAGCTCGAGCCTCCTTTGCATTCAGATTGAATGCTCGTCCATGAGCGGGATCGACAATTGGAAAAACAAAAGAGGTATTGAAAACATAGACAAAACACAAGGAAGGTGATCATTCGTTCGTTACCTCGAACAAACAAACGACACGCAGTGACTAATCAAAGTAAATGGGTCAAACTAATGTATCGCTGAAGACATGCTCGCCTATAAGTGAACACTCACCCCAAGAGTTCCCAGGTAAGAGTGACTGGTCTGATACTGCGGATTTGTACGAACACTCTAGCCTTAGACAGAAAACCCAGGGTACAGGCACCCACCCTTCCAGTTTGCACGTGTTCACATTATTTAGACCCAAACTTTGACTAGATTTTGAAAACTTAAAGGGTTCAAAACCTTACAATAAATCATCCTAGAACAAATGATTGGTTTTCAAAGCAGATTCGAAATGTGTGCTCTTGTTGTGGTTGTCGCCTAAGGATAGGTGACAGTATTGTTTTATGGCTAAACGCAAGTAAACTCGCGTTAGGGTCCTAGGAAGGTTATAGACTAGGTCAAAGCATTACTAATAACCTAATTCCCTATAACCATGAGCTCTGATACCAACTTTTCTGTCACACCCCGACCGCGTAAAACAACAAATCGCGGCGGAATCGTCGAGGAGTGTTGTAACAGAATCATTGTTTCAAAACACACAGAAATTTGAAGTTTCCATTTATTTATACATTGAATATTTACATCGTCTGGAAATCCAAATAAACAATTTAAACATAGTCTATCATTGTTATTAAGTCACTAAGGCCTCGTCCAATCCTATGTGAGCATGCATCCTAGCAATCAATATCATTCAACAACACCTGAAACATATGTGAAAACAAAGTCAGCAAAGAAATGCTGGCGAGTACATAGGTTTTATAGGAGTGTCGGATTCATGGCTAGTTTAAATGTTGCAATACTTTGTTAAAAACCTTGTTTTGAAAAGAGTATAATATTGCAACTTAATTAACCAACTCAAATCAAGTGGGTTATAGTTTATAAAACCCTGTAGCCATGATTCTTAACCCAAAAACATTTGTTTTAGTAAAGCAAATTGTAAAACATCTCGTATTAAATCGTTAATAAAACTCGTTAATAAATTTTGTTAATAAAACTCCTATGGTTTATATCATTTCGAAAACCTCGTTTGTGTGACATCGTTTCAAAATCGTTTACCCAAGTGAACTAAATAATGCCACGGTATGTAATACGATCAAAAACACTTATATATAGGAAGTACCAGCGGCGTATCTACCATGCTTTCATCACATTACACCCGTCCCGTTATCTAAACACTAACCAAAAACCAATCGTTTACCCAAATCGTTTAATTCGTTATAAATCGCTTTAGTCGTTTAAATCATTCTCGTTTTAAATCGTGAAAACTACTTTTGATTGTCTCGCTAATAACATCCAAACCTTCGTGACTCGCCTATCTCGCCTATCGCTTCTCGCATTAATAAACCACCAAAGGGTAAATTAACCATCACAGATTCAGTCGTTACCTACTTAACCCACACATAACCATGGGTGCAGTCTGATAACGAGATTTGTTAGATCCTATGGTACCATAACCTAATACTGGTCGGTTCGGCCAAAACTAATGGATATTATTCGTTATGTAAATACAACCAACAAGTTTGTTTACTATATAAAAATCGTTATTAGTTTAATATAAACCATTTTTAATCGTTTTTGAAACCATTGTTATAATATCAAAAATCGTTTTGAAAACCATCGTTAAAACCTTGAAAACATTTAGCACATACGAATCACCCCAAAACAATTGAAAACAGTAAAATAGGGGAACTATGTACTCACATGGAGTGCAAAGTATCCTCAATCAATAGAACTTCAACAAACTCGAGCAAACCAGAGAAATCAAACAACACCTAGTAATTGAATCACTAGTCAACAATAGACACCTAAATCGGAAGATCGGATAGGATGAGGTCTTGTAAACCAAATGAGTGTTGGAACTCATGTGATATGGTTTAACAAAGCCTATATCCTAAATCGAAACCTAACCTAAGTGCTTTCGACCCATTGCGACCCATTAAGGTAGCTTACGCTACTTTAACGCGCCGTGCGCGCAAAAGCGCGTTCGAGATGTCTAACTAGTCCTGTGACAAGTGTTATATGCCTAAACATGTTTAATTATGTTGCATAATCAGTTACGTGACAAAAGTTTATGTTACATATGCTTAATTACCAATTATGCATGAAAGGGGTATTTTGGTCAATTACCTAAGGCATATAAACTACTTATCATACAACTACCTAAACTAGGTGACCATAAGGTATAACCTCGAAAGGTTATTCCCTATGCAACTATGGTCACTAAACATGTTTGGTCGGATCCTAATGATCGACCAAACGGGTCGAGTTCGAAAGTCTAAGCGATTGATTAGATCGCTTACCCTTACGACCTTAGACAAGCACAAATCTAAAAGTGACGAGCTAAACATGCTAGAACATGTTTAGTTAAGTTAGAAAATAGGTTTGGTATCAAAACAAACGGTTTTGATACCCTAGAGTAGTTTGGTTACAAAATACGCATGAATACGCATTTTGGCCGAAACAACGACTCGTCACTGAGCCTAGATAACGTGGTAATCAGTAGGTATAGTCGTTAGGGACTATAACCATCGTGATTACGCTCACGTTAGGAAGTTCAAACGAACTTCGCATTGACCATAAACGGGTCAATGCAGAAAGTCAAACGCAGTTTGACTTTAACGCTAAAACGAATGAAAAGAACGAAGGAACACTTACAAAGGGTCCCCGCAAGATTTGATTCCAAGTAATCTCAGGTAGGAAGTGTATAAACATAACCAGTTAGAGAAAAACTCAGATCAAATTGTGGGTTGCAACAAATGGGGTGGAGGGGTATTTATAGTTTTCGTAGAACCTTTAGGATCGTTACTTGAAAACCGAGATTCAATCCTGGCCGTACACCTCGAGCCCACTGTTTTAGAAAACCAGGGGAGCCCCTAGAAATGCCCCAAAACCATGTGCACAAGTGTGAAGCAGCTGGATCAAGCTGGAATCAACATTCTGCTGATCTGGGGATGCCTTACGGACCGTAAGGTTCTCAGGCTTACGGTCCGTAAGCCTTGTGCAGGCCAGTAAGAATTGCATTTTGGCAGAACAGGCCCCTGAAGCCCCAAACTTGGTTTTCGATGCATTTTTGACACGTTTAAGCCCCGTTAACCCCAATTCAAAGATCTAAAATGAAGTTAAAGTATAGGGAACTTAAAATGTGCTCAAAAATATCTCGGATGTCGGTTCGTTTGGCCGTACGGTTGCGTTGTTCGGTTAATTACGACGGAAGTCGTAACAAACACAAAAACGATCCAAATTAAGCGACGAATGGAATTTTATTATGCCAAACACTAAAATAAAATATTTTAATGCTTACGTAAATTTTTGGATGTCTGGATATATTCAGAACGTAAGTTATGCGCGAAAATGCAAACTTATGCACTTTTTGACGCTTTTAGTCCCTGAATGAACATAAAGTTTATTTTAGCACACCGAACCCCTCAAAGCCTATTTCTAAGATATGTAAAGGATATTTAGGGTGTTTTTAACTTATGACCAAGTTCCGGAATGTCCGTTACAGTATGAATCGACATACTTTCGCAGTTTGTCAAATTTAGTCCCTGTAATCGAATAAACTTGATTTCAGCACACCAAACTTTCCAAAACTTATTTCTAAGTTATGTAAAGGTTATTGAAGGTATGGTAAGCCTATGTCACTATTCTGGAGTGTTTGTTGCATTAAACTTGTTATATTTACGCATTAGTGCGCGTATAACCTTCCAGAAAGCGACTTAGAGCCCGAAATGGAACAAGAGTTTATATGTGCAAATGATACACATATTTATACAAATCCCAAGTATGAAACACAACATTTCATTGATTTGGTATTTTTTCGATGGCCGTGGAGGCACAGATGTCACATCCAAGGACACAATAGCCTTTAGTACCGGTTTATCCTCATCGTCTAATCAAATCAAAAAGTTTAGAAAAAGGTTTTAAACTAAGAAAAATAAAAACTAACTAAAATGATGAAAATAAAAATAAAAGTAAAACAGATAGACAAGATGAATCACTTGGTTCCGACTCGTGTTTAGTGTAACCTTTGATTATTTCCGCACTTTTGCACTATTTAAGAGATTATCTTAGTTATTGTAGTAGGCCCCTCTTTTGGAGGTGACGTTACCCTCAACCGAGTAGTTTGAGTCAGCAAGGATACAATCCTAAATGGTCGGATTATTGAAAGATAATTAATTAAGTTATTAATGCATATAGTGGTAGGCCCCTCTTTTGAAGGTGACGTTACCCTCGGCTAAGCAGTCTGAGTCAGCAGGGATACAGTCCTAAGTAGCCGAGTTAAAGTATTAATAGTAGTTTAACTTATGAGGGGGTCAAAGAGTTTGGACCCCCGCCATCCAATATCGTTAAGTATTGAAGGAGGTCCTACTAAATTTGACCTAGGTCCTTTGCAGGATCTATACACTGAACAATGGCAAGACTCTTACCAAACCGTTCCCTTAACCCCCGACCGGGTAGCCAACATACCTCCATATAGACCGTGGAGATATGAATGGTGAAAATCTTTTATTTTATATAGACAGTAAAATAATGCCAAGACACCACGGACAAACGATAAGGAAGAATCACCTTCAACATAAGAAACTAGTTATTAAAGTCATTAATACATAACCAATTAAAAAGTGCGAAAAGATTAAAAATAAAAAGTATTACACTAGACACTTTGTCTTCACCAAGTGATGTAAGAGACTTAGGCAAACATGGCCTTGATTGTCAAGAACTCCTACGATCAATCTTGGATCCCGAGACGACTCACACACTCTATGATGGACAATGGATGATGGTGGTGGATGATGGTGGTGGTGGGTGGTGGGTGAAGTGTGAGAGAGGTGGTGTGCCAATGGATGGTTTGAGCTTGAGCCAAGCACTCCTATTTATAGGCTGAACAGAAGCTCGGGCACGGCCCCGTGTCCAGTGGGCACGGCCCCATGTCCACATCCTTCTCTGTCTAAATTAATTGCTTTTGTCTTTATTAGTTGACCACGGCCCCGTGTTCGCTGGGCACGACCCCGTGTGCAGAAGCATATCTGTACTATCAAGATTTCCCTTGATTCTGCGAATCTTATAGTTGACCACGACCCCATGTCAGCTGAGCACGGCCCTGTGGTGGGCGATGGAAGCTTTTACAACTTTGTCTTTTATGCTGACACTTGGGCACGCCCCCGTGCTCACTGAGCACGGGGCATGTTCATCCTTCTATTTTCTTGTTTTGCTTGGGAAGATGCTTTCGGGGAGGTCGGGCATGCCATGTTTATTCCTTTTCTTGTATTTATGTTAGATTTAGCTTCCTTTTTGCTTCTTTTGTTAATTTGAGCTCATTTAATCCTGAAAATACAAAAGGAAGACAAAAACACACTTTTTCCAACATTAGTACTAAAAAGGGTTAGTTTTATGCCACAATTGATGTAATTTATATGTTGCATTTTGCACACATCAAATACTCCCACACTTGAATCTTTGCTTGTCCTCAAGCAAAACTCTTTATAATGTGGCTTTACACTCCCAAATTGAATTGGTAGAAAAGAAGGTTTTTGGGCTTGTCATAGAGTGTCGGGATTTCCAAGATTCTTTATTTAGTTATATTTTTATTTATTTACAATCTTATTCGTCATGATTTATTCAAAACTTCTCGTAAGATAAATTACTTATTAGGGCATAACATGCCTCTTTAAAATTCTATTTATATACAAGTTCACATACCTCACGCGAGATCACTCAACACTTGGCCGAAGATGTATTTTAGTAAATTACTCGAGAGCAGCATGGAACTTACTCCTACCATAGGCTTGCCAAGCAATCAATCCTCCTCCATTTTAACTATAAACCTTTGTAAATATCAAGAGGACTTTTGGGTGAAGGGTTAGGCTAGGGTTAAAGGTAGGTGGTTGGGTTAGTGGTTAGTAGGAAAGGGCGAAAAAGCGTCGGTTTTCGAAAGACTTTTTATTTTTGCAATTTTTATTTTGATGAACTTGTTTGTTTATTTCTTTTGCTTCATCAACCAAACAATATATATATATATATATTTTCAAAAGTCAAACGAAAAAAAACCAAGCTTGTTACTAAAACAAAGGGTTAAAAATAAAAAGGTTTTGGTAGGTGAAAGGGTGTTTGGTTTGGGTTAAGAAATGAAAAGGTTTAGGCTCAAAGGGGTTAACTAGGGGGATTTTGGGTAGGTGGTAAAAAAAAAATAATGGTGTAGAAATAAAAAGGGTTAGTCCTAATGCCTCCATCATTTACTTACTCGGGTTTAAGTTGGTGAGGACCGGGAATGTATCATCGTGGCAAGTTCTAGAGTTGAAAGAACCAAGCGGCTATTCACACAAGAAACGAAAAATGAGCATTTATTTTAAAGATATGTATTTGTGTGCTCAATAAAGGCTCAAAACTCACTTTTGTGGGAATGGGTTTTTATGTGATCAAGTATATATAATGAAATTTTAACTAAGCTTGTCATGCCTTTTCATAATTTTCTTACGTTGGTTCTTTTTATCACGATGCTATCGGTTGTAAATTTGTAAAAATATAACCTTTTTAGAATTTTGAAATTCCCAAATTAAACCTAGACAAGTAGAAAAAAATGAAAATTTTTTTGAAAAAATTTGGGGTGATTAGCCGTTCCAATAGAGTTTTGTGTAAGGCTTGTTATTAGGACTTGCAAGATTCAAGGTTTTAGCATCCCCCCCACACTTAAATTACACATTGTCCTCAATGTGTCCCAAAAATAAGTTTTTAGGTTGATTGAATGTGTAAAAGGTGTGAAAAAGCAAAAATTTGTGTTACTGGGCGCTTGACACGGCCCCGTGTTGTCCGGGCACGGCCCCCTGTTCAAGTGCCAGTAACAAAAATTAAACAAAAGAAACAGAAGTCTGGACACGGGGGCGTGTTGGGTGAACACGGCCCTTGTCCAGTTTACCTGAACTGGGTCATTTCTGCAGACTGTGCAGCATGGGGCTGTGTTGGGCGGACACGGCCCGTGCTGAGCTTACTGTTAATGAAGAAAATTGTCGGATGGCCCTGTTTTCCTGCATGGGGTGCTGGTTCAAGTTTCCCTTGTTATCCTTTGCCATCCTGAGTGTATTTTATTCGTGAAAATTAAAACTAACTAGAAAGCATAAAGATTAATCTAAACTAAACTAAGGATAGTTCCGCGGAATGCCTCCGTGGTGCGCCACGTTTATAAGGGTCCTTGGCTAGACCTAAAGCCTGGCCATATGTTACTCAAGTGGGATGTTTTGCATCCCATGCTACACCGTCGGAGAGCGTCATCCAAGCTTGAGTCTATGACCTTCATGTAGTTAACCGGGTCTTCATCTTCTACTCTCTTTCCACATCCAAACTTCACTTCCTTGTCCCCAAACTTCAATGTTAGTGTTCCGTCATTCATATCCACCACTGCTTGGGCGGTGGCTAGAAATGGCCTCCCGAGGATGAGAGGGACATCGGTGTCTTCCTCCATGTCTAGGATGACAAAGTCGGTCGGGAAAACGAAATTGTCAACTTTGACCAATAGATTTTCAGCGACACCTTGTGGAAATTTGACGGATCTGTCGGCGGGTTGTATGCTCATCTTTGTAGGGCTCGTTGTTCCTAGGCCGAGTCGTTTGAACATTGATGTTGGCATGAGGTTAATGCTAGCCCCAAGATCGGCTAATGCATTACTAATGGGGGATTCCCCAATTGAACAAGGAATCGTGAAGTTTGCAGGATCAATTTTCTTTTGTGGGAGTTTGTTGAGTACTAAGGCGGAGCATTCTTCGCCTAAGTTAACTAATTGCAATGATTCAATTTTCCTTTTGTGAGTGAGGAAGTCCCTCATAAATTTTGCATATTTAGGCATTTGGGTTAGGACCTCGATAAAAGGAATATTAACATGCAATTATTTTAGTAAATTTTCGAACTTTGCGAATTGCTCATTGGTCTTTTGATGATTTAACCGACCGGGGTATGGGACCGGAGAAGTCTTGGTGGGCTCTTGATTTGGTGGAGAAGCCTTTTCTGGTTGGGGCGCGGGTGAAGTCGTGGGTTGGCTTCTTTCAACTGTCGGTAATGGAGCCTCCTCGGGACCCACGGTTCGGTTTCTCAATGTGATGAGATGTACTTGCGCTTTTGGGTTGGTTTCGGTATTGCTTGGTAATGCGCCTTGTGGACTCTTGGAGAAATTTTGAGCTACTTGATTTAATTGTTTTTCAATGTTTTGAATGCTAGCTTGTTGGTTTCTAAAATTCGATTCCAATTGCTGAAATCGATCCGAGTTTTTCTTTTCGGTGTCGGAGATGAGGCGAGATACAGTATCTTCAAGCCTTTCTCGTCCACCTTGTTGTTGAGAAAAGTTTTGTGGTTGTTGAAAGTTAGTTCATTGGTTTTGTTGGTTACTACTATTGCCGGGATCTCTCCAACCAAGGTTAGGGTGGTTACGCCATCCTTGGTTGTAGGTACCCGTTGGTGGACCTGACGGCCTAGGTCTATTATCAATGTAGTTTACCTTTTCTGTTTGATCATCTACTTCTTTCATACAACTCCAATTTTCATGTGGTCCACCACACCCCTCACAAGCCATAACCGAGGTCGTTTTTGCCATTTCTAACTTTTTGATTTTTGAAGAAAGGGCCTCGATTTGGGCTTGTAAAGAAGTGCTTTCATCACCCTTATGGGCGCCCGGGGCAATAGATTTATTACCTCGGGGAGTGTACCACTGAAAATTGGTTTTAGCAATTTCCTCAATTTGATTGTATATTTCATTTGGGCGATGATTACCTAGAAGTCCCCCGGAGCTAGAATCAACTGTTTGTCTTGTGTGTGGCAACAACCCATTGTAGAAAGTGGATACTTGTTGCCATACCGCAAGACAGTGATGAGGACACTTTCTTAGTAGCTCCTTGAACCTTTCCCAAGTTTCATATAAGGATTCCCCTTCCTCTTGTGAATATGTGTTAATTTCAGTCATTAATTTAGCCGTTTTAGCAGGAGGGAAATACTTATATAGAAACTTTTGGGCTAGTTCATCCCAGGTGTTTACCGAGCCAACTGGGGGTGTTGAGCCAAGCCTTAGCTCGGTCTTTAAGTGAAAATGGAAACATTCGAAGGCGGATGGCGTCGTTTGATGCTCCATTGATCCGAAAGGTATCACATATTTCTAAGAAATTAGTAATATGTAGATGGGGATCCTCGTCCGCAAGCCCATGAGAGGTTGTGGAGTTTTGAAGCATTTGTATCAAATGCGGTCGAAGGTCGAAGTTATTGGCTTCGACATTTGGTGCATTGATAGCGGCGCCGAGATTACCTACAGTGGGTCGTAGGTAATCCATAAGAGTACGTTGGTCTGCCATTGGAAGTGGTTCCCCCAAAACTTTCTCTTGGTTTTTAGCTTTAAGTCTTTTTCTGAGAAAGCGTTCGGGTTCTTCTAGGGGTTCTTTTATGTCTTTACTAGAACTGGAGCTCATACACTACGTAGGAAGTTTAAATGTGATGCCTGGGTTCCAAGTCCTGCAATAAAAACAGAAAAGAACGTTGGTCAGAAGATTCACCACGGCCCCGTGTTCAGCGAACACGGCCAGTGGTCGGAGATACAGTGATTGTTTTCCGGATCCCAGTTACTGGGGAGTTGGGCACGGCCCCATGTTGCACCGACATGGCCCCGTGCTCAGCTCTCCGTAACTCGGAAAATAAAAACTGCCAGTACCAATGCTGGGCACGGCCCGTGTCCGACCAGGCACGACCCGTGCTGAGCTCTGCAGAAACTGAAAAACTAAGAAAAATCCTAAAAAATTAGAAAAATAAGAAAAAACGATTAGGCCGTTGATTCCTAACTTTCTTAAAATCCTTGTGTCCCCGGCAGCGGCGCCAAAAACTTGATGTGCGTGAAGTGTGTTATGGTTTTAATGTTTATTTTAAGCCCTTTTACACTTTCTTTAGCCAAGTTTTAAATTTATAAAACACGATATTTACTAACACTAAACACACATATGGGCAAGTGCACCCATCGTGAGCGTAGTATAGTGTTGGTAAGATACCGAGGTCGTCCAAGGACACAAGAGCTTTTAGTACCGGTTTATCCTCAACGTCTAATCAAATCAAAAAGTTTAGAAAAAGGTTTTAAACTAAGAAAAATAAAAACTAACTAAAATGCTGAAAATAAAAATAAAAGTAAAACAGATAGACAAGATGAATCACTTGGTTCCGACTCGTGTTTAGTGTAACCTTTGATTATTTCCGCGCTTTTGCACTATTTAAGAGATTATCTTAGTTATTGTAGTAGGCCCCTCTTTTGGAGGTGACGTTACCCTCAACTCAGTAATTTGAGTCAGCAAGGATACAATCCTAAAGGGTCGGATTATTGAAAGATAATTAATTAAGTTATTAATGCAAATTGTGGTAGACCCCTCTTTTGAAGGTGACGTTACCCTCGGCTAAGTAGTCTGAGTCAGCAGGTATAAAGTCCTAAGTAGCTGGGTTAAAGTATTAATAGTAGTTTAACTTATGAGGGGGTCAAAGAGTTTGGACCCCCGCCATCCAATACCGTTAAGTATTGAAGGAGGTCCTACTAAATTTGACCCAGGTCCTTTGCAGGATCTATACACTGAACAATGTCAAGACTCTTACCAAACCGTTCCCTTAACCCCCGACCAGGTAGCCAACATACCTCCATATAGACCGTGGAGATATGAATGGTAAAAATCTTTTATTTTATATAGACAGTAAAATAATGCCAAGACACCACGGACAAACGATAAGGAAGAATCACCTTCAACATAAGAAACTAGTTATTAAAGTCATTAATACATAACCAATTAAAAAGTGCGAAAAGATTAAAAATAAAAAGTATTATACTAGACACTTTGTCTTCACCAAGTGATGTAAGAGACTTAGGCAAACATGGCCTTGATTGTCAAGAACTCTTACGATCAATCTTGGATCCCGAGACGACTCACACACTCTATGATGGACAATGGATGATGGTGGTGGATGATGGTGTTATGGTGGTGGTGGGTGGTGGGTGAAGTGTGAGAGAGGTGGTGTGCCAAGGGATGGTTTGAGCTTGAGCCAAGCACTCCTATTTATAGGCTGAACAGAAGCTCGGGCACGTCCCCGTGTCCAGTGGGAACGGCCCCGTGTCCACTTCCTTCTCTGTCTTCATTAATTGCTTTTGTCTTTTTTAGTTGACCACGGCCCCGTGTCCGCTAGGCACGACCTCGTGTGCAGAAGCATATCTGTACTATCAAGATTTGCCTGGATTCTGCGAATCTTATAGTTGACCACGACCCCGTGTCCACTGAGCACGGCCCCGTGGTGGGCAATGGAAGCTTCTACAACTTTGTCTTTTATGCTGACACTTGGGCACGCCCCCGTGCTCATTGAGCACGGGGCGTGTTCATCCTTCTGTTTTCTTGTTTTGCTTAGGAAGATGCTTTCGGGGAGGTCGGGCATGCCACGTTTATTCCTTTTCTTGTATTTATGTTAGATTTAGCTACCCTTTTGCTTCTTTTGTTAATTTGAGCTCATTTAATCCTGAAAATACAAAAGGAAGACAAAAACACACTTTTTCCAACATTAGTACTAAAAAAGGGTTAGTTTTATGCCACAATTGATGTAATTTATATGTTGCATTTTGCACACATCACAAGTCTTATGTTGATATTTACAACTACCAAGTTTACACACAATAGAGCGGAACCCTTCTGACACTCGTTAAGCCTCACTGGGACTTACATGCACCTCACGTTATTATTATGTGTGCACCCATAATAATAAGGCAATTTGCACACTCATCTCAATGCCTCTTAACTTGCGTTAAAAGTTCCCCCTCGCATTCAAATAGCAAAACAGAACGTACTACAGGATTACGAATTACAAAAGTCGAAGAGTAGTGTCATTTTATCAAGTCACCATAGTATCAAGTATGTTGTTTCATGCAAGCTGCGAGTTTATGACTACTAAACAAGTATTGCATAAAGTAAACAGAAGATGAACCTTGCAATCTGGAGCTGAGTGTCATGGTCGATTTTTGAAGTTGTTCGGTTATAGTCTGGTTTTATAAAACATTTTAAAACCTAGTTCACTATAACCAGTGGCTCTGATACCAAACGGTCACACCCCCAAAATACCACATGCGGAAACACCGCGGGACGTGCGACGTACCAGGATCCAAGCCACCAATCACACTGAACTACGCGTAATATTTAATAAAAACATTCCATTCATTTCAAAGTATCAATCCAAGACATAAGTTAAACCAAAACAAGTATTCAGCGGAAGCATAATGTAAATAGTAATTCAAATGTTTCGAATCGTATGTTCATAAAAAATAAAGCGAGTATCCAAGAGTTTCGATCCATGACCACTCCAGTACTCCCAGATAGCAAGTCCATGAACAGAAATCTAACGACCTGCAAGCATGCAGACAAGTGTGTCAGACGACGATGGTGAGTTCAAAGTTTTGTTAACGCGTTTAGTTACCAGAGGTGTGTTTAAAACAGTTCAACATTATGTTTTGATGATGTTATTAACTCGATTACCGTATATGGCTACCAGATGTGTTTGCCCAAACCCCAATGCCTCTATCAAAGCATTGGTCAAGTGGTCAAGGTAAATAGTTCACGCTCGTCCATTCCGGCCCGGTGTGAGGGTGCCAAACCTAATAGCGCTATCAACTAAATACCTCGTTGCCTTCCCGGCAACAATCGGTAGATGTAAGGGGTCTTATGTGATAGAAACTGAGTAATAACAAACATCCCATTAACCTGACATTCTTCCCTGAAAACGTTACCCGATATCCCTTCCTGGGATGCATGCTTGGAAAAGAGCAATGAACTCACCTTGATTTGCTCGGTTTGGTTAATTACTTGATCACACTTAAATAGTCACAGCCTACGGTTTTCATGTATGCAATGTCAGTTTTCACTTTCACATATAATTTGATAGTATACATTTCACACTGTGATTTTTGAACAATACTTATCAATTACGTACACCCATGCAATCCAGTTCACATGTATGTGTTAGATCTACATATGACAGTCAACGTGTTTCTCCTGACAACCCATTCATGCTTTCTTATCAATCATAATTAACATGCAATTAATAGAACCCACTCATGTTTCTTGTCCATCAATAAAAGTCAACCCTGTTATCTTTCCCTCAGTCAATATTCAAATCATTATTAGTCACTAATAGGGGTTCATCTCATTCAATTAATAACCACCTGTCTGAGTGCCATCCTCTAGCGGTGAAACATCAGCTGGTGATACCCCATGTGTTTCGTCGTTACTATGGGTGGCGAAACCCCAGATGTTTCGTCGACTACCCTTATCAGTTTCCCAACATTCGCGTAACCCCCTCCCAGTTTCTAAAACCGATCATAACAATTAAACCCTAATCATATCAAGAAATCAATGGTAATCAGTATTCAATCATGAGCACACAATTATCATGCAACAATTTCAGAACTTCATAACAAGATCAACAGTAACTACCTTGCTTCTTGATTATTAACATACAACGAGATCGTCACCAACAAGATCACCTCTAATACGGTTAAGTTTCAGGATTTCATATCAGGTTATCTCACGTTTGACTAGATCAATGTTTTAACACACTCCCTAAATAATTACTATCCCAATATCATTAACAGGATACCCTTCCCCCACTTTAAAAACTATACACAATCATACTGATATTGTCAACAAGCAACCAACAGTTCATGCACCACCTAAAGCAAGCAAGACATATTAACAAATGTTGTTGCACTCATCGGAGAATCGAAAAGGAATGGCGGTGCTCGAATCGGTAGAAGGGGAAAGCTTCGTGTGAAAGATTGCCTTCAGTAATAGAGAGGAGAAGATACTAGGGTTCTTAATTTGTAACTGACGATTATCACACAAGGTTTATGTTTTAATGTAACGTGTTGGGCCGAGTATCTTCCTAGGCCGAAAGCCCATATGACGAAACATCCCAGTTTCGTGAGTGAAGTGATGGCGAAACCCCTCCCATGTTTCGTCGACCCCGGTTACGGCGAAACTCTATGTTTCGTCATGACGTGCATGAGTGTGTAACAGAATGCATGTGTGAAGTTTAATAAATGATGAATAGTTAAAGGGTTTCATTCATTAATTAGTCAACTATATAACAATCCATAGTCAAATACAAAGGTGTACATAATTCCACATAGTAAGTCACAAAGCATAGTCACGAAGGAAAGGTCCTAGGAACTCAAGTTGTCACAAAGTTGGCTCCGAAGTGGGAAGGACCCTATGAGATTTAATCAGAATCAGGAAGAGGGGCGTACCGACTCAAGAATATGGAGGGGGATATGCTACCAAGATCCTGGAATGCTATACACCTAAAGTTTTATTTCAAGTGAGTTTAGAATTTAATTTCTAACTTAGGATGGTATGAATTCTGTCTCTTTTAATATGTTTGATATTGTGTATTCTTTTGAACCTAATACTGACTTAAGCATCGGAGGGGTGTTAGCCAGGCTAACACCCACCTTAGTTTACGATTGTTTTGCAGAATATGCTTCGGGATATAGCTCCAGGATATACACTCAGGATACTTCAAAAGATTAGAGGATTGGCCCCCTCTCTCACGTTTAAGGGATCCGGATCCCTTCACTGGTTTAAAGGTATTCACCTTTCTCTTGAATTGGGTTTAAACACCCCGCCTGGAGCGCAAGTTATCCAGGGATAGTTCAAGATAGCGGGACCAGTCCATGTAAAAGTGGCTGACAATTTCGTTATTGTTGGCTATATCCTGGATCCTAAAGGTATATGAGGATTGATCACCCTCTCTCACGGAAGGGTATTTTCATACTCTCTAAGGTTTAAAGGTTATCACCTTTCCAAGTCTTGGAGTTTATACACTCCCGCCTGTAGCACATGAAAATTTGGGATTTTCCCCAGGATACTTATGGGTTTATCCCCAGGATACTAAGGATTTATCTCCAGTACATTTTAGGGTTTACCCCCTGTAACACAAGAACTGTTCAAACAGTTGGAACTGATGTTCAGAAAATTTCTAAGTGTTCAAAGACTTTATGCACATGGGACATTCCTTCTGATGCGATTGTGTAAAGCTCAAAGGATCAAATTTGGACCTAGTGTACTAAGTATCTCGGACTTTTGAAGCTCGAAAATAGGGTTATACTCTATTCCTGGTATGATCTTTCCTTTGTAAACCTTATATAAGTCAGTTGGACTTTTGAAACTATGTTTGAAAACTGATTAGGATATATTCTTAGGATATATTCTCAAAATGTGTTTTCGGAATATGTTTCAGGATATTTGGTTGGAATATTTGGGATATAATACTTGGGTTGAAAACTAAAACTCTATTCAAACAAGTATTATCAAAACGAACTTTGTAAAATAAACTGTCCTTTTTTCTTTAAAAACTTTATCTGAATTGTTTGAATTTTGAAAAACCCTGTTAGGAAACTTTATTTGTAAGTATTGAAGAAAATCACAATCAACTGGATCTATGAAGAGATAACAGTCTTGAAGATCACAACAAGAAGAAGAAGATCGGATAGGACAACTGAAATGCAAAGCATCTACTTCAAAGAATCACAAGTTGATCAAGAGCTGAATTGGATTATCAGAGAAGGTCATTTCTGATGGATCTGATGATATTTCTGATGAAATATCATCAGTTTCTGACGAAGTGGTTTATCAGAAATTCTGATGAATACCCCACTTGTCTGAAATCAGCTCTATCCTGCCACACTTAACAAAGCAAGTTGACATTATTGGATATCATGATGAAAAAAGCAACTTGAACGTTGGATTCAATGGATATGTCAAATGGCTACTTTTTGCAAGACTTATTGCTGAATAAACTATTGTTTATTCATGCACCTAACCTTCTATAAATAGAAGGCTCAACCAGCAGAAGATAATTGAGTTTGAAGCTTAGCATTCATATACACTACAAAACTCCATTGCCCTCTCACCCACAGAATTCAAGATTCATTTGTACTAGATAATAATCTTACAATCACCTTGTAAACCATTTTGTTTCAAAGTGATATAAACTTGATAATTCTGTAGGTCTTGTTTCTGAAAGTCTGATTTCCATTTCCGCACATCTTTTTCACATCTACTGAAATCACTTGCCATATTACGTGAAAAGAAGTTGTTCAGGCCATACTGGGTCCAACAATTGGTATCAGAGCGGATTGAATAAATTATTTTCAAACGATCAATCGCTCATCTTCTTTTCTCTAAATATGGCCAGCTTTCAATCCTGGAATAATGCTTTTAAAATTGGTTCTATGTCCAAACCTCCGACTCTGGTCAGAGAGGAATACCCCAAATGGAAAATCAGGATGGTCAATTTCCTTAATGGTCATGACCGAGCTCTGTTTCAATCCATTGAAAGAGGTCCACATATACCAATGACTGAAATACCAGCTATTCCAGCAACTGACCAATCACCTGCTATCCCTCCCTCCCGAGCTCCCAAAAGTAAATACTTTGGAGTGAGGAAGACAAGGAAAAGGTGGCTGGGGATGAAAGGGCAAAGTCACTTTTAATAATGGCCATCCCCAATGACATATTTTCTCCTGTTGATGCATGTGCATCAGCCAAGGAAATATGGGATCAGTTGGAAAATCTTTGTGAAGGAGGAGAAAGGAAGAGAAGAAACAAGAGAACAAACAATGTCTCATGTTATGAGAGGTTTAAAAGTTTGCCAAATGAAAGATTAAATGATACATATCTAAGATTCACAAAACTTTTAAATGAGCAAAAGAAATTTGGAATAACAAAGTCAAATGGTGAAAGAAACATAAAATTTCTTGATGCCCTTCCTAGAGAATGGAGAAGTCTAACCATGACTTTGTCCTCAACCTTTGAACTAGGAAACATGAGTCTCCATGACTTATATAGCATCGTGATCCCCAGAGAGGAAGAAATATTTGAAGAAACCATTCAAAGAGGGGGATCTTTAGCTCTTATCTCAAACTCACAAAGAACAACACCTGCCAATGATCCACAATCATCAAACAGCCAAAATCTTGAAATTTCTAATACATCATCAGATTTTTCAGCTTTTGCTGAAGCAATAACATTGCTCACCAAAACATTTGAGCAGAGGTTGAGGGGAGGAAGCCAGAGATACCAGAGAAGTGATAGAGGAAGGATGGATGGAAGATCTAAAGAGGAAGTTAGATCTAAGGATAAAGGGAAGGCTGAAGTTGTGTGTTACAAGTGCAAGCAGAGAGGTCACTATGCATCAGAATGCAAGACCAAGAAGCTCAAGGATGTTGCTTATTATGAGAAAAAGCTAGAGGAAGCAAATTTCTGATGAAGAAGAAGAAGAAGAATACATGGTTATCTGATGATTCTTTTGATGATGAAGAAGAAGAATTGGCAAATTTCTGCCTCATGGCACTTTCTGAAGGTCTACCAGAAACTTCAGAACAAAAGGTAAATTTAGACAATCTTGATTTTGAACACAAGCTAAACAAGCTCATGTCAGATTTTCTAAATCTGCAAGAAAAACATCAATCAGATATTAGAAAATATGATGAGTTGCAAAGGACCTTGAATTAAATCATTCTTGAAAACCAACTACTTATAGAGGAAAGTTTAGATCAAAGAGCTAAAATTGAATTTTATGAAAATGAAAGAAAAGATCTTTACAAGAAAATCAATGATAAAGAAATCAATGTAAGAGGTTTTCAACAAGCCAAAGAATTTATAAATTTCATTGAGTCCACACCAAAGAACAAAGGAGAGGGTTTAGGATATGTAAAATCAAAAGGAACTAAACCCACTATCTTTGTAAAAGCAACTCATCAGATCTCTGATAAATTTTCATCAGAATCTGAATCTGAATCTTGCAAGTCAACCTGTTCTGAATACTCTTTTGAAAAACCAAACTTCAAAGCAAACATAAGTGAATGCAGTCAAGAATCTGTAAAGACTCCAGAAGAAGTTCACTCATCTTTTTAAAATTATCCACTTATTCCATCACAAGATAGAATATCAGAAAATTCTAATAAATCTTGTATGTGTGTTGACATACTGAAGCTTGTTTAACACCATCTTCAAAAGAAAAATGTAAAATCTATTTATGGCTCAGCATATAACAGAATTTCTGATGAACAACCAACAAGAAAAAATAATTTGATTAGAATCCCACCAGAAAAAGTACCCAAGCATGCCTGGGTACCAAAAACCCTCTAATCATTCCATTTCAGGACCATCATGTGCAGCAGATCTGGTACTGCGATTCAGGAAGCTCCAAGCACATGACTGGGGATGGGAGCTTACTCAGCAACTTTGTTCCAAAGCTGGGTAGAACGGTAAATTTTGGAAATGGAGTAAAAAGGAGGATCATGAGATATGGATGCATAAGGTATGGATGTTTGACCATAGAGAAAGTAGCCTATGTTGAAGGCTTAAAGTATAATTTGCTGAGTTGTGTTCAATTCTGTGACAAAGGTTTTCAGGTAACCTTTTTACCAGAAAAATGCTTGTTAATAGGTATAGATGATAATAAAATCTATTTAAGTGGAAAAAGAATAAGAAGATCAATTTATTATTTTGATTTCAAAGAAGAAAGTGAACATCTAAAATTACGTTTATTTTCAAAAATCAACAAGGGTAGTAGTTGGTTATGGCACAAAAGGCTAGCCCACTTAAATTTCAAAAACCTAACCAAACTAGCAAGCAAATGTCTGGTAAAAGGATTACCTTTAATATCCTCAAAGAAGGATAAAATTTGTGAAGCATGTGAGATGGGTAAATCCAAGAGAAGCTCACATAAATCAATTTCTGAGTCTTCTATTTCACAAAATTTGGAACTTTTACACATGGATTTGTGTGGACCCATAAGTACAGAAAGTTTTTCTGGAAAGAAATACATACTAGTAATAGTAGATGAATTTTCTAGGTACACATGGGTAGAATTTTAGAGAAAGAAAAGTGAAACCTCTGATCTGATCATCAATTTTATCAAGAAAATTGAAAATCTGTTAAAACTAACAGTCAGAAGGATCAGATCAGACAATGGAACAGAGTTTAAGAATTCAAAAATTGAGAACTTTCTTGTAAGTAAAGGAATTTCCCATGATTTTTCTGCTCCCAGAACACCTCAACAGAATGGGGTGGTTGAAAGAAGAAATAGGACCTTGGTAGAAGCTTCCAGAACCATGCTTGCTTATGCTAAGCTGCCCACTCATTTTTGGGCAGAAGCTATAGCAAATGCATGTTTTACCCAAAACAGAACCATTATCAACAAAAGGCACAACAAAACACCTTACAACATTATCAATGGAAGAATTCCAAGTGTAAAATTTTTACATACATTTGGTTGTAGATGTTTTGTTTTCAATGATTTTGAAAGCCTTGAAAAATTTAACAGAAAAGCAGAAAAAGGTATTTTTCTTGGTTACTCTTTGTCCTCAAAAGCATATAGAATTTTTATTCTCAACACAAGGACAATCAGAGAAAGTCTGTATGTTTCATTTGATGACTCATCAGAAACAAAGGTTTCTGATGAATACATGAAAGAAATAAATTTTTCTGACAAACAAGAAAATTATGAACATCTCTTTGAAATGATAACTGAAGATTTCCTAGAACATGATAAGTCTTTCAAAAATAAATCAAAAGATTCTTCATGTACTAACTCTGCAGAACAAGTGTGTAGTACATCAGAAACTCAGAATTCTGATATCTCACACAGAAAAGAGGCACCTGTTCAGGGGGATACTTCAAATCCATCAGAACCAACAACCTTTCACAACAAGTTAAGATGGATCAAAGGACATGTTCATTCTGACATCATTGGCAACCCTGCAGATGGTGTCAGAACAAGATCTGCAATTGCACGTGAGTGTGCATTTTCTAGGTTCTTAAGCAAGATAGAACCCAAATCTGTCAAAGAAGCTCTGAGTGACCCAGACTGGATTCAAGCAATGCAAGAAGAGCTTGATCAGTTTGAAAGGAGCAAGGTATGGGATCTGGTACCCAAGCCAAAATACAAATCTGTCATAGGCTCAAAATGGGTATTCAGGAATAAATCTGATGAGAATGGCATAATCACCAGGAACAAAGCAAGGTTAGTGGTCAAAGGTTATTGTCAACAAGAAGGTATTGATTATGATGAAACTTTTGCACTAGTAGCTAGATTAGAAATTGTAAGAATTTTTCTTGCTTATGCTGCATCCAAGGATTTCAAAGTTTATCAAATGGATGTAAAATTAGCTTTTCTGAATGGTAAAATTGAGGAAGAAGTTTATGTGCAGCAACCAGAGGGCTTTGTTGATCCAAAATTTCAAAATCATGTTTACAGATTAAACAAAGCCTTGTATGGGTTGAAGCAAGCTCCTAGAGCCTGGTATGAAACTTTATCAAACTTCTTACTTAATTCTGGGTTTACCAAAGGTACTATTGACACCACACTTTTCCTCAAAACATACAAAGGTCATACTTTGCTGGTCCAGATATATGTTGATGACATTATATTTGGATCAAAAAATGAAAAATTTTGTAACAAATTTCAAAAGTTGATGACCAGCCACTTTGAAATGAGTATAATAGGTGAGTTAACCTTTTTTCTTAGGGTTACAAGTTAAACAAAGAATTGATGGAATATTTTTGAGTCAATCAAAATATGTGAAAACAATTCTACAAAAATACTCACTTGAAAACTGCCCTGTTTCAAAAACTCCCATGGCAACAGGGAACAAATTAGATTCTGATAAGGATGGAATAAGTGTAGATATTAAAACCTGTAGAGGGATGATAGGATCACTGCTATATTTAACTACAAGCAGACCAGATATTATGTTTGCAACATGCTTTCTGGCCAGATATCAATGTGATCCCAAAGAATCCCATCTAAAAGCTGTAAAAAGGGTTTTCAAATATCTAAAAGGCACATCAGAACTTGGTCTTTGGTATCCTAAGGATACAAACCTTGAATTAATTGCATTCACAGATGCAGATTATGCAGGGTGCAAAATTGACAGGAAAAGCACATCTGGTGCTTGTCAACTCTTGGGAGAAAAATTGGTATGTTGGGCAAGCAAGAAACAAAACTGTGTTGCCACATCAACAGCAGAATCAGAATATGTAGCAGCAGCAAGTTGCTGTTCACAAGTGCTGTGGATGCAAACTTAACTGAAAGACAATGGAGTAAATCTGACAAAAATACCAATTCTATGTGATTCAAAGAGTGCTATTGCAATAACAGAAAATCCAGTTCATCATTCAAGAACCAAACACATAGATGTCAGGTATCACTTCATAAAGGGTCATGTGGAGAAAGGTAACATAGAAATGTATTTTGTTCCAACTGAAAACCAAATTGCTGATACCTTTAGAAAACCTCTTGATGAAAAGAGACACAATTTTTTGATCAGCAAACTTGGCATGGTTAACTTAAATGATCAAGATTTTTCAGAAAACATATGGACACAAATTGAAAACCAAATTGATGAACATCAAATTTCTGATAATCAAAGAATAAATCAACTGGTTTCTGACAAAGCAATCCATCAATCTGATGGAAAATCAGAAAATCTGATGAATCATCAATAAATGATGATTTATCAGATAATCTGAAGAAATATCAGAATATCTGGTGAAATCACCAGAAGTTCTGATATAAAATCAGAAACCAGGATTAAACATCAGAATATTTGGTAATCATCATAAACTTCCATCTTCATGCATATCCCACACATTGTATATATTCATATATGTGTATAATTTGTTTTTGTATTTTTTTTTCTTTCTTTCTATTTTACTAAAAAAAACAAAAAGGGGGAAAAGTAACATGCATAAAGATAAAATTCTATATAGCTGAGAAAATCAACCGTCTCTAGAAATGTTTTTCAGATTATTGAATTCTATTTTTCTGCCAATGCATGCAACGTCATTTTTTCATAAGAAACTTAAGTGACACGTAGGCACTAAAATGATTAGGAGCTATGAAAGTAGCCGCCTAGTTATTAAATGCTTACTCACACATGGGGCTTAGTAGACTGTCACATTCACTGCAACAGATATCGTCTTAATTGAAGAGATGAAAAAAAAAACATTTGCTGTTAATATCATTTATGAGGGACTATCACTTTCATCTATAAATATTAACAACCTGAAAAGAACTTGCTTCACACCAAAATTATCTCTTCAAAAAGCCCTTCGACAGAATCTTCTTATTTTAAAATGGGTCGCCCAAAATTGATGAAAACAACTCAATTCCCTCTCCCATTTCACAGACTTCATAATCTTAGATTAAGATCCAATTTGGAAGGACCTGCATGGGAGGACTGCAGGTTTGTGTACAATATGATCATGCGAAGTCCTTTGGGCTTTGTTGTATCATCACATGTCACCATTTATCCAAAACTTCTTCAAGAGTTCTGGTGGAACTTTGAAATCATTTTTAGTGGTACTTCCATGTGGATAGATGATGTATGTAAAATGCAACATATAAATTACATCAAATGAGGCATAAAACTAACCCTTTTTAAGTACTAATATTGGAAAAAGAGTGTTTTTGTCTTCCTTTTGTATTTTCAGGATTAAATGAGCTCAAAAACGCAAAAGAAGAAAAAAGACAGCTAAATCCAACATAAATACAAGAAAAGGAATATTAGTGAACTGCCCGACCCCTCAACGGCACCTTCCAAAGCAAAGTAGAGAAATCAGAAGACTGAACACGCCCCGTGCTCAGCCAGCACGGGGCCGTGCCCAAGAAGCAGCAGAAAAGACAAACCTATAGAAGCTTCTATTGCCCACCACGGGCCGTGCTCAGCGGACACGGGGGCGTGTCGAAAGTACAGCAGGCGCATTTATTGTAATTGCGAATTACAATTAATGAGGAGAGAGATTGTCAGACGGACACGGGGCCGTGCCCAGCGGACACGGGGCCGTGTCCAGCTCTCTGTTCAGCCTATAAATAGGAGTGCTTGGATTCATTTCATCTCATCCCTTGGCACACCACCTCTCTCACACTTCATCCACCACCCACCACCATCACAACACCATCATCCACCACCATCATCCATTGTCCATCGTAGAGTGTGTGAGTCGTCTCGGGAACCAAGATTGATCGTAAGAGTTCTTGACAATCAAGGCCATGTTTGCCTAAGTCTCTTACATCACTTGGTGAAGACAAAGTGTCTAGTATAATACTTTTTATTTCTAATCTTTTGCACTTTTTATTTGGTTTTGTATTAATGACTTTAATAACTAGTTACTTATGTTGAAGGTGATCTTTCCTTATCGTTTGTCCGTGGTGTCTTGGCATTATTTTACTGTCTATATAAAATAAAGGATTTTCACCATTCATATCTCCACGGTCTATATGGAGATATGTTGGCTACCTGGTAGGGGGTTAAGGGAACGGTTTGGTAAAGGTCTTGCCATTGTTCAGTGTTTAGAGGTCCTGCAATGGACCTGGGTCAAATTTAGTAGGACCTCCTTCAATACTTCACGGTATTGGATGGCGGGGGTCCAAACTCTTTGATCCCCTCATAAGCTAACTACTATTAATACTATAACCCGGCTATTTAGGACTGTATCCCTGCTGACTCAGACTACTTAGCCGATGGTAACGTCACCGCCAAAAGCGGGGCCTACCACAATACTGCATTAATAACTTAATTCATTATCTTCCAATAATCCACCCTTTTAGGATTGTATCCCTGCTGACTCAAACTACTGGGGTGAGGGTAACGTCGCCTTCAAAAGAGGGGCCTACTACAATAACTAAGATAATCTCTTAATTATGTGCAAAAGTGCGGAAATAATCAAAGGTTATACTAGGTACAAGTCGGAACCAAGTGATTCATCTTGTCTATCTGTTTTTCTTTTATTTTTATTTTCAGCATTTTAGTTAGTTTTATTTTTCTTAGTTTAAAACATTTTTCTAAACTTTTATTTTGGTTAGACGTTGAGGATAAACCGGTACTAAAAGCTCTTGTGTCCTTGGACGACCTCGGTATCTTACCAACGCTATACTACACTCAACGATGGGTGCACTTGCCCATATGTGTGTTTAGTGTTAGTGAAATATCGTGTTTTATAAATTTAAAACTTGGCTAAAATAAGTGTTAAAAAGGGCTTAAAATATACACCTAATATATATAACACTTTATCGCACATCAAGTTTTTGGCGCCGTTGCCGGGGACACAAGGATTTTGAGAAAGTTTAAAATCGACGGCCTAATCAGTTTTTTTTCAAAACCTTTTAAAAACGCGTGCACATTTTTCTGCATTTTAGTTTAGTTTGCATTTACAGTAGCCTGAACACGGGGCCGTGCTCATTGAACACGCCCCCGTGCTGCATATTTTTAGTTAGATACCCAGATACAGAGTCTGAACACGGGGCCGTGCTCACTGAACACGCCCCCGTGCTCAACGTGACCAGTAACTTTAATTAAAACGCCCAGATACAGATCCTGTACACGGGGCCGTGTTCACCAGATACGGGGCCGTGTCCGGCCTTCTGTTTCAGTCTTTGTTTTCATTTTCTGGTCCCGAGACTCAGTTGTGGTCTGCTGAGAGATTCTTATGGATCAATACTCAGGAGGTTACAACTACACCTATGATGAGGATGATTATAGGGGTAATTATTGCACTAATTGTCGTAATACACGTTCGATTCAAAATAATCACTCGTATCAACCATCCAATTCATACACTTACTATGAGGAGCCCAGGTACGAGCCATCAACTTCATACACATCCTATGAAGACCAAAGGTATGAACCTCCTCCCTCATACCCATATTTTGATGAACCAAGGTATGAGCCTTCTTACTCATACTTTGAGGAACCAAGATATGAGCCACCACCTTCATATGCTTGTTATGAGGAACCATGGCGTGAACAACCCACCTCATATGAGTATTATGAAGAGCAAAATTATGAACCTTATCCATCATATGCTTACAATGAAGGACAATGGTGTGAACCATCAACTTCATATGGGTATTATGAGGAACAAAGGGTCGAACAACCGGATTCAAGCTTAGAAAATAATGATTCTTTTTCTATAACCGAAGTGACCGATAGGATATTAGAACACATTAGAGTTATCGATCGATGTATAAAAGAAGCTCGCGCAAGGGAAGAGGAGTCCCGCGCAAGAGAAGAATTAAAAAAGGAAGAGATAACTAAAAATGAAAAAATGGAAGAACAAATAAGTGAAAAACCGACACATGAGTTAAACAACGAAAAAGGTGAGTCCAATAACGTTAAAATCCAAGAAGAGTCTAATTTTGAAGAAATTAATCTCTTGACACCTTCTTTCGAAAATCATTGTTTAGTACCCACTCATGCTAAGTTTTTAAAAGAGTTAAACACTAACACTAAAATTGACGAAACGGTAAGTGTTAAGTTAACTAATGATCAACCCTCGCTAATAAAAGAAGACCCATTTGAAATTAACATTACACCGGTTCCATGTTTCTTTCAAAATTCGTTTATTAGTAATGTCACAATTGATAAAGATCTTTGTGTTAACATAATGCCTAACTACATTTTCGAAAAATTAAGTATTAGTGATTTTTCTCCACTTCAAATACCCATTTTTCTATCCAATCGGAATGTAATAAAATCAATCGGTATAGTTGAGGATGTATTGGTTCAAACAAATCAATTGGTAATCCCCACCGACTTTGTCATCCTCGATGACGCTCCTCTAGTGTTGGGACGACCATTTGTAAAAACTCACGAAGCTTTGAAAAACCGGAAGTACAACAATCTACCTCTTCAATTAGGGGCATTCAAAAAAAGTGTCGACCTTGAGCGATCAATGAAATATCCATTCGGCAATGATGACCCCCTAATTGAAGATGAGCCAAAACCACCTGATAAGGTGGGTCTAGCCAAGGACCCTTATAAACGTGGCGCACCACGGAGGCATTCCGCGGAACTATCCTTAGTTTAATTTAGGTTAATTTTTTTTTTATGTTTTCTAGTTAGTTTTAATTTTCAGGAATAAAACACACTCATGGTGGTAAAGGATGAAAAGGGGAACGAGAAAAATGATCCCATGCACAAGAACAAGGCAACCCGACAATTCTCTCCATTTCAGAAAGTTCAACACGGGCCGTGCTCAACCAACACGGCCCCGTGCCGAACCACCTGCAGAAAAACGCCCAGTTCAGGTACCTGGACACGGGCCGTGTTCACCCAACACGCCCCCGTGTCCAGACTTCTGTTTCTCTTATTTTAATTTTGTTACTGGCACTTGAACACGGGGCCATGCCCGGATAACACGGGGCCGTGTTCAGTGCCCAGTAACACAAATTTTTGCTTTTTAAACACTATTTTACACATCTAATCAACCTAAAAATTTATTTTTGGGACACATTGAGGACAATGTGTAATTTAAGTGTGGGGGGGATGCTAAAACCTTGAATTTTGCAAGTCCTAAATACAAGCCTTACACAAAACTCTATTGGAACCGCTAATCACCCCAAATTTTTTCAAAAATTTCATTTTTTTTGCTTGTCTAGGTTTAACTCGGGAAATTCAAGTTCTCAAAAAGGTTATATTTTTACAAATTTACAACCGATAGCGTAGTGATAAAAAGAACCAACATAAGAAAATTATGAAAAGGCATAGCAAACTTATTTAAAATTTGATTATATATACTTGATCACATAAAAACCCATTCCCACAAAAGTGAGTTTTGAGCCTTTATTGAGCACACAATTACATATCATTTGACTAAATGCTCATTTTTCGTTTCTTGTGTGAATAGCCGCTTGGTTCTTACGACTCTAGAACTTGCCATGACAATATATTCCCGGTCCTTATCAACTTAAACCCGAGTAAGTAAATGATGGAGGCATTAGGACTAACCCTTTTTTATTTCTACACTATTATTTTTTTCTTTTTCTTTTACCACCTACCCAAAAAAATCCCCCTAGTTAGCCCCTTTGAGCCTAAACCTTTTCGTTTCATCACCCAAACAAAAACCCTTTTACCCACCAAAACCTTTTTCATTTTTAACCCTTTATTTTAGTAACAAGTTCGGTTCTTCGTGAAAAAAAAAATGTGTGATAATGATGAAGCAAAAAGAAAATAAACAAACAAGTTAATCAAAAATAACTTAGTTTGAATAAAAGCTTCATCAAAATAAAAAGTTGCAAAAATACGAAAACCGACACTTGTTACGCTTTTAGCCCTTTTTCTACTAACCACTAACCCAACCACCTACCTTTAACCCTAGCCTAACCCTTAACCCACAAAGTCCTCTTGATATCTACAAAGGTATAAAAGTTAAAAAGGAGGAGGATTGATTTCTTGGCAAGCCTATGGTAGGAATAAGTTCCATGCCGCTCTCGAGTGATTCACTAAAAATACACCTTCGGCCGAGTGTGAGTGATCTCCCATTTCACAGACTTCATAATCTTAGATTAAGATCCAATTTGGAAGGACCTGCATGGGAGGACTGCAGGTTTGTGTACAATATGATCATGCGAAGTCCTTTGGGCTTTGTTGTATCATCACATGTCACCATTTATCCAAAACTTCTTCAAGAGTTCTGGTGGAACTTTGAAATCATTTTTAGTGGTACTTCCATGTGGATAGATGATGTATGTAAAATGCAACATATAAATTACATCAAATGAGGCATAAAACTAACCCTTTTTAAGTACTAATATTGGAAAAAGAGTGTTTTTGTCTTCCTTTTGTATTTTCAGGATTAAATGAGCTCAAAAACGCAAAAGAAGAAAAAAGACAGCTAAATCCAACATAAATACAAGAAAAGGAATATTAGTGAACTGCCCGACCCCTCAACGGCACCTTCCAAAGCAAAGTAGAGAAATCAGAAGACTGAACACGCCCCGTGCTCAGCCAGCACGGGGCCGTGCCCAAGAAGCAGCAGAAAAGACAAACCTATAGAAGCTTCTATTGCCCACCACGGGCCGTGCTCAGCGGACACGGGGGCGTGTCGAAAGTACAGCAGGCGCATTTATTGTAATTGCGAATTACAATTAATGAGGAGAGAGATTGTCAGACGGACACGGGGCCGTGCCCAGCGGACACGGGGCCGTGTCCAGCTCTCTGTTCAGCCTATAAATAGGAGTGCTTGGATTCATTTCATCTCATCCCTTGGCACACCACCTCTCTCACACTTCATCCACCACCCACCACCATCACAACACCATCATCCACCACCATCATCCATTGTCCATCGTAGAGTGTGTGAGTCGTCTCGGGATCCAAGATTGATCGTAAGAGTTCTTGACAATCAAGGCCATGTTTGCCTAAGTCTCTTACATCACTTGGTGAAGACAAAGTGTCTAGTATAATACTTTTTATTTCTAATCTTTTGCACTTTTTATTTGGTTTTGTATTAATGACTTTAATAACTAGTTACTTATGTTGAAGGTGATCTTTCCTTATCGTTTGTCCATGGTGTCTTGGCATTATTTTACTGTCTATATAAAATAAAGGATTTTCACCATTCATATCTCCACGGTCTATATGGAGATATGTTGGCTACCTGGTAGGGGGTTAAGGGAACGGTTTGGTAAAGGTCTTGCCATTGTTCAGCCTTTAGAGGTCCTGCAATGGACCTGGGTCAAATTTAGTAGGACCTCCTTCAATACTTCACGGTATTGGATGGCGGGGGTCCAAACTCTTTGATCCCCTCATAAGCTAACTACTATTAATACTATAACCCGGCTATTTAGGACTGTATCACTGCTGACTCAGACTACTTAGCCGAGGGTAACGTCACCGCCAAAAGCAGGGCCTACCACAATACTGCATTAATAACTTAATTCATTATCTTCCAATAATCCACCCTTTTAGGATTGTATCCCTGCTGACTCAAACTACTGGGGTGAGGGTAACGTCGCCTTCAAAAGAGGGGCCTACTACAATAACTAAGATAATCTCTTAATTATGTGCAAAAGTGCGGAAATAATCAAAGGTTATACTAGATACGAGTCGGAACCAAGTGATTCATCTTGTCTATCTGTTTTTCTTTTATTTTTATTTTCAGCATTTTAGTTAGTTTTATTTTTCTTAGTTTAAAACATTTTTCTAAACTTTTATTTTGGTTAGACGTTGAGGATAAACCGGTACTAAAAGCTCTTGTGTCCTTGGACGACCTCGGTATCTTACCAACGCTATACTACACTCAACGATGGGTGCACTTGCCCATATGTGTGTTTAGTGTTAGTGAAATATCGTGTTTTATAAATTTAAAACTTGGCTAAAATAAGTGTTAAAAAGGGCTTAAAATATACACCTAATATATATAACACTTTATCGCACATCAATAGAGAGTGAGGTTATGAGGGTCAGAATTACCCTAAAAGAGGAAACAATCAGAAATGTCCTCAGACTGGGTAATGGTCAAGAAATCAAATTCCTGGATAAGGCAGATGTGCAACAGACCTTGACTGAAATGGGCTATCATACATACAACTCGTCAAGGGCGGTTAGCAAATCTGGGTTTATACCACCTTTCCAGTTTTTGGTAACACAACTAAGTGTCTGCTTCTCCAAGAAGATTGGACACTTCAACGAGCTGTCCAATAGGATGATGGAAGTGGTTCATGCTGTTGTACAGGAAAAACCTTACAACTATGCTAAGTTTCTCATGAGAGACCTAGTAGAAAACATCCACGACCGTCAACCTTTTCTGATCTACCCTTGATTCGTAACCAAGGTGATCACCAGTCAGCTGGACTTCGGAGGAGTGAGAAGCTGCTATCCAAGGGTCGAGCTGGTACTTCAAGAAAACATAAGTGAACCCACCCTGGTGCCATCAACGAATCACACCGGTCTAATAACCAGTCTTTGGTTATATGTGAAGTGCATGTACAACGTGTTAGAGGAGGAGGAAGAGTAGTTGTTGCTTGTTTTTCTTTGTTGTGTGTTTAATGTTTTTTTTTATATATCAAGTTTGCTTTAATTTCTTTTTACTCATTTTTTTAACAAATTGTCAATAGATCTAGGGGGAACTAACACAACATGTCTGATAAAAACAAGGAAAATCTGGTAGAATTCAAATGAAATCTGACAGGATTTAATGAAGCTCAGAAAATCTGAAGATCACTAAGAAAATCTGGTAATTATTCAAAGAACCCATCAAGCCATCAGAATCTGTTCATTCACCATAAAATCTGTTAACAGATCAGAAAATGAATTTTTTTATCAGAAAAATCTCTTGAAAACAAGGAAGTCTGACGAATCATCAGAAAAACATTGCCTTTAACTAGATTCAAAGAAACTTATGACCATCTAAAATTTTGAAATAAGTTTCTTTCAAAATATTTTTTTTCTGAGGACTGGAACAAGCTGTATGAAAAATACTTCTTGTATATCAGGACAAAGGTATGGAGTTCAGAACTGCAGAACAACAATGTAAGTAAAAATCTCGGAACTCTACTTATTCCCTCTCATCGAAAAAAAAAACTGACGATTCATCCTCTGTAAATGAATCAAATGCATTCTGATGATATATGAAGAAAATACAACTCTAAAAAGTTTTATTCAAAATTTTCTGATATATATCATCAAGAGGAAAACCTGGGAATATACACAAACTCAGAAAAGGTTTCTATTGGACCTTTTTGAAACAAAAAAAAGGTCCCACATGGAGAAAAAGGTGCAAGTTGGACATTAGTGTTTATCTGCAAAATCATTGGAATCTCTAAGTCTCTTTAAAGGATTTACATTAAATTAGAGATAAACCAAAGTTTTTTCAAAAACGGTTGTTTCCTTAAAGGATTAAAACATCATTAAGGTGTCATTAACCACCTTGAATACAAACAACCCATGAAAAACACTCAAAAATCTCTGTCTCTATACACTATAAATACCTCATTCAAAAACATAGACTTCCATCTTCAACCTTCAAATTCAAAACCCTAAAACCCTTTTCCGAAACAAAAACCCAAATTCTCAATGGCAGCTATCAACATCAATATACCACCAATTGAACACTCTGTTCCCTTCATCACTGAAGCTGAATTTCTTCCATTAAAGAGCAACAATGAAGCAATGAATGATAACATTGAAGAGTATGATATAAAGTGTTAAATTCTCATTGAATTTCTAACCAAATGCCCTATAGCTCAAGCTCTCACAAATACCAGAGAGGTACCAGTAGAACTCATACAACAAGTTGTAAAAACTCTCAAAGTCTCAAATCAACTCAAGCTAACAACACATGTGTGGGGAAATATCTTTATTACAATCTCACTGGAGAAAATAAGGGAATGTTTGGAACTACCCTTAAACCAAAGCTATGAAGAAGCACTAGTAAAAGAAGATATGTTCTCACAACTTGATGCTGTAATGGGTTACAAGACAAAGATTTCAAAAATCAATGAATTCAAGAGAAACAAGCTACCTACCTTCTGGCAAGTTTTAATGGAAATTATGAACAAGTGTCTATCATCAAAGATTGGAGGTACAGATCAGATAAATAAGAATATTCTAACAATCATGTTCAGTCTCATTAGTGGGTTGAACATTGATTTTGGAACAGAAATATTTATTCTGATCAGAAGATCAATTCTGACTAACACTGGAAGGATAGATTCACATCTACCCTTGCCCAGATTTCTGTCAATCATAATTTCTGATGCTTTTTCTGAAAGGAATCTAGAAATTCCAGCATCAGAAAATATGTGGAGTACAGAAATTATGAGACCTTGGACTGCCGTAGGATCTTGGAAGTCAGATTATGATGTGCCTGCTCTATCAGAAAAAGTGATGAATCTGAAGATGTTGAACAGAAGGCCAGAAAACAAAGAAGTTTTTGAAAGTGTGTCCCCCATAGAGCATGATGCACAAGAGTCAAGCACACCAAGAATGGAATAGCAGGGTGAATCTGATCCTTATCCAGCTGATGAAGATGTGAATATGAGTCCTGTGGCAGAAGAACATCATGCTGAAATCTCACATATGGGAGAAACAGGTGCACAACACTACAAGCTAAATTTATTTCATTTTTTTGAAAGTGATTCTGATGAATCAAATCAAGGAAAACATGAAATCTTACATACAGGCACTATTTTTGCAAAACAAAATGTGAGTAAAACCAATGACCCATTTTCTGAATCAGATTCTGAGGAGGAAAATGTGGTGGCAACAGGTGGAGATCAGTCTACTGATCAAGGAAACCTGGATGAGAAAACTAAGAGTTTCTCAACAACTCATGGAGAACCTGAAAAGGTTCAAGGATATGAGGAAAACCATAACTTGAATGTGTTTCAATTTTCTGGTGAGGATACAGAGAATTTGGAACTTTCCAATCCTCTTAACCTCAGAACATCAGAGAATGTGTGTTCTGCTGGTGTTAGAAGGGGAACATCTGTTGTTTCTCCTATTTACCAAGGACATCAATCTATGTCACCTAAACAACTTCACAAGGAACTTGAAGACACAACAGCTACTGAGAAAACAGCCACAGAGGGAAAACTTGGTCTGATACTGGAAGAAATCAGAAATCAAAAATCAGATATCAAAGTTTTATCAGAGACTGTAAAAGCTGTGCAGAAGCAAACAGAAGACAATGCTACAGCCCTCAACAAACTGCAAAAGTCATCAGAAAAAAGAGAGAGCTCATTAGAATTCGAGAAAGCTCTCAAAGAACTGCAAGATATCAAGAAAAAGATGCGGAGGTTGCAACTACAGGAGAAAGCTCAAGTTCAGGAAAGATTCTTGAAGAAATACAGTTCCTCAGAGCCAACAATAGCAGCATGGCTGAGGCTTTTGAAAAGCTGTTGATGGAATTGACTGCACAAAGAAATCAAGAAAACCAGGAGTTTCAGAAAATGAAGAAACAAGAAGAAACAAATACTCAAATTCTTACTAATGTTCATTTGTTAGTAGAGAGATTGCAGTATAATGTTGCTAGACTAGCAAAAGTTGATCTTCATGAATTGAAAGCCCCAATTCCACAAGAAAGACAAGCAAGAGGATCAGAAACTCCTCAACAGTAATCATAAACCATTCAACAAGATCAAACCAAACAAACAGAAACTTCAACAGCTCAAAAACAGAAGCAACCCATGGGTCCACCTCCAGATAAACAAAAGTTACTCATGGGTCCTCCACCAAACGTCCCAAAGCCAGACACATCAAGGGTCCAGCAGAAAGAAAATGTTCCAGTTCAGTCATCTTCTACAGCCATCACAGGAAAAACAGAGTTCAGCATAAAGATGGATACAAAAGAGAAGAGAAGAATGGAACATGAAGTGACTTCCTCAAAAAGGCCAAGAAAAGAAATGATAGAAGATTCAGAGGGGAACATTAAAGAAATGGATGTACTGAAAGGTGATTTACACACTATTATGTACCCTGAAGAACATCTAAAGCATTACTACTAGAAAGGTCCAGAAGACAACCCAAAGAGACCACTCTCTCCATTGAGTAAAAGAATTGTTGAAATCAAAACCAATGGAGGCTGGGAAATTCTGCACAAACACATGACCAATCCAATAGTATCTATTGAAAGAATCGATACTTTGACCACTGGAGGAGGCATCTTAGGTAATGAAGGGCAAAACAAGTATACCTTGATCAGAAAAGATAATAGTGAACAAAAGGTTACTGATGCAAATCTGGCTGATGATATTCACCCAATGGGAATAGTCAAAATGAAAAATATCATTGATAGAGAGAAAAGTAATTCAGCTGTGATCAGAAGAGCCCTTGACAGCCTCAAAAGTGCAGGAGCAAAGCTATACAAAAGGGCTGCACTGGCAGACTTTGATCTATGTATCAATTTTGAGTACACCAACAAGGTATTAATACCTCCTCCCAACACCAGAATTCCAGCTGAAATTCCTTCTAAACTTATGAGAACTGGAGCAATCTTTGACAAACCAGAAATGTGTGTAGTCTTCAAAGATGCTAATGAAGAGAAAGCTCTGTTTAGAATCAGTGAAATATGCAGGTATTCAAATCAAACTCTGAAATATATAAGGAACTGCATGAATGAAAAACAAGAGCAGCTCAAGAAGAAGGGAAATAACAATGAACAGCTGAGAAAAACAATTAAAGAATGTATTGAAAACCGGATGGAGTCAAGAGGATGGTACAAAGAGATGTACAAGGAAACTCAAAGGGCAATTGATCACAAGAAAAGGCTGAAACCATGAGACAAATACAGAAGTGGAGTGAAGATCAATTAATGAATTGATGAGAATTAGATTTATGTTTTTGAACAATATTTTATTGTTGACTGATTTGAACAATGGATGGTTTGACTATGTTCTATGTTTCTGAACTTAGTTGTTTTGAATTTTTCTTTCAAGAAGCAGTTGAAAGTTGTTTATGTTAGATATAGAGGTAGTTCATTTTGTAATAATACTTAGGGGGAAACTGTTAGGAAACTTTATTTGTAAGTATTGTAGAAAATCACAATCAACTGGATCGATGAAGAGATAACAGTCTTGAAGATCACAACAAGAAGAAGAAGATCGGATAGGACAACTGAAATGCAAAGCATCTACTTCAAATAATCACAAGTTGATCAAGAGCTGAATTGGATTATCAGAGAAGGTCATTTCTGATGGATCTGATGATATTTCTGATGAAATATCATCAGTTTCTGACGATTCTGATCATCAGGATTTTCTGATGATTTGTTCACCAGAATTTCTGATGAAGTGGTTTATCAGAAATTCTGATGAATACCCCACTTGTCTGAAATCAGCTCTATCCTGCCACACTTACCGAAGCAAGTTGACATTATTGGATATCATGATGAAAAAGGCAACTTGAACGTTGGATTCAATGAATATGTCAAATGGCTACTTTTTGCAGGACTTATTGCATGAATAAACTATTGTTTATTCATGCACCCAGCCTTCTATAAATAGAAGGCTCAACCAGCAGAAGACAATTGAGTTTGAAGCTTAGCATTCATATACACTACAAAACTCCATTGCCCTCTCACCCACAGAATTCAAGATTCATTTGTACTAGATAATAATCTTACAATCATCTTGTAAACCATTTTGTTTCAAAGTGATATAAACTTGATAATTATGTAGGTCCTGTTTCTGAAAGTTTGATTTCCATTTCCGCACATCTTTTTCACATCTACTGAAATCACTTGCCATATTACGTGAAAAGAAGTTGTTCAGGCCATACTGGGTCCAACAAACCCTATTAGACGAAAGTCTTTGTAGGATATCGCCGAGTATACTGATCAGGATATTTTCAAAAAATAATGGCACTAATGTTGGAGAGCTGAAATTTAAACTAAGCAATGCATAAAAAAATTGAAAGGCAACAGCAAATAAATCTAAAGGAGATTGTATTGTCCAAAACAAACGATACTAGAAAAGAAAATTGTTTAAAAGACAAGAAATAAAATTGTTCAAACAAACACAACCATCGAATTTAAGAGAAATGGGCTCAGGCATGAGCATCCATCACTGCCCGCTTCGCTGCTTTTAAGGGGCAACGCCTTCTTCATTCATCCTGTCTTCACCAGTATCCGCTTCAGGATTAGCTTGAACCTCCTTCTCGGCCTCACCATCAGCACCAGTTAGATTTTCAATCGCTTTTGAAGACCCCTCAGCCGTAGATTTAACGGGATGCTCCACAGGATTACCGCGAAGACCCCTTAGCTTCGCCTCCCAGGTGTCAATGTTCCAAGAAGGGCATTCGAAGCCCAGGGCCTTGGCTTCGTAAGCCATTTTTAGCCTAGCCTGAAGAAGAGAGATGACAATGGAGCTTTTGAGGCCTTCCCAGTAGGTAACCATATCCCGTTCATGTTGGGCGTGGGTAGCATCTAGATGGGCTTGGGGTTCATGAGTGGCTTTTTTGAGAGCAGCCTGATGCTCCTGGGTCATGGCCTTGAACTTATCTTCGTAGTGCTGAGATTTGGCAGCAGCAATCATACCTTGGTCGGAAATGGTAACCTCGGCTTTCTTCAACTTGGACTCGAGCATCTTGTTGAGCCCACAAGAGTCTTCGTACAAATGAACCAGACGTTCGAGGCCCTACACTCAAAGACACAGGTATTATGATAAGTAGGATATTGGTTTGACGTATATGTGCAGGATATGGAATAAGGATTTATACCTGGTTAAGAAAGGAAGTCATGAACCCGCTTGCCTCAATAAACCCGTGATTCTCATAGGGGAACGTATCGGAGGTGGCAGGTGAATCTGTCTCTTTCCTTTTACGGGAACTAGAAGTCTGAGGCTTGGTGGCTGGTGAAGGTTTGGGAATGATGATTGCTTTGGAGCCAGTAGGCTTGGATGAAGTAACGGTTTTGGGACTTGGTTCTTTCTTGACCTGGATAGGATCGGAGTAACTGTCCAACTCCTCGAGGTCGAACACTTCTGGGATTTTTGCTGGTGCTGCACAAAAGAGAAGTCTTAAATCTTTACCGCTATTTCACTATATTATATTAATTAGTTATTTGCAGTATAACTCTTACCAGACATATCGGACGATGAATATTGACTAGAACTTGGGAGGTGTGCGGAAAAGCTCCTATTACCTTCCGGTAACTGGTAAATTGCTTTGATTCTTTTTTCAGATTCTGCAGTAGGAGGGGCTACTTCTTTAAAGTTCACTACATAAAGGCCAAATAAAAAAGTATTAGTACAGGATATAGGCCTGGAAGTATTTGGGGATATTCTCGAAACCCTGAACCCTACCGGTGGTTAACCACTCCACCGAAAGGTTAGCACCCTCATAGATGGAGTCTCGCTTAACGAAGAAGAATTTACCTTGCCATCCATCCTCGTTCTTGGTGGCTTTAAGAATGAGGGGTTTGCTGGAAGTTGAAAAGAGTAAGAACCGACTGGAACCGTGTGAACGGAGGCGATAGGAGATCGGGATATCCTCGATGCAGAGGTCAGGACAGTGAAGGTTTTTTATTTGGTTGAGTACGATCAGTACTCTCCAAACCATGGGCATTGTTTGGGCAAAGGAAATACAAGTGGTTCGAAAAAACTGCATCATGAATTCAGGAAAAGGGTACCGAAGACCCAGTGAGAAAGGATATGCTGGAAAACAGACCCAATCTTCAGAAGAAACATCCGATTGGATTGACCGGTCAAATGGCCTAATAATCGCGTTGTCTGGGAAAGCACCGGAGGCTCTCAACGCTGCGATGTCTGCATTATGAAAAGCACAGATCTCCTTCTCGGGGTTCTTAAGAAGATTTTGCTAGACGAAGCTCTCCGTCAACTCGCCGGTTTGAGAGCAGGTTCTAGTAGCCATTGGAAGTAGAATAAAGAAATTAACGGGGAATGAAGAAAGAATGAGTAATTACCTAGAGATTCTGTTGATGATATTTGGTTTTCAAACAGAAAGAGAGAAGATATAGGGGCGTAATGGATATCCATCGAGTGAAAACCACGTTGAAAGTTGCATAATGCTATCTTGACCGTCGTTTTAATTTAATAACCTCGATTTAAGATATAAGATTAAAAATATATCCGTTGGAATTGGTATACCAACAGATATATTTTTGGGGACAATTGTTATGGGCGATTTTCTGCTCATATATCCTAGCTAATATTCTAACTATGTTTCTTTTGTTATGATCAGGATACCGGATCAGGATATTGGTAACATCCTAATGCGATATCCTGGTAGTAACTAATTAACTCACATGCAGATTGTTGTAACCAGTCTCTAACGGTCAGGTGGACTTCTTCTCCTCAAGACTCGGGCAAATCAGTTATATTATGGACGTTGAAGCCGGAAGACGTGGACTACAACGTTCACATATGGAGTATTCGCTGAATCCCAGAATAATAGGATAGTTAGTTGGTTTCTTTTACTATAAAAGGGATTGATCGGATCAGATTAGGGACACAATCTTTCGCACACTCTTTCTCTCTAGTTGCAAACACTCACAATGCACTAACACTTGTATTCAAATTACATTGTAACACTTAGTTGATCCGCATCATATCCTGCACTGTATCCTGATATTTGGAGCAATAAGAAGAACAAGGCATCTGCGATTGTCAGCTCCTGAGGTTTTGTGTCGGCATTCTAGATTGATCAAGGGCTTTCCTCGTACATCCTGTGTCACCCTTTACATTTCTGCTCATTGTTTGATCATAGATACAACTCAATATCCTGAGCCGTATCCTAAAAACTGTTTTCGCAAACAACTTAATTGGCATATTTTCGATACACATTTTTAGCACACTACCTCACTTAAACTAATTTGATCACTAAATTGCTTCGGTAATTTTGTAACCAAAACAGTGTTCAATTATTATTGTTCTCGATCAAGATTCAAAGTGGTTCGAACAAACACACAGTAAGTTTGGGTAAGGCCTTACACTTCACCAGTTTGAATCAATGAGGGCACCACAATGTCTAACTGTTTCATATCATGTAAGAGTACAGAATCCCATATCAACTACAAACAACTCCCACTGAACTTTAGAACTATTCCTAATTAAAGCCTTTATGACTGGCAGTTACGCGATAGCGGTTGACAACAATAAAAGAATAATCCTTGGTAAACGGAATTTCTAATATGTATCTCAGGTCAAAGGATACTAAATGAGTATACCAATATCAAAGCATCTTATGACTAAGATCCATGAAGATGATTTGATGTGAGTTACATTCAACGTCATTCTCAATGAGGTCTGCGAATTTGGAAGTCAACCCCTTGAGTCCAAAGTCAGAGTAGTCTTAATTCAGAATGGTTCCCACGAGTCTGACCGACTACGGATAGTTTAGAATGCAAGATTCACGGATTAAACGTATTAAAATAGAACACAGTTATAAGATTCAGAATTGCATTTAATTAGTAAATCAACAATGAATTCAAAAGTACAGCTATTAAAAGTTTGTACATCCAAATACTAAATCAAAACATACTGCTAGCTAATCTAAGCCCGATAGCACCTATGTGTTGATCATGCTTGTCCTGAGTCATGGGGTTAGTAAACGGTTCTGCTAGGTTTTGATTTGTGTTCACTTTGCTTATCACGATGTCTCCACGTTCCACAATTTCCCATATGTAGTGGAACTTTCTTAGAATGTGCTTGGCCCTGTGATGAGACCTGGGCTCTTAATGCTTGGAACCACATCGAGGTCGGTTATGAATTTCTTCATCCAAGCAGCCTCTTTTGCATCATCTGATGCAACTATATATTCAGATTCGGTGGTTGAATCCGCCACCACACTCTGCTTGGAGCTCTGCCATGAGATAGCTCCTCCATTTAGAGTGAATACATAACCTGATTGTGAGCGAGAGACATCTCGGTCAGTTTGAAAACTGGCATCAGTGTAACATCTTACGTTGAGCTCTTCTTCTACTCCTCCAAATACTAAGAACATATCTTTAATTCTTCTCAGATACTTTAGAATGTTCTTGACATCAGTCCAATAGGCGATGCCAGGAGTTTGCTGATAACGACTAGTCATGCTTAAAGCATGTGAGACATCAGGTCTAGTACATAACATAGCATACATGATAGAACCAATTGCTGAAGCATATGGAACTGCTTCCATTCGCTTAATTTCAATGTCTGTTGAAGGAGATTGTGATTTGTTCAACACAGTCCCTTTAGTCATAGGAACACCTCCTTTCTTGGATTTTTCCATCTTAAAGCGTGTCATCCTTTTGTCTATGTATGTACTTTGACTTAGCCCAAGAAGCCACTTAGATCTATCCCAATAGATCTTGATTCCTAGAATATAAGCTGCTTCTCCAAGATCTTTCATTGCGAAACAACTTCCCAAATAGTGTTTAACTTCGTTAAGCATAGGGACGTTGTTTCCAATGATCAGTATATCATCCACATACAGGACGAGGGATGATATAGTGCTCCCACTAGCCTTTATGTAAACACAAGGCTCATCTTCATTTTTAACAAAACCAAATTCTTTTAACTTTTGGTCAAAACAAAGATTCCAGCTACGGACGCCTACTTGAGTCCATAAATGGACTTATTCAGCTTGCACACCCTATTAGGATATTTTGGATCAATAAAACCATTTGGCTGAACCATAAAGACATCTTCAGAGAGATGCCCATTAAGAAAAGCAGTTTCGACATCCATTTGACATATCTCGTAGTCATAGTACGTGGCTATGGCAATCAATATCATGATTTATGGGTGTGTACATTTCCATGCATATCGGTTTTTCTCTTAAAAACCCATTTGCTCCCTAGTGCCCGAGATTCGGGGGGTAGCTCAACCAAGTCCCAGACTTGATTATCAAGCATAGATTGCATCTCAGCGTTCATGGCTTCCAGCTATTTCACAGAATCAATACCTTGAGTTTGAGTGAAACCCTTTGTAACTAGCCGTGCTTTATGGGTGTGTACATTTCCATGCATATCGGCTTTTCTGTTGAAAACCCATTTGCTCCCTGCTGCCCAAGATTCGGGGGGTAGCTCAACCAAGTCCCGGACTTGATTATCACGCATAGATTGCATCTCAGCGTTCATGGCTTCCAACTATTTCGCAGATTCAGGATCTGAGTTAGCAGATTTGTAGTTAGCAGGTTCGTCGTTAGACTCATCTACTACCAAGACTTCAGCACCTTCAAGATGCCAAAGGTATCTGTCAGGTTCTTTACGAGTCCTTCTCCTTCTGCGAACACTTGTGTTTAAGTTTGATTCATCAGCAACAATTTCTTGTTGTTAAGACGTTCTGACTTCATCTGCGGTTGTTGTTGGTTCTCGAATTTCTTCAAGATCAACCACATTATTTCCACTTCCTTGATTAAGAAGTTCTTCCTCGAGAAAGTGCCCCTTCCTTTTGATGGAAATAACATTCGCATCAGGATGGTAGAAATAATATCTGCTTCTTTTATAGTATCCGACGAAAACAACCTTTCGCCTCAAGGATCGAGCTTATCATCAGCATCACTTGTGATGTATGCATCACATCCCCATACTCTTAGGTATTCCAAATTGGGTTTACGCCCATGCCATATCTCATATGGGGTTTTGTTTACCTTTTTAGTCGGAGCCAGATTGACAATGTTGGCGGCAGTCATAAGACCATTGTAACAACCCGGCTTTCCGAAGTCAAAGTCAAAGTACAAGTCAAAGTAAAAGTCAGATTGTTATTCAGATCTGTTTTTTCTTGCTTAATTATTGCTTGTACTCTCGTTATTCGATAAAAAGTTTAGCCCCTTTGTGTTGATCGATATATTAATTAGCGATATTTTAAACTTTGATTCTACAACAGATTTTATAACGCTTATTTACAACGCATACTAATTCACGCGTTTTATCGCATCGCATGTTAGTCTAAACGCTATCACATCGCCATTGCAATCTTATCGCCATTGACTCAAAACCGTTAGAATTTGGGCTCGTTCGGGCTCTCTACCCATTCTCCAATGGAGAACTGGTATGAGGACGGATTTCTATCAAAGAGACAACCGATTCACGGGTTGAATATGAAACTCCATCAAGAACAGTATAGTCTGATTGAACGGGGTGATTCTCGTCCAATCGAATGAGTTCGACTTGATTTAATTTCCGTTGTTTAACACGCTGTCATGCCGTCTTAGTTAAACCACAAGGCTTTTTAACTTAACTAATTTTAAAAGGTTTTCCAAACAGAAGGTTGCTCAATAGAATAATCGTCTGATCGGATGACCATCCGATCGAACGACTATTCGAAAAGGTAACTTAATTTGATGAGCTCAACACTTAATCAATTTTGAAAAACTTCAAAGAATATCAGTTTTCAAACGAACAGCCATCAGATCGAACGGCCATCCGTCTGGATGACCATCCGATCGAATGACTTTATTTATACTATAACGAAAACTTCAAAAGTTTAAACGTTTTAAAAATACACCTCCTCAATCGAATGACCAACCGACCGAATGGTCATCCGTCTGGATGACCATTGACGGGTAGTCCGTAGGACAACCCTTAAGTGGTATAAACGATACGGTTAAGTGTGGGGATGTGACGAGTGGTCCATGGGACAACCCTTAAGTGTGTTAAAAGATGAGCTAATCCCTCATTTAATCATGTAATTGTCTTGAATTAGATAACTATAGTTGCTTGTGTTTCAGGTGCGTTTGGAGCTTAAAACGAGGGAAAATGCTGCTTTGGATGGGAATGGATTGGAGCAGATTACACAAGGATTGGAAAGAAGAACAAAGGAGGGGTTTCAGGGGTCCACCGTAAATTACGGTGGGTCCCATAAATTACGGTAGCCCCTGAATGTCTAAAGTTCCACCGTAATCCAGTAGAAACCCAGCGTAACCATTTGATAGCTACCATAAAATATGGTACCTACCGTAATTTACGGTAGGCTCTGACGCAATATTTGTAACTACCCATTATTAATCCGTTTTCAAGTGCCTTTTCATTTATCTCATCATTTGAGACGTTTCTCATAATTCCAAGGGCAATTTTTGGCTTGGGATAGTGTTTGTGAACAATTTCTAACATTTCGGTTTGTCTTTCGATTCGTATGAACTTTAATCTTAATGTTACGATGATCCATAAAACAATGTCCGGCTAAACTTTCGGTGATCATCTTGGGTGGAAGGTTTTCCTATGACTTTTGTGTGTTATCTTTATTTCTAGATTAATGAACTTGGTTTGTTTGCTATGTTTGTTATGGTGCATGAATGTTTGATTGTAAATTGTTAATTGACGTTTTGATCTTAGTCTAAACCATACGTTCTTGGTGTCGTTGACAATCGAGATATCACGGGAGGGGTTAGGGTTGGATATTGGTTAATTGTTCATTGGGATACAACTTCGCGTTTATCTAATCCGAGTACTTAGTTACCTTTTATCATAACAAATGTTTATGCATGAGTTATGTCTATGTAACTCTTTCTAGTTGGATTTAGGCACAATTGTTAATGGAAACCGGAAACCTAAGATGGTCATTCTCTCTTAATCTGTTTTAACATCCAATCGTGATTTGAAATTGGTTAGTAATTTAGTTCTTAAAACCAAAATAATCAAACTCTTGAATTTTAATTTCTGCAATTTAGTTTAATTTTAGTTAATTCACAAAGCTATATAATCAACATACTTTCCACAAACTCCCTATTTCGATACCCACTTGCTGCTATTTATTAGTTGTAATTGGATTAAATTTGCGTGTGACTACGACTACATGTCAAATTTTGGCGCCGTTGCCGGGGAGTAGTGCGCAACGTGTGTTAATTTAGTAGCTTTTGTTTGTTGTTTTCGGGTTTACGCTGGTTGTGTTTAGTGTGCAGGTACTACAGGTGTATGCATACTAGAGGCTCTTACAAGTCATCACCACTATCGTTTGATCCAGAAATTGAAATAAATTTGTGGAAAAACTAATTTTTGGTACGAGAAAACAAAATCATTGGTTCACCCACTTCACCCATTACACCTAGAAACATCATGGCCGACTCACAAGTTCCACCTACTACGGGTCAACCAACATCATCATTCATTCCTACATCAACACAACCTTCACCAAATACCACTATTCCAAATTCCACTACTGATCTTACTCCACCGCATGAAGTTAGTTCAACCAACACTACATCACCTACTACTACCCAAGTTGAACCTACCCTCACCTATAGCCCTTCCTCAACAATTCCACCACTTTCACATTTCTTTCCAGCTTCGGGTCAATCATCCTTTACCTACCCAATACAACCAAGTTCAACTATCATTCATACTACTTCTAGCTATCGATCACCGAACCAACCGGGTTTCCAATATTCATCTTTTCCGTTTGGGCAATCTTCGGGTACAGGAGGAGATGGTTATGATGATGGATATGAAGAAGATTTTAGAGGATACGAAGAAGAGGGATTTTATTATGGAGGTGATGGAGGTAATTTGGGACCTCAAGAAGGAGCGGGTCAACAAAGTCAACCATTGGAACAAATTCAAGATGTGAGTAGGCTACCGACGGGGGTACAACATATTCGGCCACAAGGGCCACAGTTTCAATGGCCCACGCCTTTACAACAAGCCCGTCCACAATATCAACCCCAGTTTCAAAGGTCGGTGCAACAACCACAATGCAACAACATCAATTTCAGCAACCATATGCACCTCAAGGGCCGATGCAAGGGCAAATGGGTCAACCAAGAGTACCATTGGGTGCTCCGTGAAGACATCACCAGGAGGTGGTGCGGGGGATACAAGCTCATTTCTGACCCGTTATCACTAATAATCCTTCTCCGGTAGTGATTCCTCATCACCCGGACGGAAGGACTTTTGAGGTTAGAACAACCGCACTTCAAAGTTTGCCAAAGTTTAAGGGGTTAGCAACGAAAGAACCTAACTTTCATTTGGAGACATATGACTCCATATGCAACACTATTGGAGGTCAAGGGTTTTCGTCGGACGATGTTAAGTTGGTTCTTTTCTAATTTACTTTGGAAGATAAAGCAAAAAGTTGGTTTCATACATTGCCATCTGCGTCGATTTATACATGGGCCGACATGCAACAAATTTTCTTAGAAAAGTTTTTCACGGCCCAAAAGACAAATGATGTAAGGAGAAGTTTGAGATGCTTCCAACAACAACCAGGGGAGATGTTTCATGAGGCTTTTGAAAGGTTTAACATGATGTTGAAAAATTGCCATCATCACGGTATACAACTTTGGGAGTTGTTAAATGCTTTTCACGAGGGGTTGAGTTTGGAGGATGCTCGTGACTTAATGTCAATCACTAATGGTACGTTTGGTACAAATTTTGAGCATGATGATTGGCAATTTTAGAGCAAATGGCGGTTACTTCAAAAAGGAAGGCTCAATCTTCGAGACGGGCAAGGCATGTTATTACAAGGCCACAAGTTCATGGGGTAGAGAATGGAGGTGTGCAAACCACGAATCAAGTGTACAATGTGTGCATTAATTGTAATGAAATAGGCCACACGACGAAAGTATGTTTAGTCGGAGTGGTTGAGGAGCAAGTGGAAGAGGTGAATACTATTCAAGGGGGTGCTCGAAACTTTAGCATGAGTTCGAACACATACCACCCCGGGTTAAGAAATCATCCTAACTTTTATTATGGGAACCCGACGAACCATGCTAATCCAAACTTCCAAGGAGCTCAAGCTAACTTCGCACCTCGTCAATAATACAATCATGGTAATTATCGGGGTGGAAACAATTTTGGCTACCAAGGTCAATTTCAACGATCGGCTGGTCAAAGTGGTTCTTCGGGTCAAACTTCATCAAGCGGGAATGAGGTTATGGATATGCTTTGGGTTATGCTACAAGATATGCAAAAGAGGTATCAACTTGATGAAGTCCGGATGCAAAAGGATGAGGTTCGTGACAAGAGCATTCAAACACTAACAACTCAAATGGGTCAATTAGCAACGGAGGTGGCGGAGTTGAAGAAAAACAAAGGTCAACTTCCTAGCGACACTAAGGTAAATCCTTCTCATAGTTCATCACTTAATGTTAATATCAACCATGTTAGTGTTTTAAGAAGTGGAAAAGAATTTAAAGAAAATTTGTCATCGGGTTTGGTTGAGGGGGTGGTTGATGATATTACGGGTAATGAAAGTGAAGAGGATGAAGTTTCACCACCTATTGTGTCTAAGGAGTCTAATGTTGAAAAACCGGGGTTGGGTGAAATTCTAAAAGATAAAAAAGATGAAGGGGAGCCAAGTCAAGTCCCATTTTCGTCGGCTCTACTTGACCCGGGTTGGAAAAATTTTATTTCAACAAGGGGTCCCCAAAAAGAGGAGTTGTGGGACATTTTTAAACAAGTAAAAGTTAACCTCCCGTTACTTGATGCAATAAAGCAAGTGCCCGCTTACGCTAAATTTCTAAAAGAATTATGCACACAAAAAAGGAAACAAAAGAAAAAGATGCCTAAGCGGGTCGACTTAACCGGGAAAGTTAGTGCGGTACTTAATGGGGAGCTTCCTCCTAAGCTCCAAGATCCGGGAACGCCATTAATAAATATCCAAGTTGGTAACTTTCGAATGTCAAAGGCGATGTTAGATCTTGGAACCGGAGTGAGCATTTTACCCGGGGGGGGGGGGGGGGGGCTTATACGACCAATATGATTTTGGTCCATTAGCACGGGTGGAGACAACGGTTGTTCTAGCCGATTTGTGTCATAAGTTACCTCGGGGAATGGTGCAAGATGTCATAGTGAAAATTGATGAGTTTTACTATCCAATGAGTTTTTAGTCTTAGATTACTCATCCGCGGACCCAAAACAACAACAAAATGTTATTTTGGGTCGGCCATTTTTTAGCACCGCGCATGCCATGATTGATTGTTGATTTGGTACGGTTGACATGACATTCGGAAATAGGAAAATGAGATTGAATGTGTTTACTAACAATTCTAACTCTATTGGTGTTGATGAGTGTTTTATGGCAGATATAGTTGACGGATGCAACCCGCATGAGTATGAGGAAGATAGTATGGATATTTGTGTGTGTGATTTTTCTGAACAGGTACATGCTTATGCATTGAGGGTTGAAGAGGAAAAGCAAGATGCTATGGCACTTAAAGAGGGTGGACCGCCATGGACCCATCAATTTGAGAGCTTACCGGTGGAAATAAATTCGGGTACCAAACCATCTTTGGAGGAACAACCGAAATTGGAGTTAAAAGACTTGCCAAGCCATTTAAAGTACACATTCTTAGGGGATAATGACACTTTACCGGTCATTATTACCTCTAATTTGGAGATGGCACAAGAGCAAGCTTTGTTGGAGGTGTTAAAGGCGAATAAAGGGGCCATTGGGTGGACGATTGCCGATTTGAAAGGAATTAGTCAATCGATCATTATGCACAAAATCATCACCACCGAGGATGCAAAACCAACAAGGGAGGCACAAGGGAGATTAAACCCGAATCTACGCGAAGTGGTAAAAAAGGAGGTAATTAAGTGGTAAGATGCGGGGATTATCTATCCTATTTCGGATAGTGCTTGGGTAAGTCCTACCCAAGTAGTGCCTAAGAAGGCCGGAATTCAAGTAATCAAAGTTGAGAATGGTGAACAAATCACCACCTGACCGGTCACCAGGTGGCGTGTTTGTATTGATTACCGCAAATTGAATGCCGTCACTTCTAAGGACCATTTCCCGCTACCTTTCATTGACCAAATCATTGAAAAATTATCTGGGCAAAAATATTACTTTTTTAGATGGGTACTCGGGTTATAATCAAATTGCAATTCACCCGGATGACCAACACAAGACCACCTTCACTTGTCCATATGGCACTTTAGCCTTTCTGCGAATGCCATTTGGCTTGTGTAATGCACCGGCTACTTTCCAACGATGTATGAGGAGTATTTTATCGGACATGGTTGGGGAGTCGCTTGAAGTGTTTATGGATGACTTTTCCATTTTTGGCACTAGTTTTGAATCTTGTCTCGACGAGTTGCAAAAAGTTTTGAAAAGATGTGTCGAGAAAAATTTGGTGCTAAGTTAGGAGAAAAATCATTTCATGGTGCAAGAGGGTATTGTGTTAGGCCATGTTATATCGAAAAGGGGAATGGAGGTGGATAAGACGAAAATGCGGGTAATATCATCTTTGCCTCCACCGAAAAATGTGAAAGAGGTAAGGTCATTTTTGGGACACGCGGGTTTTTACCGACGTTTCATTAAAGGTTTTAGTGTCATTACTAAACCTTTACGCAATTTGTAATTAAAAGGTGTTCCCTTTGACTTTACTAATGAATGTTTGCAAGCTTTCAATGTTTTGAAGGAAAAATTGGTGAAAGCTCCCATTTTGCAACCACCGGATTGGTATGTAACCCTTTTGCAAAATTTCAGGCTTTCAAAAACTTTTTCTTTGAAAGCAACTTGATAACCGATGCTTAAACGTAACCTGTTTAATGCAACATACACACCGGGACAAGGACACAAGCTACACATACCCTAAATACCCTTTACATAAATTAGAAATAGGTTTCAAAGGGCTAGGGATGACAAAAACATGTTTATACAAGTACAAGGACCATTTACGACAAACTACGAAAGTCTGCTGATTTGCATAGCGACGAACATTCCGAAACATGATCATAAGCTAAACATACCATAAATAACCTTAACATATCTTAGAAATAAGCTTTAAGAGGTTCGGTATGCGAAAATGCGCTTATTTGATCACAGGGACTAAAAGCGTTAAAAACTACGTAACTTTGCATTTACGTGCATATCTTGCGATCTGACCATCTCCGGACATCCATAAATTTTTTTAATCACTAAAATATTTTATTTTAGTGATAGGAATGCAAAAATATCATTATTCGCACAATTTGGATCGTTTTCGCGTTCGTTACGACTTCCGTCGTAATTAACCGTAAAACGCGACCGTACGACCGAACGAACCGACATCCTTGATGTTTCCAAACATATTTCATGTCCACTATGCTTTAACATCCTTGTAGAGCCTTAAAATTGGATTAACGGGGTTTAAACGCGTCAAAAATGCACTAAAGTGTGTGCAGGGACCAAAGTTAACAAGTTTTGAAAGTCTGATGTAGGGGGTTGCGCTGTGCGACGCCTAAGGGCTTTTGCTGTCGCATGATACGACGCCTACATCTAGACATAATGTTCATTTTTCAGCTGCAGTTTGATTCTTGAGGGTCTTTTATGCAATTTTCTTTGTGTGGGCATCAAGTTAACACCTCTCCAAGCATATGCTCGCTAGCCGTAACACTTGTATGGTCAAGATTCATTGCTTGGGCACTACACAAACACTTTGAATGATCCTATAACACTTCCACAACTATAATTACCCATCCATTTCACCTCCTTCATTGCTCACATTCATTCTTGAACTCTAAGTGGAGGATTCCATCATTGGGAGCCACCTACCTGAGTTCTTTTAGTCCAATCTTTCAGCCATAGAGCCTTGTAAGTGTTCTTTCATGGCTTAGTTATTATTTTCAGCCATTTAAAGCTGAAAGTCAAACAGTTTGACTAACAGTTTAACTTTCGGTTTTGACCATCAATTGGTCAAATCAAAGTTCAATTGAACTTTGCAACGTGATCGTAATCGTAATCACGATGGTTATAATCCCTAACAATTATACCTACTGATTACCACGTTGACTAGTCGTAGCGACGAGTCAAAGTTTCGGTCAAAATGCGTATTTATGCGAATTTTGTGACGGAACTATTTTCGGGTATCAAAACATTTTTTTTTGATACCAAATCAGTTTTATAACTTAGTTAAACATGTTTAACTCGTCACTACTAGTTTAGTGCTTGTTTAGGGTCGTAAGTCAAGCAGTCTCGACAACCGCTTAGACTTTCGAACCGGACCCGTTTGGTTATACCTTATGATCACTTAGGATTGGTTAGTTTTTCGTTAAGTCATTATTATGCCCATTGAAAATGACCAAATTGCCCTTTTAGAGCATAAATTCATTTTTAACATATGTAATCAAATTTTTGACATCTAAATTGATTTAATAACATGTTTGGGCATGTAAGACTTAACATATGACATAGATAACCATCCGACCTTAGATTTACGCAAACGACGCGTTAAAGTAGCTTAAACTACCTTAACGGGTCATAACGGGCCAAAAGCACTTAGGATAGGTTTCAATTCAGAATGTAGGCTTTGTTAAACCATATCATATGAGTTCCAACACTCGTTTGGTTTACAATACCTCATTCTATCTGATTCTTTGATTTATGTCCCGTTACACTAACATAGTATCCGATACACTAGGAACCACTTCAACACTTGAACTCTTGATCCTTTGAGCTTTGTTGTACCATTTGAACAAGAACTATACGCAATCCCAAGTGAGTACATAGTTCCCCTCTTTTACCGTTTTCAATTGTTTTGGGGTGATTCATATGTGTAACCAATTTGTTTTTCCGATGTATGGCATATATGTGTTTACTAAGTGCTTTTATGTATTATTCCGATTATGCAAACACGATGTTTATCCAAATCCTTAAATGATCTATCTATCTTCATAGTTAGATTCTAGTAGGATATTTGAAGTACAGACTTAGCTCTTCCTATTTTCATAGTGAGATTTTTAAGAAGTACTTTACAAGACGATGGTTATGGTTTATGTGTAGATTGTTGGTGATTTAGATAACGAATTAGAGTAATACAATAAGCACATGGTGGATACGCCACTTGTACTTCCTATATATAAGTGTGCTTATTGTATTACCCTTCGTGGCACTATCCCGAATCACCATTAGGACTTAGGATTTTTGTGACTGAAACAAAGCATAGTTTGATATGTTATTCTTTACCAAAGCATAGTTTGATGTGCTACTGTTTTACCAAAGCGTAGTTTGATATGCTATTGTTTACCAAAGGATAGTTTGATATGCTATTCAAGTGACATTGTTTTCCAAAGTATAGACTGATATACTACCAAACCAAATCCTTGTAGTAACTATCTATCTTCACAGTTAGCTACTCGTGGATGTTTAAAGTGCTAATATTGGAGTCTTTGTTTGGATTCATTGTGTACTTTAATGCGTGTTTACAAGTTAGGTAACAAGTTGACGATTTATGTGTTTATGTGGTAGTTGTGATTTAGATAACGAAACATTTGTAATAAAATAAGAACATGGTGGATACGCCGCTGGTACTTCCTATATGTAACAACCCGTGTTTCCACAAAGTCAAAGCCAAAGTCAAGGTCAAAGTCAACGACCGATTTAGTGCAACTAGACTCGTAGAAATTTCTTTATTTTATTTGTATTATGTGGAGTAAGTGTTGTCAATGACTATAATCAAATCGCGTTAATCATATTTCAATCGACCTACGACAGTGAACTATAGGAAGTAACAATGTGATAAAGTTAATCGACAAATAATCAAGCTATGCTAGTCGAATCGACATCGAATCGCAACTCGAACTATGTATTTTACTTGTTGTTTATACGTGTGTGTGTGCCTTACGTGTTACCTGTGCATGTTTATTTATGTTATGTCATGGTAATCAAGCGAACTCAATCGAAACTCGGAATCAAACTCGAATATAATCGAACTCGAATCATGATCATGATAGTTAGTGGAGAAGAGATTACGCGAGATACGAAATAGTTGGGACTAAAAGTAATTGACTAGGAAACCCTATCAAATCGCTCGCAATCGGAACCGAAACGTCAAAAGATCGTCGCACCAAACACACCACCCAGGCGCCATCCGCACGGACAGGCCATCCGCACGGACAGGCCGTTCGCACGGATAGCCGCTGGGGAAGTGTTGAGTGCCATCCGCACGGATTGCCAATCCGCACGGCCGACCATCCGGGTGATGTGCAATCCGCACGGATGACTCTTTCCTCTTTTGGCATCCTATAAATACACGGGCCACTCTCCAAACTTTCCACTTTTGGCAAGTGACGTCCGACCTGCACGTTTTCTTAATCTTTCCTTCGATTTCCCTCAATCCAGGTAAGATCTCGCCCTAAATCTTGTACTTTCTTGATCTATACGCACTTCTACACCTTCCCATCTTTTAAACATTAACTTTTAACCGTGAAATCATCAAGATTTGAGGTATTCTAGGGTGACGTCATCATGAAGTTCTCATGAACTTCAAGTTTGACCTCATTACACCAAGAATAACTCGGATCTGAACGATTTCCACAAGATTTCACAACAAATTCGCATAAATCTGAACTTTTCAAAGGATAAAAGAGTTGAAAGGAATAAACACAAGTTTTCTCCTTCTTTTACACTAAAAAATGATAAGAATCGGATCGGTTCTAGCCCCCTACTCAATGTTAAGGGATACACTAGTCCTAAATCCGGATTCTACCCGCGAGACACCTGATTTCGGGTTAGGCCAGAATGACCATTCTGAGCCACCGACCGGCCAAGCTAGGGTGATTCCTGGCAAGCTTAGTCGTGCGGGTAAGAATACAATTCCGATTGGTCGACACGTAATCAGAACGTTTCGATAGAACGACAAAGGCAACCAAGAGTAGACGAATGGAACAACCAGGACGAGATGCTGTCCGCACGGACAAGCTGTCCGCACGAGCAGACTATCCGGACGGGTTGCCATCCGGACGGACTACACTTGGGACCCATATTCAACCAAGGTTTGAGTATCGACGAATGAATAATCCGCACGGACGACCCTTTGAATGGATTACTCTTCGGATCATGAGATACTAAGACCTTAAACAATTTCCAACATGTCCATCTGCACGAACGGACTATCCAGATGGATTGTTGCTGTCCACACGGACAGACTATCCGGACGGACTGTCACTATCCGCACGGACTATCATCCGGATGGATTGTTGTTGTCCGCACGGATTACCCATCCGCACGGATTTCACCACCCTCACCAAGTGACTTACCCTTAAGGTTGTTGTCCGCATGGACTACCATCCGGACAGATTGTCGTCCGCGCGACCGACTTGAAGGGTAAGAGAACTTAAATGTTTTCTAAATACTACAACGAAAACTTCAAAAGCCAATCCATCATACACAAACACATCTTGGGAAGAAACAATCCACTCGAATAGTCACCCGCACGGACAAACTGTCCGCACGGATGACTAACCGGACGGATTACTAACTGCACGGATCACTAACCGCACGGATTACTGTTCGCAAGGATGACCATCCGGACGACCAGTTATCCTACCCACTCTCACCCTGTATTGTTTTACGTGCCACTTATCGTTATAGTATCGAATCTAATCAGGCTAACCGTACTCGCTAAGCGCTCCCTTCAATCCATTAATCGCTGTTAGTATACTCGATCCCTTTTTGCTTTTAGCACTTTTGGGTGTTATATACGTTACGAATATTCAAACTACAAATATCACACTACTCAAGCTATTTGAACGCTAACCATTAATGCATGTTATACGTGGCTTATGAATGCTTGTTTGTTATGTTTACACATGGAATGCTGTCTACCTGCCTTAGCAACGATAGTACTATAGTTTGGACTCAGCACCCGTTCACACGGGGGTTGTTAAGGATCTTTTACTTGCATGGATTACGGTGGTAATCATGTATTGCGAACTGCCTCGGGCAGTCAACCCGCAGTCATTGGTATCGATGGATCTATGTCGATAACTAACGTGCTTCATTTTACTATGTGTACGTGCTGGTTATGCGTAAACGAATTCGAACTCTATATGCTATTATCAAACTTGTATGCTCACCTTTACATTTTATGTATTAACTTTATTTTAATGTATGTGACAGGTGCTTAGGTTGTTTGTATGCCTAGCTCACTGTGAAATTGAGGCTAGGAAAGGTCTAGGATGCTCGCTGTGCTGTGATGAAATCGAAGCTAGGAAAAGGGGTCCTAGAAACCAATAAATAAACTATTTATGTTTAAATCTAAGTTGTCGGAACAGAATATTTGCCTTGATGTTATCTGTAATAATTTGTTTACTATTTGAGACATGGTATGGGACATGTTAATTTAAATTGAATTGTAATGATAGTTGTTATGGAAACTTCTGGACAATCTGTTTCGCTCAGTGCCATGCCCCGATGATTTCCGCCATCGGTTGGGGTGTGACAGATTGGTATCAGAGCCATAACTATAGGGAATTAGGCAAGACTCGACCTAGTCCGGGTCGATGTCTTAGATACCTAGACTATAGTTAAGAACCAACAGACCAACTCGAGTACGTTCAGTAGGAATTTCGTACGTATTCCTTTCTCGCTATTTTTGCTTATACTCCACTATTCCTACACTCTAATTCTAACTATGAGTAGGCAATGAGGTCGAGAATAGGTGTGAAAACCGCAAATTCTCGACTAAAGTTTCTCGCACAACTCGCATTCTAACTACAAACGGGGAAGATTATACCAAACTAGGGGTGAAACCCATATTTTGATGAATAATCTCCTCAATTTTTATCAAAACAAGAACGAAGTTGTTAAGCCAGGGGTGAAACCCTAACCTTGACGACTTGTTCTGCATATTTTACAAACTCTCACCAAAGTCTCGATGGACTCCAACGACCTGAAGTCACAATAGGACTAACAGGATGCATGCCAATGCCCAAGAATCGAGGCAAAGGGCACCGTCCTGGAGGTTAAAATGTACGCAACGGGTCCTTGTGAATAGTCGAACCACTTTGGTTAGTCGAAGTCTACTAGCCGCAGACAATCTACCTCTCGATTTCTACACATTTCAAGGATAATTCATCGATTTTATGAGTTTACATGTGTGTTTATCTGTTTATGTGTTTTAAACTTTGGGATTTACTCTATTTTTGTTTTCTACTTTGATCGATACACACACGACTCGCACTGCATCTTGTGATTATGCGCTCATTTTTGACTCCAAACGATTGCGTGACGACACGTTCAACGTGCGAAATCCGTGAACGTGCGTGACCAAACACATTAGATGTACAATTTACCGTGATTCTTGCTATGTCCCGGTATTGTCTCCGAAATGATTGCGAACCGAACGTGTGACGTGCGGAATCCGTACACGAACGAGACCGAACACACGAGACGTAATTATAACTGTGATTCTTTGATAGATCTGGAAACGTACAAGAAACGTGAATCACCTTTCTCTCTAGTTTCTCTCCCTAGCTTACATTACGCTCTCTTCGAACGAACGCAGACTTGGAATGATAGGTTTCTGTTTTCTGATTGCCTCTATTGGTTAAATGCGTATGTGTTTCCTTGCTTCTGTGCTTACGTGCTTAGGTACTAAATGATTATGTGTTCTATGTGCTATGTGATTATGTGATTTCGTGATAAGTATTTATGTAAGTACGCGTGTTCCTGAGCTTTAGTAAGTAACAGACGTGTGAGGTGAGACTCGAATACAATGTGATGAGTCCTGTGACGATGTCTGTTGCAGACAATGTCGTCTGGATCCCGTCATGCACTCTCTCGACAAGACAAGAGGGATAAACGTCTTGCTTCCATCATCGCGAAAAGTGTAGCAAAGGCCGTGAGTGATGTTTACGAGAATGCCAGCAAATCATCCGAGGAATCGAGAACCGAAGTTCCCGAAGCTAACGCAAGGCCTTTCAGTTCCAAACAATTCAAGCCGTGTGGGCCAAAAGAATTCACTAGCGAAGGAGGTCCCACTGCACTATTCCACTGGTTTGATTCCATTGAGGTTACTCTGCGACAGAGTGGTTGCCCTGATGACCTCCGTACTCTGAATGCTACCGGCGTTTTCCAGTCCCGAGCACTAGACTGGTGGACGGCCGAGAGGAACAAGCGAGGGAACGACGCAGCCTACGGTCTATCGTGGGACGAGCTCAAGGAAGTTATGCTAGAGGAATTATGCCCTCCTCACGAACGTCAAAAGCTAGAAGATGAATTTTGGCACATACAGCAAAAGGATGGTGACAATGCTGCTCTCACTGCTCGTTTTAAACAGCTCAGCATTATCTGTCCCGATCAGGTCAAGACTCCAGACATGGCCATCAAGAAGTATATCCGAGCTTTGCCCGACTGCGTTGCTGATTTTGTGCAAGCGGCTAAGACTACGATGATCGAGGAAACTTATCTGTTGGCCGCTGAGATCAACGACAAACGGGTTAAGGCTGGGGTATGGGATAAGACTTCCAAGCATCTGCATTAAGCTACCGCTACCGCACCAACTACTGAGCCCACCTCATCAAGCAACAAAAGGAAGAACAAGAGAAAGAACAGCTCCAACAACAAGAATTGTGCGATCACTGCTGCACCAATTCAAGCTGTACCTGCCCAACAGCGTCAAGTAGCGGCGCCTGTGGCCAATGCACCGCCTGCCAAGCGTGCATACACTGGACCACACCCGCTCTGCCCTACTTGCACCTACCATCACCCAACTGCTATTCAATGCCGCTTCTGTGCTCATTGCAACGTGTACGGCCATTTTACTGCCAACTGCCGTATTCGTCAAGCTCCTGCCAATCAAGCCCTACTCACTGCCCCATAGGGTCAACAAGCTCCTCTGGCACCTGCAGTCAAAGCCAAAGCCTGCTTCACGTGTGGCGACCCGAATCATTTCGCCAACATGTGCCCGAACAGGGTAGTGAAACAAGAACCGCAACAGCAGCAACCACAGCAGCAACAACAACAGCAGCAGCAACAACAGGCCGCACGCGCCAGAACTTTCAACCTCAACGTGCGTCAAGCTCAGGCCGACAACAACGTGGTCAATGATACGTTCCTTGTGAATGGTATTTAAGCTTCATGTTTGTTTGATACCGGAGCCGATAATTGCTTTGTGTCGTTCGAATTTGAGAAACTCCTTAGTCGTAAACGTTCCCAACTATCCTCGGCATTCAAAGTGGAAGTCGCTACCGGAAGAACCGTCGCCGTTAATTCTGTTCTTCGTGATTGTACTCTCGAGCTCAACAATCACATCTTCTCCATCGACCTTATTCCGATGCAACTCGGAAGCTTTGATGTCATAGTAGGCATGGTCTTTCTTCGAGAAAACCATGCTGAAGTTGCATGCTTCGACAAGATGATTCGATTTTCGCTCGCGAATGGTGACTCACTGTGTGTATATGGCGATACTACCTCGAAGGGGCTCAAGCTTATGTCATGTCTACAAGCTAGCAAATATCTCCGCAAGGAGTACAGAGCTTTCTTGGCCAACATTGTAGTAGCAGAGAAGGAAAAGAAAGAGAAGAAGGAAGTGAAAGACGTTCCTGTGGTTCGAGAATTTCCTGACGTTTTTCCAGAGGATCTTCCCGGACTACCGCCAAGTCGTGATATCGACTTTCATATCGACCTCATTCCTGGAGCCAACCCTATCGCTAAAGCTCCTTACCGACTCGCGCCGTCCGAAATGCGCGAACTCTCAACCCAACTCCAGGAATTACTTGAAAAAGGCTTCATTCGCCCGAGCACCTCTCCTTGGGGCGCGCCAGTCCTTTTCGTCAAAAAGATGGATGGGACGTTCCGGATGTGCATCGACTATCGGGAGTTGAATAAGTTGACTATCAAGAACCGCTATCCTCTGCCTCGTATCGACGATTTGTTTGATCAACTACAAGGCGCTACGTGTTTTTCGAAGATCGATCTGCGTTCAGGTTACCATCAGCTACGTATTCAAGAGGAGGACATACCCAAAACCGCGTTTCGTACTCGTTACGGCCACTACGAATTCGTCGTCACGCCTTTTGGCCTAACGAACGCACCAGCGGTTTTCATGGATCTGATGAATCACGTGTGTAAACCCTATCTCGACCGTTTCATCATCGTATTCATCGACGATGTCTTGATCTATTCCAAATCGAGAGCCGAACACGCGCAACATCTACGGTTGGTTCTCAAGTTACTCCAGGGGAACCAACTCTATGCCAAATTCTCCAAGTGCGAATTTTGGTTGGGGGAAGTTCAATTTCTGGGTCACATTATAAATAGTCAAGGTATCCACGTCGATCCTGCGAAGATTGAAGCTGTCAAGAGCTGGGTTACGCCTAAGAATCCGTCTGAAGTCCGTTCTTTCCTCGGACTAGCGGGCTATTATCGACGATTTATCGAAGGATTCTCAAAGATCGCTGTACCGCTTACCTCTCTTACACATAAAGATAAGCCTTTTGTTTGGGGAACTAAACAAGAGTCTGCCTTTCGAACCCTCAAACACATGCTTTGCAATGCTCCTGTTCTCGCGTTGCCCGACGGAAACAATGATTTCATTGTCTACTGTGATGCTTCCAAACTTGCTCTTGGTTGTGTTCTCATGCAATGGGACAAGGTCATAGCTTACGCATCTCGTCAGCTCAAAATCCACGAGAAGAACTATACAACCCATGATCTCGAGCTAGGCGCGGTTGTTTTTGCATTAAAGATTTGGCGACACTGCCTGTATGGTACCAAGTGTACGATCTTCACCGATCATAGGAGTCTACAACATATCTTTAATCAGAGAGAACTTAATATGCGTCAACGCCGATGGGTAGAACTTCTCAACGATTACGACTGTGAGATCCGTTATCACCCAGGCAAAGCGATTGTTGTTGCCGATGCACTTAGCAAACGGAGCTATCTGCTTAGCACTCGTAATGTTCAAGCCCAGCACAACCTCAAAACTCTCATCCGCGACGCTCAACATGCCTGTTTTAACGAACGCACCCTGAAGAAAGAAAGAATCCACCACGATGGAACCCAACTTGTAAGCAAATCGAATGGGATATTCCACTATTTAGACCGAATTTGGATTCCCAAACGAACCGATTTACGGCAAATTCTGATGGACGAAGCCCACAAATCCCGATATTCTATCCATCCCGGTGCTGACAAAATGTACCAGGACCTTCGCTATAAGTACTGGTGGCCGGGTATGAAAAGGGATATCGCTCTCTACGTCGGAAAATGCCTAACTTGTGTTAGGATCAAGGCCGAACATCAAAGACCCTCTGGCTTACTTGAACAACCACCAATTCCCATGTGGAAGTGGGAGAGTATAGCTATGGATTTTATAACCAAACTTCCGCACACGTCATCAGGTCACGACAGCATTTGGGTTGTAGTCGACCGTTTGACCAAATCAGCTCACTTTCTGCCTATACGAGAAGACTACAAGGTGGAACGATTAGCCCGAATCTACACCGACGAGATCATTTGTAATCATGGAACGCCTCGCGACATCATCTCTGATCGTGATGCTCGGTTTACTTCGCGACTGTGGGAAACGTTTCAAGCGGCACTCGGTACTACGCTCAATCTAAGTACTTCGTTCCACCCACAAACCGACGGTCAGACTGAAAGAACGATCCGTACACTTGAAGACATGCTTCGTTCGTGTGTTCTAGACTTCGGTGGTAATTGGGATAAACACCTGCCGTTGGCCGAATTCTCGTATAACAACAGCTACCATTCCAGCATCCAAATGGCACCATTCGAGGCATTATATGGAAGAAGATGTCGATCGCCTATTGTATGGCACGAGATCGGTCACTCGCAACTAACCGGTCCTGAGCTACTACAAGAAACGACAGACAAAATCTTCCAAATTCGAGACAATCTGAAGAAGGCTCGGGATCGACAGAAAAGTTACGTCGATAAAAAGCGCAAGCCCCGTGTATTTGGCGTTGGTGACTACGTACTCCTAAAGGTATCACCTTGGAAGGGTGTAGTCCGATTCGGCAAGAAAGGGAAACTCGCGCCTCGATACGTTGGACCTTTTAAGATTCTGGAAAGGATCGGAAAAGTCGCCTACAGACTCGAATTACCGGAGGAGCTTCGTAACGTCCACCCGACCATCCACGTGTCAAACCTCCGAAAGTGCATAGCCGACCACGATTTACATGTCTCTCTAGACGATCTACAAGTGAACGAAACATTACACTTCGTGGAAAAACCTGTGGAAATCATGGATCGCCAAACCAAGCAGCTCAGGCGCTCACGTATTCCTATCGTGAAAGTCCGATGGGAAGGCAAACGAGGCGCAGAGTTCACTTGGGAACTCGAAAGCGACATGAAGACTAAGTACCCACAGTTATTCAAAGAGAAAGTCTGGAGAGAGAAAACTCTCAAACGTGAGTCACGACGTGTAATAGCTTCCAGCTTAATTTCGGGACGAAATTTCCTAAACAAGGGGAGGCTGTAACACCCCGTGTTTCCACAAAGTCAAAGTCAAAGTTAAGGTCGAAGTCAACGACCGATTTCGCGCAACTTGACTCGTAGAAATTTCTTTATTTTATTTGTATTATGTGGAGTAAGTGTTGTCAATGACTATAATCGAATCGCGTTAATCATATTTCAATCGACCTACGACTGTGAACTATTGGAAGTAACAATGCGATAAAGTTAATCGATAAATAATCAAGCTATGCTAATCGAATCGACATCGAATCGCAACTCGAACTATGTATTTTACTTGTTGTTTATACGTGTGTGTGTGCCTTACGTGTTACCTGTGCATGTTTATTTATGTTATGTCATGGTAATCAAGCGAACTCAATCGAAACTCAGAATCAAACTCGAATATAATCGAACTCGAACTCGAATCATGATCATGATAGTTAGTGGAGAAGAGATTACGCGAGATACGAAATAGTTGGGACTTAAAGTAATTGACTAGGAAACCCTATCAAATCGCTCGCAATCGGAACCGAAACGTCAATAGATCGTCGCACCAAACACACCACCCAGGCGCCATCCGCACGGACAGGCCATCCGCACGGACAGGCCGTTCGCACGGATAGCCGCTGGGGAAGTGTTGAGTGCCATCCGCACGGATTGCCAATCCGCACGACCGACCATCCGGGTGATGTGCAATCCGCACGGATGACTCTTTCCTCTTTTGGCATCCTATAAATACACGGGTCACTCTCCAAACTTTCCACTTTTGGCAAGTGACGTCCGACCTGCACGTTTTCTTCATCTTTCCTTCGATTTCCCTCAATCCAGGTAAGATCTCGCCCTAAATCTTGTACTTTCTTGATCTATACACACTTCTACACCTTCCCATCCTTTAAACATTAACTTTTAACCGTGAAATCATCAAGATTTGAGGTATTCTAGGGTGACGTCATCATGAAGTTCTCATGAACTTCAAGTTTGACCTCATTCCACCAAGAATAACTCGGATCTGAACGATTTCCACAAGATTTCACAACAACTTCGCATAAATCTGAACTTTTCAAAGGATAAAAGAGTTGAAAGGAATAAACACAAGTTTTCTCCTTCTTTTACACTAAAAAATTATAAGAATCGGATCGGTTCTAGCCCCCTACTCAATGTTTAGGGATACACTAGTCCTAAATCCGGATTCTACCCGCGAGACACCTGATTTCGGGTTAGGCCAGAATGACCATTCTGAGCCGCCGACCGGCCAAGCTAGGGTGATTCATGGCAAGCTTAGTCGTGCGGGTAAGAATACAATTCCGATTGGTCGACACGTAATCAGAACATTTCGATAGAACGACAAAGGCAACCAAGAGTAGACGAATGGAACAACCAGGACGAGATGCTGTCCGCACGGACAAGCTGTCCGCACGGACAAGCTGTCCACACGAGCAGACTATCCAGACGGGTTGCCATCCGGATGGACTACGCTTGGGACCCATATTCAACCAAGGTTTGAGTATCGACGAATGAATAATCCGCACGGACGACCCTCTGAATGGATTACTCTTCGGATCATGAGATACTAAGACCTTAAACAATTTCCAACATGTCCATCCGCACGAACGGACTATCCGGACGGATTGTTGCTATCCGCACGGACAAACTATCCGGACGGATTGTCACTATCCGCACGGACTATCATCCGGACGGATTGTTGTTGTCCGCATGGAGTACCCATCCGCACGGATTTCACCACCCTCACCAAGTGACTTACCCTTAAGGTTGTTGTCCACACGGACTACCATTCGGACGGATTGTCGTCCGCACGACCGACTTGAAGGGTAAGAGAACCTAAATGTTTTCTAAATACTACAACGAAAACTTCAAAAGCCAAGCCATCATACACAAACACATCTTGGGAAGAAACAATCCACTTAAATAGTCACCCGCACGGACAAACTGTCCGCACGGATGACTAACCGGACGGATTACTAACTGCATGGATTACTGTTCGCACGGATGACCATCCGGACGACCAGTTATCCTACCCACTCTCACCCTGTATTGTTTTACGCGCCACTTATCGTTATACTATCGAATCTAATCAGGCTAACCGTACTCGCTAAGCGCTCCCTTCAATCCATTAATCGCTGTGAGTATACTCGATCCCTTTTTGCTTTTAGCACTTTTGGGTGTTACATACGTTACGAATATTCAAACTACAAATATCACACTACTCAAGCTATTTGAACGCTAACCATTAATGCATGTTATACGTGGCTTATGAATGCTTGTTTGTTATGTTTACACATGGAATGCTGTCTACCTGCCTTAGCAACGATAGTACTATAGTTTGGACTCAGCACCCGTTCACACGGGGGTTGTTAAGGATCTTTTACTTGCATGGATTACGGTGGTAATCATGTATTGCGAACTGCCTCGGGCAGTCAACCCGCAGTCATTGGTATCGATGGATCTATGTCGATAACTAACGTGCTTCATTTTACTATGTGTACGTGCTGGTTATGCGTAAACGAATTCGAACTCTATATGCTATTATCAAACTTGTATGCTCACCTTTACATTTTATGTATTAACTTTATTTTAACGTATGTGACAGGTGCTTAGGTTGTTTGTATGCCTAGCTCACTGTGAAATTGAGGCTAGGAAAGGTCTAGGATGCTCGCTGTGCTGTGATGAAATCGAAGCTAGGAAAAGGGGTCCTAGAAACCAATAAATAAACTATTTATGTTTAAATCTGAGTTGTCGGAACATAATATTTGCCTTGATGTTATCTGTAATAATTTGTTTACTATTTGAGACATGGTATGGGACATGTTAATTTAAATTGAATGGTAATGATAGTTGTTATGGAAACTTCTGGACAATCTGTTTCGCTCAGTGCCATGCCCCGATGATTTCCGCCATCGGTTGGGGTGTGACACTATATATAAGTGTTCTTATTTTATTACTCTTGTAGCGTTATTCGAATCACTTTAGGATTTTGTGTACGATTGATTCAATGTTCGATTATCCAAATTCTTGTAGAATCTTCCATATCTTTATATGTTAGATTCTTAGAAGGATGTCTAAAGTATTATTATAAATCATTGACTTTATTTATATAATACTCATACAAGTTTTGATTGATCTCAAAACAGTTATTATTAATCGTTGATTGGATTTCTAATAACACATTTACAAGTTTTTACGATGATTTCAACGAGGTTACAATGTACGATTTCGAATGCCATAAAAATTACTTAGTAATAATCATATTTCCATATACAAACTGTTTGCCACAAGTTTTCACAATCAAGATTATGTATTGCAATACTAAAACTCTTGCCATTCTCTGGCTTCAAGATTTATTTCAAATCGACAACTCTCGTAGTTGCCAAAGTATTGCAATACCAAACATTTTGCCATTTATTTGGCTAACAAAACCTATGTACTCTCCGACATTTTTATGCTGACTATTTTTCACATATGTTTCAGGTTTTCAATTATTCAAGCATGCAACGCATAGGACTGCATCTGGGCCTTAGACTTCTTTAATCAAAAGACAATTACATGTATTCTTTGTAATACAATGTTAACAATATTGAAATAATTTAGTACCAGTAGTTGTGAGCAATTTGTAACGTGACTCCCCGATATTTCCGCCTCGTGTTGTTGTATTACGAGATTGGGGTGTTACATATTGGTATCAGAGCACTGGTTATAGGGAACTAGGTTATTAGCATGCCTTGAAGCTAGTCTATAACCTTCCTTAGGGACCCAAACAAGAGTAGACATTGGAACTCTATCCTAATCCTCATCCTTATTCATTCCATAACTACTCTATGATTTACAAATCATCTAACCTTAGATGATTTATCCTAAACCCTTAGGCTTTATGTCTTAAGGTATTTCTCAAAATGTTTTTTTTTCTCAAAACATTTTTCATTGAAATATTTCTCAAAATGTTTTCTCAAACGTTTTCGTCAAAATATTTCACAACATGTTTATCTCAAACAATTTTTTTTTTCAAAATATTTTTCAAATTTTTTTCTCAAACATTTTTCGTCGAAATCTTTGGTTTTAATAATGTGAACACATGCAATATGGAAGGGTGGATGCCTGTACCCCGAGTTTTCTGTCTAAGGCTAGAGTATTCATACAAATCCGCATTATCGGACCAGTCACTCTTACCTGGGAACTCTTACGGTGAGTGTCCACTTATAGGCTAAAGCATGTCTTCGCAAAACATTATAAAAACCTATCCATCTTGACCATGTCGAACGATTTCTAAACACTACAACCTTTGTCACACTACTCATTCATATTACCCTTGGTAATATGTTTGCTATTCACAACAATCGAAACAAATTTCCCTTTTACAATACTATTTCATCAGATTACCTTCGGTGATATGTTCGATTCGAGACAATTGAAATGAATTTCATTTCGTTTCACGACAATATGTAATCCTATGTCATTTTCGAAACACTACATTTGGTCTTTCAAAATTTCATTTTTTTTTACCATTTGGATGAGAATTTTCGAAATTTCGAACACAAAGTTTCTTTATTTTAAAAACATTTTATCCTAAAAACAATAAATTTTTAAATAGTAAAGAATTTATCACACAAACCATTAACTTGGTTTGTATTCTCTCATACAAAAATATTACAAAAGTTTATTTCTCAAAACAATTCTCGTTTCAAAACAAAATCCACAACACTATATTTTCTAAGTACAAGAACAAGACTTTGAACAAGATTTTTACCTAAAACAAGATAGTGGGGAAAAACCGTGCCTACACTGACCGATTTGAACAGTTAGTCCTACTTCGCCCTACTATGGTCACACCTTTGGATCTGGCCATTGAGAAATACATTGATGGCCTACTTAATCCTGTCCAAGACATTGTCACTGGCAGCAAACCTACAACACTAGCCGCTACCCTAACCGACTCCCAGGTTAGAAAAGGGAAACTTTTTTCAAAAGGGAGACAAGAAACGAACCACTGAAACCACTAAAGAGAATTCAAGGGAACTATGGCTGAATCTTCTAAAAATTCTAAGAAGTGTAAGATTTCAAAGAATTATGCAATACCCGCACCGGTTCCACTAAACTCAGTACCTTTTAAGGGATTTTATCATGGAAAGCGACCTCGGTGCAATCATTGCAACTATCATCATGCAACAAATTCCCCTTGCCGCCAGTGTACAATCTGTGGTCTATTTGGACATCTAGTTGTGACCTGTCGTATCCAGACCCGAGCAGCCCCTACTCAGACTCGCCCTCGAGCATGTTTCAATTGTGGTGATTTAAATCATTTCAAGCGAAACTGCCCTAAGCTTACCAATGCTAATGGACGAGTGTTCAATGTCAATGAGGCTCAAGCTAATGATCAAGCACTTATGATCATTTGAACCTCTACATTTTCTATTAATTTTAAAAAATAATGTACATATTTCAACTATGTTTGTAATGACAATAAAAATTTCAAGAAACTTTTCCTTCATTCTTGATTATTCGTATTTAAATTACAAACTCCAATGTGATTGTAACATCTGTGCTTGTAGTCATTATGAACAGTTCAATTATCAATAAAACAATGTTATTTAATCCCAATGTTTGTTTGGTTGTGTTTTACATTTTTCATGTTTTGACTTTTATTCAATTTCAAACTCTATATCGCTTTCTGGAGAATTATACGCAAACTGGTGCGTAAACGTCACCAGTTTAACGCGACAAATACTCCGGAACATCAAAATATACTTAAAATACCTTAAATAACCTTTACATAACTTAGAAATAAGTTTTGAAGGCTTTGGTATGGCAAAAACAAGTTAATTCGCTTAAAGGGACTAAACTTGACAAACTGCGAAAGTATGCCAATTTGAACTGTAACGAACATTCCGGAACATGACCATAAGTTAAACATACCATAAATATCCTTTACATAGCTTAGAAATAGGCTTTAAGGGGTTCAGTGTGCGAAAATAAACTTTTGGGTCATTCAGGGACTAAAAGCGTCAAAAAGTGCACAAGTTTGCACTTTCGCGCATAACTTACGTTCTGAATACATCCGGACATCCAAAAATTTATGTAAGCAATAAAATATTTTATTTTAGTGTTTGGCATAAGAAAAATCCATTGATCACGCCATTTGGATCGTTTTTCGCGCTTATGCGCATTCCGTCGTAATTAACCAAACAACGCAATCGTACGGCCAAACGAACCGACATCCGGGATATTTTTTAGCACATTTTAAGTTCCCTATACTTTAACTTCATTTTAGAGCTTTGAAATGGGGTTAACGGGCCTTAAACGCGTCGGAAATGACCTTATAGCACAACAGGGACCAAAACTGTAAATCTGCCAAACTAGGTCCTTGCGCACCTCAACAATGTGAGTGTTGCGGTGCGCAAGCAGGGGCCAAATGCAGCAAATCATTTTTCTCAGCTGTTAACAGCCCTTAAACACCCTCCAAAGGCCAATTCCATGTGTCCAACTCTTGTGGTGGAGCAATATGAGTTACCACAACATTACGACAAGTGTACGGGCGAGATCATTCCCTCTTCTCCAAGAAACGATCCTAACGGTGAACCGAAATCTATAAATACCCATCACATTTTCACTTATTCCTCACAAGAATCTGATTTGAGAAGCTCTAAGTTGAAACCTTTGTTTCATACCTGAGCTACTTGAATCAGGATTAGCATTCGGGGACCCTTTGTAAGTGTTCCTTCGTTCTTTTATTGCTTTTCGAGTCCGAAAGTCAAACTTTGTTTGACTTTCTGCATTGACCAGTTTATGGTCAATGCGAAGTTCATTAGAACTTCGCAACGTGATTGTAATCACGATGATTATAGTCCCTTGTGACTATGCCTACTGATTACCACGTTGTCTAGGGTCGTAAGGGTAAGCGATCTAATAAATCGCTTATACCTTCGAACCCGACCCATTTGGTCGATCATTAGGATCCGACCAAACACATTAGGTGACCATATCATATAGGGAATAACCTTCCGAGGTTATACCTTATGGTCGCTTCGTTTAAGTAGTTGTATGATAGGTAGTTTATATGCCTTAGGTAAATTACCAAAATACCCCTTTGATGCCAAAATTCATTTTAAACATATGTAACATAACTTTTGACATCTAAACTGATTTGACAACAATATTAGACATGTTAAGGCATATGTTACTTGTCATAGGACTAGTTAGGCGGTCCAAATGCATTTTACGCGAACGACGCGTTAAAGTAGCATAAGCTTCCTAAACGGGTCGTAATGGGTCGTAAGCACTTAGGTTAGGTTTCATTTAGTATGTAGGCCTTGTTAAACCATACTACATGAGTTCCAATACTCATTTGGTTTACGAGCCCTCATTCTATCCGATCTTCCGATATAGGTCCGGTTTATTAACATAGTTACCTATATTAGGTGCCGTTTGATTCCGTGATCTCTAGCATTGCTTGGTGGTTATCTTAGGACTTCTGAGCAATCTCAAGTGAGTACATAGACCCCTCTTTTACTGTTTTCCAAACTGTTTTGGGGTGAAACACATGTGCCTACTTGTTACTTTCATGCTTTCCATGTTTCACATCATATACTTGCTATGTTCATTAGTACATTTATAGTACATGATTTCATTGGGTTCATGCTATGTATGTCCATTGTGTGCATACTTAATACATTGTTTTACATTACATTTCATGCTATGTATGTCCATTGTGTGCATATTTAGTACATTGTTTTACATTACATTTCATGCTATGTATGTCCATTGTGTGCATACTTAGTACATTGTTTTACATTACATTTCATACTATGTATGCCCTTTGTGTGCATACTTAGTACAGTTGTTTTCATCACATGCTTACATTTTGTTATGACATTTGGGTTGTTTACAATGGAACAATACATTCATTAACATTAGCTACGCCGTTCGTTAGTAGGTAGTAGTACCATAGGAATTGACAACTCCCATTCTGGACATCCTGGGTAGGTTTGGATGAAAGGAATGACCGAATTCGATACACATAACTTAGATAAACCTTTAATTTGTTTAAGGGTTTATCGCCACAGTCTCAAGGCTTCGATGTATGCATTTTCATAATACCGCATAAATGTTTGTATCAGTATAGCATGCATCTGTTCCACAAAACATAACTTTGATTTAAACCATGTTTTACTTCAATACCTTGTTTTTGTGCATTTTACATATGGTTTAGTTGATATATTTCGCTTACCATACATGATATTTTCGGGTACACATTACATGATCTACATTAAACATAAACATTTTGGCATTGATATACACATTTAGTGTTTTACATTGGACATAGACATTTCGATATGGTTTACACATTAACACATGACAATTCATTTATACATAAACAATTTACATTGGTGGTTGGTTTGAGTAAGTGATTTGAGTAACGAGGCGTGTGTAATATGATACAAGCATTGTGGATACGCCGCTGGTACTTCCTATATATAAGTGTTTGTATGACATTACATGTCGTAGCGTTACTTAAATCATTTCAATATTTGACATATTACGTTTTACATAAACAACTTATCTTCACAAGACATTGATTTACAAAACAACTTATCTTATACAAACTCATTTTACTTGGTTATTCATTTAACCTTACATTATTCTCTTATTTATACATATCATCGCTTTTTGAATGATTTACAAAACAAAACAATTTACAAGGTTCATGACTGACTTTTGTTAAACAACTTTTTCTAAACTCATAAGTCATGAATCCTCTTTTCACAAATCCTATGTATCTCACAGGCATTTTTATGCTGACGTACCTGTTTTCACATGTGTTTTCAGGAGCTATTGCGTAGGATGATGATCGTGACACTAGGGCGGACCTGTGCCTTAGAGACTAAAAATGAAGATAGACTAGTTTAATTATGTTATGAACTCTTTGTTTCCTATTTAATACAATATAACAATCTTGTTTAATAAATAAAATACAACTTTGAATGCCATGGTTATGAAACAATTAATTCTGTTACAACACTCCCCGACGTTTCCGCCACGTTTTGTATGTTCTACGTGGTCGGGGTGTGAAAGAAGAGTTGGTATCAGAGCCAATGGTTATAGGGATTTAGGTTATTAGTAATGCTTTGACCTAGACTATAACCTTTCTAGGACCCTAACACAAGTTATCTTGTGTTTAGATCTTAAAACATGCACATCACCTATCCTTAGGTGATTATCAAAACAAATACCAAATTTTTCCGAAATGATTTTTGAAAAACAATCATCTGTTTTTGGATGATTTATTACAAGGTTTTGAACCCTCTATTGTAAGGTTTTGAACCCCCTGTTATATGGTTTTGAACCCCTTTGAGTTTTCAAAATCTCGTCAACGTTTTGGGTTTTAAATAATGTGAACACGTGCAAACTGGAAGGGTGAATGCCTGTACCCTGGGTTTTCTGTCTAAGGCTAGAGTGTTCGTATAAATCCACATAATCGGACCAGTCACTCTTACCTGGGAACTCTTGGGGTGAGTGTTCACTTATAGGCGATCATGTCTTCGCGATACATTATTTTTGACCCATTTACCTTGATTAGTCACTGTGTGTTGTTTGTTTGCCTTATGGTAACAAACAAATGACCACCATCTTTGCCATTATCAATTTTTGCATCATCTCATTCTTTTCACCCAAACATCTCACTCGTTTCCTTTCATGTTTTCCTCTTTTAGAATACCTCCTTGACGCGAAAACCAGATAGCGACTGCCGAACTGGCAGAAATCATTACGCAGCAGATGGCTGCTCAATTCCCAAACCTCTTTGCTCAATGGAACCAAGCCAACAACAACAACAATGCTCCATGCAAATACAAAGATTTTAACTCGGCTAAACCACTCAAGTTTAGTGGTTCTGAAGGAGCGACTGGGCTTCTTCAATGGTTCAAGAGCATTAAGAATACTTTTTGCCACGTGCAGTGTCCTGAAAATCGCAAGGTCGAGTTTTCTTTGAGTGTGTTTTAGAAGAGGGCTCTCACATGGTGGAACGGGGTTATGAGAGACCGTGGTGCAGAAGTTGCTCTAGCACAAACTTGGGCTGAACTTAGGGCCCTTATGATGAGGGAGTTCTGTCCTCGTCATGAACAGCGAGCTTTGGAGAGAGAGTTCGATGACTTGAAACAAGACAGTGGCGAGCACAGGGCATATACCGATAGATTTGAGGAGTTGAGTCTGCTTTGCCCAACAATGGTTACCCCACTCGACAAGGCTATCGAAAGGTACATCGACGGCCTACCTGGCTCAGTGCAAGACATCATTACTGGTAGTAACCCTGCCACACTCCGTCAGGCTATCGAGTTAGCAGCGACATTGACTGAGTCGCAGATTCGGAAGAATAAGTTACACAGGAAGGGTGACAAGGGCAAGAAACAGGCGTCTGACAAAGAAGATAGCAAGAAAGGTCAAAACAAGAATGGAAAGGATTCTGGTTCATCGAAAAGGGCAAGGAAGCGTAAGGCTTCCCAAAACTATGCTGTCACTGCCCAAGCTAACCAGGCAGCTCCCAACCAACCCGCACAGCCTCCAGCGAAGAAGCCCTATTCAGGGAATGCACCTTTGTGCAATAGATGCAACAGTCACCATCAGTCGCAACATCAGTGCCGTTTCTGTAATAACTGTGGGAAGTCGGGTCATCTTGCCAATGTTTGTCGGTTTGCTCAGAATCAGGCAGTTCAGAACCCGGCTCAACAAGTTGCTCAGCCTCCTGCTCAGCAACAGGGTCAAGCTGCACGACCACACTACCCACCCGGTGCTTGTTATAACTGTGGGGATCTGACCCACTACCGTAATCAATGTCCAAGATTGGTGAATGCGAATCCAGCTCAGGCTCCGGCTCGAGGTCGAGTCTTCAACATGAATGCCTAAGAGGCGCAGGCGGACGATAATGTGGTGAACGGTACGTTCTTTATTAATAATCAGCCTGCATCTGTTCTTTTCGATTCTGGTGCCGACAAGAGTTTTGTGTCATTGTCTTTTGAGCCAATGCTTCGTGTGTCTAGAACGAAACTAGGTAAACATTTGACAGTAGAAGTTGCTAGTGGTGAACCCATTGTTCTTGATTCTGTTCTTCGCAACTGCCAGTTGAACCTTAACGACCATCTTTTTCCTATCGACCTCACGCCTATGCAACTTGGAAGCTTTGACGTTATTGTGGGTATGGATTGGTTAGCCAAGCATCGCGCAGAGGTAGTTTGTTTTGAGAAGATCGTTCGTGTGCCGCTTCCGACGGGTGAGATCCTACAGGTTCATGGTGAGAAACCTACTGGTGGTCTCAAACTCATGTCTTGTTTTAAAGCTCGGAAGTATCTGCGAAAGAATTATGTGGCCTTCTTGGCACATGTCACAGCAGATAAAGGCGAGGGTAAGTCTCTCCAAGATATTCCTGTTGTTCAGGATTATTCCGAAGTATTCCCTGAAGATTTACCGGGTCTACCTCCAGCACGCCAAGTCGAGTTCCATATTGATCTGGTACCTGGTGCAAATCCCATTGCCAGATCTCCATATCGTCTTGCACCATCTGAGATGCTAGAGTTGTCTAAGCAGCTTCAGGAGCTCTCTGACAAAGGTTTTATCCGTCCTAGCTTTTCACCTTGGGGTGCTCCCGTTCTTTTTGTCAAGAAGAAGCATGGATCTTTTAGGATGTGTATCGATTATCGTGAGCTTAACAAGCTTACCATCAAGAATCGATATCCCCTACCACGCATAGACGACCTCTTTTGATCAGTTACAGGGCGCTTCTTATTTTTCGAAGATTGATCTGCGTTCCGGGTATCACCAACTTCGTGTGCATGAAGAAGATATTCCCAAGACAGCGTTCCGCACTCGTTATGGGCATTACGAGTTCACAGTCATGCCATTCGGTTTGACTAATGCCCCTGCGGTTTTCATGGACTTAATGAATAGGGTCTGCAAGCCTTATTTGGATCAGTTCGTCATTGTTTTTATTGATGACATCTTGATTTATTCTAAGACGCAAGCTGATCATGAGCAACATCTTCGTCTTACTTTGGAACTCCTAAAGAAAGAGCAACTTTTCGCCAAATTCTCCAAGTGTGAATTCTGGCTTAAAGAAGTTCAATTTTTAGGACATATTATCAACGAACAAGGTATTCATTTAGATCCCTCCAAAATCAGTGCGATTAAGGATTGGGATACGCCTACTACTCCTACTGAAGTTCATTCTTTTCTTGGTCTAACGGGTTATTACCATCGCTTCATTGAAAACTTCTCAAAGATTGTAGTTCCTCTAACTGCTCTAACTCAGAAGAACAAGCCCTTTGATTGGGGATTCAAACAAGAGGAAGCTTTTCAAAACTTGAAGCAGAAGCTTTGCGATGCGCCTGTTCTATCATTGCCTGAGGGTGATGATGATTTTGTCATGTATTGCGATGCATCTAAATTGGGTCTTGGCTGTGTTCTGATGTAAAGGAACAAAGTCATAGCATATGCATCGAGGCAGTTGAAGATACATGAGAAAAACTACACCACTCATGATCTTGAGTTGGGTGCAGTTGCCTTCGCTCTTAAGATCTGGAGACACTATTTGTACGGCACAAAATGTGTGGTTTTCACAGACCACAAAAGTCTTCAGCATATCTTCAATCAGAAAGAACTCAACATGAGGCAATGACGTTGGGTGGAGCTTCTAAACGACTATGACTGCGAAATTCGCTACCACCCTGGTAAGGCGAATGTCGTAGCCAATGCATTGAGTCGTAAGGAACGTACTAAGCTTCATTGTGTTTGTGTTCAATCTGTTATTCAAGCTCGATCTGATATCCAAGCCCGCATTTCTCAGGCTCAACAATCTTGTGTTTCACAGGGTTTGATGGATAAGGAATTTCCCTATCACATAATACCTGATCTAGAACTGAAGGACAATGGATCGTATTACTTCATGGACCGTTTGTGGGTCCCAAGCCTAGATGATCTTCGTACCTTGCTTATGGATGAAGCCCATAAGTCTCGTTATTCTATTCATCCGGGCTCAGATAAGATGTATAAGGATCTTCGTATTCAGTATTGGTGGCCTGGTATGAAGAAAGACATTGCCTTATATGTATCAAAATGCCTTACTTGTCTTAAGGTTAAGGCTGAACATCAACGTCCTTCTGGTTTATTGGTGCAACCAGAGATCCCAGTTTGGAAATGGGAAAACATTACTATGGATCTTGTTACTAAACTTCCGCGCACAAAGAAAGGTCATGATGCCATCTGGGTAGTTGTTGATCGTCTTACTAAGTCAGCGCATTTCTTGCCAATCCGTGAGGATTTTCCTGCTGACAAACTTGCTAAAATCTATGTGGATGAAATTGTAGCTCGACATGGTGTTCCTTTGAACATCATTTCTGACAGAGATGCTCGTTTCACTTCTCATTTTTGGAGAACCATGCAATCTGCTATGGGGACCCTACTTAACCTGAGCACAGCTTATCATCCGCAAACAGATGGTCAATCTGAAAGAACAATCCAGACTCTGGAGGATATGCTTAGAGCTTGTGTGATCGACTTTGGTGGTAGTTGGGATTCACATCTGCCGTTAATTGAATTCTCCTACAACAACAGTTATCACACCAGCATCAAAATGTCTCCTTTCGAGGCTCTCTATGGTCGAAAATTTCGTTCACCAGTCTGCTGGAATGAGATCGGCGAGACTCAACTTACTGGACCTGCCCTCATTTTAGAGACAACTGACAAGATTAAGAAAGTTCGTGATAACCTTCAGACAGCTAGAAGCCGTCAAAAGAGTTACGCGGACCCAAAACGCAAGCCCTTGGAATTTCAAGTCGGTGATCGGGTATTACTTAAGGTCTCACCTTGGAAAGGTGTGATCAGATTTGGAAAGAAAGGAAAACTTGCACCTAGATACGTTAGACCATTCAAGATTGTCGAAAGAATCGGTAAGGTAGCCTACAGACTTGAGTTACCTCCTGAACTTGGAAATGTTCATCCAACCTTTCACGTGTCCAATCTCAAGAGGTGTTTAGCCGATGAGAACCTCCACATACCACTTGACGAAATTCGTGTTGATAAAACACTGAAGTTTGTTGAGAAACCTGTGGAAATCATGGAACGTGAAGTCAAATGGCTTAAACGCAAGCGCATTCCTTTGGTCAAAGTTCACTGGGAAGCTAAACGTGGACCCGAGTTTACTTGGGAACGCGAAGATCAAATGAAGGCGAAATATCCGCATCTATTCCCATGAGTTTCCTCTAAATAAATTTCGGGACGAAATTTCCACAAGTAGGGGAGACTGTAACATCTGTGCTTGTAGTCATTATGAACAGTTCAATTATCAATAAAACAATGTTATTTAATCCCAATGTTTGTTTGGTTGTGTTTTACATTTTTCATGTTTTGACTTTTATTAAATTTCAAACTCTATATCGCTTTCTGGAGAGTTATACGCAAACTGGTGCGTAAACGTCACCAGTTTAACGCAACAAATACTCTAGAACATCAACATATACTTAACATACCTTAAATAACCTTTACATAACTTAGAAATAAGTTTTGAAGGCTTTGGTATGGCAAAAACAAGTTAATTCGCTTACAGGGACTAAACTTGACAAACTGCGAAAGTATGCCAATTTGAACTGTAACGAACATTCCGGAACATGAACATAAGTTAAACATACCATAAATATCCTTTACATATCTTAGAAATAGGCTTTAAGGGGTTCGGTGTGCTAAAATAAACTTTTGGGTCATTCAGGAACTAAAAGCGTCAAAAAGTGCACAAGTTTGCACTTTCGCGCATAACTTACGTTCTGAATACATCCGGACATCCAAAAATTTATGTAAGCACTAAAATATTTTATTTTAGTATTTGGCGTAAGAAAAATCCATTCGTCACGCCATTTGGATCATTTTTCGCGCTTATGCGCATTCCGTCGTAATTAACCGAACAACGCAATCGTACGGCCAAACGAACCGACATCTGGGATATTTTTGAGCACATTTTAAGTTCCCTATACTTTAACTTCATTTTAGAGCTTTGAAATGGGGTTAACGGGCCTTAAACGCGTCGGAAATGACCTTACAGCACAACAGGGACCAAAACTGTAACTCTGCCAAACTAGGTCCTTGCGCACCTCAACAATGTGAGTGTTGCGGTGCGCAAGCAGGGGCCAGATGCAGCAAATCATTTTTCTCAACTGTTAACAGCCCTTAAACACCCTCCAAAGGCCAATGCCATGTGTCCAACTCTTGTGGTGGAGCAATATGAGTTACCACAACATTCCGACAAGTGTACGGACGAGATCATTCCCTCTTCTCCAAGAAACGATCCTAACGGTGAACCGAAATCTATAAATACCCATCACATTTTCACTTATTCCTCACAAGAATCTGATTTGAGAAGCTCTAAGTTGAAACCTTTGTTTCATACCTGAGCTACTTGAATCAAGATTAGCATTCGGGGACCCTTTGTAAGTGTTCCTTCGTTCTTTTATTGCTTTTCGAGTCCGAAAGTCAAACTTTGTTTGACTTTCTGCATTGACCAGTTTATGGTCAATGCGAAGTTCGTTAGAACTTCACAACGTGATTGTAATCACGATGGTTATAGTCCCTTGTGACTATGCCTACTGATTACCACGTTGTCTAGGGTCGTATGGGTAAGCGATCTAATAAATCGCTTATACCTTTGAACCCGACCCATTTGGTTGATCATTAGGATCCGACCAAACATATTAGGTGACCATAGCATATAGGGAATAACCTTCCGAGGTTATACCTTATGATCGCTTCGTTTAAGTAGTTGTATGATAGGTAGTTTATATGCCTTAGGTAAATTACCAAAATACCCCTTTGATGCCAAAATTCATTTTAAACATATGTAACATAACTTTTGACATCTAAACTGATTTGACAACAATATTAGACATGTTAAGGCATATGTTACTTGTCATAGGACTAGTTAGGCGGTCCAAATGCATTTTACGCGAACGACGCGTTAAAGTAGCATAAACTTCATAAACGGGTCGTAATGGCTCGTAAGCACTTAGGTTAGGTTTCATTTAGTATGTAGGCCTTGTTAAACCATACTACATGAGTTCCAATACTCATTTGGTTTACGAGCCCTCATTCTATCCGATCTTCCGATATAGGTCCGGTTTATTAACATAGTTACCTATATTAGGTGCCGTTTGATTCCGTGATCTCTAGCATTGCTTGGTGGTTATCTTAGGCATTCTGAGCAATCTCAAGTGAGTACATAGACCCCTCTTTTACTGTTTTCCAAACTCTTTTGGGGTGAAACACATGTGCCTACTTGTTACTTTCATGCTTTCCATGTTTCACATCATATACTTGCTATGTTCATTAGTACATTTATAGTACATGATTTCATTGTGTTCATGCTATGTATGTCCATTGTGTGCATACTTAGTACATTGTTTTACATTACATTTCATGCTATGTATGTCCATTGTATGCATACTTAGTACATTATTTTACATTACATTTCATGCTATGTATGTCCATTGTGTGCATACTTAGTACATTGTTTTACATTACAATTCATACTATGTATGCCCATTGTGTGCATACTTACTACAGTTGTTTTCATCACATGCTTACATTTTGTTATGACATTTGGGTTGTTTACAATGGAATAATACATTCATTAACATTAGCTACGCCGTTCGTTAGTAGGTAGTGGTACCATAGGAATTGACAACTCCCGTTCCGGACATCCTGGGTAGGTTTGGATGAAAGGAATGACCGAATTCGATACACATAACTTAGATAAACCTTTAATTTGTTTAAGGGTTTATCGCCACAGTCTCAAGGCTTGGATGTACGCATTTTCACAATACCGCATAAATGTTTGTATCAGTATAGCATGCATCTGTTCCACAAAACATAACTTTGATTTAAACCATGTTTTACTTCAATACCTTGTTTTTGTGCATTTTACATATGGTTTAGTTGATATATTTTGCTTACCATACATGATATTTTCGGGTACACATTACATGATCTACATTAAACATAAACATTTTGACATTGATATACACATTTAGTGTTTTACATTGGACATAGACATTTCGATATGGTTTACACATTAACACATGACAATTCATTTATACATAAACAATTTACATTGGTGGTTGGTTTGAGTAAGTGATTTGAGTAACGAGGCGTGTGTAATATGATACAAGCATGGTGGATACGCCACTGGTACTTCCTATATATAAGTGTTTGTATGACATTACATGTCGTAGCGTTACTTAAATCATTTCAATATTTGACATATTACATTTTACATAAACAACTTATCTTCACAAGACATTGATTTACAAAACAACTTCTCTTATACAAACTCATTTTACTTGGTTATTCATTTAACCTTACATTATTCTCTTATTTATACATATCATCGCTTTTTGAATGATTTACAAAACAAAACAATTTACAAGGTTCATGACTGACTTTTGTTAAACAACTTTTTCTAAACTCATAAGTCATGAATCCTCTTTTCACAAATCCTATGTATCTCACAGGCATTTTTATGCTGACGTACCTATTTTCACATGTGTTTTCAGGAGCTATTGCGTAGGATGATGATCGTGACACTAGGGCGGACATGTGCCTTAGAGACTAAAAATGAAGATAGACTCGTTTAATTATGTTATGAACTCTTTGTTTCCTGTTTAAGACAATATAACAATCTTGTTTAATAAATAAAATACAACTTTGAATGCCATGGTTATGAAACAATTAATTCTGTTACAACACTCCCTGACGTTTCCGCCACACTTTGTATGTTCTACGTGGTCGGGGTGTGACAGTGATTGCACTATGTGTGATTAAAACTACATGTCGACTTTGAGGATTCCGTTCTTCAGGAACTAAATCTTGTAATTTAGTATACTATGATTGCACTCTAGTGCATTCATACGAACTTGGCAACACGATCGCTACAAATTGTATGTGCAAGTTACTACTATTATTTTTTTGTGATCTTGACATTACATACATGATTTGTTGTCTAGTATGTATAATGCATGATTACAAATACATCTTGCTTCGTTTGTTAACCAAGCATACTTAGTATACAATTTTCAAATACATTTTGCTTAGTATGTTGACTTAGCATACCTAGCATATGATTTTAAAACATTTTCTTGATATGTTTACATTACGATGACAATGCATGTTTAGTATATGTGGCATACTACCAGTTTGGTGTCACACCCCTTTCTAAGGCGGAAGCACGAGGTGTGATCCTGAAAGGTTCTCATTGCATACGAATGGTAAACGTGCTACATGCTCGTAAAATAGCTCCAAAATGCCATTGTCATTACATAACCAAAACATAACATAAATTTAGTGTTTACATCACACGACTAATAATTGTTTAAAAAGTTTACAACTTATTTTCAAAGACAAACATAAAGGTTTTGATCCTTATATCCCACACAGGATGGGACATAACAACCAAACCCAGCAAAACGGGCATAGGAGTCTTGACACATAGTAACTAAAAACACAAACGACATTCTTGAGCAAGGGTGAGACCGCACGTACATCCACTTTAGTTACCTGAAATACATGTAAGTTTTGGAAAATTGTCAACATAATGTTGGTGTGAATTCATGCAGTTTTGTGTAAAACATTTAAGCATTCATTGTAGAAAACATGGTATGTAATTGTATGAAATAAGTATTTCTGTAAATGTAAGGAATACGAGATCGCTAATGGTTAGCTAGGCCATTAATATGTGTGGCGACATAGGAAGCATCCAAACCATAGGCATTTTTACTTGTCGATTCACGACTAGAGACACAAAAGCACTGCTTGGTAAAAGTGTGGCCAAGAGTGTGGTTGCCTGAAACCCATTAGCTCTAACCTTTTGTTCCACGGTCTTGGTATGTAACTGATTAATGGTGCTTATGGGACCCTATACGTCACATGATCTATAGTATCATTCCTTAGTTTTGTAATCAACATACCATAGTACAAGTATTTTCCCCAAGTTTAGAAATCAAGTAAGAGTTTGAAAGTGGGGACATGAACTCACAAATTTGCTTATCCTGCGTCGTAAACTTCACGTGTTGGTTTTGTAGCGTCGTGACCTCTATGTGTTCTATTAATGTTAGTCACTAGACTTGTATCACACAAGTACAAGTCATCATCTTTTGTTTATGTATATATTCTTTGTATGTTCATTCTTTGTGAGGGTCGTGCCTTTGTTTGTCGGGTCTTGCCCGTACGTTGTGTCTTACACTTTTGAGCATGTATTGCTTATTGGTAAATATATATTTCATTCTTAAAATATATATTTGTTTATAAGTCTTTTTGTCAAGGTAATAAGTTGTTAAAAATAATTTATATTTTTAACTTTTCAAGCATGTCACTTGTATTATTTTCCCAAAAATAAATATAAGTAGTTTTTGAAATAATATTTTCAAGATAATTTCTGTACAAGTATTCTTAGGAAAGTATACTTGTATTTTATGTAAATACTTGTGTATTTTGTATTTTTCACCAAAAATCAATACTTTGACTTTTATTACTTTCCGGAATTATATTTCTTAAAAATAATGTATTTTTAAGACTTGTACGACATATATATATATATTTTATCATGTTATAATATATATATGGTTATTCTTGTTATCCACCCGATTTTTGTATAAATTCCAACACTTGGTATAGGTTATATATTTGTCCCAAAAATATATATTTAAGTCCATAACTTGTCCAAGTTCGATAATATATTAAGGAATATAATTTTATAAATATATTTTCTTGTATTTGTCCATGTATTTCCTTGTGAGGAACTTTGTATACTTGTACACTTATGTATTCTCATGTATTTGTATGTGTATTTTTGTAGTTATACTCCATGGAAGTATTTAGTGTATTTTAAAGTCTTTAATACACTACTACATATATTACACATAATATACACTTAGCACAAAATTTGGTGATCACTAAATATATATATTTTTCCCTAAAAATATACATACTTAATATAAATTTTAACTCAAGAAATCACCATTTCTTAACTTGAAATTTTACACAAAAATTAGGGAAACCATGGTAAATATTTTTAGGAGAATTTTTAGGGAATAAGTTTCACCAAAACTTATATTTTTCTAAGTATCAAAAATTTATAAAAATGTTGACATAGTTTCCCCTAAAAACGGAGGTTTCCCATGCTTTCAAAACATGTGTTTATTTTTTTTTTCAACACCAAAACAATTTTTAACAATAATCACCAACATCATACACTAATTTCTTCATATGAAACATCTTGGTGAACTTGATTCTTGTTAAAAATGTGTAGTCTTTTAGATCTACACTTTACATAAGATGATCTTTCTAAAAATAAGTGTTCTTGAATATTTTAAACAAACTTTTATGAAACTTTAATTTACTAACCAACTCATCCACGAGTTCAATGGTCTTAAAGTTTGTAAATCATGTTCTAAAAACCACTTTTATGTCCATTAGAAAGATCATTATTTTTAACATCATGTTTTACCATGGATCTTTCAAGATCCATCCTTAATAACTTTAGATCTTTCATAAACAAGATTTATGTTAACTTTTTAACAAACTTTCCATGAGTTTTAGTTTCAAAAATTAGTTCTACACACACTTTATTACTTCATAATTACAAGACTATGCATAAAAATTCATATTTCGAGTTCACATAATGCTTTATATGTTCATCTTCAAGTTTAACCATGGATCCTTCAAGATCCATGCTTAAACTTGTTAGATCTAAGCTTTTAACAAGCTTATCATACTTGATCTATACATAAACACAAGATATAACATCAACAACTTCATTACATACATTAAAATTTCATGTTATTTAGCTTTATGTTAGTGGTCGTCTTCTTATTTCTTGTGATTTTTAATTTTAACCACTTAGATAACACTTTAACCATTATGATTAGAAGTAAACACAAGATCAAGAAGCTTACTACTAGCTCTAATGGCTAGGGAAGTGGCACAAGAATGAAGATGATGATTATGGAAGGAAATGAGTGGTTAAAGGCTCCACAAGATGGTCCTTCAACTTCTTGCACCTCACACCTTCTTAGATAAGCTTCTTGCACCTCCTAGTAGCCTTAGATTGATTTGAAATGAAGTGAAAATGATGGAAGTGTGGGTGTTGTATGTGAGCCGAAAGTTAGAGGGAGGAAAGGAAGGAGATGGTGAAAGTTGGAAGACGGTGAATGAAGATGTGATAATATTTTATGGTTTTATAAAATTCTCATAATCTTTCATGGTATATTTGTTGGAATATTCTCCAACATATCTTATAAAATATAAAAAAAGAAATCCCATTTGGGGCCTATGTCCCCAACCATCCAACAAAGGGGGGGGGTAAAGTGTAACATTTCAATTATTAGTTGGTTTAATCTAGTTAGTTTCCAAGGATTTAGTTAGGTATTTTTACGTGTTTAGTGTTTATGAGATGTAATAGGATGTTCGGGGATCATAACTAGCTTCGTAACACTAAAACAATGTTTCTAGTGAAAATTTGGTGTTTCGGGTAATGTCCAGTTGTTCGTTTTGTTTCGGTTCGTTAAAGTGCTAAATTATGCAGTTTCACCAAGTACGAAGCACCTTTTGTGACAGTTTCAATTCCCAACATTTTGTAAGTTATTCTAGACACTAATTCAAAAATTCTGCATGATATTGTTGTGTTAAAAACTTAATTATTGCTGAATTATGCTGATTTCAGCATTTTAGGTAAGTTTCGGGTGCTTTTTAGTGCATAGATTAGCTTCTGGAAGGTTTATATGTTAACCCTTGTATCCACACTTGGGTTTTAATGTATTTTAGATGTTGGACCTACTCCTAGGCCCTAATTCTCTTGTCTGACTGCTTTCTGCAGAATTGCTGACACAGAGTGTCTTACCGGTGAGTTTACTAGTCTTTCTGACGCAACGTTTAAAGTAATGCATAAAGCCATTTTTGATGTACAAAACAAGCATGAATTCATAGGTATAGCAAGAAATCAAATAATCTTGACGCTTAAGCACCTAATTGCAGATATTAAATAATAATTAAAACCTTACGGAAATTACCGGTTTTGTACCAGTTGTCACAGTCTCCCACCGTTAAAAGAATTTCGTCCTGAAATTCAGGCTGAGTTACCTCCCGCAGGAGTTTTCTCAAACAGGTGGGGGTACTTGGCTTTGAACCGGTCTTTGTGTTCCCATGTGTACTCAGGTGCGTGCTTAGGGTTCCAACGTACTTTGACAAGCTTAATGCGACTCCTCCTTGTTTTGTGGATCTTCCAATCCGTTACCTCTACAGGTTGTTCTGTAAATCGGAGTGTGTCGTCTATATGCACCTCATCCACAGGGATGATCATTCTTTCTTGAGTTGGACTCTTTTTAAGGTTGGACACATGGAACGTATCATGTACTCTGTTAATTTCTTCCGGTAACTCTAATTTGTACACCACGATACCAATTATTTCCAAGATCTTGAATGGTCTGATGTATCGTGGATTCAGCTTTCCACGCTTTCCGAATCTTGCTACACCCTTCCAAGGTGAGACCTTCAACAAAACTTTGTCTCCCACCTCAAATTCTAAGGGTTTCCGTCTTCTATCAGCGTAGCTCTTTTGTCGATCACGAGCCGCCTTAATGCGCTCTCGGATCTGCATGATCTTGTTGGTTGTCTCTTGAACAAGTTCAGGACCAATCAACTGTTTGTCTCCAGGGTCGGCCCAACACAACGGTGAGCGACACTTACGGCCATATAGAGCTTCGAACGGTGCGGATTTTATACTCGTATGGTAGCTGTTGTTATAGGATAACTTAACTAAAGGTAGATGAGTATCCCAGCTGCCGCCTAGGTCCATAACAAACACGCGAAGCATATCTTCCAGAGTTTGCATGGTCTGTTCGCTCTGACCGTCGGTTTGTGGATGGAAGGTCGTGCTTAGATCCAGCTGAGATACAAAGGCCTCCTGGAAGGATTGCCAGATCCTTGAGACAAAACGTCCATCTCTATCTAAAATAATTGAAATGGGCACCCCATGACGTGCCACTATTTCTTTAAGATACAGCTCAGCAAGCTTTCCAGTGCTATCCTTCTCTCGGATTGGGAGGAAATGCGCAGATTTCATCAATCGATCAACTATCACCCATATCATATCACGCCCTCAAGGGGTCCTAGGTAATTTGGTTATGAAGTCCATTGAGATTTGCTCCCAGTTCCACATGGGTATCTCGGGTTGTTGCAGTAGACTGGATGGTTTCTAATATTCAGTCTTAACCTTAGCACAGGTTAAGCACTTTCCAACATAAACAGCAACATCGCTTTTAAGCTTCGGCCACCAATAGTATTCTTTCAAGTCTTGATACATCTTATCTGATCCTGGGTGGATCGAGTATCTCGACTTATGAGCTTTATCAAAGATGACTTCTCGAATACCGCCATAGAGCAGAACCCAAATACGTCCCATAAAGTATAAGGTTCCCTCTTCGTTTGGCACCAATTTCTTCTCCATACCTCGGAGATATTCAGCTCTATGATTCTCCATCTTATGGGCTTCTTGTTAGGCGTCATGTATGCGTGAAGTGAGATTCATTCGAATAGTCATCTCCAATGCTCGAACCCTTAGGGTATTAACCCTTTCTTTTCGACTTAAAGCGTCTGCTACTACATTTGCCTTTCCAGGATGGTACTTAATCTCACAATCATAATCGTTCAGCAACTCAACCCATCGTCACTGACGCTTGTTTAATCCTTTCTGATTAAATATGTGCTGTAAGCTTTTGTGATCAGTAAAGATAGTACATCGAGTACCATATAAATAATGTCGCCAGATCTTCAAAGCAAATACCACCGCGCCTAGCTCCAGGTCATGTGTGGTGTAGTTCTTCTCATGAATTTTCAACTGTCTTGAAGCGTAAGCGATGACCTTTTGGCGTTGCATGAGCACACAACCCAATCCTTGACGCGAAGCGTCGCAGTATACCATGAAATCTTCAGTGCCTTCGGGTAAAGATAGTATTGGTGCATCGCATAGCTTGTTTTTGAGAATTTGGAAGGCTTCTTCCTGCTTATCACCCCAGTCATACTTCTTATCCTTCTGCGTAAGGGAAGTCAGCGGTTGAGGTATCTTGGAGAAATTCTCGATAAATATGCGGTAATAGCCCACTAATCCCAAAAATTGTTGAACTTCAGTTGGTGTCTTGGGGGCTTCCCAGTTCTTTATTGCTTCAATCTTTGCTGGGTCTACATGAATACCCTTCTCATTCACGACATGACCAAGAAACTGTACTTCGCGAATCCAGAATTCGCACTTTGAGAACATTGCATAAAGCTTCTCTTTGTTCAGTAGTTCCAGAATGGTCCTGAGGTGTTGCTCGTGCTCTTCTTTCGTTCGCGAATAAATCAGAATATCATCGATAAATACGATCATGAATTTATCGAGATTTGGTTTGCAAACACGGTTCATCAGATCCATCAACTCTGGCGCGTTCGTCAATCCAAATGGCATCACAAGGAACTCGTTATGCCCATAACGAGTCCTGAACACAGTCTTTGGTATACTCTCTTCTTGGATCCTTAACTGGTGATATCCAAATCGAAGGTCGATCTTGGAGTAGTAACTCGATCCTTGCAACTGATCGAATAAGTCGTCAATCCTCGGTAGCGAATACCGATTCTTGACAGTGAGCTTATTCAATTCTCTATAATCGATACACATCCGCAGTGTTCCATCCTTCTTCTTTACGAACAAAACCAGAGCTCCCCGAGGAGAGAAGCTCGGCCTTATGAATCCTTTATCCAACAACTCCTAAAGTTGTGTAGATAACTCTTGCATCTCAGATGGTGCAAGTCGATAGGGTGCCTTGGCTACAGGAGCGGCGCCTGGTACCAAGTCCATATGGAATTCGACTTGTCTTTGCGGAGGTAGTCCTGGCAGATCTTTGGGAAAAACATCAGGAAATTCCTTCACCATAGGAATGTCTTCGAGTTTCGGCTCCTCGGCCTTCTTATCTACTACGTGCGCCAGGAATGAAACACATCCTTTTCGTAGGCATTTTTGCGACTTCATAACCAATGTGGGATGTCACAATCCACAGACTTTGGGGCCCAGCGTCCCCGCATCAACTGCATGAAGGCCGGTACTATAAGTGCTTCATCATTCATAAGAGGAATGCAAATGATTTTCTCATGACAATCCACTTTGGTGTCACAAAGATAACCACGGAGTCTTTATGCATATCGGGACAACTTATTAGATCATTGTTTGCGAAGAAAACAAAATGCATAGGGGTTACATCACCCCATAGTACAAGTTTAATACATATATGAGACAAAATATCTTTCTTCACATTGGCGGTTCTTGTCTTCAAGTTGTACCCAAGCTCGGTTGGTCTTCATACCCAAAAACACTACTCCAACAGAGTACCTGCAAAGAAAACCTAATAGGTTGGGGGAGAGGGTGGGGGTGTAGGGAAGATCAAACTATGAAGATAAGTCACTTCATCCTCAAGCTCATAAATTCGACGGATGAGGGAGCTGACTTGAGTAGGAGTGTGGGGAGGTGTAGGGGCATGGGTAGGAGTGGATGGCACAGCAGACATGGCGTCATCATCACCACCAGTTGGGTAAACTCTTAGCCCAAGAGCAAAAAGGGCCGAAGATATCACTGAATCGAAGGAATCGGCATCAGACTCAAGGTCGGAATTAGAAGGAAATTCGGTAATGATCATAACAGGAGAGGCCACACTACAATCCAGGTCATCAACGAATGGCCAGTCCTTCGCAGGGATGGCTGTAAAAGGAATAGCATGAATGGGAATAGGCTCAATGAGATGCTCAGCAGTCCCAATGGAGAGCTGGTCATGGAGAGGCAAAGGCAAAGCTAGGACATCGCCGAGATCATCATCATCGGTTATCATCTCAGGGTCGGCCTCAAAGTCAGATGTGAATGTCTCCTGTGCTAAAGAAATCTCTTCGTTAGAGAAAATCATCCTTGGGTCACTTCCTTCAGATAGGCTGTTGCTTTCAGATGAAGACATGTGTACCTGTAATATTTTATTGATAGTATATGTATATTTAAATTATTACTTAATTAATATACAAATAATTATACACTTTGTTGAAAGTAATTCTTAGTCAAAGACAAGTGCTACCCCAGTGCACCCTAAGTCTTGTAGTGTCCTTACTTCACTCTTTGAAAATAGTTTCAGGTAGTGGATGTCGCGGAAAGTTTTATGCAATGAAAACTTTTGAAAAATTGTTTTCGCGAGAGGTTCCTAAAGATTGTAGTCTAGACTCGAGAAGGAATCCTGGTTCACTACAATCGCTGCTCTGATACCAATCTGTTACACCCCTTTCTAAGGCGGAAGCACGAGGTGTGATCCTGAAAGGTTCTCATTGCATACGAATGGTAAACGTACTACATGCTCGTAAAATAGCTCCAAAATGCCATTGTCATTACATAATCAAAACATAACATAAGTTTAGTGTTTACATCACATGACTAATAATTGTTTAAAAAGTTTACAACTTATTTTCAAAGACAAACATAAAGGTTTTGATCCTTATATCCTACACAGGATGGGACATAACAACCAAACCCAGCAAAATGGGCATAGGAGTCTTGACACATAGTAGCTAAAAACAAAAACGACATTCTTAAGCAAGGGTGAGACCGCACGTACATCCACTTTAGTTACCTGAAATACATGTAAGTTTTGGAAAATCGTCAACATAATGTTGGGGTGAATTCATGCAGTTTTGTGTAAAACAGTTAAGCATTCGTTGTAGAAAACATGGTATGTAATTGTATGAAATAAGTATTTCTGTAAATGAAAGGAATACGAGATCGCTAATGGTTAGCTAGGCCATTAACATGTGTAACGACATAGGAAGCATCCAAACCATAGGCATTTTTACTTATCGATTCACGACTAGAGACACAAAAGCACTGCTTGGTAAAAGTGTGGCAAAGACTGTGGTTGCCTGAAACCCACTAGATCTAACCTTTTGTTCCGCGGTCTTGGTATGTAACTGATTAATGGTGCTTATGGCACCCTATACGTCACAGATCTATAGTATCATTCCTTAGTTTTGTAATCAACATACCATAGTACATGTATTTTCCCCAAGTTTAGAAATCAAGTAAAAGTTTGAAAGTGGGGACATGAACTCACAAATTTGCGTATCCTATGTCGTAAACTTCACCGGTTGGTTTTGTAGCGTCGTGACCTATATGTGTTCTATTAATGTTAGTCACTAGACTTGTATCACACAAGTACAAGTCACCATCTTTTGTTTATGTATATATTCTCTATATGTTCATTCTTTGTGAAGGACGTGCCCTTGTTTGTCGGGTCTTGCCCGTACATTGTGTCTTACACTTTTGAGCATGTATTGCTTATTAGTAAATATATATTTGTTTATAAGTCTTTTTGTCAAGGTAATAAGTTGTTAAAAATAATTTATATTTTTAGCTTTTCAAGCATGTCACTTATATTATTTTCCCAAAAATAAATATAAGTAGTTTGTGAAATAATATTTTCAATATTATTTTTGTACAAGTATTCTTCAGAAAATATACTTGTATTTTATGTCAATACTTTGACTTTTATTACTTTCCGGAATTATATTTCTTAAAAATAATGTATTTTTATGACTTGTACGAAATATATATATATTTTGTCATGTTATAAAATATATATATGGTTATTCTTGTTATCGACCCGATTTTTGTATAAATTCCAACACTTGGTATAGGTTATATATTTGTCCCAAAAATATATATTTAAGTCCATAACTTGTCCTAGTTCGATAATATGTTAAGGAGTATATTTTTATAAATATATTTTCTTGTATTTGTCCATGTATTTCCTTGTGAGGAACTTTGTATACTTGTATACTGATATATTCTCATGTATTTGTATGTGTATTTTTGTATTTATACTCCATGGGAGTATTTAGTGTATTTTCAAGTACTTAATACACTACTACATATATTACACATAATATACACTTAGCAAAAAATTTGGTGATCACTAAATATATATATTTTTTTTCTAAAAATATACATACTTAATATAAATTTTAACTTGAAGAAATCACCATTTCTTAACTTGAAATTTTACACAAAAATTAGGGAAACTTGGTAAATATTTTTAGGTGAATTTTTAGGGAATAAGTTTCCCCAAAACATATATTTTTATAGTTTCCCATAAAAATAGAGGTTTCCCATGTTTTCAAAAGATGTGTTTATTTTCTTTTCATCACCAAAACAATTTTCAACAATAATCACCAACATCATACACTAATTTCTTCATATGAAACATCATGGTGAACTTGATTCTTGTTAAAAATGTGTAGTCATTTAGATCTACACTTTACATAAGATGATCTTTCTAAAAATAAGTGTTCTTGAGTATTTTAAACAAACTTTTATGAAACTTTATTTTACTAACCAACTCATCCATGAGTTCAATGGTCTTAAAGTTTGTAAATCATGTTCTAAAAACCACTTTTATGTTCATTAGAAAGATCATTATTTTTAACATCATGTTTCACCATGGATCTTTCAAGATCCATGCTTAATAACTTTAGATCTTTCATAAATAAGCTTTATGTTAACTTTTTAACAAACTTTCCATGAGTTTTAGTTTCAAAAATTAGTTCTACACACACTTTATTACTTCATAATTACAAGATTATGCATAAAAATTCATATTTCGAGTTCACATAATGCTTTATATGTTCATCTTCAAGTTTAACCATGGATCCTTCAAGATCCATGCTTAAACTTGTTAGATCTAAGCTTTTAACAAGCTTATCATACTTGATCTATACATAAACACAAGATATAGCATCAACAACTTGATTACATACACTAAAATTTCATGTTATTTAGCTTTATGTTAGTGATCATCTTCTTATTTCTTTATGATTTTGAGTTTAACCACTTACATAACACTTTAACCATTATGATTAGAAGTAAACACAAGATCAAGATGCTTACTACTAGCTCTAATGGCTAGGGAAGTGGCACAAGAATGAAGATGATGATTATGGAAGAAAATGAGTGGTTAAAGGCTCCACAAGATGGTCCTTCAACTTCTAGCACCTCTCTCCTTCTTAGATAAGCTTCTTGAACCTCCTAGTAGCCTTGGATTGCTTTGAAATGAAGTGAAAATGATGGATGTGTGGGTGTTGTATGTGAGCCGAAAGTTAGAGGGAGGAGAAGAAGGAGTTGGTGAAAGTTGGAAGTTGGTGAATGAAGATATGATAATATTTTATGGTTTTATAAAATTCTCATAATCTTTCATGGTATATTTGTTGGAATATTCTCCAACATATCTTATAAAATATAAAAAAAAAATCCCATGTGGAGCCCCTGTCCCCAACCGTCCAACAAAGGGGGGGGGGTAAAGTGTAACATTTCAATTATTAGTTGGTTTAATCTAGTTAGTTTCCAAGGATTTAGTTAGGTATTTTTAGGTGTTTAGTGTTTATGAGATGTAATAGGATGTTTGGGGATCATAACTAGCTTCGTAACACTATAACAATGTTTCTAGTAAAAATTTGATGTTTCGGGTAGTGTCCGGTTGTTCGTTTTGTTGCGGTTCGTTAAAGTGCTAAATTGTGCAGTTTCACCAAGTATGAAGCACCGTTTGTGATAGTTTCAATTCCCGACACTTTGTAAGTTATTCTGGACACTAATTCATAAATTCTACATGATATTGTTGTGTTAAAAGTTGAATTATTGTTGAATTATGCTGATTTAAGCATTTTAGGTAAGTTTCGGGTGCTTTTTTAGTGCATAGATTAGCTTCCGGAAGGTTTATATGTTAACCCTTGTATCCACACTTGGACCTACTCCTAGGCCCTAATTCTCTTATCTGACTACTTTCTGCAGAACTGCTGACACAGAGTGTCTTACCGGTGAGTTTACTAGTCTTTCTTACGCAATGCTTAAAGTAATGCATAAAGCAATTTTTGATGTACAAAACATGCATGAATTCATATGTATAGCAAGAAATCAGATAATGTTGACGCTTAAGCACCTAATTGCAGATATTAAATAATTATTAAAACTGTACAGAGAATACTGGTTTTGTGCCAGTTGTCACATTTGGTTAGTATGAAACATGTATTAACATTTGTACTAAAATGATATACCTGCTACTAATTTTGTTGTTCGCAAAACAATTAGTGCTATCATTACTAGTATGAAACACGATTTGATTTGACAAGATGTTGTATTGTCACGATGTTTATTTGATTTAGATGTTAGTTCGACCTTATTATTTGTTTACCCTCGCTTAACAAGAGGAGCTATGTGGACCATGCAACGAAACGAGTAATTATGGGTGCACATTTAATTATGAGGTTCGACGCGTGAGAATCATAGTGAGCCTTGTTAAGTATGGTGGCATAAAATCTAGAGTGATTAAGTTAACGGGATGAGTATGATGCGATAAGAACATGGTGGATACGCCGATGGTACTTCCTATATATAAGTGTTCTTATTGTGTTATTCTTCAGAACGTCACTAAGATCACTTGTTGATTTTATGTTATCTTGGACCATTATGTGATTATGTGCTTAATTGTTATTTGTATGATTATTTGCAATGGACGATGACGAGTACATTCATTAACTCAAATCGAGCCGACCGGGAGTATATTATGGTGTTAAAGGTGACGACCTTGATGTCATAGGTATGTTGACCCGTCTCCTATGCATGAGATGCTCATGGTACATTGGATGTACCACGTGGGATGTTAGAAACCGTGTACGTATGGACAAGGCTTGAATGTACACCCCTTTGTTTGCTAGGATTTACACTAAAAACTTAGTATAACATAGTGCCATACCAAACCTTTTTTGTACACTGATTGACATTTTAAAGATTCATAAGTTTCAAAGGGTTGAATACCTTGAGAAACTTTGAATATCCTAAATCACATTTTGAATCCCCCAGAATTTCCAACACCAAACGATGCTCCGCATCTTTGGGATCTAACAATTTTCTTATCCTTTAGTTGTTTCAATTACACTCTACGATCTCCTTCGAATAAATTTCGGGACGGAATTTTCTAAAGTAAGGGAGACTGTAACCCTTGTGCAAAATTTCGGGCTTTCAAAAACTTTTTCTTTGAATGCAACTCGATAACCAATGCTTAAACTCAAACTGTTTAACGCAACATATACACCGGGACGAGTACACAAGCTACACATACCCTAAATACCCATTACATAACATAGAAATAGGTTTCGAAGGGCTAGGGATGACAAAAACATGTTTAAACAAGTACAAGGACCATTTACGACAAACTACAAAAGTCTGCTGATTCGCATAGCGACGAACATTCCAAAACATGATCATAAGCTAAACATATCATAAATAACCTTAACATAGCTTAGAAATAAGCTTTGAGGGGTTCGGTATGCGAAAATGCGCTTATTTTATCACAGGGACTAAAAGCGTCAAAAACTGCATAAGTTTGCATTTACGTGCATATCTTGTGATCTGACCATATCCGGACATCCATAAATTTTTTTAATCACTAATATATTTTATTTTAGTGATGGGAATGCAAAAATATCATTCGTCGCGCAATTTGGATTGTTTTCGCGTTCGTTACGACTTCCGTCGTAATTAACCGAAAAATGCCACCGTACGACCGAACGAACCGACATCCATGATGTTTTCAAACATATTCCATGTCCCCTATGCTTTAACATCCTTGTAGATCCTTAAAATTGGCTTAACGGGGTTTAAACGCGTCGAAAATGCACTAAAGTGTGTGCAGGGACCAAAGTTGACATGTTTTGAAAGTCTGATGTAGGGGGTAGCGCTGCGCGACGCCTAAGGGCTTTTGCCGTCGCGCGACGCGACGCCTACATCTGGACAGAATGTTCATTTTTCAGCTGCAGTTTGATTCTTGAGGGTCTTTTATGCAATTTTGTTTGTGTGGGCATCAAGTTAACACCTCTCCAAGCATATGCTAGCTAGCCATAACACTTGTATGGTCAAGATTCATTGCTTGGGCACTACACAAACACTTGGAATGATCCTATAACACTTCCACAACTATAAATACCCATCCATTTCACCTCCTTCATTGCTCACATCCATTCTTGAACTCTAAGTGGAGGATTCCATCATTGGGAGCCACCTACCTGAGTTCTTTTAGTCCTATCTTTCAGCCATAGAGCCTTGTAAGTGTTCTTTCATGGCTTAGTTATTATTTTCAGCCATTTAAAGCTGAAAGTCAAATAGTTTGACTAACAGTTTGACTTTCGGTTTTGACCATCAATTGGTCAAATCAAAGTTAAATTGAACTTTGCAACGTGATCGTAATAACGATGGTTATAATCCCTAACAATTATACCTACTGATTACCACGTTGACTAGTCGTAGTGACGAGTCAAAGTTTCGGTCAAAATGCGTATTTATGCGCATTTTGCGACGAAACTATTTTCGGGTATCAAAACACTTTGTTTTGATACCAAATCAGTTTTATAACTTAGTTAAACATGTTAAACATGTTTTAACATGTTTAACTCGTCACTAATAGTTTAGTGCTTGTTTAGGGTCGTAAGTCAAGCGGTCTCGACAACCGCTTAGACTTTCGAACCCGACCCGTTTGGTCGATCATTAGGATCCGATCAAACATATTTAGTGATCATAGTTGTATAGGGAATAACCTTCTGAGGTTATACCTTATGATCACTTAGGATTGATTAGTTATTCGTTAAGTCGTTATTACGCCCATTGAAAATGACCAAAATGCCCTTTTAGAGCATAAATTCATTTTTAACATATGTAATCAAATTTTTGACATCTAAGCTGATTTAATAACATATTTAAACATGTTTGGGCATATAAGACTTAACATATGACATAGATAACCAACCGACCTTAGATTTACACAAACGGCGCGTTAAAGTAGCTTAAACTACCTTAACGGGTCATAACGGGTCAAAAGCACTTAGCATAGGTTTCAATTCAGAATGTAGGCTTTGTTAAACCATATCATATGAGTTCCAACACTCGTTTGGTTTACAATACCTCATTCTATCCGATTCTTCGATTTATGTCCCATTACACTAACATAGTATCCGATACACTAGGAACCACTTCAACACTTGAACTCTTGATCCTTTGAGCTTTGTTGTACCATTTGAACAAGAACTATACGCAATCCCAAGTGAGTACATACTTCCCCTCTTTTACTGTTTTCAAATGTTTTGGGGTGATTCATTCGTGTAACCAATTTGTTTTTCCGATGTATGTCGTATATGTGTTTACTAAGTGCTTTTATGTATTATTCCGATTATGCAAACATGATGTTTATCCAAATCCTTAAAAGATCTATCTATCTTCATAGTTAGATTCTTGTAGGATATTTGAAGTACAGTCTTAGATCTTCGTATTTTCATAGTGAGATTTGTAAGAAGTAATTTACATATGATGGTTATGATTTATGTGTAGATTGTTGGTGATTTGGATAACGAACTAGAGTAATACAATAAACACATGGTGGATACGCCGCTGGTACTTCCTATATATAAGTGTGCTTATTGTATTACCCTTCGTGGCGTTATCCCGAATCACCATTAGGACTTAGGATTTTTGTGACTGAAACTAAAGCATAGTTTGATATGTTATTGTTTACCAAAGCATAGTTTGATGTGCTACTGTTTTACCAAAGCATAGTTTGATATGCTATTGTTTACCAAAGCATAGTATGATATGCTATTCAAGTGACATTGTTTACCAAAGTATAGACTGATATACTACCAAACCAAATCCTTGTAGTAACTATCTATCATCATAGTTTGCTACTCGTGGATGTTTAAAGTGCTAATATTGGAATCCTTGTTTGGATTCATTGTGCACTTTAATGCGTGTTTACAAGTTAGGTGACAAGTTGACGATTTATGTGTTTATGTGGTAGTTGTGATTTAGATAACGAAACGGGTGTAATAAAATAAGAACATAGTGGATACGCCGCCGATACTTCCTATATATAAGTGGTCTTATTTTGTTACTCTTGTAGCGTTATCCGAATCACTTTAGGATTTTGTGTACGATTGATTCAATGTTCGATTATCCAAATTCTTGTAGAATCTTCCATATCTTTATATGTTAGATTCTTAGAAGGATGTCTAAAGTATTATTATAAATCATTGACTTGATTTATATAATACTCCCACAAGTTTTGATTGATTTCAAAATAGTTATTATTAATCCTTGATTTGATTTCTAATAACACACTTAAGAGTTTTTACGAGGATTTCAACGAGGTTACAATGTATGGTTTCAAATGGCATAAAAATTACTTAGTAATAATCATATTGCCATATACAAGCTGTTTGCCACAAGTTTTCACAATTAAGATTATGTATTGCAATACTAAAACTTTTGCCATTCTCTGGCTTCAAGATTTATTTCAAATCAACAATTCTCGTAGTTGCCAAAGTATTGCAATACCAAACGTTTTGCCATTTATTTGGCTAACAAAACCTAAGTACTCGCCGGTATTTTTATGCTGACTATTTTTCACATATGTTTTTGGTTTTCAATTATCCAAGCATGCAACGCATAGGACTGCATCCGGGCCTTAGACTTCTTTAATCAAAAGACAATTACATGTATTCTTTGTAAAACAATGTTAACAATTTTGAAACAATTTAGTACCAGTAGTTGTGAGCAATTTGTAACGTGACTCCCTGATATTTCTGTCGCGTGTTGTTGTATTACGCGATTGGGGTGTTACAGTCGAAGCCGTTCGAGATCATGTGTGATGCAAGTGACACAACAATTGGTGCGGTTTTGGGTCAACGAATCGATAAAAAGCCGGTGGCGATTTATTATGCAAGGAAGATATTGTCCGAGGCGCAACTGAATTAGACCACAACCGAAAAGGAGTTCTTAGCGGTGGTGTATGCCTTGGACAAGTTCAGGTCTTATATATGGGAAAGCAAGGTGATTGTGTACTCGGACCATAGTGCAGTTCGTTATTTAATGGAGAAAAAAGATGCAAAGCCCCGTTTGATTTGTTGGTTGTTATTATTGCAGGAATTTGATTTAGAAATTCAGGATAAAAAAAGGGAGTGAAAACGTAGTGGCGGACCACTTGTCTCGAATTCTGGTGGAAGGGGTTGATGATTTGTGTGAGATAAACGAATGGTTCCCCGATGAGCAATTGTTGTCCGTGTCTACTTTCGTTGCACCGTGGTATGCCCATTATATTAATTACCTAGCCATGGGTGCAATTCCAAGTCATTGGACCAAGAAAAGAAGGCAACAATTCATGGTCCAAGTGAAGCAATATATTTGGGATGAGCCGGACCTTTTCAAGATTGGGCCCGATCAAGTCATTCGGAGGTGTGTGCCCGAGACGGAAGTGTTAGATATTTTGATACATGGCCATTCATCCGCTTGTGGAGGTCATTTTAGTGGCCATAAAACGGGCTACCGGGTGCTTACATGTAGGTTTTATTGGCCCACAATTTTTAAGGATGCATGTGAGTTTGCTAGGAATTATGTGAACTGCCAAAAGATGGGAAGTATTTCAAAGAGGGACGAGATGCCGTTGCAACCGATTTTGGTGGTTGATATATTCGATGTGTGGGGCATAGACTTTATGGGTCCCTTCCCAAGCTCGAATTGGTTTTTGTACATCTTAGTGGCGGTGGATTATGTCTCGAAATGGATTGAAGCTATTCCTACAAGAACAAACGATCATTCGGTTGTTTGCAAATTCGTTCAATCCAACATCTTTGCTCGTTTTGGTATTCCAAGAGTGATTATTAGTGATGGTGGGTCGCATTTCAAGAATTTTAACTTTGGAAAACTGTTGAAGCGGTACAATGTGAACCACCGGATCGCTACACCGTACTATCCGTAAACAAGTGGACAAGTCGAAGTGTCCAACCGTCAAATCAAATAAATTCTCATGAAGGTGGTTCGAACGGATAGGAAAGATTGGTCAAGCAAACTAGACGATGCATTGTGGGCATATCGGACGGCCTACAAAACTCCAATTGGTATAACTCCTTACCGGATGGTGTCTTGGAAGGGATGTCACTTACCAATGGAGTTAGCTCATCGGGCACATTGGGCAATCAAAACGGTGAACGCGGATTATGATGAAGCGGGGACGATGCAGAAGTTGCAATTAAGTGAAATAGAAGAGATCCGTGATGAAGCTTATGAGTGTGCATCGGCGTACAAGGATAAGCTTAAAAAGGTTCATGACTCGAAAATCAAGAAGCAGACCTTTGAAGTGGGCCAGAAATTTTGGTTGTATAATTTGAGGTTGAAATTATTCGCAGGCAAGTTAAAAAGCAAATGGATGGGCCCATATGTCATTAGGCGAGTCAGTAGATTTGGTGACGCTGATATCCAAGACGTTCACACCAACAAGCAACAAACTGTGAACGGACTTAGGTTAAAGCCATATTTGGAAGGAAACGACATCAATAATTTGGAGCTTCACAATGTGGGCTACATCCTACGCCCGGTGGATGAGGAACAACCATAAGAGGCCCAGGTTTGGTAGTGTACATAGTTAGTCTATTTTGTTTGTTTGTTTTGTTTGTTTTGCACAAATTTCGTATCTTCTTGAAACTTGTGTTCGAAACAAGTGTGGGGACGTTCGTATGAATGGTTCTAACATAGTGTTGAGGAAAACACGGGTTTTTCGAGGGGGTAGGGTAAATTTCCATGTTTTTGAAAAAATATAAAACTAAAAAAAACATCTTAAAAAATGAATTTTTGGTGGAGTACAAATCCCCAGGTGCTACCGTAATTTACTATAGGCACCGTAATTTACGGTAGCCTTGGGGAATTCACACCTTTATGCTACAAACCTACTGCCTTACGGTAGGAATTTTGTGCCAGAGTCCACCGTAAATTACAGTGGCTACCGTAATTTACTGTAGCCTCTGGCAATTGAAGGAAAGCGTCAGTCAAGGGTTTGTATAAAAAAAAAATAACAAAGTCATGTGAACTAAACCACATCCACTCATTTTCTACCTATAATCCCCATCCACACATATCTCCTATCACTTTCATCTTCCCCACAAAATCCATTAGAAGCCTAACTTCTTCCAACCTTCAAATCCTCATATCTTTATCAATTCTTGGCCAAATCGGATGAATTTTAGGTCTAACTTGACTAAAATTTCACAAGCTTTCTGATTTTGGGTAGAGAGTTGGAAGAAAACGTCGTTTTCTTGTCTTATTTTGAAGCCCTAGGTGCCGAATTTTTGGGGGGTTTTGAAGCTTTTGTGTTTCTTAGTGTTCTTGCATCCACAACTCAAGGTATATGATGTTTTCACTCTCTTTCTAAGGATGCATTGTGAAGTTGAAGGTTTAAGTTTCTATTTGTTTCACACACTTTCTTGTTCTTAGTTTATGTCATGACATAGTTAGTTTGAAAGATTGATTATGGTTGTAGATGTAGGTTGATGCTAAATTTTTTAACTTTTGGGAACCTTTACATTGTAGAGGCGTCATGCCCAAATTTTGTGAAAATATCATACGAAACTTTGTGTTTACTAGCATCTATAACCATAGTTACAAGCAAGTGTGGGGATTTTTGGATATTGGGGACTGATTTTGAGTGTTTGTTTGTGTGTTATGATGGTGATGTGCAGTAATATGGGGCAAAAAGGAAAGGAACATGCGGGGTCTTCAAGCCAACAAGCTGAAACACAACCAAAGAAGCGGAGATATCTTGGAAGAGATTATGATAGTAATGAAGAGGAAGAGATAGAGTTGGATCCGGAGGACAAACCGGTATGGGAAGCGGGTCCACTAGATGGCCAACCTATAGAGTGGCCACTACATCATTCGCAATGGGTGGACCCCCGACAAGATCAACAGCATGGCGACCCACAACAAGGAGGAAGTCGTAGTTGAAGCGGCTCGTTTGCTTTTGGGGAATTTTCGGAGATGATGACTTCCATCTTCGAGCCTCCTCAGCCGCGTTACTACTAGCCAGGTGGTGCTCTTTCTTGTACATTTTTGTAGATATTTATTTGCTTATGTTCATGGTTGGGAGGATGGGTGGTGTATTGGTTTTTGATGTTATGTGTTGGGTTGTGCTAGTTGGTGGTGTTAATGTGTTTTTATAAAAAATATAAAATGAAAAAGAACAGAAAAGAAATTTGGGGTTTGAGTGTTTAAGCTTTTGTTGATATTGAATGGTTTTTTAGCGATCACTTCCTCCCAAAACCATACATTGGGGTCAATGTATCCCAAGTGTGGGGATGGGGGAAAATTTTAATGGTTTTAAAATTTTTTAAATCAAGCGAAACATTGTTGGAATTTGAACACTTTGTACTAAACCCAAGTGACACACCGGCAACCCTTATTTACCCTTTTTCTTGGTGAGAGTTGAAACCACAAATGTAAATACATAATGCTTATCTTTGATGAGAGTGGCAATGGATGGGGGTGCATTAGAACTTGTGCTTGAATACGGTTTAAGGCCTTAGTTAAACATGAATGTAGAAATGATAAGGGCAATTAGGTAGCCTCGTCTTGGTGTGTGCGAGTGTGGGATTTGGGGGTTTAGACCTCATAAATTATATATATGATCTTGGTAGTGAGAGGGGTGGGGGTTTGGACATTTAGTTGCCCATTTTGAGCCTAAAGCCAATCATTTGTTGACCCGTACCTGGTTCCCCAAAAATTTACCCGATTTAACCCGGTCTTGTAGTGTTAGTAGTTTGTTATAGTTATGTTATTTTTGTTATGTTTGGTTTGTTTGCTAAAAAAAAGTGAAAAAGCAATGAAAAATGAAAAAAAATTGATGCATGAGTTAGTTGTATATAGTGCTTGTGTTTTGTTTGTTTAATGTGTAATAAGAAGATCGGGTTAAATCATTCGCTACTACATATATATGTCCATTTCCTACCCGTATGCCTAGGCACATTACAACCTTTAAGTCCCTTTGATTTGCATTCATGTTTTGGCACTTGTTAGGCAGGGAACCTATTTAGGTACAAGCATATAGTTGTCACCGAGAGAAGAGATATAGTGAGGGGTGTGTTGCTTGGGTGTTAGGAAAAGGTTAGTAAAAAGTATGATATGTTTTTGCTTGGTTTTTGTTGATCGCTTGTGCTCTTGAAAATGGTTTTTGATGGGTTGCTTCGGGGCAAGCAACGGTTAAGTGTGGGGATGTGACAGGTAGTCCGTATGACAACCCTTAAGTGGTATAAACGATACGGTTAAGTGTGGGGATGTGACGGGTGGTCCATGGGACAACCCTTAAGTGTGTTAAAAGACGAGTTAATCCCTCATTTAATCATGTAATTGTCTTGAATTAGATAACTACAGTTGCTTGTGTTTCAGGTGCGTTTGGAGCTTATAACGAGGGAAAATGCTGCTTTGGATGGGAATGGATTGGAGCGGATTACACAAGGATTGGAAAGAAGAACAAAGGAGGGGTTTCAGGGGTCCACCGTAAATTACGGTGGCTACCGTAAATTACGGTAGCCCCTGAATGTCTAAAGTTCCACCGTAATCCAGTAGAAACCCAGCGTAACCATTTGATAGCTACCGTAAATTACGGTACCTACCGTAATTTACGCTAGGCTCTGACGCAAGATTTGTAACTGCCCATTATTAATCCGTTTTCAAGTGCCTTTTCATCTATCTCATCTTTGGAGACGTTTCTCAGAATTCCACGGGCGATTTGTGGCTTGAGATAGTGTTTGTGAACAATTTCTAACATTTCGGTTTGTCTTTCGATTCATATGAACTTTAATCTTGATGTTACGATGATCCACCAAACAATGTCCGGCTAAACTTTCGGTGATCATCTTGGGTGGAAGGTTTTCCTATGACTTTTGTGTGTTATCTTTATTTCTAGAATAATGAACTTGGTTTGTTTGCTATGTTTGTTATGGTGCATGAATGTTTGATTGTAAATTGTTAATTGATGTTTTGATCTTATTCTAAACCGTACGTTCTTGGTTTCGTTGACAATCGATATATCACGGGAAGGGTTAGGGTTGGATATTGGTTAATTGTTCATCGGGATACAACCTCGCGTTTATCTAATCCGAGTACTTAGTTCGCTTTTATCACAACAAATGTTTATGCATGAGTTATGTCTATGTAAATCTTTCTAGTTGGATTTAGGCACAATTGTTAATGGAAACCCGAAACCTAAGATGGTCATTCTCTCTTAATCTGTTTTAACATCCAATCGTGATTTGCAATTAGTTAGTAATTTAGTTCTTAAAACCAAAACAATCAAACTCTTGAATTTTAATTTCTGCAATTTAGTTTAAGTTAAGTTAATTCACAAAGCTATATAATCAACATACTTTCCACAAACTCCCTGTGTTCGATACCCACTTGCTGCTATTTATTGGTTGTAACTGGATTAAATTTGTGTGTGACTACGACTACACGTCAACCATCCGTCCGGACGGTCATCCTATCAAACAACTATCCGATCACTCATCTCACTCAACACGCTGTTTTCGCCTTGTTCAACGCTTACGCCATCGTTCTGTGATCAGGCTAATCTCCCACGCGCTCCCTTCAATCCAAGATTGTGTTTATTTACTAAACACAGACAGTGAGTATACTCGATCCCTTTTTGCTTAACGCACTTTTGGGAGTTACATATGTTACCTATATCAAATCACATCGACACACAACGCAAACACTTTTAAACGCTAACCACTGTGCATGTTATACGTGTTTATGATGAATGCTTGTATGTTATGTTTACACAGTGATTGTTTCCTGACACCTTAGCAACGATAGTACTATAGTTTGGACTCAGCACCTGTCATGGACAGGGGTTGTTAAGGGTTTTACCTCACATGGTCACAGTGGTGATAATGTGTTGTGCATTCTACAACTCGCAGTCATGTCGGTTGCATATTTCATTGTCGATAGCTTACTTGTTTTACATTTCTACGTGTTACATGCTGGTTATGCGTAAATCGCTTTTCGCTACTATATGCTATTAAACTTGTATGCTCACCTTTACGCTATGTGTATTGACTTTATTTTAACGTATGTGACAGGTGTCTATTATGCTAGGATTGCTGAACTTTTGTGGAATCAAGTTAGGTGGTCTAGAAACGTCATTCAATAAAATTTGAGTTGTCGGAACAATATTTGTCTTTGAGAACAATGTCTGTAATAACTATTTATGCTTTATATGTTTATGGTATAGGACATGAACGTTAAATATATTATCACTAATAGTGTTATGGATTCTCTTGGACAATCTGTTTTGCTCAATACCTCACCCATATGTTTCCGCCAACAGTTGGGGTGCGACATATTGGTATCAGAGCCATAACTATAAGGAATTAGGCAACACTCGACCTATTCTGGGTCGATGTCTTAGAAATGACCTAGTCTATAGTCTAAGTACCAACAGACTACCTTGTGTGAATCCGGTAGCAGTTTCGCACGAGCCTACCTCTGTTACCCTCTCGACTTGCGAAAACACCACACTCTACCGGCCTTTCCTAAGGTCGAAAACTACCACTTAGCCGTTCCTAAGGCTAACGCCACACATGATTTTTCGAAAAAAAACGAGTGATTGGGTCGAGATTAGGTGTGAAAACCGCAAACTCTCGATTAAAATCACTCGCTCGACGCGCATTTTACTATAAACACGAGAATTTGCGTTGAGTCAGGAGTGAAATCCATATCTTGACGGAATTCTCCCTCTCTATCTCGTGATTTTATCACACAATCAGGGATAAAGTGGTTAAGTTAAGGGTGACACCCGTATCTTAATGACTTATTCCACTCTCTAATTTGGTTTTACAAAACTCTCACCAAAGTCTCGATGGATTCCAACGACTCAATTCGCGTAATAACCGAAAGGATGCGTGCCGTTCACCATGTGTCGGTGAGAGAGCACAGTCTATCAGGCCAAAAACGTGTACTCGAAGTCCTTGAGAATAGTCGAATCACTTTGGGTAGTCGATGTCTCACACCCAGACACTCAGTTTCGATTCTGAACTCGCAGCCGCTGACTCTGTGAATTACCGATTTTATGTGTTTTATGTGGTTTTATATGTTTATGTGTTTTGATTTTGGCGACTTATTCGCTTTTCGCTTTGTTAAACGCGCATAACTCGCACTGCACATTTGTCTCAAAACACTAACAAATCGCAGACAATCTATGAACTCCTTCATGCTATGATACTCGCTTATGCTACTCGCACTCGCAACTCTCGAATGAGCTTCACGGAACTTCAAAAATAGGGGAATACGTGCAAAATATGTAGGAGAATACGTACAAAATATAGTTAAATCTATGCTCCTTTGCTTACGTGCTTATGTGCTTATGTGTTTACGTGGATTATGTGCCTACGTGATTTTTGTGCCTGTGTGTTAGACGTATTCCTGATGCTTTATATAGTAATAATAAGTATGTTGGTGTGGAGGGATTCGATTATATCGCGTCTGAATCCTATGACGATGTCTGTTGCAGACAATGTAGTCATTTGGTTCGCACACCTCTCGCGCTACTCGCCGCAACCACGCTGACAAATGCACCGCCTCTCTAGTCGGCAAGGAAATAGCTAAGGTCATTCCACAGATTGTTAGCAAAATCAATAAGGTGAAGAGTAGCTCCTCTGTTGATTCAAAAAGCAACTCGCTCATAGCTTCTTTTAGCTTCAAGCAATTCAAGGCTTGTGGCCCCAAAGACTTCACTGGTGAAGGCGGGCCCATCGCCATGTTTCAGTGGTTGACTCGATTGAAGTCACTCTTCGACAAAGCGGATGTCCAAACAACCTCCGCACTGTTAACGAAACTGACTTTTTTCAGTCCAGGGCTCTGGACTGGTGGACTGCTTAACGAAACTGGCGAGGTAAGGATGCAGCCTATGAACTTTCTTGGGATGAATTGAAGGAAGTCATGATGAAAGAATTTTGTCCCCTACATGAGCTCCAGAAGCTGGAGAACGAGTTTTGGAATATCAAGCAAGAAGGTGGCGACAATGCTGGTCTTACTGCTCGCTTTAAGTAGCTTAGTATCATCTGTCCTGGACAAGTCTCAACTCCCGAACTCACAATCAAGAAATACATTCGCGCTTTACCCGATTGTGTTGCCGATTTTTTTCAAGCCGCCAAGACTACTACCATCAAAGAGACTTATCAACTCGCTGCTGAAATCAATGACAAGCGAGTTCTGGGTGGTTACTTCAAGAACACCACCAAAAGTCTCCATCAAGTCACCACTACTCCCACTCCTGACACCGTCGCATCTGAAGGATCGAAATCCTCATGTCACAAGCGCAAGAGCAGCAACAATAAGAACTGTGTTATCACCACCGCTCCTCTCTGTTCCTGCCCAACCTCAGAACCAGAACCGCTATGTAGCAGCACCCGTAACCAACGCACCGCCTGCAATGCGTGCGTATACCAGTCCTCACCCTCTGTGCCCTACTCGTACTTACCATCATCTAGTTGAGATTGCTTGCCGTTTATGTGTCCACACAACCTCTACAGGCACTTTACCACAAACTATCATACTGGCCCTCAACAGCAAGCTCAAGTTCAAGCTCCTCCTGCACTGCCAGCTCCTCTTCCCGCTCCTCAGGGTAACCAAGCGGCTCCTGCTACCGCTGCTCATGCATGAGCCTGCTTCGCGTGTGGTGATCCTAACCATTTCGCAAACGTCTGCCCGAATCGAGTGGTGAAGCAAGAGCCACAGCAGCAACCAGCGCAGCAACAACATCAACAGCAGCAGCCTTAGCAGCAGCAGCAGCAGCGAGCTCAACAAGCAGCCCATGAAAGAGCATTCAACATCAATGTCCGCCAGGATCAAACTGACAACAATGTTGTCAATGGTATGTTTCTTGTCGACGGTATTTATGCTTCGTGTTTATTTGATACTGGAGCCAATAACTGTTTTGTGTCATTAGAATTCGAAAAGCTCCTAAACCGTAAACGCGCTAACCTCCCAACGACGTTCGACGTAGAAATTGCCACCAGGAAGAACCGTTACTATTAATTTTTTTCTTCGTGATTGAACTGTTGAACTCAACAATCACGTTTTCATGATCGATCTTATTCCGATGCAGCTTGGTAGTTTTGATATCACAGTAGGCATGGATTTTCTTCGTGAAAATCGTGCTGAATTCATTTGTTTCGATAAGATGATTCGTTTCTCTCTCGCGAATGGTAACCAACTTTGTGTCTATGGCGAAGTACCATCGAAGGACCTCAAACTCATGTCATGCGTCCAAGCGAGAAAGTATCTCTGAAAGGAATGTAAAGCTTTCTTGGCATACATCGTAGTAGCGGAGGAAATGGAAAAGAAGCCAATGGAAAAGGTACTTGTGGTTTATGATTTTCCTGCTGTCTTTCCTGACGATTTACCTAGTCTACCCCCGAGTCGTGATATTGATTTTCGTATTGACCTCATTCCTGGAGCTAACCCTGTTGCTAAAGCTCTCTGTCGCCTCGCTCTGTCTGAAATGCATGAACTTTTGAGTCAACTCTAGGAATTGCTTGATAAAGGCTTCATATGCCCTAGCACATCTCCTTGGGGCGCACCTGTCCTTTTTGTCAAAAAGAAGGACGGATTGTTCCGAATGTGCATCGATTATAGGGAACTCAATAAGCTTACTATCAAGAATCCCTATCGCTTACCCCGAATCGACGATTTGTTTGATCAATTGCAAGGTACTACGTGTTTTTCCAACTTTGATCTACGCTCAGGCTACAATCAGTTATGAATTCAGGAGGAAGATATCCCTAAAACCGCTTTTCGAACCCGTTATGACCATTACGAATTGTTGTTATGCCCTTTGGACTTACCAACACACCCGCGGTTTTCATGGATTTGATGAATCGCGTGTGTAAACCCTTTCTCGATCGCTTCATCATCGTGTTTATCGATGATATCCTTATCTATTCGAAGTCGAAAGCCGAACATGCGTAGCATCTTCGTTTGGTTCTCGAATTACTCCAAGGGAATCGCCTCTACGCCAAGTTCTCCAAGTGTGAATTTTGGCTCGAGGAGGTTCAATTCCTCGGTCACATCGTCAATAGCCATGGTATTCACATCGATCCCATGAAGATTGAAGCAGTTAAGAGTTGGATTACACCGAAATCCCCGTCCGAAGTTCGTTCTTTTCTCGAATTGGCGGGTTACTACCACCGATTCATCACTGATTTCTCAAAAATCGCCGTGCCGCTTACCTCTCTCAGGCATAAAGTAAAGCCTTTTGTTTGGGGAACTGAACAAGAGGAATCCTTTCAAACTCTCAAGCGTATGCTTTGCAAAGCTCCTATCCTGGCGTTACCCGATGGAAACAACCACTTCGTAGTCTATTGAGATGCCTCTAACCTCGTTCTTGGTTGTGTTCTTATGCAATGGGACAAGGTTATTGCGTACGCCTCTCGTTAGCTCAAGATCCACGAGAAGAACTACACAACCCATGATCTCGAGCTTGGTGCAGTTGTTTTTGCGTTAAAGATTTGGTGACATTACCTTTACGATACCAAGTGTACGGTCTTCACCGAACATAAGAGCCTACAACACATCTTGAACCAGAAGGAACTAAATATGCGCCAACGCCGATGGGTTGAACTTCTCAATGATTACGACTGCGAGATACGTTACCACCCTGGCAAAGAAAATGTCGTTATCGACACCCTTAGTCTACGAATCTATCTGCATAGCGTTCGTAATGTACAACCCCAGCATGACCTCGAAGCTCTAATTCGTAACGCTCAGCACGCCTGCTTCATTGAGAACACCTTAAAAGAGGAAATGAAGAAGTGTAGTGCTGAAACCCAACTTGTCACCAAATCGAACGGTATCTATTACTATCTCAATCGCATCTAGATCGCCAGTCGCAATAATCTTCGGGATATATTGTTGACTGAAGCCCACAAGTGTCAATATTCCATTCATCCCAGTGCCGAAAAGATGTACCAGGACCTTCGTATTCGGTATTGGTGGCCTGGAATGAAGAAGGATATCACTCTCTATGTTGCGAAGTGCCTGACTTGTTCGAAAGTTAAGGCTGAACAACAACGACCCTCTGGCTTACTCGTACATCCCAAGATCCCTATGTGGAAATGGGAGAGTATAGCTATAGACTTCATTACGAAACTTCCGCACACGCCATCAGGTCACGATAGCATTTGGTTTATCGTTGATCGTCTTACTAAATTAGCTTACTTTCTGCCGATACGAGAAGACTATAAGGTTGAACGATTAGCACGAATCTATACCGACAAAGTCATTTGTCGACATGGGACACCTCGTGATATCATCTCTGACCGCGATGGTTAATTTACCTCACCCTTTGGGAAACATTTCAATCCGCTCTCGGTACTACTCTCAATCTCAGTACTGCTTTCCATCCTCAGACCGACAGTCAGACCGAACGGACGATTCGCACCCTAGAAGACATGCTTCGTTCGTGTGTCATAGATTTTGGTGGTAATTGGGTTTCGCATTTACCTTTAGTCGAATTCTCGTACAATAACAATTATAACTCTAGCATTCAAATGGCACCATTTGAGGCATCATATGGAAGAAAATGTCGATCGCCTATTGTATGGCACGAGATCGGAGATGCGCAAATTTCCGGTCCTGAGTTATTGTCATAAACGACTGACAAGATTCTCCAGAAATGAGACAATCTCTTGAAAGCTCGAAGTCATCAAAAGAATTACGCCGATAAACGCCGCAAGCCCCTTGAGTTCAAAGTTGATGATCACGTACTCATAAAGGTTTCACCTTGGAAGGGGGTGATCTGATTCAGCAAGAAAGGAAAGCTCGCGCCTCGATACGTTGGACCCTTTAAGATTCTGGAAAGAATTGGCAAAGTGGCCTACAAACTCGAATTATCAGAGGAACATAGCAACGTACATCCAACTTTCCACATCCCGAACCTCAAAAAGTGTATAGCCGAGCAGAATTTACATGTTCCTCTTGAGGATCTACAAGTGGACGAAACATTACACTTCGTGGAAAAGCCAGTCGAGATCATGGATCGAGAGACCAAGAAGCTCTGACGCTCACTCATTCCTATAGTGATGGTTCACTGGGAAGGCAAACGCGGGGCCGAGTTCACTTGGGAACTCGAGAGTGATATGAAGGCTAAGTATCCACAACTATTCGTTACGCCTGCGCCTTAATTTTGGGACGAAATTCCCTAAAGTAGGAGAGGCTGTAACAACCCGACTTTCCGAAGTCAAAGTCAAAGTAAAAGTCAGATTGTTATTCAGGTCTGTCTTTTCTAGCTTAATTATTGCTTGTACTCTCGTTATTCGATAAACAGTTTAGCCATTTTGTGTTGATCAATATATTTGTAATAGTTGATAAAGCCAAAACTGGTTCAGATCAGTGGATCCAGAATAAGCAGTTGTTTGCACTTAATCTTTCCCCTTGAAAGTGGCCCTAACATCTAATGACCCAAAGCACTGCCCTTACAACTGCTGATGATTTAAAGACTGTTGAAGATAAAGCACTGATGTTCAATCTACTGATGTGACTCAAGTACTGCTGAATACCCAAAGCAATGCTGGAGCTATAACAATGGAATGACGAAGTAGTAGTTTACTTTATGCTTTGTATTATACTTGTAATCAGTTGTTTAGTTATCAGTGGTTGTAATAGTTAGTGGTTAGGGGTTGTTAGGAGGTTAGATGTCACTTTCATGGTGACGTCAGCCGAAGATGCTCAGTGGTTGTTCGGTACTATAATAGAACAGTATTCTATACTGTTCTATTAGCTCTTTTGCACAAGTCATTTTATACGTACAATCAAGTGAGCTCAGGCTGAGGGGGAGATTAGTGCATGTATGCGTTATAGTTGATTATTGTAATAAATACAATCATTCGATTATGAGATAAACATGTTTGCTTAAAACTATTTCTTCCATTGATTGTGTGTTCAAAGTTTGCTTCATTTATTTCCGCTGCGTTTAACTCTGTTTCATCTCCCTTCTAATCAAACGAACACAATCAAACGAAATTCAGATCCTACCAATTGGTATCAGAGTTAGGACAGTCAAATTTGATCTAACAATCATTTTGACGTAAAAGTTCAGCTCAATTTCGTTGACACTTTCGATTGTTCGTGTTTAGTTGAAAAACAGAGTAAGGGTTAATCACCACAAAAGTTGATTATTTAGTACCTGTAAAACAACCAAAATGGCTACACAATCATAGGATAACACTAATAACACCGGTTCTCTTTTCAAACCACCCATGTTGGTCAGATCTGAATACAACATCTTGGAGCGAAGGATTAGTCACATCTTAGCTCAACAAAATACCGGATGTTGGAAGTCGGTTGTCTTTGGACCACATGTTCCAATGGTGCCAAGTGCTGAGGATCTAAAAGTTCTAGTACCTAAGAAAATTGAAAATTATACTGATCAGGATTTTCAGAAAATTGAACTGGATGCCAAGGCATTTAGTATCCTTGCATCTGCATTCCCAAATGAAATTTATGCTGGGCTGTTACACTGTAACAGTGGCAAGGAATTGTGGGATGCACTTAAGGAACAATTTGGTGGGACTGAAGAAGTAATTGAAAATAACAGGGAAATTTTGAACCAACAGTATGAAACCTTTTGTCAAACTAAGGGTGAATCACTAACACAACAGTTTGAACGTTTTTGCTGTCTCATAAGTGAACTAAAACTTGTTAAGGTTGAATTTGCTAAAGCAACCCAAAAAAGTAGGTTTCTTAGGTCACTTCCTGATAAATGGGACACAATTGCTTTTGTAACCAGAAATTCAGTTGGGTTCAAAGATCTGACCCTGACCCAACTTCATGGTAGACTCCTGACCTATGAAAGGGAGTTGAACCAGAAAAAGAAGTTGTAAGAGACTGGGAAGGTTGCAGATGATTATTCATTTGGCAACGTAACTCTTTTGGGTCAGGAAGAATATGGTAGTAGTAAGGATCAGAGTTATAATCATTACATTGACATAACAGCTGGTGGAGCTTTTAACTCTAATTCTTACTCATCCAATTATGCTTTTACAGCAAATGGAGAAAACCAGAATTCTGACAATATGTGCTTTGAACTCAATGATCTCCAGCATTTTGATCCAACTGATCTTGAAGAGATGGATATTTTACACCAACTTGCACTGCTGAGTGTTAGAACCAGCAAGTTTTACAAAAGAACAGGGAGAAAATTTCTAGGGTTACATGGGAATTTAAAAGTAGGATTGGATAAATCAAAAATCAAATGCTACAAGTGCAATAGGTTAGGTAATTTTGCTAGAGAGTGTAGGAGTTAAAACAGTGGACCAATCATCACACACCCTAGTTCTAGACCACAAAATAACCAAACCACTGTGCAGTATTCCCAATATGCCCATGTTGTCCATGTAAACACTGCTCACTATGCACACCCTGCAACCCCTGTTCCTATGCACTATGTCCAAACCACTGTTCCTTAAATACAGTATGTCCAAGCCCCAGTTCCTCAGGTTCAGGTGCAACAAGCTGCACCTCAACAAGCTGTACAAACTGCTGTTCAAGAAGATCAGCAAAGCTTTTTCACACAAGGCTTTGTTGATTAGAGTAGCTTGCATGAGGAACTAGGAGATGAAAATTTTTCTCTATATGCTGATGATGCGATTTCTAATGATGAATTTTGTTTTGTAGCATTAGAATCAATTCCTAAAGGGCTGGAAACTGAAGAAGGAACATCCAGTGCTGAAACAGTGGATAATATTGCTGAAGCAGTGGTTACTGCTGTTGTTGGTGAACAACTGTTGGAAGAGAAATCAGAACCCCTGTTGGAACCACTGTCCGACCCATGGTCTGCTGAAGAAGAAAAGGAAGAGAAGAAGCCAGAAGAAAGTGAACATGTCTGTGATTGTGCCATGATGGTTGCATCTACGGTATCACCTCAGGTTCTTAAAAACCTTTGTTCAGACAAATGTATCAAAGCATTTGCAAACATCAAAGAGGTGAACGAAAACCTTAGAGATAGATTGTTAAATGATGAAGTACAATTTGAAAAATATTTTAGAGAATTGAAAATGAAATTGTCTGATAAAGAAATTGAGATTTGCAGCCTCAAACAAGAGCATAGCATAACCAAGGACCAACTCCAGACCATGATAGAAAAATATCAAGTCTGTAAAAAGGAGTTGGAATCCACCCAAATCACTTGTGAAAAATGGGTGGAATCCTGCAAAGGTTATGAGATTATGCTTGAAAAACAGATTGAAAGCAATGTAAAATTTGGCACAGGGTTTAGGAAAAATGACCAAGTTGAAAACACTCCTACAAATCAATCTGGTTCTGTTGAAATCATACCCACCAACAAGGATGGTCAAGAAGTTAAAATAACTGATAAACTCGGCAACAAAATCACTTTGGAAAGATCAGTGGGGTCCTCAACTTTTGAGGAGATTGAGAAATACCAATTCAAACCCACATGGTCTGATGAGTGTGACATCCTTGAAAATTTCAAACCCATGGATTTCACCACTGTGGACGGTGTCAAAGCTCCAAAGGCCAAGGTTATTCCTCTTAAGGACATCCCAACAGTAGTTCAAAACTCTATTGCAAAGGAGTCTAAAAAGAAGAAAAAAAGAGAAAAGATTAAAAACTTGTTTTGTGACTTTTGTGAAAAGAAAAATCATTTGACCAAAGATTGTTTTCATTTAAAAACTTATTGATGTGCAGAATGCGGTCTGTAAAAACTACTAACCTAATCTAGACACCCTAGTTTTAAATTTATAAACTAAGACTCTCTAAATGCTAGACCACTGACAGGCAAGTGTACCTATCGTATGTAGTAAAGCCTAATGAAGTCCGAGTATCGAACCCACGAGACACTAGCGACGCTAACTAGACTCCGACTCAACTAATTACTTAATTGGTTTATTTGATTTGATTGGATTTTAAGAGTTTTAATTAACTAATTAAATAATATTAACTTAGACAAGACTACATAGACGCAGGCTGAAGGCTACTAAGGTGAAATTAAGGATGATAGGAAAGTAGCTTACCTAGGCGAGAATCCCTAGACTCATGAATAAAATCTTAACCTTGGTTTTGAATGAAGACTCTGTCTAACCCGATAGACCCCCGGAAGGTAAACCGAACCAAACAATATGATAAGTGATGAAGTGCTAAAATGGACTGACTCGAGTTATCGACCACCAAATCCCACAACTACCAGGTATAAAGCAATTTATTTACTAAAACCCTCAAACTATGAAGCAGAAATAACTAAGAACACCGAGACCCTAGGAAACTCTAGACGCGAATAAACAGATGAACCCGAGTTATCGGCCACCCAAACTACCAAACAACGCCCAGCTAATAACCTAGCAATTCTATATTAGATTTCTCACCTCTGGAAAAGATTGCACGTTTTAATTAATTGGTTTTAATAATTATTAAACTTGAATTAGATTTCTCACCTTCAAGGTCTAGACTGAAAGATACAACCTAGACTGACTCCCGGCTCTAAAGTATATTTCTAAGTATCTAGAGCAATGTAACCAACAAATAAATTATTAAGCCAATCAATACCAACACACAAATAATTAGAATCGGGTTCAAAAATTATAACATGTAAATCAACACATTCACTCAAAATCAAAAGTTAATCAATTAAATCATTCGTCTAGTTCATCAGCCTAAGCAACCAGAACAAGTTTAGCTACTCATAGTCCGAAGCGAAACAAAGACGCAACCAAAATTACGGTTCATCGAAATAGAAATAAAAATTAAGCTAGTAGCCTGCCTGCTTAAATTAATTGAGCCGTGTGCCTGCTAGCTTAATTAATGTTGACTTTCGTGACGAGCTTGTGTGCTTGCTTTTGTTTCTTTACGAATTGCCGTGGATTAATGGAGGTGCCAGGATGCTTGCTTGCCTTTTTTTTCCTTCTGCCGTCCTTCTTCGCCTACAATGATCCCCCTCTTCTGCCGTCAATGATTGTTGTCGATGTGTTGTTCCCTTTTTATCTTCGTGCCTCCCACACTTTATTGCCATTTGATCTTTTGGCCCAATGAATCAAATTCCTAGATCGCATTGGCTGAAGACCTTTTCACGTAAACATGCAGGACATAAAGCCTTCCATGGCCTAATGAATTCCATGTAATTTGTATGTTGGCCTAATGACATATAATAAGTAGCCAACTCCTTTTTTTTATTATTATAGCCACCCTTTTTCTCTAACAATATATATATTTTGGGTAATCTTCGGCCCCTTTCTAGCTTATAAAATAGAGATAGTGTGCTCGGCCCACTCACAGAAGTAGCGGCACTTTTATTTCGATCCCTGGCGCTCCACTCTGCCCAACTGGCTGGTTCCATATCACTCTTTTTTTGCTCCATATGCACCAGACCTGGCCCAACATAAAATAATAATATAATATAACACTAAAACTAAATAAAAACAAATAAAAACTATACAAAAATTGTACATTTTACACGGGGCAAATAGGTATATTTTACCACACATCACTTATGATCTTAACAAAACAAGTACCATTGTGCCTTCAAAGAGCTGCACCATCTGTGGTAAATCAAACCATTCCACTCAGAAGTGTGTGTATTTAAAATCCTTTGAGGTCAAAAAGGAAGAGTACACATCAAAAACACTCACGAGTTCATCAAAACCACAAGTCAAGAAACAACCACTGTTTGTGCCAGTCTAAACAGCTGTTACAAAACATCTGAACCAAACCTCTGTCAAAAGATAGGTTCAGATGACTAATGCAACCCCTGCTAACCAATACTAAAGAGGTAAAGGTCAACCACCATACCCAAGGGTCCCACATGTTTATGAGGCTTACAAAAGGCCTTCTAAACCAAGAGTGAACATGCATCCCTTTAGGTATCAACAGTTGATGAGACAGGACCCCCAACAGTAGTTAGAGAAAAACAGTTCCAAAGTTGTCCAAACACCTGTGCTAACCACTGTCCATCCACCTGAACTTAACACAGACACTGTTGAGACCCCATCCAAAGCCTTATTGGCTTTGGAGACCCTCCTGAACTAATTATTTACTTGATGTGCAGGGAGCTTCTGCATGCTTAGATAGTCTTTGTTAAGTATGTCACACCCCCAAAATCCACCATGCGGAGTACCACCGCTTGGAGGCGTGACGTGACCAGGATCGAGCCACCAATCATATTGAACAACATAATTAAGTAAATAAAACCAAACACAATACGATTGGTGACCAAAAGGAAGTGAACCGATTTTTGGGTTAACAGCGGAAGCGTAAAACATAAGTTCGAAACATAAGTCTATAGTTCATAAGTTTAAAGTCCAACACTTAGGTTTAATAAGTTCATGATGTTTTAAATATTAAACACTGGACATAACCGTCCATACACCACGACGACTCCTTCCTCGTGCAAGCTCCAAGTGTTTAGCGACCTGTAAGGCATGTAACAACTAGTCAACAACAAAGTTGAGTGAGTTCACGTTTGGTTGTTGTTTCTGAAAAACGTGGTTTGACTTTCGTTGGCTTATTTGCCGTGGGGGTTACCCCGTAGTTGAAAGTATGTATATCCATATCCTTTTTCTTTACCCAATCCATAACCATGATCAGTGGGGGTTTTCCCCGTTTGAACTACTAGACGGTATGATATCGAATGCTACGCAAATAAGTTGTGCCCTATATCAGTGTCTATCATCACTGACAATCTGCCATAGTCCATTAGTACACGCCCGTCCGACTGGCACGGTGTGAGGTTTGTTAAACCTAATAGCGCTATTAACTAATGACCCGCTCGCCATTAGCCTCGGCGATTAAGTCGATATAAATTGAGGGACTTCATGATAGAGTTTTGTCTAGCTAGTTTTAAGGTTGTTGTCCTGCACCAGGAGGACGAACGTACGTATTCTGCACCAGGAGAATTCGTAGGATTAATAATGGCGTCCTATCTAGGGAGGATGGCCGTACATATCCTACCCAAGGAGGATATGTAGATTTAGTTTTTAAATTCTTTAACCCATTCCCAAACCACCGGGAATCCCATGCCTTGTAGAAAGTGTGACCTCACCTCGGTTTGCTCGGTTAGATTCTCAATATAGCTAACAGTCAAGGTCGGTCAATCACGTCCTGGTATGATTTACCAGTTAGTCATTTAGTGGCTTTCAAATAGAACACAAAGTTCCTACACGTATCTATCACACAACATGCATCACTGTAACGGTTTATGCCCATCTAAGTTTCCCGTCCATTCTCCACTCAAAATCAAACATACGATAATGCACATAACATATATAACATGTTAAATCATTCACAGATAGCATACTCGACATTTAGACACGCAAGTCACAACTTATGTCAATTCAGTGTTAATACTCAAAACCGGCTGTTTTCGGACATTTAAATAAAATAGTTAGATTATTCCAAAAATTCCCAAATTTTTATAGAATGTCATAAATATCCCATATTTTATTATGTAAAAATATCGGGGTCCGGTTCCTTACCCACATTTTATAAAAATTCATATTCGGGACTGAACTCAGATTTATGTATTTCTGACCACAGTCTACGAAACAATTTATTAAAAATTCATCAAGTGTCCGATTTACGAAATTCCAGTGGGGTAATTACAAATACATCGGTTGTCATTTACTGTACAAATTTCATGGTTTGATTCATCACAAAACTCAGGTTATGACTGAAAATACGACACCCATTTATTGCTGTCAAAATTCAGCTTAAGTTGCTGTTACAAATTAACACTTTAAAAATAGTAAACGGAGTCCAAAAATTACGATTCCGGTGCCATTAGAACCGTATTTCATAATAACATATTTTAGATTCAAAATATCGGTTTTTCGTTGAGTTTAAGACCTGTTTACAGCCAACTGAAGTTGGCTGTAAAAGTTGGACAGATTCTGATTTTAAGTGTTTAACCTTCTAAATCGTGTTCGATCGATTCCGTTAACAAGTTTAGTGACCACAACAACATGACACATTAATATTAATCAGTAAAACATCAGATAATCAACCAATAATCATAATCACACAAGATCTACATGATTTACACACATATTCATCCATTAACCACCATGTTCATCACTTTAGTAAACTTTTAGACTTTGATCTTATATGTTCATAATTTTTAACCGACGAAACTCTTATTAACCACTCTAGACAAGATCAAGAAGGCGTTTAGAGTCACTTACTACTAGCTCGAGGCTAGGGGAGAAACTAGGCGAAAAATGCGTGGATAAAAGCAATGGGGTGAGGTCCTTCGCGTTCCGAATGCACCAAGCTTCCTTATGTGAGATCCTTAACACTTGTATGCACTTGAAATGAGATGATCAAAACTCGACGATGGATGGATGGTTGTGTGGGTGTTCGGCCGAGAGCTTTGGAGAGGGAGAGAGTGTGTGTGTTGGTGAAATGTTAAGTGAAAGAATGGGGGGTTTAGTGGTGATCTTATAGGCAAAGTTTAGGATTATGGTCCAATGGATTATGTGTCTCTTAGATATTAGACATAAGAGATTAGTTTAATCAAAATAGGACATGAGGTGTCCCCTTGGGGACGGTTTGGTTGGGGGGGAGGGGGGGTAATCTAGTTCATTTCCAACTAAACATTAGGTATTAGTTAGGTTAATTTAGTTAGTTTAGGGATTAACCCGGTTACTAGTGTGTCATGCATTATGACGGGTGTTAGGGTATTCCGGGACCCTAACTGGCTCAGAAAAAGATAAACAATGTTATTGGCAATATTTTCATGTCTCGGGTTAAGTCCGGTTGTTCGGTTCGATACTGTTCCGTTAAACCGCTTAATTAATCCGTAAAGCGTCCTACTTATATATTTTTGCAATGTTTTTACTTTCTAACACTTAGGAAAATATAACGGACTATTTAGTGACCTTTCTGTACACTATTAGTATATTAACAAATACGTGTAAGCATAACACAGATATCAGAAAGCAGTTAGGTGATTCCACACAGTCGTCAAGCACATTAATTATTATTAATAAATTGTACGGTTACATGTAAATTTGAGGGTTGTCACATTCTCCCCCTGTTAAGAGAATTTCGTCCCGAAATTTAGCGCGTGGTTACTGAGGAAGCTAGTTAAGTTGCGTTGTTTTCCAGATTTTCCTGGGGTGTCACATCATCCCCCCGTTGATTTGGAATTTCGTCCCGAAATTCTGCAGTAGCTTCAGCCTCAGTAGTGGTTGCGTTTTTCTTAAACAGCTGGGGATACTTGAGTTTCATTTGGTCTTCTCGTTCCCAGGTATACTCTGGGCCACGACGAGCATTCCAACGAACTCGAACGAGAGGTATCCTGGTATGCTTGAGGATCTTAACATCTCGATCCGTAATCTCTACTGGTTCCTCGACGAATCGCAGCTGGTCGTCGATTGTGAGTTCCTTAAGGGGAACTATGGGGGTCTTATCTGACAGGCACTTTTTCAGATTCGACACATGGAAAACATTGTGAACTCCGCTGAGTTCTTCAGGTAGATTCAACCTGTAGGCGACTTTGCCAATTTTCTCGGTGACTTCGAATGGTCCGACGTAGCGCGGATTGAGTTTGCCTCGTTTGCCAAAGCGGACTACACCTTTCCAAGGTGAGACTTTGAGTAGCACTCGATCCCTAACCTGGAGCTCGAGTGGTTTTCTTCCCTTATCAGCATAGCTTTTCTGACGGTCACGAGCTGCCGCCATTCGCTGCCGTATCTGAGCAATTTTCTCGGTGGTATCTACCACATGTTCTGGGCCAGTGATTTGGCTGTCACCAACTTCTGCCCAACAGAGAGGTGATCGGCATTTGCGTCCGTACAATGCCTCAAACGGAGCGGCTTGGATGCTGGTGTGGTAGCTGTTGTTATATGAAAACTCCACTAGCGGGAGGTGCTTTTCCCAGCCATTACCAAAATCGATTACACATGCCCTAAGCATGTCTTCAAGGGTTTGGATGGTGCGTTCAGATTGCCCATCCGTCTGCGGGTGATAAGCGGTGCTCATATCTAAACGTGAGCCAAAGGACTTGTGCATTGCTTGCCACAGTTCTGAAGTAAAACGCGCGGCACGATCAGATATAATAGAGGTTGGCACTCCGTGCCTTGATACCACTTCCTTTAGGTAAATGTCTGCAAGAGTAGAAAACTTATCCGTTTCTTTGATAGCCAGAAAATGTGCAGACTTGGTTAATCGATCTACGATCACCCAAATGGTATCGTTTCCGCGTTGAGATCTGGGCAGGCCGGTAACGAAATCCATGGAAATTTGCTCCCATTTCCATTTCGGGATCTCCGGTTGTTGAAGTAGGCCTGATGGTTTCTGATATTCAGACTTGACTCTCGCACAAGTCAAGCACTTACTGACGTAGGTTGCTATGTGGGCTTTCATGCCAGGCCACCAATACGTAGTTTTGAGGTCGTGGTACATCTTGTCCGAACCAGGGTGTACAGAATAACGAGACTTATGTACTTCATCCATCACAAGCTCGCATAAGTTGCCATAAAATGGAACCCAAATACGCCCCGTTACATAGTAGGCGCCGTCTTCCTTTTGTTCTAGCCGTTGCCTCGATCCTCGTAGGGACTCAGCCCTGATGTTCTCTGCTTTCAATGCTTCGACCTGGGCATCTCGAATTTGAGCGGGAAGGTTGGATTGGATGGTAAGCTGTAAAGCACGTACACGCTTAGGTAAAGTATCCTTTCGACTGAGGGCGTCAGCCACAACAATGGCTTTGCCCGGATGATACTTGATAGCGCATTCGTAATCATTCAAGAGTTCGACCCATCGGCGTTGTCGCATGTTTAACTCCTTTTGCTTGAAGATATGCTCGAGACTCCTGTGGTCGGTGTAAATGGTGCACTTTGTACCGTACAGGTAATGTCTCCATATCTTTAGCGCAAAAACAACTGCTCCCAGCTCCAGATCGTGAGTAGTGTAATTCCTTTTGTGAACTTTAAGTTGGCACGATGCGTAGGCAATGACCTTGTCACGTTGCATCAATACGCAACCAAGTCCTTGGATGGAAGCGTCGCAATAAACCACGAAATCATCGGTGCCTTCGGGCAATGAGAGGATAGGCGCGCTACAAAGTCTATCCTTTAGGTGTTGAAATGCGGACTCCTGTGCATCACCCCAACGATAGATGACACCCTTCTGAGTCAGCGAAGTGAGAGGTTGCGCAATCTTGGAGAAATCTTTTATAAACCTTCTGTAATATCCGGCCAAACCCAAGAATTGGCGGATCTCTGTTGGTGTTCGGGGTGCAGGCCAGTTCTTGATCGATTCAACCTTAGATGGATCCACATGAATTCCATCCTTGTTTACCACGTGGCCTAGAAAGTGGACTTCGCGAAGCCAGAAGTCACATTTCGAAAACTTGGCATACAACTACTCTTTTTGAAGAAGTTCCAGCATAAGTCGTAGATGTTGCTCGTGTTCCTCCTGACTCTTAGAATAGATCAGGATATCATCGATGAACACAATAACGAACTTATCCAGGTAAGGCTTGCACACTCGGTTCATGAGATCCATGAAAACCGCTGGTGCATTCATCAGCCCAAATGGCATAACCATAAACTCGTAATGGTCGTAACGAGTTCTAAATGCTGTTTTGGCGACGTCCTCATCTCGGACCCTCAGCTGATGGTATCCCGATCTCAAATCAATCTTGGAGTAATAGCTCGACCCTTGCAGCTGGTCGAATAAGTCGTCAATACGTGGAAGAGGATAACGATTCTTCACAGTCACCTTGTTGAGCTTGCGATAGTCAATACACATTCTGAAAGTACCTTCCTTCTTCTTTACGAACAAGACTGGAGCTCCCTAGGGCGAAGAGCTAGGACGTATAAAACCCTTTTCCAAGAGTTCTTGTAGTTGTGTGGACAGTTCTTCGAGTTCTGATGGAGCTAGACGATATGGTGCTCGAGCTACTGGCGCTGCTCCAGGAGCTAGCTCGATTTGAAACTCAACTTGGCGCTGAGGCGGAAGACCAGGTAATTCCTCAGGAAATACCTCGGGAAAATCGTGCACAATAGGAATGTCCTCAATTCTCTTCTCTTTCGTTGATGTGTCAGTAACGAGTGCCAGAATGGCAGTGTGGCCCTTTCGCAAACACTTCTGGGCCTTAAGGAAAGAGATGATGCCTTCGACAGCACCACTCTTGTCGCCGCGAATCATGAGAGGTTCTTCACCAGAACGAGGAATGCGGATGATTTTCTCCTTGCAAACAATCTCCGCTTGATGATGAGATAGCCAATCCATCCCAATAACGACGTCGAAACTACCAAGGGTGATAGGAACAAGATCGATAGGGAAAGTCTGACCAGCTAAGACGAGGTTACAACCTTTAACTACGTGTGTGGCTTCAAGACTTTTACCATTTGCTAGTTCTACCGCGTGTTTGGTGTCCAGGAGTGTTGGAGTGCGCTTAAGCATTTGGCTAACTTTTAAGGACACATAACTAGTATCGGCACCCGAATCGAATAAAACAGTAACAAAGAAGTCATCCAGAAGAAACTTACCCATCACAACATTGGGATCGTTCCTTGCTTCTCCCTGACCAATCACGAACGCACGACCCTTTGCTCCATTACCATTGTTGTTTCCCCCATTGCCGCCTCCATTGTTGTTCCCGTTTCCTTGGTCGTTGTTGTTCTGATTCCGGTTCAGTTGGGGGCAGTTTCTCTTAAAGTGGCCTTCAGCGCCACACTGAAAGCATCCTTTATTGCCCTGTTGTTGTTGCTGCTGATGGGTCTGTGGAGCTTGTTGCTGTTGGCGATTCTGATTCACAGGACGCGGGCTCCTGCAATCCTTAGCTTCATGACCCAGCTTTTGACATCTCTGACAGCGACCTTTGTTGCACTGCCCGCTGTGATGCTTGTTGCACCGGTTGCACTTGGGGTGGTTTCCTCGGTATCCACCCTGTCCTTGGTTACCAGAAGATTGCTGACCAGGACTCTGGTAGTCATCAGTCTTTCGCTGCTGAGACAGAACTGAAGTAGAACCCTTTCCGGAGTTCCCATCCCATTTTCGCTTGTTATCGGTAGGTGCATCAGAAGTAGCTGTGGCACTGATACGTTTGGGTAGCCAGTTTTGCTCCACCGCCTGGTCGGTGAGACGATGAGCCAGTTTGACGACTTGCTGGATAGTACCCAAGTTGGCTGAAGTCACATGAATTTGAATCTCTGGTACAAGGCCCTTGAGATAGAGCTCAATTCGTTTGATGGGAGGGTTCACCATGGTTGGACACAAGATGACCAGCTCGTTTGACCTCTTAGTATACGCCTCGATCTCAGATCCTGTCATCTTCAGATTGTAAAATTCCACTTCTAGCTTGTGGATGTCATCCCGACTACAGTACTCCTCTTTGATCAGCTCTTTGAAACCATTCCAGGGCGTGGCATTAGCAACTGCCAGTCCTAGTAGTTGAACCTGTGCCTTCCACCAGGTTAACGCAGCTCCTTCAAGTGTTCCGGTAGCATATTTCACCCTACGGTCTTCGGGGCATTCGCACATCTCGAAAACAGTCTCAAGCTTTTCAAACCAGTGAAGAAGGCCCACTGCTCCTTCGGTGCCACTGAAAGTGGTAGGTCGGCAGTCCATGAATGTCTTGAACGTGCACACAGGAGGTTGAGCATGTTGGCCTGTTTGCACGAGAATAAAAGATAAGGTTAAGCACGAGGGTTGGTTTGAGAAGGTAGGATCTAAACGTCCTAAGGTGAGTTGGTATGGCAGGTTATACCTCCTGCAGGGTTAGCTGTGAGTGCCTCAGCGACTCGTTCGTTGATCAAAGCCGTCAACTGGGCTTGAGTGAGGTTGATATGTCCTCCGCGTCCGCTCATGATCTTCATAATGAAGCAACGTAAGTGAGGAAAGTGTCGCGAAAGTGCGTAAGTGTGGGACGATAGTAGAGCGTAAGCACACAAGGTTCAAATAGCAATTACTACATTATCTAATGCACAGTGAGAACTATCTAACCGACAATATAACATAAATCATACCACTTATGGTGTCGAGTCTTGCACGTGGAGCGAAGTGTCGTTGTGGATCGTTGAGCACTGTACTGGTTATAGTCTGGTTTTTATCAAAAACTTTTCCCTTTTTAAAAACCAAGTTCACTATAACCAATGGCTCTGATACCAATCTGTCACACCCCCAAAATCCACCATGCAGAGTACCACCGCTTGGAGGCGTGACGTGACCAGGATCGAGCCACCAATCATATTGAACAACATAATTAAGTAAATAAAACCAAACACAATACGATTGGTGACCAAAAGGAAGTGAACCGATTTTTGGGTTAACAGCGGAAGCGTAAAACATAAGTTCGAAACATAAGTCTATAGTTCATAAGTTTAAAGTCCAACACTTAGGTTTAATAAGTTCATGATGTTTTAAATATTAAACACTGGACATAACCGTCCGTACACCACGACGACTCCTTCCTTGTGCAAGCTCCAAGTGTTTAGCGACCTGTAAGGCATGTAACAACTAGTCAACAACAAAGTTGAGTGAGTTCACGTTTGGTTGTTGTTTCTGAAAAACGTGGTTTGACTTTCATTGGCTTATTTGCCGTGGGGGTTACCCCGTAGTTGAAAGTATGTATATCCATATCCTTTTTCTTTACCCAATCCATAACCATGATCAGTGGGGGTTTTCCCCGTTTGAACTACTAGACGGTATGATATCGACTGCTACGCAAATAAGTTGTGCCCTATATCAGTGTCTATTATCATTGACAATCTGCCATAGTCCATTAGTACACGCCCGTCTGACTGGCACGGTGTGAGGTTTGTTAAACCTAATAGCGCTATTAACTAATGACCCGCTCGCCATTGGCCTCGGCGATTAAGTCGATATAAATTGAGGGACTTCATGATAGAGTTTTGTCTAGCTAGTTTTAAGGTTGTTGTCCTGCACCAGGAGGACGAACGTACATATTCTGCACCAGGAGAATTCGTAGGATTAATAATGGCATCCTATCTATGGAGGATGGCCGTACATATCCTACCCAAGGAGGATATGTAGATTTAGTTTTTAAATTCTTTAACCCATTCCCAAACCACCGGGAATCCCATGCCTTGTAGAAAGTGTGAACTCACCTCGGTTTGCTCGGTTAGATTCTCAATATAGCTAACAGTCAAGGTCGGTCAATCACGTCCTAGTATGATTTACCAGTTAGTCATTTAGTGGCTTTCAAATAGAACACAAAGTTCCCACACGTATCTATCACACAACATGCATCACTGTAACGGTTTATGCCCATCTAAGTTTCCCGTCCATTCCCCACTCAAAATCAAACATACGATAATGCACATAACATATATAACATGTTAAATCATTCACAGATATCATACTCGACATTTAGACACGCAAGTCACAACTTATGTCAATTCAGTGTTAATACTCAAAACCGGCTGTTTTCGGACATTTAAATAAAATAGTTAGATTATTCCAAAAATTCCCAAATTTTTATAGAATGTCATAAATATCCCATATTTTATTATGTAAAAATATCGGGGTCCGGTTCCTTACCCACATTTTATAAAAATTCATATTCGGGACTGAACTCAGATTTATGTATTTCTGACCACAGTCTACGAAACAATTTATTAAAAATTCATCAAGTGTCCGATTTACGAAATTCCAGTGGGGTAATTACAAATACATCGGTTGTCATTTACTGTACAAATTTCATGGTTTGATTCATCACAAAACTCAGGTTATGACTGAAAATACGACACCCATTTATTGCTGTCAAAATTCAGCTTAAGTTGCTGTTACAAATTAACACTTTAAAAATAGTAAACGGAGTCCAAAAATTACGATTCCGGTGCCATTAGAACCGTATTTCATAATAACATATTTTAGATTCAAAATATCGGTTTTTCGTTGAGTTTAAGACCTGTTTACAGCCAACTGAAGTTGGCTGTAAAAGTTGGACAGATTCTGATTTTAAGTGTTTAACCTTCTAAATCGTGTTCGATCGATTCCGTTAACAAGTTTAGTGACCACAACAACATGACACATTAATATTAATCAGTAAACCATCAGATAATCAACCGATAATCATAATCACACAAGATCTACATGATTTACACACATATTCATCCATTAACCACCATGTTCATCACTTTAGTAAACTTTTAGACTTTGATCTTATATGTTCATAATTTTTAACCGACGAAACTCTTATTAACCACTCTAGACAAGATCAAGAAGGCGTTTAGAGTCACTTACTAGTAGCTCGAGGCTAGGGGAGAAACTAGGCGAAAAATGCGTGGATAAAAGCAATGGGGTGAGGTCCTTCGCGTTCCGAATGCACCAAGCTTCCTTATGTGAGATCCTTAACACTTGTATGCACTTGAAATGAGATGATCAAAAATCGATGATGGATGGATGGTTGTGTGGGTGTTCGGCCAAGAGCTTTGGAGAGGGAGAGAGTGTGTGTGTTGGTGAAATGTTAAGTGAAAGAATGGGGGGTTTAGTGGTGATCTTATAGGCAAAGTTTAGGATTATGGTCCAATGGATTATGTGTCTCTTAGATATTAGACATAAGAGATTAGTTTAATCAAAATAGGACATGAGGTGTCCCCTTGGGGACGGTTTGGTTGGGGGGGGGGGGGGGTAATCTAGTTCATTTCCAACTAAGCATTAGGTATTAGTTAGGTTAATTTAGTTAGTTTAGGGATTAACCCGGTTACTAGTGTGTCATGCATTATGACGGGTGTTAGGGTATTCCGGGACCCTAACTGGCTCAGAAAAAAGATAAACAATGTTATTGGCAATATTTTCATATCTCAGGTTAAGTCCGGTTGTTCGGTTCGATACTGTTCCGTTAAACCGCTTAATTAATTCGTAAAGCGTCCTACTTATATATTTTTGCAATGTTTTTACTTTCTAACACTTAGGAAAATATAACGGACTATTTAGTGACCTTTCTGTACACTATTAGTATATTAACAAATACGTGTAAGCATAACACAGATATCAGAAAGCAGTTAGGTGATTCCACACAGTCGTCAAGCACATTAATTATTATTAATAAACTGTACGGTTACATGTAAATTTGAGGGTTGTCACAAAGTAGATAGTGGAGACTCCAGGCACATGACTGGATATAGAGCCCTACTCAAAGAATTCAAAACTCATGGAGGGGGTGATATATCTTTTGGGAATAATAGTAAAGGGAAGGTGATGGGTTCTGGTACAGTACAGTCTGGAAATGTTAAGTTTGAAAATGTCAATCTGATTGACAATCTAAAATTCAACTTCCTTAGTGTCTCACAAATGAGTGACAAAGGTTTTGGATCATTCTCCACTAAGGATTGTTGTAGTATTGTTGGGCTAGAAATGGTTAAAAAGATTGAGGAAATAATAAAAAATGAAAAAACTCAACTTGTTGCTCAAAGGAGTGGCAATGTTTATGTAGTTGATTTGTCAAAAGAAAGCCCCAGGACTGATGCTTGTCTATTCTCAGCTGCCTCTAACAAAGAGACAAAACTTTGGCACAGGAGATTGGGGCACACAAATCTCAAGACAATCACTGCTTTGTCAAAACAGGGTCTCGTAAGAGGTCTTCCTCAAAAACTGTTCACCTGTCCTGAGCATTGTGTTTCTTGCTTAAAAGGAAAACAACCTAAAAGCTCATTTAAGTCCATTGAAGAGTCCAAAACAACCAAGTGCCTGCAAATGCTGCACAAGGATCTGTTTGGACCAGTAAAAGTCATGAGTCTTAAAAAGAAAAGATATTGTTTGGTAATTGTAGATAACTTTTCTAGGTTTACATGGACTTATTTCTTACATTCTAAAGATAAGACTGTAGGCATTCTGCAAGACTTTGTCAAACAGGTTGAAAAGCGGTTTGACTTGCCAGTAAATTAGGAGTGACAATGGCACAGAATTCAGAAATAGGGAGTTGGATGAGTTTTGTGTGTCAAAAGGAATTGTAAGGCAGTACATCATTCCAAGGACACCAGAGCAAAATGGGGTTGTTGAAAGAAAGAACAGGACACTGATTGAGGCTGCCAGAACCATGCTTGCTGATTCAGGTTTGCCATTAACTTTCTAGGCAGAGGCTGTAAACACTGCCTGCTATGTCCAGAACAAAGTTTTCATCAACCCCAGGCATCAAAAGACTGCCTATGAAATTGTGTATAAAATAAAACCACTGATCTCATAATTCAAAGTATTTGGCTGCCCATGTTTCATTTTAAATCTAAAAGATTCAATTTCAAAATTTGCAGCCAAAGTAGACAGTGGATACCATTTGGGATACTCAACCACTGCTAAGGCCTAAAAAGTGTTTAACACTAGGACTAAGACAGTGGAAGAGACTTTGAATGTAAAGTTCAATGAACTTTCTTCAATGAAAATCCCTGCAAACCCTGCTGAGTTATTTGATCTTGATAAATTCACCTTTGAAAATGTTTTTGTCAAGACTAATAGTGCAGGTCCATCTCAACCACCTCCATCACACAATGGATATGAAGTGATCATTCCACAACAAAATTTCAAATCCATTGCCAGAGCAGCAGATGTTTAAAACAACTGTCAAAACTCAACCACTACTACATCAACAGTTGTTGACCAAAGTAGCCCTAAAACTCCTGCTTCCACATTATCAAACATTGTTGATAGAAATCCTCAAACAGTGGATAAAAGTCAACATGTTTCCATACCAATTCCTCCTATTCCTCCACCTCAATTTCAAGACACTATTGGATCATCAAAGTCACCAACAGTTGTTAGCTCAGATGATTCGCATCTGCAGCCCTCACCCTTAAATGTCATTGTTCCATAGAAAGGAGTTCTAATCTTCTTGAATTCTCATCTACCAGACCAAATCATTGGCAACATCAGTGAAGGGGTGCTCAGAAGAAGTCAATCCCAAAACATCTGTCTTTTTGCTGGTTTTCTATCACTTCATCAACCTGTCAAGTACCAAGAGGCACTGAAAGACAACAGTTGGGTGGAAGCCATGCAAGAAGAGCTCCAACAGTTTAAAAGACAACAAGTATGGCAGCTTGTACCACTGCCAGAGGGTGTGAGTCCTTTTGGCACAAAGTGGGTCTTCAAAAATAAAACTAATGAAAGGGGCATTGTTGTCAAGAATAAAGCAAGTCTAGTGGTTCAAGGTTTCAGACAGGAAGAGGGAATTGAATATGATGAAACTTTTGCCCCTGTAGCAAGATTGGAAGCTATCAGACTGTTCTTGGCCTTTGCTGTCAACCACAACATAAAGGTGTTTCAAATGGATATCAAATGTGCATTCCTCTATGGTAAGATTCAAGAAGAGGTATATGTTTGTTAACCTCCTGTTTTTGAGGATCCGTTTAATCCAAATCATGTCTACAAGCTAAATAAAGCTTTGTATCGCTTGAAACAAGCACTTAGAGCCTGGTATGAAACTCTTTCCACCTTTCTTCTCTCTATTGGTTTCACAAGAGGTAAAATTGACAAAACATTGTTTTTAAAATGGAGAGGGAAAGACTTGATGATTGTCCAGATTTATGTGGATGACATCATTTTTGGAAGCACATGTTCCAAAATGTGTGAAGAGTTTAGGCAACTCATGACAGCTGAGTTTGAGATGAGTGCAATGGGTGAACTACAGTGCTTCCTTGGTCTCCAAGTGAAACAACTGCAAAATGGTATATTCATTCATCAAAGCAAATATGCTAAAGAACTTTTAAACAAATTTGAGATGAATGATTATAAACCATGTAGTACACCCATGGCAACCACCAAGCTAGTCATGACTGATGAGAAGGATGATCTGGTGGATCAAACATTATAAAGAAGCATGATTGGGTCTTTATTGTACCTAACTGCATCTAGGCCAGACATCATGTTTGCAACATGTGTTTGTGCAAGATCCCAATCAGCCCCTAGAAAGTCAAACCTAATAGCTGTGAAAAGGATACTCAGATACATAAAAAGTGCTTCCACACTTGGTATCTGGTACCCTGCTAATGGGAATATTAAGCTTTCAGGTTTCACAGACAGTGATTTTGCTGGGTGTAATGCAACAAGGAAATCAACTATCACACCCAACCGATGACGGAAACATCAGGGCATGGCACTGAGCGAAATAGATTGTTCGAGAGGAATTCTATAACAACTACTTTACCGAATAGTTAAACATTATGTCCCATACCATAAACTATTAAGCAAGTAAGTTATTACAGACATAGATATCTCCAAAACAAATAAAGTTGTTCCGAAAACTCAGATTTAAATAAAAATAAATTGTCTTTGTTTGTTTCTAGACTCTCCTAGGCTTGGTTCCATCAAAGAGCAAGCAAAGCACGTCATCCTAAACACCTACCTCATACGTTAAAATATACATCAATACACATAGTGTAAAGGTGAGCATACAAATTTGATAATAGCATAACAGAGTTCGAAATCGTTTACGCATAACCAGCATGTACAACATATAATGTGAAGCATGTAAGTTATCGAAAAAGATCTGATCAATACCAATGACTGCGAGTAGCGAGTGCGCATCACATGTCCACCACTGTGAACATGGGAAGGATTGTCCTTAACAACCCCTGAGTAAACAGGTGCTGAGTCCAAACTATAGTACTATCGTTGCTAAGGCAGGTAGACAACAATCAATGTGTTAACGTAACAAACAGGCATTCATCGAGTCACGTATAACATGCATTAGAGGTCAGTGTATAAATAGTGTTTGCATTTTGTATCCGATGTGATTTAGAATAAGTAACGTATGTAACACCCAATAGTGCATAAAGCAAAAAGGGATCGAGTATACTCACAGATAGCGTTTAACTTAATAAACACTGCCTTGGATTGAAGGGAGCGCTTGAGAGATTAGCCTGAACAGTAATGATTGCATAAACGATGAGCGGCGCGTTAAAAGGATGCAAGTGTACCAGGTATCGGATGGTAATCCGATCGGATGGCAATCCGATCGGATGGCCAGTCGATCGGATGTCAATCCGTTCGGATGGTCATCCGATCGGATGGCCATTAGAATGGATTGACACCTCGTTTGGTTTATGTATGATGGTTTGTTCTTTGAAGTTTTCGTTGTAGCATTTTGAAAATAGAGAAGTATCTCTACCTTTCAGGTCGGTTGATCGGACGGCGGTTCGATCGGACGGCGATCCGATTGGCGAGGCTTCTCAGTTGAGAACAAGTTCACAGCAGGACGGTCACTCGATCAGATGGCTATCCGATTGGGTGGCAATCCGTATGTATTGAACATGTTGAAAATTGATTAGGTATCAAAGTACCAAACGTCACACGATCGGGTGGTCGTTCGATCGAATGGCAATCCGATCGGACAGCAATCCGTTCGACGTTTAGATCCTTGAAAAGTTTGAATAAAGTTTAAGTGTGGAACCAAGTGCGACCCGATCGGATGGCCGGTCGATCGGATGGCAATCTGATCGGATGGCAATTCGTCCCAACGACCATGATTGTCTCAACCCTTGATCTTGTTAAAGTTTTGTAATTTGAACCAGGCGTTATGATAACTTGCTTAAACAACAGAACCTTATCTCGCCCCAAGTGACCTGACCAAACAGGAACCACCCTAGTCCGACCGGTTCATGGTTCGAGACGGTTGTTCATGTTCAAACCCGAAATCAGTAGTCTGTTAGATAGAATTCAGATCTGAAACTAATACATCACTAAGAATGAGTAGAAGATCAGAACAAACTCCGATTCTATCGGCTTTGAGTGCATTGAGTGTAAAAGAGTTGAAAGAAAGTTAGAAAACCTTCTTTTCAATCCTTTCAACCAAGAATTTGTGTAGATCTATGCGAAAACATTGATTATTCATGTGGAAATCCTTCAGATCTAAGTTGTTCTTAGTGAAATGAAGCCAAACTTTGAAGTTCCTAGGAACTCCATAATGACATCACCCTAGAACACCTCAAATCCGGTGATTTCACGGTTAAAAGTTGAGATTCAAAGGTGAAAATGGTGTAGAAGTGTGTGTAGATAATAGAAGTACAAGATTTAGGTTGGAAACTTACAAGAATCGAGAGAAATTGAAAGAAATGAGAGCTTGAGGTTGGCTGGTCGAACAAGGGAGCTGTCACAACACAAATGATGTGACAGGTCGGTATTTATAGGGTTTCCCAAAAAGGAAAGTGGGGAAGTGGCTAGTTGATCGGGTGGGAACTCGATCGGATGGCAGCCCAATCGGGTGACAGGCCGATCGGATGACAGCCCGATCGGATGGCAATCCGATCGGATGGCCACTCGATCGGTTGGCCACTCGATCCTAGTGTTTGGCGCGATGAGTTTTGTCGTTTCGATTCGCGTGTCGAGCGTTGCAATGCGATTCGAGTGAGCGATGCAATAATATTACCCATTAGTTACACAATTAACATAGCTTCTATATCTAACATACAATCACTATAGTTAACTTGCGTTTAGTGTTTTTGATTCAATTGCGATGCGATAGATTTGCGATTGCGATTAACACCTCAACATAAACATAACATGCACAAGTAACACATATATAGCACACACACGTAAAACAATATCCAGAACACATAATTTGAGTTGCGATGCGATAGCGATAAGCGATAAGTTGATTAAACATGCGATTAAATAGCGATTAAACCTCGATTATTAATAGATACTCCACATAATACAACTAAAGCAAATAAATAAATAGATTTGATTACAGGTCAAAGAAGTCAAAACAGTAGTTGAGCAAGGAGTGACAGATTGCAATTAGCAATCTTTTCTTCCTTTGACTTCAATCTTGACTTTGACTTTGACTTTGACTTTCAAAACACAAGGTGTTACATCAACATAAGGAGGGTGCCAATTTCTAGGTGATTGCTTAGTATCTTGGCAAAGAAAAAAGCAAGCAGTTGTTTGAACATCCACTGCTGGATTTTGGTATCACTGCCTTAAAGACACCTCTCATGTTGGACAGTCAGGCAGCAAAAAATATCATCAAAAATCCAGTGTCACATTCAACCACTAAACACATTGATATCAGACATCACTTTGTGAGGGATTGCTATGAAAAAGGTTTGATTTCTCTGCATCATGTTCATACCAAAGATCAGCTGGCAGATGTGCTAACAAAGGCCTTAACACATCTACCTTTGAAAGCTTGATCTCAAGGATTGGCATGCTTCACATGGAATAACAGGCAAAATCCTGTTTTTCTATAAATAAAAAGCATTAAAATGTTTTCAGAAAATCAAAAGTTCATCCTTAAAAATAGTTAAAAATGAAAATTTTCATTAATCCTTAAAAGTCTGCCATAACCACTGTTTTGGTTCAAACATCTGTTCTGCTGAATTCTTTCCACTGCTGAAAGTCAACCTCTGTTCTCTCATTTTTTTGTTAATCACTGTTATTAAACCTCAGTGTTTTAATCCACTGATAGGCTATCCACTGATAGCTAAAGTCAGCCACTGCTTTCATTTTCACCATTGTAAACCACTGATATTCCTCCATCAGTGGTTTCCTAAACAACTGTCATCCATTATTCATCAGAGGTTGTCACGTGGATAGTACTTAGCGGTCAGATCTTTTGTAACTGCTACCACATCTGCATTCACTTTTTCACCCTATAAAACCCTGATCAAAACCCCAAACAGGGTTTTCACTGTCGAATCGAATTCAAAATTCCTTTCAAAAGCAGTTTTCCATCAAATTCTCTCAAATCACTCATTTTCTTCATTTGCTCTCAACCACCTTCGATTCGCCACGGCTCTCCCACTAAAAACCACTCATAACTACCTGTGTACACTTGCAAAAATAAGTCAAAACACAACCTTTCACTCCGTTATTGATGCCCTATCTTCTTCAAAGTACAAAACTTTGTTGACTTGTAATGCACCAATCTACCTGGATACCCTACGAGATTTCTGGAAACATGCTCAAATTGAAGTTCAAGACAAAAGCCTTGGGCTATCACTTCAACTGTAGGAGGAATTCAGGTTGCTGTCACACCTCAAACCATCTCTGAGGTTTTTGAAATAAACAATCATACAGATAAAACTTCCTTTTCAAAGGAAGAATATCAAATTGATTTGATTGAGTGGGGGTATGAAGAACGAATGAAAAAGGATACTTTACAAAAGGGGAGTTTTCCACCTCCCATGAGATTTTTATTCCATACCCTCCTCATGTGTGTGTCAAATAAAAAAACTGCTTTCAATGAAATACCATTGAAAATCCAATACATGGGATATGCTATCATGGCAGAAGTTGACTTCAATTACTCCCAGGAGATTTTCAATGACATGGTTAAAAATATTAATAATATCAAAAATAATAAGAAAGCATTTTTACTATTTCCAAGGTTTTGGAGTTTTTATTTACAAAAGAAAATTCCCATGGATAGTGCACATGTGCTTATCCAAGGAAATCCTTTCCAAATAAACAGCCTTTCTTCTGAAACATTTACAAGGCTGTCAAAACTTTCTCAAACACAAACAGAGGAACCTGAGCAGAATTTAGCAGCAACAACTGCTCCTCAGGTCCCTGCTGTTGAGCCCACTGCTCTTGGTTATCACAGCACCACCACCACTGCTGTGAACCCCCCCCCCCCCCCTAAAAAAAACCCACCAAAAAGCACAAAAAGAAAATAATCAAAAATCCCACCAACCCATCTAAAAAGGATCTTCTGGAATATGAGATCCCAGAAATAACTCCTGTGACAACACAAAAGTCAATTGAAACCACTGCTGCTACTTCCTCACAGCAGTTGGTAGAAAGATCTCAACCTGAGCCTCAAACTCCTCCTGCATCCTCATAAAAGGATCAGGTTGTATCCACAGGGACACCAAATTATGAAGCTCTGGAATCACTTGACTCCATCTTCCACAGCCCTGCCCCCAGCGCAAATTCTCTTTCAACCCCTCTCCCTACTTCACAAATTCCACCAACTTTTCTACCTCTGTTGAATGCTTTGGACATGGATCAGGCACAAATCTGTTCTTCTCAACAACCAATCAAGGAGAAAATACCTCAACAATTGACTGAGTCTGATTCCTCTGCCATTGCTAACCCATCAACAGCTGAGGAGGTTACACTGTAGGAATTACAAGTAATTCCTGTCAGTAGTTCAAGTGGAGCAGCTACTACAGGTGTTGAATCCACTTATTTACACCTGGACAGTAGTTTCATCAGTAAGCCTCCCTTGAAGGCAATTTCTTCTTTGGGAACCAAAGTGACCACTGGTGTGTTTCCATTATACACTGGTGTGCTTAAAATGGTAACCACTGCTGAAGAAAGAAGTCCCCAGTATCAAGACAAAGAGGCATCCGTGGATGATTTTTGGGAAACTTTCCCTAAGTCAACTACTGATACAACCACTGCCAGTTGGAAATCAGATGATCCCATTCACTTGGGTGATGGTTTGAAATACAAAGAATTGACAGAGAAAGTGGATAAAATTGAAGCATCTATTGTAGATATCAAAAATATTGATGTGTGCTAAACAGACTACTAAAATTAACTACTTTAGACTCTCTAAGCTAGACACTAAAAAGCTTGAAATCTAGACTCAATCTAAACCACACAATCGGCAAGTGTACCACCGATCACTGTAGTATGACCTAAGGAAGTCCGGATATCGAACCACGAGACTCTACTAATCACGCTAACTAGACTCTAATAAACTCTGACAGACATGACTCAATTAAGTTAACCGTATGTTTATGGAACCGGGATCTTGTGATACTAAACCTATTAAGACACCAACTAAGCCCCTCAACCCTTCTTGAGGTGAAACCTATGGCACTACCTAGGCCGTTAATTCTACCAGTTATTAGACTTCCTTTCGGTTATCTAATTATTGTGTAAGTACCCTTATATTGACCTACTCTTTTCCAATTATAGATCTAGGGTAGTTTGAGTTTCTTAACTTGACTTGATTGACTAATAAACCGACGGGGCAACTAGGGCATGACTTTTTCCAAAGACTGTCCAAAGCAATTCGCTGGGTAAGACCTACCAATAGCCCTGCACCTTCCAGCTATTAGGACTAGTAGAATATTGAAATCTAGCAAATTATTAAATATTACTTCTAAGGTTTATTGGCCAATTCACCCTAAAGGTCAAAGACACAAGGTCAAAGATCTAGCATGAACCTATTCTGTAGTAGACAACCACCTAGATTCACACGAAGTAATTGATAATAATTTACCAAATCAAAGTATGCATACATACCAACTTTTCTACCTCTGTTGAATGCTTTGGACATGGATCAGGCACAAATCAGTTCTTCTCAACAACCAATCAAGGAGAAAATACCTCAACAAGTGACTGAGTCTGATTCCTCTGCCATTGCTAACCCATCAACAGCTGAGGAGGTTACACTGCAGGAATTACAAGTAATTCCTGTCAGTAGTTCAAGTGGAGCAGCTACTACAGGTGTTGAATCCACTTATTTACACCTGGACAGTAGTTTCATCAGTAAGCCTCCCTTGAAGGCAATTTCTTCTTTGGGAACCAAAGTGACCACTGGTGTGTTTCCATTGTACACTGGTGTGCTTAAAATGGTAACCTCTGCTGAAGAAAGAAGACCCCAGTATCAAGACAAAGGGGCATTAATGGATGATTTTTGGGAAACTTTCCCTAAGTCAACTACTGATACAACCACTGCCAGTGGGAAATCAGATGATCCAATTCACTTGGGTGATGGTTTGAAATACAAAGAATTGACAGAGAAAGTGGATAAAATTGAAGCATCTGTTGTAGATATCAAAAATATTGATATGTGCTAAACAGACTACTAAAATTAACTACTTTAGACTCTCTAAGCTAGACACTAAAAAGCTTGAAATCTAGACTCAATCTAAACCACACAATCGACAAGTGTACCGATCACTGTAGTATGACCTAAGGAAGTCCGGATATCGAACCACGAGACTCTACTAATCACGCTAACTAGACTCTAATAAACTCTGACAGATGTTAGTGTAACGTTTATATCCCCACAAAATGAGCAAGTATGAATTTAGGTTTATATCCCGAAAAAGTTTACTAAATGTATAAAAACCTATTGGCATATCATCAGTGAGACTGTTTAACGCTATAAAATCATTACACTTCTATAGCATACTGTAACTGTCTACTGATGTACTATCATTTCCTCTTTTTACACAAAACTCATTTTTGAATTTTATCATGTTTTTGGCTTTTTAAAATTTTCTAATGTTTTTGGATTTTCTGACAATATTCTTACTCCCCCTAAAATGCAAAACCATTTAAAGAAAATTTGACAAACCGATACTGATAGTTTTGTCTCGCCATCCATTTTCTGCATCTCATGCACTGATTTGCAGAAAAATATAACGTACCCCCATGATTTACAACCCATTGATTTTCGACAATTTGAAAACCATTTTTCAATCTTGTGAAAGTAATCATGTTTGTTCAGCCGTGAGGGTTTCGGCGTATTCAATCAGAACTCCCCCTTACAACAAACTATTTTCCCATAATGATTTCAAAACACTTAAGTTTGTTTTAATCAGAATGGTTTTTCCAGAAAAATTAGTTAGTTTACCCATCACTTGTGGGTTCGGGGTCATCTCATCACCTTGTTCTCTTTTAACCATTTTGAAAATTTAACATTATTAGGTCAAACACCTCTATCACTTGTAGAAAATCAAGTACAACTTAATGTCCTTGATTAACCACTTATAAGACGAAATATCACAGTTACCATCCTGTGAATTTCTCAAGAATGATGCCGATACCTGCTTCACACTTACCAACCTGGAAGCTCCGGCAAGTCAGATTTTTCTATTTGAAAAGTTTCACCCAAGCCTGACTGTCCTTGGGTGTATTTTGAGCTTTTCTCTTTTCTTCATAAAATTCTTTTACTCCTTTTTCCTTACCATCAGCCATCTTACTAAAAATATGTTTAACATTGCTATTAAACATTTTTTCAGCATCAACACCTTTTGATTTTAGGTTTGCAGCTCGTAATGGTGGAAATTTCTCATCATTCATTAAAGGAACTGTTTCTTCCTTTTTTTACCTCAACTTGTGGCTCATCTGATTTTGTGGAATCAGATTCATTCCCCGAACTTGGCTTTTCTGACTTGGATGAGCCAGATTCATCGCCAATAACTCTCTTCTTTTTCTTATTGTTTGTCCTCAGATTTGCATCTGAAGAATTCGATTTGCTTGACTTTGCCGTTGAGTGAATTGATTCATCAGAACTTTTATTCGAACCAACTGGTGAACCTGAAGACAAAATCTTCTCCAAATATTCTCTCGCCTTCTTCCTCTTCTTCCTTAGTCTGTCTCTCTGCCCCTGCGAAAGCTTTACTTTCTTATCTTCCACTTTCTGTTCTTTGGGCTTGACATTGACTGGTTTCTTTACCGTTCTCTAAGATTCAACCCTCGATCATGTCATTGATCTCCTTGGGAAATCTCTAGCAATGTGACCTTTGATCTGGTAGTTACAGCATCTTCTTGTTTCATAATTTCAATTCTGGCAGTTAACAGCAATGCGTCCTCTAACACCACAAGTATAGTACACTCTGTTATCGTACCATCCACTTCTGTCAGTCCAAACCTTCAGATCATAACATTGTTTGGCTTGGTGATAATCATTTCTCCTCTTCAATGCTGGATTTGTCTTTTGAGCACTGTGGTCAAACCTGCACCACTTATTACAAACATTTTGTGAGTTTTCATTTACAAATTTTTGTGATTTTTTATAATGATTGGATAACTGAACTGATGAACTTTTATTTTCATTTTTAAAATTTTTTGAATTTTTAACTTTTTGTTTCTGTTCTACACTTTTCTTAACAGGTTTTTGCTTAGAACATTCACCTGTTTCAGTAGATTGCAAAACAGTATTTTTAAATTTTTCTTGTAAATCTAAAAATATTTTTCTTTTCTTTTCTTTTTTCTTTTTCATCATCAGCTTTGTCATCACAATCTTTAATTTTGACTTTGTCAAAATTTGTGACATTGTCACTTATTGGAACAGAATTGATCGGTTTTGGACATAATTGATCAAACTTTGCTGAAGTGCTCACAAAACCTTTCAATTTCTTTTCAAAATCATCAATTTTTATTTCTAGCATTCTCAACTTCTTTTTCAAGTTGAGAAATTTTCTCAAGATGAGAATTTATTGCCTTTTCATTTGCAATTTTATTTTCTTCAAAAACAGATTTTTCATTTTCTAAAACTTTTATTTGATTTTGAAAATCTGTTTCTTTTTTCTTTTAAAACTTCATTTTCAAATTTTATCCAAGAAACATCTTTATTTTCAATTTTAATCTTTTCAAAATCTTTTTCTTTTTCTTTAAAATTTTTGTTTTCTAATGACAAACTCTCAACATTCTTCAAAAGTTTGTCATTTTCAGATCTCAGTTTTTCACAATTCAAGCGCAACTCCAAAATCTGTTCATTATCAGCTTTCTTCTTGTCTTTCAAAGCTTTGTTTTCCAATATCAAATTCTCCGCATCACTCAAGAGTTTGGTATTGTCTGCTCCAAATTTATCACAATTTGAGCATTTTTCATTCATCTTTTCAGCATCAGCTTCTTTCTTTGTTTCCATCTTGAATGTTCCTGCACAAAAAAATTTTAACAAAATCAAGAGGGTTTGCATATTCATCAATAAAACAACCTCTCTTAATATCATATTTCATGACATTTTTTGCAGCAAGACATACAGAGATTCTTTTCCTCATTTCAATAATCACATCCAAATTGATTTTTTCTAAATCCTCTTTTATTTCATTCATCAACTTCTCTTTTCTTTTGTCTTTATCAAGCTTGTCTAGTTTAAGTTTATTGATGAAATCTCTTAAACCAAAGTATGAGAAACTAGAATCCCTTTTCAGTTCACTCAAGAATTTATTCCATTCCAAAGGTAATGCATCCGCAAATTTTGAAATTTTTTCAGCATTTGAAACCCTTATCTCATATCTATATAACTTATCAATCAAATCATCAAATCGTCTATCCAATTGTTCCAAAGATTCATGTTTCATGCACAAGAAATTTTCGAATCTTTTAATCCAAACATCCTTCTTATTCTTTTTATCAATCCAAGATCCAGAAGTCCAAACATTTAAATCTTTAAGTTTCTCGTTTTCCTGTTCATCAAACGTTTTAGCCATGATGTTATCACCTTGAATCACCTTAAACATGCATGTTATAAAAATTTAATATCCGATGACTTCACAAATTTCAATATGCTCAATGTCAGTTCACATGCAATCTTAATATCAAACAATTAAAGCTGGCTCAATCGGTTGTAGCAGATCAATGATTATCACATGGGATTACACTTAATTCATGCACATTCACATGTTCACCGATTGCATTTATTGATTCACATGAAATGCTGATAAAGTTGACTGACAAGCTGAATATGTTGACTAAGCGACTTGATCGGGTGAGATGTTGTGACACGTATTGTTATCCGCGCGAGTGGTCAACAAGTCAACACGAATTGCTGTGACACGGATTGTTATCCGTGCGGACAAGTAATTCGCTCGAATAGGTCAACAATAGTCAAAGCGGATTGTTGAGACGTGGATTGCTATCCGTGCGAGTAGCTAGTCAACAAGACTTTGCCCCGGATTTTTTATTCGCACGAGTGAGTAATCTGGATGAAACAAATGATGTTATCCGTGCGGACAAGTTATCCGCGCGAGTGGTTTATCCGGATGAAACAAATGATGTTATCCGTGCGGACAAGTTATCCGCGCGAGTAGTTTATCCGGATGAAACAAATGATGTTATCCGTGCGGATGTGATGATTCGTCCGGATGGGTCAAATAAAGTCAACCCGGATTTTTATCAGTGGTCAACAAGTCAATACGAATTGTTATCCGTGCGGATAAGTAATCCTTACGGGTGAGTGATCCGCGCGACTGAACGTAATCCGACTCTTTGACTCAAGCCACTCTACTAAACGACAAAATTGTTGATCGGTTGGCACTTTAACTCTTTGACCTCAAACAATGAATTGCTAACTTTCAAAAAGTTCTCACATGCAATCTGTCATCTTCAATTAAAGTTGGCTGACAAAGCGGATATGAATCTCGTGACAACTGAATTATCTTTCAATTGATTATCATGCACGTGACAACTATTGATAGCTATTAATAAGACTGACACATGTTGACTAAGTTGCTCGCACGAATGATAAAACAAGACTCGGATGGTTGTAACGCTGATTGCTATTCGTGCGGACAAGTTATCCGCACGAGTGGTTTATCCGCGCGAACAATCAGTCAACAAGTCAACACTTTTAATGAAAGATCCGTACGGATGTGATGATCCGTACGGATGATGTGTGGCCCGAACGGATTGTGACGAACAGTTCAGCAAACTCGACCACAAAAACTCAGATTTCTCTCAAACGGCATGGAATTAAGATCTGAAAATTTGTAGGCTTGTAGATCAGGTACTTTCGCACAACATATCCGAAAATCAGCAATTTTCGACCGTAGAAACCTGTTCAAATTGACAAAAATCAGATAAAAACGTGAAGAACAAGAAAGATATGAGAAATTTGACAAATCTGGATGATTTTGGCTCTGAATCTGATCAAATCTTGAACGAATCTGTGCGTTTGATCTTCGCAACCGAGCACCCGCTCTGATACCACTTGTAGGTCCCGGTTTTGACTCTGTTTCGATTACGTAACGAACGTGTAACGTGCGGAATCCGTACACGAACGTGACCGAACACACGAACGTAATATAACTGTGATTTTATAAAAGATTTAATAGCGTACAGCACCTTGAATCATGTACACAGCACTTTCTCTCTCTAGCTTTCTCTCTCTAACACTAGAGCTCTCCAAAGTGCCAAATGACCAAATGTGTCAAAAGTCTCTAAAACTAACCCTTAGGTTCCTATTTATAGGCAAAGGATATAAGGAGACTCTCCTTACTTACAATTATGCCACCTTGCCTTTTAGTAACTAGATATTACAATTTAAGCCTAAACTTAAACTATTTCTGCTACGGTCTTGAGATATGACGGAGGCGATAGACATACTGCACTAACAACAGACACGACTCACTTAAGTCAATTCCACATATGCCCTCCAATCTGTACGCGCTCAGCAAACAATTCCTGACTCGGACACGCTAACGGAAGCGGCAACAAATACCAACCTAATCAAACAATCACCAAACACTAACAAAAGATAAAATATATAATAATAAGTGTTAGTGCAAACATCCACAAACCAAACGTCATCCATCCCCAAAAATCCAACCAACCTGTTTAACGTATTTAAGTACATACCAACAAAGGAGGATCAAAACATCATAAAGATAAAAAGAAACAAAAGATATAAACTATCAGCATCGCTGCATCCTCACTCTACTCCGCTTCGGCCAACTCCTCATCACTCGCCTGCATCCCACTACGCCATGCCTCAGACTTCTAACAAGAAGGCGGTGGCTGCAATTGAAAATTTTGCATAATGACCAACATACCATCCTCTAGGCTCCTCTGTCCAGCCACCATCTCCTGCCTAAACCCACTAATTTGATCATCAACATACATACACAAGTCCCTGAAACTTGCCTGCATAGAATCATATAATGAATCCAAGGTAAGTGGATCGGGTCGTGGCTGCGCTAATGGGTACTGCCTAGCAGGTATATCCTGACGAATGCGGGGAATAAGGAGCCTCTGATAGCGAATAGCAACTGCACCCTGCATAGCCTCCTCAACACCTAAACCAGGCGGAGGTTGAACCTGTGGACCCTCTCGTATAGGCTCCCAACTAATCGGGTCAGTGTATGCTATAATCCCAGCAGACTGCAAATCCCAGACACTCATAAAGCAAGGATCTGGGCCCTCCTTCATCCTATCTGTCGGGTATCTCTCAAACACACCTAAGCTCTCGACTAACCATGTCACCAATGGCCCACAGTAAATACGGGCTCCAGCACCACCTCTCCATAACCTCTTCATAGACAATGCAAACACAGTCGCCAAGTTGGCTGGCCTCTGCTCCACCATACACATCAAACATAATAAACTCACCTGATTAACCTTGTTGTCCCCCTGTCCTCTACCAACCAAAGTTGCTGCTAGAATTTTGTGGATATAGCGAAGAACTGGATCGGTAATATCACTAGCAACTGCCCCTGTAGAGTATGGCACCCTCGATATGGTTCTCTAAAATCTCGCAAAATCATCCGACTGAACACAAAACCCACGCAGCTTCTTAAACACTCTGTGCAGACTAGTGATAAACTTGGGAGCCCTAACCTCTGCTTGCGTGTAAAACTGAGTTGCCACCGCAAACTCGGGGACCGTCATCTCATAAGACCTCCTACCTAGAGCAAAGAAAATCACACCTTTTTCATTAAAATTTCCCCGCTTGTAATCAAACGTAGAATGAAACTCTAAGGTGATTTCCTTATATTGCCTAGCATCACAATCCAACACTCTCCTGAACTTTAGCCCTAACAACTGTTCCACCCTCGCCCTCGCCCCTAAGCGATCTAACACCTCCCAATCAATCCTCCTATACGGTAGTAGTTCTACCGTATACATAGTAGCTAACCTCTGTGACTCCCCCGAATTCGTCTCAAACTTTAAAAGACGACTATCTAAGATCCTTTGACCATGAGGGAGTCCCAGTCCCGTATACTCAACAACACTAACACATTCTGGCTGTTCCACTTGTTGTACTAGTTCCGGTTGAACTTGCTGAACCGGTTCGGGCTCCCTAATCACTGGGCCCCCTCTTGAGTGAGTATCTGGGCCTCGTTTCCTACTGGGCCGACTGGATGATCCTGCACCTGACATTCGGAAAATCAATTCAAGAATGGCAAGACAAAGCAATGCAGAATATTAGTAAGAAACTATTTTTGGTATTTTTTTCATTTTTTCATTTTTTTTGTATTTTTTGAAAAAAAAAATCTAAAAATTAGAATAGCTGTATAGCATTTCATTCATGGCTTAATTCTGAAAATAAAGTTGAATTAAAAACAAACGGGTTACCTTTTACAATTGCTAAATAATAACTAAACTCGCCCGAATGGAGATTGAGTACGGGCGAGCCTAGTTAACTTGTACGTGCAAGTAAACCCAAAAACGACTAAACTAGACTCGAACTAGACTAGAAAATGACTAAAAAGACTAAAACGACACTCTAACTAGGACTCAATGTACACTACCCTCTCCCGGAACTTTAATTGCCCTCAATTAAACTCTAGTGCCTACCAAACCGACATCAACGTCTAAACTTGCGTCGAAAAATTCCACCTAATTAAAGGAGGTTTTATTCTTTGCAAAAATTCCGATTCAAAGTTGTAAGTTTGGCACTTTAAGCGTCAATGTATTCAAAACTAAACAAAATTCAGCAAATCAAGTTCCCAAATCCAACCCGACAATCATCCGTACTCATATCAAACCATAAACCAAACCAACATTGAATGTTAACCGAACTAAAGTGTAAAATTTGTATATTGCATTAGCGAAACGGGTCAAAACAGTGAATAAATATTATTTTTATGTCAAAAATTCACCCAACCTAATCCCCACACTAAATGTTGGTTAACCCTAACCTAAGATATGATGAAAATTGTAAACATATCCCAAACCGAGCCACCCGCAACCTGCAAATACCAAAATACTCAAACCATTCCAAAGCCGCAAACTCATATGACCATTAATATGAACTTGAACACTAGACTCAACCATCCTAACGCTAAGACTAGCACTAATCTAAAAGAAAACTAAAATACATGACTCAAAACACAAATAGAACAAGAAACATACCTTAGATTCGAAGTAAACAAATAGATTAGAGAAATTTTTCGGTTAAATCTTTAATCCCCAAAGTCAAATCCGATTTATGGTGAAATATGGTTGAAGGATGGTGGAATCGGACTTGTGAAGGTTGTTTATGGTTGATAATCGGTGATAATCGGTGTGAATGAAGGTTTAGCGGTGAAGATTGGTGAAGAAATGGGTGTTTACAGCGATGGGGGGAGAATGAAATAGGTCAAACAGTTCAAAATTTTGGGGTTTAATGTTTTCGGCTGCAGATATCGTCCCTGGCGGGCCGCGACATACTCAAGGTATACGTCGCGCCCCGCCACCTTGTCATGATACGCCGAAAAGTTGTTACGTTCTGGCGGGTGGCGAGATAGGTTCATAGTGGGTGGCAACCCGCCAGTGGGCATTTTCAACAAAAGGTTTGCTCAATTTTTTGTGTTCATGCCTTAGAAAAAATTTTAACTTTTTCCTAAACCACCAAAAATCAACCAAAAATTTTTTCTAACACTTGAAACTTACCTGGAAGCTCATTTTTCTCGCAATTTTCTGCAAATCTTCGGTGATGATTTCCTGCAAATGACTCAAAACACAAACAAAGACCAGAAAAACTACCTAAAATACTGTTAGAAAACAAAAATAACTTAAATGACGACTCTTATACAAACGATACAAAATGTACACTTGGGTTTTCACCCAAAACACTAAGTGGCGGCTTTTGGTGGAATTTCAAGAGGAGTTTCCTCCATCTCATTCTTATCTATCGCTCCTCCAATATAGTGCTTCAAACGGTGGCCATTTACCTTCCAACTCCAGCCATCGGACTCATCCATAATCTCAACTGCTCCGTAAGGAAACACATAATGAACCATATACGGTCCGGACCATTTTGACTTCAACTTCCTCGCAAACAGCTTCAATCTCGAATTGTAGAGAAGTACTCTGTCACCCTTGCTAAATTCTTTGATCTTCCTTAACTTATGATCATGTAGAGATTTCGTTTTCTCCTTAATGACCAAAGATCGAGCATAATCCGCATCCCTAACCCCCTCAAGCTCATGGATTTGAAAGAAACGTTTCCTAGCGGCTTCGGTCATATCAAGGTTAACAGTTTTTAAGGCCTAAAGTGCTCGGTGTTCTAGCTCTACGGAAAGATGACAAGCTTTTCCATAGATGATCATAAATAGTGTGGTTCCTAAGGGTGTTTTGTAAGTGGTTCGAAACGCCCACAATGCATCGTCAAGGTTGTCGAACCAATCCTTTCTATTCTTTCCAACGGTTTTCTCTAAAATACGTTTGATACCACGATTCGCGTTCTGCACTTGACCACTCGTCTGTGGATGGTATGCGGTAGATAAACGATGAGTGACTTCGTAGCATGCAAGCAACTTTTCCATCAATCCGTTGCAAAAGTGAGTGCCACGGTCACTAATTAAAGCCTTAGGTGTACCGAAACGGGAAAAGAGTTTCTTGAGGAAACTCAATACTACTCAGGCTTCATTCATAGGAAGAGCTTGAGCCTCAACCCATTTAGACACGTAGTCGATTGCCACAAGTATATAACGATTCCCTTTTGAGACGGGAAAGGGTCCCTTGAAATCTATGCCCCAAACATCAAAAACCTCCAACACTTGGATTGGGTTTTGAGGCATCTCATCTTTGGCTGAAATGTTACCGGGTCGTTGACAAGCATCACATGTTTTCACGAACTCAACGGCATCACGAAGTACGTTAGACCAATAAAATCCACAATCAAACACCTTTTGTGTGGTGGCATATGCACCATGATGGCCTCCCGTTAGACCTTCATGCACATGTTTAAGGATGTCCAACCCCTCTTCTCTCGACACACATCGCCTTAGAATCCTATCTCCCGCTATTCTAAAGAGAAATGGATCATCCCACACATACTTCCTCGACTCACTAAGGAACTTCCTTCTCTGTTTTGTGGTCATTCCCTTTACAATATTCCCACTCGAAAGATAATTCGCTAAATCACAAAACCATGGCAATCCCTCCTTCTCGGCTTCTACGAACTTAATTGACTCGTGAGGAAATGTATCTCCTATCTCCTCCTCACGAATCTCCTCTCTCCTAGGGTCCTCTAATCGTGAAAGATGATCGGCTGCTATGTTTTCGGCCCCTCTCTTATCTCTAATTTCGATGTCAAACTCGGAAAGAAATAGAATCCACCGAATAAGTGGAGGTTTGGCGTCTTTTTTTTTTGAAAAGAAAACGCAATGCAGAATGGTCAGTGAAAACTATGGTTTTGGAGAGCACGAGGTACGAGCGGAACTTGTCGAACGCAAAAACTACGGATAAGAGTTCTTTCTCCATGGTGGTGTAGTTCTCTTGAGCATCATTTAACGTTTGCTCGCGTAGTAGATGGGGTGGAAGTGCTTATCCTTTCTTTATCCTAATACCGCCCCAACGACATAGTCGCTTGCATCACACATGAGCTCGAATGGCAAGCTCCAATCGGGCGAGATATGAATAGGTGCACTCACAAGCTGTTCCTTCAAAAAGTTGAAGGCCTTAAGACACTCCTCATCAAAGACGAATGGAACATCCTTCTCTAGAAGATGGTTTGTGGGGTGAGTGATCTTAGAGAAATTCATAATGAAGCGTCTATAGAAGCCCGCATGACCGAGAAAACTTCGAATCGACTTTATGCTAGTGGGTGGAAGTAACCTGCTAATGGTATCTATTTTCGCACGATCCACCTCTATACCAGCCCTTGAGATCTTATGTCCTAAAACAATACCTTCAATCACCATGAAGTGACACTTTTCCCAATTCAACATCAGCTTCGTCTCAACACACCTCTTTAACATCCTCTCAAGATTCCTCAAACACTCATCGAACAAGTTACCATAGACCAAAAAATCATCCATGAAAACCTCCATGGAACTCTCAATCATATCCTGGAATATGGCAACTATGCACCGCTGAAAGGTAGCTGGAGCGTTACACAGCCCAAATGGTATGCGTCGGTACGGGTAAGTGCCATAGGGGCATATGAAGGTGGTCTTATCCTGATCCTCCGGTGCAATGGGGATCTGGAAGTACCCAGAAAAACCGTTGAGAAAACATAAAATTGTTGACCCACGAGACGCTCCAGCATCTGATCGATAAAGGGCAATGGGAAGTGGTCCTTTCTGGTGGCATCATTCAACTTTCGGTAGTCGATGCACACTCACCAACCCATGACAGTACGAGAAGGGATAAGCTCATTCTTGGAATTCATGACAACGGTCATCCCTCCCTTCTTAGGGACAACCTGAGTGGGACTAACCCATGGCGAATCTGAGATGGGATATATCATCCTGACATCTAGGAGTTTTAGAACCTCCTTCTTTACTACCTCTTGCATGTTGGGGTTAAGGCGCCTTTGAGGTTGCACCACCGGTTTGAAATCATCCTCCATGAGTATCCAGTGAGTGCAATAAGAAGGGCTTATGCCCTTAATGTCGGATAACCTCCATGCAATGGCCTCTTTGTTGGCCTTCAACACATCCAACAACCTCAACTTCTCTCCATCCTCCAACTTCGATGAGATGATAACGGGTAGCTCGGAACCCTCCCCTAAAAAGGCATATTCTAAATGAGATGGAAGGACCTTAAGCTCTAAGGGTGGGGGTTGGGTGGTGTCATCACTAATGGCTAGCGCTTCGGGAAACAAAGGATTCCCCTCATCTTCTACTTCATCCAACCTTAACGACTCCTCCTCTACTATCTCTCCTCCTAGTAAGTCGGGTCCACTAATGTACTCTAGACAATAGTCAACACATGAGATGAATGAGTTCAAGAAATATTCGGAATGGAAAGGACCACTATAGTCATCGGAACCACTCGGGTGGTTCATGGAACGATCTATCTCAAAGGTGACTCTCTCCTCACCGACCCTAAGTGTGATCTTACCATTGAATACATCTATGAGGGCTTTAGTGGTACGCAAAAACAGATGACCAAGTATGTTAGGAACTCTCTCATCCGCTTCCATATCGAGAATCCCAAAATCAGCGGGAAAAACAAACTTGTCGACCTTAACAAGCAAATTCTAGACAATAACCCTCGGGTATTTCACGGATCGATCAGCTAAAGACAATGTCATAAGGGTAGGTGAAAGTTCGCCTAAGTCTAGCTTCTCATAGAGAGAGAAGGGCATCAAATTGATGCTAGCACCTAGGCCGGCTAAGGCTTGAGTATTGGTGTTACTACCAAATAGACATGGAATAGTAAAAATGTCAGGATCGGTGAGCTTCTCCGAAAGCTTATTCAAAACGACTACGGAGCACCCTCCATTAAATGGAACATTCGACAACTCCCCTAACTTCTCCTTGTTTCTAAGAAGGTCCTTTAAGAACTTCGTATACTTGGGCATAGATTGGAGTGCCTCAATGAAAGGTATATTAATCTTCAATTGCTTGAATATATCTAAGAACTGCCCATATTCCTTGGAGTACTTTTGGTTCCTAAGACGTGTTGGAAATGGGACACGCGAATGATCTACGAGTGGAGAAGGTCTAATGTCTACGGGTGGTTTCTCCACTTTCTTCTCTCCTTGAGGCTCACTGGGCTTAGTCTCGGTTGCACTTTACCGGGAGCCACCATCTCAATTTCTTCATCTACAATCTCCTCATCTTCCTCTACTACTCTCTCCTCAACTCTCAGGTTCCCTACGGTTTTACCACTACGAACGGTAATGGCTTTGTCATGGGTGTTAGGGTTCGGTTGGGTGTTACCTGCAAACTGACCGGGTAACCTCTCTTCAAGTTTCCTAGACATGTCACCTACGACCCTTTGAAGGTCTTGGAAAGAGGCTTGGTGGTTCTTAAGCATAAGGTCATGTTCGGTAAGAATCTTTTGGGTGGTTTGGTCCTTAACGACTAACTGGCTCATCATGTCCTCTATCCTCTCAAGACTACCCCCTAGATCACTATTTGAACCCTGAACTAGTTGAACCTGACTACTTGACCCCCCATCCCTGACCTGCCCATTGAACCCCTTATTGAACTATCCATTTGAACCCCCACCAAAGAATGAACCCTGTCCCCTATTTGGATGTTGAGCTAATTGGAAACCGGGGGTTTACTATTGGAATAAAAATTATTATTATTATTATTATTATTGAAGTTAGTATTATTACACCAACCCGAATTAAAATTACTACCAAACCCACTAGGTTAACCTCTACCTTGACCCCCTCCCACGAAATCGACTTGCTCCTCACTAACTTACAATGGAAACTCACACTTATCAACTTTGCCTTAATCTCCTTGAGCTCTCTAGTGACGTTTTCCAACACGGCGGCTATACTAGGGTCCATAGTGATATGGCTCACCCCACGGGTGGGTGCACTAGTAGTGGTATTTGAATTTCCACTTTGATACTGTCGATCAGATCGCGACTGAGATTGAGATTGGGCAAATGCCTCGAAATGATCTAAACACTCGGCAACAGTAAGAATGCCCATCATATGACCTCCCGCATTAGTGTCAAAACGATCACGAGTCTCTTGGGTGAGACCGTTATAAATTTTCTCACAAAGGGCCCAATCAGAAAGACCGTGCTGGGAGCATCGAGCGAGAAGTTTTTGAAATCGCTCCCAAGCAAGGTAATAAGGCTCGTCAGGCTCCATGTGGAATGAGTGAATTTGATCGCGAAGACGTGAGGCTTTCGAGGGTGGAAAATATTTGTTCAAAAAGGCTTTACGAAGGCCCTCCCAAGTGGTAAAAGTACCAGTTGGTTGAGAATCAACCAAGTAGCCTCACGGCCGGCTAGTGAATAGGGAAAGAGCTGTAAATAGGTATCATCATTTAGGGCTCCATGAAGGCTAAAAGTAGCAAGCATACGAGAGAAACGGTTCACGTGGGCGGGGGCGTCCTCGTCCTCGCGGCCGTGGAACTGAATGGTATTGGTGATGGCTTGCATGGCATACGATGGAATCTGCCATGATTTTTCGTTTACTATGGGTGGAACGGTGATGGGTGAAGCAAGACCGGTGAAGCCTTGGGTGGCTTGTTGATGGACGGTCTGTCTTAGATTGGCCATTTGTTATAGGTTTATGTTATCTAGGGCGCTAGAGGTGCTAGAAGTGGGACTATCGGATGGAGAAACCTTAGGTGAATGGTTTGGTGACGGAAATGGGGTGGGTAATGGAGTGGTATCGAAATTAGGGAAATGAGAGGAGGATGAAGTACTAACCTGCGGGACTTGGCCCAATCGAGATGATGACTCTGTGACTGGTGGCTTCGGCGGTGGTTCGTGCGAGCGCAAATATGGCATCCACTACAAGCAAAAACCTAAATATGAGAAAAACAGACACTAGTCACTAAGACTCAAAAAAATAAAAATTAATAAAAGACTCAAAACAAAACAAAACACGTAGCACGTATATGTCAATTAAGTATATCAAAGCTAATAAGCGCAATTGTCAAGAGTCCCCGACAACGGCGCCAAAAACTTGATGTGTGGTAAACAGACTACTAAAATTAACTACTTTAGACTCTCTAAGCTAGACACTAAAAAGCTTTAAATCTAGACTCAATCTAAACCACACAATCGGCAAGTGTACCGATCACTGTAGTATGACCTAAGGAAGTCCGGATATCGAACCACGAGACTCTACTAATCATGCTAACTAGACTCTAATAAACTCTGACAGACATGACTCAAACTGTTTAATTGTTTTGGGGGGGGGGTTACTGAAAATCTAAGGAAATCTATTAAACTAATTATTAACTAGAACTATGCTAATACGAACTAATATGAAGACTTTTCTTAGATGATGATGAAGACCACCTAGACTAGAATCCTGGATTGATTTTAAGAATTTACCAATTAAGTTAACCGCATGTTTTATGGAACCGGGATCTTGTGATACTAAACCTATTAAGACACCAACTAAGCCCCTCAACCCTTCTCGAGGTAAAACTTATGGCACTACCTAGGCCGTTAATTCTACCGGTTATTAGACTTCCTTCCGGTTATCTAATTATTGTGGAAGTACCCTAATATTGACATACTCTTTTCCAATTATAGATCTAGGATAGTTTGAGTTTCTTAACTTGACATGATAGACTAATAAACCGATGGGGCAACTAGGGCACGACTTTTTCCAAAGACTGTCTAAAGCAATTCGCCGGGTAAGACCTACCAATAGCCCTGCACCTTCCAGCTATTAGGACTAGTAGAATACTGAAATCTAGCAAATTATTAACTATTACTTCTAAGGTTTATTGGCCAATTCACCCTAAAGGTCAAAGACAAAAGGTCAAAGATCTAGCATGAACCTATTCTGTAGCAGACAACCACCTAGATTCACACGAAGCAATTGATAATAATTAACCAAATCAAAGTACGCATACACACCAAATTAATAAACCAAACCTCTTACAAAACACAATTAATCCATAAACACATGCAATTAACTAAAAATGTTCAAACTTTATTCAAATCCATTCATCGTAGTCTAGGCGGTTTAAACGTTTAGCCAAGCATGTTCATCAATGAAAGCAAAAAAAAGTTGTTCAAAAAAAAATTCGTTGCTACAAGTTTCGAAAGAGAGAAATCAAACAAACAAGGAACTAAAGAACACGTGCAAGTCTTCAATCTTCAAAACTGAACTCGAACGAATGATTCCCGTGATCAAAGCTCTTCAAATGCAGCACTTCAATCTCCAAAATAACCTTCTCGACTTCACAAGTTCATAACTAGGGTTATTTTATGATGAATATATATGACTTTCCAACTCAACCCTTGAGTTATTTCGAAATAATCTGCCAGCTACAGCCTCTTGCGGGGCGCGACCCACACATGGAGTGGGTGGAGGGGCACCACCTTGTTTCTTTAATTATCCACAACTTTCAGTCTCTCACCGGGTGTGAGAGAATTGCTTAATCTATCACGGGGCGCCAGAGACTACTTTTCCAGCTTTTTAACTTCGTTTCAGCACCCCGATCTTTCCAATGCGTTCCAGAACTTGGTGTTTCAGTATTTTGGCTTGTTTTTACTCAATTTTCAGAAAATTTAAAACCAAGACCTGTAAAACTCAATTGGATCAATAGTATGCACATTCTAACGAAAACAAAACTAAATATAATGGAAAACTATACAAACTGTACACGAATAAAGGATGTATTTTGCAATACATCAAATATGTTGCAGCTGTTATTACAATCCTAAAAGATTACATCCACTGCTGCACCATATGCTTCATCCCCCACTGAGCTATGGCACTTATTTCAGCCTATGCTTCATCAACGGAGACAATATGCTGATCAACGACATGAGATTCAGCTTCAAATGATCAGAAATGCAATGGAAGCTAGGTACAAAGATACACAAGATGATATAAAGGCAATCAAGGCCCATTTGCTTCAAACCACTAGCACTTCTCCTCCTACCATCATTTATGTTGAAAACCCTGATGATGCCAAAAAGGGGGAGAAAGGAAAGAAGGGAAAAAAAGGTTTATACATGCCACCAGATCCAATGTCCAAACTTGTGGTAGAAATTCCGAGGCCAGATGGTACTAAAAAGGTTGATGTGACTCAAAATGCATTTGCTGATCTAAAGGCAAACATGAAAGAGTCTATGGAAATAAAAGGGTCAAAAAGATTTGAACAAGAGAAGAAAGTTATGATGGAAAAGGAAGAGCAGGGTACTTCTAAAACTAAAAGAAGAAATCCTGCCAGAAAGGTTAGCCAACCCAAAACCACACCTTCCAAAACCACCAAACATACTCCTCAAATCCCCAAAAGTTCCTCACATTAAACCTCCAAACCAACAGATGTTGAGACACCTGTTGTATCAACAGTTGTTGGTACTTCAGTGGTTTCAGCAAATGTTAAATCAACCATTGCCCTCATCACTTCACCAATCATCACCACTCAACCCACTGCTACACTACAAACAAAACCGCCATCACAAAAATCACCTGTCAAAAAGCAGAAGACAACAGTTGATACATCAACAGTTGTAGTTACAACAATGGTTGAAACACCAGTTGTTTCAATAACTGTTAGTCAGTCACCCATCAATTCAAACACTCCTTCTCAAGCCATAATCCTTTCTGATCCTAACACTCAAACAACAACACCTTCTCCCAAAAAGGTGTATACAAGAAAAAGAAAGTTTCAGGTGAATGATGATGACATACCAGTACCTGTTCCCATTTCATCCACACCATACAATGTAATCAAACCTCAACCATTCATTCCTCCCACCTTAGCCAAACCAATCAAGGATCCAAAAGTTCTTGAAGGATATGATCCTGCTGATATGATACCAATAGTAGCTAGTTATCCACTAGAATTGCATGCAGTAAAGAATGAAAAGAAGCAGGTCTACACAGTGGATGACCCCTCAAAAAGAAAGTTCCCTTCTCTTGTTGCTTTTAGAGATCCAAACAACATGGATGAGTATCTAAAACTCAAAGCCAGGCAAGCTGAATTAAGAGCTAAATATGAGTGTAAGCTGAATTAATGCCTTCTCAAGTCAAATGCAGTTCTTGCTCACCAAAGTTAAGAAATTGGAAGATTATGCAAGAGATTTGAGCAAAGAAATGTCCAACCTGCCACCAGAAGCTGGCTTACAAAAAGATTTGAGATAAGATCTTCTAGCACTGATCATGAGTGAAAAGTTTTACTCTGCCAAAGTTGAACAATTCCAAGACTGGCCACTCGTTGCTCTCAAGACAGAACTCAATAGAATTGAAAGAATAAAAAGGGATCCAGGTATGAAAAGATCAGCACCAAACTGGAGCAAATACAATAAGAATATTGCAGATCTTACCTTGGAGTATAAAAGGAAGAGAGAAGAGTTGGTTGCAGCACAATATGGAACAGCTAGGCAGATATCAAAATGGTCAAGGCAGTACATTGATCAGACCTACAAAAAGCTGGAAGAGCTAAGAAGAACAGATCCCACTACTCCGAAAAAGCCAGCATACAAAGATAAAAAGGCTGATGATCCAAAGCAGCATGATCTTTCCTTAAAAACCTTGTTCACATCATCTGACACCTCCACCATTGCATTAAATCAAAGAAAGAGGCAAAAGCAAATGGATGAAGAAGAACAAGAAAGGGACTAGCAAGATGATATCATGAAAGTGGCTCTTCAATAGATGTTGGTAGAAAATCCAGACTCAACAAGGCTCCTAGACCTTGCAAAAAGAGTCATGAGCAGGCCTCCATCTCCAAACTCATCAAAATAAAGACTCTCCCAAGAAACCCACTGGATTCAAAAATACTAAAGTGGAAGTCTGATCAAAAGACCCACGTATTGACTCTGCTCAAATCCAATGGTGAAGTGAAGCACATATCAAGGGAAAATGCACTTGGCTTGAGTGTAGAAGATTTACAAGATCTCCTTGAGCTTCCACTGTGCAGGGATGAGGATGATGAAAATTCCCTGAATTTTGAACTACAATTCAAAGGGCAAATCGGGGAAATGCTGATGAGACAATAAAGATCTAAAATAATGAAGAGTTTTGGCATCATCTGTTCCAGGGGGAGATTGTTGGGATTGAACCCTATACAAATGAACAGTTGATAAAGCCAAAACTGGTTCAGATCAGTGGATCCAGAATAAGCAGTTGTTTGCACTTAATCTTTCCCCATGAAAGTGGCCCTAACATCTGATGACCCAAAGCACTGCCCTTACAACTACTGATGATCTAAAGACTGTTGAAGATAAAGCACTGATGTTCAATCTACTGATGTGACTCAAGTACTGCTGAAGACCCAAAGCACTACTAGAGCTATAACAGTGGAATGAAGAAGCAGTAGTTTACTTTATGCTTTGTATTATACTTGTAATCAGTTGTTTAGTTATCAGTGGTTGTAATAGTCAGTGGTTAGAGGTTGTTAGGAGGTTAGATGTCATTTTCATGGTGACGTCAGCCAAAGATGCTCAGTGGTTGTTCTGTACTATAAATAGAACAGTATTCTGTACTGTTCAATTAGCTCGTTTGCACAAGTCATTTTGTACGAACAATCAAGTGAGCTCAGGCTGAGTGGGAGATTAGTGCATGCATGCATTATAGTTGATTATTGTAATAAATACAATCATTCGATTACGAGAAAAACATGTTTGCTTAAAACTATTTCTTCCATTGATTGTGTGTTGAAAGTTTGCTTCATTTTTTTCCGCTGCATTTAACTCTGTTTCATCTCCATTCGAATTAAACGAACACAATCAAACGAAACTCAGATCCTAACAATATTAATTAGCGATATTTTAAACTTTGATTCTACAACACATTTTATAACACTTATTTACAATGCATGCTAATTCACCCATTTTATCGCATCGCATGTTAGTCTAAACGCCATCACATCGCCATTGCATCTCAATCTTATTGCAACTATTGGAATTGTTTATGTGTGTTATTATGTGCTATACTTGTGTGTGTGCTTACTATATGTTTTGGGATGTTATACACAAACACAATCGCAACTCTATCACAATGCAATCTCATCGCAAACCCGAAACACAAATTTACTTACTTGTATGTTTTATGTGTTGGTTATGTTATTTATGTAACTATTGTTTAATACTATCCCATCGCTTACTCGCAACTCGCTTAAAACAAAATTCGGAACTAACACACACCCATCGTCCGATCTAATGACCTATCGATTGAATGATCATCCAACCGGATGACCATCCGATCGAATAGTCGTCCGACCCACTTAAACCCTCCACCGCCTTTCACCCTCTCACCTATAAATACCCCTCCAGTCACATCAACTTTTCATTGATGTGACAGCTCCGTCCGACCCACGAACTCCCAAGCTCTTTTCTCTCGATTCCTCGCGATTCTTGTAATTTTTCACTCTAAATCTTGTACTTCCAACATCAGCACACACTTTCTCATCATCTTCTCCATCAAATCTTACATTTCCACCGTGAAATCACCTGATATGTGCTGTTCTAGGGTGACGTCACCTCAAGTTCTCATGAACACTAAAGTGTGACCTCGTCTCATAAAGAACGGTTTGGATCTAAAGGATTTCCACATGTTTTTACACTGATTTCAACAAGATCTAAACACTTTTCACTGTTTTCAAACTTTTCTTCAGCATTCATCAATTTTGACTCAAATACGTTAGAATCTGGGCTCGTTCGGGCTCTCTACCCATTCTCCAATGGAGAACCGGTCTGAGGACGGATTTCTATTGAAGAGACGACCGATTCACTGGTTGAATATGAAACTCCGTCAAGAACAGTAGAGTCTGATCGAAGGGGGTGATTCTCGTCCGATCGAACGAGTTGGACTTGATGTGATTTCCATTGTTTAACACGCTGTCATGCCGTCTCAGTTAAACCGCAAGGCTTTTCAACTTAACTGATTTTACAATGTTTTCCAAACAGAAGGTTGCTCAATCAAATAACCGTTCGATCGGACGACCATCCAATCGAACAACTATTCTACCAGGTAACTTTATTTGATGAGCTCAACACTTAATCAATTTTGCAAAACTTCAAAGAACATCAGTTTTCAAACGAACAGCCATCCGATCAAACGGCCATCTGTCCGAATGACCATCCGATCGAATGACTTTATTTATACTACAACGAAAACTTCAAAAGTTTAAACGTTTTACAAATACACCTCCTCAATTGAATGACCAACCGACCGAATGGTCATCCGATCGAACCACTATCCGATCACTCATCTCACTCGACACGTTGTTTTCACACTGTTCAACGCTTACGACATCGTTCTATGATCAGACTAATCTCCCGCGCGCTCCCTTCAATCCAAGATCGTGTTTATTTACTAAACACAGATAGTGAGTATACTCGATCCCTTTTTGCTTAACGCACTTTTGGGTGTTGCATACGTTACCTATATAAAATCACATCGACACACAACGTAAACACTTTTAAACGCTAACCGCTGTGCATGTTATACGTGTTTTCGAGGAATGCTTGTATGTTATGTTTACACAGTGATTGTTGCCTGACACCTTAGCAATGATAGTACTATAGTTTGGACTCAGCACCTATCGTGGACAGGGGTTGTTAAGGGTTCTACTTCACATGGTCACGGTGGTGATAATGTGTTGCGCATTCTACAACTCGCAGTTATGTCGGTTGCATATTTCATTGTCGATAGCTTACTTGCATCACATTTCAATGTGTTACATGCTGGTTATGCGTAAATCGCTATTCGCTACTATATGCTATTAAACTTTTATGCTCACCTTTACACTATGTGTATTGACTTTATTTAACGTATGTGACAGGTGTCTAGGATTCTAGGATTGCTGAACTTTTTTGGAATCAAGTTAGGTGGTCTAGAAACGTCATTCAATAAAATTTGAGTTGTCGGAACAATATTTGTCTTTGAGAACAATGTCTGTAATAACTATTTATGCTTTATATGTTTATGGTATGGGACATAAACGTTAAATATATTGTCACTAATTATGTTATGAATTCTCTTGGACAGTCTGTTTCGCTCAGTGCCTCACCCCGGTGTTTCCGCCAACGGTTGGGGTGTGACAGATTGGTGTCAGAGCCATAACTATAGGGAATTAGGCAAGACTCGACCTAGTCCGGGTCGATGTCTTAGAAATGACCTAGTCTATAGTCTAAGTACCAACAGACTGCCTTGTGCGAATCCGGTAGCAGTTTCGCACGCGCCTACCTCTGTTACCCTCTCGACTCGCGAACACACCACACTCTACCGGCCTTTCCTAAGGTGGAACACTACCACTTAGCCTTTCCTAAGGCTAACGACACACACGATTTTTCAAAAACAAATGAGTGATTGGGTCGAGATTAGGTGTGAAAACCGCAAACTCTTGATTAAGTTCGCTCGCTCGACACGTATTTTATTATAAACACGAGAATTTGCGTTGATTCAGGAGTGAAATCCATATCTCGACGGAATTCTCCCTCTCTATCTTGTGATTTTATCACACAATCAGGGATAAAGTGGTTAAGTTAAGGGTGACACCCGCATCTTAATGACTTATTCTGCTCTCTAATTTGGTTTTATAAAACTCCCACCAAAGTCTCGATGGATTCCAACTACTCAATTCGCGTAATAACTGAAAGGATGCGTGCCGTTCACCGTGTATTGGTGAGAGAGCACAGTCTATTAGGCCAAAAACGTGTATTCGAAGTCCTTGAGAATAGTCGAATTACTTTGGGTAGTCGATGTCTCACACCCAGACACTCAGTTTCGATTCTGAACTCGCAGTCACTGACTCTGTGAATTACCAATTTTATGTGTTTTATGTGGTTTTATATATTTACGTGTTTCAATTTTGGAGACTTACTCGGTTTTCGCTTACCGCTTTGTTAAACGCGCACAACTCGCACTGCACATTTATCTCAAAACACTAAGAAATCACAGACAATCTATGAATTCCCGCATGCTATGATACTCGCTTATGCTACTCGCACTCGCAACTCTCGAACGCGCTTCACAAAACTTGAAAGATAGGTGAATACGTGCAAAATATGTAGGAGAATATGTGCTAAATATAGTTGAATTTGTGCTCTTGTGCTTACGTGCTTATGTGCTTACGTGTTAATGTGGATTATGTGCCTACGTGATTTTTTGTGCCTGTGTGTTAGACGTGTTCCTAATGCTTTATCTAGTAATAATAAGTATGTTGGTATGGAGAGATTTAAATTATATCACGTCTGAATCCTATGATGATGTATGTTGCAGATAATGTCGTCATTTGGTTCGCACACCTCTCGCGCTACTCGCCGCAACCATGCTGACAAACGCATCGCCTCTCTAATCACCAAGGAAATGGCTAAGGTAATTCCATAGATCGTCAGCGAGATCAATGAGGTGAAGAGCATCTCCTCTGTTGATTCAAAGAGCGATTCGTCCATAGCTTCTTTTAGCTTCAAGCAATTCAAGGGCTGTGGCCCCAAAGACTTCACTGGTGAAGACGGGCCCAGCGCCATGTTTCAGTGGTTGACTCGATTGTAGTCACTCTTCATTAAAGTAGATGTCCAGACAACCTCCGCACTGTTAACGCAACTGACGTTTTTCAGTCCATGGCTCTAGACTAGTGGACTGCCGAACGAAACAGGAGAGGTAACAAAGCAGCCAATGGACTTTCTAGGAGGAGTTGAAGGAAGTCATGATGAAAGAATTATGTCCCCTACATGAGCTCTAGAAGCTGGATAACGAGTTTCGGAATATCAAGCTGTTGGTGCATCTACTGTTTGTTAACTTCATCTTAATCGAGTCTTATGTCTAGATAGGATAAACGAGTGCACAACAAGGATCAAATTAGGGTTTAATGTTGTTAAAGTTGGTAATTTCATTTGAATGAGACATGACCATTTCAAACGAAATTAACAAGTTTAATTTCGCTTGAAATGGACATGTCACCTTCAAGTGAAATCACCCCATCTATAAATACCCATGTGCTAGTCTCATTTCATATGGAATTAAGTCATTGTCTCTGAGCCGAGGTGCTGTCCGTTTGTCATTTGAACGTGTAAAAGCTCAGGATTGATTAACAAGAAGATAATTATAAAGGAACAAGCTATGTTGACATCTTTTACATTGATTCCGCCTTTGTATTTGATGATGAACTACTCAGATTGACTCATTAGGGTCACAGGACGATCCAACAAGTGGTATCAGAGCTCAGGACGAGGAGTTCATACCAATTCAGCTTGATTTTACCGGATTTTCTTACTTCTAGTCATTCTTTTCTGATTTGGACAAGTTTTAGCGGTTGAAATGGCCTGATTTTGGCATATATCAAGCGAAACATAGTTATAACCAATCCTTGAAAGATTTGGACCTAAAATCAGCTTAAAACTTGATCAAATACCTAATTTCGTTTGAAACTGATCGAAAAATGATGACGTCATAGATAATTTAGTTTGAAATATTCTGATAATTTCATTTGAAAACACACATTATACTTGATTTCGTTTGAAAGTTCATGTTAATTCCGTTTGAATCGGAATCTCGCTTGAAATATTTGGCTGATTTCGCTTGAGAGTGCAACTTAGTTGTAATTTCGTTTGAAGCTATACAAGATTAGTAATTCCGTTTGAAATCTCAAACGAAATTAAAGATTTCGTTTGAAATTGCTTAATTCCGTTTGAATTAGTGATATCATTTGAGCAATTCCACTTCAACAGATTTTGTTTGAAACTCATTTTCAAAAATTCAAAAATATTTCTAAGTGTTTGTTAACTGTTTCAGGTACGTGAAAGATGGATGAGTTCAGGAATCCATTTTATGATGTGTTTGCTTTTACTGGTGGTTCAGGAGATGACACATCAAATAACACGAATGAAACTCCACCAACATCGAATCCAAAGAAAATTCTTTCTGATGCTATGTGTGTAGACAGTGCGTATGGAATATACAACAAGCTACCCAAGCTGATGGCGATTGAAGATTACAACAGGTGGGATACAAGATTTGAGGAATGGCTTAAGGCGTTTGCTTATCAGAGTTGGAGAAGTCTGAAAATGGCTATTATTTGGGGAGAGATGATTATGAGCACTTGGAAGATAATCAAATTGAAAGATATGTTTCTGAACAAAAGTGTATTGCTTTGCTTCACCAATCTGTTCGAGATGATATTATCGCACTGATCGAATACAAAGATTCGAGAGATCTCTGGGAAAAATTAAAAATAAATGTATTGGTAGTGCTGAAATAGTTAAGAACAAAAAGAAACTGTTACGAAAAGAGTTTGATTTATTTGGTTGTTTAAAGAACGAGTCAGTTTCCAAAATGATTGAGAGATTTGGGCATCTAAAGATGGAGCTTGCTAGACATGACATCATTTATACTCAAGAAGAGCTGGTAGACAAATTGTTTGATGCACTTCCAAATGAGTAAGATTGGCAATATTTTGCATTGATGCTGAAGAATACGATAAAGCCTGCTGATTTGAAGGTTGATCTGCTTATAGAAAGACTGGAAAGCCATGAATTGGAAATCAAGAAATCCAGCAAAGTCAACAACTCATCTTATCAACAAAATGTGGAGTTGTACTACAGAGGAAATCTACCAAAGACTAGTTCTCCAAGAACAGCATTTTCTGTAGAAAGTTCAAATACTGTGAATCAAGAAACTCCTCACAGTGGTTTTCATAGTGGATCTTCTTCAACAACTCCAAGCCAATCTGCAACAAAGAATCTGTTCCAATGTAACATTGCTGTTGATCTGAAGAATGGTCAGAATTTTAGTGAAGAATCTGCTAAACAACAGATGGTGTTTTTAGCTTCTGTGTTAGAATCGTATGAAAGTCTCATTGCAGGAAAGATAGGCAACACCAACCTAACAAAGGAAGACTACGATCAAATCGATCCTGAGGAGATGGAATTGATTGATATACGGTGGTGTATGGCTAGTGCAGTGAGAAGAGTTCAACGTTTCATGGAGATTACTGGAAGACAGTCTATTAGTGGACCTTCTACCAAGTTAGGCTTTGACAAGTCAAAAGTGACGTGTTTTAAATGTAAACAGAAAGGTCACTTTAAGCGTGAGTGCAGAAATGCTTACACTAATGATACTGCAAATCCTTTTCGAGAGAATTATTACAAGAGAGCGATCTATCATCAGAATAAATCAGAACCTCCCAGGATGAAGCAGATAGAGGAGGTATCCAAAGAGAAATCCATGGCACTTGCAGTTTTTCATGACGATGAAGGTTATGATTGGAGTGATGTTTTGCCGAAGGAAGACGCAGTTGGTTATGCTTTCACAGCAGCAAAGATTGTTCCGTTTAAAGATAAAAGATCTGAGAAAGTGAAGTATGTGAACAGGAGGGAAACAACTCATTTCATGAAAAGAAAAATCTATCGTATATACAAAGAAGCTAAACAGGCAAAAAGATGGGATCCTGATAGAGAATGTTATCTTGATCAAAATGGAAACATAGCTGTGGATCCAGATACTGTTGATCTTGAAGTTCTCACCAAACAAATTGCTGATGAAGAAGAAGCCAGACAAAGAGAATGGTGGGGAGGAGGAGAAGCTGTTGAGAAAGAAAAAGAAAAAGAGACAGCAAAAGAACCGAAGCCAAAGAAAATTGATGACGGAGTTATTGATACGTCACAAGAACTCACCGCTGAAAACTTGAAGAAGATGGCTGACAAAGTTCTAGCTGCAAAAGAACTAGAGGTAGTTTCTGGTTCTGGAACTGAGTCCAAAGATAAGGTCAGTACAAATGACACATGTGTCAGGTAAGAATGGTAAATCTGAAAACAACTGCAAAAATTGCATGAAAGAGTGCAAAGTTTGTAGTACAAATGCTTTCCTCAATGGTAAGAAAGTTGAAGATCCGACGAGTAGAGTCAGAAGTGTTGAAGATCAGATCTTAAACCGTGATAAGTTGTTAAAAGCTTCGAACGACAAATTGAAAGAATTAACTGAGAAAATCAAAAACGATAAAAATGACGTAGAAAGAATTAGGAAAGAAAATGAAAAATTGATTCTTGAAAATCGTCAAATCTCAGAAAATTTTGAGAAGCTAAAACGAACGGTTAAAGATTGTGATGAAAGAAATGGTAAGACAGACAAGGAAAATCTTCAACTGACCGGTGTTCTTAGAGTGAAAGAAGAGTTAATCAATCAGCAACTGGATGAAATTGCTAAGTTGAAGCTTCAATTTCAAGAAGCTAAAATTGAAAATGAACGTATCCAGTTGAAATTGAATAGTTACAACTCTGCAAGCTTTGTTTTACAACACATTGTTACCAAATCCATCCGGAAAAACAAAGCAGGCGAAGATGTATATGCTGATGGAACCGGGGTGGGGTATCATCAGGTTCCACCACCAGTTCTAAACAATTTCTCAAAGAAGAAATCTGGGTTGGTTAATGATGAAAATGAAACGAATGAAATAAAACTTCCAGAGTCAATTGATGTTACATTTTCTTCATCTGATGATAGTGTTCAAACTGATATTGTTAAAGGCATGGCTGAAAGTGTTTTGAAGTCTGATAGTGATTCAGTTGAGGATGAAGAGTGTTTTCTGAACAATTACATTCCGAAACCAAAATCCAAAAACAACTTAAATGAAGAACCTACTCTTGTCATGTACAAGATGTTGGGATCGGAAAAGTTGTATTCGGATTCTGAGTTTCCACTGGAGAATGTTAATGTGAACAAGTTGAAAAATGTTTTCAAACTGGTTAAAATTGATTTGTCTGAAGTAGAAGATTTGAATCAGACAAAGAGGCAAATGAATTTTGAAAAAGATAAAGCTTACTACAAGAAACCTGTTGTTCCACCGTGTTTTTATAACAACAATCGAAACAGATGGTTGGGTGGTTATCAGGGTGGTAAGAATTATCAGAAAAAGAATGTTCAAAACAAGAAGTTTGCTGAGAAAAATGTGTTTGTGAACAGTTCAAGTTCACTTTCTGATGAGGAATCTGAATTTTTTTCAAAATCAAACAAAGAGTTCTTTGAGAAGAAAGCATCGCAACCTCAGTCTGAAGGCACAAGTCGGGTAGTTGACACTCGAACATGCTTCAAATGCAATCAGGTTGGACATATTGCATGAAAGTGTACCAACTTGAAGCCTAAGACTAAAGTTGTAATGAACCAAAGGAAGAAAGTTGAGGTGAAGGGAAAAGCTCCATTGGTTGTTGAGAAAAAGGTTTTGAAAAATGACAATAACAAGATCAAAACTGAACATGTTAAGAATGTGGTAACTAAAAATGACAAGTTTTACAAACGGGTTGCGTCGCCTCAACAAGCATGGAAGCCAAAAGTGGTTGAAAAGAAATCAAGTGTTCCAAAACCAAAGGTTTCAGAGTCGGAAAAACATTCATCTTCTACCACTCCGGTAAAGATGGATGTTCCTTTGGATTACTATGAGAAACTTGATCCAAAAGAGGCTATTACTTCTAAGAAGAAGGTTGTTTCGAAAAAAGACCAACCATCTGGTCAACCTCAAAAAGACAAATTTTTCTTATACAAAGAGGTTGAGGTTGGGTCTACAGAGAGCTTGAAGATGAATGATAAAAAATTTTCCGCCACTTTACACTACAAAATCTCACATTAAAGTCCAGTTACCTGAGTCGAAAGAGGCTTGGGTAGCATCAAAATCTCACTAAATGTTTCTGATTTGTGAAGGAGCTTCCAAGATCCGTTTCAAGATAGATTATGGATAGTGGAGCTTCTCGGCACGTGACGGGGAAAACAGCACTGTTGTATGATGTTAGAAATTTCAATGGTGGTTATGTAGGATTTGCAGGAAATAAAGGTGGTAGAATAGTTAGAGAAGGAACGTTATCCAATGGGATTGTCATGTTTGAAAGAGTTAATTACATCGCTGAGCTTGAAAACAATCTTCTGAGCATATCTCAGATTTGTGATCGCATGTATACAACGCACTTTACAGACAAAGAATGTTTGATCTTGAAACCAGGATTTGTTGTCCCTGAAGAATGGGTTATCATGAGAGCACCAAGAGTGAATGATTTATATGTATTGGATATGAGTGTAGCAACTACAACAATGGGTCAGGCTCATTGTTTTGTTTCAAGAGCAACTGAGAAGGAATCGCTATTGTGGCACCGGAAGACGGGTCATATACATCTTAGAAAAATGAATCATTTGGTGCACAATGATTTGGTTATGGGTGTTCATGTCAATGGTTTTCATCTTGAGGGGGAGTGCATTAGCTGCATCAAAGGCAAGCAAAAGAAGAAATCACATCCTCAAAAGAAAGTTAACTCAGTCTCAAGACCTTTAGAGAGACTTCATATGGATCTTTTTGGTCCAGTGAACGTTAAAAGCATTACTGGTGATTATTATTATTTGGTTGTCACGGATGATTTTTCAAGGTTTTCATGGGTTTCATTTCTGAAGACGAAAGATGAGACATTTGATAGTTTGATGGCGTTGTTCAGAAAAATTGAAAATTTGTACCAAAGGCGTATCAAAAGAATCAGAAGTGATAATGGTACTGAGTTCAAGAACAACAAGATGGAAGAATATTGTGATGAAAAAGGTATTTTGCATGAATTTAGTGCTCCTTATACTCCGCAGCAGAATGGAGTAGCTGAAAGAAAGAACAGGACGCTAATTGAAACGGCCAGGACGATGCTTGCTGATTCAAAGCTACCAGTAAATTTTTGGGCAGAAACAGTATCCGCCGCATGCTATACACTGAATCGGGTTCTCACTGTCAAGAAATTCAATAAGACGTGTTTCGAGCTGATCAATAACCGCAAACCAAATCTGAAGTATTTAGAAACGTTTGGGTCTCCATGTACAGTTCTAGAGCCTTTTGGTAAATTTGGTCCAAAGAGCATTGAAGGAATTTTCGTGGGTTACTCAAGTCCATTAAAACGAGTCTTTGTTCCAAGTTTGAAGCGGATTATTGAAGCACACAATGTTAAGTGTCAAGGTTACACAATGCCACCGCAGAATCTAGGCGATTCATGGCATTTTAATTTCAATAAATTGTGGGATTCGTTTGACTTGGAAGAAGAAGAAGAAGAACAAGATTTCTTTGACGAGTTGGATATTCTAAGAGAGTATGAAGAATCGCAGGAAAGGTTCCCGGCTGAGTATTCAAGACGATCGCAACAAACTTCAAATGACGATGAAGCAGGTCTAAGCAATGCTGGAGAACATGATGATATCCAACAAAATGAAGTTGCTCATGATAATCAGACGGCATAGAATGATGATCAAGAATCTGAGAACAGACCAGTATTTGATTGTAGGGATTCAGATTCTGAGGGGGAGCAAATTCAGATTTCAAGTCAAACAAACCCAGTCAGTGAACAAGGTGCAAATCAGAATGTTACTAATCTGGAGGGCGAGGTAGATGTTTCAGGCGAAGTGATGCCAAGAACTCTTTCATACCATCCAGAAGAACTGATCATTGGAGAATTGCAATTAGGCGTTCGCACTAGACGTCAAATTGACCAAGGCCTTACTTGTTTTTATTCTACAGTAGCACCTTTACAAACTGAGTTTTCACTTAGTTGTTTTATTTCGCAGATTGAACCGCGTACATATAAAGAGGCGCTAACTGAAGATTCTTGGGTCAATGCTATGCAAGAAGAGTTGAGTCAGTTTGAGAAGTTAGGAGTGTGGAAGTTAGTAGACTTGCCTGATGGTCAGAGGAAGACAAACACCAAGTGGGTGTTCAAGTGTAAGAGGGATTATCGAGGGGTTATTATTCGTAACAAAGCTTGACTCGTAGTCCAGGGTTTCAGTCAGCAAGAGGGGATAGATTTCACTGAAGTATATGCTCCGGTTGCTCGACTAGAAGCGATTAGAATCTTCCTAGCATTTGCATCTTGAAAAATTTCAAAGTTTATCAGTTAGATGTTAAATCGGCGTTTCTTTATGGGAAGGTAAAAGAGGAGGTATATGTCAGACAGCCACCGGGCTTCACCGATCCAATCCACAAAGACAAGGTCTACTTGCTAGACAAAGCGCTGTATGGTTTACACCAGGCCTCGAGAGCTTGGTATGAGACATTGTCTCAACACCTGCTAGCCAACAACTTCATTCGTGGAAAAGTGGATGCCACTCTCTTCACCAAAGAGGTCGACGGACATCTTCAGATAGTTCAGATATACGTGGATGACATCATATTCGGGTCAACAAATGAAAATTTGTGTAAAGATTTTGAACAAGTTATGAAGCAGAAATTCGAAATGTCATCGATGGGTGAGATGAAATTCTTCTTGGGACTTCAGGTTGATCAATTGCCTAAGGGAATTTTCATACATCAAACGAATTATGTTCATGATATCTTAGAGAAATTCGGGATGTCAGGTTCTACTCCAGCTTCCACCCCATTAGCAACGAACCATGGGATAAACCCTGATCTCATCGGAGAGAAGGTAGATGAAACGATGTATCGTTCCATGATCGGTTCGCTGATGTATTTGACAGCTTCAAGACCCGATATTATGTACCCAACCTGCCTCGCAACAAGATATCAATCTAACCCGAGAGCTTCGCACATGGTTATTGTTAAAAGGATATTACGCTACCTTAAAGGAACTCCATCATTGGGGTTGTGGTATCCAAAATATGGTGAATTCATGCTCGAAGGTTATTCCGATTTAGATTTCGGATGCTGCAAAGTTAACGCTAAATCAACAACAGCGGGGTGCCAGTTCTTTGGATCAAGATTGGTTACCTGGCAATGCAAAAAGCAGACCTCTGTGGCTTTATCCACATGTGAAACGGAGTATGTATCTGCTAGCAGCTGCTGCGCTCAGATCTTGTGGATCCAGCAACAGATGCGCGACTACGGTTTGCAATTTCTAAACACCCCTATCTTTGTTGATAATAAGGCAGCGATTAACATTACGAAAAATCCTGTTCATCACGCTAAAACGAAACACATTGAAATTCATCATCACTTCATTCGCGATTGTTTCGAGAAGAAGTTGATACGAATTGAGAAAATCCACACTGACAAACAAAAAACTGATTTACATACCAAAGCATTTGATAAAACTCGTTTTAAATATTTGCTAAAATTGAACGGTATGAAGCTTTTATCAGTGTTGGAAGAGATTCTTGGCGTTGATGAAGGTACCACTGTAGATGATGATGTTGAGAAGCAATCTGCAATGGTTTGTCGATTTTTTACTTGTTTTGGTATTTAGGGGGAGTAGGGTAATATTTTCAGAAAATACAAAAACAGTAAAAAATTTCAAAAATACAAAAACATGAGATATTTTCAAAATACAAAAACAATATAAAACCAGAAAAGAGCTTGTGTAAAAAGGGAAAATGATAGTACATCGGCTTGACAGTTACAGTATGCTAAAGATATGTAAAGTTTAAAAAGTCTTAAACAGTCTAGCTGATGATATGCCGATAGGTTTTTACACATTTAGTAGGTTTGTTCGGGATATAAATCTAAAATCCTTACTTACTTATTTCGTGGGGAACACTACTTGGATATATAGGTAACCCCAGAAATCTCGTTTGAAAGATCCCTTTTTCTGAGATACTAGGTCTTTATACTCAGTGATATCTGGGGTATTATTCCGGGACTTCTGATTTTGCGGAAGCAATGGCCTAGTCCCCGAATAATACTTTCTGCATTGCTTGAAAAATAGCGCTGCCCTCAGCTAAAAAAATGATAAAACATTGAAAAATGCTAATCATGGCTGTTGTAAAAAAAAGATCCTCTAAAGGGGACACACCAAAGTCGAAGCCGTCGTCTCTCTGCTGAACGGAAGTTCTGACCTGAGCTCTCACGGTTTTTCGCAATTTAACCCCTTACAGATATCATCTGTGGTATACTCACCTGTAAGACTGAATATTGGGATTTGGATACGGGGGTATATTCAAGAGGTGGGACACATGAATGAGTTTAAGTTTCTAAAACACTAATTCATATCCTGGACAGATTGAAAATTGTGTGAAAATTTAAGTGGATTAGTATATCGACAATCTAAGTGAATTGTTTAATTCTGAATATGAAATTAAAGCTTAACGGTACTTGTGACTTGTCGAATAGCTGATATGATTCCCTAACACGCTCACAAAAATATGTTTGTAAATAGTTTACTTTTACTGCATTTTATTTCTGAATTTCATTTCTAGTTTAGAAGCTTTATTAAAAAACCAAAAAGATTTTACATTTCTGCTGTATTTTTCGACAAACCAAAGTGGAAAGCTGATCTTCAGATTCGAATTGAAGCAGATGCAGGAACTTTCTGAACTGGAGGATGGGTTGTGAGCTTAACATGATATGTTTGTGAAGGATGAAAAGTTAAAGCAAGTTTATTAATTTGAAACTTGTGAATTTTCAGAAAATGGTTGAACAAAAAGTCAGTGTGATTTATCTCAGATCAACCAAGGTCATTAAGTTAGACTTGGTAGATTAATTGAGTAATCGGGGTCATTAATTTGAACCTGAATACTTAAGTGGATTTCTAAACACCGATAAGACCATTGAATGAGATTGAATGGTAAGTTTGGATTGAAATTGTTATTGTCATATATCTTATATTTAGGTAGAGATTATGCAGGAAACAGGAGTCAAGTTCCCCATGGCAAAGAAAATATCAAAGTTTGAACCAGAATTCAAGTCCCAGCTGATTGAGAGGGGGAGTCTGCAAAAGGGGGAGTCAGAATTCTGGATCAACACTCAAAGGGGAGATTTAAGATAAAGATTGAAGGGAGCTTTACAATGTCAAGACAATTTGGAAAGAGACTAAGACTAAAGATTCGACGCCGAAGACTTCGTCAACATCCAAGGGGGAGTCTATTGGTGCATCTACTGTCTGCAAACTTCGTCTTAATCGAGTCTTATGTCTTGATAGGATAAACGAGTGCACAACAGGGATCAAATTAGGGTTTAATGTTGTTAAAGTTGGTAATTTTGTTTGAATGAGACATGACCATTTCAAACGAAATTAACAAGTTTAATTTCGCTTGAAATGGACATGCCACCTTCAAGCGAAATCACCCCATCTATAAATACCCATGTGCTAGTCTCATTTCATACGGAATTAAGTCATTGTCTCTGAGCCGAGGTGCTGTCCGTTTGTCATTTGAACGTGTAAAAGCTCAGGATTTATTAATAAGAAGATAATTAGAAAGGAACAAGCTGTGTTGACATCTTTTACATTGATTCCGCCTTTGTATTTGATGATGAACTACTCATTAGGGTCACACGACGATCCAACACAAGCAAGAAGGTAGCGACAATGCTGGTCTTACTGCTCGCTTTAAGCAGCTTAGTATCATCTGCCCTGGACAAGTCTCAACTCTCGACATCATAATCAAGAAATACATTCGCGCTCTACCCGATTGTGTTGCCATTTTGTTCAAGCCGCCAAGAATACTACCATCGAAGAGACTTAATAACTCGTCGCTGAAATCAATGACAAGCGAGTTTTGGCTGGTTACTTCAAGAACACCACCAAAAGTCTCCATCAAGTCACTACTACTCCCGCTCCTGAAACCGCCGCATCTCAAGGATCGAAATCTTCACGCCGCAAGCGCAAGAGCAACAACAACAACTGTGTTGTCACCGCCGCTCCTCTCAATGTTGTTCCTACCCAACCTCAGAACCAGAACTGCCAAGTAGCAGCACCCGTGACCAACACACCGCCTGCAAAGCGTGCGTATATTGGTCCTCACCCTATGTGCCCTACTTGTACTTACCATCATCCATTTGAGATCGCTTGCCGTTTCCGTGTCGACTGCAACCTCTACGGGCAATTTACCGCAAACTATCGTACTGGCCTCCATTAGCAAGCTCAAGTTCAAGCTCCTCCTGCACTGCCAGGTCCTCTTCCCGCTCCTCAGGGTAACCAAGCAGCTCCTACTGCTGCTGCTCATGCACGAGCCTGCTTCGCGTGTGGTGATCCTAACCACTTCGCAAACGTCTGCCCGAATCGAGTGGTGAAGCAAGAGCCACAACAGCAACCAGCGCAGCAACAACATCAGTAGCAGCAGCCAGCTCAACAAGCAGCCCGCGGAAGAGCATTCAACATCAATGTCCGCCAGGCTCAAACTGACAACAATGTTGTCAATGGTACGTTTCTTGTCAACGGTATTTATGCTTCGTGTTTATTTGATACTGGAGCTAATAACTGTTTTGTGTCGTTAGAATTCGAAAAGATCCTAAACCATAAACGTGCTAACCTCCCAATGACGTTCGACGTAGAAATTGCCACCGGAAGAACCGTTACTGTTCATTTTGTTCTCCGTGATTGTATTCTTGAACTCAACAATCACGTTTTCCCGATCGATCTTATTCCAATGCAGCTTGGTAGTTTTGATGTCATAGTAGGCATGGATTTTCTTCGTGAAAATCGTGGTGAAGTCGTTTGTTTCGATAAGATGATTCGTTTCTCTCTCGGGAATGGTGACCAACTTTGTGTCTATGGCGAAGTACCATCGGGACCTCAAACTCATGTCGTGCGTCCAAGCGAGCAAGTATCTCCGAAAAGAATACAAAGCTTTCTTGGCACACATCGTAGTAGCAGAGGAAAAGGAAAAGAAGCCAATGGAAAAGGTACTTGTGGTTCGTGATTTTCCTGCTGTCTTTTCTGATGATTTACCTGGTCTACCCCCAAGCCGTGATATTGATTTTCATATCGACCTCATTCCTGGAGCTAACCCTATTTCTAAAGCTCCCTATCGCCTCGCTCCGTCTAAAATGCATGAACATTCGAGTCAACTCCAGGAATTGCTTGATAAAGGCTTCATACACCATAGCACATCTCCTTGGGGCGCACCTGTCCTTTGTGTCAAAAAGAAGGACGGATTGTTCCGAATGTGCATCGATTATAGGGAACTCAATAAGCTTACTATCAAGAATCGCTATCCCTTACCCCGAATCGACGATTTGTTTGATCAATTGCAAGGCGCTACGTGTTTTTCCATGATCGATCTACGCTCATGTTACCATCAGTTACGAATTCAGGAGGAAAATATCCCTAAACCGCTTTTCGAACCCGTTACGGCCATTACAAATTTGTCGTTATGCCCTTTGGACATACCAACGCACACGCGGTTACTACCACCAATTCATCACTGATTTCTCTAAAATCAACATGCCGCTTACCTCTCTCACGCATAAAGATAAGCCTTTTGTTTGGGGAACAGAATAAGAGGAAGCCTTTCAAACTCTCAAGCATATGCTTTGCAACGCTCCTATCCTCGCGTTACCCGATGGAAACGATGACTTCGTAGTCTATTGCGATGCCTCTAACCTCGGTCTTGGTTTTGTTCTTATGCAACGGGACAAGGTTATCGCGTGCGCCTCTCGTCAGCTCAAGATCCACGAGAAGAACTACACAACCCACGATCTCGAGCTTGGTACAATTGTTTTTGTGTCAAAGATTTTGCGACACTACCTTTACGGTACCAAGTGTACTGTCTTCACCGACCATAAGAGCCTACAACACATCTTGAACAAGAAGGAACTGAATATGCGCCAACGCCAATGGGTTGAACTTCTCAACGATTACGACTGTGAGATACGTTACCACCCTTGCAAAGCAAATGTCGTTTCCGACGCCCTTAGTTGACGAAGCTATCTGCATAGCGTTCATAACGTACAAGCATCACCTCGATGCTCAAATTCGTGACGCTCAGCACGCCTGCTTCATTGAGAACACCTTGAAAGAGGAAATGAAGAAGTGTGGTGCTAAAACCCAACTTGTCACCAAATCAAACGGTATCTATTACTATCTTGATCGCATCTAGATCCCCAGTCGCAATAACCTTCGGGAGATATTGTTGACTATTCCATTCATCCCGGTGCCGACAAGATGTACCAGGACCTTTGTCTTCAGTACGGGTGGCCTGGAATGAAAAAGGATATCGCTCTCTATGTCGCGAAGTGCCTGACTTGTTCGAAAATCAAGGCTGAACAACAACGACCCTCTGGCTTACTCGTATAACCCGAGATCCCTATGTGGAAATGGGAGGGTATAGCTATGGACTTCATTACGAAACTTCCACGCACGCCATCAGGTCACGATAGCATTTGGGTTATCGTTAATCATCTCACTAAATCTGCTCACTTTCTGCCGATACGAGAAGACTATAAGGTTGAACGATTAGCATGAATCTATACCGTCGAAGTCATTTGTCGACATAGGACACCTCGTGATATCATCTCTGACCGCGATGGTCGGTTTACCTCGCGCCTTTGGGAAAAATTTCAATCCGCTCTCGGTACTACTCTTAATCTCAGTACCTCTTTCCATCCCCAGACCGATGGTCAGACTGAACTCACGATTCGCACCCTTGAAGACATGCTTCGTTCGTGTGTCATAGATTTTGGTGGTAATTGGATTCGCATTTACCTTTAGTTGAATTCTCGTACAACAACAGTTATCACTCTAGCATTCAAATGGCACCATTTGAGACATTATATAGAAGAAAATGTCGACGCCTATTGTATGGCACGAGATCAGAGATGCGCAAATTACCGGTCCTGAGTTATTGCAAGAAATGACTGACAAGATCCTCCAGATACGAGACAATCTCTTGAAACCTCGGAGTCATCAAAAGAGTTACGCCAATAAACGCCACAAGCCCCTTGAGTTCGAAGTTGGCGATCACGTACTTATAAAGGTTTCACCTTGTAAGGGGGTGATCCGATTCAGCAAGAAAGGAAAGCTCGCGCCTCGATACGTTGGACCCTTTAAGATTCTGGAAAGAATTGGCAAAGTGGCCTACAGACTCGAATTACCGGAGGAACTCAGCAACGTACATCCAACTTTCCACATCCCGAACCTAAAAAGGTGTCTAGCCGGGCAGAATTTACATGTTCCTCTTGAGGATCTACAAGAGGACGAAACATTACACTTCGTGGAAAAGCTAGTCGAGATCATGGACTAAGAGACCAAGAAGCTCCGATGCTCACGCATTCCTATAGTGAAGGTTCGCTGGGAAGGCAATCGCGGTGCCGAGTTCACTTGGGAACTCGAGAGTGATATGAAGGCTTAGTATCCACAACTATTCGTTACGCCTGCTCCTTAATTTCGAGACGAAATTCCCTAAAGTAGGGGAGGCTGTAACAACCCGACTTTCCGAAGTCAAAGTCAAAGTCAAAGTCAGATTATTATTCAGGTCTGTCTTTTCTTGCTTTATTATTGCTTGTACTCTCGTTATTCGATAAACAGTTTAGGCATTTTGTGTTGATCGATATATTAATTAGTGATATTTTAAACTTTGATTCTACAACACATTTTATAACGCTTATTTACAACGCATACTAATTCATGCATTTTATCGCATCGCATGTTAGCCTAAACGCTATCACATCGCCATCGCATCACAATCTTATCGCAACTATTGGAATAGTTTATGTGTTTTATGATGTGCTATACTTGTGTGTGTGTGCTTACTATATGTTTTGGGATGTTATACGCAAACGCAATCGCAACTCTATCACAACGCAATCTCATCGCAAACCCAAAACGCAAATTTACTTACTTGTATGTTTTATGTGTTGGTTATGTTATTTGTGTAACTATTGTTTAATACTATCGCATCGCTTACTCACAACTCGCTTAAACGCAACGCAACGCTCAACGCACGAAACAAAAGTTGGAACACTAACTCACACACGCCGTTCGATCGAACGACCGACCGATCGAATGATCATCCGACCGGATGACCATCTGATCGGATGGCCATCCAATCGAACAGTCGTCCGACCCACTTAAACCCTCCACCGCCTTTCACCCTCTCACCTATAAATACCCTTCATGTCACATCAACTGTTCATTGATGTGACAGCTCCATCCGACCCACGCACTCTCAAGCTATTTTCTCTCGATTCCTCGCGATTCTTGTAAGTTTTCACTCTAAATCTTGTACTTCCAACATTATCACACACTTTCACATCATCTTCTCCATCAAATCTTACATTTCCACCGTGAAATCACCTGATTTTTGTTGTTCTAGGGTGACGTCACCTAGGGTTCTCATGAACACTAAAGTGTGACCTCATTTAATCAAGAACGGTTCGGATCTAAAGGATTTCCACATGTCTTTACACTGATTTCAACAAGATCTAAACACTTTTCACTGTTTTCAAAGTTTTCTTCAACATTCTTCACTTTTGAGTCAAAATCGTTAGAATCTGGGCTCGTACGGGCTCTCTACCCATTCTCCAATGGAGAACTGGTCTGAGGATGGATTTCTATCGAAGAGACGACCGATTCACGGGTTGAATATGAAACACCGTCAAGAACAGTAGACTCTAATAGAACGAGGTGATTCTCGTCCGATCGAACGAGTTGTACTTGATGTAATTTCCATTGTTTAACATGCCGTCATGCCGTCTCAGTTAAACCGCAAGGCTTTTCAACTTAACTCATTTTACAAAGTTTTCCAAACAGAAGGTTGCTCAATCGAAAAACCGTCAAATCGGACGACCATCCGATCGAACAACTATTCTACCAGGTAACTTGATTTGATGAGCTCAACACTTAATCAATTTTGAAAAACTTCAAAGAATATCAGTTTTCAAACGAACAGCCATCCGATCGAACGGCCATCCGTCCGGATGACCATTCGATCGAATGACTTTATTTATACTACAATGAAAACCTCAAAAGTTTAAACGTTTAACAAATACACCTCCTCAATCGAATGACCAACCGACCGAATGGTCATCCGGACGGTCATCCGATCGAACCACTATCCGATCACTCATCTCACTCGACACGCTGTTTTCGCACTCTTCAACGCTTACGCCATCGTTCTGTGATCAGGCTAATCTCCCACGCGCACCTTCAATCCAAGATCGTGTTTATTTACTAAACACAGACAGTGAGTATACTCGATCCCTTTTTGCTTAATGTACTTTTGGGTGTTACATACGTTACCTATATCAAATCACATCGACACACAACGCAAACACTTTTAAACGCTAACCGCTTTGCATGTTATACGTGTTTTCGATGAATGCTTGTATGTTATGTTTACACAGTGATTGTTTCTTGACACCTTAGCAACGATAGTACTATAGTTTGGACTCAGCACCTATCGTGGACAGGGGTTGTTAAGGGTTTTACTTCACATGGTCACGATGGTGATAATGTGTTGCGCATTTTACAACTTGCAGTCATGTCGGTTGCATATTTCATTATCGATAGCTTAGTTGCTTCACATTTTTACGTGTTACATGCTGGGTATTCGTAAATCGCTTTTCGCTACTATATGCTATTAAACTTGTATGCTCACCTTTACACTATGTGTATTGACTTTATTTTAACATATGTGACAGTTGTCTAGGATGCTAGGATTGCTGAACTTTTGTGGAATCAAGTTAGGTGGTCTAGAAACGTCATTCAATAAAATTTGAGTTGTCGGAAGAATATTTTCCTTTGAGAACAATGTCTGTAATAACTATTTATGTTTTATATGTTTATGGTATGGGACATGAACGTTAAATATATTGTCACTAATAGTGTTATGGATTCTCTTGGACAATCTGTTTCGCTCAAGGCCTCACCCCGATGTTTCCGCCATTGGTTGGGGTGTGACAAGCATGACCTCAAAAGGAGTGAGGCAACTTAGTTGTACACATCCTCGATCGAACCATATTAAGTAGGGTTTGATTTCTCCTTTCGCTCAGGCCATTAAGTTGGGGTGTGCCAGGTGGAGTGGGTTCTGAAAATATCACACACTCCTTTAGATGATTGAGAAACTCTAAGCTGAGGTAAAAAATTAATATCAAATAAAAAACATTTTCAAACATTAAAACGTAAACATTGTTTAACAAACAACTGAACAAAGACACCAAAACATTAAAAAGGAGAGAGGAAGGTGTGTACCCGGTTCTCCTAGATGAAGAATTATAGTTCTGCCCGTCTTCCTTTAAGATTTTTCAATTATGGACTCCGAATCAAAGTTCACAGCAATCTCCTTTTCTATGTAAATCACCGTCATTAACTTTTTTCCAATTGTCAAATCCTTCACTAGTGAACGCACTATGATCGTGGCTCTCATTCGGTTTATCACTATATAAATAACAAAGGAAACAATAAGCCTTGTGTTTCGTTGGAGAATACTCTAACCAATTAGGGTACATATCAAACCAAGCATTTTTAAATCTAAGAAGATTGTACTTTGGACCTCTAGGCTTATACTCATCAAGCTTTATTTGATACACTCCTAATTATATATAAGCTAGTCTTACTTGCTCCCCTATATTAACCAGATATTTCCACATTCCGGGTCACTTATCGGGATCTCTTTCTAGACTACTAACATCCACTTCATTGATGTTAATCGGATTTTGAGGAATATCATGCTCTTGTTGAAAGTTTTGATTCGCTTCATTAACCGGTTCACTTGTTGAAAATTTTTTATGTTTAATCTTATTGTTTCCATCCACAATTCCATCTACTTGTTCTTCATTCTTTCTTTTGAAAAAAGAAGTTATGCTTTTATACTTTCCTATAGCATAATCTAATAACATAACAAGTTAACAACGCACCCTAAATTTCAAACTCTAATTTCTATCAAAATCACAATAAGAATAAACAAATAAAATTAGACATAGTTACAGAAAGATTCAACAAGCTTAGGGAAAAATTCGGACCAATTTCACCCCTAATTTCAACCTAAATTATTGTAGATCACAACAAGTAGCGCAACAGCTGCAGCCAGTCAATCCACAAGTAGCGCAGCAGCTGCAGTCAAACACGACCGAGCAGCACCGCAACAACGTTTTTTCCCCGTCGGTCTTCTGTTCTGGTCGTAGTCCCCAATTAAACGAATTTGGGTTTTTTTTATAGGGTGGGCTTTCTATTTGGGCTATATTATATACATTCTTTCAAATATAATGATTTGGGCTATATAATATTTGGGCTTACTAAATATTTTATGTGGCCTATATAAATTAAAAAAAATTAAAACCAGGGGGGTCGAAAATGTATATACCTATGAATTTTTTTACAAAACCTGGGGTCGAAAACGTACATACCTACAAAATTCTATAAGAAACGTACATATATAACACTACTGACCAAAAAGTTCAGTGGATCGGGCACTCCCCCCTCCCACCTTGAATCCTGCGCCCCTGACCGTATGGTCTTAGTGTGTGATTGGGTAAGCTAACAGGTTATATCGACTTCGAGCGAGTAATCCTGTAATAGTATATAACTACTCCCGTTTTGTTTCTGCTCATGGCCATTATATATATAGGGAAAAGATCAAATAGGAAGATTAATTTCGCTAGGAAGGATAGGAAGCAATAAGAGGATGACATGTGGCAACATTTAAAATAAAGAAAAATGGTATTTTAGTCAATCCAACCCTTTCTTCTTCCTTTTCAAAACCCAGTAACTTCAAAACCCACCATTTTCAAAACCCACCATCTTCAACCATTTCTTCACTTTCTATCTCAATAATCACTACATTATAGTGCGATTTTCATCACCAATCAATGATTCAAACACCCGATCAACGTGTTTTTCAGCTTTTTTGAAGAAAACCCAGTTTAATTTCATACAAAATCTCGTTTTTTCCGGTGATTTTGAAGATAATCACTCGATCCGTTCGATTCGAGCGCTGATAAGTGTTTCAATCATTCAAAATTCGTCAATTGTTGAAGAAATCACTTCGATCCAGGTAAGAAATTCTTTAATTTCATTTTTACGATCTGGGTTTTTTATTTAGTCATTGCGTTTTACGATCTTGGCGGGGGTCCAGGGGAAGCGCCCCCGGTAGCGGGGTCCCAGGGGCGGCAGCCCCTGGCGGGGTCCAAGGGGCAGAGCCCCTGGCTGGGGTTGAGCTCATTTCGAAAAATTAATTTTCCAGAAATTGGCTCATTTCGAAGACAGTAATTCGTAGACAATTCAGACAGTTCACAGTCACAGACAGTTCCCAGACAGTTTTATGTGTCCATTGCGTTTTAGAAATAAGAGAGTTTTATGTGTTTTCTAGCTATTGCGTTTAAGAAAAAAACACATTTTTAAGTGTTTTTAGTAATTGCGTTTTAGGTAAAACACATTTTTGAAGTGTTTTTAGTCATTGCCTTTTAGGTAAAACACATTTTTAGGTGTTTTCACTCCATTGCGTTTTAGAATGAGTAATTTTTAAGTGTTTTCTGGCCATTGCGTTTTACAAATAAGACATTTCTTTGTGTTTTTTGTGCATTGCGTTTTAGGTAAAACACATTTTTATGGGTTTTTAGTCCATTGCGTTTTATAAAGTACATTTTCTTCTGAGTTTTTAGGCTATTGCGTTTTAGAAATAAGACATTTCTTTGTGTTTTCTGGCCATTGCGTTTTACAAATAAGTCATTTCTTTGTGTTTTTGGTGCATTGCGTTTTAAAAAAATGTCATTTTTTAGGTTTTTTTTTTTCATTGCGTTTTACGATACTGAGGGTTTTTCTATTGCGTTTTACGCAACTGGGTTTTATATTTTTTTTTAAATATAGCAATAGTATACTCGTTTTAAAGATAAAAAAACGCTCGTTTTTTTGTGCAATTTTTATAAAAAAATAATGTCGTATGAAAGAGTTATTAACGTTTAAAAAATTGGGGGAATTGGAGGAGAGAGAAACTATTGGCTTGGATTGACTAGAATGCCTCTAAACAAACTCACGCGCCTCTTTTCTTCCTTTTCAATTTCCCTGATTTAATCTTAGCCCTTGATTAACTAAATGGATGGTCAAGATCACTTCCTAGCCTTCCTAGCCAAATAAACTTTCTATTGTATCTTCACACTATATATATATATATATATATATTTTCAATTTATTTTTGTCGAGCTAGACCCACTTATCTAACAATATTCTAACACCAAGAAGAACAGAAAAAAGTTATCTTTGATTTTTGTTCTTTGGATGATACCTGTGGAGCATAAAAGATTTAAATAATAAGCTATCATTCATTTTTTTTTTTAAATAATAAGCTATCATTCATTTAACCCATCAAATCATCAATGCCATCCCCACTAATTGGCGTCCTACAGAAAAGGCATATGATAAAAGTGGCTTCTGTCTTTCTTTATTTATATTAAATTTGTCGTTTATTAATTATTCCACCATTTGATGTATTTGCATGCAACGTGTTTCACGAAACACTGAGGCAGACCACAAAATATACTCAAATATATAACTAAAACATGTGGTGTGCTTTTGAGATATGATCTTGTTAGCACACTGCCACAGTCGCAGACATATTGCCATCTTAATTATAAAATTAAATATGAAAATAATTTTTCAGAGTGGAAGATTGTACAAAGTTTGCACTTTGCACGCCAACAAACCAGTTAAGTCGATCGAGGTTTATTCAGCGAACACAGTTTCTTTTAGAGAAAAATCAAACAAAAATAAATTATTTCACATAGTGAAAGGGTCTTTTGTGCTTTTTAATCAAAAAATATATAAAAGTAGCATTATACCACATGTTTGGGACCTTATTATTGAGCTAAAATTGATATACTTAAAAATGATATTTAAAAGTATCCCAATAATTCAAATAATTAATATGACACGTCTATTTTTACGAAAAAGGAAAAGTTTCATTGAGTGAGTCCTGAAGTGCATATCGCCTCCATGTCATACCTCAGCGCATCCTAGTCATACCTATGTTGTTCATCTTCAATTCTTTATTGCTCATCCTCAATTCTCTTTACTTCCAACCATCAACTAAGCATATTGTTTGTTGTTTTAAGCATTTTCATCATATTTTTCGGACTCTCAATCATAGACGGAGTGACTTCTACTTGAATACTTTGTTCTTCTTTCTCAATTCTCCGTTCTCCCATAAATCAATTAAATGTCTCCACTAGGGTTTTGTGGCTTTCAAGTAGGTTTTTGTGGCTTTCAACTACCAATGGGCTTACTTCGGATTGATCTTTATGCTAGCATGTGCAAACCCCTTGTGGATGAAAATATCAAATCAGTTTAAAAAACAAAGGGAAATCAATACGAAAACTAATAAAAACAGGGGGAGTTTGATCGGTAAATTATGTATAAAGCCAAGCATATCAGTTTCTAACATAAATTTCATTGTAGAACAAACCTATATACACAGTACAATTTCTTTTTTATTACCTTCCTAACAATATCGGTGGTATGTTGTCTCTGACCAAACAACACCGCTACTGGCATAGGTACTCTCGGAACCGTTACGGTTATACATTTTAATGGTTTTCAATCGATGAAAAAATTGATATTCTTTTGGGCATATTACAACTTTATTTTTTGGTTATAATCTTTTGCTGCTTACCAATTGTGGTCCGATATCGTAATAAACCGAACTGATATGCATCAAGTTCCTGTTCAACGCACCACAAAATTCCACAAGTTATATCTAAATCAACTATTAGTGATGGATTTCGTGTTCATATTTGGTGAAACTCTAAGATCACACGTGATGACCTCGTGAAGGTTGATCGTGGAGTGAGGTGGCAACGATTTGCACACCGCCACGTGATTTCGTGAACGTAAGGCTCGTGGAGACTTCCACGATGGTCACAAGTACCATGTGACCGTGTTGGCTCAATTAAAAAAAAAACATTTTTTTATTATATTTAATCACATTTCATAATTTTTTCACACAATATCTACTTTTTCTCTATACAAATTATTTTCACATTTCATACTTCACCACACTTCACAATCTCCTTTCTTTCACAAACACTTCACAATTTTTGTGATAATAGTACAATAGTGAACCTCAACCGTTTATCCGAACTATAAACCCGATCATATACCCGAATTTTTTTTATTTTTATTTTTATTTTCCTTTAACCATTATCTGTTAGTGCCTTATTTTAGTATATTTATTATGTTAACAAAATCTTTTGGAATATTATACGATAATGTTATTTAGATTTTTTAATATAAGAATAAAATTATATAATAGTTATAACTAGGTTAGAACCTCATTTATTACACGGGTTGAATAAATATAATTTTATATAGTAAGTAATAAAATAGTTACATCTTTTAAAAACTCGTGTATTGCACGATTTAAATAAACACATGTCTTAAATGAACAATGTAATCCGTTAAAACATTTAGTTATCAAGATGTGTTTTCTAACAAAAGGAACTTTGAGTTACTATTTACTTATTATAACATATCACTCTATTTTTTATTAGGTTAGAGAGTTGTGCATTACATGGTTTATAGGAATGGCAATGGGCCGGGTTTGGGACGGGTATTAGTAATCCCAAGCCCGTACCCGGTTGTAATTCTTTGGCCCGTACCCGGCCCGTTACCCGTCGGGTATCGGGTATACCCGCGGGTAACGGGTATACCTATTAATTTGTTAAAAATATTATTGAAACTCTCATTTGCAATTTTTTTACTCTAATATTTATATAATTTACTACTTTAATGACTACAACAAAGGAAAATAGACCAATAACATACAAACATATCATATTCAAATGCATATTTGAAACACATATCTGCATAATTAACTAATTAATGTACTGCTAATTTGGAACACATAATGTCAGTTTATATAATTTGCATTTAATTGAACACCAAACATGAAAAATAGTAGCATTAATCAGAACCTAAGTAATCTTTCTAACAACTTGAAATGTGTTTAGAAAATTCCAAAACTAACACACATTTTTAATCTGCATAGAAACAACATAACTAAACATAAAATCTTGTCTTTGTATGTTAAAGTCTTGAAAACAAACAACAATGCAAAATAATATGAATAAGTGTATGTACTAAAGTTTATATAAATGGAAAATTAAATTTAAAATAATATTCTTTTCGGGTATTATTCGGGTAAACGGACCGGGTATCGGGCGGGTATCGCTAAATCCCATACCCGTACCCGTACCCGAATATTTTTATATTTTTATATTTTTAGTCTCATACCCGGCCCATACCCGTCGGGCTTCGGGTATACCCGGCCCGTATGTTTCGGGTTTCGGGTATACCCATCGGGCTTGGGCTTTTTTGCCATCCAAAAAAAAAAAATGGTTTATAACATTTTACTTTGTTTTTTTTTTTTATTATTTATTATTAGGTTAGAAACTTACGTATTACCTGATTTTGGATAATCAACAGAAAAAAAAAGAAAAGAAATATTTTATTAAAAAATATAAAATATACAAGAGCTAAGCTGGATATTATGATTTAATATTATTATTCCATTGGAGTGTAAAACGAAAGAATGGGATCCTTTATTAGAAATATGATTCTAAATATACCATGTAAAAAAATATATATGTTCTACATGTATTGAATAAATCCTTTTAACGAAACAATTGATCAAAATAAATATTTTTTTTAATATGTGATTATCAGTTATCCTTGTCCTTATTATCAAAATATAAAAACAATTAAAACTACAAATTAAATAAAATCTTTATCTTTACAAATATTTAAAACGTTAATATATTTTTTTAGATTTTAATAATTAATATATGATTATAATAATTAATATATTATTAGCAGTTATCTTTGTCTTTATCATTAAAATCTCTTCTACAAATTTTAAATTTAATATTATCAATAATTGACTTTCCATAATAAATATTTAGAAAAATAATTAAAACTGACTCATAGAACGCCATGTGTCCCTAACATGGTTTCTTTTATTATATGTACTAGAGGTAAGACTCGTGTCTAAACACGGGTCGTTTCTTAGAAAACCATGCATAACACATATTGACAGAGAGTAAAAAAATAATTACTGCAGACTTACAAAATTCATATAAATTAATGATCAATAGGTTTATTCAACAGCAATTTCATTATGTTGATAAGAAACCACTGTTGTCTATTAACTGTTAAAAACTTATGTTGCTTTCCAACAGACTTTAGTAAGAACTGTCATCCATTATCTCCAACAGAGCTTGCTAGATGGATAGATAGTAACTATCAAATGTTAGTCAACTCATGTTAAAAAGGTCAGTCAACCGAAATTACAAAGGTTAGTAAACAGATGTTAAGATAATAATGTTATTAACAACATGTGTTCTCAGGATAGGATTAATGCAAAGCAAGTATCAGATGCTTTTAAAAAGTTGTATTGCTTTCCAACAAACATTTCCTAACAACAGTTCCTCCATTATACCCAACAGACGTTGCCAGGTTGACAGATGTTTAGTATCATCATAGATTTCGTAAAACTTCTTTGTTAACCACATTAGTAGTGGTTGTACAGACTCGATTCTCTTTATCACAAATCAAAATTTTCAACCCCTTCCTACTTTTTACTCTAGATACAGCAACATAGAGTTGGCCATGACTAAACACTGGACTTGGAATATATAAACCAACACGCTCCAATGATTGTCCTTGACTTTTATTTATTGTCATAGCAAAACACAGTGAAAGTGGGAATTGTCTTCAAGAAATCTTCACTGGTATTCTTTTATCAGAAGGTGTCATCTTCAGTCTTGAAATCAAACTATGATGACCTATATTAGTCCCTGTGATAATGTTTGCTTCAATCACAACTTTTCCGAGCTTCGTGACTTGTAAACGTGTACCATTACACAATCCATTTGCCTGATCAATGTTTCTGAGTAACATCACTGGAGCACCAAGTTTCAGTACTAATTTATGGTTAGGTAAACCAGATAAACGAAGATTGTTTAACACATCAGGAGGAAACAATGCCATATTAAGATCCAATTCTTCCTCCGATTGGCATAAACTATCTGAACTAAAATAAACCTTTTCTTCGCCAGGCAGACTCTCTAACAACTCTTTATTTATTGAATCCACTACTTCATTAGTTGGAGCAAGAATCGCTCTTTGTTGGAAATACGTTAAATCCCACAAAAACTTATTCATGTCCGGATATATAAATGAAATGAGAGAAGAAATAGGAATGACTTGGTCATGAATAAGTAAATCATCTTGTACTTCAATATCAATCTCACCATCATTTTCTTCACCAAGCAGACCATCACCAAGCTTTAAAATCCATTCTCCAAATTCCTTTATTTCTTTCAAATCTGTTTCCTGACAACCAACTCTTAATCTCATATTCTCAGTTAGCTTTAGTACTTGACAGTGGCGCCATATATAAGAAGAATTCAAAGAAGCATTGACTATCATTGTTCTGGTACCTTTAGGGATGACCGGAAGAATTTGTCTAAAATCACCACCAAATAGAATTACCTTTCCCCCAAACGGCTTGGATTGCATGTTCGGTTGACTGGAACGTGATATGTCTCTCATTGTTCTATCAAGAGCCTCGAAACAATGCTTGTGAGTCATAGGTGCTTCATCCCAAATAATCAACATTGCTCTTTTAATTAAATCACCTAACTCAGTATTAGTCTCTCTCGAACATATTGAATTCTCATTAATGTTGATTGGAATTACAAACCTTGAATGAGCAGTTCTACCACCATCCAGCAAAAGTGAAGCAATTCCACTGGATGCAACATTCAATACAACTTCACCTTTTGATCGTAATGCAGCTGAGAATGTCTTCCAAAGAAACGTCTTTCCAGTTCCACCATAACCATATAAAAAAAAGACACCTCCATCACCTTTTTCAATCGCTTCCATAACAAGAAATCTCCGGTTGACCATGTGCTAGCTTCTTTGACAGCATTAACATATTCTTTATCATCATCCAACAGCCCCCGTGCAAAACATGCATCTTTAAATGTTTGAAAAACCTACCCATCAACTGTTTTTATATCTTCAAAACAGGTTGATCCCTTAATATGATTCAGTAAAATCCCTAGGTAATAACAATCACCAAGTGATGGTGGGACATAATGTATCCTCCCAATTGATCCATACGGATGCTTTCTTCGATTCCATTTGCGATTTTTAGCATTCCTTACATAATATCCCGGAAACTGAACATACCTCAATGTCCTAGCAAATTCATCGACTTTATTACAATTCATCCACTCTATAAACAATGTCATTTTCACAGTTGGATCAGTAACAATATCACACAAATTATCATGATCGTTATACACAATACTCTGACTATCTTCACAATGAAAAGGTAATACTTCAACAGCTGGATATCTATAATGTATATCATACATGAATATTCTCCAAGCAACTTTACAAGTAGAGATATATCTACAATCAAGGTATTCTTTTATCTCATCTACAGCTACATTATGTTCCGTATCATTCTTGGTGCAATTGGCTTGAAAAACAGAAGCAGTGACTCTATCAGGCCCCTTATTAATATATTTAAACAAATATTTGATAGAACCTGACTGGTTGCACCATTCAACGTTAACGTGGCACTGATACTTTCTGAGCAGGAGAGCATTGTAAGTAACTACAAATTTATTATCAAGTGTCACACCATTCTTTACTACTGTATTACTTGTTTGACGACGACGATAGACATGATATCCTTCAGAATCAACACAAGTCTCATCTACATATTTTTTGGGAAACTTTTTAGAACATTTTTGCTGAACCATACATGGAAAAAGTGGGTTGTCTATACCACATGGTCCATGAATCATAAATTGCTTGACAAGCTCATATAATTCAGGATCTCTTTCTTTATCTGGTATCTCAGCACTAATAACATGATCAATATCAGATGCAGTTAGAAATTTGCTTTCAGCACCCAAGTACAAACATATGTGAGCATGTGGGAGTCCACGCTTCTGAAATTCCACTGTATACATAACTGAAATTTTGAAACAGTGAGCTGTTAGATAAATATAATTAGATGTTCAAAGTATAACTAAAGGGTAATTTCTTGTATATCACCAAAGAATTTATGTTTCTTGAAATCTTCTATAAGATGATCCAATTTACACTTGAATAATCTAGAGATAATATCCGGTCTGTCTTCAGCATTAAGAGCTTTATCGTGCAAACACCTGTAAATCTCAGGCCAGTTTGGATTACAAGTCACCGTTATGAATAAATCGGGATATCCAACAGACTTGCAAATTGCCATAGCATCCAATTACTTTTGTATCATATATCTAGAACCACCAGTAAATGATGAAGGTAAAAGTATAGGTTTACCACAACTTGAGGCATTATTCTCTCCACTTTCAACAGTAGCATTCAAGTTCTTAAGACTTTGCGCTCTAAGTTCAGGTTGTTGTGTCCTTATATAATTCAACCTGGCAGATTCTATCATCGTGTATCCATCAACCAAAAACTGCTGAAATAGTTTTTTCGCATTAACTAACAATGAAAACTGATTCTGTCTATCTTGAATTTTGTAACAAAAGAATTCTATAATTGTAAGATTGGTTCTAAGTACCTCATTATCAATCGCAATCCCTCTATGTTTAATACCAACTCTATAACCATCTTCTACATATGGGAAAATAAGTGGATATTGCAAAGCAAGGTAAGAGGGATAAAGCTCACTAATTCTTTGAAGACCACCAGACTTCTTTCTAACAACAATGTCCCGTTTATCAAATTCTCCATCAAAATCACCATTTATTAACGCAACAATTTCTGATGCTATTGGCAAATTGTGAACTCTTCCATCCTTATCTCTTGTTCCAATAAGCTTCAAGCTTACATCATGAAACTCATTTTCTTGAAAACAATCTCTTACCATTCTGAAGGACTGGACAAGAGGATTGCAAGAATCCAACATATCTTTAAGACCCTGTATGGTTGTACTATCAAGCTGGTTGTTTCTTGTAGTTTTGCATTCTATCTGAGAACTGCCAGAAATATACAATGTTAAAATTTACATTCATTTCAAATGATAATGAATGTAAATATACTGAAAAGCAAAATATATATTCATAAATGGCACAATTATCATAAAGAAATTACCTTATTGCTTTTTGACAATTTACAACTTTGTTTTGGGAATCATATATGTAAAGCTGGGACAATCTGGGTTCTTCCCCATCGTCCGGAAGTAGACTACCCATTCGATGATAATTCTGACCTTGTAGTCTAAATACATAAGGACCTTTACCTCTCTGATAACTTTTGTCAACCTTCCCACTAAGAGATGTGAAGGAAAACATCATGTTATATGCTCGAATATTATCCATGAAATTGCGAGACTGTGAGGTATGACTTTTATATAAATGACGTAGTAATGGAGGAGGTGTAGGCGGTCATGGTAGTTCAACATCTCCATTTGAACAACAAAGAGAATAGGATGTTTTGTTACGTTTTTTATTTCCCCTAAGCATTTAATCTTCCCATAACATTGCATCACATTTAGAACACACAAAGATGGCATCTCCATGATCAATATAATCTACAGACTTAGCAAATTTATAAGTCACCATAAGTTATCTACATATTGAAAACTTAACAGGAATTTACATTCGTATCTTATACCTTTAGAAATTCCATGAATCTTCTTAACCACAGAATCTGGTAACATCTCATCACTCATTTGTAATTCAATTTTAGATATTCCACCTATATTGAAGCTTGTAAAATAAGATATATATATATATATATATATATAACATGTTATAAAACCTAAGATTAAACAAATATTTTGTTTCCAAAAATTTAAAACATACAATTTGTAATATCTGATAATGGAGTCCTCTCAACAAAATTGGATATTTGCTTAGTACTTCCAAAAGGAGTGTGATGGACATTCCTTGATGAGATTTTTCTTGATGAATCTTATAAGACAAATGTATATAAAATAAACAAACAAAACTACAATTCATAATTAAATTAGAAAAAAATATCTCCAGTAAGTTTACCTTTTTTATTTGTAGATGAGTGACACACATTACTACTAATATCTGGAATAACACAAGTAGGAAGGTGATACACATTCCTTCTTTCGACATTGTTCGTTGAAGCTTGTAAAATAGAACATATGTAAGGATTCTAAAAACATAACATATACATACATATTTCTTTTAAATTTTGTTTGCAAAACTATAACACATACCACTTGAAGTATTTGAAAATAGAATCCTTTCAACAGAATCAGATGTTGATGCAGGATGACAACCTCTGTTGTTTCTCTTTTGTTGAAGAACATACTTTCTTTTTTTTCTCTTTCTTCAGCACACATTTGACGTTGAATTGCTTGAAGGTCAACTTCATACTTACTTGAAATTGTGTTATCTGTATCCATATTTTAAAATACTTGAATGAAAAAGATTGTTGAACACTCGAGAAAAGAACTTTGAAAGTATTGTGAAAATTATTTGAAATTACCAAAAAATTATCTGCAGTAAGTATACCTTTTACTTTTGTAGATGAGTGAAACAAATTACTACTAATATTTGGAGTAGCATAAGCAGGAAGATGATACACATTCCTTCTTTCAACATTGGTGGTTGAAACTTGTAAAATAGAAGATATGTAAGGATTCCAAAAACAAAACATATACATACATATTTCTTTTAAATTTTGTTTGTAAAACTATAACACATACCACTTGAAGTATTTGAAAATGGAATCCTTTCAACAGAATCAGATGTTGATGCAGGATGACAACCTCTGTTGTTTCTCTTTTGTTGAAGAACATACTTCCTTTTTTCTCTTTTTTCAGCACAGCTTTGACTTTGACTTGCTTGAAGGTCAACTTCATACTTACTTGAAATTGTGTTATCTGTATCCATAATTTAAAATACTTGAATGAAGAAGATTGTTGACCACTCAAGGAAAGAACTTTGAACATATTGAAATTACCAAAAAATATCTGCAGTAAGTATACCTTTTACTTCTGTAGATGAGTGAAACAAATTACTACTAATATTTGGAGTAGCATAAGGAGGAAAAGGATACACATTCCTTCTCTCAACATTGGTTGTTGAAACTTGTAAAATACGAAACATGTGTAAGGATTCCCAAAAGATAACATTTAAATATATATTTCTTGTAAAATTTTGTTTGCAAACCTATAAGACATACCACTTGAAGTGTTTAATAATGGAATCCTTTTAACAGAATCGGATGTTGATGTACGATGAAAACCACTATTGTTTCGCTTTTGTTGCAGAACACGCTTCCTTTTTTTCCTTGCTTCAGCACAGACTTGACTTTGACTTGGTTGAAAGAACAGTTCATATTTACTTGAAATTCTATTATCTGTATCCATAATTTCAAATATCTGAATGAAGAAAATTGTTGAGCACTCAAGAAAAAGACTTTCAAAGTATTTTGAAAATGGTTTGAATTACTTGAAAATGATTTGAATTATTTGAAAAAGAAAGCTATATTATTAGGGGGTAAAATGTAAGTTCCTTATCTTAATGGAGGTAAAATGTAATTTATTATTCTAATGGCGGTTTACCTTTTTACATAAAGGCAGATAGAAACATACTTTACCTTTTTAACGACTCTCCAAATCCCCTTTACAAAATTGTTTGTTTGATCTCATAAAAAGTGCTTCAAGTTTTAATCACCGATGTTTATTTCAATATTGAATCACTCCACTTGAATACTTCTTACTTTTGACATCATCAACAACTTCGATCAAGGTATAATAATATTTATTAAAATTTGTATATACATTAGTTTCATATGCACATGATTAACAACTGTTATGAAGACTGTTCTCAATGTATTGCATGTTTTAGATGATATATCAATTTAATTTTACAAGCTTTTTTATTTTTATATTGTTTCCGATTTGAAGTTTGGTTTGATATGGTGTTACATTTGGATTCTTGAAAGCAATCGATAAGGTATATTTGTTGTTTTTCTTACTTGATATTAAAGAATATGATTAAATGACAAATCTTTTATTTATAGACTTGCAAATAAAAAGTTATTGACAGTGGTACTCGATTCTACAGTTTTTAGAGGAATCTTTATTTATTGATATACTCTAGATAAATCGATAAATATTAAATGTGTTATTTGAATGACATAGATATTTTAAACATTGTTGGTTCACATTTGTTATCACAGTCTTTATAAATAATGAAGTGTCTGATAAAATACATTGTCTCATTTTTTCTTTGATTTTTAACCAGAAACATCATATCTTGGAAGATGTCTTTTTATAAATATTTGGATTCTCTTAATTCCAAAATCTTGGTACGATTATTACATTAAAACCGTTTTCTACAGTTTTATTGTTAACAATTAATTCACATATAACACTTGCCAATACTTAAATACTTGAACTCAACAGATAATACCACAAAACTTTGCAAACAATCATTTACTCAAAGAAGTTCTTGGTAACATTGGCGTTATAGAGTGTGTAAACGGTATGAAATGGGATTACCGATTCTCAAAACACAATGGAACTTTTGCTCTAAAAGAAGGATGGTCCTCAGTTGTCTCTGACCTTTCATTGAAAGAAAGATGTCTGTTGGTATTAAAAAAAACTGCACCATATAAATATCTGCTGACACCTTTTGAAAAAGTTCATCACTATCTAACAAAACTCCCAATGATTTATATGTTCACATCAATATCATTTGAGAGGAAGTTTGGATGTATGGATTCATTCTCCCATAGTTTTACTGATGTTTGTAAGGACGTGTTGGTATTTGTAAGTTTTGGTATTTTAATCCAATACTTAAATGTTACTATAGTAATTAGTGATATAGTTGTTAATTTTACTGTACCTTTGTTGATTTCATAATTTTATATCTTTTTGTTCAACTAATACCCAAGGAGTTAGTCAACGTCAGTATTGGAGTTGGTAAACTTAAAGAGATATTTAAGATCTATGTGAATCAGTGGGACTCTTTTGATGTACTACTTCAACGTGATCCTCTTCGGAATTGTTACTTTATAACCGATGGATGGGAAAGGTTGTACACTACATGGGTATGCAAACAGGAATTGTACTTGTTTTAAGATACGTAGCAAATTACATCTTTCTGCTTACTGCCTTTGATTTGAATGGATGTGAGATTGTTGCACCCAAATCCAATGACAGTCCGATAGACGATACTTCCTCACCTAATTTAGAAGTTGCTCCAATTACCGAGGATCTATATCACCAGTCAGATGTTGAAGAATCCAATGACACAGATTCTGATAGTGATTATGCTGTATCGAATGAATCATTCGATGATATCGACGACGCAGATTTTGATGACGCCGTCTCATATTATGAAGCTGAACCTGATGTATACCCCTTACAAATTGTATGGTACTGCAGCAAACATTTTGTAAGTTTATTCTGTTAATATATTATTCCTCATTCTTTGGATGTTAAATGTTTGTTACAATTAAGTTGTTGTTTTTTTTTTTGGGGTACTTTACTTAAATACATTATGTATTTCTTATTAATTCTTGATATTTTATATTTATTTTTAAGCGTCTGAATGTGAAAGTAGGATCTTTATCAAGGATTCATAGAACAAAAAAGATGACAGTTGAAAATCTGAATGGAGTTTACACTGTAATTGACTTTCGACGGGAGAAGCATGGCAAGGGATTTAGATACGCAGCTTGTCAATTCACCAAGAAGTTCACGAAGCCCAATGGTATCTTCAGAAATATGAGATGCAAATTTTTTCCACTCTCAAGAAAAAGCCAAGCTGATCTTAAAGAAAGTCTACAGATAGTTGTGGTTGTTGGTATTATCTCATTTGAGATAAATTATGGGATGGTGATGTATCAAACTTCTAAATTTTGAAAACTTACGACTTATGAATATTTAAATTATAATCATGTATGCTTATCTTGTTATTTATATTAACTTAAACCTTTGTTGTACATTCTCCATATATTTTAATTGGCTCTTCATGATACATTACAACTTCAATTATACTCTGTAAATTTATGGGCAGTCATGGATACTTAAAAGGCTTCAACAAAATTATGGACAGTCATCGACACTTAAAACGCTTTTCTTAAAAGGCTTCAACAAATTTATGGGTAGTCATCGACACTTAAAAGGCTTCAACAAATTTCTGGGTGATCATTGTCATAACTTCACTTGAATTAACCTCTGACTACAACAAATTTATGCACTCAACCTCTATTTAGATAAAGCTCTATCAAACAGAAAATCTGTTCAAGCAAAGTCTATTGTTCCAAACAACCTCTCTTGATAAACACAAAGACTGTTATAGCAAATAACCTCTGCTGATAAACACAACCTCTGCTGCTGAATATGAATACAAAAGCATCATAAAGCTAACACCTGCTGTTACTTAACAGATGATACAATATTTAAACATTTTGACATCTGCTGTTGAAACAAAGGTCTGCCAAACATAACATCTACTGATCATTCCACAGTATAGATTGCTAACATCTGTTGTGCCTTAACAGATGATGCAGTTCAACAGAGGATTTCAAACATCAGTTTACACACGCATCATGATGAACATCTGCTGATAAACACCCAGATCTCCTTCAAGCAAAGGTCTGCCAAAGATAACCTCTGCTATGGACTAACAGATGATGCAGTTTAACAGAGAATGTTTAACAGCAGTGCTTTAACAGACCATGATCAAAAGATGATAATATAATAACAATAATATTCAAACGGTAGCAATTACATAACATAACATTAATCGAATCAACATACCATTAATCGAATCAACATGGGGAGATTGTATATACATAAACTCTAGGGTTTGTCTCGAGAGATTGTATATAACTAAACACTGATACACTAAACACTGTTACATAAATACTGATGTTGAATCCGTTGTAGATGCGGAACTACTGCTGTTACTGAGCAGTGGTTTTCCTTCAGTTGATCAAGCCTTAGGTACATAAGTGCTTGTCTTTAACAGGGCTTTGTCTTCAACAGTGGATAGGACTCATCAGTCTTTAGATCCATCAGTCTTTATAAGGAGCAGTGGTTAGTTATAACAGTCCTTAGCATGATCAGCTGTTATAACCACTCCATAACCATTTGAGAGGAAGCAAGTGTTCGTCTATTCAATTGAGAGGAATCATTGCATTACATCCCTGTTGAAAAACAGAATCAATAAATTTAGGGAAAATGAGTTTGAAAGATGATAATCCAACAGTGGAGGATCTCATTCGATAGCTCCGATAATTTCAATGGTATTCTGAAATAATGCTTCCTTGATTTTTGAAGACCGACAAATGTCCACAGTGATGCTTCCTTGGACATTTGTCGGTCTTCAAAAATCTAGGAAGCATTATTTCAGAATACCCTTGAATTTATCGAAGCTGTAGAATGAGATCCTCAACTGTTAGGTTATCATCTGTCAACCCCATTTTCCCTAAATTTATCAATTCTGTTTTTCAAACCTCCCAAAGCCACCAATCCGCCTCCAAAGAGATCAAGACAGCTTGAAGCATAACCTGCACTTGCTGTCATTCCACCAATATACCAACTGAAAATCAATCTACTCGTAATCACATGGTACAACAATGCAAGCATCTGAATAAACAATAACAAATCAAAGACAAAATCAAAAGCTACAAACATATCAAAAAAAATTCATAGAATCATGATTTATTTTAAACACATATACATCTATTTTTAAACACAAACAGACATTACCTCTTCATCAATAAAGTTGGGATACATTTTATAACCTTGATTACATTTCGAAGTTCGGCCAACGAACTCAAGACTTCCACACCAAATAACAAATCCAGCAAGATCTACCTGAAGAACATTTAGCATACAAACCTTCAGTTTGTGATAAAAAGAAAAAATAAAAAAATATCTATTTTTAAACTACCGTTGGTCTGCATAATATTCAAATCGATGTTAAACATGATGAATAAACGGACATCACCAGCTTTTCTTATGTCATTGGGATTTCTCCTTTTACAAACATATCAAAATCAATCTACTCGTAATCACATGGTACACCAATGCAAGCATCTGAATAAACAATAACAAATCAAAGACAAAATCAAAAGCTACAAACATATCAAACAAATTTCAAAGAATCATGAAAGAAATTAGGTCACGGATTGTTACCAGATTTAACGAGAGAAGAATCGATGGAAGCATTGGAGAAGATGATGATTTGAAGAAACTTCAATCTGTAAAACATGTAACAAAGCTCAATAAATAATGAAGAAGAAGAAGAAGAACTGATTACAAAGTGTATTAACGATTACAAAAAAGAAAAAAATCAAAAAATATCTATTTTTAAACTACCGTTGGTCTGCATAACATTCAAATCGATGTTAAATGTAAGGCCTCTGTCGTCTTCATCCTCTTCTCTGTATCTACAGTTTTAGTTTTAGAGATAGAGAGTTGAGAGAGAGTAGACAGAGAGATTGAAATGGGTTTTTGAAATTATGATCGGACTTGGATTTGGGTTTGAATTTGTATTTGAGAGAGAGAAGAACTGAAGCTCTGATGACATTAAAGGCAAATTACATATCCCTATAAGTTTTTAAATTTTAAATTACCCTCTCATTTTAACGAAAAATCAGTAGTTTGAATTTTGAATGAACATCAGTGGTTTCATAATTGAATGTGGGCTAGACCTTTGAAATTTGAAAGTAGGGCAGTGGTTTGATGGCAGATCTTTGAATTATGATGTCACTATGCTCCCTCTATGGCTGTCACCTTATTGTTGATGACATAAGAAAAACATTGTTGGACAGCCTCTCCTGCTGACACATTAGCTTTTCTTATGTCATTGGAATTTCTCCTTTATAGAAAGTATAGATAGATGTTATTAATGATAATACGTATATCTATGTTTAGTTTATAATAGTTATATAAATAAAAATTAAATAATAATTAGAAAAGTAAAAAGAATAAATATATTTGGAAATCTGATCGGTATCTTTTAATAAATTAATGGGTATACTCGATACCCAACGGTTAATTACCTAAAAATACCCGACGATCATTTACCCGAAATATACCCGACAGGTATTGGGCCGAGTATGGGTTACAAATACCTGACCCAAACCCGGCCCATTCCCATTCCCAAACCACACCCTATAGTTTAAACAGAACCAACTTGCACAAGATTAGAACTGTTGATCACTGGAATTTCCTTTAAAATATACCGTTATTAATATTAATATTCCTTTTAAAAGGCCTACATCCACAATACACACCCTAACTCCCAACATAAAGGGGACTACATGTAATTAAATATGCTGAAAAATCAACAGAAGATTTGCACTTTATTTTCATCCCCATTTTCTTATTTGATCATAGAGCTCTAATATCGGAAAGCATTATTTCATCACCAACCAATATAATAGTAATAGTTTAAAAATCCTCAAAAGGGGCTGTGGAGCATGAAAAATAGAGCATACGACTATAAATGTTAATGCCAAGAAAAGCACACTTCAACCCGGTTCCAAAAACAGAAGAGCTGCCACTCACAATTGTACACATTAAATAATATAAAACATGACTACTGAGATGAAGAGAACACATTCAATTGTACAGCCCCCAGTTTATGGGAAATATGTTACAGTCCTTAGCATTGATGGGGGTGGTATTAGAGGTCTAATCCCTGCTATCATCCTTGAATATCTTGAATCTGAACTCCAGGTATAACATGTAATTTATGATTTTCCTTATATTCACTGTTTTAATTTCTAGTTATGTAAACTTCTCTATCTTAGACCATCGCCAACGCTACCCTCTTTAAAGATGACCAACTCCTCATTCAGTGACCTCGTCACCGCCCATAAGGAAGGATTTTCTTATCCTCTCATCAAGGGCGGATCTTAGAAGGGGCCAGAAGTGTGCTAATTTTCGCAGTTCGATCGAAATTTTTTATACCTACTATGTTCGGCACGGGCATGTTTTTAGTGCCCGTGGCTTTCGTGGGACGTTCAACGGGCAATATCCGCCACTGCCTCTCATGTATCTGTCTCCACCTTATATGGATTCTCACCATGTATAAAGCGTTGGAGATGGTCTTACTTATGCGAAGTGAAACTGAAATTAAAACACAGAACACCTAACTAATGGGTGTCGTCCATGGCTTTATAGCCTAGTGGCATCTTGGTGGTGGGATAAGGCTTTGGGAGTAATAGGCCCTGGGTTCGCTTCCCACAAGAAGATTTTTTCCCCATATTTATCGGGTTCCCTCCTGAATTGATGTATAGGCGTTATGCCTAGTGGAGATGGATATGATCGGGTGGTTCAGCTGGTGGCACGATAATACTCTAGTGGCCCATCAGTGATCCAAATTTGCCGTTCAAAAAAAAAAAAAAAAAAACTAATGGGTGTCATCAAGAGATCGATATTCAGGATATTGGGTGTCGATCTCTTGTCTTGTATTAATTTCTAGGCACTCTTTTGAAATAACTACTGTGGTTTATTGTTCAGGAAAACGATGGGAAGGATGCAAGAATTGCCGACTATTTTGATATAATTGCTGGGACAAGTACTGGTGGTCTCATTACGGCTATGTTAACAGCTCCAAATGATGAAAGGCGTCCTTTGTTCTCGGCTCAGGACATCAAAGAATTCTACCTCCAAAACTGCCCCAGGATCTTCCCTCAAGATTGGTAATAAGATCAATTAAATTAAATATAATTAGGTTATACAAGACTCTTTTTTCATTTACATCTATATAACTATTCCATGGAGTTAGAATTTACACATGATTTTAAAAAAGGAGTTAATTACACAGATAGTCCTTATGGTTAACCTAATGTAACACCTTGGAGGTATTAAGGCTAACTGCCGATGTATTTTGTATGAAGTATGGGTAAATTGACTAGAATACCCTTTAACAACTTAAGAGTCTATATATGTAATTAACTATTAACTATATTTTAATACAGGGCCATCTCCAAAGCCTGTCTCCTGGATATAGAATGAATCAAAATTCAAATTACATATCCGTCTCACCAAATCAAGACCACCCCTTTGAACATCTATTAGATATGTTGTTTGAAATCGAGTACTTATGGCAAAACCAGAGTGTTGTACCGACAGCTCAGGCGAGTGTGGTGGATCGCGATGGTGGGTGAGTGCGAGTAGAAGGGTGGGTGCGGACTGGTAGATAGAAAGAAGGGGAGAGAGAGATGTATTTGTTTGTTTTAAATTTATTACATAAATACCCCTCTATTAAATTATAGCTAATTACATAAATAGTCCCTTTAGTTATTAAAGGGTATTCTAGTCAATTTACTCAAACTTAATAGAAAATTTAACCATATTTGGTCTTAGTACTTGAAGTTGTTACAAAATTGAAAGCATATAACAAAACCTACACCTATTACAAAAAAAAAAAATAAAAAAAAAAATAGTACTCAAAAGTGTTACTTTAGATAAGTCACATAAACTATCTATGTAATTAACTCTTAAAAAAATATGTATAAGAGTGTTACTTGGAGGCATCATATATTCTCCTCATAGAATAGAAAAAAATCGATATAAATAAATTGAGTAAAAAGAACAATAAATAAAATAAGGTCTTAGAAAACAATAATATATTTTGTAAATATAGTTTGCGTTTCTCTACAACATATATATTTTGTAAATATAGTTTTTAAAATAAAACTACATAGAACAATAAATAAAAAAATACAAAATTGTAATTAGAATTAGTACTTATAAACTAAACATATCAATGTTATTCATTACTCTCTAAATATTTTTTTACTACACAGGTTAAACAATATAAAATATATAATTGATGGTATAAATATTTCTAAATATTTCACCGTTTTTCCTTATAGATACATGTAGAAGCATTTATAAATATTCTAAATATTTCGCTGCTTTTCCTTACAAAAACTAAAATGTTTAAAAAACAGTTAAAAAGGCTATTTTTTTTTTCAAAAATGATATTTTATTGGATAGTTTCTACCCATTTTTATAAGGAAAAGTGCTGAAAATTTTTAAAAAAAATATTTTTAATATGTTAAGTTAATTTTATAAGATACATTTATTTTAACTGTTTTTTAAACTTTTTCTTATATTTTTATTTTTTTGATTTTATTATTAAAAATGCTTCTATATGTATTTATAAGGAAATTGCCGAATGTTTTTTAAAACATTGATTTTTAACATGTTAAGTTGAATTTTTAAGGGCGTTCCATTGTTCTCCACTTTTTAAGTGTTGCACAATAAATCTCACACTATACATATATATATATATATATATATATATATATATATATATAGGCTAAAGCTAGGTAGAAAACCCTCCATTTTGAGAAAACCCAACCTCCCGACATTTTTTTTTTTTTTTTGAAAAAAATAACACATGTAATATACATGTTTTTAAGAGTTTTGGGCCAAAAAAAAAAAACAAAAAAGCGCCGAAGGAATGTTTAAAAAAAAAAAAAATTCAGCAAGTTTCAGCCTTTGTTGCCTAACACATGTTAGTCAACCGAAGTTTGCTAAAATTTGTTTATTTTTTTTAAAAACATCCCTTCGGCGCTTTTTTGTTTTTTTTGGCCCAAAACTCTAAAAAACATGTATATTACATGTGTTATTTTTTTCAAAAAAAAAAAATGTCGGGAGGTTGGGTAAAAATGGGGGGAGATTTGAGTTTCCAGAGTTTTCTAAAAACTTAAGGGTTTTCTATATAGCCCTCCCCTATATATATATATATATGTATATGTGTGTGAGAAACCAATGTATAACCCCCCACAACGCCTGGGGGACGGTGTTCCCGGCGTTATAGGTGGTTATAGCCCGGTATAGCGTCTGTATAACCCCTACTACGCATGGCCTAAGGTTTAATGTGTCTCAAAATAGATACTAGATATTTACCTATAATTTTCTGTTTGTACATAAACTATAAAAACAATTAGTGATTAATTTCAACTTTTAGTGATATTCTGGTTAGTTACTAAATAACATGTTCTTATAGTGTTTCCATATACTCTTGCATATCGTTTCATGTTTTTATATTTAGTCTTCTGTGTTTCTTACACCAACACACTTTCTTCTACATTATAAATCATATATGTATCTCTAAACAATATTGACATGATTTTGATTTCTTGAACAATAGCAACTTTGTTCAAAAGATAGTAAAGAGTTTATTTGGGCCACTGTATGATGGAAAGTACCTCCACGACTCCATAAGAAAGAAGCTTGATGACATCAAATTAGGAGATACATTAACTAATGTTGCTATCCCTACATTTGACATCAAGAAACTCCAGCCAACAATCTTTTCCAGCTATGAGGTTTCATCAATCGTTTTCTTTTTATTTTACGGTATACATTTGATGCTTATAAACATAAGGTTTAATGTTTGATGCGTCTTGTATTGCTAGATTGAGAAAAAGCCATACATGAACGCTAAGTTGTCAGATATTTGCATCGCTACATCAGCGGCACCAATTTATCTTCCTCCATACTATTTTGAAACCAATGACGACCAAGGGAAGCATGAATTTCACCTTGTTGATGGTGGTGTGGCTGCAAATAATCCGGTAACAATACTTAACAATGTTGAAGTTTAAACAAAAACATTCCTTTCATTTAAAACACTTTCTTTACTCAACTCATTTTTGTTGACCGTCGATCCGTCACAGCATGGAGTGTAAACCCACAAAAAGAATCATCATACTCAGTAAATCTCACCAATAGCAAACCCACAAAAAGAATGAAGATATCATATGATATGAAGATAAATGCATTCGATTGCGACATTCTTTTATCAAATTCTGTAGATTTGATTTTTAGTATTTCAGTTTTTTTATTTTCTGACAGACTTTGATTGCAATGGGAGAAATTTCCAAACAACTGATTCACAAAAATGAGGATTTTCCATCATCCTTGGACTACCGTAAGTATTTGGTTATATCTATCGGGACAGGTGAATGCAAAATGGAAGGAGGGAAATATACAACAGAGGAGGCTTCAAAATGGGGCTTGCTAGGATGGTGGTTCAATGCCAATTGGTCTACTCCATTAGTTGATATTTTAACTCAAGCTAGCACTGATATGGTCGACATCCATCTTTCGGTTGTCTTCAAAACCCTTGGTGCCGAAAAAAATTATCTACGCATCCAGGTATTTTTTTCTTCATACTCACCACAACTACCTACTTTCTTCACATCTTAGCACACATGAATGACAATCGTGATATCGAATTAGATGCACTGCTGTGTGAGTTCTTTTGCTTTTCAATTTGGTTCTTGATATTCGGATGCTACCACACCCTGTTGGTTACAGGCCCCACTCCACACACACAACACGCACTCACAACTCACTTATGTATGTATTATGAATGTGAAAATGTGTTTAATGTGCAGAGAATTGAAAAAGCTTGCTGTGATATATATGATATTCAAAGAAAGGGTTATATTATTCAATAAACAAATGTCTACATATATAGCCTACTACACTAACAAACACAACTGGAAATGAACCCGCATTCGTTCTTGCTCTTCTTAATACTAGCTAAATGAATCGCACGAGTTCGGTTGCTTGCTTGCTCGCCTTTAGCAGCCACATTCCATTGCACCTCGGTTCCGTTTTGTTACCGATTCAACACCGAAGAACTCCGAAACTACCCAATCATATCGTCCCGTATAGTGTTTGCAGCCCTGTATCATGAAGTACTTGACCACCCACCAAACTTGAATACAGACCTTTTACCCACAAAATGAAACAAACATAATTCCTTATCTTCTAGGTTACAACAAACCACAAAAGTCAACCACGTCTCTGAATATATCAATTGCACCACTGCCTTTTTTTTCTTTTCTTTGTTCACACAGAACTCACTCAATTATTTTCTTCTACGTTCACACAGAACTCAGTTACTTGGTCATTCTTCGTCACACAGGTCTTTATCCACTCGAAACTCTGAACCACACAGCTTGTTATCTACTCCCGAGCATCTATCACACAGATTTTTTTTTTCTTGATCACACAGATCCTTTGGTTCTTTCTCTAAACCTTCTTTGATCACAAAGATCTGGTCCTCCTTTCTCACGCCTGCCACACACAGATCAGATACATTTTGATCACACAGATCAGCTTCTTCCTCGTCTTCTACCGGCTCACTCAGAACCGATCGGTTCACTCAGAACTCTTCTTCATTCGGCTCACAAAGAACCCTTCTTCGATCACTAAGATCATCTTCTTCATTGTCTCCGCACGGCTCACTCGGAACCATACTCGGTTCACTAAGAACCTCTCCTTTTCTAAAAGTCTCGATTTCTTCTCCACATGGCTCACTTAGAACCATGTTCGGTTCACACAGAACCTCGCTGCTCTTCTTTCTTACTTTGAACTTCCACACCCGCTTGTGGACTTCACTCATCTACGCTAACACCACCGTTCTCTAGTTCTGTCTCGTTCTCTCTATCTTCTCACCCCGCAGTTTAGAGGGCTGCTCCCCTCTTCTCGAAACCGACTCTCAAAACAGCGAACACCCGTCTTCACCAGCTCTGATACCAATTGTTGGTTCAGGCCCCTCACACTCACAACACTCACTGTGTGTAATATGCAGAGAAATGAAAGAAAATGGAGAAGGTTACTTTGTTTACTACACAAATGAGGCTTTATATAGCCTTGTACATGCACGTAGGAATTAAAAGCATAAAGGAAAATCTAATGTGAACAACACATGCATGATAGAATTTAATGCTAACTTCATTCTTCCCAGCCATTACTCCAACTTTAATACTCCAATGTTCACACTTGACTTCCATGACCATGTTCACACCCATGATTAAGAGAACATGCAGCTACACATGGGTATATTCCCATTTAACATGCAACCTATTGACCCGCAACCTTAACGAACCGTATCCGACCCGAACCATCAAGATTATCCAACACCTACTACACTAACAAACACAACTGGAAATGAACCAAGTCTTCTAGAAAACAGGTACAATGAGACCCACTCTTCCACCATGTGCACCATGCATATCCTCGGTCAAACCCTTTACCAAATCTACATAAACGTGCAGCCAAAATCACTAAGATTTCCCACGTTCAAAACAGGCATAATTGACCCTTTTACCCCTCGAACAAATCTATTCTTGACCCGACACCTGCTGCTCCGAATTGAACCTGCAAGCAGTGAACCGCGTGACCCGTAAACAAACCGAATAATCCAACACACCCTACTGGCCCGATTAAACTTTATCCACTAATTTGCTAAAGTTAATGCTCGATGAAAGGACTAAAAGTCTGTTTATCTTCTTCATACTATATGTTTGTTTCCCACATGAGCCTTGATACAAGTTTAAAGGCCTGGGCAATCGAACAAGAACAAATGAAACCGAACAAATTGTTTTGTTGACTAACCCGTCTTGTGAATCTTTGTACCAATAAACTCGACACACCAAAAACGATTTCATAATCCTATTATTTATGCTAGTAAAATATGTATCTTATTCTAACTCTAAACCGAATTACAGATAAAACACAATCGAAAAATGAAAGTTCGAAATTCAAATTTGAATCTTAACTTGGAATTACCTCAACTGATAATCCTCCGTCTCAAATTAGTTTGTCTTTGACTTCTTCAAAATCACGATCTGAATCATACCAACAATTAATACTTCTCATTATTAAAAAGAAAATGAAAAGGCTAAACATCTTTTGTTACATTTATATGCATTATTTTTCTTTCCTCGTAAATGATTTAGACGCTGAACAACCTTATTAGTAGATTTATTTTGTCATACTAATATTCCAACAAAGAATTCTATGAAACATAGGAGGATGGCTTAGAAAGGACATTGTCTCCACTCGATAGAGCTACTGATGAAAATTTGAAATCATTGATGAAGGCCGGTGAAAAATTACTTGACAAGAAGGTTTCGACGGTCAATTTAGAAAACGGAAAATTCGAATTCATTCCCGACAGGAATGAAACTAATTCAGAGGCTCTCAAAAAGTACGTATCTTCAGAAAACATATATCTTTGTTTGGTATATTACATCACTCAGGGTATTTTTCCTTGGTACAGATTTGCCAAAAAGCTTTCTAAGGAGAAGCGTCGTCGTGACCATAAAGCGCCACAAGTGTGAATAATAGACCCGCTCCCTAAAGTGTGAGCCATACTAGATGTACTGGTGAAGACTAAGATTGCCATAAAATAACATATTATCGACATCCTATATATGTAAATAAGTGTGTGTTTATTTTGTAAATAATCTTTTGAGTGAAATATTGAACATTTTGTCACATTTGTTTTCGTTAAACCACTTATGGACCAAATCAGAGATAAACATATAAAACAATTATGAACGTATAAAAGTTTGAGTAAATTACTTTATGAACGTATAAAAGTTTGAGTAAAAAGTTTAACACTCTAAGTCCCTAACCGCTCATTGTATAACATTTTGAGTCCAATATTTAACACTTGTACTTTTGATTTTGAAATCAAGTGGTTAAAACCAATAAAACACAGTGACTGAAAACGTTATAAAATGAGTGGCTAGGGACTCGGAGCGTTAAACTTTTTGATTTTGGACGCAAGTGTTTAAAACCACTAAAACACAGGGACTAAAAAAATTATTTTACTAAAAGTTTTAAAGGTAACTTGGAAAAAGTCAACAAACTGACTGTTTCAAACATATTTAGGGAAATTTAACTTTTTAGGGGATCTTTCCACAATATATGTATGTATATATATCGGTTTGACAGAGGTCAATAACATATTAGTTAAAATAATTAAAAAAAAATTTAGAAAGGGTTTTCTCAAAGTTTTTTACCATCTTTTAAAAGATTTCTTATGATTTCTTCTGGCCATCTCTATACAGAAAGCCGAGGATTCTCTCTTTTTTATCTATGGAAAAAGTCGGCATGGAATCATAATAAAAACTTATTGTTTGATTATCACTAGAAACTATGTTTTTTTCTCTAAGACATTACCCTCCGTAAGCATCTTTTGTAACTTCCTCAAAGAATACAAATATCCAAATATAATTGACAAAACACATCGGCCTTTATATATCCATCTATAACACAAACCCTTAAGCAATTAACTTGTGTCTACTTGATACCATACCCTAAAACCAATAAAAATGACCTTATTATATGGTTGTCTTTTGTCTCTTCTAGTAATCTCTGTCACTTTAGCAATTCACTTTTTGTTCTACAAGAATTATCGCACTAGTGGCCTTCGGCCACCAGGCAAAACAGGTTGGCCATTCCTAGGCGAGACCATGGAGTTTCTTTCCACCGGCTGGAATGGTCAACCTGAAAAATTCATATTTGATCGCATAGCGAGATACTCCTCAAATATCTTTAAAACATCCTTGTTAGGATACAACACTGCCGTATTTTGCGGGCCAGCAGGCAACAAGTTTTTGTTTGCAAACGAGTACAAACTTGTACGGTTGTGGGTGCCGGATTATGTCAACAAGTTGTTTCCTTCTAAAAATAGTGCGGCAGATGAAGCCGTGAAGATGAGGAAAGCTTTTCCATACTTCCTAAAACCCGAGGCTTTGCAAAGATATATCGGTGTGATGGATGATATAACCGCAAAACACTTCTCTACTGATTGGGAAAACCATGAAGTTGTCGCAGTCTACCCTCTCATCAAACGCTTTGCCTTTGTCATTGCATCGCGGTTGTTTATTAGTGTAGACGACCCAGACCATATTGCAAGATTTGCTGCCCCTTTCGAGGCGTTAGTTTCGGGGATTTTTTCAATCCCTATAGACATCCCTGGTACACAATTTAACAAGGCGGTTAAAGGTGCAAATCATATACGAAAGGAGCTAATAGAAATAATCAAGCAACGAAAAATCGATTTGGATGAGGGAAAGGCTGATCCTAAACAAGATGTATTGTCTCATATGATTGTTACTAACGATGATGATGAAAATGCTATGACAGATTCAGATATTGCTAACAAGTTGATAGCTTTGTTGCTTGGTGGACATGATACTATTGCTAGTACATGCACTTCCATTGTAAGGTATCTTGCTGAGCTTCCAGAAATTTATGAAGGAGTTTACAAAGGTATTATTTCTATTTTCTTATCGATGTATGGTAATCCCAGGAATTTATTTTTCTTTTTTGGGTGCGGAAAGTATTTAAGGATTTTAGGTCCCTATCTATATAAAAAATGGGTTCATAGCGAGTTGGATCGGGTGGGGTCATGTAAATAAAAAAAATCAAACCCTAGTTTTAGCTTTTAAAGGTTGATTACTTGATTCTAATCATATAAACAAATAAAGTTTCAAGGAAAACAATATAAAAAACCATCATACGTCTTAACTAATTCTAAAAAACTTGTATTTCTTTTCAAAGTTCAAATCTTCCCTACTTCCTTAGATCTCTGTTTCTCCTAATCACTAAATAAAACAACCAAAATAACATCAACAAACATACTTTGATCGGTTAATCAATCACGGAATTCCAGAGAAAATTAGCTTGGTAGTGGTCGGAATTTGGAAGGGTCGGTGGATGTATGCACGTCGCTGGGAGGGCAGTGGCGAGATGGGTGTTTGGAGAGCAGCTAAATGTCCGGTTGGTTCCTATGGTTTACAGATACTGTAGAGTTGGTCCTAAGGCTTCAATAATTACAAAGTTTGTCCTAGTAGTTGCATTTTTTGCACTTATGTGGTTCTTATCACTAACATATGTTAAATTTTCCAATTAATTGTGTATGAAATATCCATTTTACCCTTAAGATTAAATATAGAACAATTAAAAAATAAAAAGGAAAACAAATTGGCCCATCCTTATGTTCTTCTCCATTCCATTGTCACACCACATAAGACTGTCCGCAATGCAACGGCCTGCATTTACAACATGCATCCTAGTCATCACTGCCACATCAGCTTTTAACTCATTCTTCCCACATGCATTCTCTCTCCTCTTTTTAACTCCAACCCATCTTTCCCTCATGCATCCTCTCTCTTCCACATCACCATTTCTTTTTCTATCTTAAAAACATTTAAAGGGCCCACCTTTACCTTCTCTCTCCTGCATGTTGGTGCACTTCCCTACATGCAAACCCCCTTAAATGCCACCTACCCCAATGCTTCCTTTACAAATGCATCATCCACATCATCAAGTGTAACCCCCCAACAAGAAGCATTGGGGGCAGTCTAACTACTCCTGCTCCACTTCTTCTTCTTCTTCATATGTTCTTCAACCTTGCCTCAAACTCCATTGTTCATCTATTTATCCCATCTTCTCATCCGCACCAGCAATAAAATCACCAATTTCACCCAATTCCCCACCACAAGCCTCAAATTCTCCACCCACCGATCAATAATAATCTGCGAAAACTCCATCACAAAACCACCGGCCTCCACATCCAAACCTACACCTAAAGAACTCGTCTTCGGTTACCCCACAAACACCGTCGAACACCTCCACCACTAGCAGACCACTACCACCATTGAAAACCTCACCGACGAACACCTCCCGGAAAAATTAAGTGGGTCGTCGGGGACCACCGTTTGTTCGTCTTCAAACCTCCATCTCCAGCGTCGTCTACGTTTCAAACCCCCACCTTATCGTCGTCATTTGCTTCCATCTCCACTACCGGTTAAAAGGGTTATGTGGCGATAATGGTCGCACCGATGGAATGGAGGTGAGGGACGGTGGTGTAGATGACGTGCATCTTCATTGTCGTTTTGTCGAACGGTGGAGTGGATGACGGTGATGTCTTCTTCCATTGGGAGTGGCAGCGTGGTTGATTAAGGAGATGGTTCACCTCCTATTGCCGTTGTTGTAAGACTATCCACTATCACAACCCAACCCAACCCAACCCAACCCAACCCAACCCAATCTTTAATTAAAATATTAATTTCTCTCTCTTTCACCTACACAACCCAACCCAATCTAATTTTTCACTCATATTCACAACCCAACATAAACTAATATTTTATTATATATATTTGATAATCTATCTATATAATAAAAGAAACCATTTATGAGACACATGTCACTCATTGGAGCCATCTATTTATTATCAATAATTAATTTAATTAAAAGATAAATTATACAATTGAATTTAATATAAATTTAATTATTAATTATAACCTAAGAAAATAGGTTTTTTATTTATTTATTGCAACAAATTTTAATATTCGTTGATGTAACAAATATTACTATACAATGTTTTTTTTGTCATTTTTTAGAATTTTCATTTGCACCTATTTTTGTTGAGTTTATCATATGCCTCTAAACTTTAGTAGTAACATGTTTAGTCCATTAATCTTAATAATTTTGTTTCGTTTTCATTCCTTACACTTTACTATAATTACTATTTGACCCTCAACTTTAGTTTTCCCTTTAACACTTTATTGTAATCACTATTAGACCCGAAACTTTTTGTTTTTTTACTTATTTATTTTCGTTTCTTTTTAGTTTTTTCTCAAGGTAAACTTTTAAACTTTATTGTAATCACTATTAGACCCGAAACTTTTCGTTTCTTTTTGTTTCGTTTCTTTTTAGTTTTTAACCCGTGTAATACACGGGGTTCTAACCTAGTATTATATATAAAAAAACAATGTAAATAATGCAAAAGCAAACCATAGTGTATAGTCTAAGATAATATTGATATATGGCAACCGGTTGAGGTTAAAGTTCACCATAGTGTATAGTCTAAGATAAAGAAAGAAGATTGGTGAGGTGGGGTGAGGTGAGGGGTATTTATTTATTTATTTTAATTGTTTTATTTTTTACCTTATGGTTAATTTAGTCATTTCACATACACTCAACAGAAAAGCTTAACATATGTTAGTGATAAGAACCACACAAGTGCAAAAATTGCAACCACTAAGACCAACTTTATAATTATTGAAACCTTGGGACCAACTGTGCAATATTTGCAAACCACATGGACCAACCATGCAAACCTTTATTAAATTTCCAATTCTTTTGGGTTGTGCTAGGCTTGAGTTAATATTGGACTTGAGATTGTGTTGGTAGTGAACATTGGGCTAAATTTAAAGGTTAAATTGGGTTAAGTGGTTAACTAATAACTATATAAATTATAATATATAATAATAATAATAATAATTTGTGTTTATATTAGTGTTTTTATTTTTATACATTCATAATATAATTTTTCTAAGGAGAGTGGTTGAAATCTTCTAGGGGTGTGGTTGAAATTTCCTAGGGTTACGGTCGGGATTTTCGGAGTAAAAAAGTTTCAATGGGTGTGCCCGTCATCCCAATTGAGGAGGTGGGTTTGCCCCTGCCCACGCCCCTTTTTAATACGAACTTTACCAAAGTCGATGGTTGTCTAATTTGTAGTGATTATTAGATACTGATTGTTAGGTTTACTTGTGTTTAGAACAAATGGAAATTGCAAATTCAAAAGGGCCAAACGAACTATTAAACTGGGATGACATACATAAGATGAAATATTCATGGAATGTAGCATCTGAAGTGTTGAGGCTTTCCCCTCCATTCCAAGGAACATTTAGAGAAGTTCTTGCTGATATCACCTTTAATGGTTTTTTCATTCCAAAAGGGTGGAAGGTATGAATTTCAATGTGACAGCCAAATAAAATATTTACATCAATTCCTTTAGTTTTTATACAGTTTTGATTTATCCTTACCGTTTTCGCGACTCGCTAAGTTTGCTAGGTTACTAGTATTACAAGGATTAGTGACGAATAAAGACAATCGCAAAATTAGTGACGGTGCTTTTTGCAACATATATCCGTCACTAGTTTTTAATCACTATTCAGTAGCAAAATATATCGATTTAGCAACAAAAAGATTTGTCTCAGTCTTAAAATTATGCCATGTTAAATGTTATATACCAGTGACAGACAGTCTTACAAAGTATGAACAAAAAAGTTGTAATGTTTCAGATATATTGGAGCACTAATGGAGTACACAAAAACCCTGAATTCTTTCCAGATCCCCTCAAATTTGATCCTTCAAGATACGAGGGAGCCGGACCCGCTCCATACACATATGTGCCGTTCGGAGGTGGACCGAGGATGTGTCCTGGAAAGGAGTTTGCACGGTTAGAGATACTCGTTTTTATGCATCATATAGCGAAGAGGTTTCGATGGCAGAAAACTATTCCTGACGAAAGAATTATTGTTGATCCTATGCCTGTTCCTGCCAAAGGGCTTCCTGTTCGCCTCTACCCACATAAAAACTGAAATGTATCCTCGTTTTCTTTATAATTAGAAGTAAAGTTTGAGACACTATATATATAGAGGTTAAAGCCATTGCAAAGCAAAATAAATAATAAATGGAATGAATAAGGTTATAAACATTCTATTGGAATGTTTCATTGGTCTAGAATTTAATTAAATTTATTAATGTGAATACGTTTAATTAATTACAAGCCTAATTCAAAATCACTTCTTACGTTATTAAAAATGTAAACATCTGATCCAATATATTGTTTGTAAATGAACATTCATTTCTTTTGAATGGAGCCTTCATGGACAATTATTTACCTTATATTTTCTAAAACCATCATTTCTCCCCTTTAATTAGTTACATATATAGTCCGACTGGTTACTCATTACTAACACATTCAGTTTTTAATAGGGGTGTTCATCGAATCGAATATCGAATATCGAATTTTCGAATTATTCGAATCGAACTATTCAAATAATTTTTATTTTTCCTTGAATTCGAATTCGATTCGTATTCGATTAAAACATACCCATTTCGATTCGAATTCGTATTCGAATAAAAAACCCAATTCGAATAAAAAAACCCAATTCGTATTCGTTTCGTATTCGATTAAAAATTCGAATTCGAATAAATTCGATTTAATTCAGTTTCTTTTAAAACATGTAAATAACTATTAAAATGAAACATAAGTTTTAAAGCAACCATAAAACATTCCAAATAAAGTACCACAAGTCTAACATTCAAAACGAGAATTCCGGAATAACCATTACAAGTTAATATTTTTAGGGTTAGAAAAATACTGATAGATTTGTTACTTACGTTTTAGTTATGAGTCATGTAGTGGGTTTGGTAATGGGTAATTTTAATACTTGGAATAAATTTTGAAAATAATTTATAGTATAGCCCAATAAAAGTTATATATGTATTATATATAAAAATAATAAATAAAATGTATAATTTTTATTCGAATTTCGAATTGAATCGAATTTGAAATTATAAATTCGTATTCGATTCGTATTCGATTTACTTGACTCGAATTGAATCGAATTCGAATTCTTAATCGAAACGAATTGCTGATAATTCAATCAAATTTAATCGAATTTCGAATTTTTCGAATTCGAAACAAATTCTGAACACCCCTAGTTTTTAAATAGATACAAACTTGTTGGAGTAAAGTACACTTAAGTCCCTGTGGTTTACATAAAATTGTACCTTGTTAACAATAACAAATTGGGCTTTCATTCAGGTTTTCAACATGTTGTAAATTGGACTTTTATTTATTGGGCATGTAGTTGTTAAGTTGTTACGGTTGTTAAATGGGTTGTTTAGTATGTGGCAGGTTTCATAGAGTTTGAGGGGGCAAGTTGTAAAATAAGAGGGGGTCCGATCATCTTGTGGCTTTTTGTTGGACTGAAGTGTAAAATTATGGGCTGGAGATATAAAAGAGTTGCTTTGTTTGCCCAGAAGTTATTATCCCCCAATTCTCTCTCAATTATACACCTACAACACACACAGTTCTCTCAATCTGTTCAAGATGATCAATCCGTTCAAGTTGTTATGATCTGATGAAGTTCTGTTGTGAGTCTTGTTCAGTTATTGATCCGATTGTGGATCAATTATCGTTGTTGGTCTGATTATTGTTGTGCATCAGCCTTGTTAGGTCTGATTTGTGTTGGTCCAGTGTTGGATCATACTATTCAGTATTTTCTTTATATGGTCCACTGATATTTCCATCAGCTGATCCTATATATTTTGTATGTGCTTGTTTTCAGATCTCACATAATGTGAGATCTAGGGTTTGGGGGTGGTTTTTTGGTTTGGGTTAACTAATAAAATTTTACGTCACCGTTTTGTCGCTTCTCTTATGTTTTGTATTGTTTCCGTGTTGTTTCTTTGTGTTGTGTTGAACAATCGTACCATTTGACATGGTATCAGAGCGGTAGATCCATCATTATCATCTTTCGCTGGTTAATTGTTATTATCATCTTTGTTAGGGTTTTCTCTGTGGCACCCAAGGAAAATCCACAATCATCCTGATCTATCGCTTCACTCCTCTGCGATTGCTTGTCAAATTTCAGGACGAAATTTCTTTCAAGTTGGGGATGATGTGACAATCGCATTTTAGAACCTTTCGTTGTGCTTTAATGTAACTTGTATGAACATACGTGATTAATTGATGTGTTTGATTTCAATGAATGTTATAATTTTGTATGTTGTGTGTTACGTAGTTGTAATGTGAATAAGTATGTTTGGTCGCACAACACTGGTCTGGTCGCACAAGCAATTGGGCCAACTCCACTCGCTTTGAACCTGTGGCCCAAGGGGAACCCAAGGATGGGTTCGGCCCACTCTCTTTTGCGCATAACCTCATGGGGAGTGCGTATACTTCTCATAATTTTACAACACAAGAACACACACAAAACCCTAGCTCTCTCTCTCTCTCTTCTCCTTCCTCTTGTGCGACGGCAACATCTCTCTCTCGAAGCCTTCTATGTTTCAATACTCGAACCGGTTAGTATTGTATCTATGTTTAATTTTACCCTAGTTGATTACTTGTGATTTTCGATATATGTTGATTATATTCTTGCATAATGTGAGACGTTAACATCACATGTTTATATATAATTCCAAGTGAACATCTTATGATTAACTATTAGATATAATTGGAAATAAACTAGATGATGATTGATGACATAAGGATTGTGTAATGGTATTTACTTGTTTGAGATCATATGCAATAGGATTGATAGTTTTAATTCGATCCGATTGGTTAGTTGTGATTTTAATACTTGAAAGTTTGATGATGATCTAGGAATGAAACAATTTTGTTATGTGGAATTGTTAGTCGATATTATGAGTGGTTTGATTAAATGATTGATTATATTGATAATGGACATTAGGGTTCATAGAAGTTCAATGAAATTAGATTGTTTGATCCGATTTTTAAGGATGATGAGTTGTTGTGGTGATTAGATATTAATTACAGTTCTTGAGAATTAATGGACACTTGCTTGATTTGATTGACTAATTGCAAAGTAGGAAACAGTTTAAGTTGATCAAGGAACTGATTGCATGAATTAAGGAGATTATATAACTGATCGCACAAGATCAGATCACACAAGATCTGATCGCACAAGAACTCCAAGTCGCACAAGTTGTTAGGGATCACACAAGATATAAATCAATCGCACAAGCCTTTGGGCTGACAAATAATTGGGTCGGGTGTTGGGTTGAATCGTACAAGGTGTTAGACCGGAGACAATCCAGTCGCACAAGTCAGTAAATCGCACATTTCGCAATTGGGCCAGTCACGTGGGCCATGGGCCGAACCGGATCGCACAAGTGGCAGCTTAGTCGCACAAGGCCACTCCGATCGCACAAGGCCTTGGGTTGTAAAGAGGATTGGGCCGGAATGACTGGGCCGCACACTTATGTATTTGAAGTTTAGACTGTTATGTAATACGTGTTATTGAACTTGCATGCTAGTTTGAATATTATTGAATGATTTCATGATGCTATGCGTTGTCCATTACGTGCTATGTGATGCTGCCTGTTAAATACGTGGTTCATGAGTAAACAAAACTGATTGATATTGATAACCATGTTAGGACGTGGTTGATCAACCGTGAACAAGTAACTTAAATTACCGAGCAATCCAAGGTGAGTTCACTTTTCTTGAGCATGCGTCTCGGTGGGTGGGACAATCAAATGGGTATTCCTGAGAGGAATAAGTCTTCTGGGTAAAACTGGGATATTAGATAATACACTCACGCCTATCACCTTAAGTCCCATCTTATACCGAATTGGTTACCTGAGAGGTAACGGGGTATTAGTTGATAGCACTATTAGGATTGGCAACCTCACATCGTACCTGAGAGGACGGGCGTGAACTAATGACCTTAATCACGACCAATGCTTAGATAAGGGCATTGGGGACGGGCAAAACAGTCTGTTGCCATCTTGTACGGTACTCGAGTTATTATCAACATTATTATAAACTAGATTAATCACTTGGTAACTAATTGTTTTCGTAAAACCGTGAACTCGCCAGCCTTCGCTGATACATTTGTTGCATGCTCGCAGGTCGTTAGATTCTTTGGACAAGGAACTTGCTGTCTGGGATTGCTGGAGTAGTCATGGGTCGAGCTCTTGGGAAACATGTGTCAAGACTATTTGATTTTCATATACTTGGTTTTGAATCATGGAATGATGATTATCTTATGCATCCGCTGAACATGCTAAACTTGAATTATGTTTGTGAATGTTTTAACTTAATAAATGGAAACTTTATTTAATATCTTGTTATTAGTTTAATGTGATTGGTGGCTGGATCCTGGTACGTCACACGCCTTGCGGGGTTTCCGCATGTGGTATTTTGGGGATGTGACAGTTTGGTATCAGAGCCACTGGTTATAGTGAACTAGGTTTTAAAATGTTTTCATAAAACCAGACTATAACAGAACCATTTTGAAATCGACCATGACACTCAGCTCCAGATTGCAAGGTTCGTCTCTCGTTTACTTACTGCACAACATAACTAGTGTACACTTATGTATGTCATTGCACGTGATTGCACACTTAGCACTACAAGATGAAGTTATGTGTTATTTGGCTACGTTATGTGACTGATAGTGTGACGTTCACTCTAGACTTCGTGATCTATGTTTTGTGATGCCTTTTGTCTTGTTACTCGAAACAACGGAACCTTTTAACGCGAGTTGAGAGGAGCTGAGATAAACATGCAAATCACATTATTATTATGGGTGCACACATAATGATAATGTGGGGTGCATGCGAGTCCCAGTGAGGCTTAACGAGTGTGAAGGAGGTTCTGTTCCGTTGTTTGACATAGTGATGGAACTCAGTAATCTGTAGAAGTCATAGCGATGTTTGACTCCTACTCAATCTCGACTCTTAACCTTTTCCACTCTTCTTGTATAGAATCATGAGCGGACGAAATGGTGGACATGGTGGAGGCCGTGCCGGAGGACGCGGCAACATTGTTATGTCCCAGGCTGAATTAACCGACCTGATCAATACTCGTGCGGCTGAAGCCCTAGCGGCTCAGCAGGCTGGTACGATATGTGCCAAATACTCTTTATCCTTGTGTCGCGTACTCTACTCTTACTCGTGTGTTGTATTTCCTTTCGTCCTTAGGTCAACCTGTGAATCAGAACAATCCGCTTGTTTGCACATTCAAGACCTTTATGGATTGTAAGCCTCAGACGTTCAGTGGGACAGAAGGAGCAGTGGGGTTACTTCGTTGGTTTGAGAAAGCAGAATTGGTCTTCGTTGTGTGTAACTGTCCTGCTGGGGACAGAGTGAAGTATGCTTCACGCACACTCGAAGATGGTGCCTTGACTTGGTGGAATTCCCAAGTCTAAATGCTGGGTATTGAAATGGCGAACGCGACTACTTGGGACGATTTCAAGGAACTGATGCGAGAAGAATACTGCCCTCGAGATGAGATCCAAAAGTTGGAGAATGAGTACTACAACCTGAGGATGACAGGCTCTGAAATCGAGGCATATACGAAACGGTCTCGTGAGCTTGCGAACATGTGTCCTAACTTATCGCGGCCACCACATCGTAGGATTGAGCTGTACATCAATGGTCTAGCACCACAAGTCAAGGGTTTGGTCACTGTGGCGAATCTCGACAACTTGCCTCGAATCATCCGCTTAGCCCACAAGATCACCAACCAGGAGGTGGAGCGTGGCTCGCTACCACCACGTGTTTCTACTACTGCCTCTACTGCTACAGTTACTACTCCTGCTACTGATAACAAACGCAAATGGAATGAAGCGGACAAAGTGTCCAACTCAAACCAGTCACAGAAGAAGCCAGACAACAGTAACAACCGCAGCTTTAGTCAGTCATCCTCTTTTAACCAAAATCAGGGCAACAATTCGAATCAGCGTTCTTACGCGGGGAAACAACCAAAGTGTAACAAGTGTAACTACCATCATCGAGGCTCGTGCACTCGAATCTGTCACAGGTGAAACAAGGTGGGCCATATGGCAAGGGATTGCAGGGCCCCACTCCCAAAACAACAACAGCAGCAGCAGCAACCTCCACAGCAACAACAGCTACAGTAGCAGGAAAGGCAACAGCCTCAACAGAACCAGGGAAATCGTAAGGGATGTTTCCAGTGTGGAGACGAGGGTTATTTTAGGAGGGACTGCCCTCAACTGAATCAGAATGCTGGGAATAACAACAATGCTGGAAACAACACCAATGGCAATAATGGTTGGAATGGTGCGCGTGGACGGGTGTTTACTATTGGGGCTGGGGAAGCTAGAAACGATGGCAACGTTGTGACTGGTATGTTATGTCACACCCCCAAAATACCACATGCGGAAACCCCCGCGAGGCGTGTGACGTACCAGGATCAAGCCATCAATCACATTGAACTCATAGGTAGATTTAAATAAAAACTTTCATTCATTAACATTAGTGTTACAACGTTACAAACTTGGTTTTAAAATGCGCGCATGATGCGCGCATAATGCGTGATGCGCACGTTGCGGTGGAAATAGCGCATCAGGTGTAACGATGCGAGACTATTACGTGATGCGGCAGTGATGCGGTGATATCGCATGATGCGAGGCATTGCAATATGCGGTCTGATGCGTGCAACATGTAAAATGAAGGGATTTTTTATTTTGGCTTTGGAGGGAAAATGAAGAGTCACCCTTTTTTTATTTTTTTTATTTTACACATCTTTACACAGCTGGAAAAAGATACTTTTCTGGAAAATAAGCCTTGGAAATTGGAATTTTGACTTTTTGAGTTATGTTAGGTAATAAAATGGCTATTAACGACATGCTCTATATGATGAAAATGAGATTGAAGAAGATATCGGGGAGTATAATGATGAAAGAGATGGACGTTTGGGTGGTACTTCTGATGATTTAATGATAATTGATTAGAAACTAGTAGTTAAGAGTATGTTTACCTTTTAAGTGTTTTGTTATGTCTAAGACTAAGTATGTTTTATTAATGTTTTGTTATTTTACAGACTATATGTTTATTAATGTTTTGTTATTTTAAAGATTAAGTATGTTTTATAAGTTTGTTATAAGTAGTTTTTATATGTATGATTATTTTATGGTACTTTTATACTAAGAGACGTCCAGTATACGTGATGCGTACGCATCACGCATTGCGCATCACGCATCAGATTTTTGGACCAAAACGCATCAGAGCGCATTACGCAATTTAAAACCAAGGTTACAAATAATTCACAGTATACAGCGGAAGCATAATTCATTCGTTAAGTGTTTATAAACCACATGTAAAAATCATTAGTCTCGTGTTGCGATTCCATGTATCTCGACCCATGACCACTCCAGCCTCCCAGACAGCAAGTTCCAAACAATATGTAGCTAAAAGCCTGCAAGGCATTTAACAACAAATCAACAACAAAGTTGAGCGAGTTCACAGTTGGTTGTCCATTTTAAAGTTGTTCCAAAAACCATATGTTCTTTCGGAAACCATGTGTTAACCAATTCCGTGTTTCCCAAACCATAACCATAACCAGTGGGGGCTACCCCATGTTAACCACTAGACCCGTTACCATATCGACTACTGACTGAAGTAAGTTGGTGCCCTAGCGTCAATGACGTGCCCAGATCCATTAGTTCACGCCCGTCCTCTGTGGCATGGTGTGAGGCTTGTCAAACCTAAATAGCGCTATCTAACTAATGTCTCGCTCGCTATTGGCCCGATGATTAAGTTGATATAAAGTGAGGGACTTCATGATAGAGATTTTTGGTCTAGTATCCGTGTTGTCACCCTTCAATAAAGAGGGTGTGTACGAAATCCCCAAACTAGGAGATTACGCAGGTTTCCAAACAAATCCTTATCGCATGTTGTCACCCTTCAATAAAGAGGGTGTGTATGTGTTCCAAACCAGGAGATCACGCAGTTTCGGTTAAAATCCTTTACCCATTCCCAACCCTTGGGAATCCCATGCCTTATGAAAAGTGTGAACTCACCTTTGCTTTGCTCGGCAGGTAATTTGCTTGTTTTAAGGTTGGTCAACCATGTCCTATTATGGTTACCAATATTAGTTAGGTTTTGTATACAGGAAATTTCAGGTATTGATTACACGTATCTAACAAGTAGCAGTTGCTATTCGTTATACTAATCATGTATACACGTTCACAATTATCATCACAGTTTATCATAATTCAAATGTGCGGTTATAAGTGTGTTGTTAAACAGATATATGGGCTTTTATTAGTGAGTGGCCCATTGGAGTGTGTGGCCCACTAATTATATGGCCCAAGTGAGAGTGTGCGACATCAATGGAAGTGTGTGACCTCATGGTGCGGTCATGCATAAAATGGTTGTACAACGTGCATTGATTCTAGTATATCCTAGTTAGTGTGCGGCCTCTAAGTGTGCGGTTTATCATTAGTTTGTGACTTGAATAAGTGTGCGATCTACTCCTTGAGTGTGCGGCCCACCAAGGGTGTACGGCCCAACACCGAGTGCAGCCCAGTTAAATTGTGCGGCACACTGACCAATCCCTAGTGTTCAAATAACACAACTATGCCATAATTATAATTAATAACCATTCCGAATCACATATTGCCAAACTTAAGAATTTCAAGGATTTATCATCTTACAAGTCCAATCTCCCAACTTAAATGTATTATTCTAAAACACAATTCATCAAGTCAAAGTCTAGCATCACGGTGTTAGTACTGAATATTACAATTCTCTACAAATAATCATGAAGCAACCAATATATGCATTAACCATCAAGTTACAAACTTTATTTACTGAGCATTGTATCTCATTGTTTCAATTTTTAGCCATATTTAAATAAAACAGTATGTGCACATTTGTTCTAAAACATACTTTAAAATCCTATTTTTACCAAACAATCTACAACACACAGTTCAAATCCAAAAACCACAATATGCAAGACAATCAGAAGTAATATGCCATCAGATATAATTTCCCAGCCATGACATGACATATATATATATATATATAATATCCCCAAGTAGAATAACGATTCTGTCACCAAAAGCCTATTATTATTATTTTTTTTTTCACAATCAAGAATTACAAAGAAGTCAAAACAAAGAGCCGGCCATAACCATCAGTTAACCTTATTCATCCTTTCAAGTAATTCCAAACAGTCTAAAAAAAACACTTTCGAATCTTAAACAAACAAACAAATAATAACAAATATACACCCAACATCAAATAATACCCTCAAATTCACAACAGTTAAACCAATATACATCATCCTTTTAACCACAATATTTAACATACATGATTATTAAACCAAGACTCACAACAGTACAAATATTCAAACAATCTGATTGTTTACAAGTTTAGGAATCTCAAGGACCAAAAGCAAAACCAATCACTAACCGTAAAGACCATGGAACGAGGAGGGTTATAAAGTGAGGGACTTCATGATAGAGATTTTTGGTCTAGTATCCGTGTTGTCACCCTTCAATAAAGAGGGTGTGTACGAAATCCCCAAACTAGGAGATTACGCAGGTTTCCAATCAAATCCTTATCGCATGTTGTCACCCTTCAATAAAGAGGGTGTGTACGAGTTCCAAACCAGTAGATCACGGAGTTTTGGTTTAAATCCTTTACCCATTTCCAACCCTTGGGAATCCCATGCCTTGTGAAAAGTGTGAACTCACCTTTGCTTTGCTCGGCAGGTAATTTGCTTATTTTAAGGTTGGTTAACCACGTCCTATTATGGTTACCAATATTAGTTAGGTTTTGTATACAGGAAATTTCACGTATTGATTACACATATCTAACAAGTAGCAGTTGCTATTCGTTATACTAATCATGTATACACGTTCACAATTATCATCACAGTTTATCATAATTCAAATGTGCGGTTATAAGTGTGTTGTTAAACAGAGATATGGGGTTTTATTAGTGAGTGGCCCATTGGAGTGTGCGGCCCACTAATGATAAGGCCCAAGTGAGAGTGTGCGACATCAATGGAAGTGTGTGACCTCATGGTGCGGTCATGCATAAAATGGTTGTACAACGTGCATTGATTCTAGTATATCCTAGTTAGTGTGCGGTTTATCATTAGTGTGTGACTTGAATAAGTGTGCGATCTAGTCCTTGGGTGTGCGGCCCACCAAGGGTGTACGGCCCAACACCGAGTGCAGCCCAGTTAAATTGTGCGGCACACTGACCAATCCCTAGTGTTCAAATAACACAACTATGCCATAATTATAATTAATAACCATTCCGAATCACATATTGCCAAACTTATGAATTTCAAGGATTTATCATCTTACAAGTCCAATCTCCCAACTTAAATGTATTATTCTAAAACACAATTCATCAAGTCAAAGTCTAGCATCACGGTGTTAGTACTGAATATTACAATTCTCTACAAATAATCATGAAGCAACCAATATATGCATTAACCATCAAGTTACAAACTTTATTTACTGAGCATTGTATCTCATTGTTTCAATTTTTAGCCATATTTAAATAAAACAGAATGTGCACATTTGTTCTAAAACATACTTTAAAATCCTATTTTTACCAAACAATCTACAACACACAGTTCAAATCCAAAAACCACAATATGCAAGACAATCAGAAGTAATATGCCATCAGATATAATTTCCAAGCCATGACATGACATATATATATATATATATATATATATATATATATATATAATATCCCCAAGTAGAATAACGATTCTGTCACCAAAAGCCTATTATTATTATTTTTTTTTTCACAATCAAGAATTACAAAGAAGTCAAAACAAAGAGCCGGCCATAACCATCAGTTAACCTTATTCATCCTTTCAAGTAATTCCAAACAGTCTAAAAAAAAACACTTTCGAATCTTAAACAAACAAATAATAACAAATATACACCCAACATCAAATAATACCCTCAAATTCACAACAGTTAAACCAATATACATCATCCTTTTAACCACAATATTTAACATACATGATTATTAAACCAAGACTCACAACAGTACAAATATTCAAATAATCTGATTGTTTACAAGTTTAGGAATCTCAAGGACCAAAAGCAAAACCAATCACTAACCGTAAAGACCATGGAACGAGGAGGGTTATAAAGTGAGGGACTTCATGATAGAGATTTTTGGTCTAGTATCCGTGTTGTCACCCTTCAATAAAGAGGATGTGTACGAAATCCCCAAACTAGGAGATTACGCAGGTTTCCAATCAAATCCTTATCGCATGTTGTCACCCTTCAATAAAGAGGGTGTGTACAAGTTCCAAACCAGTAGATCACGCAGTTTTGGTTTAAATCCTTTACCCATTTCCAACCCTTGGGAATCCCATGCCTTGTGAAAAGTGTGAACTCACCTTTGCTTTGCTCGGCAGGTAATTTGCTTATTTTAAGGTTGGTCAACCACGTCCTATTATGGTTACCAATATTAGTTAGGTTTTGTATACAGGAAATTTCACGTATTGATTACACATATCTAACAAGTAGCAGTTGCTATTCGTTATACTAATCATGTATACACGTTCACAATTATCATCACAGTTTATCATAATTCAAATGTGCGGTTATAAGTGTGTTGTTAAACAGAGATATGGGGTTTTATTAGTGAGTGGCCCATTGGAGTGTGCGGCCCACTAATGATAAGGCCCAAGTGAGAGTGTGCGACATCAATGGAAGTGTGTGACCTCATGGTGCGGTCATGCATAAAATGGTTGTACAACGTGCATTGATTCTAGTATATCCTAGTTAGTGTGCGGCCTCTAAGTGTGCGGTTTATCATTAGTGTGTGACTTGAATAAGTGTGCGATCTAGTCCTTGGGTGTGCGGCCCACCAAGGGTGTACGGCCCAACACCGAGTGCAGCCCAGTTAAATTGTGCGGCACACTGACCAATCCCTAGTGTTCAAATAACACAACTATGCCATAATTATAATTAATAACCATTCCGAATCACATATTGCCAAACTTAAGAATTTCAAGTATTTATCATCTTACAAGTCCAATCTCCCAACTTAAATGTATTATTCTAAAACACAATTCATCAAGTCAAAGTCTAGCATCACGGTGTTAGTACTGAATATTACAATTCTCTACAAATAATCATGAAGCAACCAATATCTGCATTAACCATCAAGTTACAAACTTTATTTACTGAGCATTGTATCTCATTGTTTCAATTTTTAGCCATATTTAAATAAAACAGTATGTGCACATTTGTTCTAAAACATACTTTAAAATCCTATTTTTACCAAACAATCTACAACACACAGTTCAAATCCAAAAACCACAATATGCAAGACAATCAGAAGTAATATGCCATCAGATATAATTTCCCAGCCATGACATGACATATATATATATATATATATATATATATATATAATATCCCCAAGTAGAATAACGATTCTGTCACCAAAAGCCTATTATTATTATTATTATTATTTTTTTTTCACAATCAAGAATTACAAAGAAGTCAAAACAAAGAGCCGGCCATAACCATCAGTTAACCTTATTCATCCTTTCAAGTAATTCCAAACAGTCTAAAAAAAACACTTTCGAATCTTAAACAAACAAACAAATAATAACAAATATACACCCAACATCAAATAATACCCTCAAATTCACAACAGTTAAACCAATATACATCATCCTTTTAACCACAATATTTAACATACATGATTATTAAACCAAGACTCACAACAGTACAAATATTCAAACAATCTGATTGTTTACAAGTTTAGGAATCTCAAGGACCAAAAGCAAAACCAATCACTAACCGTAAAGACCATGGAACGAGGAGGGTTATAAAGTGAGGGACTTCATGATAGAGATTTTTGGTCTAGTATCCGTGTTGTCACCCTTCAATAAAGAGGGTGTGTACGAAATCCCCAAACTAGGAGATTACGCAGGTTTCCAATCAAATCCTTATCGCATGTTGTCACCCTTCAATAAAGAGGGTGTGTACGAGTTCCAAATCAGTAGATCACGCAGTTTTGGTCTAAATCCTTTACCCATTTCCAACCCTTGGGAATCCCATGCCTTGTGAAAAGTGTGAACTCACCTTTGCTTTGCTCGGCAGGTAATTTGCTTATTTTAAGGTTGGTCAACCACGTCCTATTATGGTTACCAATATTAGTTAGGTTTTGTATACAGGAAATTTCACGTATTGATTACACATATCTAACAAGTAGCAGTTGCTATTCGTTATACTAATCATGTATACATGTTCACAATTATCATCACAGTTTATCATAATTCAAATGTGCGGTTATAAGTGTGTTGTTAAACAGAGATATGGGGTTTTATTAGTGAGTGGCCCATTGGAGTGTGCGGCCCACTAATGATAAGGCCCAAGTGAGAGTGTGCGACATCAATGGAAGTGTGTGACCTCATGGTGCGGTCATGCATAAAATGGCTGTACAACGTGCATTGATTCTAGTATATCCTAGTTAGTGTGCGGCCTCTAAGTGTGCGGTTTATCATTAGTGTGTGACTTGAATAAGTGTGCGATCTAGTCCTTGGGTGTGCGGCCCACCAAGGGTGTACGGCCCAACACCGAGTGCAGCCCAGTTAAATTGTGCGGCACACTGACCAATCCCTAGTGTTCAAATAACACAACTATGCCATAATTATAATTAATAACCATTCCGAATCACATATTGCCAAACTTAAGAATTTCAAGGATTTATCATCTTACAAGTCCAATCTCCCAACTTAAATGTATTATTCTAAAACACAATTCATCAAGTCAAAGTCTAGCATCACGGTGTAAGTACTGAATATTACAATTCTCTACAAATAATCATGAAGCAACCAATATCTGCATTAACCATCAAGTTACAAACTTTATTTACTGAGCATTGTATCTCATTGTTTCAATTTTTAGCCATATTTAAATAAAACAGTATGTGCACATTTGTTCTAAAACATACTTTAAAATCCTATTTTTACCAAACAATCTACAACACACAGTTCAAATCCAAAAACCACAATATGCAAGACAATCAGAAGTAATATGCCATCAGATATAATTTCCCAGCCATGACATGACATATATATATATATATAATATCCCCAAGTAGAATAACGATTCTGTCACCAAAAGCCAATTATTATTTTTTTTTTTTCACAATCAAGAATTACAAAGAAGTCAAAACAAAGAACCGGCCATAACCATCAGTTAACCTTATTCATCCTTTCAAGTAATTCCAAACAGTCTAAAAAAAACACTTTCGAATCTTAAACAAACAAACAAATAATAACAAATATACACCCAACATCAAATAATACCCTCAAATTCACAACAGTTAAACCAATATACATCATCCTTTTAACCACAATATTTAACATACATGATTATTAAACCAAGACTCACAACAGTACAAATATTCAAACAATCTGATTGTTTACAAGTTTAGGAATCTCAAGGACCAAAAGCAAAACCAATCACTAACCGTAAAGACCATGGAACGAGGAGGGTTATAAAGTGAGGGACTTCATGATAGAGATTTTTGGTCTAGTATTTGTGTTGTCACCCTTCAATAAAGAGGGTGTGTACGAAATCCCCAAACTAGGAGATTACGCAGGTTTCCAATCAAATCCTTATCGCATGTTGTCACCCTTCAATAAAGAGGGTGTGTACGAGTTCCAAACCAGTAGATCACGCAGTTTTGGTTTAAATCCTTTACCCATTTCCAACCCTTGGGAATCCCATGCCTTGTGAAAAGTGTGAACCCACCTTTGCTTTGCTCGGCAGGTAATTTGCTTATTTTAAGGTTGGTCAACCACGTCCTATTATGGTTACCAATATTAGTTAGGTTTTGTATACAGGAAATTTCACGTATTGATTACACATATCTAACAAGTAGCAGTTGCTATTCGTTATACTAATCATGTATACACGTTCACAATTATCATCACAGTTTATCATAATTCAAATGTGCGGTTATAAGTGTGTTGTTAAACAGAGATATGGGGTTTTATTAGTGAGTGGCCCATTGGAGTGTGCGGCCCACTAATGATAAGGCCCAAGTGAGAGTGTGCGACATCAATGGAAGTGTGTGACCTCATGGTGCGGTCATGCATAAAATGGTTGTACAACGTGCATTGATTCTAGTATATCCTAGTTAGTGAGCGGTTTATCATTAGTGTGTGACTTGAATAAGTGTGCGATCTAGTCCTTGGGTGTGCGGCCCACCAAGGGTGTACGGCCCAACACCGAGTGCAGCCCAGTTAAATTGTGCGGCACACTGACCAATCCCTAGTGTTCAAATAACACAACTATGCCATAATTATAATTAATAACCATTCCGAATCACATATTGCCAAACTTAAGAATTTCAAGGATTTATCATCTTACAAGTCCAATCTCCCAACTTAAATGTATTATTCTAAAACACAATTCATCAAGTCAAAGTCTAGCATCACGGTGTTAGTACTGAATATTACAATTCTCTACAAATAATCATGAAGCAACCAATATCTGCATTAACCATCAAGTTACAAACTTTATTTACTGAGCATTGTATCTCATTGTTTCAATTTTTAGCCATATTTAAATAAAACAGTATGTGCACATTTGTTCTAAAACATACTTTAAAATCCTATTTTTACCAAACAATCTACAACACACAGTTCAAATCCAAAACCACAATATGCAAGACAATCAGAAGTAATATGTCATCAGATATAATTTCCCAGCCATGACATGACATATATATATATATATATAATATCCCCAAGTAGAATAACGATTTTGTCACCAAAAGCCTCTTATTATTATTATTTTTTTCACAATTAAGAATTACAAAGAAGTCAAAACAAAGAGCCGGCCATAACCATCAGTTAACCTTATTCATCCTTTCAAGTAATTCCAAACAGTCTAAAAAAAACACTTTCGAATCTTAAACAAACAAACAAATAATAACAAATATACACCCAACATCAAATAATACCCTCAAATTCACAACAGTTAAACCAATATACATCATCCTTTTAACCACAATATTTAACATACATGATTATTAAACCAAGACTCACAACAGTACAAATATTCAAACAATCTGATTGTTTACAAGTTTAGGAATCTCAAGGACCAAAAGCAAAACCAATCACTAACCGTAAAGACCATGGAACGAGGAGGGTTATAAAGTGAGGGACTTCATGATAGAGATTTTTGGTCTAGTATCCGTGTTGTCACCCTTCAATAAAGAGGGTGTGTACGAAATCCCCAAACTAGGAGATTACGCAGGTTTCCAATCAAATCCTTATCGCATGTTGTCACCCTTCAATAAAGAGGGTTTGTACGAGTTCCAAACCAGTAGATCACGCAGTTTTGGTTTAAATCCTTTACCCATTTCCAACCCTTGGGAATCCCATGCCTTGTGAAAAGTGTGAACTCACCTTTGCTTTGCTCGGCAGGTAATTTGCTTATTTTAAGGTTGGTCAACCACGTCCTATTATGGTTACCAATATTAGTTAGGTTTTGTATACAGGAAATTTCACGTATTGATTACACATATCTAACAAGTAGCAGTTGCTATTCGTTATACTAATCATGTATACACGTTCACAATTATCATCACAGTTTATCATAATTCAAATGTGCGGTTATAAGTGTGTTGTTAAACAGAGATATGGGGTTTTATTAGTGAGTGGCCCATTGGAGTGTGCGGCCCACTAATGATAAGGCCCAAGTGAGAGTGTGCGACATCAATGGAAGTGTGTGACCTCATGGTGCGGTCATGCATAAAATGGTTGTACAACGTGCATTGATTCTAGTATATCCTAGTTAGTGTGCGGCCTCTAAGTGTGCGGTTTATCATTAGTGTGTGACTTGAATAAGTGTGCGATCTAGTCCTTGGGTGTGCGGCCCACCAAGGGTGTACGGCCCAACACCGAGTGCAGCCCAGTTAAATTGTGCGGCACACTGACCAATCCCTAGTGTTCAAATAACACAACTATGCCATAATTATAATTAATAACCATTCCGAATCACATATTGCCAAACTTAAGAATTTCAAGGATTTATCATCTTACAAGTCCAATCTCCCAACTTAAATGTATTATTCTAAAACACAATTCATCAAGTCAAAGTCTAGCATCACGGTGTTAGTACTGAATATTATAATTCTCTACAAATAATCATGAAGCAACCAATATATGCATTAACCATCAAGTTACAAACTTTATTTACTGAGCATTGTATCTCATTGTTTCAATTTTTAGCCATATTTAAATAAAACAGAATGTGCACATTTGTTCTAAAACATACTTTAAAATCCTATTTTTACCAAACAATCTACAACACACAGTTCAAATCCAAAAACCACAATATGCAAGACAATCAGAAGTAATATGCCATCAGATATAATTTCCCAGCCATGACATGACATATATATATATATATATATATATATATATATATATATAATATCCCCCAGTAGAATAACGATTCCCTCACCAAAAGCCTATTATTATTATTATTATTATTTTTATTATTATTATTATTTTTCACAATCAAGAATTACAAAGAAGTCAAAACAATGAGCCGGCCATAACCATCAGTTAACCTTATTCATCCTTTCAAGTAATTCCAAACAGTCTAAAAAAACACTTTCGAATCTTAAACAAACAAACAAATAATAACAAATATACATCCAACATCAAATAATACCCTCAAATTCACAACAGTTAAACCAATATACATCATCCTTTTAACCACAATATTTAACATACATGATTATTAAACCAAGACTCACAACAGTACAAATATTCAAACAATCTGATTGTTTACAAGTTTAGGAATCTCAAGGACCAAAAGCAAAACCAATCACTAACCGTAAAGACCATGGAACGAGGAGGGTTATAAAGTGAGGGACTTCATGATAGAGATTTTTGGTCTAGTATCCGTGTTGTCACCCTTCAATAAAGAGGGTGTACGAAATCCCCAAACTAGGAGATTACGCAGGTTTCCAATCAAATCCATATCGCATGTTGTCACCCTTCAATAAAGAGGGTGTGTACGAGTTCCAAACCAGGAGATCATGCTGTTTTGGTTTAAATCCTTTACCCATTTCCAACCCTTGGGAATCCCATGCCTTGTGAAAAGTGTGAACTCACATTTGCTTTGCTCGGCAGGTAATTTGCTTGTTTTAAGGTTGGTCAACCATGTCCTATTATGGTTACCAATATTAGTTAGGTTTTGTATACAGGAAATTTCACGTATTGATTACACATATCTAACAAGTAGCAGTTGCGATTCGTTATACTTATCATGTATACACGTTCACAATTATCATCACAGTTTATCATAATTCAAATGTGCGGTTATAAGTGTGTTGTTAAACAGAGATATGGGGTTTTATTAGTGAGTGGCCCATTTGAGTGTGCGGCCCACTAATGATAAGGCCCAAGTGAGAGTGTGCGACATCAATGGAAGTGTGTGACCTCATGGTGCGGTCATGCATAAAATGGTTGTACAACGTGCATTGATTCTAGTATATCCTAGTTAGTGTGCAGCCTCTAAGTGTGCGGTTTATCATTAGTGTGTGACTTGAATAAGTGTGCGATCCAGTCCTTGGGTGTGCGGCCCACCAAGGGTGTACGGCCGAACACCTAGTGCAGCCCAGTTAAATTGTGCGGCACACTGACCAATCCCTAGTGTTCAAATAACACAACTATGCCATAATTATAATTAATAACCATTCCGAATCACATATTTCCAAACTTAGGAATTTCAAGGATTTATCAACTTACAAGTCCAATCTCCCAACTTAAATGTATTATTCTAAAACACAATTCATCAAGTCAAAGTCTAGCATCACGGTGTTAGTACTGAATATTACAATTCTCTACAAATAATCATGAAGCAACCAATATATGCATTAACCATCAAGTTATAAACTTTATTTACTGAGCATTATATCTCATTGTTTCAATTTTTAGCCATATTTAAATAAAACAGTATGTGCACATTTGTTCTAAAACATACTTTAAAATCCTATTTTTACCAAACAATCTACAACACACAGTTCAAATCCAAAAACCACAATATGCAAGACAATCAGAAGTAATATGCCATCAGATATAATTTCCCAGCCATGACATGACATATATATAATATCCCCAAGTAGAATAACGATTCTGTCACCAAAAGCCTATTATTATTATTATTATTATTATTATTATTTTAATTTTTTTTTCACAATCAAGAATTACAAAGAAGTCAAAACAAAGAGCCGGCAATAACCATCAGTTAACCTTATTCATCCTTTCAAGTAATTCCAAACAGTCTAAAAAAACAATTTCGAATCTTAAACAAACAAACAAATAATAACAAATATACATCCAACAACAAATAATACCCTCAAATTCACAATTGTTAAACCAATATACATCATCCTTTTAACCACAATAGTTAACATACATGATTATTAAACCAAGACTCATAACAGTACAAATATTCAAACAATCTGATTGTTTACAAGTTTAGGAATCTCAAGGACCAAAAGCAAATCCAATCACTAACCGTAAAGACCATGGAACGAGGAGGGTGTGTGTGTGAAATGTCGTTGCTCCATTTTTGGCCCGAGATTCGAACCTGTAACCCGCACCGAAACCAGACTCGATGGAACTGTTGTTGACTTCTTGACCCGAGCCACTCCCAAATCTAAAACTGAACCAAGATCAATTATGGAACCGAAGCCGTGACCCGAACCATGGCTGACCCGAACCAAACGAGACCTGAAATAAATCTGAAGTGAATCCCGAACTAAATTAGAACCGAACCTGAACATGAATCTGACCCGAGTTGCCTGATTCAACATAACCACCACCATCGCCGGCGCCGACAGCCGCCGCGCGTCTGCTTCATCTTCATCATCAGCGATCGTCATCATCTTCAATCAGAATCACGACCTGAGCCGGTCTGACCCCAAAGCAAAACATCGGAAGAGAGAACGAGAGGGGGTGTGTTTCGTCGGAGAACAACGACGATAACCACCGTCGTCGCCGCTTCAGGCGGCGCTGCCGTTCTTGCCGTCCGACAGAGAGACAGGAGAGGGAGAGTGGAGGATTTGGCGTCGCTGGTTAAACGAACCGCCGCCGGAGAAGATGATAGGGATTCGGGTGTGAGGGCGTGTGTGGCCAAGGACCGTCGCCGGAGTGCCGGCTCCGGTGACCGGTGATCAGAGAGAGACTGCAGAGGGTCTTTGGTCTTTGGTGTGCGGCTAGTGAACAAGTTAGGGTTTTAGTTTGTAGGTTTATAAAAGATTTATATATATATATATATATATATATATATTAGAATTTATGTCCAAAGGATTTGTGTTGGGCTTGGCCCGTGTACGAACCCGTAAAATGTTAGATGTAACGAACTGGCTCACTTAATTAATAATTAACTATAACGGCAGACGTGTATATATATCTTTAAAGTAAACACGCTCGGTTAGGTTATTAGACAAACGTCACGTTTTTACTTGACGTGGTTATTATTATTTAAACAAAAAATAAAAATAACAATAACAATAAAATATTCTTCTCGTGACGATTAGGGTCGAGAGTGCGGGTTGTCAGATTCTCCCCATGTTATAGGAATTTCGTCCTCGAAATTTAAGCTAAGTCATACAATTCGTTCGATTTATAGATTCTTCGATAATCTATAGTCATATGTAAATGCACGTATTTTCACGAAACTTCACAAAACGAACATGCAAACCACATTGCACATAAAATCATGTAGCACGTATAGTCACGTAATTCACATTATTTAAAAAAATTCACGTAGTCTATACTCCCTTCATATAGCATAGAATTTCAAGCAATTAACTATATATTTGAAATACGATTCCTTGCGTGTTTGCGAAATTTCGAGACCCTTGGTTTACCTGAACTTAAACGAGATGTCCAAGTGAATACTTAACTTAAGTTAACAGGGTTTGTGTTTACACTGTGAAGGCCGAGTGTCACATCATCCCCTAATTGAAAGAATTTTCGTCCTGAAAATTGCTCTAAAACGATGGCTTGAAGTTTGTTAACTTACTTTAAGGCGCACGTTGTATCAAAAGTTTGGTGTCGACGATGCGAACTGGTATAGTAGGCAAACAATCACCCAAACACTCTTAATAGTGTTCGCATATCCTAAGTGACCAGTACTAGGGCACGGTTGTTTCACATAAGGTTGAGTACCATCAGCTCTCTAAACGAGGTGGGTGTTGTTTCCAGCCGTTATCAAAATCGGTGACACACATTGCATCATGTCTTCAAGAGTTTGGACGGTATGTTTGGTTCAACTATTCATTCGTGGGTGTTAAGTAGTGCTCATGCATAATCATGAGCCGAAGGATTTGTGCATGCTCTGCCACAAATCGGACGTAAAACGTAAGTCATATCTAAAGACAATGGGAGTCGGCGCCTTGCACCTAGCAACTACTTTCTTCAAGTAGATGTTTACAAGATTTCAAAAGTTGTCGGTTTCCTTAACCATGAGAATACATTCAGATTCAGTCAGGTTATCCATCACAACCCAACTGATGTCATTGTTGATTTTGAGCTAAAAAGGTTTTTCCTCAATTTACAGGCTGCGAACCCGCTTAGGGATGTTCAAGTGAACAATATCTGATTTCATCGGTCATACTTAGGTTTAGTTTTCTTTCGGCTAAGGACGTATCGGTGATTCTTGTGGTCAGTGCAAGTCAGGTAATTGGTATCGTTCTCGAGTACGGAAGCTACTGTTTCCAATTCTAGATCGTAAGTAGTGTAGTTTCCTCACAACCTTGCGTTGCCGAGCTACGTAAGCAAGGATTATCCTTGCGTCGCTTTAGCCTGTGATTCGAGTACTCGAATGGGTGTACTTGCTGCAAGCAGTAATTTCATCAATGCCCTGGGACAGGATACGGTAGGATATGAGAACCTCATAGCTTATCTTTCAATTGTTGGAATTGTGAATTCCTAAGTGTCCTTCTAATGCTAGGTGATATTCTTTCTAGTCTAAGCCATGAGAGATTGTTTATACGATCAAGAAAAGCGGCCTTCGCAACGTCAAAAGTTGCTCGTTGGAATCTAAACATAAGGTTGTTTGTGTTGTAGGGGCTCCATGGTAAGGTGTAGGTATCATTCGGATTCCTACTAGTTCTTGGAGTAGATTCGGAAGTCGCCAAAGAAAACAAATGGCATATCCGTCAAGGTAGGCTAAATTCCAATGTCGTGACTGGGAATCTATCCCGGTCGTATCGAGTTCTAAGGACAGTTCTCGTGATACCTCCATGTCTGTGATATTCATGGCCCATTGCTCCTCGAGTAATGTTCGTAGAGAGTAACTCCTCCAAGCGAGAGTTCGCGAAGAATGTTGTTAGGATAAGGAGCATAGGATTTAAGAAGTATATTGTGAATGGATGTGGAAACATGCAAAAATGGTAGTCGCAATCGATGTGTAAGCGTTTAAGAATCCGTAACAGGGGTTTACCTAATGTCGAGGGTATGGCTGGTCGTACGCAAGTTGTATAAGGTTAAAATAAAGAACGTCGTTTGTCAAATAGAGATGTCACGTGGATATATTAATCATAACCAGAATTTACCATAGAAGAATGGTTATCGCACGAGTCTGTAGTGTTAAGGTTCACTGAAACTTCCGTCAAAGTTGTCGGGCTCGCCCACATGCGAAGGAGGAATAATTCATCTTGATCCATGAACTTAGATGTGTTCGCGATTTATCGAGTCGGAAGCCACCAAATTCAAAGGAGTTTTCTTAAGTAGTGTGAATGAATCTGAAATATGCCTGTGTAGTCAAGAGGTTTCAAAGAAAGGAAGGTCAGCCATCAAGGGTAGTAGAAGGAAGGTCGATGTCGAACGCTTGTCCCACAAGGTCGAGTTTGCATCCCAACAACATATGAGGTTTCGTTTGTCTTGCCATCAGCCGATTCTACAATAGGTTCGGTTTCAAGAAGCATCAGGGTTAAGTAGAACAGAGACGAAGCGATTCGTTACCAAAAACGTGTAGGCCACCATGCGGTTATGATCCTGGCGTCGCCCATGCCAATCCTAAATGCCCTTCCATGAGCATCATTTCCCATGTTGTTGTTATCGTTACGAGGATTTCCAGTACTTACGTCGTGTCCTTGATTGTTGTCGTCTTGATCTAACCATGGCCAATCCATGTTGTTGGCACCTCCATTTCCATACTGTTAGTTACAATTACGAGTATCCTGATGTTGTCATGACTGTTACCTCTAACGTCATTGCCTGGAACGGAGTCCTACAATCCTTCACCGACAAGGTCCATCTTGTTGCATTGCCGTGCCACGTTCTAAGACCCTACTCATTGTGCTGGCCGTTTCACATTTTCGCACCACGGTCAATTGTCATCGTTCATGTCCCGATAAATTCGTAGGAGTTGGCTCCCATGAGCCGCTGACTGGGGTTAAAGATCCAATTAGCGTCAAATTGATGGTGTTCGTTGTTGGTAATCAGGGTCATCCAAATGCTGAAGTCGGTATAGTACTACTCTCATCCTTTTGTCCACCGATGCTGCAAGTTGCCTGAGTAATACACGGTTTGTTTCGAGAGTGTTGCAGAGGTGGTCGCACTTCGGGATCTAAGATGTCAATACATTAAGTTCCAACAAACAGTGAGAAGTGAGGGAGATATAGACCAATCATTCGACGCTGTGACATCCAACTCAGGGACGTCCGTACAAGCACCTAGCATTCTACACAGTTCGCTAGACGTTCAGATGGGTGTTCGGGTAATACTCGATAACATCGAGATTCGAAAGGATTCAGAGAGGAATGAGAAGATTACGTTCGAGTAGGAGACAATCACTGCTATGACTCATATAGACTGTTGTGTTTCACATCAACCAAATAACGGAACGGAACCCCTTTTTCACTTGTTAAGTCTCACTGGGACCCGCATGCACCCCACATTATTATTATGTGTGCACCCACAATAATATTGTGATTTGCATGCTCATCTCAGCTCCTCCTAACTCATGTCAAATGGTTCCTCTAACTCGAGTAGCAACAAAGGGCATCAAAACGTGAGTCACGAATGTTTAGGGAAAAACCACCCAATCAGTCATATAACATATGCAAGTACTACGTGAATTCATACTGTTGTGCTAAACGTGCAATCACATGCAATATCATATGTAAGTGTTCACTAGTTATGTAGTGCAATGAGTATACGAGAGACGAACCTTGCAATCTGGAGCTGAGTGTCATGGTCGTATTCGCGTTTTTAGAACTGTTCGGTTATAGTCTGGTTTTACAAAAACGTTTTTCCCTTTTTTTTAAAACCAAGTTCACTATAACCAATGGCTCTGATACCAATCTGTCACATCCCCCTAAATAGGACATGCGGAAACCCCCGCGAGGCGTGTGATGTACCAGGATCTAGCCATCAATCACATTGAACTCATAGGTAGATTTAAATAAAAACTTTCATTCATTAACATTAGTGTTACAACGTTACAAATAATTCACCGTATACAGCGGAAGCAAAATTCATTCGTTAAGTGTTCATAAACCGCATGTAAAAATCATTAGTCTCGTGTTGCGATTCCATGTATCTCGACCCATTACCACTCCAGCCTCCCAAACAGCAAGTTCCAAACAATATGCACCTAAAAGCCTGCAAGGCATGTAACAACAAATCAACAACAAAGTTGAGCGAGTTCACAGTTGGTTGTCCATTTTAAAGTTGTTCCAAAAACCATATGTTCTTTCGAAAGTGTTAACCAATTCCGTGTTTCCCAAACCATAACCATAACCAGTGGGGGCTACCCCATGTTAACCACTAGACCCGTTACCATATCGACTACTGACTGAAGTAAGTTGGTGCCTTAGCTTCAATGTCTATCATCATTGACGTGCCCAGATCCATTAGTTCACGCACGTCCTCTGCGGCACGGTGTGAGGCTTGTCAAACCTAAATAGCGCTATCTAACTAATGAACCGCTCGCCATTGGCCCGGCGATTAAGTCGATATAAAGTTAGGGACTTTATGATAGAGATTTTTGGTCTAGTATCCGTGTTGTCACCCTTCAATAAAGAGGGTGTGTACGAAATCCCCAAACTAGGAGATTACGCAGGTTTCCAATCAAATCCTTATTGCATGTTGTCACCCTTCAACAAAGAGGGTGTGTACGTGTTCCAAACCAGGAGATCACGCAGTTTCGGTTTAATCCTTTACCCATTCCCAACCCTTGGGAATCCCATGCCTTGTGAAAAGTGTGAACTCACCTTTGCTTTGCTCGGCAGGTAATTTGCTTGTTTTAAGGTTGGTCAACCATGTCCTATTATGGTTACCAATATTAGTTAGGTTTTGTATACAGGAAATTTCAAGTATTGATTACACGTATCTAACAAGTAGCAGTTGCTATTCGTTATACTAATCATGTATACACGTTCACAATTATCATCACAGTTTATCATAATTCAAATGTGCGGTTATAAGTGTGTTGTTAATCAGAGATATGGGCTTTTATTAGTGAGTGGCCCATTGGAGTGTGCGGCCCACTAATGATAAGGCCCAAGTGAGAGTGTGCAACATCAATGGAAGTGTGTGACCACATGGTGCGGTCATGCATAAAATGGTTGTACAACGTGCATTGATACTAGTATATCCTAGTTAGCGTGCGGCCTCTAAGTGTGCGGTTTATCATTAGTGTGTGACTTGAATAAGTGTGCGATCCAGTCCTTGGGTGTACGGCCCAACACCGAGTGCAGCCCAGTTAAATTGTGCGGCACACTGACCAATCCCTAGTGTTCAAATAACACAACTATGCCATAATTATAATTAATAACCATTCCGAATCACATATTGCCAAACTTAAGAATTTCAAGGATTTATCATCTTACAAGTCCAATCTCCCAACTTAAATGTATTATTCTAAAACACAATTCATCAAGTCAAAGTCTAGCATCACGGTGTTAGTACTGAATATTACAATTCTCTACAAATAATCATGAAGCAACCAATATATGCATTAACCATCAAGTTACAAACTTTATTTACTGAGCATTGTATCTCATTGTTTCAATTTTTAGCCATATTTAAATAAAACAGAATGTGCACATTTGTACCAAACAATCTACAACACACAGTTCAAATCCAAAAACCACAATATGCAAGACAATCAGAAGTAATATGCCATCAGATATAATTTCCCAGCCATGACATGACATATATATATATATAATATCCCCAAGTAGAATAACGATTCTGTCACCAAAAGCCTATTATTATTATTATTATTATTTTTTCACAATTAAGAATTACAAAGAAGTCAAAACAAAGATCCGGCCATAACCATCAGTTAACCTTATTCATCCTTTCAAGTAATTCCAAACAGTCTAAAAAAACACTTTCGAATCTTAAACAAATAATAACAAATATACATCCAACATCAAATAATACCCTCAAATTCACAACAGTTAAACCAATATACATCATCCTTTTAACCACAATAGTTAACATACATGATTATTAAACCAAGACTCACAACAGTACAAATATTCAAACAATCTGATTGTTTACAAGTTTAGGAATCTCAAGGACCAAAAGCAAAACCAATCACTAACCGTAAAGACCATGGAACGAGGAGGGTGTGTGTGTGAAATGTCGCTGCTCCCTTTTTGACCCGAGATTCGAACCTGTAACCCGCACCGAAACCAGACTCGACCGAACTGTTGTTGACTTCTTGACTCGAGCCACTCCCAAATCTAAAACTGAACCGAGATCAATTATGGAACCGAAGCCGTGACTCGAATCGTGGTTGACCCAAACCAAACGAGACCCGAAATAAATCTGAAGTGAATCCGGAACTAAATTAGAACCGAACCTAAACATGAATCTGACCCGAGTTGCCTAATTCAACATAACCACCACCATCGTCGGCGCCGACAGCCGCCGCGCGTCTGCTTCATCTTCATCATCAGCGATCATCACCATCTTCAATCAGAATCACGGCCTGAGCCGGTTTGACCCCAAAGCAAAACATCGGAAGAGAGAATGAGAGGGGGTGTGTTTCGTCGGAGAACAACGATGATAACCACCGTCGCCGTCGCTTCAGGCGGCGCTGCCATTCTTGCCTCCCGACAGAGAGACATGAGAGGGAGAGTGGAGGATTTGGCGTCGCTGGTTAAACGAACCGCCGCCAGAGAAGATGAGAGGGGTTCGGGTGTGAGTGCGTGTGTGGTTGGGGACCGTCGCCGAAGTGCCGGCTCCGGTGACCGGCGATCAGAGAGAGACTGGAGAGGGTCTTTGGTCTTTGGTGTGCGGCTGGTGAACAAGTTAGGGTTTTAATTTGTAGGTTTATAAAAGAATTATATATATATATATATATATATATAGTAGAGTTTATATCCAAAGGATTTGTGTTGGGTTTGGCCCGTGTACGAACCCGTAAAATATTAGATGTAACGAACTGGCTCGCTTAATTAATAATTAACTATAACGGCAGACATGTATATATATCTTTAAAGTAAACACGCTTGGTTAGGTTATTAGACAAACGGAACGTTTTTACTTGACGTGGTTATTATTATTTAAACAAAAATAAAAATAAGAATAACAATAAAATATTCTTCTCTTGACGATTAGGGTCGAGAGTGCGGGTTATCACATATTATCTATAAACAACCTATTTGCTTCTGTATTATTCGACTCTGGTGACGATTGGAGTTATGTGTCTTTGGGGTTCAGTCGTCAGTTAGGTTTGACTCCAACACCTCTTGTAAACAAACACGTAGTAGAATTGGCTAATGGTAAGTCAATTGAAGCCTCACATGTTCATTTTGGGTGTAAACTCGATCTTATGGGTCAAGTGTTCGCCATTGGCCTACTTCCCGTTACTCTTGGGAGTTTTGATGTAGTCGTTGGTATGGATTGGTTGTCCAAACACCAAGCTGAAATTCTCTGTAAAGAGAAAATCGTACATATTCCTCTCCCCAGTGGAGAATCCATGTCGGTCCAAGGTCGCCAAAGCGGAGCAAAGGTTAACCTTATCTCAGCCATGAAAGCCCAGAAGTGTCTACGAAAGGGCTACCCTGCCATTTTAGCACTCATTACTGACACCTAGCCTGAGGAAAGGAGAATTGGAGATCTGCTTGTTGTTCATGAGTTTTCTGATGTATTCCCTGAAGAACTTCTTAGTTTACCTCCTCACTGTCAGGTGGAGTTTCAGATCGACCTTACGCCAGGAGCAGCCCCGATTGCTCACGCTCCTTATCGCCTTGCACCAGGCGAGTTGCAGGAACTGTCTAACCAACTTCAAGAACTGTTGAATAGAGGCTTTATCTAACCTAGTTCTTCGCCTTGGGGAGCCCCAGTTCTATTTGTGAAAAAGAAAGACGGGTCCTTTCATATGTGTATAGATTACCGTGAACTCAACAAGGTGACGGTTAAGAACCGCTATCCTTTGTCGCGCATCGACGACCTGTTTGACCAGTTGCAAGGGTCAAGCTTCTATTCGAAAATCGACCTAAGATCGGGCTACCATCAGATGAGAGTCCGAGAAGAGGATGTTCCTAAAACGGCTTTTTGAACGCGGTATGGCCACTACGAGTTTCTGGTTACGCCATTCGGATTAACTAACGCACCAGCGGTTTTCATGGACCTCATGAACCGTGGGTGTAAACCGTATCTCGACGATTTCGTCATTGTGTTCATCGATGACATCTTGATCTATTCTAAGAGTAAGGAGGACCACGAGCGGCACTTGCATCTCATCTTGGAGCTCCTGAGGAAGGAGCAACTCTAGGCGAAGTTTTCTAAGTGCGACTTCTAGATTCGAGAAGTACACTTCCTCAGCCACATTGTTAATGAATTGGGAATACACGTGGATCCCGCTAAGATTGATGCTATCAGAAATTGGATAGCACCAAAGAATCCTTCGAAGGTGCGACAATTTCTAGGTCTCGATGGTTATTACCATAGGTTTATCAAGGACTTCTCAAGGATCGCTCAACCTCTTACCTCGTTGACCCAGAAGGGGTTGTATACTCTTGGGGAACGAAGCAGGAAGACGCTTTCCAACTGTTGAAACAAAAACTTTGCAGTGCACCGATCTTGTCCCTACCTGAGGGTACCGAAGACTTCGTGGTGTACTGTGACGCTTCCATTCAGGGTCTCGGTTGTGTGCTGATGCAACACGAGAAGGTGATAGCTTATGCTTCTCGACAGTTGAAGGTTCATGAGAAGAATTACATGACTCATGACTTAGAGTTGGGGGAGTGGTTTTCGCGTTAAAAATCTGGAGGCATTACTTGTATGGTACTAAATGCACTATTTATACCGACCACAAGAGCCTTCAGCACATCTTTGATCAGAAGGAGTTGAACATGCGACAGCGTCGCTGGGTGGAACTCTTGAACGATTATGATTGTGCAATCAAATATCACCCGGGCAAAGCTAATGTGGTGGCCGATGCCCTCAGTCGCAAGGAAACGAAACCCAAACGTGTTCACGCTTTACAACTCACCATCCATTCTAATTCTGCTAACCGGATTTGTTATGCCCAAGCTGAAGCATTGAAAGACGAGAATCTTAAAGCCGAAGAGATGCGAGGCTTGGAGAAGAAGCTTGTTGAAAGATCTGACGGTCTTCGCTATTTCCTAGAGTGGATATGGGTCCCTTCGTACGAAAACCATAGAGAACTTGTGATGGACGAAGCACACAAGTCTCGCTAATCTGTTCACACAGGTTCTGATAAGATGTATCAGGATCTAAAAGTCTTATACTGGTGGCCGAAGATGAAAGCCCATATCGCGACGTATATGAGTAGATGTCTGACTTGCGCAAAGTCACGGTGGAATATCATAAACCCTCTGGTTTCTTCAGTAACCAGAAATATCCATGTGGAAGTGGGAGTAAATTTCCATGGATTTCGTCACTGGGCTACCTAGGACTCAAAACGGAAATGATACCATCTGGGTGATCATCGACCGCCTCACGAAATCCTCGCACTTCCTGGCCATCAAGGAAACTGATAAGTACTCACAACTTCCTACTGTTTATCTTAAGGAAGTGGTTTCTAGGCATGGGGTGCCAACCTCTATTATCTCTGATCGTGATCCGCGTTTCATATCCGATTTATGGCAGTCGATGCACAAATCATTCGGCTCACGTCTCGACATGAGTACTACTTACCACCCTCAGACGGATGGTCAAAGCGAACGAACCATCCAGACACTTGAAGACATGCTGAGGGAATGTGTGATCGATTTTGGTAAAGGTTGGGAGAAACACTTGCCTTTGATAGAATTCTCTTACAACAACAGTTACCATTCCAGCATCCAGGCAGCTCCGTTCGAGGCATTGTACGGGTAGAAATGATGTTCTCCTCTTTGTTGGGCTGAAGTGGGTGACAGCCAGATCAAAGGTCCGGAACTTGTACTCGAAACTTCTGAAAAGATTTTCCAGATCAGGAATCATATGGCGGCGGCGCGTGACCGTCAGAAAAGCTACGCTGATAAGCGTAGGAAACCTTTGGAATTCACGGTAGACGATCATGTTATGTTGAAAGTCTCACCTTGGAAGGGTGTGGTGCGCTTTGGGAAGCGCGGCAAACTTAATCCACGTTACGTCGGGCCATTCAAAATTCTGGAACGAATTGGTAAAGTGGCCTACAAACTCGAGTTACCTGCTGAGTTAGGTAACGTTCATGAAGCCTTCCATGTTTCGCAACTAAAGAAGTGTTTATCCGATGAAACACTTGTGGTAGCATTTCAAGAAATGAAAATTGACGACAAGTTACAGTTTGCCGAAGAACCCATCGAAATTATGGACCGGGAAGTCAAGGTCCGTAAGCACAGTCGAATCCCGATTGTGAGAGTTCGTTGGAACTCAAGACGTGGACCGGAGTTCACGTGGGAACGCGAGGATCAAATGAAGCTCAAGTATCCTCAATTATTCATAACTGCCCAATCTAATCCTGATGCAACTGGTGAATTTCGGGACAAAATTCCCTTTCAAGTTGGGGATGATGTGGCACCTGAGGAAAATCTACAGTCATCCTGATCTATCGCTTCACTCCTCTGCGATTGATTGTCAAATTTCGGGACGAAATTTCTTTCAAGTTGGGGATGATGTGACAATTCGCATTTTAGAACCTTTCGTTGTACTTTAATGTAACTTGTATGAACATACATGATTAATTGATGTGTTTGATTTCAATGAATGTTATAATTTTTTATGTTGTGTGTTACGTAGTTGTAATATGAATAAGTATGTTTGGTCGCACAACACTGGTCCGGTCGCACAAACAATTGGGCCAACTCCAATCGCTTTGAACCCGTGGCCCAAGAGGTACCCAAGGATGGGTTCGGCCCACTCTCTTTTGTGCATAACCGCATGGGGAGTGTGTATACTTCTCATAATTTTACAACACAAGAACACACACAAAACCCTAGCTCTCTCTCTCTCTCTTCTCCTTCCTCTTGTGCGACGGCAACATCTCTCTCTCGAAGCCTTCTATGTTTCAATACTCGAACCGGTTAGTATTGTATCTATGTTTAATTTTACCCTAGTTGATTACTTGTGATTTTTGATATATGTTGATTATATTCTTGCATAATGTGAGACGTTAACATCACATGTTTATATATAATTCCAAGTGAACATCCTATGATTCACTGTTAGATATAATTGGAAATAAACTAGATGATGATTGATGACATAAGGATTGTGTAATGGTATGTACTTGTTTGAGATCATATGCAATAGGATTTATAGTTTTAATTCGATCTGATTGGTTAGTTGTGATGTTAATACTTGAAAGTTTGATGATGATCTAGGAATGAAACAATTTTGTTATGTGGAATTGTTATTCGATATTATGAGTGGTTTGATTAAATGATTGATTATGTTGATAATGGACATTTGGGTTCATAGAAGTTCAATGAAATTAGATTGTTTGATCCGATTTTTGAGGATGATGAGTTGTTGTGATGATTAGATATTAATTACGGTTCTTGAGAATTAATGGACACTTGCTTGATTTGGTCGATTAAATGCAAAGTAGGAAACAGTTTAAGTTGATCAAGGAACTGATTGTATGAATTAAGGAGATTATATAACTGATCGCACAAGAACTCCAATTCGCACAAGTTATTAGGGATCGCACAAGATATAGATCAATCACACAAGCCTTTGGGCTGACAAATAATTGGGCCGGGTGTTGGGTTGAATCGTACAAGGGGTTGGGCCGGAGACAATCCAGTCGCACAAGTCAGTAAATCGCACATTTCGTAATTAAGCCAGTCACGTTGGCCATGGGCCGAACCGGATCGCACAAGTAGCAGCTTAGTCGCACAAGGCCACTCCGATCGCACAAGGCCTTGGGTCGTAAAGAGGATTGGGCCGCACACTTGTGTATTTGATGTTTAGACTGTTATGTAATACGTGTTATTGAACTTGCACGCTAGTTTGAATATTATTGAATGATTTCACGATGTTATGCGTTGTCTATTACGTGCTATGTGATGCTTCCTGTTAAATACATGGTTCATGAGTAAACAAAACTGATTGATATTGATAACCATGTTAGGACGTAGTTGATCAACCGTGAACAAGTAACTTAAATTAGCGAACAATCCAAGGTGAGTTCACTTCTCTTGAGCATGCGTCCCGGTGGGTGGGACAATCAAATGGGTATTCCTGAGAGGAATAAGTCTTCTGGGTAAAACTGGGATGTTAGATAATACACTCACACCTATCACCTTAAGTCCCATCTTATACCGAATTGGTTACCTGAGAGGTAACGGGGTATTAGTTGATAGCGCTATTAGGCTTGGCAACCTCACACCGTACATGAGAGGACGGGCGTGAACTAATGACCTTAATCACGACCAATGCTTAGATAGGGGCATTGAGGACGGGAAAAACAATTTGTCGCCATCTTGTACGGCACTCGAGTTATTATCAACATTATTATAAACTGGATTAAACACTTGGTAACTAATTGTTTTCGTAAAACCGTGAACTCAGAAACTACAGTTCTGATCTATTTTTGGAGCTTTTGCACCCACTGTAAGATCGTTCCAATCTTTTGTCTCTTTTATTTTTTCATGTTTCCGCATCATATTATTCTGAGTCTAGGCATCCCGTGTTTACTGGACTAGTTGGGCCGGCACTTGATCAAGTCTACGTGCTATATGTTGCATTGTCCAGTCTTGTGTTGTTTTTTGGTTTGTTTGTATATGTCTTGTTTTGTGCAATTCCTGTTTGTTTCTGTTCAGTGTTCTTGCAGGGTTGTTGTATTTGTTGTCTATACTTCTTGTCGTGTTATTAGGTTGGTTGTGTTCAGTTTGTGGCTCCTGAGTAAAGGCATTTTCGGGCACCATTGAGTGACGAACTTGGAATCTTGTCCCTGACTTAGCTTCGCCTTAAGTTTTTGCATCTGTTTATATGTTGTCTCTGTTTATATGTTAGTTTGTGTCGTGTCTTGTGTCGTGTCTTGTGTCTTGTTCAAGTATTATGAAGATAGTTTGTTTCCTAATTGTTGATAATTAGATTTTGTGATCAAAGTCTTGGTTTGTTCTGAAGTGAGAGTGTGAAGTCTAGTAATAAAACAATATTAGCGGTTATACTTCCTTCTTGTTTGGTTTAACAAATATGAAGATAAAAACAAGGGTCAATGTGTGAATTTAAATGTCAAGAGTTCAGTTTTTTGTTTGGTGTTTGGTTAATAAAAATTAAAAGAGTTTAATTGCTCACGAATGTTATTTGTTGGTATTCTTTTTTCCTTGAATGAGATATTTTTTTTGTACATTTAGTGCACTGTGTTGATTACATGTTCTCACATCTTCCTTGAGATATGCATATTATGTATGATTTCACACTGATAGTGCATGCTTTAAGTTATCATGTTATCTTTAATGTGTTGGCTTGTTTGAATATTTAGTTTGGATCATGTGATCTGATTCTATTTTTGGACTGTCAAAGTGTCTCATGTGCATAGTCCGTATGTCTTATTGTTTTTGTGTGGTATGATTAGTCAAACCATGTGGTTTGAGTGTTCTTTAATCCATTGTTCTGTCAAGATTGTTCTTGATGTCTGTGTCTGCTTTGCTTTGAGGCCTATATGCTGAGAATATTTGTCTTGAATGTTGTTAAATGTCTTTTATTCACTGTCTTTATGTCTATTCGTTTATGATCTTGTCTGTATGGTTCATGTTTAACCGATGGTATTGTCAAGATTATTCTGTATATGTGACACCCTTGTATGTTATCTCTTGTGAGATGTTTTTGGTTGCAAATTATGTTATTTTGTGATTTTGTTTGGTTGTGTCTTATTGTCGTATTATTCTTGTCTTGTGTGTGAGATATTATATCATGTTATTTTGTATAGGCTGAATTTCTTGCCTAGTATAGAAGTGTGTACTTCTTGTGTATCAGTGTTGATATGAATCTTGTGATTCTGTATTTTTGAAAAATTGTAAAAGTTTTTCTAATCAAGTCATATTAGACATTGGGTTCTTCACAAGTATTGTCACACCCCCAAAATCCACAAGCGTAGTATCACCACAAGAGGCTTGACTGACCAGGATCCAGCCACCAATCATATTGAACAATATAAATTAAGTAAATAAATGTCCAACCAAACAATATAATTAGTGACAAAACAATTCAACGAGTTCAAGTTATCAGCAGAAGCATAAAGTTCAAAACCCAAAACTTAAGTTTAAAAGTTCATATGTTTAACATGAAACTCAACAGTCCATGTCCCACAACGACCTCATCCTCCTGTGCAAGCTCCATCTAAACACCTAACGACTTGCAAGGCATATAGTAACGAATCAACAACAAAGTTGAGCGAGTTCACAGTTGGGTGTTCGTTTTAAATTGTTTCAAAAACATAAGTTTTCTTTTAGCTGGCTTACTTGTCGTGGGGGTTACCCCATAGTTTAAAAACATGATTATTCCTTTCCTTTTACTCTGGCTCCCAGCTGTGGGGGCTACCCCATGAATATCCCACTAGACCCGTTACCATATCGACTACTGACTGAGAAAGTTGGGTGGCCTAAGTCAATGTCTATCGTCATTGACGTGCCCAGATCCATTAGTCCACTCCCGTCCTCTGCGGCACGGTGTGAGGCTTGTCAAACCTAATAGCGCTATTTAACTAATGACCCGTTCGCCATTGGCCCGGCGATTAAGTCGATATAAAAATGAGGGACTTATGATAGAGTTTTTGTCTAGTGTCAATGTTGTCACCATTCAGTTAAAAGGGTGGAGGTACGTGTCCCATATAAGGAGATCACGTAGGTTCCAATGTTGTCACCCTTCAATTAAGAGGGTGGAGGTACGTATTCTAAGACCGTGGGGTATGGTGGGGCGGGGGTTTAGGGCATGGGTTGACACGAGGAACTTGAAAACTCAATACACAAACCCACTTGTTTAGGGGGTATGGTGGGCGTAGCTGGGCTGGCATGGCCAAGCCACATCAAGTTTTTTTAATATATATATATATATATATATATATATATATATATATATATATATAACCATACATAAACATACAAAATAATTAAAAACTATCATTCTTCACATAAACATACAAAATAATTATCAAAATAAAAAACTATCATTCTTCGTCATCTTCGTCGGTTTCGAACCCAGGAATCGTTGAAACATGATCCACCAAATCAGATCGAAGGTTTTGATGTATATCCCTTGACTTGATCAAATATTCATTTGACGCTTTATCTTCATCTGTAACTGTTACGTTAACTGGTTGGGGGTCATCGTCATCATAGTAGGTAACGACCGCTCTACCTTCATCCTCCAAAATCATGTTGTGAAGAATGATACATGCGTATATCATGTTTCCAATCTGATCCTTATCCCATAGTCGACAAGGTATTACCAATATTCGCTACCTTTTCTTCAAAACACCGAATGCTCGCTCGACGTCTTTACGTGCAGCCATTTGGACCCTGCTAAACTTTAATCTCTTTGGATCTATGGTACCGTGTCTTGTGAACGATTTTACGAAAACCCCCCACTCTGGGTAAATCCCATCAACTAGGTAGTACCCATAGACGTACTCAACCCCGTTTACAAAGAAAGTTCCTTTGGGTCCTATAACATTTACCCGATCATTGAAAAGGGGGGAGTGGTTTATGATGGTAATATCATTATGTGAACCTGGCATACCGAAGAACGCATGCCATATCCAAAGATCTTGGGACGCAACCGCTTCAAGCATGATGGCTGGCATCCCGTGAAATCCACTCGTGTGAGCGCCTTGCCATGCGGTAGGACAAAGTTCCCAAGGCCATTTCATACAATCTAAACTACCTAGCATCCCAGGTAGCCCATGATAATCTGTGTGATGTTCCAATATTTGTTGCATGTCGCTGAACGAGGGCTTTCTCAAATATCTTTTCCTATAAAGTTCTAAAATACACGAACAAAATTTGTGAAGACTTTCTCTAGCTACACGTGCAGACATTTTTAAATAGTCATCCATAATGTCCGAACTATTGTCGTACGCTAACTGACTAAGTGCGGCCGTGACCTTTTGCCACGTACTAAATCCTAATTGCCCGGTTACATCCGATTTTTGATGGAAATAAACATACTTCTCCTCAAGATCTCTAGATATCCTTAAAAATAAGTTTCTACTCATACGAAAACGACGCCTAAACATTTTTTCATCATACTTAGGTTCCGCTGAGAAGTAATCTCTTAACAACAAATCGTTAGCGATGTGCCGTTCACAAGCGATGTACCTCCTCCGTTTAGGTGGCGGAGTCTCTTCCTCATCGTCTTCCAGGATAGCTTTCACCACCGTCGCGATCATTTGAAGAAATATTTCCGCACCATCGTCAGATGATGATGACGATTCACTTGAACTTGAAGAACTCATGGCAAGATTGTGTTTTATGTGTTTGATATTGTGTGAGAAAAATGTTAAATATGGTAAGGTATTTATAAAGAAAAAAAAATTTTAAAATGCCCCAACGGCTAGCCCAATGGCTAGTTTGGTTTGGCCATTGAGAGCCCGCCACGTCAGATTCATAGACCCGCCCCATGCCCGGCTTTAAACTCCCGCCCCTTGGGCCACGCCCCAACCCAAGCCCACCCAGGGTGGTGGCTTGGGCGTTTTCAACCAACCCACGCCCCAACCCAAGCCCCATACCCCATAGTCTAACCAAGGAGAATACACAGGTTTCCTTTCAATCAATTACCCATTCCCAACCACCGGGAATCCCATGCCTTGTAGAAAGTGTGAACTCACCTTAGGTTAGCTCGGCAGATAAACAAAAGGTCAATCGAGCTGTTTGTGGTCAACCACATCCTAACATGGTTACCATACAAGTCAGGTCTAGGTTCAAGTAGTGCACGTAAGTTTACACATAACTAACAAGTTACGAACACATAATGATCATGGCAAATACACAGGACACGTTAACAGTAGCAGTCAAGTATTCATAAGACCCAAACTTGTGCGATTCAGATGATTGGGCCGTTGAGCTTGTGCAAGCCCAATCATCTTGTGTGATTCAGTAAATAAAGCCCATTGACAACCGGCCCAACCTGTTGTGCGATCAGCACAATCATGTGCGACTCACAACGGGTTGTGCGATCCAAAACAAACCCGGCCCAAAACATGCAACCCAATATCTTGTGCGGCCCAATGTCATTCATAGTTCACTACCTTGTGCGACCCAACATGTTGTGCGATCAGCACCATCTTGTGCGATCCACGACCTGTTGTGCGCTTAGGCTTAAAAGTGTTGTAAAGTATGCTTAAATAGTTGTACCCTATGACTTGTGCGACTGGCCTTGTGTGATTGGTTTTATGTTTCCTTAAATCATGCAATCAGTTTCGCTAATTCCATTTAATTTGCAAGATCAAATTAACAGTTTCCTACTTTGTGTCAATCGATCAAATCAAAGGTTTAATAGTTAATTCTTTTGAACACTAATCAACACTCAATCATAAGCATAATTAGATCAAATGGTTTAACTTCCTAAATTTCATATGAACATCAACAATGATTAAATCATGTCTAGCCACTAATCATACACCAACCGAATCATTCATTCATATCACAATCATCATCCAATTCGGTTCTGTTAACAATCATCATTAACCTATCATGCAGATCTAATTAATTATGTATCATCACAACACCAAGATCATACCAAAGCTCACATTAAACATACACATATTCTGGATCCCTATGATTAAACCTTCTAGCATGAACAATCCTAGTTATCATATACAATCATAGCAGGACTATCATACGATTATACAATGATGGAAAACTAACCGATAGAAACGTATAATGAGATTGTTTCGAACAAGAAGGTCTTCGAGAGAAGGGGCTGCCGTCGGGTTTCCAAGAGAAGAGAGAGAGTTTAGGGTTTGTGTGTGTTCTTGTGTTTGCAAATTATGAGAAACAAACCCCAATAATGGGTGCTTGTATGCGTATAAAAGGGAGTGGGCCGAACCCTTCCCCGGGTTGCCCTTAGTTTCGAGTACAAGGAGTGTGGCCCAAAAGGGCTTGTGCGATTGGACTAGTGTTGTGCGATCGAGATTTATTATACACTTATACTTATAATGCAATCACACATAGCATGTAACATTCAACTCACAATCATTCCATTAAAATCAACATATCAAATAATCACATAAAGTTCGCACAAGTTACATCAAGCAGAAAGATAGGTTCTGAAATACGAGTTGTCACATCATCCCCAAGTTGAAAGAAATTTTGTCCCGAAATTTAGCACGTAGTCACTGAGGGAGCTAGTTAGGTTGCGTAGTTTCCCGATTTTCCTGGGGCGTCACATCATCCCCTGTTGGTTTGGAATTTCATCCCAAAATTCCGTAGTAGCTTCAGCCTCAGTAGTGGTTTCACTATTCTCGAACAACTAGGGATACTTGTGTTTCATTTGGTCTTCTCGTTCCCAGGTAAACTCTGGGCCACGACGAGAGTTCCAACGAACTCGAACAATGGGTATCCTGGTGCGTTTGAGAATCTTGACCTCCCGGTCCAAGATTTCCACTGGTTCCTCGACAAATTACAACTGATCGTCGATAGTGAGCTCCTTGAGAGGAACTATGAGGGTCTCATCTGACAGACACTTCTTCAGATTTGACACATGGAATACGTTGTGAACTCCACCGAGCTCTTCGGGTAAATTCAATCTATACGCCACTTTGCCAATTCTCTCAGTGATTTTGAAAGGTCCGACATAACGTGGATTTAGCTTGCCTCGCTTGCCAAAGAGAATCACACCTTTCCAATGTGAGACTTTAAGTAGCACTCTGTCCCCAACTGGGAACTCGAGCGGTTTCCTGCGCTTGTCAGCGTAGCTTTTCTAACGATCATGAGCTGCCGCCATTCGTTGTCGTATTTGGGCAATCTTCTCCGTCGTGTTGACGACGAGTTCTGGGCCAGTGATTTGGTTGTCACCAACTTCTGCCCAGCATAAAGGTGATCGACATTTCCGTCCATACAAAGCCTCGAACGGAGCAACCTGGATGATGGTGTGGTAACTGTTGTTGTACGAAAACTCTACCAAAGGTAGGTGTCTTTCCCAGCCGTTACCAAAGTCGATTACACATGCCCGAAGCATGTCTTCAAGAGTTTGAATGGTACGTTCAGTCTGCCCATCCGTCTGAGGATGATATGCTGTGCTCATGTCTAGACGCGAGCCAAAGGATTTGTGCATCGCCTGCCACAAATCAGATGTAAAACGTGGATAACGATCAGAAATGATGGAAGTTGGAACCCCGTGCCTCGAGACTACTTCCTTCAGATAGTTGTCTGCTAGAGTATAGAACTTGTCCGTTTCCTTGATAGCCAGGAAGTGTGCAGACTTTGTCAGTCGATCCATTATCACCCAAATGGTATCGTTTCCACGTTGAGATCTAGGTAAGCCAGTAACGAAGTCCATGGAAATTTCTCCCATTTCCATGTCGGGATCTCTGGTTGCTGAAGTAGGCCTGATGGCTTCTAGTATTCAACCTTGACCCTAGCACAGGTCAGACATTTACTAGCATAGGTTGCTATGTTAGCTTTCATGCGGGGCCACTAGTACGTAGCTTTGAGATCATGGTACATCTTATCAGAACCAGGATGTACTGAGTAACGAGACTTGTGTGCTTCATCCATCACAAGCTCACGTAGATTACCATAAAATGGAATCCAGATGCGCCCCGCCAAGTAGTAAGCACCGTCTTCCTTTAGTTCTAACTGTTTCTCCAATCCTCGTAGTGACTCAGCCTTGATGTTCTCTTCTTTCAATGCTTCGACCTGAGCATCACGAATTCGGGCAGGAAGACTAGAGTGAATGGTAAGCTGTAACACACGTACACGCTTAGGTTTGGTTTCCTTTCAACTGAGGGCGTCAGCCACAACATTGGCTTTGCCTGGATGATACTTGATTGCGCATTCGTAGTCGTTAAGGAGTTCGACCCACCGACGCTGTCGCATGTTCAACTCCTTCTGATCGAAGATATGCTGGAGACTCTTGTGATCGGTGTAAATGGTGCACTTGGTACCGTATAAGTAATGTCTCCATATCTTAAGAGCAAATACCACTGCTCCCAACTCCAAGTCATGAGCAGTGTAGTTCTTTTCGTGAACTTTAAGTTGGCGCGATGCGTAAGCAATGACTTTCTCATGTTGCATCAACACACAACCAAGTCCTTGGATTGACGCGTCACAATAAACCACAAAATCATCTGTGCCCTCAGGCAACGAGAGAATAGGTGCGCTACAAATCTTCAACTCCAGCTGCTGAAATGAGGATTCCTGAGCATCACCCCAACGGTAGGTGATACCCTTCTGAGTAAGAACATTAAGAGGCTGCACAATCTTCGAGAAATCCTTGATAAACCTTCTGTAGTACCCCGCTAATCCCAAAAATTGACGGATTTCAGTTGGTGTTCGAGGTGCAGGCCAATTCCTTATTGAGTCAACCTTGGATGGATCGACGTGAATCCCATCCTTATTAACCACGTGGCCTAGGAAATAGACTTCACGAAGCCAAAAGTCGTGTTTCGAAAACTTAGCATAAAGTTGTTCTGTTCGAAGAAGTTCCAAAATGAGTCGCAGTTGACGCTCGTGTTCCTCCTGACTCTTGGAATAGATCAGGATGTCGTCGATGAACACAATAACGAACTTATCCAAGTAAGGTTTGCACACTCGGTTCATAAGATCCATGAAGACCACAGGTGCGTTTGTCAACCCGAAAGGCATGACCAGAAACTCGTAGTGTCCGTAACGAGTCCTGAATGCTGTCTTAGAGATGTCCTCATCTCGGACTCTCAACTGATGATAGCCGGATCTCAAATCAAACTTAGAGTAGAAGCTCGACCCTTGCAACTGGTCGAACAGATCATCTATACGAGGAAGAGGATAACAATTCTTCACAATTACCTTGTTGAGTTCGCGATAGTCAATACACATTCGAAAGGTACCGTCTTTCTTCTTCACAAACAAGACTGGAGATCCCCAGGGCGAAGAGCTAGGACGAATGAAACCCTTGTCCAAGAGCTCTTGTAGTTGTGCATACAGTTCTTCTAACTCAGATGGAGCTAAACGATAAGGTGCACGAGCTATAGGCGTTGCTCCAGGAGCTAGCTCGATTTGAAACTCAACCTGACGATGAGGTGGAAGTCCAGGTAATTCCTCAGGGAATACCTCAGGAAAGTCGCGTACGATCGGGATGTCTTCTATCTTCTTTTCCTTCGTTGAGGTGTCAGTAACGAGAGCTAGTATCACAGTGTGGCCCTTTCGCAGACACTTCTGGGCCTTAAGGAAAGAGATGATGCCCACAACAGCACCACTCTTGTCGCCACGAATTACGAGAGGTTCCTCACAAGAACGAGGAATGCGGACGATTTTCTCCTTGCAAAGAATCTCTGCTCGATGTTGAGATAACCAATCCTTCCCAATGACGACGTCGAAGCTACCAAGAACGATGGGGATAAGGTCGATAGAGAAGATCTGACCAGCTAGAACGAGATTACCACCTTTAACTATGTGTGTGGCCTCAAGACTCTTACCGCTCGCTAGTTCTACCACATGCTTGGTGTTTAAGGGAATTGGGGTACGCTTAAGCATCTGACTAACCTTTAAGGACACATAACTAGTATCAGCACCCGAATCAAATAAAACAGAATCAAAGAAATCATCCAGTAGGAACTTACCCATCACAATGTTGGGATCGTTCCTCGCATCACCCTGACCAATCACAAAAGCATGACCCCTGGCACCATTGCCATCATTGTAATCCCTATTGTTTCCATTTCCCTGGTTGTTGTTGTTGTTATTGTTCTGGTTCTGGTTTAGCTGGGGGCAGTCTCTTTTTAAGTGGCCCTCAGCACCACACTGGAAACACCCTTTATTGTTACCCCTCTGCTGCTGCTGTTGGGGCTGGTTCTGCGAAGTCTGCTGCTGCTGCTGGCGTCTCTGATGAACAGTATAAGGGCTCCTACAATCTTTGGCTGCATGACCTGGTTTGTTACATCTCTGACAGTTTCCCTTGCTACACGGCCCGCTATGGTGCAAGTTACATCGATTGCACTTAGGGTGGCTTCCCTTGTACCCACCCTGACCTTGATTACCAGATGGCTGTTGACTAGAGCTCTTGTAGTCGTCAGTCCTTTGCTGCTGAGACTGAGACTGAACAGAAGTTGAACCCTTGCTTGAGTTTCCATCCCATTTGCGCTTATTGTCGCTAGGAGCATCAGAAGTAGTGGTAGCACTAATACGCTTTGGTAGTCTGTTCTGCTCAACTGCCTGATCGGTGAGGCGGTGGGATAGTCGTATAACCCGCTGAATGGTAGGGAGGTTAGCTGAAGTTTCCATGCTCTGAATCTCCGGCACTAAACCTTTGATGTAGAGCTCGATACGTTTGTAGGGAGGATCTACCATGGTCGGACACAAAGCAGCTAATTCATTCGATCTCTTGGTATACGCCTCGATTTCAGACCCCGTCATCTTCGGATTGTAAAACTCCACTTCCAGCTTGTGAATGTCATCACGATGACAATACTCTTCTTTGATCAGATCCTTAAAGTCATTCCATGGGGTGGCATTAGCAGCTTCCAACCCTAGCATTTGCACCTGTGTGTTCCACCAAGTGAGCGCACCACCTTCAAGAGTTCTCGTAGCAAATTTCACCCTGCTAGCAACAGGGCATTCACACATTTCGAAAATGAATTTGATCTTCTCGAACCAGTGGAGGAGACCTACGGCTCCTTCAGTGGCGTCAAAGGTACTTGGTCGACAGTCCATGAAGGTCTTGAATGTACACACTCGAGGCTGAGCATTCTGACCTGCTGTGCGAGAAAGAAAGGATAAGGTTAAGCACAAGAGTTGGTTCACGAGAGTAGGATCTAAACATCCTAGGATAGGTCGAAATGGCAGGTTATACCTCCTGCTTGAGATGCTGCGAGTGCCTCAGCAACTCGTTCGTTGATTAGAGCCGTCAGCAAGGCTTGGGTCAAGTTGAGACATCCACTCATGATCTTCACATCGAAGTAAACACAAGTGAGAAAGGTGTCGCGAAAGTGCGTAAGTATGGGATGACAGAAGAGAGTAAGCACACAGGGTTTTCAATCAGTTGCTATGTCAACTAAGCATGCTATGAACAATGCACTATTTAAACTAACAGGCAGGCAATACAAATATAAACCATATCACCTATTGTATTGAGTCTTGCACATGGAGCGAAGTGTCGTTGTGGATCGTTGAGCACTGTACAGGTTATAGTCTGGTTTTGTCAAAAAGCGTTTCCCTTTTTAAAACCAAGTTCACTATAACCAATGGCTCTGATACCAATCTGTCACACCCCCAAAATCCACAAGCGGAGTATCACCGCAGGAGGCGTGACTGACCAGGATCCAGCCACCAATCATATTGAACAATATAAATTAAGTAAATAAATGTCCAACCAAACAATATAATTAGTGATAAAACAATTCAACGAGTTCAAGTTATCAGCGGAAGCATAAAGTTCAAAACCCAAAACTTAAGTTTAAAAGTTCATATGTTTAACATGGAACTCAATAGTCCATGCCCCACAATGACCTTGTCCTCCTGTGCAAGCTCCATCTAAACACCTAACGACCTGCAAGGCATATAGCAACGAATCAACAATAAAGTTGAGCGAGTTCACAGTTGGGTGTTCGTTTTAAATTGTTTCAAAAACAAAAGTTTTCTTTTAGCTGGCTTACTTGCTGTGGGGGTTACCCCATAGTTTAAAAACATGATTATTCCTTTCCTTTTACTCTGGCTCCCAGCCGTGGGGGCTACCCCATGAATATCCCACTAGACCCGTTACCATATCGACTACTGACTGAGAAAGTTGGGTGCCCTAAGTCAATGTCTATCATCATTGCCGTGCCCAGATCCATTAGTCCACACCCGTCCTCTGCGACACGGTGTGAGGCTTGTCAAACCTAATAGCGCTATTTAACTAATGACCCGTTCTCCATTGGCCTGATGATTAAGTCAATATAAAAATGAGGGACTTATGATAGAGTTTTTGTCTTGTGTCAATGTTGACACCCTTCAGTTAAGAGAGTGGAGGTACGTATCCCATACAAGGAGATCACGCAGGTTCCAATGTTGTCACCCTTCAATTAAGAGGGTGGAGGTACGTATTCTAACCAAGGAGAATACGCATGTTTCCTTTCAATCAATTACCCTTTCCCAACCACCGGGAATTCCATGCCTTGTAGAAAGTGTGAACTCACCTTAGGTTAGCTCAGCAGATAAACAAAAGGTCAATCGAGTTGTTTGTGGTCAACCACGTCCTAACAAGGTTACCATACAAGTCAGGTCTAGGTTCAAGTAGTGCACGTAAGTTTACACATAACTAACAAGTTGCAAACACATAATGATCATGGCAAACACGTAGGACACGTTAACAGTAGCAGTCAAGTATTCATAAGACCCAAACTTGTGCGATTCAGATGATTGGGCCGTTGAGCTTGTGCGAGCCCAATCGTCTTGTGCGATTCAGTAAATAAAGCTCATTGACAACCGGCCCAACCTATTGTGCAATTAGCACAATCTTGTGCGACTCACAACGGGTTATGCTATCCAAAACAAACTCGGCCCAAAACATGCAACCCAATATCTTGTGCGGCCCAATGTCATTCATAGTTCACTACCTTGTGCGACCCAACATGTTGTGCGATCAGCACCATCTTGTGCGATCCACAACCTGTTGTGCGCTTATGCTTAAAAGGGTTGTACAGTATGCTTAAACAGTTGTACCCTATAACTTGTGAGACTTGCCTTGTGTGATTGGTTTTATGTTTCCTTAAATCATGCAATCAGTTTCGCTAATTCCATTTAATTTGCAAGACCAAATTGACAGTTTCCTACTTTGTGTCAATCGATGAAATCAAAGGTTTAATAGTTAATTCTTTTGAACACTAATCAACACTCAATCATAAGCATAATCAGATCAAACGGTTTAACTTTCTTAATTTCATATGAACATCAACAATGATTAAATCATTTCTAACCACTAATCATACACCAACCGAATCATTCATTCATATCACAATCATCATCCGATTCGGTTCTGTTAACAATCATCACGACCCTATCATGCAGATCTAATTAATTATGTATCATCACAACACCAAGATCATACCAAAGCTCACATTAAACATACACATATTCCGAATCCCTATGATTAAACCTTCTAGCATGAACAATCCTAGTTATCACATACAATCATAGCAGGACTATCATACGATTATACAATGATGGAAAACTAACCGATAGAAACGTATAATGAGATCGTTTCGAACAAGAAGGTCTTCAAGAGAAGAGGCTGCCGTCGGGTTTCCAAGAGAAGAGAGAGAGTTTAGGGTTTGTGTGTCTTCTAGTGTTTGCAAATTATGAGAAACAAACCCCAATAATGGGTGCTTGTATGAGTATAAAAGGGAGTGGGCCGAACCCTTCCCCGGGCTGCCCTTGGTTTCGAGTACAAGGAGTGTGGCCCAAAAGGGCTTGTGCGATTGGAGTGTGTTGTGCGATCGAGATTTATTATACACTTATACTTATAACGCAATCACACATAACATGTAACATTCAACTCACAATCATTCCATTAAAATAAACATATCAAATAATCACATAAAGTTCGTACAAGTTACATCCAGCACAAAGATAGATTCTGAAATACGAGTTGTCGCAACTATAGTCTTTCGGTCTTGGTCTTAAATTCTTAAACATCGTGTGATTTTTAGTTTAAATGATATAACTATGGTATTGTTGATGGACTGTGTGATTCATTGTTCAAATTAGAATATGCTTTCTAGTTGTTTGTTATCTCACTTGTTTTGTATATGTTTGAATCGTGTGATTCGTTGTCTTTTCAGACTTTGTTCTGGGTTATGTAGTCTTTTATGAATCTATAATTTGTCAGAAATGGTTCTAGAAGAGTTCTTGTCCTCAATTGTATTTTGTGTGTTGTCTTGTTCATCTGAAAGTTGATTGTTTAAAAAATTCTTAATTGAAACTTCTTGTGATTGTTGAGGATTTGATTAAAGTATGCGCTAGTTGATTCTGATTTACAAGATTTTCATGTATGTTGTATTCTGGTTGAGTGGATCTGAAAATTGTGTTAGTGTATGTAATATGTTTTATTATCTTGCTAGCGTCTTTGTGTAGAAGATTGCGTCTCGAATTGTCTGTATCTTTGTTTGATCAGTTTATGAATATGATAAATGGTTATCAAATCTGGTGACTATTATTTTAACAGAATTATTCTGCATTATGTGATAACTTCTTGACTTCAATACTGTTAAAATTGTTTTCTGAATGTGATCCGTATATCTATTGTATGATTAGTCATATCTCATGGTTTGTATAGGTCTAATGTGGTCTGTTTTCAAGATTGTTTCTTGAATGTATGTAATGTTAGCCTCCTTGTATTTTTTTTCTCTTGTGTAAGAGATGTTTTTCTGGTTATACAAGTATGTGATTGTGCATTTTTCCAGAATCTGTGTTGGCTATCATTGTTGTCTGGTATTTTTTTTTTGTCATAACAGTTTATCTGTATTGATGATAGTCTGTTATAGAGAGTTCTTTGGTTTGTTGTTGGTATGTGTGTTTTTTTCAAAGAATCTCCTGTCTCGTCTTGTATTTTGTATGTCTGTGATAGGATGTTGGTTATAGAAACACTATTTTTGATTTGTTTCTCTATGGTGTTGTATATATGGCACTGTTACAGGTGGATCAGTTTGTATTGTGGTTTGTATAGTCTTGATAAATACTTGGTGTTAACCGAATTTTACCTGTTAAAGCATAGTAAAAGTATCATATTAATTTGTATGAATTCTGTTTTCTATGAGAGGTGTTATCATGTTGAAATAAATTTTCATCTTGAGAAAGGAAATTTGTGTTTGGTATTGTTGAACCTAAAATGGTTCATACTGATGTTCACGTTATAGATGTCTTTACAAAGGGATTGAGTTTGAGTCAACATCAATCTCTTTATGCGGAACTTGGTATTTTATACATGTTTGCTACCTGAATGAAGGGGCATGTTAAAAATAACAAGTTGGGCTTTCATTCAGGTTTTCAACATGTTGTTAATTAGACTTTTATTTATTGGGCCTGTAGTTGTTAAGTTGTTATGGTTGTTAAATGGGTTGTTTAGTATGTGGCAGGTTTCATAGAGTTCGAGGGGGCAAGTTGTAAAATAAGAGGGGGTCTGATCATCTTATGGCTTTCTGTTGGACTGAAGTGTAAAATTCTGGGCTGGAGATATAAAACAGTTGCTTTGTTTGCGCAGAACTTATTATCCCCCAATTCTCTCTCAATTATACACCTACAACACACACAGTTCTCTCAATCCGTTCAAGATGATCAATCTGTTCAAGTTGTTATGATCTGATGAAGTTCTGTTGTGAGTCTTGTTCAGTTATTGATCCGATTGTGGATCGATTATCGGTGTTGGTCTGATTATTGTTGTGCATCAGCCTTGTTAGGTCTGATTAGTGTTGGTCCAGTGTTGGATCATACTGTTTAGTATTTTCTTTCTTTGGTCAACTGATATTTCCATCAGTTGATCCTGCATTTTTTGTATGTGTTTGTTTTCTGATCTCATATATTGTGAGATCTAGGGTTTGGGGGATGTTTTTTTGGTTTGGGTTAACTAATAAAATTTTACATCACCGTTTTGTCGCTTCTTATGTTTTGTATTGTTTCCGTTTTGTTTCTTTGTGTTGTGTTGAACAATCGTATCATTTGACACACCTTGAACTCCTAACAAATGTGGAAGAAGTGGTAAACTGGATGCGTGAAGCAGGCAGATATATTCTTTGAAAATAAATCTTGTACCTTGTTTCTACTACTTGTAACCTACTGCGTTCTTCTTGTACACCTAAATTAGCATTGAGTCACAGGCCATTTCTTTTAGAAGATTCTCCATTTATGCTTAATAGAATGTACCGTATGTTTTATCACATGTATATAAATTAATCTAGCTACAGGTGTAATTTAATATAATATAATATAATATAATTACACACAATTTTAACAAACTTCATTTCAGTCAACCCCAATCAGTACTTTAATCCACGCTATGCTCTCCAAGAATATTCGGTTTCAAATACTTGGAAGATACCCTATCACAATTAGGGAACTTTTTTTTAACGACCAATTTCTTTTATTCCTGTCGTCTGTGGGACTTGAACCCAAGATCTCCTCCCAATATGTTTAAAGACTTTGTCTTTGCCAATAGACCACTACCCCATTGGTACAGTTAGCGAACTCTAAATGTCTCAAATTTTCCCCTTGTCTAGTTTTTTTTTTTTTTTTTTTTTTTCAAACAATGGCTATTTTATTAGAGACAACAAAATAGAACAAAAGGGCTAAGAAGAAGCTTGGAGTCCGGCCCGAAAACAAGATACCATATTGTCACGGAGTAACTTTCTGACTCTCGTGCGGCACTTAGAATGCTCCTAAGTTAAGCCTTTTGGTTGGGTTTGGTTATGTATTGCAGCGGAAGTCTTTGTTTGAGTGAACACGAGAACAAGTTTTGTAGTGCAATACTACAAGAAAGATAGAGTTTTGATTACTTGAACAAGGTTACAAGTGAGAGTGATTACAACAAGTTGGGTGCTTCAAATGAGACCCCTTTACACCTATTTATACTAGTTGGATCATATCTAGAATGATCCTAACCTAGAGAGTTCCATACAAGATATTTTATGATAGATTCTAGAGCATTCTTGCTGAAATATCCAGCATTTTGGGCACATTCTTGGCTGATCTAGAGAGCTCCATGGTTGCACTTATAACCAGCCTTTTCTAGATGATTCTTTGATAATATCTTGGTCTTGTCATGATCTTTCAAGGCTATTCTAGAGCCTTCTTGGCTGGTACTTTTGGTGCTGAATTTCCAGCCCATTCTAGAGAGTTCCGCAACTTTGTAGCATGGTCTTTGAGGCCAGATTTGTGTAGCATTCTCCGGAATGTTCCACCAGCCCCTAGTGTGCCTTGAATAGCCCGGAAGGTTCCGGAATCGCGATGAAAAGATCTGATTTTTAAGCGGGACGTGACATTCTCCCCCACCTAAATTCGCAACGCCCTCGTTGCGATTCTTGGCTACCCTCGGCATCTTTTTTGTAAGTTGTAAAGCGAATATGGTCTCTCCTTTTCGCACTGTTTTGGTCTCTAGATCGGCAGTGTATACATGTTTCTTTTTGGCCATGTAGATGGTGTTTGTAAATGGTACTATGACGGCTTTGGTTTGACGGAAGAAATCCATCCCAAGGATGATGTCGTAGTCGTCTAGAGGTACTACGGTGAAGTCTAGCCTTCCTGACCATGTCCCGATACTCGTTTTGGCGTTCCATGAGTGCCCCTGTATTGGCTCGGGATCTCCATTGGCTCCTTTGATCCATCCTTTTCGAAATGTGATCGGTAGACCAAGTCTCGTAGCCTCTTCTGGGGTGATGAAGTTGTTGCTTGCCCCTGTATCGACGAGTGCTTTTCCGGGTTGGCCATTTATTTCGATATGCACGAATCGAAGTCCCTTAGGTTCTTCACTTGCAGTGTCGTCTGTTTTCGTTGGCGGGCAGGCTTTGGTTTGCTCACATTCCGCCATCCTTAAGCGTTTTCCATCATATGCGGTTAAGGCATTGAGGACTTGTAATTGTAATTGTATTCAAGGCACACTAGGGGCTGGTGGAACATTCCGGAGAATGCTACACAAATCTGGCCTCAAAGACCATGCTACAAAGTTGCGGAACTCTCTAGAATGGGCTGAATTTCCAGCCCATTCTAGAGAGTTCCGCAACTTTGTAGCATGGTCTTTGAGGCCAGATTTGTGTAGCATTCTCCGGAATGTTCCACCAGCCCCTAGTGTGCCTTGAATAGCCCGGAAGGTTCCGGAATAGCGATGAAAAGATCTGATTTTTAAGCGGGACGTGACAATATGCTCGTTAATAACAAATCATACTCCAAAATTATTAGGTAAATTGTTAATCGCTTTCAATAGCTAGAGCAACACTTTTATACCTCTAAAATTCAAGGGTAACTCTCCCTAGAGCTTCTATGAACGACATTGGCAAAGCAAAGATAAATGTCCAACCTCTTAGGTTGCAAGCAAAATGAGGGTAAACGATCAATCTCTTACTATGTTTGGAATAATATTACTTCAACCCTTCCATTTTCACTTCACTTCAACCCTTTCAACTATGTAAGTCAGTCACTAACTTGCAATAAACATTATAAACAAAAATACACTCCCGAATAAAATATCACACAACATTTGGGATGTTATAAGGGTGATAAACGTGAATATGCCGTACTCACTAGTAATTCCAAAGTTTATTTTCTTTTTTGGCATATTAATGATACAATATTAATGATATATAAATTACAAATTCAAAATCAAAGTTATAAATGTATAGAAAACGTTTAATTTTGAACCATAAACCATTTTCATTAGGGTTGTGCAACGGTTCAGAACCTAACCGAACCAGAACCGAACCAGAACCTTTAATTGCTAAATTTAAGAACCGGAACCGAACCGTATTATAACGATTCTGGTTCGGTTCCGAACCGGTTAAATGGTTCTCGTGTAAACGGTTCTCGCGGGAACTGGTTGACAATTAAATCCTAAAATTAACAATTCAATAGAAACGAATCAAACCATTTAAAACATTAACTAAGAGTTGCAACATTCAAGTTCAAACCAACCAAAATAAAAGTAGCAAAGCAACAATAAAAAATTTCAAGTTATAAAACAAACTCTAAATAAAACTATTACAACCATCGTGTTAACAGTTAAAACAAGCGATACACTATTTACATACACATTTACAATTCGATCAACATTGATTTGATTATTTTTGTTCAATTTTTATTTTCACATACTGAAAACTATATGTATCAGAAAGCAAACATCTAGAAAGAAAATATATGCAATCATAAAAAAGGTCATGTAGAATAGCGTACATGTATTTGTAGGGTGTTGATGGAGATGAACTTGTATAATAGCAATTAGGGTTAGGGTTGAGAGATGGAGAAAAATTAGAAGATGAAAGATGAGATAGTGGAATGAATATAAGAGGAGGGAATAAGAATTAGGATGGTCGTATGATGTTGAAAAGCCCATTAATAAAATAGAGTTTTAAATATTTATAATCCCAACTGTTTCTAGCGGTTCTTTAACCGGAACCGTGGTTTTAACCGGAACCGAACCAGGAACCGTTTTTACCCAAATGTAAGAACCGGAACCGGACCCTATATACAAAAATACATTTTGGATCTAGCGGTTCCGATTCAGTTCCATGGTTCTGGTGGTTCTGGTGGTTCTGAACCGTATACTGCTCAACCCTAATTTTCATGATATTCATATATCTCTGATAGATTTATTTTTGGGCAAAGAAAATACAACAATTATAAAGTTATAATACAGAACATGTTCAATTAAAAATGTAAACTAAAATGTTTAATAAAAAAGGTTAAAAGAGGCCAACTCGCAAACCCAAGTGGCGTAAAGGGTGTGACACGTAAAAAAGAATCCAAGTTGTGTGTCATGTTTCATGTCTGAAATACAAATCGTCCATCGGTATTCTTAATAATAATATGAAGGGTAAATTAATTTTTGAGTCCCTGTGTTTTATAATTTTAACCACTTGAGTTTAAAAGCAAAAGGTTTAACGACCTGAGTCCCCATAAGCATTTTCTTTAAACATTTGAGTCCAAATTTCTAACACTGTTAGATTTTTTTGGTTAAGTACTATTAAATGACCAAAATACTGTTATATTTAAAAAATAAAAAAAACACACACTCTCTCTCTCTTTCTTCACCCTTATATTTCCAGATCTTCCTTTGCAACATCATAACAAGATCTCAACTCCTTCACCTTCAAATTGTCACCACCGTTAACGTCATCAAACCTAGGGCTCAGATCACCTTCACGTAGCCGGTTCAGATCACCTTCAACCTCCGTCTTCAAACACCCCGCCGCTCGTCATCAACACCACCTCCACTTCGCCGGTCACCCACCTTCATACATCTCCCACCATCTATGTATTAAGCTTATATGGTAGTTGGCTCTGTTTTTACGTTTTATACGGACACACAAGAAGAAAAATCAGCTACCATCAACGGCGGCACCAAAACCAGAGCTCCAAAAACCCACTGTGGAATTTTGGTTTTCCGGAGGATCTGTGATTTTCGCCGGAGGATCTGGGATTTTGGCTGGAGGATCTGGGATTTTGGTTCGGATCTGTGGTATTTAATTGTGTTTAAGAAAGTGAAATTAGGATTAGTCGACAACTTGGTTCACCGATCGATTTAGGTTTTACAGTAATTAGTGTTACACCCCAACCGATGGCGGAAATATCGGGGCATGGCACTGAGCGAAACAGATTGTCCATGAGTATCCATAACAACTATTCATTACCAGATAATTAAAACGTCATGTCCCATACCACAACATATCCAAATAAAAACAATTATTACAAATAATTGTCTCATAAACAAATACTGCTCCGACGACTCAGATTTAAGCGTGACATAACTAGACCCCTAGCTTGTTTCGTCAAAGCACAGCAATCCCTAGCATCTTAAGCACCTGCCACATACGTTAAAATATAGGTCAATACACATAGTGTAAAGGTGAGCATACAAGTTTGGTATAGCATAATAGAGTTCGAAATCGTTTACGCATAACCAGCATGTACAACGTATAATGTGAAGCATGTAAGTTATCGACAAAGATCCTATCAATACCAAAGACTGCGAGTTGACTGCGAATAGCGAGTGTGCATCACATGTTCACCACTGCTAACACGTGAAGTAATTGTCCTTAACAACCCCTGAGTAAACAGGTGCTTACTCCAAACTATAGTACTATCGTTGCTAAGGCAGGTAGACAATAATCAATGTGTTAACATAACAAACAGGCATTCATCGAGTCACGTATAACATGCATTAGAGGTCAGCGTATAAGTAGTTCTTGCGTTGTGTGATCGATGTGATTTAGAATAAGTAACGTATGTAACACCCAAAAGTGCATAAAGCAAAAAGGGATCGAGTATACTCAAAGATAGCGTTTAACTTAATAAACACTGCCTTGGATTGAAGGGAGCGCTGAGAGAAGTTAGCCTAAACAGTTAACGATAGCATAAACAATGAGTGGCGCATAAAACGATGCAAGTGTACCAAGGATCGGATGGCAATCCGATCGGATGGCCAGTCGATCGGGTGGCAATCCGTTCGGATGGTCATCCGATCGGATGGCCATTCGATTGGATTGATACCTCGTTTGGTGGGGATGTGTTTGTGTATGATGGTTTGTCCTTTGAAGTTTTCGTTGTAGCATTTTGAAAATAGAGAAGTATCTCTACCCTTCAGGTCGGTCAATCGGACGACAGTTCGATCGGACGGCGATCCGATTGGCGAGGCATCTCAGTTTGAGAACAACTTCACAGTAGGACGGTCACTCGATCGGATGGCTATCTGATCGGGTGGCAATCCGTATGTATTGAACATGTTGAAAATTGGTTAAGTACCAAAGTCCTAAACGTCACACGATCGGGTGGTCGTGCGATCGGATGGCAATCCGATTGGACGGCAATCCGTTCGACGTCAGAACCTTGGAAAGTTTTAATAAAAGTTTAAGTGTGGAACCAAGTGCAACCCAATCGAATGGCCGGTCGATCAGATGGCAATCCGATCGGATGGCAATCCGATCGGACGTCAACCCGTCCCAACGGTCAGATCGTCTTGACACTTGATTTCGTTTGAAGTTTTGTAGATTTGAACGAGATGTTATGATAACTTGCTTAAACAAAAGGAACCCCATCTTGACCCAAGTGATCCGACCGAACAGGAATCACCCTAGTCCGACCGGTTCACGGTTCGAGTCGGTTGTTCATGTTCAAACCCGAAATCAGTAGTCTCTTAGATAGAATTCAGATTTGGAACTAACACATCACTAAGAATGAGTAGAAGGTCAGAACAAGCTCCGATTCTATCGGTTTTGAGTGCATTAAGTGTAAAAGAGTTGAAAGAAAGTTGGAAAACCTTCTCTCAATCCTTTTAACCATGAATTTGTGTAGATATAAGCGAAAATATTGTTTAATCATGTGGAAATCCTTCAGATCTAAGTTGTTCTTGGTGGAATGAAGCCAAACATTGAAGTTCATAAGAACTCCATGATGACATCACCCTAGAACACCTCAAATCCGGTGATTTCACGGTTAAAAGTTAAGATTCAAGGGTAAAAATGATGAAGAAGTGTGTGTAGATCATAGAAGTACAAGATTTAGGTTGAAAACTTACAAGAATCGAGAGAAATCGAGAGAAATGAGGTCCTGAGGTCGGCTGGTCGAACAAGGAGCTGTCACATCACAAATGATGTGACAAGTGGGTATTTATAGGGTTTCCCAAAAAGGAAAGTGGGGAAAGTGGCTGGTCGATCGGGTGGCAGCCCGATTGGGTGGCAGCCCGATCGGGTGGCAGCCCGATCGGATGGCAATCCGATCGGATGGCCACTCGATCGGTTGGCCACTCGATCGTAGTGTTCGGCGCGACGAGTTTTGTCGTTTTGATTCGCGTGTTGAGCGTTGCGATGCGATTCGAGCGAGCGATGCGATAGTATTACCCATTAGTTACACAAATAACATAACTACTATATCTATAATTAACTTGCGTTTAGCGTTTTCGATTCGATTGCGATGCGATAGATTGTGATTTGCGATTAACACCTCAACATAAACATAACATGCACAAATAACACATAAATAGCACACACACATAAAACAATATTCAGAACACATAATTCGAGTTGCGATTGCGATGGCAATAAGCGATAAATTGATCAAACATGCGTTTAAATAGCGATTAAACCTCGATTATTAATAGATACTCCACATAATACAACTAAAGCAAATAAATTAATAGATTCGATTACAAGTCAAAGAAGTCAAACCAGTAGTTGAGCAAGGAGTGACAGATCGCAATTAGCAATCTTTTCTTCCTTTGACTTCAATCTTGACTTTGACTTTCGAAACACGGGGTGTTACAGCCTCCCCTACTTAAGGGAATTTCGTCCCGAAATTAGGCTTTAGCCGTAACAAACAACTGCGGGTACTTCGTCTTCATGTCGCTTTCGAGTTCCCAGGTGAACTCGGCGCCTCGTTTTCCTTCCCAGCGAACCTTCACAATGGGAATGCGTGAGCGTCTGAGTACCTTGGTTTCTCATCCCACGATCTCGACAGGTTTTTCCACAAAGTGTAATGTTTCGTCCACTTGCAAGTCCTCAAGAGGGACATGTAATTCCTGGTCGGCTAAGCACTTTCTGAGGTTCAAAACGTGGAAAGTCGGGTGGACGTTACTCAGTTCCTCTGGTAGTTCGAGTCTGTAGGCCACTTTTCCAATCCTTTCCAGAATCTTAAAGGGTCCAACATATCGAGGCGCGAGCTTTCCTTTCTTTCCGAATCTGATCACCCCTTCCAAGGTGCAACCTTTAAGAGTACGTGATCGCCAACGTCAAATTCAAGGGGCTTGCGGCGTCTATCAGCATAACTTTTATGTCGGCTCCGAGCTTTCAATATATTGTCTCGAATTTGGAGGATTTTGTCTGTCGTTTCTTGCAACAGCTCGGGACCGGTAATTTGCGCGTCTCCGATCTCGTGCCATACAATAGGCGATCGACATTTCCTTCCGTATAGAGCCTCAAATGGTGCCATTTGTATGCTAGAATGATAACTGTTATTGTACGAGAATTCGACCAAAGGTAAGTACGCGTCCCAATTACCACCGAAATCTATGACACACGAACGGAGCATGTCTTCAAGGGTGCGGATCGTTCTTTCAGTCTGACCGTCGGTTTGGGGATGGAAAGCGGTACTTAGATTAAGAGTAGTACCGAGAGCAGATTGAAACGATTCCCAAAAACGTGAGGTAAACCGACCGTCAAGGTCAGAGATGATGTCACGTGGCGTCCCATGTCGACTAATGATCTCGTTGGTGTAGATTCGGGCTAATCTTTCTAACTTAAAGTTTTCTTGTATCGGTAGGAAGTGAGCTGACTTAGTCAAACGGTCAACCACAACCCAAATTCTATCATGACCAGATTGAGTACGCGGAAGTTTCGTTATGAAATCCATGGCTACTCTCCCATTTCCACATCGGGATCTCGGGTTGAACGAGTAAGCCAGAGGGTCTTTGATGCTCAGCCTTGACCTTGGAATAGGTGTCACAACCCGATATTTCCACGTATTACCGGTGGGCCTGGTGGGGAGTATCGTGACGTAGTTGATATCATCATAGTCAAATAATCACAGTTCAAAGCACAGCGGAAGTCTAAATGATAAAAACATTACAAACCGATTGAAAGTAATATCAATTATTACAAAACGGTTGTAAAGAGATCCACAGGCAGATCAAAGATAAAAGAAACATTGTCCAACAGATTTTTAAACATCTAAGCTTGCAAGACTCTTTATTGATGCTAGGAGTAGCCAGCCCATTTCGATTAGTACCTACACTTAACCTTTTTGGAAAATACGTTAGTTTTCAATGGTAAATACAATTAACCGACTCATTTTGAAAATGTTTAAGAAAATTGATTTAAATGCACAAGGCACAAATAATCTTTTATAACTTGGGATAATTATTTAAAAATAATCTTGTTAAAGAATTACAAGTTTATTATACGTTCAGTAGCCCGGGTTGAAAACCGGGTTAAAGATTAATAGACACACCACATAATATATCCCACGGCGAGTTATTCTCGAACAGGTGGGTACATTATTTTACATACGCACTGGCAGGTGTATGCCTACACCCCGTGCTTAACTCGTGGCCATTTCAATGAATGAGCCGAGGATATCCAGGACATGGTCATTAACCCCCCAAAGGCTTAAAATAAACAAAACAGATTAAACGGGTTACCTCAATGATTTAACCTTCATACGATTAAAAATTCAATACCCGACCAAGCGGTATTTTATATACCGTACCCCAAGCCCGTATAAGGGAAAATAAGTTAAAAGTATTTACCTGAGCAAAAATATAAATTTATTCCCAGCCGTAAATCAATCAAGCAAGTACAGGTAGCTTTTACTGGTCCCCTAAATCTGGAATGAAGGTTTTAATAACCTATTAGATTCCTAACGGGTCTTACTTAAGTTTAAACTTAGACCGGTTAGTTTTAAAGAGAGGTATACGGTTCAAAACGCAAGATTAAGCGAAGACCGGATTAGAATGCGATTTGGACCCAACAAGTATGAAGACTTTTTTAATATGGGTAAAACAAACACATTTTTGATTTTGAAGTGAAAATGATAAGGTTTGACCCGTTTCGGTTAATTTATGCAAACTAGTTACATAAACCGTACCGAACGTGATAAATGCATAACGGGTAATCAAATGAGTCATGAACAGGTTTCACAAGTTAATATGCCTTAAATATGTTGTGATATCAGTGGGATACCTTCCATTATGCCCAAAACGAATTAAATCTCAAATTAAGCCCCGTAGGGGTATTTTGGTCATTTTAAAGATTATAAAAGAGATTAAATATTAATCTAAGGTTCTGGTCTAAAATGATCAGTAAAAATATTTATTTTTGTAAGTCATATCAGTAGGGTATTGCATATATGTGAAATTTATCATTTATAACCAAATTATGCACCGAAGGGGCATTTTGGTCATTTCACATAAGCTTTAAAGGTCAAATTTGGAAATCTGAGTTCAAAACTTTCACTTACTGTTAAAGTATAAAAATTTAGTTAAAACATCAGTAGGTATTAAGTCTTATGTGCCAAAAATAGTTTTAACCCATACTATGCGTTTATAACGCGTAAAAGTCGGTTTTAGGTGATTTTCGTGTTATATAAGGAAAGCTGAGATTTTTATTAGCCCAGAAGGCTTAAAATATTTTATTTATCATATAAAATCAGTAGCAAAATATTTGGTATCAAAATGTTATGTAAAACTCATTTTATTAGTAAAAATGGTATAACCGTCAATTACCGAATCAAGGCAAGAACCCCATGTTATGATCAGTTTAAAAATTAATAAAAATATTCAAAAATCCCAAAATATTATATTACATTAGTGGGTAAAAAGTTTGGTGTCAAAATTTGGGTTTAGATAGGCTTTATGCTAAAATGCCGTTTAATTAATAAAAAGCTTTCAAATTACGATATTGAGCATAATTCCTAATTTAGATCTCAAACTGATGGCAAATTTTTAGGACACGTTTATAAATCAGTAATAAAGGTTTTTGTCCTCTCACATTTTCAAAAATCTTGTTTTAAGGTCAAAAGGGCATAATGGTCAACATTTAAGCAATTAACGGAAACATGCAAATAAATCGGATTAATTAGGAACCAAGTTGTATAACCACAGAGGGTTATACTAACCTATAACCTGGTCCTAATGGAACTCTAAAGCATATATAAGCTAAGCTAAATCGGGTCAGAACTGAAAGTCAAAGCAAAAGTCTACTTTTTCGACTTTCGGTTTCGAACCGAGCCTAAACTCAAAATTGTCGGGTTGAACATGCTTAGACATGTTCTTACATTATTTACCAAGTTATTTAAGTGTTAAAACAGGTTTTATAACTTCTACATTGTTAGTTATGAGTTTATTTGCAAAATAGCTTTCTGTTGACTATTTATAATTAAGTTTGACCCGACAATTGACCAAGTTAGAGTGGAAATCAGAGGGTGCCCTTTTAAGGGTTTATTACCCACATAATTACCAACTCATTGCCACTTTCAATTCAAAAAATGACTGGATCATTAGTGATTAATCACTAAGTCAAAGCTTAATTACGACGGCTTTGACTTTTGGTCATTAGTGTCACACCCCAACCAATGGCGGAATCATCGGAGTGGGACTTGTTCAAGATTGTAAGAGAATTCATAACACTATTTGTGACAATATTTAATTCAACCGATTTCATTTCATAAATAAATTGTCAAACATTACAAAAAAATTCCAAATACAACATTGTTCAACATAACATAACCAAAATTGATACAATACTTTAAACCTAACGTCTAAGTGAGTATCTAGGCATCTTTTACTAATCCATTTCTTAGCATCATCAATCATCAACCTGTAACATGTTTAAAATACAATTCAATGCAAAAGCAAAGGCGAGTATACAAGTTTAAGAATAAGTATAAGTATAAAGTTTAAAACGAATCCACATGGCAACTTAGTTTATACAAGATCAACCTAACATGGCATGCAATATTTCTAGCCAATCCTCTGTTTACGCAAGAAAGTTTAGTTAATTCTACATGACCATAAGTTTAAGGGGGCGGTGCGTTACTCCTATAGCGCTATACATGTCGAATGGAGGCTCGTGAAAGCTAATGACTAAAACATATCACATAAGTATGGTCCACGTAAGCATCAAGTATCATAACATTGTATTCATGTATAAGGATTGTTTTCGTGTATTGCATAAAGAATAAGTTTAAGTGTAGTTTAATAGTTAAACATGTTACACCCCAAAAAGTGGTAAACATAAAAAGGGGGTTGCAAGTATACTCACAAAATTTGCATATGCTTTCCGATTATCCAATGTGACAAAGTTGATGAGGTTAGAAGGTTGAATATGTTCGTGTAGGGATTTAGGAAGTTAAAACACAAGAATATATGTATTCGAAAGTAATCATCCTTTAACATTAAGTACTTGTTCTTGACACTATGGAACCTCAAGGGTTAATGTTTTCATGAGTAATATACTCATTAGAATCATAACAAGTCTTATGCCTTAGATGATGTTATTCTAATATCTTGACGAATGAACACAAGTCCACCATCAAGAGTTCGAATAGTATATACATGTATAAGTATTATATGTATTATTTAGCCCATTAGTCAAGCATGAGGTAGAAGATTATTCTTCATTTAGGCACCTCTAGTATCATGGAAGTCATGTAGGAGGTAGGAAGAACAAGCTTCCATTTAGGTACCTCAAATGGTTCACCACTACACTTGATGTAAAAACATACAAGGAGGGTCATGAACTAATATCAATACAAGAATAAGAAACAACTATACTATGAGAAATCATCAAGTGATGTGGGGATTCTATGTTGGACAACCCAAGTTGGTCCATAATCACACCTTCATCAAGCTTGAAGCTTGAACATGACTTGTGGGTTAAAAACCCTAAATAAAACAGAAAGTATATGAGGTTTAACCTCTGATTTTGAATGTCTCAACCTTGTTTTTAAGCCTAACTAACCATAGAGGTGGTTATAAGTGTAAGGACATAGGTTTGAGATGAGTTAGACTCAAGTTGAACAAGTTTAGTAAAGATTAGATGAAATCAGAAATGATCAGTGAACTTTGGAGCCTTTTTGCCGGAGTTCCAGGGACTTATTTACTGTGAAAAAGCCATATAATCGAAGCTAAGGTCAATCCAAGCACATAGGAAAAAGAATGGACTAAATCGGACAAGTATTGAGTGAGTTATGCTCACTTTAGTGAAGGCTGAACAATCTGCTCGAACTTGTGATTTCAGCTGCGTTTTTTAGAGTTTTAGAGTGATTAGAGTGTTGCAAAAGTGGAAAAGTGGCTGAGATTAAAGTGGTATTTATAGGGAAGGATTAGGGTTAAAGTTCGTTGGCATTTAAGACAAGTTAGTTGGGTGTTAAGTAATTAAAAAGATTAAGTTTGTTGCTGTCTTGAGACTTGCAACCGAGAGGCTGTTTTTCAGCCAATACATATCTCTTTTTTTTGTGTATGACATAATTACCCTTATATTAAAAATGAAACGTATTGAACACTAAACTTTATATTGAATTAAAAATGAAAATCAAACAGTAAACCAGGGCAATAAGGTATCAAATTTATCAAACCGGGTATATTTTCGGTACCGAATCGGTATCGACTTTTGACATTTCTGGTATCGGTTCGGCACCAATATTCAGCGGTTTTTACCCTCAAATTTATATTAAAAATGACACGTATTGAACAGTAAACTTTATATTGAATTAAAAATGAAAATCAAACAGTAAACCAGGGCAATAAGGTATCAAATTTATCAAACCGGGTATATTTTCGGTACCGAATCGGTATCGACTTTTGACATTTTCGGTATCGGTTCGGCACCAGTATTCAGCGGTTTTTACCCTCAAATACCGGTACTGTACCGGCACCGTACCGGCACCGACCGGCACCGAACCGTACCATACCGGTACCGAACTGTACCCTACCAGGTATATTCGGTACCGGTACCCACTTTTGGGGATTTTCGGTAACGGTATTTTCGGTATCGGTTGGTACGGAGCTCATCAAATCCTGTAGCAACATAGCAACGCAAGTAATTGCACCGGTTTAGATTATTTGTCATACACAATCCAATGAATAGTAACATCATCAAGGGGATGAGCAAATGGTATCGGGTACCGGTACTTGTATCAAATTTACCAAATCGGGTATATTTTCGGTACTGAATCAGTATCGACTTTTGACATTTTCGATATCGGTTCGGCACCGGTATTCACAGGTTTTTACCATCAAATACAGGTACCGTACCAGTACCGACCGGGACCGAACCATACCGTACTAGGTATAATCGATACCGGTACCCACTCTTGGGGATTTTCGGTAACGGTATTTTCGGTACCGGTTGGTACCGAGCTCATCAAATCCTGTAGTAACGCAAGTAATTGCACCGTGTAGATTACTTTTCATACACACTCTAAGTAAACTGTATTTCGTTTGATTGAGGTTTTATACACACAACAACTTATTTTGTTTTCTTTTTTGTCTTTTTTCCTATAATGAATGAATTGTAGCATGTAAAATTAACTTGGATATTTAGATTATTGATGAGCAAATCGTATCAAATCCTGTAATCAAACCGGTATCGTATAGGTACCAAATTTACTATACGAATCATTTTCGGTACCAATTTGGTACCCACCTTTTGGCATTTTCAGAATCGTTACTTTCGGTTCGACACCGGTCTAGCATCATACATGTATTTACTGATTTTTAACTTCAAATACCATACCATATCGTATCGTACCGAATATTTTCGGTGCAGGTACCTAATTTCGATGATTTTCCGGATCGGTACTCTCGATGCCGTTACCGGTACCGAGTTCATCCATATTTTAACATGTTAGCACCGTAATAACTAAACTGAAAACAACTGAATTTCCAACGTGTAGGACGTGTGGGGTCCTATTATTATATATTAGTTTATTTAAAATCACTTTTTTTGGGGACATAGTGACTATCGTTACCACGTTATTGTTATTTATGTTTTGATTTTCGGTATCTGCTTGTCGTTGCCGACACGCGTTTTGCGGACATTAGGTCCCCGCCGCAACGCGCGGGCGGAAAATCAAGTAGTTTATTTAATACATAAATGGTATGTAACTTACACTAATTTATTTAATTCATAAGTGATATGTAACCTAAACTATTAAGAAGCGAAGTGAAAAAAAAAAAAAGAAACAGCCAATGGTCTTGCTAGGAATTGCCGCAAGGTTTTGGACAGCTTATTCCCTTTGTTTTGTTTTTTTTTTTTTTTGATATATGAAATCTCACATTTTATTATAGTTCATATAATAATGCCTAAAATATAATGGTGTAATAAAAATCAACCTAATAAGTTGATCTTTTGGGCTGAGTTACGTTTGGCCATAAGGCCACTCAAAACCTTTCATGTTTTTTTTTTTTTTACAACTTAAAGATTAATATGATATGGCATATTATAATATGTATTATTAATCTATGATTAAGTAACATTAATATATGTAATTTATTAGGCATAAATATATATTGACATTTAATTTACATAAAATTAAATAATAAGTTTGTATAAAAAAAAGTATAGGTTGTGCTGAGAACGTATAATCAAGTGTTTGCACGTATAGAATATCTAGATTCACGTATTGATTGTAAATTACGTATGGGTTTACAAGGGTGCGAGTATGTATCAAATGTATAAAATGTTTAAGCATGTAAAAAAAATAAACGGGGTATAATTCATATGAAATAATTATTTTTTTTATTACGATCGAAGTCTCGGATTACAATGATACGACACGAAATACGATTACAAGCACACAAGACTTCCAAAAATAGAAATACAAACAAGACTTTCTAAATATGGAAAGTACGAAGAAGCAGGGCGTTACAATTAGACTAATAAAACTTGAATTAGGAAGGCTAAGAATGCTTACAAAGGCTCTTAGCACGAATTAGGAACTTGAGAAAACTTGCTTGAAGTCCAGAGAGCTCTAGAGAGTGAGTTTTGAATAAATTTTGAATGGTGCAAATGAACTAGCAAACAATCAAGAGCTTATATAGAAATTTAAAACTCATAAGATCATTCCAACAAAGTCTACAAGTGATTCCTGATCATCCCAGGTGTCCCCTATGCATGTAAAACCATTGGTTCAGTCCCTGAATTCGAAAACCACCATGCAAAGGTGGTGGAACTGGCTGGACAGGCATCTGTCATCTTTTTCTGCATCTGGTAGTTTTACGCGGCCCGCGTAAGGTTTGGCCGAGGGTCTACGCGGCCCGTGTAGAGGTCAGATCCGGTCAACAATCTTTCAAATATTGCAACTTTGGTCCCTGGTCCTTCTAAACTTGATTTAACTTGTGTTTATTGCACTTTTAACCCCCAAACTTGACTTTTAAGGGCCTTGAGTCTTTAAACATTTAACAACAAGCCTTCGGTTAGTTATGAGATCACCCGAATGGTCTTGAAATGCAATATCAACGCATTTAACCCTTATTACTTACAATTAACACTTTGATTATTTAAGTGCGTTGAAACTTTATGAATTTATATCCGATAGTCTTGAGATCAAAGTATATAATTGTTACAATGTTTTTGGGCTCATTAAAAGGTCACTCAGAGGTTACTTTCAACATGTTGACACTTTTAACCCCTATGCATTGCAAGATCCTTATTTTTAACACAAACGACTTTCTAAGTTCGTCAAATTATTCGCTAAAGAATACGAAAGTCGTGTGAGGTCAATCAGAGGCACAAGTTAGGCATGTTGACACTTTGGATCTCTTTATTCACATATTTACATCGTTTGACAACTTTAGTCCTTCCAGATCAATTCATTACACGTTTAAAGTCCATGACACGTGTCTTTACAATATTGGTCGTGATTTTACGAGGTGTTACATCCTCACCCCCTTAAAAGAAATCTCGACCTCGAGATTTTCTGAAATAAATGAGGGTACTTATGTTTCATTGTGGACTCAACCTCCCACGTGTACTCTGGGCCTCTTCGGGCATCCCATTTAACCTTCACAATCGGTACGTGCTTATTTCGAAGCTTCTTAACCTGTCGATCCTCAATCGACAAAGGTTTTTCAACAAACTTTAAGCTCTCATCAATATGCACATCCTTATGTGACATAGCTAGCGATTCATCTGCTTGAAATTTCTTCAGATTGCAGATGTGAAACACATTATGAATCCCACTGAGCTCTTCAGGCAAGTTTAACTTGTAAGCCACTGTTCCGACACATTCGATGATCTCGAATGGTCCTATGTATCGTGGGCTTAACTTACCTTTCTTGCCAAAACGCATCACCCCTTTCCAGGGTGACACCTTAAGTAACACTTTCTCACCTACCTCAAATTTTAGAGGTTTACGCCTTTTATCTGCGTAGCTTTTCTGCCTATCCCTGGCAACTTTGAGATGATCACATATCTGCACAATCTTATCTGTCATCTACAGGACTATATCAGGTCATGTCAATTGGACATCTCCAACTTCTGCCCAACAAACGAGTGTCCTGCACTTTCTTCCGTACAAAGCTTCAAAAGGTGCAGCTTGAATACTCGAATGATAGCTATTATTGTATGAAAATTCAATCAACGGAAGATGATCATCCCAACTTCCTCCTAAATCAATAACACAAGCTCGAAGCATATCCTCAAGCGTTTGAATCGTACGCTCGCTTTGCCCATCCGTTTGAGGATGATATGCAGTGCTGAAGTTTAATCGAGTGCCCAAGGATTGCTGAAAGCTTTTCCAAAAATGTGATGTATATCTCGTATCTCTATCAGAGATGATAGACACTGGCACTCCGTGAAGAGATACAATCTCGTCCACGTATAACTGAGCTAACTTATCTGAGCTATGTGTTTCCTTAATAGGTAAGAAGTGGGCTAACTTAGTCAATATGTCGACTATAACCCAAATAGTATCATTTCCTTGCTTTGTCTTTGGTAACTTGGTGATGAAATCCATAGTTACCATTTCCCACTTCCAGGTGGGAAGTTCAGGCTGTTGTAGAAAACCTGACGGCTTCTGGTGTTCAGCTTTAACTTGCGCACATTGTTTTGGTCAAAAATTACCGAAGCAATTAAGTGATCAAATTAGTTAAGTGAGGTAGTGTGCTAGAAATGAGTGTCGAAAATATGTTAATCAAATTAATTGTAAAAACAGTTTTAGGATACGGCTCAGGATATAGAGTTGTATCTATGATCAAACGATGAGCGAAAAACGTAAAGGGGCGACACGAGATATACGAGGAAAGCCCTTAATCAATCTAGATTGCCGACACAAAACCTCGGGAGCTGACAATCGCAGCTGCCTTGTTCTTCTATTACTTCAAATATCAGGATACAGTGCATGATGTGATGCGGATCAACAAAGTGTTACAATGTGATTCGAGTACAAGTGTTTGTGTGTAGTAGTTGCCAGTAGCTTGAGAGTAAAGTGTGCGAATGAAAAAGTGTGTGCCTTAACTGATCCGATCCATCTATTTATAGTAAAAGAAATGCAACAAACTACCCTATTAAACCGGGATCCGGCGGATATTCCCCACTTGAACGTTGTAGACCTGGTATTTCGGTTTCAACGTCTCTCAAATAACTGGTTTGCCCGAGTCTCAAGGAGAAGAAGTCCATCTGACCGTTAATGACCTACAGCTTCTTACCTGCACGTGGATTATTTAGTTAACACCAGGATATCGCACCAGGATGTTGCCAATATCCTGATCCGGTATCCTGGTCACAAGTAAACAATCAAAAGCAAAATATTAGTCAGGATATATATGCTCAGAAAATGACCCATAACAATTGTCCCCAAAAATATACCTGTTGGAATTCTGAGTTCAAACAGATATATTTTTAAATTCTATCACCTGGTTCGAGGCAATTAAATCGAGATGACGGTCAAGATTACACCATACAACTTCCAACAAACCCCTTATTCTTAAAGCCACCAAAAATGAAGACGGATGGCAACGCAAGTTCTTCTTCATCAAACGAGACTCCATTGATGAGGGTGCTAGCCTTCCGGTGGAGTGGTTAACCAGCGGTAGGATCATGAATGTCCCCATGTACCTCTTTGACTTTTATTTTTTTGCTAATATCTTCTTATTTGATCCTTTTGCAGTGAATTTTAAGGAAGTAGCTCCCCCTGCAGAATCGGAAAAAAGAATCAAAGCAGCTTACCAATTACCTGCAAGTGATAGGAGTTTTACCACACATATCCCGAGTTCCAGTCAATACTCATCATTCGAAATGTCTGGTAAGGGTTACTTTTAAAATAAATAATTAGTGCAATATAATATAATGACACGTAATAAAGATGTAGGACTTTTCTCTTTATGCAGCACCAGTCAAGATCCCTGAAGTTTTCGACCTTGATGAGCTGGACAGTTATTCTGATCAGGTCCAGATCAAGAAGGAACCTAGCCCCAAGGCTACGGCCTCATCCAAGCCCAGCAGCTCCAAGGCCATCATCATTCCCAAACCTTCGCCAGCTACCAAGCCCCGGAGTTCAAGTTCTCGTAAAAGGAAAGAGCCAGATTCTCCCGTTATCTCTGATACATTCCCCTATGAGAATCACGGGTTCATTGAAGCAAGTGGATTTATGACTTCTTTTCTCAACCAGGTCAGTATCCTTGATCCATATCCTGCACCTTATATCACTTATAAGTATTTATTAAAACCAATACCTATCCTCTTACTTTGTAGGGTCTTGAACGTCTGGTTCATCTATATCAAGAATCTTGTGGGCTCAACAAGATGCTTGAATCCAAGTTAAAGAAAGCCGAGGTTACTGTCACGGCCCCCGACCCGGTTTGACCCGTTCCAAGAGCCGCGGGACAGAAAATCCCGTGGTATTTATTTAATTGAGTTAACAGCGGAAGATTTCAACAGGATATTTTTAAAAGCTAAAATTTCCCGATTATTTTATTTCACAATTTGGGATAAAACCTCGATAATTTACAATCATAGGATTTCACGGAGAAATCTTTATTTTTACAAAACATGTTTCTTTATTTTATATTGAGCCACTTCCTTAAGCTTGTAGTGCTTCGTGGCACTTTTCCTGGATCATAACAGATCACCTGAAACATGTTTGAAAAAGATTTTGTCAGCGGGAAATACTGGTGAATCATTCTTTTTACTAAATTGACACGGTTGTTATAATTTACAGTATTAAGAGCGATTACAATGTTTCTAAATATCAACCAACTACCCACGGTATTTGTCACTCGACTCGTTTCTGTGACTATGGTCATATCCCCCATTGGCTGCCCCAATGGTGACGATTATCAAGTAATGTATACAAAACCCCACATACCGGCTGTAATTTGGTGATTACAAAGACTTAATCCCTGTAATTATAACTTTGAAAATAAACATGATTTTGAAAGTAATTTGATAAAAAGAGAATGACTCACTTTGTAGATTTAACACGAGTAGAGTCTAGTTTATGAATTAGCCTTGTTAACCTAAATTTAACAACATGCACACGAACTAGGTTAGTAGCTAATACAACATTTATGATAACTCACGAGATCAAACCCTCACAATGAATGTCAAAGTGCAATACTTAAACATTCATCGAATTCACGACGAATGACAAAGCATAACCCTAATGTGGGCAGCACTTAAACATCCATTGGATAGTTTTAATCGATCGGACATTAAATCGTAGCAGCGATCGAGTTAATACCCTTTATCGTAGCAGTACCCCACTAAAATTGAAAGTAATTTCGACTTTGGAGCAGTCTAATTTCGTTTTCGTAAAGTGATTTTGACACCAGATGAAAGCCCCTGAGACAAGCTATTTATAGCTGGTTTTAAGGCCTGTCGCGGCCCAAGTAAATCCTCAGCTCAATCTTACGCGGCCCGCATGGCCGCCCAGTCTACGAGTAGGGTTGACTAGTCATACGTAGGTGCACCAGATGGTCGACATGTGGCACGGTTACGCTTATCCGGTCAACTCAATGTTGACGCGGCCCGCGTAAGACATGTCTTGTCTTTTACGTGGCCCGCCTGAGACCCAACATTTTGTTTTTCTTGGTTTTTATTATGGTTTAGAGTTTCAGGGGTCCGGGTTTATACTTACGGATATTTTTAGGACATTTGTGAGAGTCCTTGCATCCTCCCCACCTTATTTAAAATCTCGTCCTCGAGATTCATTAGAATAAGTGAGGATACTTTCGCTTCATCTCTGATTCCAACTCCCAAGTGTATTCGGGTCCTCTCTTTGAATCCCACTTGACTTTGACAAGTACTAACCGTTTGTGTTTGAGAAATTTTATCTTTCTGTCTTCTATCTGAAGAGGTTTCTCAACAAATTTTAACTTTTCATTTACTTCTATATCTTGAAGAGGTACTACCAAAGATTCATCTGATAAGCATTTCTTGAGATTGGATACATGAAATACGTCATGTACTCCAGCTAACTCTTCTGGTAGTTGTAAACGATAAGCAACTGGTCCTATACGTTGAATCACTGAAAATGGTCCTACGTATCTTGGACTCAGCTTTCCTTTCTTACCGAATCGAACTACTCCTTTCCAAGGATATACTTTTAATAGTACTTTGTCTCCAATTTGGAACTCCAACGGCTTCCTTCTATTGTCTGCATAACTCTTCTGACGATCTCGAGCCGTCTTTAGTATTTCCTTGATTTGAGTGATCTTATCTGTAGTTTCTTGTACAATCTCTGGTCCTGATAATTGACTTTCTCCTATTTCTGCCCAACATACTGGAGTTCTGCACTTACGTCCGTATAGTGCTTCGAATGGGGCAGTTTCGATACTTGAGTGATAACTATTGTTATAGGAGAATTCAATTAAAGGTAGGTGGTCATCCCAGTTTCCACCAAAATCTATCACACATGCCCTGAGCATGTCTTCAAGAGTTTGGTTCGTCCTTTCACTTTGTCCATCTGTTTGAGGATGATATGCAGTGCTCAATTTCAGTTTAGTTCCCATAGCTTCTTGGAAACTTGTCCAAAAGTGCGAAGTGAAACGACTATCCCTATCTGATACAATGGAGAGTGGAACTCCATGTAGGGATACGATTTCATCTACATACAACTTTGCCAACCTTTCCATGCTAAAGGTTTCTTTCATGGGTAGAAAATGAGCTGATTTGGTTAATCGATCCACAATTACCCAAATCGCATCATTACCTTTTCTGGTTTTGGGTAACTTCGTAACAAAATCCATTGTTATGAGTTCCCATTTCCATACTGGCATTTCTAATTGTTGTAGTAGACCTGAAGGTTTCTGGTGTTCTGCCTTAACTTGTGAACAAGTAAGGCACTTAGAAACATATCTAGCTATATCCTTTTTCATGCCTATCCACCAGAAATTATTTCTTAAATCTTGGTACATCTTATTGTTTCCAGGGTGTATGGTATACCTAGATTTATGAGCTTCCTCTAAGATCTTTTTTCTTAATTCTCCTTGCTTAGGTACCCAAATTCTTCTTTTGTGGAATCTCCAAATTCTATCAACTCCTTGTTCTAATTCTTTTATTCGGCCTTTCATTCCTTCAGTATCATCCTTAATTGCTGTTTCCTGAACATTCCTTAGTTGTTCCATTAAATCCAACTGTAGATTTAACCTGAGAGCACGAACCCGTCGTTGTTTCTCATGATACTTACGACTTAAGGCATCTGCAACTACCTTTGCCTTTCCTTTGCGATATTGAATATCACAGTCGTAGTCACTTAATATTTCCATCCATCTCCTTTGCCTTATGTTTAACTCTTTTTGCCCAAATATATATCTTAAACTCTTATGATCTGTATAGACAGTAAATTTACTTCCATACAGATAATGTCTCCAAATTTTAAGGGCAAAAATTATGGCTCCTAATTCTAAGTCATGAGTTGTATAATTTTCCTCGTGCTTTTTCAATTGCCTTGACGCATACGCAATTACCTTCTTGCGTTGCATTAACACACATCCTAATCCTAGTTTGAAGCATCACAGTAAACTTCAAAATCTTTAATCCCTTCTGGTAACGCTAGGATTGGAGCATTGGTTAACTTTTGCTTTAAAATCCTAAAAGCTTCTTCTTGTTTAGGTCCCCATTCAAAATTAACTGCTTTACAGGTTAGCTTAGTTAATGGTACAGCTATTTTAGAAAAATCCTTAATAAACCGTCTATAATATCCAGCTAAGCCTATAAAACTTCTAATTTCCATAGCTGTTTGTGGAACCTTCCATTTGATAATTGCTTCTATTTTAGAGGGATCTACGTGAATACCTTCATGATTCACCATGTGACCTAGAAATTGCACTTCCTTTAGCCAAAACTCACACTTCGAGTATTTGGCATAAAGCTTTTCTTTTCTTAACAAGGTTAAGAGTGCATGCAAGTGCTCACAATGTTCTGTCTGACTTTTGGAATAAATAAGTATATCGTCTATGAAGACAATTACGAATTTATCCAAATATGGTTTACAGATCCTATTCATCATGTCCATGAATGCAGCAGGTGCATTTGTTAATCCGAAGTGCATGACTGTAAACTCGTAATGACCATACCTAGTTCTAAAAGCAGTTTTAGGTATGTCTTCTTCTTGTACTTTCAATTGATGATATCCGGAGCGTAAATCGATCTTAGAAAAGTATCTAGCTCCTTGAAGTTGATCAAAAAGATCATCAATTCTAGGTAATGGGTATCGATTCTTAATTGTAACCTTGTTCAGTTCTCTATAATCAATACACATTCTCATGGAACCGTCCTTTTTCTTTACAAACAACACTGGTGCTCCCCATGGGGATGAGCTAGGTTGTATGAAACCTTTACTTAGTAATTCATCTAACTGCTTTTTCAGTTCTAACATTTCTGTAGGAGCTAACCGATAAGGTACCTTGGCTATCGGTGTAGTTCCAAGAATTAGATGAATCCTAAACTCTACTTCCCTGTCGGGTGGTAATCCCGGAAGTTCTTCTGGGAATACATCTGGGTATTCTGAGACTACAGGGATCTCCTTAAGTTCTTTACCCTTAGTATTAATGATTACTGAAATCATATATACTATTCCTTGCTTTCGTTCATAACTAGCAACTTTCATTATTGATATGAACTTCATGGGTTTACGTGGTTTATTTCCTGTAATCATGATTACTTCTCCAGTGGGTGCCTGAATCTTTATAGAGTTCTTTTCACAAAGAATTCGAGCATGGTTGGCTACTAACCAATCCATTCCTAACACAACATCGAATTCAGCTAATTTCATAGGTAATAGGTTTGCAGAGAATTTATGACCTGAAAGTTCTATATTTCCTTCCCGCAAAACCTTATCTATTTTAACAGAATTCCCATCTGCTGTTTCGACTGTAAAAATCTGCCTAAGTTTGGTTAAAGGTAAGTTAAGAGCTTGGCAGAATAAAGTATTTATAAAACTATGGTTTGCACCAGAGTCAAATAATACTTTTGCGTACATGTTGTGAACTAGGAGCGTACCAGCTATCACATCTGGAATGAGTTCTGCTTCTTGAGTGGTCAGCTGGAATGCTCTGACATTCTTCTTAGTAGCTCCGTCGACCGTCTTGGTTTTGTTGTCTGTTGGTTTAACCAATTTAGGTCATTCTGTTTTAAAATGCCCCGCTTCTCCACAGTTAAAGCAGATTATGGTTTTCTTTCTGCAGTTTTCTTCACGATGTCCTACAGCTTTGCAAAAGTTGCAGGTTATATTGCATCTTCCATAATGTTTCTTTTTTGCAATTCCTGCAGAACTGAGGAGTTGAGGATTGCCCTGTTCCACTTTTCTTGAAGTTACTACTATTACCCACACGAAATCCTTGGGTAATTTTCTGAGCCAGTTCCTTCTTCTTGTTTTCATCTCTTGTGCGTACCAGTTCGTCAGTTAGGGTATTAGCTAATTCTACCGCATCGTCAATAGTGCGAGGTCTCGCAGCTTTAACGATATTACGGATTTCGCTAATTAATCCCCAAATATAGCGAGAAATGAGTACCGGCTCTGGCGAAGCCAGCGTTGGTACCACTCTAGCATATTCGAAGAATGTTGAAGTATATCCTCGACAGTCCACATTCACCATCCGGTGGTCCAGGAACTTATTTTCCATTTGTTCCTTTTCATACTCGGGACAGAATTTTCTTTCTACAAGATTCTTAAATTCTTCCCAGTTCATAGCATACGCCATGATCCTTCTTTTAGCTTGTAACACAGTGTTCCACCATTCTAGCGCCCCTTTTTTAAAAATATTTGACGCATACATAACTTGATCTTCCTCAGCACATTTACTTATGGTAATCACTGCCTCAGTTTTCTCTAACCAACGCAGTGCTGCAATCGCCCCTTCGTTACCTGCAAACTCAGCTGGTTTACAGGCAAGAAATTCTTTGTAAGTGCAACCAGGTGTTACAGCTTTCATTTTCTTGAAAATTGGGGCTTGCAGATCATTATTGTTATTATTAATATGATTGCCTCCTCCGTTTATACTATTACTGAAGTTATCTTCCTGAGTGCGTTTACTAGAAATGAGTGGTTGAGGTTCAACAGGTTTCTGGGCAGCAGCAATAATTGCTGGAATAGCATTAGCTATTCCTTGAGCAACGATATCCTCGATATCTTGCCTATTTAACAATTGCTCTTCTTGATTTTGCTCAGATTGATTTACTTCATTTACTGGTTCATTATCAACGTTTGCCATCTGATAATTAATTTATATATAATTAGTATATATAAGAAACAACCAAATATAATAATTAATCGCGCATAATCACGTAAACAATTAGATAATCAAAATTATAAATTTCTAAAATTTGTTTATATATTATAATATGCTTTCGTACACACTTTTATCTTACAACCGTTTTATTGTTTATTTTACATATACTGATTTTTATTACTATTACTGTTATTATACAAACACAGACTCATAACCCATTTCTCCCTCGTCAACTTGTATTTTTTAAAAATGATGTTCCCTCTCATCATATTTCCATGAGATTTGTCCTCCTATTTCTCGGATCCTATTCCCAGCATCCATCGGCTCTTCGCCAAAATGGCGGAGTTCAGCCATATTTTCATTACTCATCGGTGGATTTGGAATAGGTTCTGGATCGAACTGAGGGAAAAACGTATAGGGATTGTTGAGAAGGTTTTGGAACTGCCAATCATTAGTCCACCACTCGTCCATTCCTAGAGGTTGGGTGTGGATTATAGGTTCTGGGATTGCTGGTTCCAAGTTCATTGGAATTTGGGTTTCAATAGGGTGAGTAAAAACATTTTCATTGACAGGCTTTATAGTATCACAGCTTGGCAATATAAAATCTAGCTCCTCCTGTAATGTCATTTCCTGGGTTTGCTTAGAGCTTTCTCCAATTTCCATCTTTATCTGCCTAGAATCTCCCCCAATCTCCAATTCCATCTGTCTAGAACTTTCCCCGATTTCAATTCCTTTTCCTTTTTCTAAGGGATTGTTTATTTTAGGAATCTTTCTAGTGACAGGTTTCCTCCTACGCACACGCCTCCATCCTACCAATCTTCTCCTCTTCTTAGGCTTGGGTTTCTCCAAAGGTGGAGCGTCGAATTCTATAGGTTGTTCCACATCAGCAAAATACCCAGTAAACTCTTTAGAAACTTCTATATTTACAGGGTAGAGGTTGAGATTCTCTAGGGCTCCAGATAATTCATTCATGCTGTTTAGCATATATGTAAAAATAATAAGTTAAGATTTCATAACAAATTTTACAGATAACCTTCAAATATTATTGCATACCGTGTGACTACAAAACAACTGAAATTTAAAACACACTAGGGTTTACTGTAAATTTATTTATTTACTGAATCAAGTTTCTGAATTGTAGGTGATAAGGGTGCTAAAACTGAGACAAAGTATTTAAAGATTTGCATTTACTGCTACAGTGGCTAGCATATAGAGATCTGCCAATTTTTCATCTAACTTGTCTTCCCATGGTGGGTTACTGCCTATTTCTTGGGTTTTCTGATTAACTTTCTTTTCTTTGGATTTCTTTAATTTCTCCTGACTTTTCCTAATAATCAAACTTCTTTTATTAGGAGAAAGTGGTTCCTCATAATGGGCTTTACGAACAAATATTCCCTCCTCAGTATTTACTGAGTATCTTGAGGATTGGGATGAACTTCCTTTCTCTTTTGGCAAACTATCTAATTAAAGATAGATGTTCGAAAGCTTTTGCTTACCCATACTGTAACTAAAAAATAGTCAGTTAATAAAATACATAATCACAAAATGGCAATCAGGAAAAAAATTAAGTATTTTTAAATACTTAATTAGCTTAACTCAGTGGCTCTGATACCACCATTTTCTGTCACGGCCCCCGACCCGGTTTGACCTGTTTCAGGAGCCGCGGGACAGAAAATCCCGTGGTATTTATTTAATTGAGTTAACAGCGGAAGATTTTAACAGGATCTTTTTAAAAGCTAAAATTTCCCGATTATTTTATTTCACAATTTGGGATAAAACCTCGATAATTTACAATCATAGGATTTCACGGAGAAATCTTTATTTTTACAAAACATGTTTCTTTATTTTATATTGAGCCATTTCCTTAAGCTTGTAGTGCTTCGTGGCACTTTTCCTGGATCATAACAGATCACCTGAAACACGTTTGAAAAAGATTTTGTCAGCGGGAAATACTGGTGAATCATTCTTTTTACTAAATTGACACGGTTGTTATAATTTACAGTATTAAGAGCGATTACAATGTTTCTAAATATCAGCCAACTACCCACGGTATTTGTCACTCGACTCGTTTCTGTGACTATAGTCATATCCCCCATTGGCTGCCCCAATGGTGACGATTATCAAGTAATGTAAACAAAACCACACATACCGGCTGTAATTTGGTGATTACAAAGACTTAATCCCTGTAATTATAACTTTGAAAATAAACATGATTTTGAAAGTAATTTGATAAAAAGAGAATGACTCACTTTGTAGATTTAACACGAGCAGAGTCTAGTTTATGAATTAGCCTTGTTAACCTAAATTTAACAACATGCACACGAACTAGGTTAGTAACTAATACAGCATTTACGATAACTCACGAGATCAAACCCTCACAATGAATGACAAAGTGCAATACTTAAACATTCATCGAATTCATGACGAATGACAAAGCATAACCCTAATGTGGGCATCACTTAAACATCCATTGGATAGTTTTAATCGATCGGACATTAAATCTTAGCAGCGATCGAGTTAATACCCTTTATCGTAGCAGTACCCCACTAAAATTGAAAGTAATTTCGACTTTGGAGCAGTCTAATTTCGTTTTCGTAAAGTGATTTTGACACCAGATGAAAGCCCCTGAGACAAGCTATTTATAGCTGGTTTTAAGGCCTGTCGCGGCCCGCGTAAATCCTTAGCTCAATCTTACGCGGCCCGCGTGGCCGCCCAGTCTACGAGTAGGGTTGACTAGTCATACGTAGGTGCACCAGATGGTCGACATGTGGCACGGTTACGCTTATCCGCTCAACTCAATGTTGACGCGGCCCGCGTAAGACATGTCTTGTCTTTTACGCGGCCCGCCTGAGACCCAACATTTTGTTTTTCTTGGTTTTTAATATGGTTTAGAGTTTCAGGGGTCCGGGTTTATACTTACGGATATTTTTAAGACAATTGTGAGAGTCCTTACAGTTACCATCTCCGATCAGGGCATGATTGCAGCCGCCAAGTCTCGGCACTACGAGTAGAAGTTCAAGGCTGTGACCCAAGAACACCAGGCCGCCCTCAACAAAGCTGCTCTCCAGGCCCAATCCGATCTTGATGCTACCCACGCTCAACACGAACAGGATATGGTCAGCTACCAGGAAAGCCTCAAAAGTTCCGTCATCACTTCCCTTCTCCAGGCCAGGCTAAAGATGGCCCATGAAGCCAAAGCACTGGGCTTCGAATGCCCTTCTTGGGACATCGATGCCTGGGAAACAAAGCTAAGGAGTATCGGTGGCACTTCTGCTAAACCTGCAGCTGAAGGATCTTCAAAGGCAGTCGAAAAACCAACTGATGCTGAGAAGGATGCTGAGGTTGATCCCAAGACGGATACTGTTGGAAATACCATGAACGAAGAAGGCGCTACCTTCTAAAACTTATTTCCCTTAAATTTGAGAGTTATGCTTATGTTTGAACAATTTTACTTCTTGTCCTAAGAACATTTTTTATTTCTGCATTAAAACAACTTGATAGCCGAAGGTGGATGGATCCTAGGTTTTAGGATGAAGACTTCGGTCATCAACTGGTATTATAATTTCATTTTTCAATTGGCCTGCTATTGTTTTCTAATTTCTATCATACATTTCTTAGTGTAGATTTTAGCTTTGCACAATATCCTGATCAATATACTCAGTGATATATTATGAAAACTTTTATTAAATAGAATTCAATCAACTTTAGACAAAACTTCTAAAGAATAAAAGATAGTCCATTTTCTAAAACCTGTTTTGATAATACTTGTTTGATCAGAGTTTTTATTTTCAATCAAGTATCACTTCCCAAATATTTCAATCAAATATCCCAAAACATATCCCAAAAGCACATTCTGAAGACATATCCTAAAGATATGTCGTTTTCAGGATATTTTGAGCCTTAATCAGAGTTAAATAATTCATGCAAGATTCACAAAGGAAAGATCATACCAGGAATTGAGTGTAACCCTAGCATCAAACACAACCCCTTTTGCAACTTCTCCCACTAAGATGTCCCCAGTCCGAGACACTTAGCCCAATTTTGATCTTTTGAGCTTCACACAATTGCTTTAGAAGGAATCTCCCATGTGCATGATGTCCTCAAACACTTAGAAAATTTTTGAACATTAGTTCCAACTGTATAGACGATTCCTGTGTTACAGGGGTAAAAACCCAAAATATACTGGGGATAAATCCTTAGTATCCTGGGGAAAATCCCAAATTTTCATGCGCTATAGGCGGGAGTGTATAAACTCCAAGACTTAGAAAGGTGAAAACCTTTAAACCTTAGAGAGTATGAAAATACCCTTTCATGAGAGAGGGTGATCAATCCTCATATACCTTTAGGATTCAGGATATAGCCAACAGTAACGAAATTGTCAGCCACTTTTACATGAACTGGTCCCGTCACCTTGAACTATTCCTGAATAACTTGCGCTCCAGGCGGGGTGTTTAAACCCAATTCGGAAGAAAGGTGAATACCTTTAAACCTGTGAAGGGATCGGGATACCTTAGACGTGAGAGAGGGTGATCAATCCTCATATACCTTTAGGATTCAGGATATAGCCAACAGTAACGAAATTGTCAGCCACTTTTACATGAACTGGTCCCATCACCTTGAACTATTCCCGAATAACTTGCGCTCCAGGCGAGGTGTTTAAACCTAATTCGGAAGAAAGGTGAATACCTTTAAACCTGTGAAGGGAATGGGATCCCTTAGACGTGAGAGAGGGGGCCAATCCTCTAATCTTCCGAAGTATCCTGAATGTGTATCCTGGTGCTACATCCCGAAGCATATACTGCAAAACAATCATAAGCTAAGGTGGGTGTTAGCCTGGCTAACACCCCTCCGATGCTTAAGTCAGTAATGGGTTTAATACAATAAGTAATATCAAAATTTAATAAAAGAGACAAAATCCATACCATCCTGAGTTAGAATTTAAATTCCATACTCACTTAAAATAGAGTTTTAGATGTATAGCATTCCAGGATCTCGGTAGCATATCCCCCTCCATATTCTTGAGTCGGTATGCTCCTTTTCCCGATTCTGATTCAACCTCATAGGGTCCTTCCCATTTTGGAGCCAACTTTCCATCAGCAGGATTAGTAGTATTCTGAAAAGCCTTTCTCAATACCCAATCTCCAACCTGAAATCTTCTGGTCCTTATATTCTTGTTATATGCTTTGGATATCCTCTGTTGATATGCTGCCATCCTTAGCCTCGTAGCGTCTCTTGTCTCATCAATAGTATCCAGTTCCTGACACAGGATTTCAGGATTCTGCTCAGGATCCCTGAGGTTGGATCTCGCTGTAGGTATCACCATTTCTGTCGGGATCACCGCTTCTGCTCCAAACACTAAGGAAAACGGGGTTTAGCCAGTTGCACTCTTCACGGTTGTCCTATTAGCCCACAAAACAAAGGGTAATTCTTCTGCCCATCTTCCTGCCTTAGCCCCTAGTCTCTTTTAAGTTGTTGACAATTATCTTGTTCGAGGATTCTGCTTGTCCATTTGCTTGATGATGTACCGGAGTAGACGTGATCATTTTAATTCCCCAACTCTTGCAAAAGTCAGTAGTCCTTTTACTTATAAATTGAGATCCATTGTCACAAATTATCTCAGCTGGTACTCCAAACCTAGTCAGGATATTCCTTTTTATGAAGGATACCACTTCTTGATATCTAACCTGAACAAATGCTTCTGCTTCAACCCACTTGGAGAAATAATCCGTCATTGCCAACATGAAAACCTTTCCTCCTGGAGCCTTTGGAAGCTTTCCCACTATATCCATCCCCCATTTCATAAACGGCCAAGGGGAAACAATATGATACAGTGGTTCAGCAGGCTGATGTAATATATTACTATGTCTTTGATATGCGTCACATCTTCGAGCATATTCTGCAGCATATTTTCTCATCGTCGGCCAATAATATCCTATCCTTAATACTTTTGAGAAAAACGTCCTGCCCCCAGTATGGTTACCACAATCCCCTTCGTGTATATCCTGAAGCACGCCTTTGGTTTCGGGATCCTCCAAGCACCTCAGATATGGTCCTGCAAGAGATTTCTTATACAAAACATTATTTATAATAGTGAATCGTGATACCTTCATTCTAAAGGCCTTAGGATTCTCATTCTTTGGGACGTGTCCTTTCCTGAGATATCTCATGATTGGAGCCGTCCAGGACTTAGGATCCTCCTCAGGATACTCGTCATCAGGATCCTGAATACTTATTACTTCCTTATCCTGAGGATTCGTCGCAGGATATAGGATATGTAATACTGGTATTCGGGTTCCTTCCGGTATCCTGACCGATGATCCCAGATTTGCCAAGGCATCAGCTTCAGCATTATCCTCTCTTGGTACCTGTTCAAGTGTAAAAATATTGAAATATCCTGCTAATTTTTTGAGAATTTCGAGATACTCGATTAACTTCTCTCCTTTAACTGCATAGGTTCCATTAAAATGATTAGTGATTAACAAAGAATCAACATATACTTGCAAATTCTTGATACTCATATTTTTAGCCAACTCTAATCCTGCAATCAAAGCTTCATATTCTGCCTCATTATTAGTAGCAGGAAATTCACACCTAATAGCCTGGGGTAATATGTCCCCCTGTGGCGATTTTAGTAGTATACCTAGACCGACACCTCTTACATTAGATGCACCATCAGTATACAATGTCCAGCATTCTAAGTTTTCTCCTAGCAGCTGTATTTCTAGGTCTACTTCATTTTGAACGTCACTACTGAAATCAGCCACAAAGTCAGCTAAAGCCTGAGATTTTATGGCATTTCTAGGTTCATACACTAAGTCATAAGCACTTAATTTCACTGACCACTTAGCCATCCTGCCTGACATCTCGGGTTTCCTAAGCACGTTCTTAACAGGATAGTTGGTTTTAACGTGAATCCTATGCGTCTCAAAATAATGTCTAAGTTTTGTTGATGCCATAACTAGCGCTAATATCAGTTTTTCTAGATGAGAATATCTAGTTTCAGCATCTAATAAACTTTTACTAACGTAATAGACATGATACTGCTGACCTTCATGATCCTTTATAAGGACAACACTTACTGCATTCCCTGACACTGCAAGATACAGGGATAATGGTTCGCCATCCTCAGGCTTCATCAATAAGGGTGTGGTTGAAAGATACTGCTTCAAATCCTGCAAGGCTGCTTCATGCTTTGCTCCCCATTCGAACTTCTTATTCTTCTTGAGGATATCGTAAAATTCCTTGCACTTTTCCGAGGATTTTGAAATAAATCTGTTCAACGCTGCTACTCGGCCTGTTAACCGTTGAACATCTTTCATATTCGAAGGTGATTTTATATCCAAGATAGCTTTAATCTGCTCCCGGCTTGCCTCTATCCCTCTTTTGGTCACCATATATCCTAGAAACTTTCCTGCCCCCACTCCGAAATGACACTTAGCAGGATTCAGTTTCATGTTATATTGATCCAGGATATCAAACGCTCCCTTAATATCCTGGAGGTGATCCTCAGCCTTTTTAGATTTCACCACCATATCGTCAATATATACCTCCATGGTGTCCCCCGGCTTGTCTTTAAACATCCTGTTTACCAACCTCTGGTATGTTGCACCTGCATTTTTCAAACCAAAGGGCATAGCAGTACAACAATAAATACCTATGGGTGTCATGAAAGCAGTATCCTCCTGATCAGAGGGTTCCATTTGGATTTGCTGAAATCCTGAAGAGGCATCCATGAAGGTTAACATCTCGTGGCCGGCGGTAGCATCTACCATTGAATCAATATGAGGTAGAGGAAACGGGTCTTTCGGACAGGCTTTGTTTAAGTCTGTGTAGTCTACACAAACTCTCCACTTCCCATTTTTCTTTTGTACCACAACTACATTCGCAAGCCATTGAGGAGACTTCACTTCTCTAATCATCTTGCTCCTTAGTAGTCTTTCAACTTCCTCTTGGATGATCACATTTCGCTCCGGAGCAAATTTCCTTCTCCTTTGTTGGACCGGCTTGAATGACCTGTCAATACCGAGCTTATGTGTTATAATATCCTTGGAAATACCTGTCATATCCTCGTGCTTCCATGCGAATGTTGACATTCTGCATTTCAAAAAATTAGTCAATTGATTTTCAATATCCTGAGAGATATTGGCTCCTACGAGCACCGAGATATCCAGATTATCCTGATCCAGGATAACTTTCTTTACATCCTGCTCCGAAGCTTCCATGATATCCTGGGCCCGCATCTTTAATTGCTATGCTGCATTAGGCTTGGTTGAGGATTTCATTGAGGATGCGTAGCATTCCTTCGCCTCCTGCTGATCACTATCAACCCTGACAACCTCCCAAGGGGTAGGGATCTTGATGCACTGATGATAAGTCGATGGCACAGCCTTCATATTATGGATCCATGGCCTGCCTAGTATGATGTTATAGCAGGATAGGGAGTCCATCACACAGAAACGTTGTATCGAGTTGACCCCTTCAACATATACTGGTAACTTTATCTCCCCTACGGTATTCCTAGCTTCCCCACTGAAGCCAACGAGCATGGTGGATTTCGAAGTAATGTCCATCGGAGATACATTCATCCTCTTCAATGTTTCCAGCTGAATTATGTTGACAGAGCTGCCATTATCCACTAATATCCTGCGTACAAAATGGTTAGCAACATATAATGTTATTACGAGGGCATCATGGTGAGGATCCTGGACAATATCCCTGTCATCACTGTCGAAAGTGATCACTTTGTCAGTTGTGAGGGTAGTCATTCTGGCTGGTCTGTCTCCCCTTTCAGTCTTAGCCTCCTTTACATGTCTCTTGGCCGCAGAATACGAAGTCCCACAAATGTTGGATCCTCCTGAAATAAAGTTAATTATTTTGGCATTTGCTAGGGGTGAAGCTGCTCGTTCAGGATCCTTCTCAGGATCCTGCCCTTTATTTTTCTTTCTTCCCAGCAAATCCTTCAGATATCCCTTGCTCAATAGGTAGCTTATTTCTTTCCTTAGAGCAATGCAATCCTCAGTCACATGTTCGAAATCTTCATGGAAGGCACACCATTTGGATTTATCCTTCCAATTAGCTTTTTGTTGATTCTTTCGAGGCCACCTAGCTTTGTCTCCTAAACCCTACATAGCATACATTAACTCAGGTATATTAACAGAAAAACAATATTCAGATAATTCAGGATATTCTTCAGGATCCTCGTCTTCAACAGCATTCACTTTCTTGTTGTCATTTCTGCCATATGGCTTGGAGCGATACGGTTTCTACGAGGATTTTGATTTCGTGTTGGTTGATTCGTAGGTTGAGCTAGAATTCATCCTCTCTTGCATCTTTTTGTCATCTTCCAAGTGAATATATCTCAAGGCCCTGTTACGAGCTTCGTCGAGATTCCTGCAGGGATTCATTACAAGATCCTGATAGAACTGAGAATCTTTTTGTAATCCCATCTTAAAAGCCTGCACAACTGTTGCAACATCAAGATGTGGGATATCCAAGGATTCCCGACTAAACTTGTTCACATAATCCCTCAAGGATTCCTGAGGTCCTTGAGTTATCCTGTAAAGATCACTGGTTAGTTTCTCAAAACTCCGGCTGCAAGAAAACTGACTATTAAATAAATTAACCAAATGAGCAAATGAAGTAATTGAGTGAGGAGGAACATTTAACAGCCATTTTAAGGCTGATCCTGTCAAGGTAGAACCGAAACCCTTGCACAAGCATGCTTCCTTGAGCTCCGGAGGGATAGGATTAATCTCCATTCTTTCTCTATACGGGGCAACATGCTCTTCAGGATCCATAGACCCATCATACAGTTTCATGTTGGGGGTTTAAAATCTCTTTGGGATTTCAGCATCACAGATAGGATATGCAAAGCGGGATATCCTGTGGCTGTCTTGGGACACTTCCGGAATTGGCTGGACCACTCCAGGTACACTGGATATCATGTCCTTTAATTTCTGAAGCTCCCTAGTAAATGTTGATGTCATACCTGCATCCTGCAAAGACCCATTATTGTTAGTAGCAAGAATATTATTATTTGACACGTTACCGGTGTGAGGATTCTGGCCATATCCTGAAGCATATCCTGAGCTCCTCACAGTTGACATCCTGACCGAGGAGGGTATCTCAGGAGTATGATTCTGTAAACTGTAGAACTGAAGTTCAAAGCCCTAGGTTGCAAAGGAGTGACAGTTTCTTCAGCAGGGCTACTTGGGCCGGATTTCAAGAGTTGTATCTCTCCCATCAGCATCCGATTAGTTTCCTACTTGTCGTAACCCCCGATCCCTGACCCCCGGGAACGGGCGGACGCGATCTCAGAGTTTCGGTGGTATCAGTTTTATTTAGTCTCCCAGCGGAATTTACATCAGGACCGTAGTTAGGAAATGTTTATCAGAGTAAAACCACCTTCTTTTATATTAATAATAACATGGGCAAAACCCAAGTTTCTTATTACAATACATCATAGGGACAAACCCTATTTTATTGAATTTAAAACATCGTTTATTAGGTAACTTTTATAGCCACATTTTTCCCAAGCCTTCAGTGCTCTCCAGCTGGCTTTTCACTAATTGGCTGTTCACATTGTGTTACCTGTAACGCGTTTTAAAAACATTTGTCAGTCGGAAATACTGGTGAGTAAATCCCAGTTTAATCAAGAAACATTTTATCAATTAAAACAGTATTGAGAGCGATCACATTGTTTATTTCTACACAATTACTCATTCAGTATTTGCCACTCGACCGGATCTATGGCTATGGTCAAATTACCCATTGGCTAACTCGTCGTCCAATGGTAATGCACTGTCATTCAGACTTACTACTACTCGTAGTAAATTTTGTATACAAAACCCCATAATACTGGCAGTAATTGAAGAACTACAAAGACTCAATCACCGCTTAATTTCATTGTAAAACATTTAAGGTTTTGTAAAACATTCTAAAAACATTAACAAAAAGAGGATAAACTCACATTGCTGTCTTAGGCTTTTCGTAAGGGTTTCCTGGATATAATCTATAATTTATACAAATGTACATTGGTTAGTACCATAACCCTTTGAAGTTATTAATAATACCCTCCCCGAGACGGCATTCCAACAACTACGTCGGGCAGAACCACGACAGTTGTTACGGAACCCGAAATCAATCGGGCAGCGTAACTATTATGAAACTGGGGTTATAATACTTACAACGGAGCAGAACCTCGCTAATTAGGGGTATAGTACCCGACTATAATGCTTATAACTTTCAGAATTCGAGATTGAGAAAAAGAAATGAGCGACAGAATTCGAAAACTGATGCCTGCTATTTATAGTTGTGATATTGAGTCCTGTCGCGGCCCGCGTAAAAGACAAGGGACCCTTACGCAGCCCGCGTCAACATATGGTCAAACTATAGCTTAGCTGGGTCAGCTACTAGACTCGCCACGATGTTGACACGTGTCGGCCTCTGGTGTAATCGCGTGTGATGCTCTGTCGCGGCCCGCGTAAGGTTGAGGTGAGGTCTTACGCGGCCCGCCTCAACTTACTAATTTCAGATTTTTATTTATTTTATATACTATAATATAATTCGAGCTCGGTTTTCACATACGAGGTATAATATAAGACATATTGGGACAATTTAAGATATAATAGAGGGTCGGAAATATTATAAGGGTGTTGGTTTTACCAAGGGTTGTTACATTCTCCCCACCTTGTTTTAGAGCTCGTCCTCGAGATCTACTGAAACAAGTTTGGATATTTTCTTTTCATTTCTGACTCGAGTTCCCATGTGTACTCAGGTCCTCTTTTGGAGTCCCACTTCACTTTGACTAGAACTAGTCTTTTATGCTTGAGATTCTTGACTTTCCTGTCTTCAATTTGTAGAGGCCTTTCTACAAACTTGAGTTGTTCATTTACCTCTATATCCTTAGGAGGCACTATCAATGATTCATCAGCTAAACACTTTTTAAGATTAGATACATGAAATACATCATGTATTCCTGCCATTTCCTCTGGCAGTTGTAGCTGATAGGCTACAGGTGCTATTCTTCTAATAATCTTAAAAGGTCCAACATACCTGGGACTTAACTTCCCTCGTTTGATGAATCTTACTATTCCTTTCCAAGGAGAGACTTTCAACAATACTCTATCTCCTACTTGAAATTCCAATGGTTTGCATCGGTTATCAGCATAACTCTTTTGTCGATCACGTGCTGCTTTCAGTCGTTCCTTGACTTGAATAATCTTGTCAGTTGTTTCCTGTACTATCTCAGGTCCAGATAGTTGCTTTTCCCCAATTTCTGCCCAACAGACTGGGGTTCGACACTTTCGTCCATAAAGTGCTTCAAATGGTGCGGCATTGATACTTGTGTGATAACTATTATTATAAGAAAATTCTATTAAAGGTAAGTGATCATCCCAATTACCTCCAAAGTCAATTACACAAGCTCTAAGCATGTCCTCCATTGTTTGAATTGTCCTTTCACTTTGTCCATCCGTTTGAGGATGATAAGCTGTGCTTAGTTTTAACTTAGTTCCCATTGCCTTTTGGAAACTTGACCAAAAATGATATGTAAAGCGGCTATCCCTATCAGAAACATTTGATAAAGGAATACCATGTAAAGAAACAATTTCATTTACATACAATTTAGATAATTGTTCCATACTAATTGTTTCTTTCATTGGTAAGAAATGAGCTGACTTGGTTAGTCTATCTACAATCACCCAGATTGTATCATTTCCTTTCCTAGTTTTGGGTAATTTAGTAACAAAATCCATTGTTATTAATTCCCATTTCCACACCGGCATTTCTAATTGTTGTAACAAACCTGAGGGTTTCTGATGTTCAGCTTTAACTTGTGAACAAGTCAAACATTTAGAAACATAGATTGCTATGTCCTTTTTCATTCCTATCCACCAGAAATTTTTCCTTAAATCCTGGTATATTTTATCACTTCCTGGATGCATTGTATACTTAGACTTATGGGCTTCTTCTAGTATACGATTACGCAGGTTTCCAAATTTAGGTATCCACATTCTCTTTTCATGGAATCTCCAAATTCCATCCGTTCCTTGTTTCAATTCTTTTAGCATACCTTTTAATTTTTCAGAATCATCCTTGATTACTGATTCTTGTGCTTCTCTTATTTGTTCATTTAAATCTACTTATAGATTTAATTTAAGAGAACGTACCCTTCTTGGCTTTTCATGATACTTTCTACTTAAAGCATCTACCACTACATTTGCTTTTCCTTCATGATACTGGATATCACAGTTATAGTCACTAAGAAATTCCATCCGGCGTCTTTGCCTCATATTCAACTCCTTCTGCCCGAAAACATACCTTAAACTTTTATGATCAGTAAATATGGTAAACTTACTACCATAAAGGTAATTGTTGGTGCACACATCTGTCGTCTTCGTCTTGTATCGAGTCTCGGTTCGGTGCGGAGCTAATCAAGACATGATGTCATGATGACATCATCTAGATGATATCATCAATGACATCACATCACAAAAGGACAAAAAACATTTGGAAATCAGATTATGTTTGCATGACATTTCGCTTCAAGACAAAACAGGATTGCATGAATGATTTCGCTTCAAGTCAAGATATTTGTAAGGTTTCGCTTCAATGACTTCAAGCGAAATAGTAGACTCTATAAATAGGCTTGTAGACATTTCATTTGTAACGTTTGCCAGAACTAGATACCGAGGTGCTGCCGGTTTTCCTTTCGATTGTAAACAGTGTCAATTCAATATAAAAGAGGATTAAAGTGTTGTCTTCCGGTGAGCCACGAAGTGCTGCCGAAGTGTCGACAGGTTGTAAACGTCTTCTAGAGCAATAATATCGACAGTTTTATGTGTATACGTGCTGAATTACATCGAAACACTTGTTTCCGCCTCTTGTTTTGATGAAAAACTCTTCTACACGACTCGTTTAGGTCCGAATTCGATCCTACAATTGGTATCAGAGCCAGTGAAGAAGAGTTCTTGTTGTTTCAACCGTAATTTCTGTTTCTACACCATTCTTTTTCGAAAATTAAAACTTTTTACGGATAAAATCGGCTAAAATTCACATATATCACGCATAATCATGTTTTAACAGTTCCTGGAAAATTTCAGCATCAAAATCAGCCTAAAACTTGTGATTTTCTGTGATTTCGCTTCACTTGTTCGAACATATAATGACATCATACTACATATTCACGTGAGAATGAAAGTTATGCATGGATTTCACAAGAAGACAAAATAGCATGAGGATTTCGCTTCAAGACAAATTGTAAGATTTCGCTTGAGAGGTGTCGCTTGAAGCATTCATGTTTGCTTCAAGCGAAATCATGTAGCTTATAAATAGGGCTAGTGTATTGTCATTTGTAACAGTTTTTGGCCAAGTGTACCGAAGTGCTGCCGGTTTCTCTTCTGATTGTAAAGGTTGTAAAATCAATATACAAGAGGTTTAAATTGTGAAACAAGCTGTTATCACGTCCGTTTCTTAGTTTCCGCCTCTGAAATGGACTAGAACTCTTCCAAACGACTCGTTTAGGTCGGAATCCGATCCTACAATTGGTATTAGAGCTTGTGAAGTTTATTGTGAGGTAGAGTTTATGCAAGTTAAAGTTTGAGAAGTGATGATTCTGAAAAGCTAAGTGAAAGTCAGACAACGATCCTGAAGCAGATGACGCTGAAGAATTAAAGGAATGCCAGCACATTGCAAGGGGGAGTCTGTTGATGCTGATAGAAAGAGTGAAGCACAAAGACTGATAAAGACTGAAGATTGTGAAGACTCGACACTTAAGACTCGTCAACATCTGAGGGGGAGTCTGTTGGTGCACACATCTGTCGTCTTCGTCTTGTATCGAGTCTCGGTTAATACACATTTCATACTCTACCTCAAAATTTCACTTAGTTTTAATGTGAGCATGTGAATATTTTGTTTCGGTTCAATCAGATTAATACACATTTCATACTTGTCGGTGATTTGATGTAATAGTTCAATGAAAAGTCTTGCATGTTAAAGTGTGTGATGTGCCTCGACTGTGTAAATTCATATATTGAATTGTGTGATTAGGTGTCAGCTTCTTCAATGTGTGCTTTGTCGATACATGTAATTTGTTTGTATGCTTTGATTTTTGTGATTGGTCTGATATAAAGTGTTTTGTCGGCTTGTGAAGTTCATGTGATCATTTTGAAAACCCATGATATCATTTTGCTATAATACTCGTGATAAGATTGCAAGAAAAATTCGGGTCACATTTGTTGATTAGCAGTTAGGTCACAAGGTTTGGAGTTTAGTCGATTCGCTCGGTTTGATCAGTACGTTTGTCAGTCAAGTTGCACGGTGTGTACTCAGGTCGCGTGGTTTGAGTCGTGGCTTCTGTCAATTCGTACGGTTTGAAGTTCAAAAGTCTCAAAGGTCGTTTGATTTTGATCCGAGTCATAGCATTCCGCACAGTTGGTCAACGTTCAATCTGCACAGAAAATCATCAGTTTGTCAGGTAATCGACAGGCATTTTTCACAAGGTGATACAGCTCATTTGAAAATTCAAAACATGGAAGAAGATAGTGATGATGATCGTGAGTATTGGGCGAGAAAATTCGAAGCTGATATGAAATTGATTGCTGAAAGTGATAGTGATGATGATAAAGTTAAAAAGAAAAAGAAAAAGATCAAAACACCAGTCAGCAGTGATGATGAGGAGGTTTCCGTGAAGAAGAAAAAGGTCAAGACACCAGTGAGCAGTGATGACGAAGAAGCTCCAGTGATCAAAAGGAAAGTGAAGGTTGAAGTTCCAAAGTTTAAAGTTGATGAAGATGTTGATGCTAAAAAGACTCCTGTGAAGTGTGACACTTGTGAAGCTATAAAGAAGCAGAACAGCACATTGATTTATAACTTGAACAGTTTGAAGGAATCTTATGATGTCCTGAACAAAGCTATGAATCAATACAATCATACAAGTGAAGAACAAGCAACGGCAATGAAAACACTTCAAGGAGCGTTCATGACAAAACAGAAAGTTGTGAACAACTACATTGAAAAGTGTGCAGCTTTGGAACAGAAGCTGGAATTACAGAGAATTGAAACTGAAAGAGTAAATCGTTTATTGAAAAGTTACTCATGTACTTCTTATGTCATTGACAGGGTTTATCCGACTGTTGAAGGAATGAAGGCATTTGAAGAGGATGAAGTAACTGAAGAAAAGAAGGATGATGGAACAGAGACTGAAGAAAAGACTCCAGAAAAGAAGAACAAGAAGAAGAATGATACAAAGAAAAAGACTGACAAGAAGGATTCTGGTAAGAAACAAGAAATCAGTTATAACAAATGTCCACCCCCGCTAGAAAATGGATATTTGCCCAGGAATCCAAATCAGGAAAGAGTCGAAAAAGCAACAAATTTACAATGGGAGTCGGAGTCATCAGTCAATTTGCCAGAAAATATTGATGTCGTGTTTACATCATCTGACACTGATCATGAGTCCGAGTTAATTAAGAAAGTCGTCGATCAGGTGTTGGATAAAGATGAAACTGAGGAGTCAAAGTCAGAGTCAGAGTCAAAGTCTGGTTCTGAAAGTTCGAGTTCGACGGTCAACAGTCAAAATTCTTCAGTTAAAAGGGTTTACAACAAAGAATTCCTGTTATCAAAATCTAATTTGAGTAACGAAACATTCAAAGTTGCATATACATTGAATGATTCTGACAAATTATATTCTGATGAGGAATTTCCACTAAGAGGTGTAAAAACTGAGATGATCAAAAAGATTTTCAAACTAACAGAAATCAATATTTCTGAATTAAAAGATGTAAACCTTATTGATAAACCTAAAAAATACACCTCAAGAGTACAACAAAGATTAAACAAGAAAAAAGGTTACAGTTCTGGTTCTGGTTTTCACAAGAAACCAAACCCTAACCGTAATTTCAAAAAGAAAGGTCTTGGTTTTACTCCAACAGAAAAACAGAAAAATGAAACATATGTTCGTGATTTTAAAGCAAAGATGACATTTGTTTCAGGTACATCAAGAGATGAGGAAGAAAAGAAAAAGTTTTGGAGGCAGTCAAATAGTGAGTTTCTTGCAACGAAGCAAAAAGAGATGAAGTTTGCTGGACAAAGGAAAGATACGAGAACCTGTTTCCAATGCAACACTGTTGGACATATTGCCAGAGATTGTTTTAAGGCAATACCATTAAAACAGGGAGTTTTTCGTAAACTAAAAGAGAAAGTTGTTAAGTTTGAACCGCCAATTGACCGAACCAAATTATTCAATAATTCGACTTTTGAAATTGGTGAAAGTTCAAACAGGTTTTACAAGAAAAGAGGAAATCTTGACAACCAGAAATGGGTTGTTAAGAAGTCTGTTGATAGTTCTAGCGATGATTCTGATGGGTCAAAATCAGAGGAGCTATCTTCTGGCGATGAAACTGATTCCATAAAGTTAGTTGAGCCACAGGTTGAGGTAAAAGGTGATAACTCAATACCGATTGTGAATGATGATAATTTTCCATCACTTCGGGCTGAAAATTTTAAGAAGAAAATTGGTAAAGTTGAAATATCAAACCAATTTTATGATGATAACAAGGTTTTTGATGTTGAAAAAGCCTTTAACCCCACAGTGAAACACATTTTTGGTAAAATGATTGATCGAAAAGTAAAAGGGGTTAAAGAATTTTATGAGAAGAAGATGCAGAAGGAGAAAATTGAACCATCTCTGGTTTGTGACTGGGATGGTTCATACTACGAACAGTAAGTCTGTGGACTTGCCGGAGATCCCAAGTTGGTAATCGTGGATCAGGAATCGGCATCATTCTGTGTATTTGATTGTATTTTTGGTACAAGTGGTAAATCAAGGACATTAATTTGTACTTGATTTTCTACAAGTGGTTGGTAGACAATGTGATGAACCAAACCCCTAAATTTTACAAGTGATAAAATCAACAAAACTTATTTTCCGGAAAAACCATTTGATTAAAACAAACTTAAGTGTTTTGAAATCGATGGGAAAATAGTTTGTTGTGAGGGGGAGTTCTGATTGTTTATGCCAAGTGGATGGCGAATTGAGGCAATTCGATATCAGTTGTCTTGTTTTCAAATTTCCTAAAATGTGTTTGCATTTTAGGGGGAGTAAAAATTTTCAGAAAATCCAAAAACATTAGAAAATTTGAAAAAGTAAAAAACATGATAAAATCAAAAATGAGTTTTGTTGTATAAAAGAGGAAATGATAGTACATCAGTGGACAATCACAACATGCTAAAGAATTGGAAAGTAAAATGTGATAAACAATCTTACTACGGATATGTCAGTAGGTTTTTGCACATTTAGTAGATTGTGACGAGATATAAACCTAAAATTCAAACTTGCTTATTCTGTGGGTAACAAAACTGCTTGGATATATAGGTAACCCCTGAAATCTTGTTTGAAAGGTCCCTTATTCTGAGATACTAGGTCTTTATGCTCAGTGATATCTGGGGTATTATCCCGGGACTTCTGATTTTGCGGAAGCAATGGCCTAGTCCCCGGAGAATACTTTACATTTGCTTGAAATATAGCTCACCCTCAGCTAAAAAATGATGAAACATTGAAAAATGCTAATCATGGCTGTTGAAACAAAAGATCCTCTAAAGGGGACACACCAAAAGTCGAAGCCGTCATCTCTCTGCGTATCGAAAGATCGACCTGAGCTCTCACGGCCCTCGCAATTTAACCCCTTACAGATATCATCTGTGGTATACTCACCTGTAATACTGAATATTGGGATCTGGATACGGGAGTATATTCAAGTAGTGGGACACACGGATAAGGTCAAGTCTTTTAAAACATTAACATCATATCTCGGATCAATTGAACTTTGTGTGAAAATTTAAGTGGACAAATATACTGACAATCTAGGTGAATTGTTTAGAACTGAAAATGAAATGAAGCTTAACGGTGTTAGTGATTTGTCTCAAAAACTGATATGATCCTCTTACACGGACTCACAAAAATATTGTCTGTAAATATTTCTTTACTGCATTTCATTCTATTCAAAAATCCAAAAAGATTTTCGACATCTGGTATTGAAAAGCTGATTTTCAAAATTCTGAGTGCTAAACATGATGAGTATGATTTGAGGGGGAGTTTGTGTTTAAAACTGATTATTTTTATCAAAACTTCAAGTGGTTCATCAAATTGAAAGGTCATTTTGATTAGGTTTTTAGACAAGAGTCTGAGTTAGTGAAAGTTTATATGTTTGAAATGTGTAAATTGTAAAATTTATTGTGAGGTAGAGTTTATGCAGGTTAAAGTTTGAGAAGTGATGATTCTGAAAAGCTAAGTGAAAGTCAGACAACGATCCTGAAGCAGATGACGCTGAAGAATTAAAGGAATGCCAACACATTGCAAGGGGGAGTCTGTTGATGCTGATAGAAAGAGTGAAGCACAAAGACTGATAAAGACTGAAGATTGTGAAGACTCGACACTTAAGACTCGTCAACATCTGAGGGGGAGTCTGTTGGTGCACACATCTGTCGTCTTCGTCTTGTATCGAGTCTCGGTTCGGTGCGGAGCTAATCAAGACATGATGTCATGATGACATCATCTAGATGATATCATCAATGACATCACATCACAAAAGGACAAAAAACATTTGGAAATCAGATTATGTTTGCATGACATTTCGCTTCAAGACAAAACAGGATTGCATGAATGATTTCGCTTCAAGTCAAGATATTTGTAAGGTTTCGCTTCAATGACTTCAAGCGAAATAGTAGACTCTATAAATAGGCTTGTAGACATTTCATTTGTAACGTTTGCCAGAACTAGATACCGAGGTGCTGCCGGTTTTCCTTTCGATTGTAAACAGTGTCAATTCAATATAAAAGAGGATTAAAGTGTTGTCTTCCGGTGAGCCACGAAGTGCTGCCGAAGTGTCGACAGGTTGTAAACGTCTTCTAGAGCAATAATATCGACAGTTTTATGTGTATACGTGCTGAATTACATCGAAACACTTGTTTCCGCCTCTTGTTTTGATGAAAAACTCTTCTACACGACTCGTTTAGGTCCGAATTCGATCCTACAGTAATGTCTCCAAATCTTAAGAGCAAAAATTATAGCTCCTAATTCTAAATCATGGGTTGAATAATTCTCTTCATGATTCTTAAGTTGTCTAGATGCGTAAGCTATAACCTTTTGGCGTTGCATCAATACACATCCATAACCTAATCTAGAAGCATCACAATAGACTACAAAATCTTCAGTTCCCTCTGGTAATGCTAATATGGGTGTATGGGTTAATCTTTGCTTAAGAATTCTAAAGGCTTCTTCTTGTTTTAATCCCCATTCAAACTTAACAGATTTACAAGTTAACTTAGTTAAGGGAATGGCTATTCTAGAAAAAATCTTTTATAAATCTTCTATAATAACCAGCCAATCCTAAGAAACTTCCAACCTCAGTTGATGACTCAGGGGTTTTCCATTTCGTAATTGCTTCAATCTTTGTTGGATCTACATGAATTCTTTCATGATTGACTAAGTGTCCAAGGAATTGTACCTGTTATAACCAAAATTCGCACTTTGAAAACTTAGCATAAAGTTTTTCCTTTCTTAATAAACTTAAAAGTGCGTGCAAATGTCTTGCATGATCTTCTTTATTCTTAGAGTAAATTAGAATATCATCTATGAATACAATTATGAATTTATCCAAATATGGCTTACATATTCGGTTCATCATATCCATAAATGCAGCTGGGGCATTGGTTAAACCAAATGGCATGACAGTAAATTCATAATGGCCATACCTTGTTCTAAATGCGGTCTTAGGAATATCCTCTTCCTGTACCTTTAATTGATGATATCCTGACCTTAAATCGATTTTAGAGAAAAATCAAGCTCCTTGCAGTTGATCAAACAGATCATCGATTCTCGGTAATGGGTACCGATTCTTAATCGTGACTTTGTTTAATTCACGGTAATCAATGCACATACGCATTGATCCGTCCTTCTTTTTAACAAACAATATCGGCGCTCCCCATGGCGACGAACTTGGTTGTATAAATCCTTTTTCCATCAATTCATCTAATTGTTTCTTCAATTCGTGCATTTCTGCAGGTGCCAAATGGTAAGGTGCTTTGGCGATCGGTGCTGTTCCTGGTATTAAATGAATTCTGAATTCAACTTCTCTATCCGGAGGTAGTCCTGGCAATTCTTCTGGAAAGACATCTGAAAACTGAGATACTACTGGAATATCTTTTAAATCCTTTCCTTTAGTGTTAGTGATTATAGAAATCAAATACACTATAGAACCTTTTCTCATACAACTTGCAGTTTTCATCATAGATATGAATTTTGTAGACTTAGAAGGCTTATCTCCTTTAATTGTGATCGTTTTACCTTTTGGTGAATTTACTTGAATTAACTTTTGATCACATACAATATTGGCTTTATTGGCTATTAACCAATCCATTCCTAAAACAACATCAAATCCTACTAGATTCAAGGGATATAGATTTGCTATAAATTTCTGATTTAAAATTTCTATGCTTGCTCCTTGCAAAATTTCAGAAATCCTAACAGTTTCTCCATTAGCTGTCTCTACTAGACATTCTTGTGGTAGTTTAGTTAATGACTGATTTAGAAATTTGCAAAACGATGTATTAATAAAACTTTGGTTTGCACCAGAGTCAAATAATACTTTAGCAAAAACATCATTAACTAAAAATGTACCAGCTATGACATCTGGGATCATCTTGGCTTCTTCTGCAGTCAGAACAAATGCTCTAGCATTTTTAGTATTCTTGTTGTCTGTGGCTGGAGCTAATTTTGGACAATTTGGCCTGATATGACCTTTTTCTCCACAGTTGTAGCATAATCCATTACTGATTTTCCTTCTGCAATTTTCTTCCTTATGTCCTCGCATCTTACAATGATTGCAGAGAATGGAGCATTTTCCCGAATGCTTTTTCTTGCAGACCTTGCAGTATGTTGCAGAGGTAGAACCCATATTCCTACGATTATAATTTCCGGAACGGAATTCTTGTGTAAGCCTTTGAGTTAAGTTCCTCCTCTGATCTTCTTCTCTAGTACGAACTAACTCATCAGTCAAGGTATTGGCTAGTTCTACAGCTTCTTTTATGGTTTGTGGTCTAGCTGCCTTGACTACATGTCTAATTTCCCCAATTAATCCCCAAATATAACGGGAAATTAATACTGGTTCTGGTGAAGCAAGAGTTGGCACTATCCTAGCATATTCGAAGAATAACTTAGTGTACCCTTTGCTATCCACACCAGTCATCCTAAGGTTTAGGAATTTGTTTGCTATCTGTTCTTTCTCATTGGGTGGGCAAAATTTCCTTTCTACCTTATTCTTAAATTCTTCCCATTCCATATTGTAGGTTTGATCACTTCCTCTTGTCTGGAGGATAGTGTTCCACCATTCTAATGCTGCATTCTTAAACAGATTAGAAGCAAACAGTATCTTATCTTCTTCAGCACACTTACTTATCCTTAAGACTGCCTCAGTCTTTTCTATCCAGCGTAAGGTTGCAATGGCTCCTTCATTGCCCGAGAATTCCATTGGTTTACAAGACCAGAATTCTTTATAAGAACAACCATAAGGCATGGTTCTTCTTCTTTTGGGAATAGGCATTTGAAGTACCGGTCCATTGTTCACACTGTTTTCTGGTTCAATTGATCGTTTACTGCTATGCTTACTTTTATTATCAGCATCCTTAACAGTTTGTAGTATAAATGGCATAGCATCTATAATTCCCTGTGCTACTATGTGTTGGATAGCACTATTGTCCACTTGATTTCCATTGTTATTGATACTCGGATTATCATTAACCACGTTAATGTTACTCTGGTTATCGTTATTCAGATTTTCTTGATTTCCTTCGTCGGCCATCTGAGTTTTAAACATTTATCCCATATTAATATTACAAATAATATCTTAATATGGTAAATCACATGACACTTAATCTAGCAAAAAACGTAGATCATTGCTACTATACTCTTTTCATATACTATACGTCTATTACACACTAGTACAGAAATAAAATTACAATACCAACAGAAATAAAATAGTAATATGCATCCGTACACACATATTTTATTTTATTTTATTATATTATTATTACTACCGCTTCCTCCATTCTAACATTCACGGATATGGATTCATCCAAAAATCCATATTGCGCTCATCGTATTTCCATACGAGACGCTCTCCCACCTGACGCATCCTCTCACTGCTTTCTAAAATTTCCTCCCCAAAAGTCCTAAGTTCTTGGACGTTTTCTGCCCTCATTGGGGGTGCAGGTTCTAGGACTGGGTTTGGAATCTGGGGTTCTGGTTCCTGATATGGGGGTGACAATTCCTGAAATTGGTAAGGATCCTCTAAAATTTCCCTAATGTAGTTATCATGGTAATAGGGATCTAAAGGGTCCATACCTGGGTAGGCTTCTATGTTCTGTATGGGTGGATAATCCTGAACAGGGTAACGTTGCACAAAGTCTCTATTATCGTCCCACCAGGGGTCGTAATTCGGGTCTAGTGGGTTTGGTGCAGGCACCCTAGGGATTTCTTCTGGGTTAAAATCATGCATCTCCACTTGGTTTTCCTTATTTTCTATTTCCATGGGTTGTTCTGGGTTTTGTGGTTGTGGGGCTACTAATTGTTCCAGACTTGGGTCAGCAGCAGTTGTAGCTAAGATATGGAAATTAGCTAGGCTTCTATTTAGCATATCTTGAGTATGGGCATCAGTCTCTCGCTTAATAGCTGCTAAAGCCCTTTGCTGTTGCAATTTTCGCATTCTCTTTCTACGAGCAAAAGCTTCTTTACTGAACCATCCTCATTTCTTATTAGGAAATGGTTCTTCAGATTGAGCTCTAAAAGAAAATATTCCATCTTCCTGATCAGCAGTATACCCTGAAAGGGCAGGCTGTGATGATGTACCTTCACTCCTAGGTGAATCAGATAACTGACGATTCACATCTGATGGTCCTTGATCACTCATACTGAAAACTAACAGATAGTCAAATAACACATAACACATAATTACAGTTATGCATGTATTTCCATAATTTATTTCCTAACACAAAATTTTATAATTTCAAGTGTCAGCAGAACACTTCTTTGGCTCAGACAAGTGGCTAGGCTCTGATACCACCTTCTGTCGCAACCCCCGATCCCTGATCCCCGGGAACGGGCGGACGCGATCTCAGAGTTTCGGTGGTATCAGTTTTATTTAGTCTCCCAGCGGAATTTACATCAGGACCGTAGTTAGGAAATGTTTATCAGAGTAAAACCACCTTCTTTTATATTAATAATAACATGGGCAAAACCCAAGTTTCTTATTACAATACATCATAGGGACAAACCCTATTTTATTGAATTTAAAACATCGTTTATTAGGTAACTTTTATAGCCACATTTTTCCCAAGCCTTCAGTGCTCTCCAGCTGGCTTTTCACTAATTGGCTGTTCACATTGTGTTACTTGTAACGCGTTTTAAAAACATTTGTCAGTCGGAAATACTGGTGAGTGAATCCCAGTTTAATCAAGAAACATTTTATCAATTAAAACAGTATTGAGAGCGATCACATTGTTTATTTCTACACAATTACTCATTTAGTATTTGCCACTCGACCGGATCTATGGCTATGGTCAAATTACCCATTGGCTAACTCGTCGTCCAATGGTAATGCACTGTCATTCAGACTTACTACTACTCGTAGTAAATTTTGTATACAAAACCCCATAATACTGGCAGTAATTGAAGAACTAAAAAGACTCAATCACCGCTTAATTTCATTGTAAAACATTTAAGGTTTTGTAAAACATTCTAAAAACATTAACAAAAAGAGGATAAACTCACATTGCTGTCTTAGGCTTTTCGTAAGGGTTTCCTGGATATAATCTATAATTTATACAAATGTACATTGGTTAGTACCATAACCCTTTGAAGTTATTAATAATACCCTCCCCGAGACGGCATTCCAACAACTACGTCGGGCAGAACCACGACTGTTGTTACGGAACCCTAAATCAATCGGGCAGCGTAACTATTATGAAACTGGGGTTATAATACTTACAACGGAGCAGAACCTCGCTAATTAGGGGTATAGCACCCGACTATAATGCTTATAACTTTCAGAATTCGAGATTGAGAAAAAGAAATGAGCGACGGAATTCGAAAACTGATGCCTGCTATTTATAGTTGTGATATTGAGTCCTGTCGCGGCCCGCGTAAAAGACAAGGGACCCTTACGCGGCCCACGTCAACATATGGTCAAACTATAGCTTAGCTGGGCCTGCTACTAGACTCGCCACGATGTTGACACGTGTCGGCCTCTGGTGTAATCGCGCGTGATGCTCTGTCGCGGCCCGCGTAAGGTTGAGGTGAGGTCTTACGCAGCCCGCCTCAACTTACTAATTTCAGATTTTTATTTATTTTATATACTATAATATAATTCGAGCTCAGTTTTCACATATGGGGTATAATATAAGACATATTGGGACAATTTAAGATATAATAGAGGGTCGGAAATATTATAAGGGTGTTGGTTTTACCAAGGGTTGTTACACTGCTGCTGCCTCATCTGCTCCTGTACACTACCAAACAAATTCAGAATTTCATCATTAGAAGCCAAAACAGGACCGGATACCTGGGTACTGGGAGCGGGGATAACATCCCGAGCCACATGACTCTCAGTTCCGTGTGAAGAAGCTTGCATTGTTGGAGGAGGAGGTGGAAGCACCGAACCAATTGTTGCAGAGGTTGTAGCAGACAAGGTGGAAGAGCTCATGTTTGATCTCGAGGCCATTGAAAACAATGTAGCAAAAAGTTTTGATAATAGAAAACCGAGTAATGATTTTACTAAAGTTTTTAGTAAAAATAGCACCACTTGCCCCACGGTGGGCGCCAAATTGTTTTGGTCAAAAATTACCGAAGCAATTAAGTGATCAAATTAGTTAAGTGAGGTAGTGTGCTAGAAACGAGTGTCGAAAATATGTTAATCAAATTAATTGTAAAAACAATTTCAGGATACGGCTCAAGATATAGAGCTGTATCTATGATCAAACGATGAGCGAACAATGTAAAGGGGCGACACGAGATATACGAGGAAAGCCCTTGATCAATCTAGATCGCCGGCACAAAACCTCGGGAGCTGACAATCGCAGCTGCCTTGTTCTTCTATTACTTCAAATATCAGGATACAGTGCAGGATGTGATGCGGATCAACTAAGTGTTACAATGTGATTCGAGTACAAGTGTTTGTGTGTAGTAGTTGCCAGTAGCTTGAGAGTAAAGTGTGCGAATGAAAAAGTGTGTACCTTAACTGATCCGATCCATCTATTTATAGTAAAAGAAATGCAACAAACTACCCTATTAAACCGGGATCCGGCGGATATTCCCCACTTAAACGTTGTAGACCTAGTCTTTCGGGTTCAACGTCTCTCAAATAACTGGTTTGCCCGAGTCTCAAGGAGAAGAAGTCCATCTGACCGTTAATGACCTACAGCTTCTTACCTGCACGTGGATTATTTAGTTAACACCAGGATATCGCACCAGGATGTTGCCAATATCCTGATCCGGTATCCTGGTCACAAGTAAACAATCAAAAGCTGAATATTAGTCAGGATATATATGCTCAGAAAATGACCCATAACACGCATGTCAAACATTTGGCCACATATGTGGCTATAGATTTCTTCAAACCTATCCACCAGTAATTTGCCTTTAAATCCTGGTACATCTTATCACAGCCAGGATGAACAGAATACTTGGAGCTATGGGCTTCTTGAAGAATCACATCCCTAAGTCCTCCATAAATTGGAACCCATATTCGTCCATTCAATCTTAGGATCCCATCCTTGCCATACGATAACTGTTCAGCAGTTACACCCAGCTTTTCATTTGGATAGTTAGCTTCTAACACAGCTTCCTTCTGAGCGGCTAACAATCTTTCATTCAGGTTGTTCTTTAATTTAATGCTCTTGGCATTGATTCTAATGGTCTTAACTCTTTCCTTTCTGCTCAATGCGTCGGTGACCACATTCGCCTTGCCTTGATGATATCGGATTTCGCAATCATAATCGTTCAGTGTCTCCATCCATCGACCCTGTCTCATGTTCAGATCCTTCTGATTGAACAAGTGTTGAAGACTTTTATGATCAGAATAGATAACACACTTGGTACCATATAAATAATGCCTCCAAAGGTTTAGTGCAAACACAACGGCACCCAATTCCAAGTCATGGGTGGTGTAATTCTTTTCGTGCACCTTTAATTTTCTTGAGGCGTAGGCAATGACCTTGCCCCTTTGCATGAGTACACAACCCATTCCAGTGTGCGATGCGTCGCAGTATACCACAAACTCTTCCATTCCTTCAGGCAATGTCAATACCAGAGCATTGCTCAATTTTTGCTTAAGAATACCAAAGGATTCTTGTTGCTTAGGACCCCAATCAAACTTGATGTTTTTGCGAGTCAATGAAGTTAGGGGTGCAGCAATCCTTGAGAAGTTTTCAATAAAACGCCTGTAGTATCCTGCCAGACCCAAGAAGCAGCGAATCTCTGTGGGCGTCTTCGGTTCTTGCCAATTCATGATAGCTTCAATCTTAGCGGGATCCACCTGGATACCACGCTCACTAACCACATGTCCAAGGAATTGGACTTCACGAAGCCAAAATTCACATTTTGAAAACTTGGCGTAGAGCTTTTCTTGCTGAAGAAATTTAAGGATACATCGAAGGTGCTTCTCATGATCGGCCTGGTTCTTTGAAAAAATAAGAATGTCATCAATAAAGACAATGACAAACTTGTCCAAGTAGGGTTTGCAAACGCGATTCATGAGGTCCATGAACGCTGCTGATGCATTAGTGAGCCAAAAAGGCATTACTAAGAACTCGTAGTGACCATAACGAGTTCTGAATGCAGTCTTATGCACATCTTCATCTCTAACCTTCAGTTGATGGTGTCCCGACCTTAAATCAATCTTGGAGAAATAACTTGCTCCTTGAAGTTGATCAAACAGATCGTCGATCCTGGGCAAAGGATATATGTTCTTGATTGTAACCTTATTTAGCCCGTGATAATCGATGCATAGACGCATCGAGCCATCCTTCTTCTTCACAAACAGAATCAGCGCTCCCCAAGGAGATGAGCTAGGTCTAATAAATCCTTTTGCCAACAAATCATCTAACTGAGTCCTTAATTCCTTCATCTCTGTCGGTGCTAACCTGTAAGGTGCTCTTACAACTGGTGCTGCTCCAGGAATAATGTCAATTCTGAACTCCACTTGCCTATCTGGTGGTAAGCCAGGTAGTTCTTCAGGGAATACGTCTGGATATTCAGAGATAACAGGGATGTCTTCAACCTTGGGCTTTGGTTCATCGATAGTTACTTGTGCCATGTAAATGACACAACCCTTCTTCAAACACCTTGACGCCTTAAGCATAGACACTTGCTTAGGCAACCCATACTGAGTATCTCCTTGTATGGTAAGTGGCTCACCATACAGAGTCTTGATAAGCACTTGTTTCTTGTCACAAACGACCTGTGCTTGGTTATGAGATAACCAATCCATGCCTATTACTATGACAAATCCAGCTAGTTTCAAAGGAAGCAAAGACAATGGAAAAGAGTGGTTCCTAATGGATATATAACATCCATCTAACATAGTTGAAGCATTTTCTATGGTACCATCGGCCAATTCTACCTCATACTTTATGCTTAGGGTTTTAACAGGCAGATTTAATAACTTACAAAACTTATTATCTACAAATGACTTATCTGCACCCGAATCAAACAATACCCTTGCATAAACATCATTGATAAGGAAGGTACCTGTTATCACGTTGTCATTCTGAATGGCCTCCTGAGCATTCATTTGAAAGACTCGAGCATTGGTCTTCTTACCTTCTTCAGGTTTCTTCGCATACTTTAGGCAGTTGGACTTGATATGCCCCTTCTCATTACAGTTGTAACAAGTCGCATCCTTTATCTTCTTACAATCCAACGTCTTATGCTCACTAGATTTACAGATCCCATAAGCCCTAGGCTGAGATTGGAATTTTGATTCATACCTGCACTTTCCTAGATGACGCTTCTTGCAGGTCTTGCATTTGGGCTTCTCACCCGACTGTTGGTCATCTTTCTTGAACCCTGAACTCTTCTTGTGATGAAAGTTCCCCTTATGCTTCTTATCTGAACGGTGTGAGTTATCATCCTCACGTTTCCTCTTCCCCGCATCAGAATTTCTAAGCGATCTCTGCCTGACCGCATCAAGGGTAAGAGATAATGACAAATCAGCTACTGACCTAAAGGTAGTAGGTCTTGATGCTTTCACACTAGCTTTAATCTCCGGGGCTAAACCCCCAATGAAATGGGCTATACGTTTTGGTTCCGGTGTTACCAAGTACGGAACCAATCGAGACATGGTATTAAAACTTGTGAGATATGCCTGACAGTCTAAGTTTTTCATAACTAATGTCAGAAAGTCAGTCTCGATCTTCTCAACTTCATGATGAGGACAAAAATTCTCTTTGATCAAAGCAACAAACTGAGCCCATGTTAAGTTGTATAACGGAATCTTTCCAGTAGCTTGGATTAAGGACCTCCACCAAGCTAGGGCTTCTCCCTTGACCGACTGTGAAACATACTTCACAATATCTTTCTCGACACATCCACTAATATTGACCACCGTATCCATCTCATCTAGCCACGTCATGCAATCAATGGCGCCTTTTTCCCCAGTAAAATCTCTTGGCTTGTAGGAGACAAAATACTTATATGAACAGGTCTTTGTACGTGGCTTATGATCGAATACAATCTTCTTAGACAGGATACTGTGCTGATTTGATGAGTGTTGGGCATCATCCTTCTTCGACTCATGAGATTTAGAAGGTGGCTTACTGTGAGCTACAGAGTGAGTCTTAGAGCGTGTACCACTAGACTCTCTAAATTGCCTGTCCATGGCTTTAGAAACAACATTGTCAATCAATGCTTGAAGTTCCGCACCAGTTACGTTGATTCTTGTAGTATCATGATTCTCTATAGGGTGGCTGTTGATTTCTTCAGATTCTGCCATGTAGCTTGATTGCTACATAAAATAATGATAATGATTCATTCAGAATTCTATAACAGAATTGTCATCTTGATAATTTTATTAACCATGGTATTAATAAACCATATTGGTTAATTTATTAAGTATTTTCATTCAGGATTTTTCATTATAATTATCTTCAGTCATAATTTATTAACATATTATAATGGCACAAAAGGCCAAGTCACAGGGACAATTTAATTCATAAGCCATGATCTTTTAGGATCGAGGCATTAAGGCTTGAATCATAGTTCATTACCTTTCTTGACAAGGAGTCATAGACTACAACTGTCTTTTGTCTTATATGACAATGAATATGGCCCGTAGGCATTACATCACTAATAGATATTTAATAAAAGAAAGGAATTGGAAGGATCCAATATAAGGATGACTTATGTGATTTTATCGAATCACATTTGCCAAGAGTGTTAACATGTTTTCAGATGTTAACAAGGATTTTGAATCTTACAAGGAACTACCATCATGGCCCTGTCTTAAAATGACACATGGCTAAGTTTTGCCTTCAAGATTTTCTTTTATATATAATGGCAGATTCATTTTTAAAAGGAATGATATTTTGTTTGATTCTATATATTATATTTATGCATATAATGAAAAAAATGAATTTTTAAATTAAAATATTCCACTAAAATTAAAAGGGAGTACATATTTGCCCTAAACGGGACTTTAACAGAAATAACTTGCCCACGCAGGGGCTAAACTGAAAATACAAGTCCTCGTAGGGACTGAATACATAAATAGATGTCCACGCAGGGACTTGATTGAAATAAGGAAATTACAATACAAATAAATAAGGAATCTTCAAAAATCCCTTTTCTTCTTTCCCTTGATCAGATTCGCCACACCCTTGAGAAATCCCCGATGGCTCCTACGCTCTTCTTGAACCTCCCGTTCCACCTGGCTCAACCACTGAAGAATCTCATGTTGTTGCGGTGGCGGTATCAGTGGCGGCTGCGGTGGCTGCTGCTGCGGGGGTTAAGGAGGTGGCGGGTATGGATACCCAAAAGCTTGGTACCCAGATTGGTACGAAGATGCATAGGGCCCTTCAGGGTGAAGAGCATTGTAGTTGGCTGCTACGAGGTACGGGTCAACATCGGGGGCATTGTAGTAGTTGTTGTTGGATCATTTTCTGACCCAAACGAGTCGATCAGAAGAGTTCTTAGACTAAATCAGAGGCGGAATTCATTGATTCGGTCTTCGTTTAGCTTGTATTCACTATTAACTATTTTGTTTATTGATCAAATAACAGTTTACAGGCCAGAGACACTTCGACAGCACTTCAGCGTCGGAACCAAGAAGCATTACAAACGAAATCAGATCAAGGGTATTTATAGGCATAATGATTTCGCTTGAACATGCTCAAGCGGAATCACTTTCAAGCGGAATCATTCAAACGAAATTAGCAAGTTAATTTCGAGCGGAATTAACCACTTGATTTCGCATGAAATGACCTTGTGTCATTTCAAGCGAAATTACCTATAACCATATATTTCCTCGTTTTTCGTGCCTTGATCTATACAAACTAATACAAGACTCGAACGAAGACAAAGTCGACAGACGTATGCACCAACAGACTCCCCCTCGGATGTTGACGAGTCTTCGGTGTCGAGTCTTCGGTTGTCAAACCTTCAGTCTTTATCAGTCTTCTCAACATCAGGAACTTTTCCTGGCTTTCCATAGCCTGGAATTCAACATCAGGAATCGAAACTTTGCTTTGTTCAACATTTCTTGCACACACTTTCTCATAACCACATAAGTTTTTACAATAATTACATCAAGTTCAACTTAATGATCTTGATTAACTAATCAAACTTTCTTCTTCAAAACAAATTTCTTCATTTAAACACATACTCCCAACCCTGTTCATCATGTTCAGCACTTGAAATTTTGAAATTCAGTTCTTCAACATCAGTTGTCGAAAATCTTTTTGTATTTTTCAAAATTTATGCTAAAACACATGTAACATCTGTGGTTGTTATCATTGTGAACAGTTCAATTATCAATAAAAAAAATGTTATTTGATCCCAATGTTTGTTTGGTTGTGTTTTACATTTTTCATGTTTTGACTTTTATTCAATTTCAAACTCTATATCGCTTTCTGGAGAGTTATACGCAAACTGGTGTGTAAACGTAGTCAGTTTAATGTGAAAAATACTCCGGAACATCAACATATACTTAACATACCTTAAATAACCTTTACATAACTTAGAAATAAGTTTTGAAGGCTTTGGTATGGCAAAAACAAGTTAATTCGCCTACAAGGACTAAATTTGACAAACTGCGAAAGTATGCCAATTTGAACTGTAACGAACATTCTGGAACATGACCATAAGTTAAACATACCATAAATATCCTTTACATAGCTTAGAAATAGGCTTTGAGGGGTTCGGTATGCTAAAATAAACTTTTGGGTCATTCAGGGACTAAAAGCGTCAAAAAGTGCATAAGTTTGCACTTTCGCGCATAACTTACGTTCTGAATACCTCCGAACATCCAAAATTTATGTAAGCACTAAAATATTTTATTTTAGTGTTTGGATTGAGAAAAATCCATTCGTCGCGTCATTTGGATCGTTTTTCGCGCTTATGCGCATTCCGTCGTAATTAAGCGAATATCGCAATCGCACGACCAAACGAACTAACATCCGGGATATTTTTGAGCATGTTTCATGTCCACAATGTTTAGGCATCATTTTAGGGCCTTGAAAATGGCTACACGAGCCTTAAATATGTCGGAAATGGCCTTAATACACAACGGGGACTGAATTGGAAACGTTGAAAACTGGTTGCTGTCCTGAGGGACCTTAGCGTGACACCTAGCCCCCTTGGCGTCACACGAGGCCCCTTCTGATCAGCAAAAGCCATTTTTAACAGCTGTTAACAGCTGTTTAGCACTCCCAATCCAATTCCAAGTGTTGTTTCCTGCTTATGGGGGGCCAATATGATTCATATGAGCTTGCCAACAAGTGTAGGGATGTGATCATTCCCTCTTCTCCAAGAAACGATCCTAACGGTGAACCGAAATCTATAAATACCCAACACCCACTTCACTCTCAACTCACACCTTTGAAATCTGAGTTTGCTCTCTAAGTTGTTGTGTTTAACACTTCATACCTGAGAGTATTCGGATTCAAACCTTCCATTCTTGGACCCTTTGTAAGTGTTCCTTCATTCTTTATTGCTTTTCGAGTCCGAAAGTCAAACTTTGTTTGACTTTCTACATTGACCAGTTTATGGTCAATGCGAAGTTCGTTTGAACTTCGCAACGTGATTGTAATCACGATGGTTATAGTCCCTTGTGACTATGCCTACTAATTACCACGTTGTCTAGGGTCGTAAGGGTAAGCGATCTAATAAATCGCTTATACCTTCGAACCCGACCCATTTGGTCAATTATTAGGATCCGACCAAATACATTAGGTGACCATAGTATATAGCGAATAACCTTCCGAGGTTATACCTTATGGTCATGACGTTTAAGTAGTTGTATGATAGGTAGTTTACATGCCCTAGGTAAGTTACCAAAATACACCTTTGATGCCAAAATTCATTATAAACACATGTGACATAACTTTTGACATCTAAACTGATTTGGCGACAATATTAGGCATGTTAAGGCATATTCTACTTGTCATAGGACTAGTTAGGCGGTCCGAACACGTTTCACGCGAACGACGCGTTAAAGTAGCATAAGCTACCTAAACGGGTCGTAATGGGTCGTAAGCACTTATGTTAGGTTTCATTTAGTATGTAGGCTTTGTTAAACCATATTACATGAGTCTCCATACTCGTTTGGTTTAAGAACCCTCATTCTATCCGATCCTCCGATTTAGGTCCGGTTTATTAACATAGTTACCTATATTAGGTGCCGTTTGATTCCGTGATCTCTAGCATTGCTTGGTGGTTATCTTAGGACTTCTGAGCAATCTCAAGTGAGTACATAGACCCCTCTTTTACTGTTTTCCAAACTGTTTTGGGGTGAAACACATGTGCCTACTTGTTACTTTCGTGCTTTCCTGCTTTCACATCATATACTTGCTATGTTCATTAGTACATTTATAGTACATGATTTCATTGTGTTCATGCTATGTATGTCCATTGTGTTCATACTTAGTACATTGTTTTACATTTCATGCTATGTATGTCCATTGTGTGCATACTTAGTACATTGTTTCACATTACATTTCATGCTATGTATGCCCATTGTGTGCATACTTAGTACATTTGTTTCACGTCATATACTATGTATGTCCACTTGTTACATACTTAGTACAGTTGTTTTCATCACATGCTTACATTTTAGTATGACATTTGGGTTGTTTAAAATGGAACAATACATTCATTAACATTAGCTACGCCGTTCGTTAGTAGGTAGTGGTACCATAGAAATTGACAACTCCCGTTCCTGAAATCCTGGGTTTGTTTGGATTGGAAGGAATAACCGAATTCGATACACATAACTTAGATAAACCTTTAATTTTTTTAAGGGTTTATCGCCACAGTCTCAAGGCTTGGATGTATGCATTTTCACAATACCGCATAAATGTTTGTATCAGTATAGCATGCATTTGTTCCACAAAACATAACTTTGATTTAAACCATGTTTTACTTCAATACCTTGTTTTTGTGCATTGTACATATGGTTTAGTTGATATATTTCACTTACCATACATGATATTTTTGGGTACACATTACATGATCTACATTGAACATAAACATTTTGACATTGATATACACATTTAGTGGTTTACATTGGACATAGACATTTCGATATGGTTTACACATTAACACATGACAATTCATTTATACATAAACAATTTACATTGGTGGTTGGTTTGAGTAAGTGATTTGAGTAACGAGGCGTGTGTAATATGATACAAGCATGGTGGATACGCCGCTGGTACTTCCTATATATAAGTGTTTGTATGACATTACATGTCGTAGCGTTACTTAAATCATTTCAATATTTGACATATTACGTTTTACATAAACAACTTATTTTCACAAGACATTGATTTACAAAACAACTTATCTTATACAAACTCATTTTACTTGGTTATTCATTTAACCTTACATTATTCTCTTATTTATACATATCATCGCTTTTTGAATGATTTACAAAACAAAACAATTTACAAGGTTCATGACTGACTTTTGTTAAACAACTTTTTCTAAACTTATAAGTCATGAATCCTCTTTTCACAAATCCTATGTATCTCACAGGCATTTTTATGCTGACGTACCTATTTTCACATGTGTTTCAGGAGCAGGTGCATAGGTTTGATCGGGATACACTAGGGTGGACTCGGGCCTTAGTGACAATAAAAGAAGCAAGATTAGTTTAGTTGATGTTGTGTACTTTGTTTCCTTCGTTTAAAAGACAATGTAACTCGCTTGTTTGATAAATAAAATATAACTTTATATGCCATGGTTGTGAAACAATAATTCTGTTACAACACTCCCCGACGTTTTCGCCACGATTTGATGTTTTACGTGGTCGGGGTGTGACAGAAGAGTTGGTATCAGAGCCAATGGTTATAGGGAATTAGGTTATTAATAATGCTTTGACGTAGACTATAACCTTTCTAGGACCCCAACACAAGTTGTCTTGTGTTTAGATTTTAAAACATGCACTTCACCTATCCTTAGGTGATAACCACAACGAGAACATCGATTCCGAATCCGCTTTGAAAATTAATCATCTGTTCTAGGATGATTGATTACTAGGTTTTGAACCCTCTATTGTAAGGTTTTGAACCCTCTGTTATATGGTTTTGAACCCCTTTGAGTTTTCAAAATCTCGTCAAGGTTTTGGGTTTTAAATAGTGTGAACATGTGCAAACTGGAAGAGTGAATGCCTGTACCCTGGGTTTTCTGTCTGAGGCTAGAGTGTTCATACAAATCCACATAATCGGACCAGTCACTCTTACCTGGGAACTCTTGGGGTGAGTGTTCACTTATAGGCGAGCATGTCTTCGCGATACATTATTTTTCACCCATTTACTTTGATTAGTCACTGTGTGTCGTTTGTTTGCTTGGTAACGCGGACGAGTGACCACCATCTTTGCTTTTGTTGATTTTGTTTCATCTCATTCTCTTCATCCAATCATCTCACTCGTTTCCTTTCATACTTCCTCTTTTAGAATGCCTCCTCGACGCGAAAACCAGATAGCGACTGCCGAACTGGCAGAAATCATTGCGCAGCAGATGGCTGCTCAATTCCCAAACCTCTTTGCTCAATGGAACCAAGCCAACAACAACAACAATGCTCCATGCAAATTCAAGGATTTTAACTCGGCTAAACCACTCAAGTTTAGTGGTTCTGAGGGAGCGACTGGGCTTCTTCAATGGTTCGAGAGCATTGAGAATACTTTCCGCCACGTGCAGTGTCCTGACAATCGCAAGGTCGAGTTTTCTTCGAGTGTGTTTCAGAAGAGGGCTCTCACATGGTGGAACGGGGTTATGAGAGACCGTGGTGCAGAAGATGCTCTAGCACAAAAATATGCTGAACTTAGGGCCCTTATGATGAGGGAGTTCTGTCCTCGTCATGAACAGCGAGCTTTGGAAAGAGAGTTTGATGACTTGAAACAAGACAGTGGCGAGCACAGGGCGTATACTGATAGATTTGAGGAGTTGAGTCTGCTTTGCCCAACAATGGTTACCCCACTTGACAAGGCTATCGAAAGGTACATCGACGGCCTACCTGACTCAGTGCAAGACATCATTACTGGTAGTAACCCTGCCACACTCCGTCAGGCTATCGAGTTAGCAGCGACTTTGACTGTGTCGCAGATTCGGAAGAATAAGTTACACAGGAAGGGTGACAAGGGCAAGAAACAGTCGTCTGACAAGGAAGATAGCAAGAAAGGTCAAAACAAGAATGGAAAGGATTCTGGTTCATCGAAAAGGGCAAGGAAGCGAAAGGCTTCCCAAAACTATGCTGTCACCGCCCAAGCTAACCAGGCAGCTCCCAACCAACCCGCACAGCCTCCATCGAAGAAACCCTATTCAGGGAATGCACCTTTGTGCAATAGATGCAACAGTCACCATCAGCCGCAACATCAGTGCCGTTTCTGTAATAACTGTGGGAAGTCGGGTCATCTTGCCAATGTTTGTCGGTTTGCTCAGAATCAGGCAGTTCAGAACCCGGCTCAACAAGTTGCTCAGCCTCCTGCTCAGCAACAGGGTCAAGCTGCACGACCACACTACCCACCAGGTGCTTGTTATAACTGTGGGGATCTGACCCACTACCGTAATCAATGTCCAAGATTGGTGAATGCGAATCCAGCTCAGGCTCCTGCTCGAGGTCGAGTCTTCAACATGAATGCCCAAGAGGCGCAGGCGGACGATAATGTGGTGAACGGTATGTTCCTTATTAATAATCAGCCTGCATCTGTTCTTTTCGATTCTGGTGCCTACAAGAGTTTTGTGTCATTGTCTTTTGAGCCAATGCTTCACGTGTCTAGAACGAAACTTGGAAAACCCTTGACAGTAGAAGTTGCTAGTGGTGAACCCATTGTTCTTGATTCTTTTCTACGCAACTGCCAGTTGAACCTTAACGACCATCTTTTTCCTATCAACCTCACGCCTATGCAACTTGGAAGCTTCGACATCATTGTGGGTATGGATTGGTTATCCAAGCATCACGCAGAGGTAGTTTGTTTCGAGAAGATCGTTCGTGTGCTGCTTTCGACAGGCGAGATCCTACAGGTTCATGGTGAGAAACCGTCTGGTGGTCTCAAGCTCATGTCTTGTTTTGTTTTAAAGCTCGGAAATATCTGCGGAAGAACTATGTGGCCTTCTTAGCACATGTTACAGCAGATAAAGGCAAGGGTAAGTCTATTTCAGATATTCCTATCGTTCGGGGTTATTCTGAAGTATTCCCTGAAGACTTACCTGGTCTACCTCCAGCACGCCAAGTCGAGTTCCGTATTGATCTCGTACCTGGTGCAAATCCCATTGCCAGAGCTCCATATCGTCTTGCACCATCTGAGATGCAAGAGTTGTCTAAGCAGCTTCAGGAGCTCTCTGACAAAGGTTTTATACGTCCTAGCTTTTCACCTTGGGGTGCTCCCGTTCTTTTTGTCAAGAAGAAGGATGGATCCTTTAGGATGTGTATCGATTATCGTGAGCTTAACAAGCTTACCATCAAGAATCGATATCCCCTACCGCGCATAGACGATCTCTTTGATCAGTTACAGGGTGCTTCTTATTTTTCGAAGATTGATCTGCGTTCCGGGTATCATCAACTTCGTGTGCATGAAGAAGATATTCCCAAGACAGCTTTCCGCACTCGTTATGGGCATTATGAGTTCACAGTCATGCCATTTGGTTTGACTAATGCTCCTGCTGTTTTCATGGACTTAATGAATAGGGTCTGCAAGCCTTATTTGGATCAGTTCATCATTGTTTTTATTGATGACATCTTGATATACTCTAAGATGCGAGCTGATCATGAGCAACATCTTCGTCTTACTTTGGAACTCCTAAAGAAAGAGCAACTTTTCGCCAAATTCTCCAAGTGTGAATTCTGGCTTAAAGAGGTTCAATTCTTAGGACATATTATCAACGAACAAGGTATTCATGTAGATCCCTCCAAGATCAGTGCGATTAAGGATTGGGATACACCTTCTACTCCTACTGAAGTTCGTTCTTTTCTTGGTCTAGCGGGTTATTATCGCCGCTTCATTGAAAACTTCTCAAAGATTGCAGTTCCTCTAACTGCTCTAACTCAGAAGAACAAACCCTTTGATTGGGGATTCAAACAAGAAGAAGCTTTTCAAAACTTGAAGCAGAAGCTTTGCGATGCGCCTGTTCTATCATTGCCTGAGGGTGATGATGATTTTGTCGTGTATTTCGATGCATCTAAATTGGGTCTTGGCTGTGTTTTGATGCAAAGGAACAAAGTCATAGCATATGCATCGAGGCAGTTGAAGATACATGAGAAAAACTACACCACTCATGATCTTGAGTTAGGTGTAGTTGTCTTCGCTCTTAAGATCTGGAGACACTATTTGTACGGTACAAAATGTGTGGTTTTCACGGACCACAAAAGTCTTCAGCATATCTTCAATCAGAAAGAACTCAACATGAGGCAACGACGTTGGGTCAAGCTTCTAAACGACTATGACTGCGAAATTCGCTACCATCCTGGTAAGGCGAATGTCGTGGCCGATGCTTTGAGTCGCAAGGAACGTACTAAGCTTCATTGTGTTCGTGTTCAATCTGATATTCAAGCTCGATCCGATATGCAAGCCCGCATTTCTCAGGCTCAACAATCTTGTGTTTCACAAGGTTTGATGGATAAGGAATTTCCCTATCACATAACCCCTGATCTGGAACTGAAGGACAATGGATCGTATTACTTCATGGACCGTTTGTGGGTCCCAAGCCAAGATAACCTTCGCACCTTGCTTATGGATGAAGCCCATAAGTCTCATTATTCTGTTCATCCTGGCTCATATAAGATGTATAAGGATCTTCGTATTCAGTATTGGTGGCCTGGTATGAAGAAAGACATTGCCTTATATGTATCAAAATGCCTTACTTGTCTTAAGGTTAAGGCTGAACATCAGCGTCCTTCTGGTTTGTTGGTGCAACCAGAGATCCCAGTTTGGAAATGGGAAAACATTACTATGGATCTCATTACTAAACTCCCGCGCACAAAGAAAGGTCATGATGCCATCTGGGTAGTTGTTGATCGTCTTACGAAGTCAGCGCATTTCTTGCCAATCCGTGAGGATTTTTCTGCTGACAAACTTGCTAAAATCTACGTGGATGAAATTGTAGCTCGACATGGTGTTCCTTTGAACATCATTTCTGACAGAGATGCTCGTTTTACTTCTCATTTTTGGAGAACCATGCAATCTGCTATGGGGACCCAACTTAATCTGAGCACAGCTTATCATCCGCAAACGGATGGTCAATCTGAAAGAACAATCCAGACTCTGGAGGATATGCTTAGAGCTTGTGTGATCGACTTTGGTGGTAGTTGGGATTCACATCTTCCGTTAATTGAATTCTCCTACAACAACAGTTATCACACCAGCATCAAAATGGCTCCTTTCGAAGCTCTCTATGGTCGAAAATGTCGTTCACCAGTCTGCTGGAAAGAGATCGGCGAGGCTCAGCTTACTGGACCTGCCCTCATTTTAGAGACAACTGACAAGATTAAGAAAGTTTGTGATAACCTTCAGACAGCTAGAAGCTGTCAAAATGCAAGCCCTTGGAATTTCAAGTCGGTGATCGAGTATTACTTAAGGTCTCACCTTGGAAAGGTGTGATCAGATTTGGAAAGAAAGGAAAACTTGCACCTAGATACGTTGGACCATTCAAGATCGTCGAAAGAATCGGTAAGGTAGCCTACAGACTTGAGTTACCTCCTGAACTTGGAAATGTTCATCCAACCTTTCACGTATCCAATCTCAAGAGGTGTTTAGCTGATGAGAACCTCCACATACCGCTTGACGAAATTCGTGTTGATAAAACACTGAAATTTGTTGAGAAGCCAGTGGAAATCATGGAACGTGAAGTCAAGTGGCTTAAACGCAAGCGCATTCCTTTGGTCAAAGTTCGCTGGGAAGCTAAACGTGGACTCGAGTTTACTTGGGAACGCGAAGATCAAATGAAGGCGAAGTATCCTCATCTATTCCCACGAGTTTCCTCTAAATAAATTTCGGGACGAAATTTCCACAAGTAGGGGAGACTGTAACATCTATGGTTGTTATCATTGTGAACAGCTCAATTATCAATAAAACAATGTTATTTGATCCCAATGTTTGTTTGATTGTGTTTTACATTTTCATGTTTTGACTTTTATTTAATTTCAAACTCTATATCGCTTTCTGGAGAGTTATACGCAAACTGGTGCGTAAATGTAGTCAGTTTAATGTGACAAATACTCCGGAACATCAAAATATACTTTACATACCTTAAATAACCTTTACATAACTTAGAAATAAGTTTTGAAGGCTTTGGTATGGCAAAAACAAGTTAATTCGCCTACAGGGACTAAATTTGACAAACTGCGAAAGTATGCCAATTTGAACTGTAACAAACATTCTGGAACATGTCCATAAGTTAAACATACCATAAATATCCTTTACATAGCTTAGAAATAGGCTTTGAGGGGTTCGGTATGCTAAAATAAACTTTTGGGTCATTCAGGGACTAAAAGCGTCAAAAAGTGCATAAGTTTGCACTTTCGCGCATAACTTACTTTCTGAATACCTCCGGACATCCAAAAATTTATGTAAGCACTAAAATATTTTATTTTAGTGTTTGGCTTGAGAAAAATCCATTCGTCGCGTCATTTGGATCGTTTTTCGCGCTTATGCGCATTCCGTCGTAATTAAGCGAACATCGCAATCGCACGACCAAACGAACCAACATCCGGGATATTTTTGAGCATGTTTCATGTTCACAATGTTTAGGCATCGTTTTAGGGCCTTGAAAATGACTTCACGAGCCTTAAACATGTTGGAAATGTCCTTAATACACAACGGGGACTGAATTGGAAACGTTGAAAACTGGTTGCTGTCCAGAGGGACCTTAGCGTGACACTTAGCCCCCTTGGCATCACGCGAGGCCCCTTTTGATTAGCAAAAGCCATTTTTAACAGCTATTAACAGCTGTTTAGCACTCCCAATCCAATTCCAAGTGTTGTTTCCTACTTATGGGGGGCCAATATGATGTATATGAGCTTGCCAACAAGTGTAGGGATGTGATCATTCCCTCTTCTCCAAGAAACGATCCTAACGGTGAACCAAAATCTATAAATACCCAACACCCACTTCACTCTCAACTCACACCTTTGAAATCTGAGTTTGCTCTCTAAGCTGTTGTGTTTAACACTTCATACCTGAGAGTATTCGGATTCAAACCTTCCATTCTTGGACCCTTTGTAAGTGTTCCTTCATTCTTTATTGCTTTTCGAGTCCGAAAGTCAAACTTTGTTTGACTTTCTACATTGACCAGTTTATGGTCAATGCGAAGTTCGTTTGAACTTCGCAACGTGATTGTAATCACGATGGTTATAGTCTCTTGTGACTATGCCTACTGATTACCACGTTGTCTAGGGTCGTAAGGGTAAGCGATCTAATAAATCGCTAATACCTTCGAACCCGACCCATTTGGTCGATCATTAGGATCCGACCAAATACATTAGGTGACCATAGTATATAGGGAATAACCTTCCGAGGTTATACCTTATGGTCACGACGTTTAAGTAGTTGTATGATAGGTAGTTTACATGCCTTAGGTAAATTACCAAAATACCCCTTTGATGCCAAAATTCATTATAAACACATGTGACATAACTTTTGACATCTAAACTGATTTGGCGACAATATTAGGCATGTTAAGGCATATTCTACTTGTCATAGGACTAGTTAGGCGGTCCGAACGCGTTTCACGCGAACGACGCGTTAAAGTAGCATAAGCTACCTAAACGGGTCATAATGGGTCGTAAGCACTTATGTTAGGTTTCATTTAGTATGTAGGCTTTGTTAAACCATATTACACGAGTCTCCATACTCGTTTGGTTTAAGAACCCTCATTCTATCCGATCCTCCGATTTAGGTCCGGTTTATTAACACAGTTACCTATATTAGGTGCCGTTTGATTCCGTGATCTCTAGCATTGCTTGGTGGTTATCTTAGGACTTCTGAGCAATCTCAAGTGAGTACATAGACCCCTCTTTTACTGTTTTCCAAACTGTTTTGGGGTGAAACACATGTGCCTACTTGTTACTTTCGTGCTTTCCTGCTTTCACATCATATACTTGCTATGTTCATTAGTACATTTATAGTACATGATTTCATTGTGTTCATGCTATGTATGTCCATTGTGTGCATACTTAGTACATTGTTTTACATTTCATGCTATGTATGTCCATTGTGTGCATACTTAGTACATTGTTTCACATTACATTTCATGCTATGTATGCCCATTGTGTGCATACTTAGTACATTTGTTTCACGTCATATACTATGTATGTCCACTTGTTACATACTTAGTACAGTTGTTTTCATCACATGCTTACATTTTAGTATGACATTTGGGTTGTTTAAAATGGAACAATACATTCATTAACATTAGCTACGCCGTTCGTTAGTAGGTAGTGGTACCATAGGAATTGACAACTCCCGTTCCTGAAATCCTGGGTTTGTTTGGATTGGAAGGAATAACCGAATTCGATACACATAACTTAGATAAAGCTTTAATTTGTTTAATGGTTTATCGCCACAGTCTCAAGGCTTGGATGTATGCATTTTCACAATACCGCATAAATGTTTGTATCAGTATAGCATGCATTTGTTCCACAAAACATAACTTTGATTTAAACCATGTTTTACTTCAATACCTTGTTTTTGTGCATTGTACATATGGTTTAGTTGATATATTTCACTTACCATACATGATATTTTTGGGTACACATTACATGATCTACATTGAACATAAACATTTTGACATTGATATACACATTTAGTGGTTTACATTGGACATAGACATTTCGATATGGTTTACACATTAACACATGACAATTCATTTATACATAAACAATTTACATTGGTGGTTGGTTTGAGTAAGTGATTTGAGTAACGAGGCGTGTGTAATATGATACAAGCATGGTGGATACGCCGCTGGTACTTCCTATATATAAGTGTTTGTATGACATTACATGTCGTAGCGTTACTTAAATCATTTCAATATTTGACATATTACGTTTTACATAAACAACTTATTTTCACAAGACATTGATTTACAAAACAACTTATCTTATACAAACTCATTTTACTTGGTTATTCATTTAACCTTACATTATTCTCTTATTTATTCATATCATCGCTTTTTGAATGATTTACAAAACAAAACAATTTACAAGGTTCATGACTGACTTTTGTTAAACAACTTTTTCAAACTTATAAGTCATGAATCCTCTTTTCACAAATCCTATGTATCTCATAGGCATTTTTATGCTGACGTACCTATTTTCACATGTGTTTCAGGAGCAGGTGCATAGGTTTGATCGGGATACACTAGGGTGGTCTCGGGCCTTAGTGACAATAAAAGAAGCAAGATTAGTTTAGTTGATGTTGTGTACTTTGTTTCCTTCGTTTAAAAGACAATGTAACTCGCTTGTTTGATAAATAAAATATAACTTTGTATGCCATGGTTGTGAAACAATAATTCTGTTACAACACTCCCCGACGTTTCCGCCACGATTTGATGTTTTACGTGGTCGGGGTGTGACAACACACTCCGAAAATCTTTTTGAATTTTAGAATTTAAAAGAAAGCAGTAAAGAAATATTTACATACAATATTTTTGTGAGTTTGTATAAGAGGATCATATCAGTTTTGAGACACATCACAAGCACCATTAAGCTTTATACATTTTAAGTTCTAAACGATTCACGTTGATTGACGATATTGTTGTCCACTTAAACTCAATCTAAAAACTTTCGAAATGCTTACCGATACGTTAAGGTATATTAATTTTTGCCTAAAATCTTATGGACCCCACGATCTTAGCATATCCCCTCATCATGCAATACACTAACTCAAGTAATGCCTTTAAACTTTTATCAACTGTGATTCGTGCGAAAACAACGCAGAATGTTTAAACATTAACAATCAGGTCGATACTTCCGTATACGCAGAGAAAGTCCAATGTTTAAACAAAATAAGAAAAAATAAAACAAGTTGAAATGTTTAGGCTTTAACCACCAGGTCGATACTCACGTATACGCAGAGGATGTCCAAAGCTTAAACGAAACACCAAAGAAAATAAAACAGAATGTTTAGGCAATAACATCCAGGTCGATACTCACGTATACGCAGAAGATGTCCAATGCTTAAACAAAATAAAGAAATAAAACAAGTTTAAATCTTTTCAAAAAGAAAACACAAAATCACAGTGACTTTTCAGCAAAGTTGTGAAAGTTCACAAACTTAACCAATTTTATGTCCTAAGACAATCAGCGAATACCGAGCAGACACACAATCAAGAAGGACAAAACTAAGTACTATGCTTTTGACCATGTTTCCCACCAGACTTAGGCTTTTTCATTTAAGTTTGTATTGTTATCGCAAATCTACTAGTCTAGCTGAGCCTAACGTCACATCTTTAGTGAGATCGTTTATCACATTTGACTTTCAATTCTTTAGCATGCTGTGATAGTCCACTGATTTTCTATCATTTCCTTTTTTTCACAACAAAACTCATTTTTCCTTTTCAAAATTTCAAATGTTTTTGACTTTTTCAAATTTTCAAATGTTTTTGGATTTTCTGAAAATTCTTACTCCCCCTAAAATTCAAAATCATTTAAAGAAACTTTGAAAATAAACTGTACAAATAAAGTGACAACAGATATCAAATCACTTCAATTCGCCATTCACTTGGCATAAACAATAAGAACTCCCCCTCACAACAAACTATTTTCCCATTTTGATTTCAAAACACTTAAGTTTGTCTTAATCAAATGATTTTTTCGGAAAATAAGTTTTGTTGATTCATAAAACCACTTGTAGGTTAGGGGTTTAATTCATCACTTTGTTCTTTCAAACTCAACCTTTTGAAAATTTAATAGTTTTAAAATCAATCAACCAAATATCACTTGTAGAAAATCAAGTACAACTTAATGTCCCTAATTTACCACTTTGTAAGTCGAAATATCACCAATGTGAATTTCTCAAGAAAGATGCCGATACCTGCTCCACTCTTACCAACCTGGGAGCTCCGGCAAGTCAGATTTTTCATTTAAACAGATCCACCCAAGCCTGACGAACCTTGGGTGTTTTTGAGTTATCATCACTCAATTTCTTTTCAGCTTTTTGTTTTAAATTTCTGTTTGAAAATGATGGAAAACTTGAATCATCCATTGTCTTAACGAAATTATCGCATTTTACCTCAACAGATGGCTCTTCTGGCTTTGACGAACCAGATTCATTACCTGAACGTGGCTCCTTTGACTTTGACAAGTCAAATTCATTGCCTGATCGTGGCTTGTCTGACTTTGATAAGTCAGATTCATTTCCAAAACATGGCACCTTTGTTTCCGAAGAAACAAGCTCATTGCCAGAAAATGAAAATTTCACTTTCTTTGATTTGTTAATCACTTGATTAACCGCTTTTTCTTTCTTTAAAATCCCTTTCGTCCTCAGATTTGTATCAAATGAATTCGTTTTACTTGATTTGTCATTCTTTGGTGAGCAAGACGATTTATCAGAACTGCTATCTGATTTTCCTGTTGTATCCGAGGACAAAATCCTTTGGAGATACTCGCGTGCTTTCTTCCTTTTCTTCCTCAGTCTGTCTTTTTGCCCTTGTGAAAGCTTTACTTTCTTTTCTAGAACTTTCTGTTCTTTGGGCTTTTCTTTGACTTTGACTGGTTTCTTTGTCATTTTCTGAGATTCAACCCTCAATCTTCCCTTTGATCTCATTGGACAATCTCTTGCAATATGACCTTTGATTTGGCATTCAAAGCATCTTCTCTTTTCAAACCACCAACTTTGGCAGTTAACAGCAATGTGTCCTTGAACACCACATATGTAACACACTCTGTTATCGTACCATTCACCACTTTCACACCACACACTTAGATCATAACATTGTTTGGCTCTGTGATAATCATTGCTCCTCTTGAAAGCTGGATTTGGCTTTTGAGCACTATGGTCAAACCTGCACCACTTATTACCAACTGTTTTTGAGTTTTGATTTTCAGATTTTTGTGATTTTTTATCACAATTGGATGATTGAACTGATGACCTTTTATTATATTTTTGAAAACTTTTTGTATTTTTAACAATTTGTTTTTGTTCTGCAGTCTTTTTCAAAGGTTTATGTGTTGAACATTCACCTTTTTCTGTAGATTGCAAAACAGTTTCTTGAAACTTTTCTTTTAATTTCAAAAATATTTTCTTTTTCTCATTATTCTCATTTTCATCATTAGTTTTATCATCACAATCTTCAATTATGACCTTGTCATAATTTGTGACATCGTCACTTATTGGAACAAAATTGATCGGTTTTGGACAAATATAATCTGGTACTGATGAAGTCACAAAACCTTTCAATTTCTTTTCAAGCTCATCAATTTTATTTCTTGCACTCTCAGCTTCATTTTCAAGCTGAGAGATTTTCTCAAGATGAGGAGTTATTGCTTTTTCATTCTCATTTTTATTCTTTTCAAGAACAAATTTTTCATTTTCTAAAACTTTTATTTGATCTTGAAATTTTGTTTCATTTTCTTTCAAATTTTTATTTTCAAGTTTTATCCAAAAATCTTCATTTTCTGAAGATTTTATTTTATTTTCAAAATCTTTTTCTTTTTCTTTTAACTCTTTAATTTCCAATGTCAAACTGTCAACATCATTCAACAGTTTGACATTTTCAGACTTTGATTTTTCACAGTTTGAGCACATCTCATGAATCTTCTCATCATCAGCTTTCTTCTCAATTATGAGAGCTGGAATTTTTTTAACCTGTTCTTCTACCATTCGAACTTCTTCCTCAGATTTCACTTGATCATTCTGTGACAACACAGTTGTCTCATCTTGTTCAGATGTTTCTTGATGAATACTGTCAACCTGTTTCTTCTCAGATTTTACATTTTCTTCCACATTTGCTGCTTCATGATTCTTCTTTTTCGCAGCTAGTTTATTCTTGAGCTTTTCAATTTGTTCTGCAAAGGATTTATTAAACATTTCAGATGAAAATAACTTTTTATAAAATTCAAGTTTTTCAATTTCTCTACTATCATCATCATACTCTTCATCAGATGAGTATGAATGATCAAAAACTGGAGCTCTTTCTGAAACAACTTTTGAATCTTTTTCATTATTTTCTGAAACATCATCTAAACCCTTTTTAACTTTTTCTAAAACAATTTCTGAATCTTTTTTTATTGAAACTGGTTCTCTTGAAATTGATTTTTCAAAAACTGGTTCTTTTTCAATCTCAATATAACTATCTTGTTGAGATGCATAGTAATACAATGCAATTGCTTCTTCAGTTTCCATGTTTCAGTAACAGGTTTCACAATATCAGTCACTCTCAAACGAAATTACGTTTTCAAACGAAATCACTTTGGAACGAAATAGCACTCTTCACACGGAATAACCTGTTCAAATGAAATACCCTTTTTCACACGGAATTACCTGTTCAAACGGAATTACACTTAAACGGAATAGCACTTTCAAGCGAAATCAAGTACCATTTCAAACGGAATTACTTTTTCAAACGGAATTAGATGTAACTGAAACGAAATCAGTAATTTCGTGTGAAATTACTTCAACTTTTCAAGCGAAATTAGTGGCTCGTTTAAACGAAATTAACTGTTTGGCCCATTTTTGTCACTTTTAGTCTGAATTTTGATCTAACTCTTTCAAGGGTTTATTAAAACTGTATTTTACACGTTATATCAAAAGATCAGTCCATTTTAACCGTGAAATCTTGATTAATTTTGAAAAGAAGGCATAGAAATCAGAATTTTCCAGCGAAAACAAGCTAAATGGTAAGAAATCTTCCTCCTGAGCTCTGATACCACTTGTTGGATCATTTTCTGACCCAAACGAGTCGATCAGAAGAGTTCTTAGACTGAATCAGAGGCGGAATTCATTGATTCGGTCTTCGTTTAGCTTGTATTCACTATTAACTGTTTTGTTTATTGATCAAATAACAGCTTACAGGCCAGAGACACTTCGGCAGCACTTCAGCGTCGGAACCAAGAAGCATTACAAACGAAATCAGATCAAGGGTATTTATAGGCATAGTGATTTCGCTTGAACATGCTCAAGCGGAATCACTTTCAAGCGGAATCATTCAAACGAAATTAGCAAGTTAATTTCGAGCGGAATTAACCACTTGATTTTGCATGAAATGACAACCTTGTGTCATTTCAAGCGAAATTACCTATAACCATATATTTCCTCATTTTTCGTGCCTTGATCTATACAAACTAATACAAGACTCGAACGAAGACAAAGTCGACAGACGTATGCACCACCAGATGTACCCCGGGTAGGCAGGCTGCTCAAAAGGGTTATACGCCGCTGCACCGGCGTAGGAAGGAATTGGGTTATCCATAACCCACTGGTGGTGGTGCGACTGGAGCTGAGTCGACTTTTCTGAGATGGGGTTTGAAGGCCTACCCATCTGCGGGTCTTCATATAGTGGCGGGTAGTGACTGCCACTTGAAAGTTGAGGGGTGCTGAAGTGGAATCCCCCTCGCACGGACATCCGTGCTCCTGATCTCCTACGCCTCGGTGGCTCTGGAGGTAGTTGCTGCTCAAGCGGTGGTGGTGGCGGTGGCGTGACCGCTACAAAACGTGAATCCTCAGAGGGATCCTGCTGCTGCTGCTGAGACGGGTTGAAAGAGGGAGTAAACTCCCAAGGGTATGAAGCAAACCTTGCTTCATAGCTGTCTGGACCCCGATAAGGTGATCCGTGAAAGGACGACCCATCTGAAATCTCGATGGGGTGAGTGGGTGTCCCAGATGGTGGTTCGGCAGGATCCGGATCTTCATCCATATCCATGTCTTGATCACCGGGAAAATGATCTTCTGGTCCCATTGGGTTAAAACCCACTGGTTCTTGCACCTAATTTACCAGATTGAACCGGCTCTGAAAATACGGGGTCGGATCTTGAAATGCGCGATGTGACCCCGATCGCTGCAATGGTAGATAGGAGTGGTGTGAATCATTGGGCTCGTTCTCTGATTGTGGCCCAAAGGAATGATGATAAGAGGGTGACGAACCAAGCGAGACAGATCGCCTCACGGGCTCCAAATACGTCCTCCAGTCTTCTTGAGGACTAGTTCTCATTGTGGCTGACGGAGTTCGCTGGTGTGAAGGCCCGGCCTCATGATCGTTGGGGGCGGGGAATGGTCCCTTGCCTCTTCCTCCTCTTCGGAACCTTGGTGGCATTTTTGTTGATCCTGTCAAAACAAACAAAAGAAACAATAAAGGAAAACAATAAAGGACAAAATAAAATAAATTAGGATTAGTCCTAAGTTCTTTGCCTAGACTCGGAAGTCGAGGAATGTGCAAACTGTGTCATTGAGATTAAACACAAAAGGCTAGTGTTTAATTCACTCAATGTTGGCTCTGATACCAACCTGTCACACCCCGATATTTCCACGTATTACCGGTGGGCCCGGTTGGGAGTATCGTGACGTAGTTGATATCATCATAGTCAAATAATCACAGTTTAAAGCACAGCGGAAGTCTAAATGATAAAAACATTACAAACCGATTGAAAGTAATATCAATTATTACAAAACGGTTGTAAAGAGATCCACAGGCGGATCAAAGATAAAAGAAACATTGTCCAACATATTTTTAAACATCTACGCTTGCAAGACTCTTTATTGATGCTAGGAGTAGCCAGCCCATTTCGATTAGTACCTGCACTTAACCTTTTTGGAAAATACGTCAGTTTTCACTGGTAAACACAATTAACCGACTCATTTTGAAAATGTTTAAGAAAATTGATTTAAATGCACAAGGCACAAATAATCTTTTATAACTTGGGATAATTATTTAAAAATAATCTTGTTAAAGAATTACATGTTTATTATACGTTCAGTAGCCCGGGTTGAAAACCGGGTTAACGATTAATAGACACACCACATAATATATCCCACGGCGAGTTATTCTCGAACAGGTGGGTACATTATTTTACATACGCACCGGCAGGTGTATGCCTACACCCCGTTCTTAAGTCGTGGCCATTTCAATGAATGAGGCGAGGATATCCAGGACATGGTCATTAACCCCACAAAGGCTTAAAATAAACAAAACAGATTAAACGGGTTACCTCAATGATTTAACCTTCATACGATTAAAAATTCAATACCCGATCAAGCGGTATTTTATATACCGTAGCCCAAGCCCGTATAAGGGAAAATAAGTTAAAAGTATTTACCTGAGCAAAAATATAAATTTATTCCCAGTCGTAAATCAATCAAGCAAGTAAGGGTAGCTTTTACTGGTCCCCTAAATCTGGAATGAAGGTTTTAATAACCTATTAGATTCCTAACGGGTCTTACTTAAGTTTAAACTTAGACCGCTTAGTTTTAAAGAGAGGTATATGGTTCAAAACGCAAGAATAAGCGAAGACCGGATTAGAATGTGATTTGGACCCAACAAGTATGAAGACTTGTTTAATATGGGTAAACCAAACACATTCTGGATTTTGAAGTGAAAATGATAAGATTTGACCCGTTTTGGTTAATTTATGCAAACTAGTTACATAAACCGTACTGTAACACCCCGAAATTTATAAAATTAAAATCATGATAATAAAACGCTAAATAAACAAGAACAAACTAACTAGGAATTTATAGCCCAGTTAGTTAAGAAGTCTTGAAGTGACTATTATTGAGGTTAAAATACCTAAACTATAAGTTAAACAAAAGTTGAGGGGCCAAATTAATAAAAAAACTGAAACTTAAAGGTTCAAATAAGAAAAATAACCCACCAAACACACACATGCGTGTGCTGGGATCGATCAGAGGAGGAGGGCGACCAGGGGTATCCTTCAAACCCTAAAATCCTCATAAAATTCATAAATTGAAGCCTCTAATCCGCTCTAAATCAAGTTTCAAACATAGATTCGTGATCACCTCGTCAAAGGGATCATAAGGTATGCCAAATTAGGTTGTTTTGTTTCAACTCAAATTCCTTGCATGTGATAGAAATCGAATGTTGAGCTTGATTATGTGTTAGATATATGAAATTGAAAGTGATATGAGGTTTAAGAACAAACCCTAGATGATTTCTTGACAAGATCTTGCATGATACTTGTAATGTTCATAATCACCATAATGAGTGATTAATAACTTAGTAGAACTTGATAAACACTAGGATTAAGACTCTTGTTCTAGTGAAATCTGAATTTATGTGAGAATTTCTGAAATATTGATGTTGAAATATGTGTATAATTGCCTAATTAAAGTTGATTTAGACGAAATAACAAGTCATGAACTTGGTAATGATTATGTGAAAATCTGACCCGCTAGGTGTTTGTTAAAATGCCTAAGCGGGGATTAATATGTTAAAAATCGGATGAAAACATATAATTGACTTCTATGGTAAATTATGTGCTTATAATTACAAAAAGGGTCCTAAATTGAAGTTGAATTGAACTCCTTAGGCAAAGAATCCGGATCGTCGAGCGGACAAGCCGGAGGAGGAGATACGCGCTTGAAGGGTGTGCTTTAAAGGTACGCGACTTATAGTTTCGCTACATTATGTTTGATTGTTAGTCTTACATTGTTATATTGAATTCGGTAAACAAGGAAAACCCGTTATGTCACGGGAGTGACAAAGTGCCTTAGACAAGTAAAACGGGTCGAACAAGTGCTAGAAATAGAGTTTGGATGTGTCTTGTAATCGTGACACCCATTCGGCATCCAAACGGGTCAAACAAGTTGGGTAAAAAACATATAAAATAATAATCATCACTTGTGATTGGTTAAATATTAAGCGTAGGCCGTGTAATGGACACGCCAATTCGTTGTAAAAGCATGAGCCCTTGTAGAGGGATTATAGTTCGAAACATTGGGTTGTTAATTGATTCCGAAAAGCATGATTAAATCCTTGTAATTAAGCATGATAATTATTGCATAAGCAATCCTCGGGAAGGGAGCAGAAGCTCATTTTTGGTAAACGTAGAAACGAGTGCATTGACTTAAAGTTTAAGATGATAATAATACATATTGTGGAACTTGTAGACAAATGGGTCGAATAAACAAGAAATGAATTACAGGATAACTATTGTTAAAATGATGTTTTTATGCAAATCGTGTTGATAAATGTGTCCGTAATCAAATTACGGTCACGTAGGAAAAAGAATCGGTTAAAACGGACTTACGGATCCAAAGTTATGACCATTTGAATTTGAACATAGTGAAAATCCGGAGCTGGCAGAAAATGCAGGTCTAGAAATTGGACCTGCTGGAAAACGTGTTCCCCTGCGCCATGCGACGGGGGTAGGCAAATCTGGCGTGACACGCGGGGCCTCCCGCTCCACGCGAGGACCTTTCGCGCCACGCGACAGGGAAAAAAATTAATTTTATTTTATTTTATTTTTGATGGTTCAATACTAGAACTCGTGTATAAGCATTGTATATATGTCATATCTAACTTTTTAAGTGATTTTGACTTTAGGTACTAAAGGGGTCCTTCCGGATGGTGATCAAGAATGATTCAAGAACAGAACACAAATTTTGGATGCTTCCGCGTTAACTTAATATTGACTAGACAATGTTTTGATGTAAATGAATTGTAATCAATGTTTTAAGCTAGTCGGTAGTTGACTAGTAGGTGTTACTTAAAAACCTTGATTTTGGTACTTATCATGAATATGTTTGGTCTTTAAACATGAAAATTTTTGTAAAGAAAAATTTTAGTATGAAATTCATGTAAATTACGATTAAATCACGTCCTTTTAACAAGGGTCTTACAAGTTGGTAACCAGAGCTCAAGGTTGTCAATAAAGTGTTCGGTTCAAGCTTGATCAAGCATCCGGTAAGTGTTAATAGTTTTAAACAGATTTAGAGAATATAGAAATGAAACATGAACGGATATGCACGAAAAGAGTGTGTAGATTCACTCAAACATGGGAAATGCATGAAACAAGAATGGTCGAATCAAGTTATGAATTTGATTAAACCAAAACAAGTAAATTATATATTATAAATGAAATGTTTAACGGTCAATGTGAACATTTCAGTATTAAAGATGGCGGATGAAGGTAACGATGACACGGTGTCGAGAGTCACCGAGCAAACAAGAGAAGTGATTGCCGAGGAGGTTGGAAAGGCAATCGAAAATAGTTTGTCTGGTTTCATTGATAAGATCCAGAATACGGTACTATCAGTGGTTGAGGAAAGAATCAAGAAATTGGAGGATAATGCCAATTTAACAAAGGAAAAGTCCAGAGGACGTAAGCCTTGTACATACAAGGAGTTCATGGCGTGCAAACCGCCAGTCTATAATGGGGAGGTTGACCCAATCGTATGCCAGAGATGGCTAAGCGATATCGAAGGAGTATTCGAGAGGACCCATTGTGATGAAGATGACTACGTAGCCTATGGTACGGGTCAATTAAGGGGTCAAGCGAAAGACTGGTGGGATAACAAAAAGAGAGAGATTGGTAGCGAAGCGGCTAAGGTTATGACATGGGAGGAGTTTAAGACACCGTTTCTTAAACATCATAGTCCCAAGGCGGTCGTTAATAGAATCAAGGAAGAGTTCATGCAACTTAGGCACAAGGGCGAGACCATAGACAAGATTACGGCGACGTTTATGGATAAGATGAAGTTTTTCAATGAATTGGTGAGGAATGAAGAACAGAAGATATAATATTATTATAACATGTTGAGTGTCGAGTATAGGGAGTTTATGACTCCTTCAAAATACGTGACCCTTACCGAGATCATAAACGTTGCTCGGGAACGGGAAATTAAATTGAAAAAGCAGTTGGAGCGTGGTGAAAGAAGGGCATATGTTGTTAATCCAAGCCCTGCCAAGAAGGCTCGGACGAATGAAACTGGGAAGAAATCTGATGCAAAAGGCGGGTCGCCAAGTTGCAAAATCTGCGGAAAGGGTCATAAGGGCGAATGACGCTTCAAGGATAAACCTTGTCCCATATGTCGGAAGACGGGACATATGGCTACATCATGCCCGGAGAAAGTGACGGTTTGCTACAATTGTTATAGACCGGGTCACAAAAAGTCGGAATGCCCGAAGCTGGTTGGAAAGAAAGATGGGCAAGACCAGAAAGGCGAAGCCCCAAAAGCAAAAGCTAGATCTTTTCAATTAACAGCAGCAGAGGCAAAAAGGGAACCCAATGTGGTTACAGGTATATTTGCTATAAACTCAATTCCCGCACATGTGTTATTTGATACGGGTGCGAATAAATCCTTTATTTCGCATGGATTTATTCGACATCCTTCTTTTGTACTAACAAAGTTACCTATGCCATTAGAGGTAGAAATAGGTGACAACAAAAGTTTCTTTGTGTGTGATGTATGCCAAGATTGTAAAATAGATATTGACAGCGAAGAATATTCCATAGATTTGATCAGGTTATGATCAGTTTTAGGTGATTTTCGGGTTATATAAGGAAAGCTAAGATTTTTATCAGCCCAGAAGGCTTAAAATATTTTATTTATCATATAAAATCAGTAGCAAAAGATTTGGTATCAAAATGTTATGTAAAACTCATTTTATTAGTAAAAAGGGTATAAACGTCAATTACCGAATCAAGGCAAGAACCCCATGTTATGATCAGTTTAAAAATTAATTAAAATCTTCAAAAATCCCAAAATATTATATTACATCAGTGGGTAAAAAGTTTGGTGTCAAAATTTGGGTTTAGATAGGCTTTATGCTAAAAATGTCGTTTAATTAATAAAAAGCTTTCAAATTACGATATTGAGAATAATTCCTAATTTAGACATCAAACTGATGTCAAATTTTTAGTACATGTTTATAAATCAGTAATAAAAGTTTTTGTCCTCTCACATTTTTAAAACTCTCGTTTTAAGGTTAAAAGGGCATAATGGTCAACATTTAAGCAATTAACAGAAACATGCAAATGAATCAGATTAATTAGGAACCAAGTTGTATAACCTCAGAGGGTTATACTAACCTATAACCTGGTCCTAATGGAACTCTAAAGCATATCTAAGCTAAGCTAAATCGGGTCAGAACTGAAAGGCAAAGCAAAAGTCTACTTTTGCGACTTTCGGTTCCGAACCGAGCCTAAACTCAAAATTGTCGGGTTGGACATGCTTAGACATGTTCTTACATTATTTAGCAAGTTATTTAAGTGTTAAAACAGGTTTCATAACTTCTACATTGTTAGTTATGAGTTTATTTGCAAAATAACTTTCTGTTGACTTTTTATAATTAAGTTTGACCCGACAATTGACCAAGTTAGAGTGGAAATCAGAGGGTGCCCTTTTAAGGGTTTATTACCCACATAATTACCAACTCATAGCCACTTTCAATTCAAAAAATGACTGGACCATTAGTGATTAATCACTAAGTCAAAGCTTAATTACGATGACTTTGACTTTTGGTCATTAGACTAATAAACTTGAATTAGGAAGGCTAAGAATGCTTACAAAGGCTCTTAGCACGAATTAGGAACTTGAGAAAACTTGCTTGAAGTCCAGAGAGCTCCAGAGAGTGAGATTTGAATAAATTTTGAATGGTGCAAATGAACTAGCAAACAATCAAGAGCTTATATAGGAATTTAAAACTCATAAGATCATTCCAACAAAGTCTACAGGTGATTGTTGATCATCCCAGGTGTCCCCTATGCATGTAAAACCATTGGTTCAGTCCCTGAATTCAAAAACCACCATGCAAAGGCGGTGGAACTGGCTGGACAGGCATCTGTCATCTTTTTCTGCATCTGGTAGTTTTACACGGCCCATGTAAGGTTTGGCCGAGGGTCTACACGGCCCGTGTAGAGGTCATATCTGGTCAAGAATCTTTCAAATTTTGCAACTTTGGTCCCTGGTCCTTCTAAACTTGATTTAATTTGTGTTTATTGCACTTTTAACCCCCAAACTTGACTTTTAAGGGCCTTGAGTCTTTAAACATTTAACAACAAGCCTTCGGTTAGTTATGAGATCACCCGAATGGTCTTGAAATGCAATATCAACACATTTAACCCTTATTACTTGCAATTAACACTTTGATTATTTATGTGCATTGAAACTTTATGAATTTATATCCGATAGTCTTGAGATCAAAGTATATAATTGTTACAATGTTTTTGGGCTCGTTAAAAGGTCACTCAGAGGTTACTTTCAACATGTTGACACTTTTAACCCTTATGCATTGCAAGATCCTTATTTTTAACACAATAAGAACACAACCAAGACCAAGGTTCGAGGCATCGCTATAACCTTGTATCGTTGCATAAGAACACAACCAAGACCAAGGTTCCAGGTATCGCAATAAACTACGAAATTATCATTTCCGTTGGGCAGTGAGAGCACGGGAGCATTGCAAAGCATGGTTTTGAGGGTTTGAAAGGCTTCCTCTTGTTTAGATCCCCAAACAAAAGGTTTATCCTTATGTGTAAGAGAGGTAAGCGGCACGACGATTTTGGAGAAACCTTCGATAAAACGGCGATAATAGCCCGCCAGTTAGAGAAAAGAGCGGAATTCAGACGGATTCTTGGGTGTAACCCAACTCTTACTGCTTCGAACTTGGAGGTCTTGGCAACTCAAGAACCAAACGTAGATGCTGCGAGTGTTCGGCTTTTGATTTGGAATAGATCAGGATATCGTCGATGAATACGATCACGAAGCGATCAAGAAAGGGTTTGCACACTCGATTATCAAATCCATGAAGACTGCCGGAGCGTTTGGCAAACCAAAAGTCATGACAACGAACTCATAGTGACCATAGCGGGTTCGAAACGTGGTTTTGGGTATATCTTCCTCTTAAATGCATAATTGATGATAGCCTGAGCGTAGATCGATCTTAGAAAAACACGTAGCACCTTGTAGCTGATCAAATAAATCATCGATTCGAGGCAAGGGATAGCGATTCTTGATTGTCAACTTATTCAACTCCCTATAGTCGATGCACATCCTGAACGAACAATCCTTCTTTTTGACGAAAAGGACAGGCGCGCCCCATGGAGAGGTGCTAGAGCGAATAAAGCCTTTATCAAGAAGTTCCTGGAGCTGAGTTGAGGAGCAGCAAGGAGGGCTTGTTGAGCAGGAGCTTGACCTTGGGTTGGAGCATGGTTTTGACTTGGGCCTGTACGACAGTTGGCGGTGAAATGACCGTACATGTTGCAATGGGCACAGTATCTAGAGGCGATTCCCACTAGGTGGTGATAAGTAAAAGTAGGGCAAACCAGATGAGGACCAGTATAAGCACGCTTTGCCGGCGGTGCGTTGGTAACCGGGCCGTTACTTGGCGGTGTTAATGTTGCTGAGGAGCTGGAACAGCTTGAAGTGGGGCAACATTGGTTACAGCACAGTTCTTGTTGCTGGAACTGCTGTTGTTCTTTCTCTTGTGTCTCGAGAGCTTGGATGACTGAGGAGCAGTGGTGGTTTCAGCGGTTGAAGCAGTAGTAGCTTGATGCAGATTCTTGGGAGCTTTATCCCAGACACCAGACTTGACTCGCTTGTCGTTGATCTCAGCAGCGAGCAAGTAGGTTTCTTCAATCGTTGTCGTCTTTGCTGCTTGAACGAAATCTGCCACGCAATCCGGAAGAGCACGGATATACTTTTTGATGGCGATTCCGGGCGTCTTGACTTGGCCTGAACAGATTATACTCAACTGCTTGAAGCACGCAGTCAAACCAGCATTGTCACCTTCTTTCTGCTTAATGTGCCAGAATGGCGCTCATGGGGAGGGCATAACTCTTCCATCATCACGTCCTTCAACTCATCCCATGATAGCCGATAAGCTGCATCATTTCCGCGTTTGTTTCTCTCGGTCGTCCACCAGTCTAAAGCGCGGGACTGGAAGATGCCAGTTGCGTTGAGAGTACGAAGATTGTCAGGACAGCCACTCTGACGTAGGGTGACCTCGATAGAATCAAACCATTGGAACATGGCCGTAGGACCATCTTCACCAGTAAACTCTTTCGGTCCGCAGGCTTGAACTGCTTGAAGCTAAAAGCAGCTTTTGGTGAATCAGTTCGGGACTCTTCAGAAGATTTGCTTGCATTCTCGTTTAGTTCACTCACGATCTGAGGAATAACCTTTGCCATTTGTTTAGCAACCATAGAGGCGAGGCGTTTATCTACCTGTTTTCGACGTGCGGCTTGGGTAGTGCGAGATCCATATGACGACATTGTCTGCATCAAACAACGCCATAGGACTCAAAACACTATTCGATTATTCCTAGTTTAGTCTAGCGATTCACCATAAAGCTCAGGAGCACGTATTCACATAAACACAAAATCACATAGGCACATAAACACGTAAGCACATAATCACGTAGAGCACATAAACACATAGGCACGTAAGGCACAGAAGCACATGAGGCAGTCAGAATACAGAAACCTACTATATGTTGCACGTATTCCCTATCCTTCACAGTGCGTATAGCAATTAATTTTAGCTATTGCGAGTATCGGGCAGCGATTGCGAATAATGACCAGGGGTTTGTTTGCGTTTCGTGTAGTGTGTTATGATAAGCGGAGCATGGAGCGTTAGATCAAAACCAATGATACCTCAAAACGCTAAAAAATGTGCATAAAACCACATAAAACACATAAAGTTCCCATAAGATCGATAAATCACAGAGTTGGCGGCAGCAAATCCAGAATCGAAACACATAAAATTCGAGGATAGATTGTCTCGGGTGTGCTAGACATCGACTACCCAAAGTGATTCGACTATTCACAAGGACTTTTAGTACACACTTTGGCCTTCAGAACTGTGCTCTCGCTTCAATTTGGGCAATCGACACGTATCCCTCCAGTCTCCGTGTGACCTCAAATCGTTGGAGTCCGTCGAGACTTTGGTGAGAGTTTTGTAAAACCACATTGGGGAGTAGAACGAGTCATCAAGGTTCGGGTTTCACCCCTAACTTAGCGACTATGTTCCTGCATGTGTGATGAAAATCACGAGATTGATAAAGAGATATGCGTCAAAGTAAGGATTTCACTCCTAATTCAACGCCAATTCTCTTGTTTTGTAGTAAAAATAGCAATTCAAACGAGAAATCTGGTCAAGAGTTTGCGGTTTTCACACCTAATCTTAACCAAATCATCCATTTGTGTGTGTGAAATCAACGTTAGGAAAGGCTGATCTTGCGCTGAACTGTAGTATGCGATGTTCGCGCAAGTGTGTAGTGTATAGCGAGTTTGAGCGAGAAATAGCGAGGATAGCAAGTAAGCTCGTACAGACCCCTACCGGGCATGCACAAGTTGGTGTGTTGGTACTTAGACTATAGACTAGGTCGTTCTATGACATCAACCCGGACTAGGTCAAGTCTTGCCTGATTCCCTATAGTTATGGCTCTGATACCAATTTGTCACACCCCAACCGATGGCGGAAACATCGGGGCATGGCACTGAGCGAAACAGATTGTCTATGAGTATCCATAACAACTATTCATTACCAGATAATTAAAACATCATGTCCCATACCACAACATATCCAAATAAAAACAATTATTACAAATAATTGTCTCATAAACAATTACTGCTCCGACGACTCAGATTTAAGAGTGACATAACTAGACCCCTAGCTTGATTCATCAAAGCACAGCAATCCCTAGCATCTTAAGCACCTGCCACATACGTTAAAATATAGGTCAATACATATAGTGTAAAGGTTATACAAGTTTGGTATAGCATAATAGAGTTCGAAATTGTTTACGCATAACCAGCATGTACAACGTATAATGTGAAGCATGTAAGTTATCGACAAAGATCCTATCAATACCAATGACTGGGAGTTGACTGCGAATAGCGAGTACGCATCACATGTTCACCACTACGAACACATGAAGTAATTGTCCTTAACAACCCCTGAGTAAACAGGTGCTGAGTTCAAACTATAGTACTATCGTTACTAAGGCAGGTAGATAGTAATCAATGTGTTAACATAACAAACAGGCATTCATCGAGTCATGTATAACATGCATTAGAGGTCGGTGTATAAATAGTGCTTGCGTTGTGTGATCGATGTGATTTAGAATAAGTAACGTATGTAACACCCAAAAGTGCATAAAGCAAAAAGGGATCGAGTATACTCACAGATAGCGTTTAACTTAATAAACAATGCATTGGATTGAAGGGAGCACTGAGAGAAGTTAGCCTGAACAGTTAACGATAGCATAAACGATGAGTGGCGCGTAAAATGATGCAAGTGTACCAAGGATCGGATGGCAATCTGATCGGATGGCCAGTCGATCGAGTGGCAATCCGTTCGGATGGTCATCCGATCGGATGGCCATTCGATTGGATTGACACCTCGTTTGGTGAGGATGTGTTTGTGTATGATGGTTTGTCCTTTGAAGTTTTCGTTGTAGCATTTTGAAAATAGAGAAGTATCTCTACCATTCAGGTCGGTCGATCGGACGGCAGTTCGATCGGATGACGATCCGATTGGCGAGGCTTCTCAGTTTGAGAACAAGTTCACAGCAGGACGGTCACTCGATCGGATGGCAATCCGTATGCATTGAACATGTTGATAATTGGTTAAGTACCAAAGTCCTAAACGTCACATGATCGGGTGGTCGTTCGATCGGATGGCAATCCGATCGGACGGCAATCCACTTGACGTCAGAACCTTGGAAAGTTTGAATAAAAGTTTAAGTGTGGAACCAAGTGCAACCCAATCGGATGGCCGGTCGATCGGATGGCAATCTGGTCGGATGGCAATCCGATCAGACGGCAACCCGTCCCAACGGTTAGATCATCTTGACACTTGATTTCGTTTGAAGTTTTATAGATTTGAACGAGACGTTATGATAGCTTGCTTAAACAACAGGAACCCCATCTCGACCCAAGTGATCCGACCGAACAGGAATCACCCTAGTCCGACCGGTTCATGGTTCGAGTCGGTTGTTCATGTTCAAACCCGAAATCAGTAGTCTCTTAGATAGAATTTAGATCTGGAACTAACACATCACTAAGAATGAGTAGAAGGTCAGAAGAAGCTCCGATTCTATCGGTTTTGAGTGCATTGAGTGTAAAAGAGTTGAAAGAAAGTTGGAAAACCATATCTCAATCCTTTTAACCATGAATTTGTGTAGATCTATGCGAAAATATTGTTTAATCATGTGGAAATCCTTCAGATCTAAGTTGTTCTTGGCGGAATGAAGCCAAACATTGAAGTTCATAAGAACTCCATGATGACATCACCCTAGAACACCTCATCCGGTGATTTCACGGTTAAAAGTAAGATTCAAGGGTGAAAATGATGAAGAAGTGTGTGTAGATCATAGAAGTACAAGATTTAGGTTGAAAACTTACAAGAATCGAGAGAAATCGAGAGAAATGAGGTCCTGAGGTCGGCTGGTCAAACAAGGAGCTGTCACATCATAAATGATGTGACAGGTGGGTATTTATAGGGTTTCCCAAAAAGGAAAGTGGGGAAAGTGGCTGGTCGATCAGGTGGCAGCCCGATCGGGTGGCCACTCGATCCTAGTGTTCGGCGCGACGAGTTTTGTCATTTCGATTCGCGTGTTGAGCATTGCGATGCGATTCGAGCGAGCGATGCGATAGTATTACCCATTAGTTACACAAATAACATAACTTCTATATCTAACATACAATCACTATAATTAACTTGCGTTTAGCATTTTTGATTCGATTGCAATGCGATAGATTGCGATTTGCGATTAACACCTCAAAATAAACATAACATGCACAAATAACACATAAATAGCACACACACGTAAAACAATATTCAGAACACATAATTCGAGTTGCGATTGCGATGGCGATAAGAGATAAATTGATCAAACATGCGTTTAAATAGCGATTAAACCTCGATTATTAATAGATACTCCACATAATACAACTAAAGCAAATAAATTAAGAGATTCGATTACAAGTCAAAGAAGTCAAAACAGTAGTTGAGCAAGGAGTGACAGATCGCAATTAGCAATCTTTTCTTCCTTTGACTTCAAAATTGACTTTGACTTTGACTTTTGAAGCACGGGGTGTTACAATTAGAGCTCTTGACTCTGTTTTTCTTCTTATGTATTTGTATCATTTGTGTTCTATGAAAGTGAAATTGCGATCAGTCAATAATTCGATTTACCAATTGAATTTCAGTTTTTTTACCAACATTAGAGCTCTAGTCTATGTTTTGTTTCATATGTGTTCGTATACAATTGTTTTTTGGAAACTGGAAAGTGAAATTAGTGTTAACAATTTGATTAATTGATCGAATTTCAATTTTAGATCTTACAGAAATTGGAGCACTTAGATTTGTGCTCGTATTTAGTCATGGCTCTGTTTTTCTTGTGTGTCCGTATTCAATTGTGTTTACATGGGGCGACACTGTTTTTCTTCTTTGTTCCCTACTCTCACTCCCTCTGAATCTCTCTCTAAACTATTTCTCTCTCTAGATTTTTGTGTAAATAGAAAGTGAGTGTGGGAGTTTTCTTTTTGGAATTTATGGAAGAAGAAGTGGAAGAGGGAAAAAGAAAGACCAGAGAGAGATCAAGGGTGAAGAAAGAGAGAGAGAGTTTTTTATTTTTTAAATATAAGGGTATTGTGGTCATTTAACAATACTTAACCAAAAAATTCTAACAGTGTTAGAAATTTGGACTCAAATGGTTAAAGAAAATGCTTATAGGGACTCAGGTCGTTAAACTTTTTGCTTTTGGACTCAAGTGGTTAAAACCTATAAAACACAGGGATTCAAAAAGTAATTTACCCTAATAAGAACTTGCTAGTGACTGAAACATGAGTGTTTGCTAGTTTTATACGATTGGATTCATCCAAGATTTCTAAAGTTTGTTATATGACATAATATATTTGACTGAACATATATAAAATAATGTATCAGGAGAATATATACTTAAGTTATTTACTGATATTTATTATTAAAGTTAACTAAATATTCTCTATATATATTAACTAACAATTTGGTATGACAAGGATGTGTAGCTTTTTTGTTTTTCTTTAATGGTAAACTATAAGGGTTTTCATTTTTTGTATGAGAAAATTGTAGTTTTCGTCTTTATGTTAAAGTTTCTTATTCTATGATTGGTGGATTTCTATTGCTCTATCTGTAGTTTGCATTGTTTGCTTGATGTTTGGTTTCGAGTCGGGAGTCTTTTTGAAAGCAGCCTCTTTATCCATATGGATAGAGGTAAGGTTTGTCTACATCCCACCCTCCCCAGACCCCACCAATAGCTTTGTTATTTGTGGGACTTGCTAGGTACTGTTGTTGTTGTTGTTATCTTTATGTTAAAGTTTCTATAGGCGTTGTCCTTTAACCTTTAAAAAATTACAATGGCTTTTCTTTTTGTTTGCACATGATTACAGGCGGTATCCTTTTAACCTAACTCGGCTAAATTTTAGAGTTAAATTTGATCATATGCATTGCATATTAGGGCAAGTTGATCTCTGTACCTGTTGTCTTTTAAAGAATCTTATTTAAAATAAAAACAAAAAATCTCCCTATTTCTCTAGCACTCTCTTCTCTCTCGATAGTACCCACTCTTTCTCTAATTTCTCTCATCTCTCCCTCTCTATCGAGTTCACCATGTTGGTATTCAATTAAGGGAATATAACTTTTTGAGTTCTTGTGTTTTGGGGGTTTTAATCACTTAAGTACAAATTCAAAATGTTTAACGTCCTAAGTCTCTACAGCCATTTTTCTTAACCATTTGAATCCAAATTTTTAACACTGTTAGAATTATTTTGTTAACTTTTGTTAAATGACCAAATTACTCTTATACTTAAAAGAAACATTTTATTATTATTAAAACTGTTATTAAATATATACATGTATTCCATCCACACACATATCTCTCTCTCTCTCTCTCTCTCCATATTCCACACACTCTATCTCTCTCTCTCTCTCTCTCTCTAAACAAAACAACCACCACCATCACCACCGCACCACAAACAACCACCATCACCCGTGGGACATGTGGAAGATAGTGTCACAAGTCATTGGGTCAGCCAATCTATAATCCAACAACAAAGATAGGCCTAGTTCAGCAAAGGAAGAGTGATCGAACTAAAATGCAGCCCAAGAGATTCCAGGACCACATAATGGGTGCACATCAGCATTACCCTAAAGAATATGGTTTCTCATTCTATTTAATGTAATTATGAATCGATCATGAGGTAGGCATGTTGTTAAATCTCATTGATCCTTTCTCATCTCCTTCTTCTTGGTAATTTCTATTTCCCATCTCTAATTCTCCCACAATCAGCAATAAAATACCACTTTATCCCTCTTATCTGAGTTGATTCATTACAAATTGGTGCTTTCATTGTCCATCTGCATCGATGGCAGACGGTACCCGATCTCGAGTTTTAAACGATACGTTGAAAGGTGTTTTGGAAGATTAACAAACGATGCGCTCTGAACTGGATGTTGTGGTTACTACGATTGGTTCACTCCGACAATCAATCAATGAGCTGATTAAACGCTCTGATGGAAGTACCACTGATACGAAGTCCATTCAAAGCATTCTAACTTTTCCGACGGGCCTAGTTCCAATCTCCTTGGCCGTCATAAACCAGCGCCGGTGTATTTAGCTCGCTTCACTGGCGAGCACTCCGAACGGTGGCTCGCTCAGGCGACGCATTATTTTGATTTTTATGCAATTCTGGACGACGACCGGTTAACCATCGCTTCGTTCTATCTGGACGCTGCCGCCGTCGATTGCTACGATTGGCTTCAACACCATCAGCAGGTCGCTACGTGGGCGGCGTTCACTACCGCATTGGCTAAACTTTTCCATTCCACCAATCTCAAAGAACCGGAAGGGTTGCTTGCGAAACTTCACCAAACGTCGTCTGTGGCTGATTACCACTCCAGATTTGAGGCAATTTCCAACATAACCATGCCGTTACCAGTCGGTTTTCTCATTAGTTGCTGGATCCCGGGTCTTCGCCCGGATATTAAACAGTCAGTGATTTGTCACCAGCCCACTACACTGGAAGATGCCATGGATAAGGCCCAGTTGCTTGAGCAATGGATTCAATTTGAAAAAGGGTTTGGCCGTAGGTATTTGGGCTCGTCTAAACCTTTATTACCTACACCAAAATTCCCTCTGGCTGTAACTCCGACTACTGCTTCTCCTTCCACCAAACCCTTCCCTTCTCCTCTCACAGTTCCCAAAGTTGGATTCTGACGGCTGACTCCAACAAAGATTTCCCAGAAATGTGCACAGGGGATATGTTATCGTTGTGACAAAAAATATACGTGGAACCACAAGTGTAAAGCGACCCCTCAATTGCTCTTTTTCGATGACGATTTACCAGATCTGGGCAGCTCTCTGGATTCTCCTTCGTTTGATGGTACTGATTCATTATTGGCCGAAAAGCTTTAACTCGATGAGGTAAAAACCCACTCTACAATTTCGTATAATGCTTTATCGGGTGGATGTTCTTCCACCACTTTACGGTTCACTGGGTCTGTAAAGGGAAAGAGGTCCAGGTGTTACTTGATGGAGGTAGCACTCACTGCTTTATGCAACCACGTAGTGCTCAGTTCCTTAATTTTGCTACTGAATCTATTGCACCATTTCGGTTTTAGTTGGTAGTGGGGAAAGACTTCCGTTCTCTGGCTTGGATAGAAATGTGGAATTAGTGATTCAAGGTCAGCCTATTGTCGTTGATTTTTATGTATTCCCGTTACAAGGATGGGTTATGGTTCTCGGGGTCTCGTGGCTAGCTACACTAGGGCCGTTTGTCACTAATTATTCAACGTCTATGTTTGAGTTTCCGTTACAAGGAAAACGAGTAAAATGGCAGGGTGATGTTACTGTTGCTCAGGCAATCCAATTCAATGGTCTTAGGCACTTGTTCAACTCTGAAGGGATCGGCCAATTTTTCCACTTAACCCTTTTACCACCTAATTCCCCAACCCCGACTTACCCTTCTGACTTACGGTCCATTTTGGATCACTTTGCTGCTGTGTTCAGAGCTCCACAAGGGTTACCTCCTATACGTTCACAAGATCATCATATTGAATTACTTTCGACTAGTAAACCGGTATCAATACGGCCTTATCGATATCCCCATTTTCAAAAACACGAAATCGAGCGTTTGGTAAACGACATGCTTCAACAAGGTCTCATTCGGCCGAATACAAGTGCGTTTTCTTCACCGGTTCTTTTGGTCCGCAAAAAGGATGGAACGTGGCGGTTTTGTGTGGATTACTAGGCCTTGAACGCCATTATAATCCGAGATCGTTTTCCTATTCCATCCATCGATGAATTATTTGACGAATTGCATGGTGCTCATTATTTTTCTAAACTCGATCTCTTAGCCAATTATTACCAAATTAGAATTGCAAATGGGGATGCATTAAAAACAGCCTTTCGCACTCATGATGGTCACTATGAGTTTTTAGTTATGCCCTTCGGGCTTACCTGTAACATCTGTGCTTGTAATCATTATGAACAGTTCTTTTATCAATAAAACAATGTTATTTGATCCCAATGTTTGTTTGGTTATGTTTTACATTTTTCATGTTTTGACTTTTGTCCAATTTCAAACTCTATATCACTTTCTGGAGATTTATACGCAAGCTGGTGCGTAAACGTAATCAGTTTAATGCGACAAATACTCCGGAACTCCAACATATACTTAACATACCTTAAATAACCCTTACATAACTTAGAAATAAGTTTTGAAGGCTTTGGTATGGCAAAAACAATTTAATTCGCTTACAGGGACTAAACTTGACAAACCCGAAGCTTTATAACTGTTAATTATGCTCACTAGAATGCACGATATAAATTTCATAAAGTTTCGTTATTGTACGAGAAAGTTATGATCAAATTCGTGTACAAGGGGTTAAAGCGTTAACGTTGAAAGTTATGACTTTTCGGGTTAACCAGAAGTGTCCAGGGACTTGGCAAAGTGGGTATAAGTCTTGAGGCCCTTATAAATAAATATGAAGGGGTCAAATTACAAGAAATAAGCTTAGTTGGCCTTTCGAAAGGCCAAGGGACAAGTTGCAAACAACTTAAACCTTTTAAACCTGATTACAAGGCTGAGGCGGGCCGCGTCAATATTTACCTTATCTAACGCGGGCCGCGTCAGGCCCCCAGATGCAGAAAATCGTTTTTGTTGGTTGTTCAGCCTTGTAATCGACTTTTAACCGAATTTCCTCATCTTGGACGACCCATAAACACCCCCTAGACACTTAGGGACACTTGTTAGTAAGTTGTGGTCACTTGTAGACTTGTGTGTCAACAAATTGTGGTGTTGAAATCACTATAAAAGGCCAATGAGTTGTAAGCTTTCTTCACACTTCACTTCTGCATTTCTGGAGCATTTCTAGAGCACAAGTCTTCTCTCAAGTGATCCCTAATCAAGCTTAGGACTTCAGTAAGTTTGCTAATCCTTTCTTAATTTAGTTTTAGCTTAGTTTTAGCTTAAAAGTCAAACCGTCGTAATTAACGGTTGACTTTAAGATTAATCACTAATGGTCCAGTGATTAGTCGAATCAAAAGTAGTTATAAGTTGGTAATTATGTGGGTAATAAACCCTTAAAAGGGTTCCCCCTGATTCCCACTCTAACTAGGTCAAATGTCGGGTCAAACTTGCTAATAAAAAGTCAACAGGATCCTTAAATTCTAATTTATGCATAATTAGCAATGTAGAACATATACAACCTATTTGATCATTATTATAACTTGGTAATTAGTGTAAGAACATGTCTAAACATGTTCAACCCGACAATTTCCTGTTTAGACCCGGTTCGGAACCGAAAGTCGCATAGTTTGACTTTTGCTTTGACTTTCAGTTCTGACCCGTTTAGGCATGTTTTAGAAATGCCTCAGAGCTTTAATTGGACTAGGTTACATACTAGTATAACCCTCTGTGATTATACACCTTGGTTCATTAGTTATCCAATTAATATGCATATTTCCGTTAATTGCTCATATGTTGACCATTATGCCCTTTTTACTTTAAAACGTGATTTTTGAAAATGTAAAAGAGTAGAAACCTTTGTTACTGATATATAAACTTGTACCCAAAATTTGAGATCAATTTGTGGTGTAGATTGAGAGTTATGCTCATTAGCGCAAAATGAAAGCTTTATGTTAATTAAATGGCGTAATTAGCGTATAGCCTAGTTAAGCCTACTTTTTGATATCAAACTTATTACCCACTGATGTAATATATTATTTTGGGATTTTTGAAGATTTTTAATTAATTTTAGGCTGAGCATAACTTTTAGTCGTAGGCTTAATCCGGTAATTGTCGGTTTTGCCCTTACGGGCTATAAAATGAGTTTTACATATCTAAATGACTCCAAACCTTTTGCTACTGATCTTAAATGATAAATAAATTATTTTAAGCCTTCTAGAATAATAAAAATATCAGCTTTATGTATATAACCCGGAAACGGCTCCTAATCGCCTTTCTAAGCGTTTTTAACGCATAGTATGTACTAGAACTATTTTAGACATACAAGGGTTGATACCTACTGATATTTTAGGTAAATTATAATGTTTTAACAGCAAGCAAAAGTTGTTTAACTCAGACTTCAGTTTTGAGCTTCACGGCTTATGTGAAATTACCAAAATGCCCTTACGGGGCATAGTTTGTGTTTAAATACATTTCGGGCATAATGAAAGACATCTTACTGATGTCACAACATATTTGAAGCATATTAACTTCAGAAACCTGTATATGGCTCTTACCGATACCCGTTACGCTTATTACGCGTTCGGTTCGGTTTATATAACTAGTTTACATAAATTAGCCGAAGCGGGTCAAACCTTATCGGTTTTATCTAGAAATCCAGAATGTGTATGAAATACCCATATTAAACAAGTCTTCAAACTTGTCGGGTCTAAATCACATTCTATCCGATCTTCCGATTTAGGTCCGGTTTATTAATATTAGGTGCCGTTTGATATTCCGTGATCTCTAGCATTGCTTGGTGGTTATCTTAGGACTTCTGAGCAATCCCAAGTGAGTACATAGAACCCCTCTTTTAAATGTTTTCAAGGTGTTTATGTGAGTACATAGACCCCTCTTTTACTGTTTTCCAAACTGTTTTGGGGTGGAACACATGTGCCTACTTGTTACTTTCGTGCTTTCCTGTTTTCACATCATATACTTGTTATGTTCGTTAGTACATTATAGTAAATGATTTCATTACATTTCATGCTATGTATGCCCATTGTGTGCATATTTAGTACATTGTTTTACATTACATTTCTGCTATGTATGTTAACTGATAGCATGCGAGCACATTGATTTACATGACTTTTCTGCTTTGTATGTTAACTTAGCATACTTAGTACATGGTTTTCATATGACTTGTATACAATTGCTATAACATTTGGTTTGCACAAACGAGACTATTATACGTTCATTAACATTAGCTACGCCGCTCGGTAGTAAGTACTGGTACCATAGGACTTGACAAATCCCATTCCTGACATCTCGGGTTTTGTTTGGATGTAAGGAATGACTGAATCCGAAAACATTTATTTTGATAACCTTGACTGAAAGGGTTATCCGACTGTCTCAAGGCTTGAATGTATGCGTTAACTTACCACATAAATGTTTGTATCAATGTAACATGCATTACTTTGCAAAACATAACTTTTTGATACATTCAAAATACTTTGTTTTATACATTTCTACATTTGGATTATGTGACAATACTTTACTTACAATACATAACATTTGTTACATATTACTTGACTACTTTTGGACTATAAACATTGGACATGGTTTATACAAGGACTTTTCGACAATTGGTTTAAACATGGACTTTATACATTGGTGGTTTGTTTAAGTGATTTAAGTAACGAGGCGTGTGTAATATGATACAAGCATGGTGGATACGCCGCTAGTACTTCCTATACATAAGTGTTTGTATGGTATTACATATCGTAGCGTTATTTGAATCATTTCAACATAAGACATATAACATTTTATACAAATAACATACTTTTCACAAGACATTGTTTTACAAAACAACTTATCTTATACAAACTCATTTTACTTGGTTATTCATTTAACCATACATTATTCTCTTATTTATACATATCATTCGATCTTATCGCTTTTTAAACGATTTACAAAACAAAACAATTTACAAGGTTCATGACTGACTTTTACTAAACAACTTTTTTCTTAAACTTAAGTCATGAATCTTATTTTTACAAAACCTATGTATCTCACAGGCATTTTTATGCTGACGTACCTATTTTCACATGTGTTTTCAGGAGCTTTTGCGTAGGATGATGATCGTGACACTAGGGCGGACCTGTGCCTTAGAGACATAAAATGAAGATAGAACTAGTTTAATTATGTTCTTAACTATTTGATTTCTGTTTAAGACAATGTAACTCTTATGTTGATAAATAAAATACAACTTTGAATGCCATGGTTATGAAACAATTAATTCTGTTACAACACTCCCTGACGTTTTCCGCCATGTTTTGTATGTTATACGTGGTCGGGGTGTGACATTACCAATGCCCCATCTACTTTCCAACGGCTCATGAATGATGTGTTTCATCCGTTTCTTCGTCGTTTTATCTTGGTTTTCTTCGACGTTATATTGATTTATAGTAAGACTTGGGAGGATCATTTGCATCATCTTACTCTTACCTTGCAATTATTTTTGGATAACCAGTTGGTAGCCAAATTGTCTAAGTGCACTTTTGGTGAGTCTCAGGTGGCTTACTTGGGACACGTTATTTCTTCTCTCAGGGTCGTGACGGATCCGGATAAAATCCTCGCTATAAAAAAATGGCCGACTCCCAAAAATGTCAAGGATGTTCGGAATTTCTTGGGGCTTGCCGGGTAATACCCGTGCTTCATAAAAAAATATGCTTCCATTGTCGGACCGCTCACCAATCTCTTATGCAAGGATGCTTTGTATTGGAATCCTCTCATTCTTCAAGCCTTTACTCAGCTTAAATCCCTCCTTAGTTCCACACCTATCTTACGCCTGCCTGATTTTTCCAAACCATTTACTGTTGAAACGGACGCATCCGGTACAGGAATTGGAGCCGTCTTGTCACAAGAAAATCACCCGTTGGCTTATTTCAGTAAAAAGCTATGCCCTCGTATGCAGCAAGCCTCTACTTATCATCGGGAAATATACGCAATAACGCAAGCTATATCGAAGTGGCGACAATACTTGTTGGGCCATAAATTTACTATTATCACAGACCAACAATCATTGAAGCGGCTCCAAGATCAGGTAATTTAGACGCCGGAAAAGAAAGAATGGTTGGGTAAACTTTTGGGTATGACTTCGATATTGTCTATCGGTCGGGTTCCCAAAACAGTGCCACTGATGCGCTTTCCCGGGTTCTTGTTGGTCACCTTATGGCTATTTCGGCCCTTATTCCAACTTTCTTGCATGACTTATCTACTGTTGTTCAATTTGACACTGAGTTGTCCATCCTACTTAACAACTACAAGGCTGATCCATCTCTTTTTCCTGATTATACAGCCAAAGATGGGTTTTTATTATTCAAAGGTCGAATCATGGTTCCTAACAATCCCGAGATACGTCAGCAGATCCTTACCGAGTTTCACTCTTCCGCATTTGGGGGGGCACTCCGGGGTGACTCGGACTTTTTAGCAGCTGTCTTTGACTTTTTATTGGAAGCAAATGCGTTTGGCTGTCAAACAATTTGTTGCTCAATGTCAAATATGTCAACAAACAAAACCTCCATTTCTATCGTTGGGTGGATTACTTCAACCACTTCCGATTCCTCAATCGGTATTTGAAGATATTGCCATGGATTTTATCACATGCTTACCAGTTTCAGAAGGTAAATCAGTTATTATGGTTGTGGTCGATCGGCTGTAAAAATATGGCCACTTTATCGCTTTATCCTCTTCTTTCAATAGCTTCACCGTGGCAACAACCTTTATTAATGAAATTGTCCGGTTACATGGGGTACCGTTAATTATTGTCACCGATAGAGATGCTCGTTTTATGAAGGCATTCTGGAAAGACTTGCATCGGCTCAATGGTACTACGCTCAAATTTAGTAGTACATACCATCCATAAACGGATGGCCAATCCGAGGCGCTCAACCGATGTGTCGAAATGTACCTCCGGTGTTTTGTGGAAGATCACCCGCAAAAGTGGCTACAATTTCTACCGTGGGCAGAATATTGGTATAACACTTCTTACCAAACTTCATCCTAGATGACTCCTTTCGAAATTCTGTATGGTCGCAAACTGCCAACTCTCACCCGTTACCTTCGAGACTCTACAGCCAACCCTACCATGGAAGAACAGTTTCTTGAAAGGGATAACGTTCTAACTTTGTTAAAGAGTAATCTCTTGAAAGCGCAATCCCACATGAAACATGCAGCTGATAAACATCAGCGGGATATACACTTTGAAATTGATGATTGGGTTTTTGTGAAACTACACCCGTACCGAAAAGGTTCCCTCCATTTGTAACGCCACCATAAATTGGGCCATCGGTATTTCGGACCATACCGCGTAATTGCTAAAATTGGTGTTGTGGTGTATAAATTAGATTTACCGGAGATGGCAAAGATTCATCCCGTTTTTCACGTTTCTCTCCTTCGTAAGTGTATTGGCAAGCTGGTTCATCAAATCACTCATTTGCACCTCGTGGATTCGACTTCTACTATCATTCTTCAACCCCGAAAGGTCCTACAATCTAGAACTATTTACAAGGGTACTCAACTTGTGTCTCAGAGCTTAATCTAATGGGAAAGTCTTACAGAAGCTGAGGCCACCTGGGAGGATAATGCACACGTGAAACAACTGTTTCCTCATTTCCACCTTGAGGACAAGGTGAGTCTGAATGGGGTTGGTATTGTCACAAGTCCATTGGGTCAGCCAATCAATAATCCAACAGCAAAGATAGGCCTAGTTCAGCAAAGGAAGAGTGATCAAACTAAAATGCAGCCCAAGAAATTCCAGGACCACATAATGGGTGCCACATCAGCATTACCCTAACAGAATATGGTTACTCATTCAATTTAATGTAATTATGAATTGATCATGAGGTAGGCATGTTGTTAAATCTCATTGATCCTTTCTCATCTCCTTCTTCTTGGTAATTTCTGTTTCCCATCTCTAATTCTCCCACAATCAACAATAAAATACCACTTTATCCCTATTATCTGAGTTGATTCATTACAAATAGGAGGGCCCCTGCAGATGTGACTAGGAGAGAGGGCCGGTACAACAATGCAGATTGGAGAGGAGAGGCAACGGTCAACACGGCCGCAGATGGAGCCCTTGTCTTCCTTCCCACTGAAATATTACAAATGATTTACACATGAACAACTCAAGATAGCCAACAGCACCAACAAAAACATCACAGAATGTATTTTTATCTCTTTCATCAAAAAACTCTAATCATGAACTAAAAATGAAACAAAGATCAAACCTTGATAGTAATATATAAATGAATTAAAGCCAACTTGTGCCTTAACAAGCAAAGATTTTAGTGACTGGACAAGATTAAATCAAGAGACTCTACCAATTGCCACAATTCCAAACACAATATTAACGTGTGTGCAGGTGTATATATTTTTTTAGTTATTTATAGCTCTATTGCCTTGCCGATTTCAAGTTTTAAATTTATAAAACACGATATTGCACTATCACTCTGCACAGACACTTAGGGCAAGTATACCCATCGCGGACGTAGTATAGTGATGGCAAGATACCGAGGTCGTCCAAGGACACAAGAGCTTTTAGTACCGGCTTATCGTCAACGCCTAATCGAACCAACTTTTGAGAAAAGATTTTTAAGCTAATAAAAAGATAAAAACAGAAAATAAAAATGATAGACAAGAAAGAATCACTTGGATCCAACTTATCTTTCATGTACCCTTTTAATGATTTCCGCACTTTGGGCATTTTAAGAGATTATCTTAGTTATAGTAGTAGGCCCCTCTTCAAGGCGACGTTACCCTCAACCAAGTGATTTGAGTCAGCAAGGATACAATCCCAAGAGGTTGGATTATTGAAAGATAATTAAGTAAGTTATTAATGCAAAATGTGGTGGACCCCCCTTCCGAGGCGGCGATCACCCTCAACCCGTTGGTCTGAGTCAGCAGGGATCCAGTCCTCGCGAGGTTGGTTTAATGTTTTAATAAAAGTTTAAGAATAAAGGATTCAAGCTTTTTGCACCCCTCCCGTGGTGGGTAATGCCCGCTCCGACTCGTGAGATGTTACTGGGCTTGAACCAGGTTCTCGCATGATCTATACACTGAACGAGACATAGAATTACCCAAACCACCCTTCTAACCCCCTTCCAGGCAATTAACATGCTTTATATAGACCGTAAACACTTGAATATGTTGAATCAATGAACATATGAACAATATGAAGAATGATTGAGTAAATTCTCCTTCAATATAAAAAAACTATTTATTAACGTCATTAATACATAGCCAAATAAAAAGGAGCCAAAGGTTGGAAATCATAAAAGAAATACATAAAAGAAAAGTCTTCACCAAGTGATGTAAGAATTTAGCCAAGCATGGCCTTTGTTTGACAAAGATTCTTATGATCAATCTTGGATCCCGAGACTACACACACACTCTAAAGATGGAAAATGGACAATGGTGGTGGATGATGGTGTTGTAGTGGTGGTGGAGTGGTGGCAAGTGAGAGAGAAGTGGTTTGCCAAGGGATGAGTTGAAGTGGAACCAAGCATCCCTATTTATAGCTGAAAACAGAACATCCAGCACAGCCCGTGCCCGCCTGGCACGTCCCCTTGTCCATTAGTCTCTCTCTTCTACATTAACTGCAGTGTCAGACTTGTACTAACACGGCCTCGTGTGTCAACGGCACGGCCCGTGGCCAAAGTACTTGCTGTACTTCTCCAAATTCTGGAATCTAAGAGTTGACCACGCCCCGTGTTGGCTTAGCATGACCCCGTGTTGAGCTTGAATTTTGTCTTTTGTTGTTGTCTGTTTCTATTGCAGCAAATTCCACCGGGCACGGCCCGTGCTAGGTGAGCACAGCCCCGTGCTGAAGCTTCTGTTTTTGTTATTTCTTGGGTTTGGATGTGGACGGGGGCTTGGCAAGTTGGTCAATCCTTCCTTATAGCGTTTTATGTTGGTTTTTGCTGTCTTTTTGCTTGTTTTGTTCTATTAAGCTCATTTACCCCTGTTTATTCAAAAGGAACAAAAAAGCAAGCTATTTCCAACATTAGTACTAAAAAAGGGTTGATTTTATGCCTCATTTGATGTAATTTATATGTTGTATTTTGGACACATCAAGTATACTCAAAGATGAAACTTTTACAAAATTATTCCACAAACCCTAAATCAACATTAAATGACCAAACACAACTCTGATTCAAACACAAAACTAGAATACTAATTATTATTGTTCTTTATCTCTATCAATTCAACACAGATATTAATAATCCCATCCCCAATCTGCTCTTAAACTAAGAATCAACATCCCCTTTCATTCATTCAAAAAACAAAAACTTACATAACAAACAATCATCTAAAACAAAAGTTCATAAAGCAAATGAACTTCACTTCTTAAAAACCACCAATTACAGATCAAAACATACCAAACAAATAAACAGCTCTCTAACCTAACCACTAGTAAACTTGGTGACAGCCTTAGTCCCCTCAGAAACCGCATGTTTGGCCAACTCGCAAGGCAACACAAGCCGCACAGCAGTCTGGATTTCTCTTGAAGAAAGCGTGTTCTTCTTGTTGTACCTGGCGAGTTTGGCAGTGGGGCGGCACTGGTGGTGGAGTGAGACGGTGGTGGTAGGTTTTTGGAGGTGGCGGTAGTGCGATGGTGGTAGCAGTGGTTGGGATGATGGTGGGGCAGTGGTGGGGATGGTGGCGGTGCGTTGGTGTTTATATAGAGAGAAGAGTGTGTAAAGAATAGAGAGAAAATATGTGTAGGTATGTTTGTTTTATTTTTATATATATTATATATTAAAAGTTATGCATTAAAAACTTGTTCTTTGTACTCATGTGCATATAAGACTTGTACTTTATATGTAAATGACCAAATTACCCTCATAGTTAACAGACTTGGTGGATGGTGTTAGAAATTTGGACTCAAATAGTTAAGAAAAGTGGCTGTAGGGACTCAGGGCGTTAAACTTTTTGATTTTGAATTCAAGTGGTTAAAAACCTTAAAACACAGGCCTCAAAATGTATTTTTCGCTTCAATTAAAGATTAGAACAAGTAAACAAAGGAAGTAAGAAAATTGCAAAGAACAATAGCCGAAAGTTGTAATCTTTATTGCAATATCAGCAGATTTTAGAAGACTTAAAAATAAAATAGTTGCAACGGTTTAAATAAAACAACAAAAGTCAACTAATTAGCTGAAGTTCAGGTCATCCCTTTTATTCCATCAAAAGAAGCTAAGGCTATAATAACGGCTCATTTTTCAGCGGTTCAAAGCATGTGAGTTGATCAGTTCATTGTAATTTCAAGAAAAACAGAGGTCCGATCACCGGAATCCTCATAGACTATCTCGGATTAAGCTCTGCATTATTCACCAACATCTGCACAACCATGTTCAACAATGATCCATCGTGTTTTCTCCTCATGCTAACTATCATCTCCTTTGTCGTCTGTCTCTCTACCATCCCTGGTGAAGTTTTGTCGTCGGAAACCTACAACTCCCCCGTTGTTCTCTTTTCTTATCCACCTTAAGGCAACAACAGTTCTCCCCATCGATGTCCATTGTTCAACGTCGGTGTTTAATCTAGAATTGGCGGCAGTAAGCCCTTCTTCACGGTGATGGTTTATTTGAGGTGAAGTCTGACTTTGAAGTTGGTACAGGACGTGATTGGATTCTGAAGGGGTATGGTCCCAAAAAGCCGCGCAGAGCATTCTGGTCATGCACAGGACCATACTCCTTATACGTTAATCTAACTAATCTTCAGACCCCGCGCAGACTACTTAGGCATAGCCTAAGCTGCGCGTGAGGCCCAAGCAATGATAAAGCTCATATTATACACTTAGCATCCTGAATGAAAGCCCTCGAACCGTAGACCTCGCGCCGGCTGAATGGACACACGCCAAAGGTCACGCGAGGGTAGCGGCGCAGGATCATTCCAGGAAGCACGAAAGGTACGAGTGGCAGAGGAGTAAGCCAATAAGCATCCAAAAGGCTGTATTCTATCATACTCCACGATCAACAATCGTGCAGGAGACAAAAAGTACACAAGGACGCCTACGTGGCACCAATCAGGGGGCGGTGACAACTGCCCCATGATCTCTACTCACCTGCTGATGTCAGAGAGACAACAAGGACGACAACCCAGAAACGTGGCTCCAATTAAGGTGCGCCAGCACCGAAGATCTTCTAGAAGCACTAACGGTTGTCACAGGAGAGACAAGACGAATATTCCTTGTTGTTGTCTCCAGGCCTAAGGCCCATCAGCCCATCTCCTTCTACACTACTCTGGCTATAAATAGAGACCTTCATACACAGGTTAACTCGTTCTGCTCTCTACTCTCTTACTCTTAACACACACTTATTTCCTCAAAACAAGTACTTATTCTCACGCTAGAGAGAGGTTAAGAAAGAAACCCCCATATTCCCCTCTTAACGAGCTTATCGGGGTGTTGATTGTTTTGTAGGAAGGATCACAGCTAAGCTCAGGAAGGATTAAGAAGATTAACCATTATGGTTGAAACATAAACCAAACTAATAAACCTAAAATTAGTTCCGTGTTTCTTCATTGGTTCCCACCGATTTTTAAATCATCTCATCTTCTTTTTTCTAAACTTTTTTCTGTTCTCTCAATCATGGCTGGTCAGGGAATACCGGATTTCAGTTTTGGTACAGACTCTCAAGTGGGAATGGGGGAGGACAACTCGCACGTCCAACTCCTTCCCACTAACGAGTTAGCCGAGGGCGAAACAACAAACACCGGGGGACCCCGCGCGAGTATCACTCACATCACTCAAACGGCTACCCCAATGAGTAATACCGCTGGTCCGTCAAACTCAGCTCCTCTAAACATTTCGGCGTTATTAGGTTTACCAGAGGGTGAAACCCTAGCTTCCTGGTACGCCAAACAAATTGCTACTATAAACGCTGCTTACCAGTTTTAAGTGCACAGTAAGCAATTTTGCAAGCAGAACCATCTCTGGTGACACCCCCTAGGCCAACACAGGGGGCGCACCAAACATGTCACACCCCAACTGATGGCAAAAACATTGGAGTGAGACGAAAACGAGATTGCAAGAGACTTCATAACACTATTTGTGACAATATTTAAATCAACCGTTTTCATAAATTGAATTGTCGAACATTAAAAGGAAATTCAAATAACAACAAGTTCAATGAAAATACATAATAACATGAACAAAATTGATACAACATATTAAACCTAAAGCGTCTATATGTGTATCTAAGCATCAACGCTACTTCATTTCATAGCATCGGCATCCTCAACCTGTAAAATGTTTAAAATAAAGTTCAATGCAAAAGCAAAGGCAAGTATACAAGTTTGATACATACATAGCATAAAAATATAAGTTTAAACGATTCCTCATGGCAAGCTAAAGATACAAGATAGACATTAAAATCGGCATGTGTTCAACAAATCAAACCAATGATGAAACACAGTAAGCTCATGACATAACCTCAGGTCTACAGGTGGTGCGTTAATCCTATAGCGCAATATATGTCAAGGATAGGCTCGATCGAAGCTAATGATAAGTCTAACACAAAATGAATAACCCCAAGTTCAATGTATCAAGTAGTCAAGTAAGTAAGCATGTAATAGGAATGTTTGTGCATTTAAGAATAAGTTCAAGTGTAAGTTTCATGAGTAACATGTTACACCCCAAAAAGTGGTAAACGTAAAGAGGGGGTTCGAGTATACTCATGGTTTTGCAAGGTTTCCACTTGTTAATCCCGCGAGAGTTGTTGGTAGATTAGTTTGGAGGACCTTGTCCTTCTACACGAAGAAACATAGGTGGATGAGTATGGAGATTTTAACGGAAGATTATAGATTCAGAGATTTAAATTACATGAAAATAACATATGAGAAAGTAATCATCTAATCATATAATACTTGTTTGACACTATGAAACCCTAAGGGTTAGAATGTTTTCATGGGTAAAATACCCATTAGAATTGATGCGTGTGAAGTGTGTATATAAGTTTAAGTATATTTTAAGCCCTTTTACACTTTTTAGCCAAGTTTTAAATTTATAAAACACGATATTTACTAACACTAAACACACATATGGGCAAGTGCACCCATCGTGAGCGTAGTATAGTGTTGGTAAGATACCGAGGTCGTCCAAGTACACAAGAGCTTTTAGTACCGGTTTATCCTCAACGTCTAATCAAATCAAAAGTTTAGGAAAAATGTTTTTAAACTAGAAAAATAAAAACTAACTAAAACGCTGGAAAATAAAATAAAATAAAAACAGATAGATAAGATGAATCACTTGGTTCCGACTCGTGTTTAGTGTAACCTTTGATTATTTCCGCACTTTTGCACTATTTAAGAGATTATCTTAGTTATTGTAGTAGGCCCCTCTTTTGAAGGTGACGTTACCCTCAACCCAGTAGTTTGAGTCAGCAAGGATACAATCCTAAAGGGTCGGATTATTGAAAGATAATTAATTAAGTTATTAATGCGTATTATGGTAGGCCCCTCTTTTGAAGGTGACGTTACCCTCGGCTAAGTAGTCTGAGTCAGCAGGGATACAGTCCTAAGTAGCCGGGTTAAAGTATTAATAGTAGCTTACATATGAGGGGATCAAAGAGTTTGGACCCCCGCCATCCAATACCGATGGGTATTGAAGGAGGTCCTACTAAATTTGACCCAGGTCCTTGCAGGATCTATACACTGAACAAGGCAAGACTCTTACCAAACCGTTCCCTTAACCCCCGACTAGGTAGCCAACATACCTCCATATAGACCGTGGAGATAGGAATGGTGAAAATCTTTTATTTTATATAGACAGTAAAATAATGCCAAGACACCACGGACAAAGGATAAGGAAGAATCACCTTCAACATAAGAAACTATTAAAGTCATTAATACATAACCAAGTAAAAAGTGCGAAAAGATTAAAAATAAAAAGTATTACACTAGACACTTGTCTTCACCAAGTGATGTAAGAGACTTAGGCAAACATGGCCTTTGATTGTCAAGAACTCTTACGATCAATCTTGGATCCCGAGATGACTCACACACTCTATGATAGACAATGGATGATGGTGTTGTGATGGTGGTGGGTGGTGGGTGAAGTGTGAGAGAGGTGGTGTGCCAAGGGATGGTTTGCAAATGAGCCAAGCACCCCTATTTATAGCCTGAACAGTAACTCGGGCACGGCCCCGTGTCCAGTGGGCACGGCCCCGTGTCCATCCTCTTCTCTGTCTTCATTAATTGCAGTTTGTCTGCATTAGTTGACCACGCCCCCGTGTCCGCTGGGCACGCCCCCGTGTGCAGAAGCGTATCTGTACTATCAAGATTTGCCTGGATTTTGCGAATCTTATAGTTGACCATGGCCCCGTGTCCGCTGAGCACGGTCCCGTGGTAGGCGATAGAAGCTTCTATAGCTTTGTCTTTTATGCTGGCACTTGGGCACGCCCCCGTGTTCACTGGGCACGGGGCGTGTTCAGCCTTCTGTTCTCTTGTTTTGCTAGGGAAGATGCTGTCGGGGAGGTCGGGCATGCCACGTTTGTTCCTTTTCTTGTATTTATGTTAGATTTAGCTGCCTTTTTGCTTCTTTTGTTAATTTGAGCTCATTTAATCCTGAAAATACAAAAGGAAGACAAAAGCACACTTGTTCCAACATTAGTACTAAAGAAGGGTTAGTTTTATGCCACAATTGATGTAATTTATATGTTGCATTTTGCACACATCAAATACCCCCACACTTGAATCTTTGCTTGTCCTCAAGCAAACCTCTTTATAATATGGCTTTACACTCCCAAATGGAATAGGTAGAAGAGAAGGTTTTTGGGCTTGTCATAGAGTGTCGGGATTTCCAAGATTTTTTATTAAGTTTTTATTTTTATTTATTTACAATCCTATTCGTCATGATTTATTTAAAACTTTTCATAAGATAAATTACTTATAAGGTGTAACACCCCAAACTTCGTATGTTTGTAACTCCCCAAAACCCGAATGTTAAATTTTGAGCATGTTTTGTTTTACACGAGGTGACATGGTAACTAAGTTAATTAACTTAGTTATAGTTACAAGTTAAATATTAGGAATGGAATTTTTGTGACTAACAATTAACAAATTTCAAGGGTTAAAAGAGGATAAATGGAAAGTGTTTTATTTAAAGGAATGAAGTTGGGCAAGTATGGGAATATGGTGAATCTTGAGGGACTTAGGGTGCCAAAATGGAAACTAAAATTTATTAAAACAAAATATCACACACACACAAGGTGTGTGTGTGTGCGTGACTTCGATCAGGAGAAAGAGCAGAAGGATGAACCCTAGCTCTCAAGAACATCAACACAAATTCAGCCCATTCAAAGCTAAAATCGAATGGAAAATCATGCATGAATGAAGAATTAGCATCACCCAACATTAACAAACAAGTGGTAAGTTGTAGATTGTTATTTGGTGAACTTTTAAGAAATGGGTTATGAGCAAATCCGTGAAATTGTATGAAACTAAGCATGAATGGGTGTTAGAATCATTAAATAGAACATGTGTTATGCAATATTTTGAGTAATTTGGTGTTTTGGGGTGAAACCCACTTGTAGTTGTAGAGATGATGATATAGATGATTATACATGTTCAATACTTGTGTGATGTTGATATTTGATGTTGTATGTAATGGGTAATTGTTAGATAATGGTATAAAAGTTATATGATTCTAGTTGAAATTGATGATCTATGTTATGAACTAGGAAGAGTATGCATAAAATACTTGTACTACAGGCTTAAATGATGGCATGCACACAAAGTGTTTGATGAAATGCATATGTGAGATTATTAGATGAGATTGGATGTAAACAATGAATGAATGTGTATAGGAAGTGATAATGGTGTGTTGAATAGTGAATTAACATAAGAAGTGTGCTCTAGATATGATTCATGTAGAAGATTTGATTTGCTAGTATCATGTGATAGTAGTATGCTTTAGGAGTGGTACCTTATGCTTAAATGATACAATGGACACCATGCGTTGCTGGACTTTCTAAATATGGCTATGAATTAATTGTGAAGAACGTGAATATATAAGGAAGAAGAAATATTAGAATGATGATTTAGGTTGGCGAATCATGGGTTATGATGCTACATGTAGGATTACATAAATACTAGTATGAATGGAAGTTGTTTATGTACATATGTGAAATCTAGGTGAATGTGGTTGTATGTGTCTTACTACATGAGTGTGAAGCGTATATAGTATAATGGTTATGTTCTAACATGCCACGATCTGATGTATGTGTGTGTTTAGATTGGAATTTAGGTTGCTTGATAGTTGACTTTCTGAAAGTCAATGAATGTAGAAATGTTGTGACTAGGCTTATCCAACATGATTGTAAGATGAGGAAGGTAATGTGATGCCTAATAGATCACCATGTGTTATTTTGATGATATGTTAAATTGTGTGGAATTGAAATGAAATAATTGTTAAAGTAGGACTTGTGTATGTTATAATGGACTAGTGAAAGTCAATGTGACCCATGTGTTGGAAATGGATGTTATTACGTATGAGCATATATGCTAACAATGTTGTAAATATGATAGCTTGAAAGAATAAGAACCATGTCAAGATGGACCATATCATGGGAGGCAAACGGGTCAAAGAGGAGGCAAAGAAACTAGCATAAACATAGCGAGCACAAGGTAAGTGATTTCCGTAATCACTTCTGATTTTGTTTAAGTAAGGTAGTGTTAGTTAATTGAGCATGATGGTGATTGAAATTTGATATGGTTTTGGTTGTATGAAATCGGTGAAGACTTTACCATTTGGCGATATTGACTGATGAATTGCTTGTCAAGTATTATGCATTCACAGGATAATTAGCGAAAGGAGTTATATTGCTATTACTTAGTCAGTTAGTGCACGAAGTATTAAAGTGGGTCATAGCTTTAATCCGAGCCAGGTATGTGCGATTAGAGTTTTAGTTAAGTCGTGGGAGTAGTCAAATGTTTAAGGAAGCCCTTTGTAGTAAAAGATGGAACAAAGTTGACAAAAACACCCTTGAAGGGTAAATCGGGCTAACGATCTTAAAAGTTGATTAGAAACAAGCTATTTGATTAAGTGAATGTTTTGGAAAAGTAGGAAAGCGAGTAGTATGATTTTCGTAAGCCAAGGACCTTAAAATGCACAAATACCTTTAACGGGTCAAAATAAGCTCTTGAGCGAAAATGGGTTAAGAGGACGCGCGACATCCAAGAAATCTATCTTTTATGATAGAAAAATGTTGAAATTATTAGGTTCATAAGAAGTTATGGTCAAACAAACAAGTTATGTTGATATATGCATGAACGGGTCAAAATTTGGTAAAAGGGTAATAAGCCAAAGGTTTAAAAGTCATAAATTTAGGTAGTCCAAATATTAGATTTTCACTCCATGTGATGGATAATTAAATTACGGTCGCGTAGGAAAAAGAATCGGGTAAAACGGATCAAAAACGAGAAAGTTATGCTCGTTTCTGTGAAATCGAGTCGTGCTGGGAATTATACAGCACCAACTGCAACAGTCTGATGAAATCAGGCCATGGCGTAGCGTGACGGGGAAGGCCCCAAGCCGTGGCGCTACGCGACGGGGGTCAGTTTCGCGAAAATCGTTTATCTTAACTGTTGATGCATTGCGAACCCGTCTGGACCGTTTTTAAACGCGTATAAGCTAAGAATGATTAGTTTATTCCTTGTTTTAGGGAAAGTAGATACGTATGAAGGTATGTATGTATGTATGTATGTATGTATGTATGTATGTATGTATGTATGTATGTATGTATGTATGTATGTATGTATGTATGTATGTATGTATGTATGTATGTATGTATGTATGTATGTATGTATGTATGTATGTATGTATGTATGTATGTATGTATGTATGTATGTATGTATGTATGTATGTATGTATGTATGTATGAATATAAAAGGTATGTATGTAGGCATGTATGCATGTATGTATGTAGGTATGCACGTATGTAGGCACGTACGTATGAATGTAGGTACGTATGTATGTAAGTAGTTATGTGTGAACGGATGCATATATGTAAGTATGTATGAAAGTATATACGCATGTATTCAATGAAATTGAGTATTGACGATAATAATAGCGTGCCTTGTGAACGAAGTGTAACGCAGGTACAACGAGAAAGTCTCACCACGGATTGTATGATCAGATGGAAAGCTGGGATGTAAAGAGTTAACGGAACGAAAAGTAAACGTGAATAAATCTTGTATGTTTATAATGCGTACTAATGTTATGAATTTTATGTGGTAAGCACAGGTAGTACGAGTCATGAGGATCATCAAGGAATAGAGATCGAGGATCGAGTCACTAGTGAGATTGTACGACAACGTTGATGTATATAATGTAGTAAACATAAGCTATGTTTTTACTTAGTAAATAAGTCGATTGATGGATTTATGTGAAAGAGTTATGTTAAGGTTAAATTTTAGGTAAGTTAAGGTATTTATAATGAAAGAAATTTTATAACACGAATTTCCGCTGCGACTTTTAGTCAAATACGTATTAGGGTCTTACAAGTTGGTATCAGAGCCCTGGTTTGAGAGAATCAAGTATGAGAAGGTAGGTACTTGAACTCAAACCTATGTACTCTTGTGATAAGGAACCTGTACAACCCATGACTCGATCAAGATCTAAAGGTAGAAATGGAATAAAAACGTGTATGTATTCATATGAAGAAGCTAACGGTTTGATATGTGCAAGGTAAGCTTAAAAGTTTGGAGAGGATGATCCGTGAATGCAGTCTAAGTTGGATGCTAAGGCAGGCAAGGATGCGAATGGACAGACGGACCCCAGGTACACAATGTTAATATGTATGGTACCGGTGTTAAAAGAAAAAGGAAGAAATCTCCTTGGGAGGGTAATTAGTAAACGAAAGACAATGATATGGTCTTGGGGAAGTTTTAGAGATGTGCACGAAACTGAAACCCATTCTCGGACATAAGGTGATGATTACACGAAGGCACGAAAATAGTATGTGAATTGTACACCTGGCCAGTACGCAAGAAGCATATGACGTTCGTGAGACCATGGTTATTATCGCATGTATGTCCGATAGAACTGGGTAGCAGGTCGGCGTGCGGGTGAAATGGGTAGTAAGACTCTCAGGAAATCGAGAGTACTACGTAAGAGTAAAAAGTATGAGTGATAAGAATGAAGAATGTTGAATCCGTAAGAAAGTACGGATCAACAAGATATGAATGCAATGTTTGAATCCGCAAGACGGATTCAAGGAATGAAATGTTTGAATCTGCAAGACAGATTCCAGGAATGAAATGTTTGAATCCGCGAGACGGATTCAAAGAATGAAAGATGTGAATGTAATGTTTGAATCCGTGAGACGGATTCAAAACATAGAAGGGACGAAAGTATGAATGATATGTTAGAATCCGCGAGACGGATTCGAAATATGAAAGGAATGAAAGAATGAATTATATGCTAGAAACCGCACGACTAATTCGAAGCATAGAAGGGAATAAATGATAAGGATAAAAGTTCGAATGTGTAAGTAATTACAGATTAAGCAAGTAAATATTCTTTAAAAAAGAAGATATTTTCCAAGTTATGTCTTAAACTTATATATCTATATGTGTGTGTGTGAATATGTATGTATACAAATATGATTGCATGCAAGATTGGTTAAAAGGACGAATTATTCATGCGGGTTAAATGGTAATCGCCATTTAAACCTTGTAATTAATGTTTTGTTTTGACAAGCTTTATGCTTATAGATAAGCGTAACGAATGGGCATGCATTGTCACAATTGGAAAGGAATAACCATCGTAAGTTATGGATGACGAGTCAAAGGTATGATTTGCGCAAGGTATGTACAAAGGTTATGTTTTCTTTTAAGTAGGGGCTTATAGCTCGACTAGAGGGGGATGTGCCAGAAATGTGTAGTTGGTAGACATATGGTCAGACTGTATTTTACAACTGGTAGTAGCACAAGTACGACAGAGTATAAAAGGTTTGACTTTAGAGGTCAACAAAGGAATGAAAATTTTGGTGTTTGGCTAGTATTCGGTATCGCACCAGTGTGTGTACAGTAAGTAATGATCGAGGTGATATGGATGAAATGAATTGAAATTTAACATATGAGTATGACATAGTACTTTGGTTCTGGTAGCAATGCTATAACAGAATGTGTACGATATACTTATGATCATATACTAACTCATTATGTTGCTATGGAAGTAATTAGGAAGAATATTAATAATAGATTGATGTAATGAGTAATTGTATGTTGAAGGTAAGAATGGCATGTCCAACATGATTTATGAATAAAAGTAGAAATAGTCGGGTCGCTATGATCAATGAATGCATAGAAGTATTATGCTTGATTAAGAAAGTAGGGGTAAACGCATGATTAAATATATTTTGTTCCTGAATAAAGCCCCTGTTATAAGGCATGAGCGAATTAATGCCATGATATACGTTTTGAATGAAACGAGCGAATGAACTTGTAGTGATAAGCATCACTAGGGAACTAACATGAGGCAATAATTCGAAATCTAATGGTATACATTCTACAAGTGTGTCCTAAGTGTGCTAAATAGAAGGGTTAGTGATAACCCGTAAGGAAAGGTATTCAATGTTAAGTGGAAATGAGCAAGGTTTCGGGGACGAAACCTTCTTTAAGGGGGGTAGACTTGTAACACCCCAAACTTCGTATGTTTGTAACACCCCAAAACCCGAATGTTAAATTTTGAGCATGTTTTTTTTTACACGAGGTGACATGGTAACTAAGTTAATTAACTTAGTTATAGTTACAAGTTAAATATTAGGAATGGAATTTTCGTGACTAACAATTAACAAATTTCAAGGGTTAAAAGAGGATAAATGGAAAGTGTTTTATTTAAAGGAATGAAGTTGGGCAAGTATTGGAATATGGTGAATCTTGAGGGACTTAGGGTGCCAAAATGGAAACTAAAATTTATTAAAACAAAATATCACACACACACACAAGGTGTGTGTGTGCGTGACTTCGATCAGGAGAAAGAGCAGAAGGATGAACCCTAGCTCTCAAGAACATCAACACAAATTCAGCCCATTTAAAGCTAAAATCGAATGGAAAATCATGCATGAATGAAGAATTAGCATCACCCAACATTAACAAACAAGTGGTAAGTTGTAGATTGTTATTTGGTGAACTTTTAGGAAATGGGTTATGAGCAAATCCGTGAAATTGTATGAAACTAAGCATGAATGGGTGTTAGAATCATTAAATAGAACATGTGTTATGCAAGATTTTGAGTAATTTGATGTTTTGGGGTGAAACCCACTTGTAGTAGTAGATATGATGATATGGATGATTATACATGTTCAATACTTGTGTGATGTTGATATTTGATGTTGTATGTAATGGGTAATTGTTAGATAATGGTATAAAAGTTATATGATTCTAGTTGAAATTGATGATCTATGTTATGAACTAGGAAGAGTATGCATAAAATACTTGTACTATAGGCTTAAATGATGGCATGCACACAAAGTGTTTGATGAAATACATAGGTGAGATTATTAGATGAGATTGGATATAAACAATGAATGAATGTGTATAGGAAGTGATAATGGTGTGTTGAATAGTGAATTAACATAAGAAGTGTGCTCTAGATATGATTCATGTAGAAGATTTGATTTGCTAGTATCATGTGGTAGTAGTATGCTTTCAGAGTGGTACCTTATGCTTAAATGATACAATGGACACCATGCGTTGCTAGACTTTCAAAATATGGCTATGAATTAATTGTGAAGAACGTGAATGTATAAGGAAGAAGAAATATTAGAATGATGATTTAGGTTGGCGAATCACGGGTTATGATGCTACATGTAGGATTACATAAATACTAGTATGAATGGAAGTTGTTTATGTACATATGTGAAATCTAGGTGAATGTGGTTGTATGTGTCTTACTACATGAGTGTTAAGCGTATATAGTATAATGGTTATGTTCTAACATGCCACGATCTGATGTATGTGTGTGTTTAGATTGGAATTTAGGTTGCTTGATAGTTGACTTTATGAAAGTCAATGAATGTAGAAATGTTGTGACTAGGCTTATCCAACATGATTGTAAGATGAGGAAGGTAATGTGATGCCTAATAGATCACCATGTGTTATTTTGATGATATGTTAAATTGTGTGGAATTGAAATGAAATAATTGTTAAAGTAGGACTTGTGTATGTTATAATGGACTAGTGAAAGTCAATGTGACCCATGTGTTGGAAATGGATGTTATTACGTATGAGCATATATGCTAACAATGTTGTAAATATGATAGCTTGAAAGAATAAGAACCATGTCAAGATGGACCATATCATGGGAGGCAAACGGGTCAAAGAGGAGGCAAAGAAACTAGCATAAACATGGCGAGCACAAGGTAAGTGATTTTCGTAATCACTTCTGATTTTGTTTAAGTAAGGTAGTGTTAGTTAATTGAGCATGATGGTGATTGAAATTTGATATGGTTTTGGTTGTATGAAATCGGTGAAGACATTACCATTTGGCGATATTGACTAATGAATTGTTTGTCAAGTATTATGCATTCACAGGATGATTAGCGAAAGGAGTTATGTTGCTATTACTTAGTCAATTAGTGCATGAAGTATTAAAGCGGTTCATAGCTTTAATCTGAGCCAGGTATGTGCGATTAGAGTTGTAGTTAAGTCGTGGGAGTAGTCAAATGTTTAAGGAAGCCCTTTGTAGTAAAGGATGGAACAAAGTTGACAAAAACGCCCTTGAAGGGTAAATCGGGCTAACGATCTTAAAAGTTGATTAGAAACAAGCTATTTGATTAAGTGAATGTTTTGGAAAAGTAGGAAAGGGAGTAGTATGATTTTCGTAAGCCAAGGACCTTAAAATGCGCAAATACCTTTAACGGGTCAAAATAAGCTCTTGAGCGAAAATGGGTTAAGAGGATGCGAGACATCCGAGAAATCTATCTTTTATGATAGATAAATGTTGAAATTATTAGGTTCATAAGAAGTTATGGTCAAACAAACAAGTTATGTTGATATATGCATGAACGGGTCTAAATTTGGTAAAAGGGTAATAAGCCGAAGGCTTAAAAGTCATAAAGTTAGGTAGTCCAAATATTAGATTTTCACTCCATGTGATGGAGAATTAAATTACGATCGCGTAGGAAAAAGAATCGGATAAAACGGATCAAAAACGAGAAAGTTATGCTCGTTTCCGTGAAATCGAGTCGTGCTGGGAATTATACAGCACCAGCTGCAACAGTCTGATGAAATCAGGCCGTGGCGTAGCGCGACGGGGAAGGCCCCAGGCCGTGGCGCTACGCGACAGGGGTCAGTTTCGCGAAAATCGTTTATCTTAACTGTTGATGCATTGCGAACCCGTCTGGACCGTTTTTAAACGCGTATAAGTTAAGAATGATTAGTTTATTCCTTGTTTTAGGGAAAGTAGATACGTATGAATGTATGTATGTATGTATGTATGTATGTGTGTGTGTGTGTGTGTGTGTGTGTGTGTGTGTGTGTGTGTGTGTGTGTGTGTGTGTGTGTGTGTGTGTGTGTGTGTGTGTGTGTGTGTGTGTGTGTGTGTGTGTGTGTGTGTGTGTGTGTGTGTGTGTGTGTGTGTGTGTGTGTGTGTGTGTGTGTGTGTGTGTGTGTGTGTGTGTGTGTGTGTGTGTGTGTGTGTGTGTATGTATGTATGTATGTATGTATGTATGTATGTATGTATGTATGTATGTATGTATGTATGTATGTATGTATGTATGTATGTATGTATGAATATAAAAGGTATGTATGTAGGCATGTATGCATGTATGTATGTAGGTATGCACGTATGTAGGCACGTACATATGAATGTAGGTACGTATGTATGTAAGTAGTTATGTGTGAACGGATGCATATATGTAAGTATGTATGAAAGTATATACACATGTATTCAATGAAATTGAGTATTGACGATAATAATAGCGTGCCTTGTGAACGAAGTGTAACGCAGGTACAACGAGAAAGTCTCACCACGGATTGTATGATCAGATGGAAAGCTGGGATGTAAAGAGTTAACGGAACGAAAAGTAAACGTGAATAAATCTTGTATGTTTATAATGCGTACTAATGTTATGAATTTTATGTGGTGAGCGCAGGTAGTACGAGTCATGAGGATCATCAAGGAATAGAGATCGAGGATCGAGTCACTAGTGAGATTGTACCGGAACGTTGATGTATATAATGTAGTAAACATAAGCTATTTACTTAGTAAATAAGTCGATTGATGGATTTATGTGAAAGAGTTATGTTAAGGTTAAATTTTAAGTAAGTTAAGGTATTTATAATGAAAGAAATTTTATAACACGAATTTCCACTGCGACTTTTAGTCTAATACGTATTAGGGTCTTACATTAGGGCATAACATGCTTTTTTTTTAATTCTATTTATATACAAGTTCACATACCTCACGGGGGATCACTCAACACTCGGCCGAAGATGTATTTTAGTGAATCACTCGAGAGCGGCATGGAACTTACTCCTACCATAGGCTTGCCAAGCAATCAATCCTCCTCCTTTTCAACTATAAACCTTTGTAAATATCAAGAGGACTTTTGGGTGAAGGGTTAGGCTTGGGTTAAAGGTAGTGGTTGGGTTAGTGGTTAGTAGAAAAGGCGAAAAGCGTAAAAAGCACCGGTTTTCGTAAGACCTTTTATTTTTGCAATTTTTATTTTGATGAAGCCATTATTCAAACAAAGTTATTTTTGATGAACTTGCTTGTTTATTTCTTTTGCTTCAACAACATTTTATTTTTGAAAAGTCATACGAAAAAACGAGCTTGTTACTAAAACAAAGGGTTAAAAATAAAAAAGGTTTTGGTGGGTGAAAGGGTGTTTGGTTTGGGTTAAGTAATGAAAAGTTTTAGGCTCAAAGGGGTTAACTAGGGGGATTTTGGGTAGGTGGTAAAAAAATAATGGTGTAGAAATAAAAAGGGTTAGTCCTAATGCCTCCATCATTTACTTACTCGGGTTTAAGTTGGTAAGGACCGGGAATGTATCGTCGTGGCAAGTTCTAGAGTTGTAAGAACCAAGCGGCTGTTCACACAAGAAACGAAAAATGAGCATTTAGTTTAAAGATATGTATTTGTATGCTCAATAAAGGCTCAAAACTCACTTTTGTGAGAATGGGTATTTATGTGATCAAGTATATATAATCAAATTTTAACTAAACTTGTCATGCTTTTTCATAATTTTCTTATGTTGGTTCTTTTTATCACGACGCTATCGGTTGTAAATTTGTAAAAATATAACCTTTTTAGAATTTGAAATTCCCAAGTTAAACCTAGACAAGTAAAGAAAATGAAAATTTTTGAAAAAAATTTGGGGTGATTAGCGGTTCCAATAGAGTTTTGTGTAAGGCTTGTAATTAGGACTTGCAAGATTCAAAGTTTTAGCACCCCCCCTACACTTAAATTACACATTGTCCTCAATGTATCCCAAAAATAAGTTTTTAGGTTGATTGAATGTGTAAAAAGGTGTTAAAAAGCAAAATTTTATGTTACTGGGCGTCTGGACACGGCCCCGTGTTCAGGTGCAAGTAACAAAAAGTTGAAAAAAGAAACAGAAGCCTGGACACGGGGGCGTGTTGGGTGAACACGGCCCGTGTCTAGTTTACCTGAACTGGGCATTTTCTGCAGACTGTGCAGAACGGGGCCGTGTTGGGCGGGCACGGCCCATGCTGAACCTGCTGTAATGAAGAAAATTTTGTCGGATGGCCCTGTTTCCGTGCATGGGGTGCTGGTCCAAGTTTCCCTTGTTATCCTTCACCATCCTGAGTGTGTTTTATCCATTACAACATCATCCAAACACCAAATTAGCTAAAACCATCATTCATTAAGTCATAGAGAGAATTACACAATAATCCTAAAAAGTTAAAGTTCTAGATAATTAGGTCAAAGAAACACAAGAAATCTAAGAAGTTCTAGCCTACTACTTATTCTACTAGCAAAATTTCCGTAAAGATAGTTCCCTCGGTTAGATGAGGCTTGAAAAACTTCTTTCTCCGGGTATGGGTTCCTCACACGTCGGCGAGCCATTCTTCTATCTCCCTAGGGAGAAGAAAGGCGGGCTCATTGGCATTGGTTTGAGGGGGTGCAACCTCCACCGGAACTTCTTGTAGATCTGCAAGAGGAGGTTCCCCTGGAACGTCGTCCCAACCAGTAGGATTGTTGATTCCAAGTGCTAGGTTCCAATCCTCTTGAGGGAGGATTGGTTCCATGGGCGGTGTTACAAGAATGTTTAACCTCTGGTGAAAGAGGTTAATTTCTTGAAAACTGTTTTCCAACCCCACCGTATGATAATTTATACGATCTATTAGGACCTCCTCTACCGAAGTCATCTCGTCCAGAGCTTCACGTAATGCCATTACGTAACGTACGAGAGTTGCTTCAATTGATGACCTTCTTTCCCTTCGACTGTTTCTGGAGTGCGCAGAAGAGGTTCCACTGTTTTGACTAGACATTCTACGAAAACAAACCAAAAATAGTTCATTTTAATGAAACAGTACATCGGACACGGCCCCGTGCTCAATGAGCACGGCCCCGTGTTCAACTTTCTGCAGATTTTTGGAACAAGGAATCTCGAAGTTTCAAATTATTTTTTTCAACTTATGAAGCTTTTTTGAGCAGAAATAACTTAAAACAATGTTGTACAACTTATTTTTAACAAGATTCCTTGAACAAAAACCTAATAACCATCACAATAAAGCTTGGAGTCATGGTGACCTCAAGCTTCAATGGAGGTGTTGATGCAAGAAAGATGAAGAAGAAGGCAATGGATAAAAGAGGAAAGGACAAGATGTTTGTTAGAACCTTCTTTTAGAAAATACCTAGGATGGTAGGTGAGAAGATCCTTTCAAATCTCTATCCCTGTATGGTCCAAATGTGCAGGATTCTTGGCTGCATTTATAGAAAACGACAGCATGCTGGACACGGCCCCGTGTCGGCTAGACACGGCCCCGTGTGCAGGCAAGATCCTGACACATTTTGTCCGTATTCTGACTAAAAGTCAGAAAGGAATCTTTTGGTGGACACGGGGGCATGTTGACCTGGGCACGACCCCGTGTCGAAAGGCTGTTTATGAAGTTTGTCTATTTTCAAGGAACTTTTCCGGATCGGGCGGTTCCTTACTGGATGGAACAACCCCAAAGTGCCTAAGATACCTTAATTGCTCTAGATTAAGATGAGAACGCAAGAGGTTGTCGGTGAGGGTGATTCCTATGCTATATGTAGGTGGACAAGTCCAACCCTTTCCCGGGCTCTCGTTAAAGAAGGTGTATGCCGAATCGCTCAGGTCTATGTATGCATCGAACGAAGTCGATGGGGAGTCCTTCACGGCACAATTGACACAGGGACGACTATCGCTCAAGTCCTCACTAGAGTTAGAGGTAACATTGGTAACAACGAAGTTGTTTTTATTTGAATGCGATCCCAACAATTCTTCTTGGTTATCGTCTTGAGATAAATTATTGAAATCTATCATAAGTTCTTCTAACCAATTAAGAATTAGATCTTCCGTTTGAAATAGTTCATCAAGAAGCATTTCTCCTAGGAGATCCGGTTGAGAGCATTCGATGGATAGATGGGGATTATTTTTACTTTCGCCCCTCTTAAGACTACATGAAAATAATGGGTCTATATAGTGGGGCTTATAATTTAGAAAATAACATTCTAATTCTTTATGAGAGCCACCACATATTTGACACCACGTACCATAAGAGTGCCGAAAGTAAAAAATATCATTATCACTCATGTTTGTGTCAAAAATTACCAACCATCGAGATCTTACGGTTCTGTTTTCAGTAACTGAATCTTGGGCACGGGGCGTGTTGAGTGGGCACGGCCCTGTGTTCAGCTTACTGTCTGACTTAAAACAGGATTGCCAGTTCCAATGATTCGGCATGGGGCGTGTTCAGCGGGCACGGGCCGTGCTAAGTTCTGCAGAAGCTAAAAAAAACTAAGAAAAATCCTAAAAAACAGAAAAATAAGAAAAACGATTAGGCCATTGATTCCTAACTTTCTTAAAATCCTTGTGTCCCCGGCAACGGCGCCAAAAACTTGATGCGTGTGAAGTGTGTATATAAGTTTAAGTATATTTTAAGCCCTTTTACACTTTTTAGCTAAGTTTTAAATTTATAAAACATGATATTTACTAACATTAAACACACATATGGGCAAGTGCACCCATCGTGAGCGTAGTATAGTGTTGGTAAGATACCGAGGTCGTCCAAGGACACAAGAGCTTTTAGTACCAGTTTATCCTCAATGTCTAATCAAATCAAAAGTTTAGGAAAAAGGTTTTTAAACTAGAAAAATAAAAACTACCTAAAATGCTGAAAAATAAAATAAAATAAAAACAGATAGACAAGATGAATCACTTGGCTCCGACTCGTGTTTAGTGTAACCTTTGATTATTTCCGCACTTTTGCACTATTTAAGAGATTATCTTAGTTATTATAGTAGGCCCCTCTTTTGAAGGTGACGTTACCCTCAACCCAGTAGTTTGAGTCAGCAAGGATACAATCCTAAAGGGTCGGATTATTGAAAGATAATTAATTAAGTTATTAATGCGTATTATGGTAGGCCCCTCTTTTGAAGGTGACGTTACCCTCGGCTAAGTAGTCTGAGTCAGCAGGGATACAGTCCTAAGTAGCCGGGTTAAAGTATTAATAGTAGCTTACATATGAGGGGATCAAAGAGTTTGGACCCCCGCCATCCAATACCGGTGGGTATTGAAGGAGGTCCTACTAAATTTGACCCAGGTCCTTGCAAGATCTATACACTGAACAAGGCAAGACTCTTACCAAACCGTTCCCTTAACCCCCGACTAGGTAGCCAACATACCTCCATATAGACCGTGGAGATAGGAATGGTGAAAATCTTTTATTTTATATAGACAGTAAAATAATGCCAAGACACCACGGACAAAGGATAAGAAAGAATCACCTTCAACATAAGAAACTAGTTATTAAAGTCATTAATACATAACCAAGTAAAAAGTGCGAAAAGATTAAAAATAAAAAGTATTACACTAGACACTTGTCTTCACCAAGTGATGTAAGAGACTTAGGCAAACATGGCCTTTGATTGTCAAGAACTCTTACGATCAATCTTGGATCCCGAGACGACTCACACACTCTATGATGGACAATGGATGATGGTGGTGGATGATGGTGTTGTGATGGTGGTGGGTGGTGGGTGAAGTGTGAGAGAGGTGGTGTGCCAAGGGATGGTTTGCAAATGAGCCAAGCACCCCTATTTATAGCCTGAACAGTAGCTCGGGCACGGCCCCATGTCCAGTGGGCACGGCCCCGTGTCCATCCTCTTCTCTGTCTTCATTAATTGCAGTTTGTCTGCATTAGTTGACCACGCCCCCGTGTCCGCTGGGCACGCCGCCGTGTGCAGAAGCGTATCTGTACTATCAAGATTTGCCTGGATTTTGCGAATCTTATAGTTGACCACGGCCCCGTGTCCGCTGAGCACGGCCCCGTGGTGGGCGATAGAAGCTTCTATAGCTTTGTCTTTTATGCTGGCACTTGGGCACGCCCCCGTGTTCACTGGGCACGGGGCGTGTTCAGCCTTCTGTTCTCTTGTTTTACTTGGGAAGATGCTGTCGGGGAGGTCGGGCATGCCACGTTTGTTCCTTTTCTTGTATTTATGTTAGATTTAGCTACCTTTTTGCTTCTTTTGTTAATTTGAGCTCATTTAATCCTGAAAATACAAAAGGAAGACAAAAGCACACTTTTTCCAACATTAGTACTAAAAAAGGGTTAGTTTTATGCCACAATTGATGTAATTTATATGTTGCATTTTGCACACATCAAGAATCATAACAAGTTATTAAGTCTTAGATGATGTAATCTAGTACTTTGACAAATGACCGCTAATTCATTATCAAAGGTTCGATTATTTGGATAACATATAAGTATTATATAATGTTCATTATGTCATATAGGTCAATCATGAGGTAGGAGGATGAATCCTCCATTTAATAATCTCTTTGTTTATCATATAAGTCATGTAGGAGGTAGGAAGAACAAGTCTTCCATTTAGGTACCTCTTAGTGTTCACCACTACACTTGTTATTATAAACAATCAAGGAGGGTCATAAACATACAATAAGAAAGGAAATAATTACAACTAATCTAAGAAATCATCAAGTAATGTGTGAATTTTTAGTAGGATAGCCTAAGCTAGTCCTATAATCACACAAACATCAAGCTTTGAGCTTGTTCACTACTTGTGGGTTAAACCCTAACCAAAACAGAAAGTTTATGAGGATTTAATCTCTGATTTTAAGTGTCACAACCTTGTTTTTAAGCCCAACTAACCATAGAAGTGATTATGAGCATAAGGACATAGGAATGTGTATGAGATAACTCAAGTTCAAGCTAGTTTAGTAAAGTTTAATCAAACAGAAAACTTGGAGCCTTATTTGGTGATGTTCCAGCCTTGGTTTTCCATGGAAAACTTGTTGGAAACATACCTAAGGTTATTGCAACCAAGTAGGAAAAAGAATCAAGAAAAAAGGTTAAGAAATGAGTGAGATATGCTCACTTTTGTAAGATGGTATGAATCTGCCTTTGCTCCTGAATTCAGCCACGTTTTTGAGAGATTGAGAGTGATTAGAGAGTGTTTGCAAAGTGAAAAATACTTGGAGGAGGATTGGATTACATAGGGGATGGATTAGAGTTAAGCTGGTTGGCATTTAATAAGTGTAGTTGGGGGTTTAAGCAATAAAAAAAACCACAACATATAGTTGTGGCCGTAAGGCTGTTGATAGCCACCAAAAGTTCCCTTTTTTTTGGTTGTTACAACTTAGGATATAATTAAGTTATGTTTTAGGTTAAATAAACATATAAACTAATCTTTTAAATCCAAGCAACATAAGTGGTTAGTGGAAAAAGAGCATATAAATCAAACAACCAATGTCCAGCCAAGCTGTGATCGGAACCTTTTTTTTTTTGGCAGCTTTTATTATTTTTTTTATTCTTTTTAATCATATAAGTTATGTCTTGTGCATATTATTTTAGGTAGACATATAACCTACATATAAAACATCATGAGGTTTAGTATTTGAACCATTAAAAACAAAACAATCAATAAGTTTGGCAGTAGTGATCGCTGCCTTTGGCAACTATAACTTTGTATTATATTTTTTTTTTGCAATACAATATACATATTTTAACATAACTTTGTATTATTATTATTATTATTATTATTATTATTATTATTATTATTATTATTACTATATTATTAGAATTAACCACGTACTTAATAGTTAATAAGCATGTATAAGTTATGAGTACCAGTATGTCGAGTATCGGTTGCGCGTATGCATTCAAGATTGGTAACGTATAACCCAAGTATTGCAACATGTGTAAGCATGTATAAAAATAGAATTTCATTACGATCGAAGTCTCGGATTTACAATGGTTTGAAAGAAAATATGAAATACAAAAGGAACAAGCTTCCAAAAATAGAAATACAATACATGTTTCTAATTAAGGAAAGTACGAAGAAGCAGGGCGTTACAAAACACCTCCTCAGCAGAACGTACAAGGGCAGTTCAGCAGACCCCCTCCTCAAAGAAGACCAAGCGTGCATGTCACGCGCTATACGTATGAGGAGACAGGCAGTTACTATGATCATCCGTCTAACATGCAACACAGGGGTCCGTTGCACAGCCGGCTGGGGCCGTGCAACATAAACATTAAATTGGATAACACAGATGAGGATGATCCTACTTGGCAAGAAGACGAAGTTTCTTCAGTTTTCAACCGCTTGCAAAGAAATCACGAATCTTACAGACCAAGGTTGCGCGCCGTCTATAATGAAGCAGCAGAACACGATTTTAGTCTCGTTTACAGACCAGCAGAAGCTGCCGAGCACTCGAAGTTTATCTGGAGCATCGCTCTAGCTCCACTAAAAATGAAAAGTTGCTACAAACTGTGGGAAAGTTCAACGGTCTTAGTGACCCTGATGATCATGTGCGACTTTTCACGAGTGTTGCTGTATTAGGACAATGGACCATGCCAATGTGGTGCCATCTTTTCGTCCAAACTTTCACAGGGGCTGCTCGCGCGTGGTTCGACAGCCTCCCATCTGGGAGAATCAAATAGTGGATCAATTTCAAAGACCAGTTTGTAACTCATTTCAGCCAGCAGAGACGCTATCAGCGCGATACGTCCGAAGTCACAGACATCTGGCGAAGGGAGAATGAGGGGTTAGAAGATTTTATCACTCGTTTCAACAAAGAGTGTTTGGAAATCGGAGGTGTCAGTGAAGATTTGATGCGCGCCCACTTCAAAAAGGCCATTCGTTGTGACAGTCTGATCAGGACTATCACATGTAAAGACGGCATGCCTAAAGAATGGGACAAACTCATGGCAGCAGCAAAGATCGTTGCGCAGACAGAAGAATCGTTGGCAGGTGGCAAGAATTCTTATTATGAATATCGTTTTTCAGGAGGCAACTCGCGCGACAATGGCAGGCACAACAAAAACAGAAACCCTAGCTGGAAGGCAGGCCAGTCCAGCGGTTATGAAGAGAGGCCCCTCTTGAAAGAAGATGCGCGCGATACAATCGATCAAATTAGCTACCGCAAAGCTGTCAAGAATGAAAACCGAGAAAAAGATTGGACTCCGCTCATTAAAAAACCTAAGGAGGTGCTCATGACGGAGAACCATGATTTTAAGGCGCTAAAACCAATGACCAACAAGAAAGGGCAAGACCCCAATCTTTATTGTGACTTTCACAAAGATATAGCCCATTTAACCGATGACTGTATCAGTTTAAGGCAAGAGATAGAGAAGGCCTTGAAAAGCGGCAAGTTAAGCCAGCTAGTCAAGAACGTGAACAAAGAAACGCTCCAAATACAAAGGAATGATGATGGAGGCCAGAAGAAAGTCTGGCATTTGGAAACCCACATGGTCAATGGACCGAGACACAGCACGAAGAGCAAGGGCAAGCACCCATTTAAGCCAGCTTGGAAAGAGCAGCAAGTCATTTTCCAGTAGTACGCGAGGGACCACTTGCCCCATTGTCATTACTGGCATCATAGGCCATTATGAAACAGAGTATGTCTAAATCGATCTAGAAAGTACGACCGACATAATCTATGAACAATGTTTCAATCAGTTCGACCCTGAAGATAAAGCGCGTCTCGAGCCAGTTGACTATTCGCTATCCGGGTTCTGCAACGAAACAGTTTTCCCGTTGGGTCAGATTAGCTTCCCAGTCACGCTATCTGACGGGAAGCACTCAAGAACAATGAACGTCAACTTCATGGTGATGCCAGTAAAGTCAAGACACGACGTTCTGATCAGAATAGAAACCCAAGGAGAGATAAACATGGTAACCTCCATGCCCCATTCAGCCATTGGCTTCCCAACTGAAACGGGGGTGGCGATTATCTATTCAAAGAAAGAAGTGATGGCGACAGAGGATGCTCGCCCGGTTAAAGCAAGTAAGGCCTCACCAACTGAACCAGAAAAATGGGTCTTGAATCACAAGTACCCAGAACAAACGGAGACGATCGGCCATGTAATTTCACCAAGCATCAGGACGCACCTCAAACAACTGATGTTCAGAAACATGGATATATTCGCCTGGACATAGTCTGACATGACAGGCGTCCCGCGCGACATCACTGAACATTGTTTGAACACTTATCCATCCGTTGAGCCTAAGGTCCAGAGGAAGCGCAGCCTAGGATCAGACAATACAAAGGCTATGAATGAACAAGTTTGTGAGCTGCACAAGGTAGGAATATTACGAGAAGTGCGCTACCAGAGTTGGGTTGCGAACCCTGTAATGGTCGAGAAGTCTACAGGTGGGTGGCGTATGTGCGTCAACTACACAGATCTCACTCAATAAGGCATGCCCTAAAGACTATTATTCACTGCCTAAGATAGATAAGAAAATAGACTCTCTCGCGCCATTCAGGTGGAAATTTTTTTTAGATTGCTACAAAGGATATCACCAAGTCTAGATGAAGCTGGAAGATGAAGACAAAACCGCCTTCCGCACTGACATCGATATTTTTTGCTATATAAAGATGCCCTTCGGGCTCAAGAATGTTGGCGCAACTTACCAACTGTTAATGGACAAAATGTTTGGTGATGACATTGGGAAGCATATCAAAGTGTACATTGATGATCTTGTGATCAATAGTCCTGAAGAGGACCAAATGTTGAAAGACATCGAGAAGACGTTCAGTTCTCTGTGAAGCGTGAACATGAAGCTTAATCTGGTGAAATGCTCTTTTGGGATGGAGGAAGGCAAGTTTCTGGGTTTCGTGGTCACAAACGGGGGTTTTTGAAGTCAACCCAGAGAAAGTCCAAGCAATAGAGAGAATGTCGTCGCCACGCACAATCAAAGAAATGAAAAGATTAGCCGGCCGCCTGGCCGCGCTCAATCGTTTTCTATCAAATCACGCGGCAAAATCTTACCCTTTCATCAGTACATTGCGCAACTGCATGAAAAAAGCAAGAATTTAAATGGACAGCGGAAGCAGAAGTAGCCTTCCAGCAGATGAAAGAATGCTTGATCAAGCTCCTTACTTTAAAGCACCATTGGAAAAGGAACCCCTCATTTGGTACTTGTCCGCTTCGGACAAAGCTATTGGGTTAGTATTGCTAGTGGAAAGAGATGGAGTTCAAACTCCAATTTATTATGTCAGTAGGGTGCTCACCGATCCGAAAACACGCTATTCGACCATGGAGAAGTTAGTTCTTACGCTACTACATGCTTCCAGAAGGCTGCGCAGGTATTCCACCGGGCATGTAATCATTGTACTCACCAACTTCCACATTGGCACTATCTTGCAAAAGCCGGAAACATCAGGTCGTTTGGCAAAATAGGCAATTGAACTGGGGGCTATAACATCTTGTATAGGCCGCGCCCAGCTATCAAAGGCCAAGTGTTAGCAGATTTCATCACCGAAGTTCCGGAAGATAAGATCAAAGAATTTGAAGCAGTGGATACTCCCGCCCAGAACACATCGGATGAATTGTGGTTGTTATTCACCGATGGGGCTTCAAATGAAGACGGCGTAGGAGCAGGTCTGCGCCTCGTCAGTCCAGAAAAGCATGAGTTCACCTATGCTATCAAGTTGGATTTCAAGAATACCAACAATGAAGCAGAATATGAAGCGTTCCCGGCAGGCTTGCGCCTGGCCATCAAGATGGGGGCACAGAACTTACAAGCGCATGTCGACTCTCTGCTAATCGCGAGTCAAATCAATGGTTTATACGATGCAAAGGGCGAGGTAATGGCTTTATACTTGGAACAAGCAAGGGAGCTGCTCCAAAGATTCAAATCGTACAAGGTTGTTCACATCAACCGATCAGAAAACAAGCCCGCTGACGCGCTAAGTAAGCTAGCCTCAACAACATGTCAGCACCTCGCAAAGGATGTAAGAATTGAAGTTTTGAAAAACCTATCGGTATTGTTGCACCAGGTGAATGTTATAGAGATAGGGCCACCTTCGTGGATGACCCCTATCATTCAATATCTGCAAGAGGGGATTCTCCTATAAAACAAGGCAGAGGCTAGAAAGATCCAGAACAAGGCGCTGTTTTATGAAATGAATAGGGGCATTCTCTGCAGGAGATCCTTTTTGGGCCCACTATTATGATGCGTGGACCCCCAAGATGCAAGCTATTTAATCAGAGAAATTCATGAAGCCATCTGCGGAATACATGCAGGCCCTCGAATAGTTGTGGCAAAGATCATGAATGCAGACTATTATTTGCCAGGGATGCACGTCGATGCTTTAAATGAACTATGTAAATGTGATGCCTGTCAGAGACATGCGCCGAAGATCCTGCATCCAAAGAATGATTTGATTCCAGTATCAACAGCCTGGCCCTTCAAACAGTGGGGGATTGACATGGTTGGACCCTTTCCTGAAGCCCTAGACGCAGTAAAGTTCATAATTGTCGTTGTTGATTACTTCACTAAGTGGGTGGAGGCAAAGGCCCTCGCTTAAACCTCAGCATTGATAGTGCGAAAATTCATTTGGGAGCATATCATTTGTAGATTTGGCCTCCCACTCAAAATAGTGACTGATAATGGCATCAATTTTGCCTCCGAAGACCTCCAAAAATGGATGAAGGAGCTGAACATTGAACACATCTTCTCTTCCGTTGCGCACCCCCAAGGCAACGGTTAAGTGAAGAGAGTCAACAAAAGCACAATTGAAGGGATAAAGGCCCGACTGGGCACAAAAAGACGAGGCTGGGTCGATGAGCTCCCTAGCATCCAATGGGCTCATCGTACTATGCCAAAAACAAGCAATGGCGAGACTCCCTTTAGCCTTGTTTACGGCTCAGAGGTGGTCATCCCAGTGGAAATAGGCCTCCTCTCGTCGTGCTTATAAGCAGTTAACAAGATCGATAACGAGGCAGAGCACCGCTTAGACTTGGACCTACTCAAAGAGGCCAAGTACAAGACCCAGTTGTAATGATACTACAATGTGAGGTGCGCATATGTACGTACACTCCAGGGGAATATGTGTTCAGGGACAATGAAGCCTCTAATGACGAGTGCCCTGGTAAACTAGCACCAAAATGGGAGGGCCCATACTTAGTTCATGAGGTGCTAGGAAAAGGGGCGTACAAACTGCGCACTTTAGATGGTCACATCATCCCATGCACATGGAACAAACAACAATTGCGCAAATGCTACATGTAACAACTTCTTATGTATGTTGGCCACGAGCCTGTTTCAGCTACTTAATGCAAACGTTGTCTAGGTTTTATGATTTTACATCCTATGTCTTCTAAGTTACAAATGCATGTTAAACTTTTGATTAGCACGAAAACACTTCAGTAAATTACGAGCTCTTGAGTTAAGCCTCCAAGGTCCCCCGCAAACATAGCGCGAGACCGGGCAACAATACTCATAACGAGCCACACTTACATTTATTTGCGCTAACTTAAACAAAGTTTCTAACAACAATGCAGTAATTGTAACATTTGACAAAATAAAAGGCATACTTAGTTCAATTGATAAAAGCGCGACCGCGCACCGTTTGTACATTCAGAAACAACAAAAAATTACAAGGCATTAAAGCCCAAACATCCTACAATCTATGCATCGCCACCATCTCCAGCCGCTTCCTCCTCATCAGACAACTCAACAGTTTCTGGAACAGTGAGGATAGACTTCAGTCGCGCCACATAATCGTCATGTTTTAGCGCATCTATGACCAATTCCATAACCGGTAATGATAGATGGTCGTAAACTTCTTCAGCTCGAGAAAGCACCTGATCGGCTTGATCAGTCACGGAGCAATGGCGAGTCCCGAAGTGCTGTCCAAGCGCCTCCTCAACATGTTGAGCACACTCGAGATAGCCACCACGATGCCCAATGGCACGCGCTGCATCTGTAAGCGCCGCAACTGCTTGATCCAGCTCAGTGGCGTTCAGTATGGAATTAGCAACCTTTTCAAGAGAAACAAATCATGAAAACAAGTTAACAATCTATGATAACTTGAAGGAAAAAAGAGACACTTACAGCAGCTACACCATGGTTGCGCACCCATTCAGATTCGGAGACCAGCGTATCCACGATGGATTGAGCCTCAGCATAGTTGTTCGGCGCCACGTTCAAGGCCGAAGTGCTGATGGTGCGCGACTCTTCGGCCGCTTTACGTGCCTCTTCGGCAGTATCAGCCTTCACCTTTTCAGCAGCCAGATCTATCTCTAAAGATTCACTCTTTTCATGAGCCTCAAACAACTGACGCTTCAACTCTGTAATCTCAACATCTTTAGCAGCCAAATCCTTGTCCTTATTCACGAGTTGCGCACTCAATTCAACCTACAAGTTTTGAAAGAAAGAAAGAAAAGTTAGAAATATTTTAACAAACAAGGAAATATAAGAGGAAAAGGAGCTAGCCTGTCGAACCTCAACACGCTCTCTGTTAGCTTGAGCTTCCTCAACCTTCCCCTTCAAAGTGGCAACTTCGGCTTCAAGGTTGGTAATCTTGGTGCACGCAGCATACATATGCTTATTATCACTGTCACATGCCTTCTTAAATTCTTGGTGCTCCTTAGCCAGGAGCTCTTCAGCAGCGTGGAGTTTATTCTTCAATCCATCGCGCCCCTACTCCTCTGACTTTTTCTTTTTCTCAAAAGAGGCCTTCTCCTCTAAAAATTTGTTTTTCATTTGCTCAAACTCCCGGGCTTCCGTTAACAAACGCTCCCGGTACTTCTCCCAACTCGCAAGCTCCTTGTACATACTACGCCACTCACGCACAATCCGATGGTTGGCAGCAGCGGTGTTGGCCTCTCCAACAATGTACGCGCGATACAAACCCTCGTGGTTACACGCCCTTTGGTGATTCACCTCTCCCGGAGGGAAAGTCCCTAAGAACCAATCTCAACATGTTCCAAAATCAACGAAAGTATCTTTTTGCTTTAAACTCCAGACAGGGACATGTTTTTATTCGCCACGTTGTTCCTCAGTATTCGTCTTACAGTAAATCTCCCCCAATGTGTCCTCCGCACCAATGGGGGATCGTGGCCTTGGAATTTTCTTCCCATCACCTTTCTGGCTCGCCGCACCAGATCCACCAGCACCCGTACCAGCCGCAGTGGCAGAAGTATCTTGATGCGCCACCTGCGCCTGTATATTGGCAACAGATAACACTTGTGCAGTTTGGGTGGGGGCGACATGCTGCGTGGCCGCACTGGGAGTAGGAAGTTCTGGTCCTTTACCTTTCAAGAGCTGGTCAAGCCCGGTGATATGCACGACCTCCGGACCCTGTGCTTTATCATGAGTGCTGGCAACAGCGGTCTTGGTCTCTTGCAGCACTTCCTTTTCAGGAATAAAATCGCCCGCAGGCTCCTCAACCCTTTGTTCAGCCTCCTTCTCAGTGGTCGTCTTTGTGACAACTCGAGTTTCCAAGGTTCCACTTTCGTACTATTGCACGTTAATTGTTTAGATTTTCCGATACACGACTTGTTTGTTTCACAACGATACACCTTTCTAATATGTTAAACCGTGTTTTATTTGTATGATATATATTATGTGCATTAAGTGTGTTTAGCATATTGTTGTGCAATGAGAACATGTATGTTAATAATATGAACATACGGGTAAATAATAGTGTATTGTATTATTATTGTGTTTGTGGATATTAAAAACAACAAACAAGGAATCCACGAAATCATACTCAGCCGAAAGCACCCTCCTTGATGAAAACACACATGGTGTTTTCGTCCATATGTGGCCAGCGAAATCCAATGGGCTTTAGGCCCAGCAGTGGATCGGTTAAATTATCCTCAACCTTTACGTGATAACTTTTAATCGGCAAAACCCTAGAGCCTCTTTCTCTGTGTGTGACGGCAATATCTAGATTCCTCGAAACCTTGGCTAGTCTCGTGTCATCTGGTTAGTAATTCCATCTTGTGAGTAGATTGTGGTGTTGTAACTGGATGATTGTTATATCTATATTGTCTACAGATAGTCATATATATTTTGAATAAGGTGCACATATAAGTAGATCGGCTGCCATGTGATATTGTTTATGATTGAAATTGATTTGCTGGATTGGGAATCTTTATAATTCGATGATATGATTGATCACGTGTGCTTGTCACTGAATAACTTGCAGATTTATTAATGATCTTGACCTCACAATGTTTTGATAATTTATAAATTGCATGAATCGATCTGGTGGAATGATTGTGTTGTTAATTGATCTTATAATTGATAGATGATTACCGAGACTCTGGATGTTTATGTTATGTATAATCTTGGTTAACTGTTTGAATATGCGTCATGTTTTTGAAACGATTTGATGAATATACAAAATAGGGTGCATGCTAGATGTTGAATATCAATGATGATTAGATAATATTTGATGTAGTGGCCGACAACTTGGAACAAACAAAAGCATGGGGTCTGATGAACAATTGAAATCTACTTACGTGCTACATGACTCATGTTAACTTGCAAATGATATATGATTTCTCTATTGTTTGTGATCTGACTAGTCTGCCATCACATGTGCCTATGGGTGTGTGTGTATGTTGATAAGTTTTGATCAGTGATGTAATATAATGGTCAATTAGCAGCAGGAAAATAACTAATACTTGTCGGCCATTGTTGAGTCATTTTATTAATGAATGATCTCGTGATGATTGGGCATGTGGTTGATAGTGAATATTAGGGTTGTAGTTTGCAACTGATACTGATGATAATGATGGTGAGTGATGGAACTGACGAAAACACTCCCCCATCCAACGAAAACACATCTCAACGAAATCCAAAGGGATTTCGTCACCCATGTGTTTTCGGCCCAAGCTTGATTTCGGCCCAAGTGTTTTTGGCCCAAGTGTTTTCGTCACCTTATAGGGTTTTCGTCCAGAACTGATTCAGTCTCTTATGTTTTCGTCTAAGACTCTAGTACAGTACGTTGTCATGATAAATTTGTTAATCTTGTTAAGTTATTAATTCTGTTATACTATTAAAATTGTTAGTATGACACTCTGTTAGTTATTATTCTTGTTATACTTGTTTATTCTGGAAGCTTGTTATCTTGGCTTAATACATTAACCTGGTTAAGTCTGTTAACCCCCATCAAACATGTCAATAGATTAACCATGTTAGATATTACCAAGAACTCAATTATATGGAGTATGACTGTGTGAACATGAACCCACTGTTATGTGCTACTTGATGAGAACTGTTTAAACACACTTTGTGACATAGATTACCTGTAAAACATTTTGAGTTCGAAACTGATTATACATACGTGCGTACTATAGGTCGTGATTGATTAACTGTGAGCATGTGTATTCCTTTAGCATACCGAGCAAACCAAGGTGAGTTCACACTCTTTACCAAGGCATGGGATTCCCGGGGATTGGGAATGGGTTGAATGATGGGATTGAACAATTTTTCTCGTACTTAAACGGTTACTAGACTATCTACCAGGGTCCTCGGGTTAAGCAGGACACTTACGTAAAACCTACGTAAACAAGTACATGCTACTGTCTTCCGGAGTCAGGAAGGACACTTACGTAAAACCTACGTAAACTCACACATGCTACTGTCTTCCAGAGTCAGGAAGGACACTTACGTAAAACCTACGTAAACCCCACGCGTACCACTGTCCTCGGGTAAAGAAGGACACTTACGTAAAACCTACGTAAAGCTTGTACGTACTACTGTTCTCGGGTCAAGAAGAGCACTTATGGTTACAAATAGTCTAGTATATATGCAAACATGGGAAGCCCCCACTAATGGATCATACTATCGGCCTAGTAGAGCCACATGTTACGAAACAAACTTACTATTACGAACTTACTTACTGTGAACTCGCTCAACTAGTTGTTGACTCACTGTTACATGCCTTGCAGGTCGTTAGGTATACATGGAGCTTGCACTGGAAGGCGCGGTCGTTGTGGACAAGGATCGTGAATGCTTAATTAAACTTTATGACATTACATACTTTATTTATGTTGGGCTTTTACTCATATGCTTCCGCTAAACATTGTTATTGCACTTATGTGTTGAACACCTTTCATATTGGTTTGGTTGAATTACCAACACTTTTATTTATTACTTGCATGTTCAATATGATTGGTGGCTTGATCCTGGTCAGTCACGCCTCCAAGCGGTGATACTCCGCGTGTGGATTTTGGGGGTGTGACAGATTGGTATCAGAGCCATTGGTTATAGAGAACTTGGTTTTAATAAGGGGAAAACGTTTTTATTAAAACCAGACTATAACCTGTACAGTGCTCAACGATCCACAACGACGCTTCACTCCACGTGCAAGACTCAACACTATAGGTAATACTGTTCATGTTTACATTGCCTACTTTCTAGAATACATAGAAATTTGCTCATGGTATGCTTAGATAAACCTAGCAACTGTTGATTGAAACACTTATGTGCTTACTCCCTTCTGTCATCGCACTTTCGCGAACCTTTCTCACTCATATTCCCTTCGATGTGAAGATCATGAGGGTACGTGTGAACCTAACTCAAGCCCAGTTGACGGCTCTTATCAACGAACAAGTTACTGCAGCACTCGCAGCTGCCCAGGCAGGAGGTGTAACCTGCCATCACCACTTACTCTAGGATCTTTAGATCCTACTCTCGTAAACCAACACTCGTGCTCAAGTATGTTTACTCTTACGCACACGACAGGTCAACACGCTCAGCCACCTGTGTGCACGTTCCAAACTTTCATGGACTGTCGTCCTAGTACTTTTAGTGGCATGAAGGGGCCGTTGAACTCCTCCACTGGTTTGAGAAGCTTGAATCGGTCTTCGAGATGTGTGAATTCCCTGAGGCTCGTAGGGTGAAGTACGCCACTGGTACTCTCGAAGGCACTGCGCTAACTTGGTGGAACGCGCAAGTTCAGATGCTAGGGCTGGCAGCTGCTAATGCCACCCCATAGAATGATTTTAAGGAACTGATCAAACGTGAATACTGTAACCGTGATGACATCCACAAATTAGAAGTGGAGTTCTTTAACCTGAAGATGACGGGGTCAGAGATAGAAGCGTACACGAAACGATCCAACGAACTGGCAGTGTTATGTCCAACTATGGTGGATCCTCCCATCAAACGCATTGAGCTATACCTAAAAGGCTTAGTATCAGAGATTCAGAGTCATGTGACTTCTGCCAATCTTGCTACCATTCAAGATGTTACTTGTCTAGCTCATCGTCTCACAGACCAGGCAGTGGAACAGAACAGGCTACCTAAACGTATCAGTGCTACTACTACTGCTATCACTACTTCTGCTATTCCCAGTGACGACAAGAGAAAGTGGGATGGAACTTCCAGCAAGGGTTCAACTTCAGTTCAGTCCCAGGCACAGCAGCGAAAGATTTATGACTATCAGAGCCCTGGTCAGCAATCTTCTGGTAGTCAAGGGTTGTAACCTCGTCTTAGCTGGTTAGACATTCTCCCTCAACCCCATTCCTATAGTCTTGGGTAGTTTCGACACCGTCATAGGGATGGATTGGTTATCCCAACAAGAAGCAGAGATCCTATTCTAAGAGAAGAAGTTAGAGGATATTCCAGTTGTACGTGACTTTCCTCAAGTGTTTCCTGAAGAGTTACCTGGGCTACCGCCTCATCGCCAGGTCAAATTTCAGATCGAGCTAGCTCCAGGAGCAGCACCTATAGCTCGAGCACCTTATCGCTTAGCTCCAACTGAACTGGAAGAACTATCTAAGCAATTGCAAGAACTCTTGGAAAAGGGTTTCATACGTCCTAGCTCTTCGCCCTAGGGAGCTCCAGTATTGTTTGTAAAGAAGAAAGACGGTACCTTCCGCATGTGCATAGATTACCGCGAACTGAACAAGGTGACCGTGAAGAATCGCTATCCTCTTCCACGCATCGACGACTTATTCGACCAGTTGCAAGGGTCGAGCTATTACTCGAAGATTGACCTGAGGTCAGGCTATCATAAATTGAGAGTCCGGGACGAGGACGTCTCCAAAACAGCATTCAGAACTCGCTACGACCATTACGAGTTTTTGGTCATGATATTCGGGTTAACGAACGCACCTGCGGTTTTCATGGATCCTATGAACCGGGTGTGCAAACCTTATCTTGACAAGTTTGTTATTGTTTTCATCGATAACATCCTAATCTACTCGAAGAGTCAGGAGGAACACGAGCATCATTTACGACTTATTTTGGAACTCCTTCGAACGGAACAACTGTACGCCAAGTTTTCAAAATGCGACTTCTGGCTTCGTGAAGTCCACTTCCTAGGCCACGTGGTAAACAAGGATGGGATTCATGTTGATCCATCCAAGGTAGATTCGATCAAGAACTGGCCTGCACCTCGCACACCAACCGAAATACGTCAAATTCTTGGGTTTGGCGGGTTATTACAGACGGTTCATCAGAGACTTCTCAAAGATTGCGCAGCCGCTTACACTACTGACACAGAAAGGTGTTGCTTATCGTTGGGGTAATACACAGGAAACAGCGTTTCAGCACTTAAAGGATAGACTTTGTAGCGCACCTATCCTCTCATTGCCTGAAGGCACGGACGATTTTGTAGTCTACTGCGACGCATCTATCCAAGGTCTTGGATGTGTGTTGATGCAACAGGATAAAGTCATTGCTTATGCTTCGCGCCAACTTAAGATTCACGAACGGAATTACACTACACATGATTTAGAGCAGGGATCTGTTGTTTTTGCGCTCAAGATATGGCGGCATTACCTGTACGGTACCAAGTGCACCATCTACACCGATCACAGGAGTCTCGAGCATATCTTCAATCAAAAAGAATTGAACATGCGACAACGTCGATGGGTCGAGCTACTGAACGATTACGAATGTGCTATAAAGTACCATCCGGGTAAGGCCAATGTGGTGGCCGACGCCCTCAGTCGAAAGGATACTACACCTAGGCGTGTATGAGCGTTGCAACTCACTATTCAGTCTAGTCTTCCTTCACAGATACGAGATGCTCAGGTAGAAGCATTGAAACCAGAAAACGTCAGGGCTGAAGCTCTACGCGGTTCAAGGCAACGGTTAGAACAAAAGGCAGACGGCGCCTACTATGTAACAGGACGCATTTGGGTCCCACACTATGGCAACCTACGAGAGCTTGTGATGGATGAGGCACACAAGTCTCGCTACTCAGTACATCCTGGTTCGGATAAGATGTACCACGACCTCAGAAATACATACTGGTGGCCTAGCATGAAGGCTCACATAGCAACTTACGTCAGCAAGTGTTTGACTTGTGCGAGAGTCAAAGCCGAATACCAGAAACCTTTAGGCCCACTCCAACAATCTGAGATACCACAATGGAAATGGGAATAAATTTCCATGGATTTTGTTACTGGCCTACCTAGATCTCAGCGTGGAAATGACACTATTTGGGTGATCGTGGATCGACTCACAAAGTCTGCACACTTCCTGGCTATTAAGGAAACAGACAAGTTCTCTACCTTAGCAGACATCTACTTAAAAGAAGTGGTTTCAAGGCACGGGGTGCCAACCTCCATTATCTCTGATCGGGATGCACGTTTTACTTCCGAACTATGGCAAGCAATGCACAAATCTTTGGCTCACGATTAGACATGAGCACAGCTTATCATCCTCAGACGGATGGGCAGTCTGAGCGCACTATTCAAACTTTAGAAGACATGCTTCGTGCATGTGTAATCGATTTCGGCAACGGCTGGGAAAAACATCTCCCATTAGTGGAGTTCTCGTACAACAACAGTTACCACACCAGCATTAAAGCCGCTCCATTTGAGGCATTGTATGGACGTAAATGCCGGTCACCTCTTTGTTGGGCAGAGGTGGGTGATAGTCAAATCACAGGTCCAGAACTCGTGGTTGATACTACAGAAAAGATTGCGTAAATACGACAACACATGGTGGCAGCTCGTAACCGTCAGAAAGCATACGCCGATAAAGACAGGAAACCACTCGAGTTCCAGGTTGGGGATCGAGTGCTACTCAAAGTTTCACCCTGGAAGGGTGTGGTTTGTTTTGGCAAACGAGGCAAACTTAACCCACGATATGTTGGACCATTCGAAATTATAGAGAAAATAGGCAAGGTGGCCTACAGACTGAACTTACCAGCTGAACTCAGTGCAGTTCACAACGTCTTTCACGTGTCGAATCTGAAGAAGTGTCTGTCAGATGAGACCCTCATAGTTCCTTTGAAGGAGCTCACTATCGACGAGCAGTTACGATTCGTCGAAGAACCAGTTGAAATCACGGACCGGGATGTTAAGGTCCTCAAGAACACTAGAATACCTCTTGTTCGAGTTCGTTGGAACTCCCGTCGTGGCCCAGAGTTCACCTGGGAACGAGAAGATCAAATAAAACGCAAGTATCCCCAGTTATTCGGAAACAGTGCAACCACTACTGAGGCTGAAGCTACTACAGAATTTCGGGACGAAATTCCAAATCAACGGGGGGATGATGTGACACCCCAGGAAAACCAGAAACGATACAACTTACCTAGCTTCCTCAGTAACCGCATGCTAAATTTCGGGACGAAATTTCTTTCAAGTTGGGGATAATGTGACAACTCGAGTTTCCAAGGTTCCACTTTCGTACTATTGCACGTTAATTGTTTAGATTTTCCGATACACGACTTGTTTGTTTCACAACGATACACCTTTCTAATATGTTAAACCGTGTTTTATTTGTATGATATATATTGTGTGCATTAAGTGTGTTTAGCATATTGTTGTGCAATGAGAACATGTATGTTAATAATATGAACATACGGGTAAATAATAGTGTATTGTATTATTATTGTGTTTGTGGATATTAAAAACAACAAACAAGGAATCCACGAAATCATACTCAGTCGAAAGCACCTTCCTTGATGAAAACACACATGGTGTTTTCGTCCATATGTGGCCAGCGAAATCCAATGGGCTTTAGGCCCAGCAGTGGATCAGTTAAATTATCCTCAACCTTTACGTGATAACTTTTAATCGGCAAAACCCTAGAGCCTCTTTCTCTGTGTGTGACGGCAATATCTAGATTCCTCGAAACCTTGGCTAGTCTCGTGTCATCTGGTTAGTAATTCCATCTTGTGAGTAGATTATGGTGTTGTAACTGGATGATTGTTATATCTATATTGTCTGCAGATAGTCATATATATTTTGAATAAGGTGCACATATAAGTAGATCGGCTGCCATGTGATATTGTTTATGATTGAAATTGATTTGCTGGATTGGGAATCTTTATAATTCGATGATATGATTGATCACGTGTGCTTGTCACTGAATAACTTGCAGATTTATTAATGATCTTGATCTCACAATGTTTTGATAATTTATAAGTTGCATGAATCGATCTGGTGGAATGATTGTGTTGTTAATTGATCTTATAATTGATAGATGATTACCGAGACTCTGGATGTTTATGTTATGTATAATCTTGGTTAACTGTTTGAATATGCGTCATGTTTTTGAAACGATTTGATGAATATACAAAATAGGGTGCATGCTAGATGTTGAATATCAATGATGATTAGATAATATATGATGTAGTGGCCGACAACTTGGAACAAACAAAAGCATGGGGTCTGATGAACAATTGAAATCTACTTACGTGCTACATGACTCATGTTAACTTGCAAATGATATATGATTTCTCTATTGTTTGTGATCTGACTAGTCTGCCATCACATGTGCCTATGGGTGTGTGTATGTTGATAAGTTTTGATCAGTGATGTAATATAATGGTCAATTAGCAGCAGGAAAACAACTAATACTTGTCGGCCATTGTTGAGTCATTTTATTAATGAATGATCTTGTGATGATTGGGCATGTGGTTGATAGTGAATATTAGGGTTGTAGTTTGCAACGGATACTGATGATAATGATGGTGAGTGATGGAACTGACGAAAACACTCCCCCATCCAACGAAAACACATCTCAACGAAATCCAAAGGGATTTCGTCACCCATGTGTTTTCGGCCCAAGCTTGATTTCGGCCCAAGTGTTTTTGGCCCAAGTGTTTTCGTCACCTTATAGGGTTTTCGTCCAGAACTGATTCAGTCTCTTATGTTTTCGTCTAAGACTCTAGTACAGTATGTTGTCATGATAAATTTGTTAATCTTGTTAAGTTATTAATTCTGTTAGACTATTAAAATTGTTAGTATGACACTCTGTTAGTTATTATTCTTGTTATACTTGTTTATTCTGGAAGCTTGTTATCTTGGCTTAATACATTAACCTGGTTAAGTCTGTTAACCCCCATCAAACATGTCAATAGATTAACCATGTTAGATATTACCAAGAACTCAATTATATGGAGTATGACTGTGTGAACATGAACCCACTGTTATGTGCTACTTGATGAGAACTGTTTAAACACACTTTGTGACATAGATTACCTGTAAAACATTTTGAGTTCGAAACTAATTATACATACGTGCGTACTATAGGTCGTGATTGATTAACTGTGAGCATGTGTATTCCTTTAGCATACCGAGCAAACCAAGGTGAGTTCACACTCTTTACCAAGGCATGGGATTCCCGGGGATTGGGAATGGGTTGAATGATGGGATTGAACATTTTTTCTCGTACTTACACGGTTACTAGACTATCTACCATGGTCCTCGGGTTAAGCAGGACACTTACGTAAAACCTACGTAAACAAGTACATGCTACTGTCTTCCGGAGTCAGGAAGGACACTTACGTAAAACCTACGTAAACTCACACATGCTACTGTCTTCCAGAGTCAGGAAGGACACTTACGTAAAACCTACGTAAACCCCACGCGTACCACTGTCCTCGGGTAAAGAAGGACACTTACGTAAAACCTACGTAAAGCTTGTACGTACTACTGTTCTCGGGTCAAGAAGAGCACTTATGGTTACAAATAGTCTAGTGTGTATGCAAACATGGGAAGCCCCCACTAATGGATCATACTATCGGCCTAGTAGAGCCACATGTTACGAAACAAACTTACTATTACGAACTTACTTACTGTGAACTCGCTCAACTAGTTGTTGACTCTCTGTTACATGCCTTGCAGGTCGTTAGGTATACATGGAGCTTGCACTGGGAGGCGCGGTCGTTGTGGACAAGGATCGTGAATGCTTAATTAAACTTTATGACATTACATACTTTATTTATGTTGGGCTTTTACTCATATGCTTCCGCTAAACATTGTTATTGCACTTATGTGTTGAACACCTTTCATATTGGTTTGGTTGAATTACCAACACTTTTATTTATTACTTGCATGTTCAATATGATTGGTGGCTTGATCCTGGTCAGTCACGCCTCCAAGCGGTGATACTCCGCGTGTGGATTTTGGGGGTGTGACAGTCTTTGGAGGGATAATAACAAACTTGGTCTTCTTGAGCTCTGGCTCCTTAGCCTTTTTTAGCTCAGGTCCCTTAACCTTCTCCGCAGCCTTCTTCAGCGCCTCTGCAGAAGGGAAAAATGTGAGAAATTTTACCAAGGTAGAAAACACAAAACACGAAGGATAAAACAACAACCTAGTGAAAATTTGTAAAGACTCCGCAACCTTCCCTGCTTGCCGACCAGCTGGGTCGCAACAGCTTGTTGCGCCGGTGGAGTTGTCCCAGCAGTTATCTCTTCACAGAACCTTTTCTTGGTCACCAACTTGACACCCTCTTCTTCAACCTCTTCCTCATCCTCAGAGAGATAACAAGCACGACAACCTGGACACATGGCTCCAATCAAGGTGCGCCAGCACCGAAGATCTTCTAGAAGCACTAACGGTCGTCATAGGAGAGACAAGACGGATATTCCTTGTTGTCATCTCCAGGCCCAAGGCCCATCAGCCCATCTCCTTCTACACTACTCCGGCTATAAATAGAAACCTTCATACACAGGTTGATTCATTCTACTCTCTACTCTCTTACTCTTAACACACACTTATTTCCTCAAAACAAGTACTTATTCTCACATCGGAGAGTGGTTAAGAGGGAAACCTCCATATTCCCCTCTTAACGAGCTTAACGGGGTGTTGATTGTTTTGCAGGAAGGATCACAGCTAAGCTCAGGAAGGATTAAAAAGATTAACCATTATTGTTGAAGCATAAACCAAACTAACAAACCTAAAATTAGTTCCGTGTTTCTTCAGATTCAGAGTCTCACTAGGGAAATTACAGATGAATAGAGAGAGAGAGAGAGTATAGATGAAGACGAGAGAAAGAGAGAAATACCTATGATATATATATATATATATATATAGAAAGAGAGAGAGGGCGAGGGGAATACATATGATATAGAGACTGTGTGTGCGTGAGAGTTTTTAAGTAAATATAATTTGATTTTAAACTTAATTTTGAACAACCATTTGACATCGATCATACAGTTTAAAGTTCAAGAGATTAAAAATCCAACTTGATGTGCAATGATTTATTAAGGTAATGGATGTGGAACAACCTGTTATGAAGCTCCACTTGCTTTAGAATTCATCAAACAGTACTGATTCAATACCGGTTGAAAGTGAAACCAAGCCTATCCCAACCCGTGATACTATAAAGAAATCATTTAAGTGAAGAAAAAATCTAAAAATCTATTAAACTTAAAAAGTAAAGAAAATAATTATTATTATAACATTAGAATAATAAAAGTATAAAGAAACTATATATAATATTATAATATAAAAGTTACTATTAATTGGATTCTATTTTTAATATATAGATAATATATAGATATTGTTTTTTTAATTTTAATATTAATATTAATATTAATAGAAATAGGTTAGCGGGTAAAAAGACCAATTTACCCTCATGTGTAATGTACATAATCAAACCTAACTTTAAAATTTAACTGTGTTAGGTCAAAAGGCCCCGCCTGTAATCATGTGCTAACGTAAAGAACAACCACTGTAACTTTTAAAGTTAAAGGACAACGCCTGCAAAAATTGTGAAACATAAAGGATGAAAAGTGCAATTTTCTCTTTTTATAACAAAACTTTGATTTTTTTATAACTCGCCAACGTATTTAAATAAGTTTAGTTTTTTTTTTTTATTTTTTGTTTTACACTTTTCCCTCCCTGAACTTAGTCGTTGTTCAGTTACTATTTAGTACGATGTTTAGTACTCACATTTGGTCCCTCATTTTTTTTTGTTCGGTTGCTATTTAGCGCAGTGTTTGGTGGTCACATTTGGTCCCTCGGGTTTTTTTACCCTCTCAATTTTCTAGTACGTGTCGGTATAAATTCGACTTTTTGTAGGTTTTACATCACGTAAATCACTTGTTGTTAGAAATTCCTATATTTATTTTACGACTTTTTTTCCGATTTTAATCGTCATTCAGTTGCTACTTTGTATAGTTTAACAATGCCAGACCCACAACACCGTTAACATAGTTTTACGCCTCCCGCGAGGTTAACACTAGGGTAGCGTTTGGTACGAATGAATGGGAGATGGAATGTAATGGATTATTATGAGGGAATGATGAAAAGGATGTTTGGTTGGTCGATGGAATGGAATCGCCCACTCCAAAATGCATTCCATTCCCTCAAAATCATTCCATCCATCCCCCCCCCCCCCCCGTTTTTTTTTCATTCCATTCCATCTTCAGCCTTCATTGACAACACCACAATCCACCACTGTTACCACCACCCACCACCATCGCCACCCGCCACTGCCGCCACCCGATGCCGTCACCTACCTCCGCCGCCACCGCCTCCACAACCACCCACCGTCGTCACCACCACCGCTACCACTACCACTACCGCCTCCGCCAGCTCCAACCACCTCCACCACGCCCTCCATCGCCACCCACCGATGACACCACCACTGTTACCGCAACTATCGCCGCCACTAACTCCGCCGCCACTGCCACCCGCCACCACCACTGCCGCCACCCACCTCCGTCCCCGCCACCGCCGGCGATGCCATCCACCATCGCTGCTGCTGCTGCATTTGATCACCACCGCCACGCCCTCCGCCACCGCTATCAACCTCCGCCATCGCCGCTACCACCTCTGACCACCGCCGCCACCACCAGTGCCACCTTCACTACCCATCTCTACCGTCACCCACCACCGCCGTTGGCACCACCCGTTGTCGTCACCACCCACCACCACCGCCGCTGGCACCACCAGCTGTCTTCACCACCCACCACCACCGCCGCTGGCACCACCTGCTACCGTCGCCACCCACCACCACCACTGCCGCTACCCACCGTCGCCGCTACAACTGCCACCTATCACCATCCACCATCACTGCCTACCACTGACCACCGCCACCGCCACCACTGACCATCGCCACCCAATTCTATTCCTTCGTCTTTTCTTTCCTATCAAACAACAAGAAGTAATGATTCATTCCATTCTGATACTGTAACCAAACAAGACATGAAATGGTAATAATCAATTACATTACCTCATTCATTTAATTAACTCGTCCATTCTATTACCCCACTCATTACATTACCTCATACCAAACATAACCTTGTTTTCATAAAAACAGAAGGGTGAATATGTTTTGACGCCAGTGCATACTGACATGGCTGCAAATGAGCCAAACGTTTTCCGAACAGTTCGTGAACCATTCGGCGGGAAGTTCGTTTGTTTAATAAATGAACGAACACGAACAATAGATTTCGTTCATTTAGTTAAACAAACAAACATGAACAAATGCTGCGTTCATTCATTTATGTTCGGGAACGTTCGGGAATGTTCGGTAACGTGTTCGTTTATGTTTGTTTGGGTTCGTTTGTTTGTTAGTTTATTAGGGATATTAAGAATTAATTTTTACTTAACACATCAAAATTAGCACCGATATATTATTTAATAAATAAACTATTTAATATAAGTGATAATGTATTGGATATGTCAATTATCTAAAACGTGAAACCCTATTAAAAAACTTGCCGTTCTCCCGCTCTCATTCCAAGCTTCGAGAGAAAGACTCTTCCACTCCTCGCTCTCATTCCAGTCCGATTGGTATCGTCATTACTATGGGTTAGAAAAAAAGAAAGCCAAGGTAATATTCTTGTTCTATCATCTTTATTATTTGCTTGTTTATGAATGATGCTTATTCTCTTTAATATTGTAGGAAAATGATGAACTCGTACGTGTTGAGCTTACTTGATTATTGTTCAACGAGCTTGAGTTTATATTGGTTATATTAAATGAAGACTTCGAGTTTACTTTGGGTGGATTATATGAAGACTTCAAGTTTAATATTAATATGATATATTTTTGAAACATTATTTTATGGTAATTTGTGTATCAATCTTATGTCAATTATGTTTGGATAATTGGTTAGTATATCTTGGGCAGATCTATACCATGTTTATGACGAAAGATTTGTGTTAGTTTTTGTTAACGAATGCTTGTTTGTATTCGTTTACGTTCATTAATGTTCATGAACGTTTGTTTGTGTTCGATTGTGTTCATGAACGTTCGTTTGTGTTCGTTTGCATTCGCATTTGTCTAACACCTAAAATTCACAAACAAACACAAACAAACACGAACATGTTCATTTCCTTAACAAACAAACACAAACAAAAAAGCTCGTTCGATAAGTGTTCGTGAACACCTATTTTTCTTAACAAACAAACACGAACAAGACCTTGTTTGTGTTTGTTTGGTTCGTTTGCAGCCCTATGTACACTGTAATATCTCTGCCCAATTTCCTTAAACAAGCTGACTCCTCTTCACTCACCAACACCATACTTAAACCGTGAATCCCACGCTCCCAAAAAATCACAATAAATCTCTCGTGTTTACCACGCGCCACAACCTCGAGTAGAGTTTCACTAAACAAAATCAAACCACCTTTATACACAAATTACACAATCCAGACTACTAACGCAACAACAAACCGTACACACTGCATTAAAACTTGTAGAGTCTCTGAACTTAGTAATTTCCTTTCTGGAAACAAAGATTCTTTATTTTCTTTTCATTTTCTGTATTTCTTGACTTCAGACACATATATACATACACCAATGTATACGTAAAAAATTCATGCAACCCAAAAACCCTTATTCTAAATTATCTTTTTTCAACTTAATCTCAATAGTTTATTCACTAGTGATGATCATGATCTGGGTTTGAGATTTGGGTTCAGATTTCAGCTCAAAGCTTCAATCTTTACACACTTTTTTAGGGTTTTCAAGAAAATTAAAAGGTTTTGATTTGATTCGATTTAGTATGAACAAATTGGGGGAAATGGAAGAATCACGTCAACTGGGTCAAGATCGAAGTTCTTCTGCTTCGAATTCAACTCTTGATTCACATGGTGGTAAGTTCTTTTTGTAATTGTGTTTGTGTTTAGTATGATTTAGGGTTTTGTTTATGTGATTTGGGGTTGATATTGATTTTGGGTTGCATCTTGAAATTGAATTTGAATGTGGGTTTGAAATGTGTATTTGGGCTGAATACAGATCTTAACTTTTTTTTTTATATTTATTTAATTTTTATTTTATGTTATTATTATTATTTTTTTTTTTTTGTGTTTTGAATTGAATGAATATGTTTTTGCTAGCTTCTGAATTTCTGTATAAGCACTAAATTTGGGTTTTAAGTTTTATTAATATGTATTATATCAGTTAAAACTGCTGCTGCTATATTCTAGGGTTCAATGCGTCTGTATATGGAGCTTTATGATCTCAAAAGAAAACTCATTTAGATGTTGAGAAGTAATTTAACATTTGTTGGGGGAGTCAATCGTGTCGGATTGGCGGGTTGAAACCGAACATGACTCGTGTATGTTTTCGTGTCAAATACATCAACCTTAACCCGGACACACTTCAAATCGTGTAACCTGAGCACGACCTGTTTAACCCATTAATCTAAATGAGTCAAACAGTCAACCCAAACACGACCCGCTTATAAAAAAACAGGTTGGATATCACAACCCAAAACTTGAATATTTCCATCTCGTGCTCATGTCGTGTTTCGGGTCGTGTCTGTCACCCCTAAAAATAAGATAATTGTTTCCAACGTCCCCCAGGAAGGGACAAAAGGGATAGCGGCTGAAAAAAGGAAACCAGCCGCATCAGGAAGTGGTGGTTCGAAGTTGGAAGGTATTATCGCCGAGTTGAAAGCATTCAACCAAACCTTTACCGAGACGCAAACCGAGAAGGTAAAAGTGAAGAAACAACAAGCCGAGGAGAATCAAAGGAGGCAAGAAGAAGCGCAGCAGTTGGAGGAATGGAAAATAATGACCACCGATATTAGCGAATATCCTGAGAAAGACCGTCATATCTTACAAATGATGAAGGAAAAAATTAGAAAAAAATGGAGTGAGGGAGTGTAGTTTTTTTTTAAATTTAACTTTAGTTTTTTTTAAGTGTGTTGTTTTTTCAGCTTTTATTTAAATGTAACTTTAGGTTTTTATTTAAATGTAAGTTTTTTTATTTTTATTTACTTTGTTTTAATTAATTAACTAGGTTATAACCCCGTGTATTACACGGGTTGAAAAAAATGTAATTTTACATACTAAATAATAAAACAATATATCTTTAAAAACCTCATTTATTACACGGGTTGAATAAATGTAATTTTATATATTAAATAATAAAAATATTATATTTTTAAAAACCTCGTGTATTGTAATTTCTATACCAAATAATAAAAAAGTTAAATATTTAAAAACTCTATGTATTACATGGGTTGAATAAATGTAATTTTAGATTAATAGTATATTAAATAAATATAATTTTGGATTAATAGTGTATTAAATAAATATAATTTTGGATAAAGTCTTATATATAAATTTTAAGTAATCAATATATTAGATAAATAATAAAAATACTAATAATAATAAAAAAATCTAAATTATATACTAAATAATAAATATGAAAGAAAGGCGGAAAACCCAAAAAATAGGTGCCTCCAATTAATGACACGTGTCATGTATTGGTTTTTTTTATTTATATAAGTATAGATATAGATATAGATATAGATATATATATAAATGTTCACATCATCGGTTGTGTCAATCGATAACATAATTTGTTTTAATATCATGGATCGATAACCTACGCTATAAATGTGACAAACAACACTACAAAAACGGAGGTGGATATGAAATACCGAGTATAAAGTTAACCAAATAGACTATAAAGAAATTGAACTAAAGTAGAGTATATGGTCTAAATATGGAGTAAAGCGAAATAACAAAGTAAAGTATGCATGGTCTAAATATGGAAGAGTGAAATAAGTCGTTTTATACTCAAGTTTAGGAATATATAAAACTCACTGAAATTAAACTAATAATATTTATCCATAAGATATTAAACTAAATAATATTTAGTAGGAGGGTTATCTATAATTAATAAGAAGAGATTAAACTAAAATAATAATTATCTATAAGAGATGACCTAATATAACGACAAGTGTCCCTAAAGTGGTTTATTTTATTATATAGTACTAGCGGTAAGACCCGTGTGCAAAATGGGTGGTTTCTTAGAAAACCATGCATAACACATATTGATAGAACATATAGATACATGTATAGATATTGTACCAAAACGTGTTATCTGTTATAGCTAAAAGACAACTATAAGTACATATAAAAGATTTCTAACAAACTTAATAAAAGATGTCTAACAAACTTAATAAAATTCATCAGTTACATATGATTATTTCCATTCTCTTATTCAAAACAGAGAGTATCCACCCATTGACAATGTAAACTGTTATAAATATAAGTATATATAAAAGATGTCCAACAAAATAAATAAAATTCGATTACAACTTAAGTTTTAAAAAACATTAACTAAGAACATACGATCACCTGCCTAAATAACACACATCAAACCTCAGTCAAGAATTTGTTACGCAGCAACATGTCCTTTGCTACATGTTGTGATCTGGTTAAATATGCTACTGGAGACAATGTATCAACTGCTGATCCAACAATCTCCCTATACAACAGATGATACAAAAACCCTACTTTATTATTGATTTTTATTTCTCATCAACATCTCCTTGATTTGTCCTTTGAATTGTAGTTCAAAGTCCAGGGAGAACATGTCTTCTTCATCATCCCTTTCAAGTTGAAGGTCAAACAAATCTTGGAGATCGTATGCATTCAGATTATATGCACTATCCATTTTAATCTCTTCAACACTACCATTTGATCTGATCGAAGTCAATACTTGGGTTTTTGAGCATGACTTCCACTTTAGTATTTTTGTATCAGTTGGTTTTTTTGGACAAAGAATTATTGAAGATGAGTTTGGTGATTGTGGTCTGCTAACTAAATTTGCAATTGGTTCAGATAAATCAGATGATGAGAGAAGGTTTTTCGGAGTATCGATTTTAGAGACAGAGCAGCAGTTGTAGGATAGACTGAGTTTTGAAGAACATTTGAATCTTCAGCTTTAAGTTCTTCCAGCTTTTTGTAGGTCTCAACTATCTTTAATTTAGACCATCTAGCAATGGATCTAGCTGGACCATAACCAACAGCCACAAGCTCTGCTCTCATTCTTTTAAACTTCAATGCCTCATCTGAATCCACTGTTTTGACTTTCTTCCAATTAGGTGGAGTTGGCTTTACCAAAGGATCATTGTGCATTTTTTTGATTCTATCGATCTCTTCTCTAAAAGCATCTGCTGACCAGTTTTTGAATTGATCTTCAGTTTCCTTATATGGTTTGTACTTCATAATGTGTGCAACATAAGCATCCCTCAGTTTCATCTGAAGTTCAGGAATTACTGGCCTCTCAGATATGGATTTACTCACGTCCCTAGCATAGTCTTCAAGTTTTACGACTTTGCTCAGCTGAAATGATAAAAACCTCTGGTATTCCCTGTCATTCATCCCTATGATTTTCTCTCTTGCTATAACCTCAGTCTGTGATACTTTTAATTTCAGATACTCATCTAAGTTTTGAGGCTTCTTATAGCCATAAAGAGATGGGAAGGATCTTTTAAATGGATCCTCTATTGTGAAGAATGATTCAATTTCACCTTTAACAATGACTAACTCCAGCGGATATTGAGCTTCCAGAGGAATAACTGATGGTAGTGTAGCAAATGTAAGAGATGAAGTAGGTTCTATGGGTGGAAATGACGAGCACGGACTGTTTTGAATGGAGGCAGATGATACAGGGATTGCTGATTTAATCTCCTCATCATCTTCTAACACAATATGAGTTTTTCTCTTTTGTGTGGAGAAGAAATCTGGTGAATGAGAATGTTTTGGTAGTGAAGATGAATGTATGGGAGATCTTTGTGACGTTGTAGGTGGTTGGATTGTGGTTGATGTAGTGAAAATGATCATGGCAGATGTTTGACAAACTTCTGCTTAAACAACTGGTGTCTCAGCAGCTGTTTGGTAAACTTCTGCTGATACTTTTGTTATATCAACATCTATTGACAGAATGGGTGATGATGGTGTTGAAGCTATTTTCTCCTTCTTTTGTGGTGGTTTTTTTTGGAGAAGGTTTGGATTTAGGTTGAGCAGGGGATACAATTTCTGTAGGATTAGCTTTTGAATCTGGTGGCAACTTTCTCAGTGAATCTTTCTCCCCCTTTTTGGCATTATCATCATCATCATCTTTCTCAAAGATTGATGTAGGGGTGGAGACAGAAAGTTTCAACAGATGTTCCTTAATGTTCATAATGTCTGCTTATGTGTCTTTATACTTGGCATCAACCAAATTTCTGATAAATTCCAAACTGAAATTGCGGTTACTTTCAGCTAAATTCTTCTAATCTTGAAGGATGGGTTGCATAGAATTCCAAAGTTCATTGGCAATTTCCTGTGTGGTAGGTTGACTTTTAAAAAGCTCTATCATCTGCTTAATCAATTCTTTCATTTCAGCAACATCTGTTTCAATGGTAGACACTCTAACCGTCAAATCCTTATAACTTAATTCATCACCTACTTTAATAGGATCATCTGAATTCCCACCTGTAGTGGTTGTATTTGTTTTGATAATAGGAGAGGTCTCCATATCATCAGAAACAGATACCCCTTTTTCTTGGTTCTGGGGACTTCCCACTAAAGCAGAGATTACAGTTGTAACCTCATCATTGGTTGCCTTCAAGGGAGTCTTAATGATGTACCCACTGTCCAACTGATCACCAATGGGTTCAACAGTTGTAGTGGCTGCTCCACTTGAACTACCACCAAGAGTTTCGTAATACTCAACTGCGATAACCTCCTCAACTGTTTGTAGGATAGCAGATTGAATTGGTTCAGACACAGTCATTTGTTGCGCTCTACTCTCAGTAATGTGTACATTAGAGGTTATGTTTTCTTTCTGAAATTCAATTGCTTCAAACAGAGGTAATATTGTTGATGTAAATTGAGAAGAGGGTTGTGGTGTAGAAAGCGTGATTGCCCTGGGAGAGGGACTTTTAAACATACTTTCATATGAAAGGTCTAGTTCATGTTGTGGTGTCCCTGTGCTTACAACATGATCCTTTTGTGAGGATACGTGAGGAGTTTGGATAGGTTGAGATCTTTCCAACAACTGTGAGGAAGTAGCACTAGTGGTTTCAAGTGACATTTGTGTTTTCACTGCATTAACCTCTGGGATCTCATCTTCCAGACGAACCTTTTTATTTTGTTTGGTTTTGCGGGGCTTTTTGGATGTGACAGGTTTCTTTTTGCGTTTTCCTGGTATGTGTTTCACAACACCAGTTGTGGTGTCATGATCACCAGGAGTAGTTGGCTCAACAACAGAGGTTTGAGCAACAGATGTGGACGCATCTAAAATAGGCTCATCCCCCTTTGTTTCTATTCTTGAAACTTCTGACTCTTTATCCATAAGTCTAGTAAAAGTTTTACTTGTAAGACTATTTATTTGAAAAGCTACACCCTGTTCAAAATCTGTTTGTGACACTTCTTTTCGTAGGTAGTAGCTTAGAAGTCTTGGATACAATAGAAAAGTGTAAGATCCCTCTTAAAGAGATTGAATTTTTAAAATATTTAACACGCATTTATTACAAAATGCGAGCTTACAAAAACTTTGTTGGGTTTACAACCATACATGATCAAAATATTGGAGTTATCATTCTAACTAGTTTAAACGTTTAAATACAAATCTTGGTATTTACATATTAATTAAAACAAATTAAATCAATGCGGAAGCTTGTTCGGTGTGTTCGGTTCTTGAAAGACGCTTGATCTTCATACGGAAACTTGTGAGCATTCACCTAATGCCAAAACCACATAAACTGTTAGTTTTGACAATGTTTAAGCACGTATAATCAAGTTCTAAGGCCCATCAATAGAAATAAAACAAAATTTCTGACATATAAGTCGGTCGCGCCCCGCGACCGTTTTTTACTCATCCTTCGCGGCCCGCGACAAGTGTCGCATCGCGCGACCATATTGTTGACTTGCCGTCGCGTAGCGCGACGGCCTATTTTTCACTGCCGGTTCGTTTTCTTGTTGCTGCACTTGCCCAGCTATGAAAATTGACATATAATAACTTAAAACTTGCATAACTTTTGCTATACAAGACCGTTTTACGAAATTCTTTTTCCTACGCGACCATAATACAATTACGGATCCGTTTGTCATCTCGATTCGCAATAAAAGCTAATTTATAAGCAAATGGCTTATAAATTATTTATGCCATTATTTGACCCATTTCATTTTAGCGCCATACTACATGATTATTAACGAATATTATTTCTTGTCATTTTACCCATTCCCGAGCTTGTCAAACGTTAGCGTTTTCGCTCCCATTACATGGTTTGCGTACACGTTTACTTTCGCCGGTTTACTTTGTAACTTTGTAACACTTAAACCAACATTTTACAACCTACTTTATTTTGACCCGTTTAGAAGTTTTCATGCATTTAAGCATTTAACTAGCTTATTCCATTTCACACTTTGCATTCTCATATTAGGATAACTACTTATATTTCACTACAACTAATTTTTGTGGTGGATTTAACATAATTAACCAATCTTCCCAAATTTTACCTTTCGATTGGTCATATTACGCAATTGACCCACTTTTGTGCATACCTATAACTTTAATTCAAATTTAATGATTCCATAATCAAATGTAAGTTACCAAACAACCTTTATGGGTTGTTTGCCTAATTTACCCATCAAGGGCTTTTTGGTCAATTTTAGTCCCTCATTTACGACGAAGGACTTTCGCTAATATTTGACCAAAATATCACTTTTTAAGTATAATTCTAAATATGCGTACCTGGCCCGGGTCAACATATAGACCCGATTTATACCTTGCTTTTATTATCACCATTTCTATGGTGATGAAATCATCCGAATTGCTAATCGTTCCTGTTAACATAAGGCTCGACAACCACATTAGTCGATATTGTCAAATGGTGTTACCACCACCATTTGACCCGTTCGGCCTATATGGCCAAACCTTTACATGTATAGAAAAAACATGGTTTTTAGTTACCAATTTGCCCATCTGACCCATTTCGGATTTTCCTTTCATTGGATCCCTTTTCTAAATGTTAGATTACACTACAAGGTAATTTCGTCGAAAACTCATAATTTCTTAGTCCTTTCATGACCAAGTTACCTTTTCGCCCTTTTTACCATAACCCATGGTTTTTATTGTTTATATTAGTCAGACCCGCATCAATTGCGTCGGAATTCGATGTTTCCCTTATTATATTTATCGTATTTATACTCATAAAATAAGCAAATATTCTACAAGGGGGTGTAAGTTTCACTTACCTCTCATCCGGTTTACGCTTCTCTTCTCGTACTTGATTTATTTGACCGCTTCTTTCCCAAGCCTCCACCTAGCTCGTTTAAGCGTCAAACTATTGTCAATCATTTACAAGGCGGTTAAATTAGTCATTAACAATCACGACTATTCCACCTTACTTATTTTCTATGTCGAAGCCACTATACGACTTTATGATTATTTAGCTTAGTTTGTCAAAGTTAACTACTTTCAATCACATGGTTTACAACATTAAGTCTAAATCAACATAATATTTAGAACCCTTATCACTTCATATTACGCGTAATTGCCATATTATTCAAATACGTGTTTTCACTCTAAATTTCAACCCTTTAGTTCTCATTTAGGCATTTTAACAAACACCTAATGTGCATAATTTGTATTCTTCTTTTATCAAGTTCATGGTTATTGTTTTAACCAAGTTTTAACATTAATTAACATGTTCATATCAATTTTTCGCATCTACAACATCAGAATTTACTTGCGAAAATTCAAATTACACTAGAACAACTATCAATTTCTAGTGTTTAACATGTTCAAACAAAAACCCACTTATCACCTTCAATGGTGATCATGAATTCACAAGAATTAGGCCTAACTTCATCATATACTTGTCTAGGGTTTACTCCTAGACACTATAATGTTCCTATTTCATCATATAACAAGCATTCAATCATCTAATTCGAATTCTCTAGGTTTGCTCAGAAATTTAATTAGAGATTTCTCATGAAATTTACATACCTCGTGACTCCTTTTTCGGTGGAGATCACTAATTCGTACTCGGATTTTGATTTAGGGTTGATTTGGACCTTCAATTTGAGAGATTTGTGAGAGTTTAGGGTTTTAATGATGAGCTTATGTCGCCCCCTTCTCTGTCGATCGACTAGACACACACAATTGTGTGTGTTTGGTAATTAAATTTTGTTTTTAACAATTCTAGTTTCAGCTTTTAGCACCTTTGGTCCCTCTTGTTTCATTTATTATTAAAGAAGCTATATCTCATAGCTTTTCATTTAATTACTCATTACTAACTAGGTTAACTATCCCTAGTTAACTTGGTGGGTGTGGGGAATTAGAACCCGTTTTATTTTTAAGTCCCGTTAACTCGGGCTTCTAACAAACCGTGTTTTCTCAAAGCGTTTATTCTTTTTTTTTATTAATATAAGATTATTTATTTAAATCCTAATATTCACCGGGTAATTTTACCACTAACGGTATTTTACCCGTCTTTACTATTAACGAGGTTTGATTACCAAACCCATTTTTGGGGTGTTACAAAAAGCATTACTACGAACACCTTTTTTCAGTTTTTCACATTATTCAACAAATCAGAAAACAGTGCTTGTGATAAATTGTAATCAGATTTTGTTAAAATAGCATAATCCAAATACTGAATGTTTAAAGGTATCTCATTAAATGCGGTGGTCTTGGCTGAGAGACAAATTAAAAGAGTATGAAACAAAAATTTCATTGGCGGAGGGAAGTTTACTTCCTTTAATAGTGCATCAAACCCTCTTTCAATGAACTCTATATGAAGCTCAGACTTTTCAAAATTGGTCTTACCTCCCAAGTCGTCCAATGCAAATGTAGTGGAAATTGTGAAGGGAGAAATTCGTACCACACTTTTCCCGACCTTAGATGTGATGGCAACTAGATTATTATCTTCAGACTCTATTTCAGCATTAAACCAAAATTGTCGGAGTGTTTATGTATGAACCGGAGCATCAGCAGTAAGGATTGATTTGTATTTTGATGACGTTAAAAGATCAATTATTGAGTGAAAGCTGGTATTTTTGTTGGTTTTCTCGAAGATGGGGAGGTAGTTGTGAGGGTTTTTGATGTTCAGAGACATGATCGGAGAAGAAGGTGATTTGGGGATGAAACAGGGTTTAAGTTGGAGGGTTTTTAATATGTTGGAAACTGTTTTTGAGAATTTTGAATTCGAGACGGCAGTGGTAGAAGCTCGACTTAGTCAGTTCATGCGAACTGGGGAAATACCAATTCTTGCGACCTGGTGTGTACAAGTTCGTGCGACCTGGTCCTCCTATAAATAGGTGTCTTGTCATTTCATTTGTAACAGTTGCTGATTCCGGAGCAGAGGTGCTGCCGAAGTGTCTCCACCCTGTAAAACGCTACGTAATCAATACCAGAGACAGTTTAAGTGATTCTTGTGTGCATACAGCTGTAATAACTTTGATACGTTTGTTTCCGCCATTCGTATTGGACGAGATCTCTTCTGAACGACTGGTTCGGTCGCCAAAAACGATCCTACAAGTGGTATCAGAGCTCAGGAGGAAGAGTTCTTACCATTCCAGTTGTTTTTCATAAAAAAAATCCCACTTCTACTCATATTCTTCACAATTTTTCAAAATTAAACGAGATTTTACGGTTAAAATGGACTGATTTTGAAATATAACAAGCGAAACATTGTTTTAATCAATCCTTGAAAGAATCAGACCTAAAATCGACCTAAAACTTGATTAATTTGGGCAAAAACATGTCAGTTCGTTCGGAGATCACATCAGTTCGCACGAGCTGACCTTCTCAGTTCACATGGTTTGCGCTCAGTTCGCACGTAACACTTCAGTTCGCACCAAATAAACACTGTTCGCACGAAGTGACATTAGTCAGTTCGCACGAAGTGTTTGAGACCTATCAGTTCGCACCAAGGCATTTCAGTTCGCACCAAATTACATACTCAGTTCGCATGGACTGAATCATGTAACCAGTTCGCACGAAACTTCATTCACTTCGCACAAAGTCACCTTAAGTGAATTTCAGTTCGCATAAGAAGGTCTTAGTTCGCACGAGGAGGGTTAAGTTCAGATTGTTTGAGTTTGATTGTTTCAGTTCACACGAGTTGACAGTTAATCAGTTCATTTGAAACATTTACATAAGTTTGTTTGATAGTTCGTATCGAAACATGGATTCTGAATTCTACAATGCGTTTGCTACGGCCCCGAGTACTCCTGTTACTGTTATTCAGAGTGTAACTATGGAAAACGAAACGGGAACATTACAGAAACCTCCAAAGCTGATGGGCATTGAAGAGTATCATAGTTGGAAAGAACGTTTCGAAAATTGGGTTCAAGCAAATCATCTAAGATTTTGGGAAAGTATTGAAACTAAGTATGCTAGACCACTGTCTGATTTGGGAGTTACAAAGATTATCTCGGAATTTTCAGATAATGAGAGAGATATGTACAAGGCAGAAAAAATGATGGTCAGTTTACTTCAACAAGCTGTGAAAGAGGATATTTTCATATTACTTCAACATGATGGTAGCGCTTATTCGATTTGGGATGCACTTCGCAAAAAAATCGAAGGAAGTGCAGAAATGATCAAGAGTAAAAAATCATTATTGAAGAAAGAATTTGAATTGTTTACAAGTGTGTCAGGTGAAACTACAAAGACTCTCATTGAGAGATATTGTCATCTAGTGCGTTCAATGTCTCGATTGGAAATTACTAAAACTCTAGAGGAATGGGTTGAGAAATTAGCCGATGCGTTACCTCAAAAAGAATGGGGTACATATCTCATGATTTTGAAGAATTCCGGAGAGTATAGTAGATTGTCGATTGCACAATTCATTGAGAAACTTGAGGGACAAGATCTTGAACAACAAAAGATTGCTAGAATGAACAATTCAAGCGGTCAACAAGACATCAAGATGTACTACAAAGGTAATGTTCAAAATGTTGAAGCTAGTCCAAAGATCCAAACTGTTTTCAGCGCAGAGAACTCATCCTGATCACTCAATCAAAGCTCAAACAACAACAGTGGATTTTCTTCATATCCAAGTGTTAATCCGAATGTTTCAACTTCAAATCATCAGTTCCAAAGCTCAAACAACAGTAATGGTCATGTGTTACACTGCAACATCGCGTTGCATCTTCAGAACGGTCAAAATTTCTCTGAAGAAGTCGCTAAAGGTCATATCGGATTACTAGCTACAGTGTTAGAATCATATGAGGGTTTGGTTGCAGGAAGGATCGGAAATCCTATGCTAACAAAAAAGGATTACGATCAGATTGATGCTGAGAAATTGGAGCTTATGGATATTAAGTGGTGTTTAGCGAGCGTGTTGAGAAGAGCTGAGAAATTTAAGCTGATTACAGGAAGAGATAACTTTCGTGATGCTAATGTTTCTACTTTAGGTTTTAATAAATCTAAAGTTACTTGTTTTCATTGCAGGGAAAAAGGACATTTCAAGAGGGAATGTACCAATCGAGAAGCAGGTGGAGCTCAGAATTCGTTCGGGAATAATGATTATTAATGGAAAGCTATATATCAATAAGTTGCTCAACAACCATCATCATCCCATGCTATTGAAGATGGAAAGAAGAAAGCTTACCTAGTTAATCAAGATGATGAAAGAGTGTCAGAAGGTTTTAGCTGGGACAAATACATTCCGGCTGATTCAAAGTTTAGAGCATGTATTGCACAAATCGTTCAAAAGCCAGAGTTGTTGAAAGAATGGATTGATGTATTTACAGATGATGAGAAAGTTCAAGATGAAGAATCTGTTTCTTCAGAAAGTTCAGAAAAGACACCAGATTTTGATCAATCATCAACTGATAGCAGTGATGATGATGAATAAATTAATCAAATAAACATTGGAAAAACTCATTTATCAACTGAAAGTTTCAAATTTTATTTTGAAGATAAATTTGAGAAACTAAAGGAGAAACGAGCTGCAAAATAAAAGAAAGAGGCAAAATGTGAGAATGTTGCTCAGAAGGTGAAGAATGAACAGAGTGAAGAAGTTAAAATTGTGGAGAAGATTGTTGAAATTGAAAAGATTGTAGAAGTCACAAAACCTTGTCTAAAATGTTTGGAACCTTGCAAACATTGTGAAGATAAAGACAAGAAGTATAGTGAGCTTGACAAGATGAAAGAAAAATTATTGTTTGATGTCAAGTATGTGAAAGAATCGTATGATGTTTTGAACAGAACAGTTAACAGTTTGCAAAAGACAAACTCAGAAAGGGAAGATGCTTTAACAATGATGAATGCAGGATTTGGAAACTGAAAAAATTGAGAATGAAAGAATCAGAAGATTGCTGCAAAGTTGTTCAAGTTCTGATTATTTGATTGATAGAATTTATCCCTGTTGCAGGTTTTGAAGCATTTCAGGATAAGAAGTCGGAAGATAAGGATACTGGTAAGAAACAAAGTGCAAATTATAAAAAGTGTCCGCCTCCGATCTGGGAAGGTTATTCTCCCAGAAAACCAAATGAGGATGTAACACCTCGAAAATTCACGTCCTATAATGTGTTGACACGTGTCATAGGTTTGAACGTGTGAAAGAATGTTATAGAAGGACTAAAGTTGACAAACATGGAAAGTATGTGAATATAAGGGTTCAAAATGTCAACAGTGAATAAATATACTTTGTAATAACCCTACATGATGCTAATACCTTTAAACAAATAAATCATGGATCATACGGAGCTAAAAATGAAAGAAAGTGAGAGATTACAAACTACAGGGGTTAAATGTGTCAACATGTTTAAGTTATACCTCTGAGTGACCTTTTGACAAACCCGAAGCTTTGTAACGGTTAATTATGCTCACTAGAATGCACGATATAAATTTCATAAAGTTTCGTTATCGTATGAGAAAGTTATGATCAAATTCGTATACAAGGGGTTAAAGCGTCAACGTTGAAAGTTATGACTTTTTCGGGTAACAATAAAGTTAACCGAGGACTTAACAAAGTGGGTATATGTCTTAAAGCCCTTATAAGTCAATTTAGAGGGTTCAAAGTGCAAGAATTAAAGTCGTAGCAAAGTTTCCAAGTGCCAAGGACCAAAGCGTAAAAATCAGAAAATTCAGATTTGATCAGATGGGGCGTCGCGCCACGCGAGGACCCTGGGGGGGTCTACGCGTGCCGCGAGGGGCCTTCTGCTCTGAATTCTTTGGGTTCTTGTCTGCCATAGCCCTTGTAACCGACTTTAATCCGTTTTTCCTCATCTTGCATGACCCCTAAACAACCCCTAGGCCCTTTGGGACATGTGTTGATGATCCATGGCCAGTGGTAGCATGATTTGTCAATGATCTATGAGCTCAAGAACACTATAAAAGGCCACAAGGTTGCAACCATTTCTTCACACCTTCCTTCAGCATTTCTGATCATTTCTGGAGCTCCAAAGCAGACTCAAGTGATCACAAATCGTGCATAGGACTTCAGTAAGTATGCTTAACCTTTCTTAGTTATGTTTTTGCTTAGTTTTAGCTTAAAAGTCAAACCGTCGTAATTAACGGTTGACTTAGCAATTAATCATTGATGGTTCAGTGATTAGTCGAATTGAAAGTAGTTATAAGTTGGTAATTATGTGGGCAATAAACCCTTAAAAGGGCACCCTCTGATTCCCACTCTAACTAGGTCTAATGTCGTGTCAAACTTGTTATTAAAAAGTCAACAGAATGCTTAATTTCCAATTTATGCATAATTAGCAATGTAGGACCCATACAACCTATTTGATCATTAATATAATTTGGTAATTAATGTAAGAACATGTCTAAACATGTTCAACTCGACAATTTTCTGTTTAGACCTGGTTCAGAACCGAAAGTCGCAAAGCTTTGACTTTTGCTTTACTTCAGTTCTGACCCGTTTTGGTATGTTTTAGAAATTCCTTAGAGCTTTAATTGGACTAGGTTACATGCTAGTATAACCCTCTGTGATTATACACCTTGGTTCATTAGTTAACCAATTAATATGCATAATTCCGTTAATTGCTCATATGTTGACCATTATGCCCTTTTCACCATAAAACGTGATTTTTGAAAATATAAAAGAGTAGAAACCTTAGTTACTGATTTATAAACTTGCACCCAAAATTTGACATCAGTTTGAGGTGTAGATTAGGAGTTATGCTCGTTAGCGTAATTAGAAAGCTTTCTTTAGCGATTAAACGACATAATTAGCGTATAGCCTATTTAAACATACTTTTTGATATCAAACTCTTTACCCACTGATGTAATATATTATTTTGGGATTTTTGAAGATTTTTAATCAATTTTAAGCTGAGCATAACTTAGAGTCATAGGCTTAATCCGGTAATTGTCGGTTTTGTCCTTTCGGGCTATAAAATGAGTTTTACATATCTTTTTTACTCCAAACCTTTTGCTACTGATTATATATGATAAATAAATTATTTTAAGCCTTCTGGAATAATAAGAATATCAGTTTTCCATATAGAACCCGGAAACGGCTTCTAATCGCCTTATTAAGCGTTTTTAACGCATAGTATGTACTAAAACTATTTTAAACATACAAGGGTTTATATCTACTGATATTTTAGGTAAATTATAATATTTTAACAGTAAGCAAAAGTTGTTTAACTCAGACTTCAGTTTTGAGCTTTACGGCTTATGTGAAATTACCAAAATGCCCCTACGGTGCATAGTTTGGTTATAATTGATAAATTTCACATATACGCAATACCCTACTGTTATAACTTATTAAATTGAGTATTTTTGCTGATTATATCAGACCTGTAACTCAGGAAAATACTTAAACTCTTTTATAACCTTTTAAATGACCAAACTACCCCTACGGGGCATAGTTTGTGTTTAAACTCGTTTTGGGCATAATAAAAGACATCTTACTGATGTCACAACATATTTGAGGCATATTAACTTAGGAAACCTGTATATGGCTCTCATGACTACCCGTTACGCTTATTACGCGTTCGGTTCGGTTTATGTAACTAGTTTGCATAAATTGGCCGAAACGGGTCAAACCTTATCGGTTTTATCTCAAAATCCAGAATGTGTATAATATACCCATATTAAGCAAGTCTTCAAACTTGTCGGGTCTAAATCACATTCTATTCCGGTCTTCGCTTAATCGTGCGTACGAACCATATCTTTAAAACTAACCGGTCTAAGTTTAAGCTTAATTAAAGACTCGTTAGGATTCTAATAGGTTATTATAAACCTTCGTTCCAGAATAGGAGGACCAGTAAAAGCTACTTGCATTTGCTGTTTGTGAATTATACTTGCAAAGGTAAATACTTTTAACTTATTTTCCCTATACGGGCTTGGGGTACGGTATATAAAATACCGCTTGGTCGGGCATTAAATCTTCCATCGTATGGTGGTTAATGGATAATTTAATCGGCCCGTTTAAATTGTTTTGTTTGCTTAAAGCCTTTGGGGGGTTAATGACCGTGTCCCGGATATCCTTGGCATCATTTTTTCGAAATGGCCACGACCTAAGCGCGGAGTGTAGGCGTACACTCATCAATGGATAAATAGTTAATGTGGTGTGTCTATTAATCTTTAACCCGGCACGATCCGGGCTACTGAACGCATAAGGAACATGTAATTCTTTTACAAGTTTATATATTTAAATAATTATCCCAAGTTATAAAATATTTATACCACGTTCATCCAAATCAATTTTCAACCATTTTTAAAATGAGTCAGTTGATTGTATTTACCAGTGTAAACTGACGTATTTTCCCAAAAAGATTAAGTGCAGGTACTACTCGTAATTGGTTGGATATCTCCTTAGCATCAAAAGAGTCTCGCAAGCTTAAGATGCCTAAAGTCTGTTGAACTATTGTTTCCATTTTATTTTCGATCCGTCTGTGGATAAACAATCGACTGTTGTGATACTTGATATTACACATTATTCGGTTGAAATATATTTATATCTTTCATTTGCTTCCGCTGTGCATTTAAATATTGTGTTGTTTGACTATTATGTTGCCAACCACGTCATGATACTCCCCCACCGGGCCCACCGGTGACACGTGGAATTCGGGGTGTGACAGGTTGGTTTCAGAGCCAACATTGAGTGAATTAAACACTAGCCTTTTGTGTTTAATCTCAATAACACAATTGCACATTCCTAAAAACTTTCGAGTCTAGACAAATAACATAGGACAAATTCTACTTCGTTGTGTTTTGTTTTGTCCTTTATTTTATATATTCTTGTCATTATCTTATGTTATATTGACAGGACTAAATATGCCGCCAAGATTCTTTCGACGAAGAGGACGAGGCAAGGGGCCAATCACCGCCCCCAACGATCATGAGGCCGGACCTTCGCACCAGCGAGCTCCTTCCAATGCTGTGAGCGCAGAACCACAAGGAAACTGGAGGACACATGCGGAGCCCGCTAGGCGGTCAGTTTCGCACAGTTCAACGCTGCCTTTTCATAACTCCTATGGGCCACAATCGGAAAATGAGCCCGACAACCCTCAACCTTCTTACATTCCTCTACAGCGATCCTTATCGCACCATTCCTTTGGTGACCCTACACCTGTTTTTAGGGGCCGGTTTAACCCGGCAAACTACATACAAGAACCAGTGGGTTTTAACCCATTGGGGCCAGAGGATCATTACTCCGGCGATCATGCAGAGGATATGGACAAGGACACCGATCCCGTCGAGCCCGCAACCGGAACCCCCAACCATCCTATCAAGGGGTTCGTCTTTTCATGGATCACCCTACCATGGTCCAGACAGTTACTAGGCACGATTTAACCAGTTCGAGTTGTATTTTACACCCTCGCATCATTTGTCGCCTCACCAGCAGCAGCAGCAGGATCCCTCTGGGGATTCACGATTCGTGGCAGTCACGCCACCGCCTCCACCGCCGCCAGTTCAGCCGGCACCTCCGCAACCGCTGAGGCGTAGGAGAACCGGAGCATGTATGTCTGCACGAGGAGGGGACTTTCATTTTAGCTCTCCTCGTCAATCAAGTGGCAGTCATTATCCGCCACTTCAAGAAGATCCGCAAATGGGTGGACCTTCAAACCCAACTGCACCACAGCCACCACAGATGGGTTTTGATAACCCGATTCCTGCATACACTGGTTCAAGGACGTATAACCCGTTTGAGCAGCCGGCTCACGCCAACTATGGTTACGCTGAAGCCGACCCATACTTGGTAGCGGCCAACTATAACGCCCTTCATCCTGAGGGACTGTATGGAGCTCCGTGGGGAGTAGGGTACCCAACTCATGGGTACCAAATACCTGCTAGACCTATAATTTGGCAACAATCACAGCCGCCACGGTTTTCTCCGCCAGAGCATGAAGAAATCCTTCAAAGATTGGACCAGGTCGAGCGAGACTTTCACAGAGATCGCAGGGAGCGACAGAGTTTCTTCCAAGGATTGACAAGCCTAATAAAGGGGAAGAGCAAGAAGGACCATTGAATCCTTCCTTTGTTTGTTTGTTTCGACCCCTGCGTGGGTCTATCTTCTGTTAACCCCTGCGAGGGTATGTTGTTTGTTTAAGTCCCTGCGTGGACTAGTATTTCAGTTTGACCCCTTCGTGGGTATGTCTTTGTTTAAACCCCTACGTGGGTAATTTGTCTATAAAAAGTCCCGTTTAGGGCGATGTGTAATCTATTAATAATTAATGGAATGTTTAGTTTATAAATTTCATTTCTGCTATTGTAGGCATAAATAAACTATATATGAAATAAATGAATCAAAATCATTCCTTTTAAAAATATATCTGCCTATTTAAATATTAACTAAGGATCTTAAAGGTATAACCTAGCCTGCATGTCATTATAAGACCTGGCCAAGATGGTAAAACCTGTTAAAAAGATTCAAATTCCAGTTAACGTCTGAAAACATGTTAACACTCCTGGCAGACGTGATTCGTTAAAATCACACACGTCATTCTTATATAAGGATTCTTCAAAAGATTCCTAACCCAACTTAATGATCTCTGAATCATGGGTTTAAACCATCAATTAAGATGATCATAATTTTGACCATACATTGGTAATATAATGCCTACGGGCCCTGCTCATTTCCATATGAGACAAAAGACAGTAATAGTCTATGACCCTGTCTGAAAAAGGTAAAGAACTATGTTCAAATCTTCATGCCTTGATTCTCTGAAATCATGGCTTATAATTTAAAAATGTCCTTGTGACTAGGCCTTTTGTGCTACTAATAAAACTGTTATTGTTTTATAATTAGGATAAATTATAATAGAAATCCTAAATAAATATGATTAATAAATTAACCAAATATGGTCTATGTTTATCATGGTTAATGAATGGCCATAAAAGACAATTCCATAATAAACTCCCAAGTAAACTATTGTCATTGTCTTATGCAACAGTTCAAATTTAAAATGGCTGACTCGGATGAAATTAATAGTCACCCAGTGGAGAATAATGATAACGCCCGAATTAACTTAACGGGTGCTGAACTGAAAGCGTTAGTAGATGACGCTGTTACAAAGGCCTTGGAGCGGCAGTATGAAGAATATAGTGGGACTCGAAGTAGGACCCTATCTACACCGCATTCAAAGCCACCTTCCAAGAAGGAAGAACCAAAGAAAGATGATGATCGACTCTCCTCAAACCACCACAGTGCTCCATCTCAACAGATTGTACTAAATCAAGAGCCCCGTAATAAGGGTTGCTCCTATAAATACTTTGTTTCATGCAAACCCAGGGATTTCACTGGGGAAAAAGGAGCCATTGACTGCATGACGTGATTAGATGAGATGGACACGGTAGTGGATATCAGCGGATGCGCTGAGAGGGATATAGTAAAGTTTGTGTCGCAGTCGTTTAAAGGCGAGGCCTTAGCCTGGTGGAGATCACTGATTCAAGCCACTGGGAAGATCCCATTGTATAACATGTCTTGGGAACAATTCGTTGCCCTCATCAGGGATAACTACTGCCCTCAACATGTGGTTGAAAAGATTGAGTCAGATTTTCTTTCGTTGGTAATGACCAATCTAGATTGCCAAGCTTACCTCACGAGCTTCAACACAATGTCCCGGTTGGTTCCGTATCTGGTAACCCCGAAACCCAAACGAATAGCTCGCTTCATTGGGGGTTTAGCCCCAGAGATAAAGGCAAGCGTTAAAGCCTCTCGGCTAGCTACTTTCAGATCTGTAGCGGATATATCTTTATCCCTCATGCTGGACGCGGTCAGACAAAGATCGATGAGGAACAAAGATGCTGAGAAAAGAAAACATGAAGATGATAATTCATGGAGGTCAAACAAGAAGCACCGAGGAAACGGTGACAACAAGAAGGGGTCTGAGTCAAGGAAGGATGGGCATCAATCTGGTGAAAAGCCCAAGTGCAAAGTCTGCAAGAAACAGCACTTCGGAAAGTGCAGGCTCGAATCGAACTTGCAGACTCAGTCAAGAACTTTTGCTTGCGGGATATGCAAGTCCAAGGAACACAAAACCTTGGATTGCAAAAAGCTGAAGGATGCAACGTGCTACAGTTGCAATGAGAAGGGGCACATTAAAACCAACTGCCCTAAATACGCCAAGAAGCCTGAAGAGGCCAAGAAGACCAATGCTAGGGTCTTCAGAATGGTTGCAAAGGAAGCAGTACAGGATGACAATGTGATAACAGGTACATTCCTCATAAATGATGTCTATGCAAGAGTACTTTTTGATTCAGGCACTGATAAATCATTTGTAGATAATAAGTTTTGCAAATTGCTGAATTTACCTGTTAAAACCCTAAGAGTGAAATATGAGGTGGAGTTAGCAGATGGCACCTTAGAAACCGCCTCAACCATATTAGATGGATGTTTCATATCCATTAAGAACCACTCTTTTCCTTTGTCCCTACTTCCTTTGAAGTTAGCTGGTTTTGACATCGTTTTAGGCATGGACTGGTTATCTCGTAACCAGGCCCAGATTGTCTGCAATAAGAAGCAAGTGGTGATCAAGACTCCGTCTAGTGAATCACTTACCATTCAGGGAGATACCCGGTATGGACTGCCTGAGCAAGTGACTATGCTCAAGGCCTCTAGGTGTTTAAAGAAGGGTTATGTCATCTACATGGCACAGGTGACTATCGATGAGCCGAAACCTAGGATTGAAGACATCCCCGTCATTTCTGAATACCTTGAAGTTTTTCCTGAAAAACTACCTGGCTTACCACCAGATAGGCAAGTGGAATTCAGAATTGACATCATCCCTGGAGCAGCACCTGTTGCTAGAGCACCTTATAGGTTGGCACCAATGGAGATGAAGGAATTGAGAATGCAACTAGATGAATTGCTAGCCAAAGGTTTCATTAAACCTAGTTCGTCTCCTTGGGGAGCGCCAGTCTTGTTTGTCAAAAAGAAGGATGGATCGATGCGTCTGTGCATCGATTACCGTGAACTTAATAAGGTCACAATAAAGAATAGGTATCCTTTACCCAGGATCGATGATTTGTTCGATCAATTGCAAGGGGCAAGTTATTTCTCGAAGATTGACTTAAGGTCAGGTTACCACCAACTGAAGGTTAGAGATGAAGACGTACACAAAACTGCATTTAGGACTCGTTATGGTCATTACGAGTTCCTAGTGATGCCTTTTGGGCTCACTAATGCACCTGCCGCATTCATGGATCTCATGAATCACGTCTGCAAACCTTACTTAGACAAATTTGTCATCGTCTTCATCGACGACATCCTCATCTACTCGAAGAACCAAGCTGACCATGAGAAACACCTTCGCTGTATTCTTAAACTTCTACATCATGAGAAACTCTATGCCAAATTCTCTAAATGTGAATTTTGGCTTCGAGAAGTCCAATTCCTTGGACATGTGGTTAGTGAGCGTGGTATCCAAGTGGATCCCGCTAAAGTGGAAGCAGTTATGAACTGGCAAGAGCCGAAGACGCCCACAGAAATTCGCAGTTTCTTGGGATTGGCAGGATACTATAGGCGTTTCATTGAAAATTTTTCAAGGATTGCTGCACCCCTAACTTCCTTAACCAGGAAGAAGGTTAAGTTCGACTGGGGACCTAAGCAGCAAGAATCTTTTGATATCCTACAACAAAAGTTGAGCAACGCTCCTGTACAGACATTGCCTGAAGGTACTGAAGAATTCGTAGTTTACTGCGATGCATCACACACTGGCATGGGGTGTGTGCTTATGCAGAAAGGCAAGGTTATTGCCTATGCTTCAAGACAGTTGAAGGTGCATGAAAAGAATTACACCACCCACGACTTGGAATTGGGTGTCGTTGTATTTGCACTAAAACTGTGGAGGCATTATTTGTATGGTATCAAGTGTGTGATCTATTCTGATCACAAGAGCCTTCAACATCTGTTTAACCAGAAGGATTTGAACATGAGGCAGCGCCGATGGATGGAGACGTTGAATGATTATGATTGTGAAATCCGATACCATCCAGGCAAGGCGAATGTAGTCGCTGATGCCTTGAGTCGAAAGGAAAGGGTGAAACCCATCCGAATCAATGCCAAGAGCATTGAAATAAAGAACAGTTTGAATGAAAGGTTGTTAGCTGCACAGAAGGAAGCTGTGTTGGAAGCTAACTATCCTAACGAAAAGCTAGGAGTAACTGAGGAGCAGTTATCTCTTGGCAAAGACGGAATTCTGAGATTGAATGGACGAATATGGGTTCCAATTTATGGAGGACTTCGGGATGTTATCCTCCAGGAAGCCCATAGTTCCAAATATTTCGTTCATCCTGGGGCTGATAAGATGTACCAGGATCGAACGGCAAACTATTGGTGAATAGGCTTGAAGAAGTCTGTAGCTACCTATATAGCTAAATGCTTGACGTGTGCGTAAGTCAAAGCAGAACATCAAAAGCCGTCAGGTTTGCTGCAATAACCTGAACTTCCCACTTGGAAGTGGGAAATGGTAACTATGGATTTTATCACCAAGTTACCTAAGACAAGGAAAGGAAATGATACCATTTGGGTGATCATAGACAGACTGACTAAGTCAGCACATTTCCTACCCATTAAGGAGACTTATAGCTCCGACATGTTAGCCCAACTGTACGTAGATAAGATTGTAGCTTTACATGGCATACCTGTGTCTATTATCTCCGACGGGGATACTAGATACACGTCGCATTTTTGGAAAAGTTTCCAACAATCTTTGGGCACGCGCTTAAATTTCGGTACGGCTTACCATCCACAGACAGACGGCTAGAGTGAGCGTACAATCCAAACCTTGGAAGACATGCTTCGTGCATGCGTGATTGATTTAGGTGGTAGTTGGGATAACCACCTGCCGTTAATCGAATTCTCCTATAACAATAGCTACCACACCAGCATAAAAGCTGCGCCTTTCGAGGCCTTATACGGTAGAAAGTGCAGAACGCCCGTTTGTTGGGCGGAAGTTGGAGATGTCCAATTATCAGGACCAGAGATAGTCTTTGAAACGACGGACAAGATTATCCAGATTCGTGACCGTCTCAAAGCTGCCCGAGATAGGTAGAAGAGTTACGCAGATCCAAAGCGTAAACCTATGAAATTCGAAGTAGGTGACAAAGTGTTTCTTAAAGTATCACCCTGGAAGGGAGTGATGCGATTTGTAAGAAAGGCAAGCTAAGCCCGAGATACATAGGACCTTTCGAGGTCATCGAACGTGTCGGGTCAGTTGCCTATAAGTTAAACTTACCTGAAGAGCTCAGTGGTATTCATAACGTATTCCACGTCTGCAATCTGAAGAAATGCCTAGCTGACGAATCGCTAGTCATACCACATACAGATGTGCATATAGATGAGAGCTTGAAATTTGTGGAAAAACCATTGTCGATTGAAGATCAACAGGTAAAGAAGCTTCGAAGGAAGCATGTGCCTATTGTAAAGGTAAAATGGGATGCCCGTAGAGGTCCCGAGTATACGTGGGAGGTTGAGTCCACAATGAAAGAAAAGTACCCTTATTTATTTCAGTAAATCTCGAGGTCGAGATTTCTTTTAAGGGGGTGAGGATGTAACACCTCGAAAATTCACGTCCTATAATGTGTTGACACGTGTCATAGGTTTGAACGTGTGAAAGAATGTTCTAGAAGGACTAAAGTTGACAAACATGGAAAGTATGTGAATATAAGGGTTCAAAATGTCAACAGTGAATAAATATACTTTGCAATAACCCTACATGATGCTAATACCTTTAAACGAATAAATCATGGATCATACGGAGCTAAAAATGAAAGAAAGTGAGAGATTACAAACTACAGGGGTTAAATATGTCAACATGTTTAAGTTATACCTCTGAGTGACCTTTTGAGAAACCCGAAGCTTTGTAACGGTTAATTGTGCTCACTAGAATGCATGATATAAATTTCATAAAGTTTCGTTATCGTATGAGAAAGTTATGATCAAATTCGTATACAAGGGGTTAAAGTGTCAACGTTGAAAGTTATGACTTTTTCGGGTTACAATAAAGTTAACCGAGGACTTAACAAAGTGGGTATATGTCTTAAAGCCCTTATAAGTCAATTTGGAGGGTTCAAAGTGCAAGAATTAAAGTCGTAGCAAAGTTTCCAAGAGCCAAGGACCAAAGCGTAAAAATCAGAAAATTCAGATTTGATCAGATGGGGCGTCGCGCCACGCGAGGACCCTGGGGGGGTCTACGCGTGCCGCGAGGGGCCTTCTGCTTCGAATTCTTTGGGTTCTTGTCTGCCATAGCCCTTGTAACTGACTTTAATCCGTTTTTCCTCATCTTGCACGACCCCTAAACAACCCCTAGGCCCTTAGGGACATGTGTTGATGATCCATGGCTAGTGGTAGCATGATTTGTCAATGATCTATGAGCTCAAGAACACTATAAAAGGCCACAAGGTTGCAACCATTTCTTCACACCTTCCTTCAGCATTTCTGATCATTTCTGGAGCTCCAAAGCAGACTCAAGTGATCACTAATCGTGCATAGGACTTCAGTAAGTATGCTTAACCTTTCTTAGTTAAGTTTTTCCTTAGTTTTAACTTAAAAGTCAAACCGTCGTAATTAATGGTTGACTTAGCAATTAATCATTGATGGTTCAGTGATTAGTCGAATTGAAAGTAGTTATAAGTTGGTAATTATGTGGGCAATAAACCCTTAAAAGGGCACCCTCTGATTCCCACTCTAACTAGGTCTAATGTCGGGTCAAACTTGTTATTAAAAAGTCAACAGAATGCTTAATTTCCAATTTATGCATAATTAGCAATGTAGGACCCATACAACCTGTTTGATCATTAATATAATTTGGTAATTAATGTAAGAACATGTCTAAACATGTTCAACCCGACAATTTTCTGTTTAGACCTGGTTCGGAACCGAAAGTCGCAAAGCTTTGACTTTTGCTTTGACTTCAGTTCTGACCCGTTTTGGTATGTTTTAGAAATGCCTTAGAGCTTTAATTGGACTAGGTTACATGCTAGTATAACCCTCTGTGATTATACACCTTGGTTCATTAGTTAACCAATTAATATGCATAATTCCGTTAATTGCTCATATGTTGACCGTTATGCCCTTTTCACCATAAAACGTGATTTTTGAAAATGTAAAAGAGTAGAAACCTTAGTTACTGATTTATAAACTTGCACCCAAAATTTGACATCAGTTTGAGATGTAGATTGAGAGTTATGCTCGTTAGCGTAATTAGAAAGCTTCTTTAGCGATTAAACGACATAATTAGCGTATAGCCTATTTAAACATACTTTTTTATATCAAACTCTTTACCCACTGATGTAATATATTATTTTAGGATTTTTGAAGATTTTTAATCAATTTTAAGCTGAGCATAACTTAGAGTCATAGGCTTAATCCGGTAATTGTCGGTTTTGCCCTTTCGGGCTATAAAATGAGTTTTATATATCTTTTTGACTCCAAACCTTTTGCTACTGATTATATATGATAAATAAATTATTTTAAGCCTTCTGGAATAATAAGAATATCAGTTTTCCATATAGAACCCGGAAACGGCTTCTAATCGCCTTATTAAGCGTTTTTAACGCATAGTATGTACTAAAACTATTTTAAACATACAAGGGTTGGTATCAACTGATATTTTAGGTAAATTATAATATTTTAACAGTAAGCAAAAGTTGTTTAACTCAGACTTCAGTTTTGAGCTTTACGGCTTATGTGAAATTACCAAAATGCCCCTACGGTGCATAGTTTGGTTATAATTGATAAATTTCACATATACGCAATACCCTACTTTTATAACCTTTTAAATGACCAAACTACCCCTACGGGGCATAGTTTGTGTTTAAACTCGTTTTGGGCATAATAAAAGACATCTTACTGATGTCACAACATATTTGAGGCATATTAACTTAGGAAACCTGTATATGGCTCTCATGACTACCCGTTACGCTTATTACGCGTTCGGTTCGGTTTATGTAACTAGTTTGCATAAATTGGCCGAAACGGGTCAAACCTTATCGGTTTTATCTCAAAATCCAGAATGTGTATAATATACCCATATTAAGCAAGTCTTCAAACTTGTCGGGTCTAAATCACATTCTATTCCGGTCTTCGCTTAATCGTGCGTACGAACCATATCTTTAAAACTAACCGGTCTAAGTTTAAGCTTAATTAAAGACTCGTTAGGATTCTAATAGGTTATTATAAACCTTCGTTCCAGAATAGGAGGACCAGTAAAAGCTACTTGCCTTTTCTGTTTGTGAATTATACTTGCAAAGGTAAATACTTTAACTTATTTTCCCTATACGGGCTTGGGGTACGGTATATAAAATACCGCTTGGTCGGGCATTAAATCTTCCATCGTATGGTGGTTAATTGATAATTTAATCGGCCCGTTTAAATTGTTTTGTTTGCTTAAAGCCTTTGGGGGGTTAATGACCATTTCCCGGATATCCTTGGCATCATTTTTTCGAAATGGCCACGACCTAAGCGCGGAGTGTAGGCGTACACTCATCAGTGCATAAATAGTTAATGTGGTGTGTCTATTGATCTTTAACCCGGCACGATCCAGGCTACTGAACGCATAAGGAACATGTAATTCTTTTACAAGTTTATATATTTAAATAATTATCCCAAGTTATAAAATATTTATGCCACGTGCATCCAAATCAATTTTCAATCATTTTTAAAATGAGTCATTTGATTGTATTTACCAGTGTAAACTGACGTATTTTCCCAAAAAGATTAAGTGCAGGTACTACTCGTAATTGGCTGGATATCTCCTTAGCATCAAAAGAGTCTCGCAAGCTTAAGATGCCTAAAGTCTGTTGAACTATTGTTTCCATTTTATTTTCGATCCGTCTGTGGATAAACAATCGACTGTTGTGATTCTTGATATTACACATTATTCGGTTGAAATATATTTATATCTTTCATTTGCTTCCGCTGTGCATTTAAATATTGTGTTGTTTGACTATTATGTTGCCAACCACGTCACGATACTCCCCCACCAGGCCCACCGGTGACACGTGGAATTCAGGGTGTGACAGAGGAACAAGTCAAAAAGGCAGTCAATATAAAGTTAAAGTCTGAAACAACTGATGAGTTACCAGATAACAATGACGTCACATTCACATCATCTGACACTGATCATGAGTCTGAGTTAATAAAGAAAGTGGTCGATCAGGTGTTGGATAAGGATGAGGAGTCAGAGTCAAAGTCTGAATCTGAAAGTTCGAGTTCGTCGGACAATAGTTCAAAATCATCGGTCAAAAGGGTTTACAATAAAGAATTCCTGTTATCAAAAAATAATTTGAATGACGAAACATTCAAAGTTGCATATACTTTGAATGATTCTGATAAATTATATTTTGATGAGGAATTTCCAATAAGAAGTGTTCAAATTGAAAAGATTAAAAAGGTTTTCAAATTAATAGAAATTAATATTTCTGAAATAAAAGATGTAAATCTTTCTGAAAAACCTAAAAAAATACACTTCAAGAGTTCAACAAAGATTAAACAAGAAAAAGGGTTACAGTTCTGGTTCAGGTTATCGAAAGAAACCAAACCATAACGGTAATTTCAAAAAGAAGGGATTGGGTTTTATTCCACCCGAAAATTATAAAAATGAGAAAATTTCTAAAATAAAAACAATATTTGTTTCAGGATCAAGTTCTGAAGAAGAAGAAAAGAGCTCATTCTGGAAACAATCGAACAAAGAGTTCTTTGAAGAAAAACAAAAGTTTGAGAAGAATGGAGCTAATAAAAAAAAAAGAGACAAGAACCTGTTACCGATGCAAAGTTGTTATTCACATTGCCTGGAATTGTCCAAAGGCAACCAACACAAAACAGGAAGTTGTTTCTAAACTCAAAGAAAAAGTTGTTAATAAAACTGAACCACCAACTGAAAAATTCAAAGTGTTTAAAAATTCAACATATGAAGTTGGTGAATGTTCGAAAAGGTTTTACAAAAGAAGGGTGAATCTTGACAACCAAATGTGGGTTGTTAAGAAATCTAATGTGAAATCTGGCGATGAATCTGACTCGTCAAAGTCAGAGGAGCCACAAGTTGATCAAAAAGGAGAAAATTCAGTCTCGCCAATGGATGATGTCAATTTTCCACCATTGCGAACTGAAAATTTTAAACAAAAAGTTGGTAAAGTGGATATTTCAAATCAATTCTATTCTGAAAAGAAGGAATTTGATGTCGAAAAGGTGTTTAATGGCAAAGTGAAAAATATTTTTGGAAAGATGGTTGAGGGAAAGGCTAAAGGGGTAAAGGAATTTTATGAATCAAAAATAAATGTTCAAACCCCAAGTGAAACTGAAAAGGTCACACCCAAAGCTGGTCAGGCTTGGGTGTCTGTATTCCATATGTAAAAATCCTGACTTGCCGGAGCTCCCAAGTTGGTAATCGTGGAGCAGGAATCAGCATCTTTCTCAAAATTCAAAATTGTTATATTTCATTTTACAAGTGGTATTGTTGATAAGTTCCTACAAGTGGTTAATCAAGGCCATTAAGTTGAACTTGATTTAACTTTCATTCACAAGTGGTTGAATGAACAAAATGATGAATGAAACCCCAATTCTACAAGTGATTACAATAAAACTAATTTTCCAGAAAAACCATTTTGATTAAAACAAACTTAAGTGTTTTGAAATCATAATGGGAAAATAGTTTGTTGTCAGGGGGAGTTCTGATTGTTTACGCCAAGTGGATGGAGAATTGAAGCAATTCATATCAGTTTGTCAGTATATTTGTATAGTTTATTGCTTTTTACTTTCAAATTTTCCCGGAAAATCAAAAATTGAAACATATTTTTGATTTTAGGGGGAGTAAGAAAATTTAGAAATTTTGAAAATTTGAAAAATACTAAAACATCAAAAAATCAAAAATGAGTTTTGTTGTGAAAAAGAGGAAATGATAGTACATCAGTTAGACTGTCACAGTACGCTAAAGAAATGGAAAGTTAAAATGTGATAAACGGTCTCACTAAAGATGTGACGATAGGCTCAGCTAGACTAGTAGATTTGCGATAACGATACAAACTTAAATGAAAAAGCCTAGTTCTAGTGGGAAACGCGGTTGAAAGCATAGTACTTAGTTTTATCCTTTGTGACTGTGTACCTACTCGGTAATTGCTGAATGGCTATAAAAGCATAAAAACCGGTCAGTTTGTGAACTTTCACAACTTGCTGAAAAAGTCACTGTGATTGTGCATTTCATTTTGAAAAGATTTAAACTTGTTTGATTTCTTTATTTTTGTTTAAGCATTGGACATCCTCTGCGTATACGTGAGTATCGAACTGGATGTTAGTGCCTAAACATTCTGCTTTATTTTTCTTGGTGTTTCGTTTAAATCTTGGATCACCTCTGCGTATATGTGAATATCGAACTGGTGGTTAAGATCTAAACATTTTTCAACTTATTTTTATTTCTTATTTTGTGTAAACATTGGACTTTCTCTGCGTATCAAAAGATCGACCTGAGTGTTAATGTTTAAACATTCTGAGTTGTTTTTCGCACATATCACAGTTGATGAAAGTTTAAAGGCATTACTTGAGTCAGTGTATTGCATGATGAGGGGATATGCTGAGATCGTGGGGTCCATAAGAATTTAGTGCAAAATTAATATACTTTAACGTATCGGTAAGCATTTCGACAGTTTTTAGATTGAGTTTAAGAGGACAATAATATCGTCAATCTATGTGAATTGTTTAGAACTTAAAGTGTTTGAAAGCTCAACGGTGCTAGTGATTTGTCATAAACTGATATGATCCTCTTACACATACTCACAAAAATATTGTCTGTAAATATTTCTTTACTGCTTTTTATCAAAAACAAAATCCAAAAAGAATGTGTTTTAGCATAAAATTTTGAAAAATTCAAAAAGATTTGATTTCATCTTGTTTTCGACAACTGATGTTGAAATGCTGATTTTCAAAATTCTGAGTGCCAAACATGATGAACGACATTGGATTGGGAGAGTTTGTTTGAGATGTGAAATGATTTTGAAATGTTTAAATGGTTCATTAATTTGAATTAAAATTTTGAATGTTTAAAATGCAAGTGGTTAAGTAGAGCTTATTCATGTTAAAATTGTTTATCTTACAAAGTGGTTGAGTTGGTGCAGGTTAAAGCCAGGTTTCTGATCCTGTTGCTACGAAGAGCCAGGAGATGTTTCAGATCCTGTGAAAACCTGAGAAAAGTTGGAGCCAGGATTCGATTTTAAGGCGATACTGGATTCCAGACTGCGATCCCAGCTTGTTGAAAGGGGGAGACTGAAGATGTTAGAGCCAGATTTAAATCATGGGATTGCTCAAAACAAAAAGCTGCTGATGCTGATGAGCTTAAGGAATCAAGAGACCTAATCAAGAGAGGAGAGAACCAGGTTGCGATTCTGGAAAAGAAAGAGAGAGAGAGAGAGAAGATAGAGATTGAGGATGCTTACAGTGTCAAATAGTTTGGAGAGAGCATGAAGACTGATCAAGGCTAAAGACTTGTCATGTTGAAGACTCGACACCGAAGACTTCGTCAACATCCAAGGGCGAGTTTGTTGGTGCATATGTCTGTTGACTTTGTCTTGTATCGAGTCTTGTAATTAGAATGATAAAACAGGACACGTAGTTTGAGGAAATCGGATAACAGGTCAGAACTGACCAGTTCGTACGAACTGGCAGTTCGTACGAACTGGACTTAGTCAGTTCGTGCGAACTGGTGAAATACCAATTCGTGCGACTTGGTGTGTACAAGTTCGTGCGACCTGGTCCTCCTATAAATAGGTGTCTTGTCATTTCATTTGTAACAGTTGCGGATTCCGGAGCAGAGGTGCTGCTGAAGTGTCTCCAGCCTGTAAAACATTACGTAATCAATACCAGAGACAGTTTAAGTGATTCTTGTGTGCATACAGCTGTAATAACTTTGATACGTTTGTTTCCGCCATTCATATTGGACGAGATCTCTTCTGAACGACTTGTTCGGTCGCCAAAAACGATCCTACATATATAGAGAAAAAGTGATAGAGAAAAAGTGAAGGATGACGTGGCAGCAGTTACAGATATCTAACGGTTAAGATCTGTCCACGTCAGAATCTCTCTTGCGACAACCGATGACAGTTGTTTGGAAACCTCTGTTGGTCGACTACAGAAGTTGGGAACAATATGAGTCAAACAGTCGTTAGATAAACAGAAGTTATGAGAACAGATGATAAATTTCAGCAGTTGTTTTATTTTTAGCTAACACTGTCCAACTCAGAACCTCTCTTGTCATAATGGATGACAGTCAGCAGTATAGTAAATCAACAGTCATTAGGATAAACAGAAATTATGACAACAGACGGTACCTTTTAGCAGTGGATGTATTTTTAGACAAGCGAGAAGTTTCAAAAACAGTTGTTTTCAACAGCTGTAACTCAACAGTCGTAAGTCTAACATCTGCTATTAGCCCAACCACTGTTAGTATCAAAACCTCTGTTGAGCATTTTAAGATTGAATACCATCTGTTGTTCGTTAAGATCTGTTGGCCCATAGCAGACCTTTGCATCTTCAGACATTCATTCATCAGCATATGCTCTCTTTTGTCAGACTTTAGGTACAACACACCTTTTACATCAGCAAATATCGACTCTTTGTAATTAGGTCTTACCGCAAATTCTTCCAAAAAACTGTTATTGGTGAACAAATATTCTAGATGTTACACATCAACATCAATATCAGTCTGCAATCCTTAGATGTTATACAAAATTATATAATAATACTTAGGAATAACTGAAATAATTAAAATGAATATACGACAACAAAGATTAATAGTGTTAAAATTTATTCATTTATTCAACAGTGGTAAATCAATAGTCGTTAGCATAGGCAGTTGTTTCATAAGAGGGTTCGAATATACGACAACAGCAGCATGCTTATACAAAGGTCTACAATTACAATTTCACATACTGTGCAACATCTAATCTAATGGACTAACAAACTCCCAACATCTGCTATTTAACCTAACCACTGTTACTATAAAAACCTTTTGTTGGTTCAACATATTTTGAATAGCATCTGTTGTTCTTTAACATCTGGTCTGCCATACAGACCTTTCCTTCTTCAATCCTTCATCATCAGTAGATGTTCTCTTTTACCACACGTTAACTACAACAGACCTTTTATAACTCCAAATATTGACTCTCTGTAATTTGCAGGAGCACGGATTCTTCAAAAAACTGCTACCAATGATCAAATTTTATACCTTGTTTTATCTTTGCACTTATCTGTTCACCATTAAACCAACCCTTGATCCTATTAAACCTTTGTTAACTTACCAAACATCTGTTCAGACACATTTCAACATCAACATAATCTAAATCAAACTCAAACACTAAATAAGTAAAACTAAAACGCAACAACATAGATTCATAAGATTAAAATTTATTCATTTATTCATGACATTAAAAGTCCAATAATTATATAATATACTGAACAACTAAACTTTCAAATCTAACAATAACAGCAAGAATTAAGAAATTTTAGCTTCAACTCCATCGATTACTGAACCTCTCGATGTATGTCATTCAGCATCGCCATGAACTCCACGTCTCTATCACCGCACTCTATATTACTGACAACACAAAGCTCACGAACGGAAGTTGAAGGCATCCACATCAGATTTCTGGAAACCTGCTTTCTCGTGAACATGCCAACTTGCAATCCATCAAAACATCTCTTCAACTCTTGAAGAGTAGCCCTATCTTCATACACCTGTTCCTCGATTTGCCTGACAATACGCTACTTTAAATCATCTGATTTTGCAGAAGTGAATGATGCCATCTCAATAAACTATATTACTCGAATTTCCTGAAAGTATAATATCTTCGTAGGAAAACGTGATGAAAAATAGGTGAAGTGGCTATGAGTTTATATACTAAAATATCTAACAGTGAAAGAAATCACACTTAAATTCATTGTACATTTAATAATCTAATCAATCAAAACGTGTAGATTTAATAGAAACATATTAATGTATATTTCAAAACAGCAGTCTTTTAATGCAAAAACCTTTTCAAACCTCAACTTTCATGGGAAAACTGTAAAATTAAATATCAAGAAACCCAAGGGACCAATTTTCGAACTTCAAATAACAAAAGAAGATTATCATAATTACAATTAACCTCTTCATTTACCATGTAGACGTGTTTTTAAACTCTATAAAAGACCGATGATTACTTTTGATTCAAAACATCAACAAATTGTCCTACAAATCACCGTCTGTCAAAAATTGTTCCAAAGCAGAAAATCCAACAAAAAATCTACATGGCAAACTTCAGCTTCTACCACTGGTCAGACAGCAACGATGTTAAAACACAATTCTTGATGTGGTCACTCAAAGAAAAAAGAACAGACGAAGAACTAAACAGGAAAGTCGACATAATCAATGACACTAATTACAACAAAACCTGGAACAGCATAGCATTGCTCGACGAAGTCCTCCACTCTCCTGCATCAGATTTCCAGAAGAATGCAGAAGAATTTCTGACACAACTACTAAAACAGGATCAGAAAATCTGCAACATGCTAACTGATCTGAAAAACAAAAGAGAGCATGAAATCACATGGAGAAAGGCCAGAGTCTACGAAATCCTAGCAAGTGTTAACTCTAGCGTGTAATAGTTTATAAATATTTCATTAAATTTCTATTTTTCTATGTAATAGTTTAATTTAATAATCTCAACATGCATCTTAACATATTCTAAAATGTCAGTGTCAATAAAAACTCTCAACATCATCAACAGTTGTTTGTTCATAATCATTTTAAACTAAAGGTAATCAAAATAAGAAACAAACCTAAAATGCAAAGGTCTCCTCTCAACTGTTGTAGCACATCTAACTTTTCACGATATTGCACGAATCTATACTTTGTATAAAAGAAGAAAATCTCGCTGACATAAGAAAAGCTGACTTTCGATTTAACGAAAATCAAACAAAGCAACTCTCCCATCAAAGAAGGAGCAAATGCAACTTTTCACGATGTTGCAACAGTGATACTGCAACATCGATGTTGAAAGGTTGATGTGTGAAGGGAAGCTTCATTGAAACGACGATGTTGGAACAATGATACTGGAACGATAATATGTAAACAGAAGTTCAAACACATGATATTGGAACGATGATATGTAAACAGAATCAACAAACATTCGAACAAAGAAGTATAATCGGAGATTAGCCGGCTGAATCACGAGAAATATGCATTTGAGAGAGAGAGAGATACACTCGCAGATATGAGCGAGAGAGACATAGTTGAAATTTGAATATGGATCCAGATTCATGTATCTTATTTATAGGATTCGAATATATGGTTTGAATTTTGAATTTGGACAGAGGCTTACTTGGGGAACAGAGGTTTGATTGTAAGATAAATGGCAAATGTTTGAATAGAATTTTAAATGATTTTATATATTAGGCTTTATGATGCAGTAATGACATAAAAAACATTGTTGGACAGCCTCTCTAGCTGATACATCAGCTTTTCTTATGTCATTAGGATTTCTTCTTTTATAGAAAATATAGATAGATTAAATAAAGAAAAATAATAATAAAAAAGAGGGGAGGATAGGGGTGTTCAGAAAAAACCGTAACCAAATAGAAACAATAAACCGAACCGTAACCAAATAAACCGATCCGAATAACGAATTCGGTTTTTGGTTTGGTTTCTAACCGAAACCGAATTGTGAATATGGTTTTTGGTTCGGTTTATGGATCCACATTTTATTTTATTTGGTTTATTCGGTTTATTTGGATAACCGAATAAACCATTTAGGTTAATTAATTATTAAATAAAAATAATAATATTTTATAAGTCATATACAATTTATTAGTCTAAAATAGTTACTTTCTATGCAGCCCAAAATACCAATTGTAACTCTAAAAGCCCAACTCAAACTCACTCATTTCTAAAATAATAGAACTATTTAGACCTTCAGTATAGAAACTAGGGTTCCTACATGTTTGAAGATTATTTATATTTTGTGTCATTAGACTTGTTAACTATTTTTAGTTTCTATGATCTATGTTTTGAAACTTTAACTTTATGGTTGTGTCTACGACTACTTTCTGGATGTGTTTGTTCTATTTCGCAATGAAACTTTCTTGTATTCATATGTTGTTAGGTGTAAATTAGTTGCGATGTTCGGAAGTTGGAACACAAACATAAATATAAATTAGGAAAAAAAAGTACTTAGGTACAATTTGGTTAAATTTGGTTTATTTGATTTCTAACCGAAACCAAACCGAATTGAATTTGGTTTGGTTTGGATCGGTTTTCATATTCCTTATTTGGTTTGGTTTTGGGTAAAAAAATTTGAAAACCGATAAACCGAACCGAATAAACCAAATAAACCATAAACCGAACCGATGAACACCCCTAGGGAAGGACTTGTGTTCGAACCATTAGGGTGCATATGTTTTGACGCCAGTATACACTGTAATATCTCTGCCCAATTTCCTTAAACACGTTGACTCCTCTTCCCTCACCAACACCATATACTTAAACCGTGAATCCCACGCTCCCAAAAAATCACAATAAATCTCCCGTGTTTACCACGCGCCACAACCTCGAGTAGAGTTTCACTAAACAAAATCAAACCACCTTTATACACAAATTACACAATCCAAACTACTAACGCAACAACAAACCGTACACACTGCATTAAAACTTGTAGATTCTCTGAACTTAGTAATTTCCTTTCTGGAAACAAAGATTCTTTATTTTCTTTTCATTTTCTGTATTTCTTGACTTCAGACACATATATACATACACCGATGTATACGTAAAAAGTTCGTGCAACCCAAAAACCCTTATTCTAAATTATCTTTTTTCAACTTAATCTCAATAGTTTATTCACTAGTGATGATCACGATCTGGGTTTGAGATTTGGGTTCAGATTTCAGCTCATAGCTTCAATCTTTACACACTTTTTTAGGGTTTTCAAGAAAATTAAAAGTTTTTGATTTGATTCGATTTAGTATGAACAAATTGGGGGAAATGGAAGAATCACGTCAACTGGGTCAAGATCGAAGTTCTTCTGCTTCGAATTCAACTCTTGATTCACATGGTGGTAAGTTCTTTTTGTAATTGTGTTTGTGTTTAGTATGATTTAGGGTTTTGTTTATGTGATTTGGGGTTGATATTGATTTTGGGTTGCATCTTGAAATTGAATTTGAATGTGGGTTTGAAATATGTATTTGGGCTGAATTCAGATCTTAATTTTTTTTGTATATTTATTTAATTTTTATTTTATGTTATTATTATTATTATTATTATTTGTGTTTTGAATTGAATGAATATGTTTTTGCTAGCTTCTGAATTTCTGTATGAGCACTAAATTTGGGTTTTATGTTTTATTAATATGTATTATATCAGTTAAAACTGCTGCTGCTATATTCTAGGGTTCAATGCGTCTGTATATGGAGCTTTATGATCTGAAAGAAAACTCATTTAGATGTTGAGAAGCAATTTAACATTTGTTGGGGGTGTCAATCATGTTGGGTTGGCGGGTTGAAACCGAACACGACTCGTATATGTTTTCGTGTCAAATACATCAACCTTAACCCGGACACACTTCAAATCGTGTAACCTGAGCACGACCTGTTTAACCCATTAATCTAAATGAGTCAAACAGTCAACCCAAACACGACCCGCTTATAAAAAAACAGGTTGGATATCACAACCCAAAACTTGAATATTTCCATCTCGTGCTCATGTCGTGTTTCGGGTCGTGTCTGTCACCCCTAAAAATAAGATAATTGTTTCCAACGTCCACCAGGAAGGGACAAAAGTAAAACAATAGCAGCTAAAAAAAGGAAACCAGCCGCATCAGGAAGTGGTGGTGGTTCGAAGTTGGAAGGTATTATGGCCGAGTTGAAAGCATTCAACCAAACTTTTACCGAGACGCAAACCGAGAAGGTAAAAGTGAAGAAACAACAAGCCGAGGATAAGCAAAGGAGGCAAGAAGAAGCGCAGCAGTTGGAGGAATGGAAAATAATGACCACCGACATTAGCGAATATCCTGAGAAAGACCGTCACATCTTACAAATGATGAAGGAAAAAATTAGAAAAAAATGGAGTGAGGGAGTGTAGTTTTTTTTAAATTTAACTTTAGTTTTTTTTTTAAGTGTGTTGTTTTTTTTAGCTTTTATTTAAATGTAACTTTAGGTTTTTATTTAAATGTAAGTTTTTTTATTTTTATTTACTTTGTTTTAATTAATTAACTAGGTTATAACCCCGTGTATTACACGGGTTGAAAAAAATGTAATTTTACATACTAAATAATAAAACAATATATCTTTAAAAACCTCATTTATTACACGGGTTGAATAAATGTAATTTTATATATTAAATAATAAAAAGATTATATTTTTAAAAACCTCGTGTATTGTAATTTCTATACCAAATAATAAAAAAGTTAAATATTTAAAAACTCTATGTATTATATGGGTTGAATAAATGTAATTTTAGATTAATAGTATATTAAATAAATATAATTTTGGATTAATAGTGTATTAAATAAATATAATTTTGGATAAAGTCTTATATCTAAATTTTAAGTAATCAATATATTAGATAAATAATAAAAATACTAATAATAATAAAAATACTACTAATAATAATAAAAAAATCTAAATTATATACTAAATAATAAATATAAAAGAAAGGCGGAAAACCCAAAAAATAGGTGCCTCCAATTAATGACGCGTGTCATGTATTGGTTTCATTTATTTATATAAGTATAGATATAGATATAAATATTCACATCATCGGTTGTTTCAATCGATAACATAATTTGTTTTAATATCATGGATCGATAACCTCGCTATCAATGTGACAAACAACACTACAAAAACGGAGGTGGATATGAAATACCGAGTATAAAGTTAACCAAATAGACTATAAAGAAATTGAACTAAAGTAGAGTATATGGTCTAAATATGGAGTTAAGCGAAATAACAAAGTAAAGTATGCATGGTCTAAATAGGAAGAGTGAAATAAGTCGTTTTATACTTAAGTTTATGAATATATAAAACTCACTGAAATTAAACTAATAATATTTATCCATAAGATATTAAACTAAATAATATTTAGTAGGAGGGTTATCTATAATTAATTAGAAGATATTAAACTAAAATAATAATTATCTATAAGAGATGACCTAATATAATGACAAGTGTCCCTAAAGTGGTTTATTTTATTATATAGTACTAGCGGTAAGACCCGTGTGCAAACACGGGTGGTTTCTTAGAAAACCATGCATAACACATATTGATAGAACATATAGACACATGTATAGATATTGTACCAAAACGTGTTATCTGTTATAGCTAAAAGACAACTATAAGTACATATAAAAGATTTCTAACAAACTTAATAAAAGATATCTAACAAACTTAATAAAATTCATCAGTTACATATGATTATTTCCATTCTCTTATTCAAAACAAAGAGTATCCACCCATTGACAATGTAAACTGTTATAAATATAAGTATATATAAAATATATCTAACAAACTTAATAAAATTCGAATACAACTTAAGTTTTAACAAACATTAACTAAGAACATACGATCACCTGCCTAAACAACACACATCAAACCTCAGTCAAGAATTTGTTACGCAGCAACATGTCCTTTGCTACATGTTGTGATCTGGTTAAATATGCTACTGGAGACAATGTATCAGCTGCTGATCCAACAATCTCCCTATACAACAGATGATACAAAAACCCTACTTTATTATTGATTTTTATTTCTCATCAACATCTCCTTGATTTGTCCTTTGAATTGTAGTTCAAAGTCCAGGGAGAACATGTCTTCTTCATCATCCCTTTCAAGTTGAAGGTCAAACAAATCTTGGAGATCGTATGCATTCAGATTATATGCACTATCCATTTTAATCTCTTCAACACTACCATTTGATCTGATCGAAGTCAATACTTAGGTTTTTGAGCATGACTTCCACTTTACTATTTTTGTATCAGTTGGTTTTTTTGGAAAAAGAATTATTGAAGATGAGTTTGGTGATTGTGGTCTGCTAACTAAATTTGCAATTGGTTCAGAGAAATCAGATGATGAGAGAAGGTTTTTCAAAGTATCGATTTTTAGAGACAGAGCAGCAGTTTTAGGATAGACTGAGTTTTGAAGAACATTTGAATCTTCAGCCCTAAGTTCTTCCAGCTTTTTGTAGGTCTCAACTATTTTCAGTTTAGACCATCTAGCAATGGATCTAGCTGGACCATAACCAGCAGCCACAAGCTCTGCTCTCATTCTTTTAAACTTCAATGCCTCATCTGAATCCACTGTTTTGACTTTCTTCCAATTAGGTGGAGTTGGCTTTCCCAAAGGATCATTGTGCATTTTTGTGATTCTATCGATCTCTTCTCTAAGAGCATCTACAGACCAGTTTTTGAATTGATCTTCAGTTGCCTTATATGGTTTGTACTTCATAATGTGTGCAACATAAGCATCCCTCAGTTTCATCTGAAGTTCAGGAATTACTGGCCTCTCAGATATGGATTTACTCACGTCCCTAGCATAGTCTTCAAGTTTTACGACTTTGCTAAGCTGAAATGATAAAAACCTCTGGTATTCCCTGTCATTCATCCCTATGCTTTTCTCTCTTGCTATAACCTCAGTCTGTGATACTTTTAATTTCAGATACTCATCTAAGTTTTGAGGCTTCTTATAGCCATAAAGAGATGGGAAGGATCTTTTAAATGGATCCTCTATTGTGAAGAATGATTCAATTTCACTTTTAACAATGACTAACTCCAGCGGATATTGAGCTTCCAGAGGAATAACTGACGGTAGTGTAGCAATTGTAAGAGATGAAATAGGTTCTATGGGTGGAAATGACGAGCACGGACTGTTTTGAATGGAGGCAGATGATACAGGGATTGCTGATTTAATCTCCTCATCATCTTCTAACACAATATGAGTTTTTCTCTTATGTGTGGAGATGAAATCTGGTGAATGAGAATGTTATGGTAGTGATGATGAATGTATGGGAGATCTTTGTGAGGTTGTAGGTGGTTGGATTGTGGTTGATGTAGTGAAAATGATCATGGAAGATATTTGACAAACTTCTGCTGAAACAACTGGTGTCTCAGCAGCTATTTGGTAAACATCTGCTGATACTTTTGTTATAGCAGCATCTATTGACAGAATGGGTGATGATGGTGTTAAAGCTATTTTCTCCTTCTTTTGTGGTGGTTTTTTTGGAGAAGGTTTGGATTTAGGTTGAGCAGGGGATACAATTTCTGTAGGATTAGCTTTTGAATCTGGTGGCAACTTTCTCAGTGAATATTTCTCCCCCCTTTTGGCATTATCATCATCATCACCATCTTTCTCAAAGATTGATGTAGGGGTGGAGACAGAAAGTTTCAACAGATGTTCCTTAATGTTCATAATGTCTGCTTGTGTGTCTTTATACTTGGCATCAACCAAATTTCTGATAAATTCCAAACTGAAATTGCGGTTACTTTTAGCCAAATTCCTCTGATCTTGAAGGATGGGTTGCATAGAATTCCAAAGTTCATTGGCAATTTCCTGTGTGGTAGTTTGACTTTTAAAAAGCTCTATCATCTGCTTAATTAATTCTTTCATTTCAGCAACATCTGTTTCAATGGTAGACACTCTAACCGTCAAATCCTTATAACTTAATTCATCACCTACTTTAATAGGATCATCTGAATTCCCACCTGTAGTGGTTGTATTTGTTTTGATAATAGGAGAGGTCTCCATATCATCAGAAACAGATACCCCTTTTTCTTGGTTCTGGGGACTTCCCACTGAAGCAGAGATTACAGTTGTAACCTCATCACTGGTTGCCTTCAAGGGAGTCTTAATGATGTAACCACTGTCCAACTGATCACCAATGGGTTCAACAGTTGTAGTGGCTGCTCCACTTGAACTACCACCAAGAGTTTCGTAATACTCAACGGGGATAACCTCCTCAACTGTTTGTAGGATAGCAGATTGAACTGGTTCAGACACAGTCATTTGTTGCGCTCTACTCTTAGTAATGTGTGCATTAGAGGTTATGTTTTCTTTCTGAAATTCAATTGCTTCAAACAGAGGTAATATTATTGATGGAACTTGAGAAGAGGGTTGTGGTGTAGAAAGCGTGATTGCCCTGGGAGATGGACTTTTAAACATACTTTCATATGAAAGGTCTACTTCATGTTGTGGTGTCCCTGTGCTTACAACATGATCCTTTTATGAGGATACGTGAGGAGTTTGGATAGGTTGAGATCTTTCCAACAACTGTGAGGAAGTAGCAGTAGTGGTTTCAAGTGACATTTGTGTTGTCACTGCATTAACCTCTGGGATCTCATCTTCCAGACAAACCTTTTTATTTTGTTTGGTTTTGCGGGGCTTTTTGGATGTGACATGTTTCTTTTTGCGTTTTCCTGGTATATGTTTCACAACACCAGTTGTGGTGTCATGATCACCAGGAGCAGTTGGCTCAACAACAGAGGTTTGAGCAACAGATGTGGACGCATCTAAAACAGGCTCATCCCCCTTTGTTTCTGTTCTTGAAACTTCTGACTCTTTATCCATAAGTCTAGTAAAATTTTTACTTGTAAGACTATTTATTTGATAAGCTACACCCTGTTCAAAATCTATTTGTGACACTTCTTTTCGTAGGTAGTAGCATAGAAGTCTTGGATATAATAGAAAAGTGTAAGTCCCCTCTTAAAGAGACTGAAATTTTAAAATATTTAACACGCATTTATTACAAAATGCGAGCTTACAAAAACTTTGTTGGGTTTACAACCATACATGATCAAAATATTGGAGTTATCATTCTAGCTAGTTTAAACGTTTAAATACAAATCTTGGTATTTATATATTAATTAAAACAAATTAAATCAATGCGGAAGCTTGTTCGGTGTGTTCGGTTCTTGAAAGACGCTTGATCTTCATCCGGAAACTTGTGAGGATTCACCTAATACCAAAACCACATAAACTGTTAGTTTTGACAACGTTTAAGCACGTATAATCAAGTTCCAAGGCCCAATAATAGAAATAAAACAAAATTTCTGACATATAAGTCGGTCGCGCCCCGCGACCGTTTTTGACTCATCCTTCGCGGCCCGCGACAAGTGTCGCATCGCGCGACCATATTGTTGACTTGCCGTCGCGTAGCGCGACGGCCTATTTTTCACTGTCGGTTCGTTTTCTTGTTGCTGCACTTGCCCAGCTACGAAAATTGATATATAATAACTTAAAATCTGCATAACTTTTGCTATACAAGTCCGTTTTATGAAATTCTTTTTCCTACGTGACCATAATACAATTACGGATCCGTTTGTCATCTCGATTCGCAATAAAAGCTGATTTATAAGCAAACGGCTTATAAATTCTTTATGCCATTATTTGACCCATTTCATTTTAGCGCCATACTACATGATTATTAACGAATATTATTTCTTGTCATTTTACCCATTCCCGAGTTTGTCAAACGTTAGCGTTTTCGCTCCCATTACATGGTTTGCGTACACGTTTACTTTTGCCGGTTTACTTTGTAACTTCGTAACACTTAAACCAACATTTTACAACCTACTTTATTTTGACCTGTTTAGAAGTTTTCATGCATTTAAGCATCTAACTAGCTCATTCCATTTCACACTTTGCATTCTCATATTAGGATAACTACTTATATTCCACTACAACTAATTTTTGTGGCGGATTTAACATAATTAACCAATCTTCCCAAATTTTACCTTTCGATTGGTCATATTACGCAATTGACCCACTTTTGTGCATACCTATAACTTTAATTCAAATTTAATGATTCCATAATCAAATGCAAGTTACTAAACAACCTTTATGGGTTGTTTGCCTAATTTACCCATCAAGGGCTTTTTGGTCAATTTTAGTCCCTCATTTACGACGAAGGACTTTCGCAAATATTTGACCAAAATATCGCTTTTTAAGTATAATTCTAAATATGCGTACCTGGCCCGGGTCAACAAATAGACCCGATTTATACCTTGCTTTTATTATCACCATTTCTATGGCGACGAAATCATCCGAATTGCTAATCGTTCCTGTTAACATAAGGCTCGACAACCACATTAGTTGATATTGTCAAATGGTGTTACCACACCATTTGACCCGTTTGGCCTATATGGCCAAACCTTTACATGTATATCAAAAACATGGTTTTTAGTTACCAATTTGCCCATCCGACCCATTTCGTATTTTCCTTTCATTGGATCCCTTTTTCTAAATGTTAGATTACACTACAAGGTAATTTCGTCGAAAACTCATAATTTCTTAGTCCTTTCATGACCAAGTTACCTTTTCGCCCTTTTTGCCATAACCCATGGTTTTTATTGTTTATATTAGTCCGACCCGCATCAATTGCGTCGGAATTCGATGTTTCTCGTATTATATTTATCGTAATTATACTCATAAAATAAGCAAATATTCTACAAGGGGGTGTAAGTTTCACTTACCTCTCATCCGGTTTACGCTTCTCTTCTCGTACTTGATTTATTTAACCACTTCTTTCCCAAGCCTCCACCTAGCTCGTTTAAGCGTCAAACTATTGTCAATCATTTACAAGACGGTTAAACTAGTCATTAACAATCACGACTATTCCACCTCACTTATTTTCTATGTCGAAGCTACTATTCGACTTCATGATTAGTTAACTTAGTTTGTCAAAGTTAACTACTTTCAATCACATGTTTTACAACATTAAGTCTAAATCAACATAATATTTAGAACCCTTATCACTTCATATTACGCGTAATTGCCATATTATTCAAATACGCGTTTTCACTCTAAATTTCAACACTTTAGTTCTCATTTAGGCATTTTAACAAACACCTAATGTGCATAATTTGTATTCTTCTTTTATCAAGTTCATGGTTATTATTTTAATCAAGTTTTAACATCAATTAACATGTTCATATCAATTTTTCGCATCTACAACATCAGAATTTACTTACGAAAATTCAAATTACACTAGAACAACTATCAATTTCTTGTGTTTAACATGTTCATACAAAAACCCACTTATCACCTTCAATGGTGATCATGAATTCACAAGAATTAGGCCTAACTTCATCATATACTTGTCTAGGGTTTACTCCTAGACACTACAATATTCCTATTTCATCATATAACAAGCATGCAATCATCTAATTCGAATTCTCTAGGTTTGCTCAGAAATTTAACTAGTGATTTCTCATGAAATTTACATACCTCGTGACTCCTTTTTCAGTGGAGATCACTAATTCGTACTTGGATTTTGATTTAGGCTTGATTTGGACCTTCAATTTGAGAGATTTGTGAGAGTTTAGGGTTTTAATGATGAGCTTATGTCGCCCCCTTCTCGGTCAATCGACCAGACACACACAATTGTGTGTGTTTGGTAATTAAATTTTGTTTTTAATAATTCTAGTTTCAGCTTTTAGCACCTTTGGTCCCTCTTGTTTCATTTATTATAAAAGAAGCTATATCTCATAGCTTTTCATTTAATTACCCATTACTAACTAGGTTAACTATCCCTAGTTAACTTGGTGGGTGTGGGGAATTAGAACCCGTTTTATTTTTAATTCCCGTTAACTCGGGCTTCTAACAAACTGTGTTTTCTCAAAGCGTTTATTCTTCTTTTTGATTAATATAAGATTATTTATTCAAATCCTAATATTCACCTGGTTAATTTTACCACTAACGGTATTTTACCCGTCTTTACTATTAACGGGGTTTGATTACCAAACCCATTTTTGGGGTGTTACAAAAAGCATTACTACGAACACCTTTTTTCAAATTTTTCACATTTTTCACATTATTCAACAAATCAGAAAACAGTGCTTGTGATAAATTGTAATCAGATTTTGTTAAAATAGCATAACCCAAATACTGAATGTTTAAAGGTATCTCATTAAATGCGGTGGTCTTGGCTGAGAGACAAGTTAAAAGAGTATGAAACAAAAATTTCATTGGCGCAGGGAAGTTTGGTTTGTACATAGTAACTTCCTTTAATTGTGCATCAAACCCTCTTTCAATGAACTCTATATGAAGCTCAGACTTTTCAAAATTGGTCTTACCTCCCAAGACGTCCAATGCAAATGTTTTGGAAATTGTGAAGGGAGAAATTCGTACCACACTTTTCCCGACCTTAGATGTGATGGCAACTGGATTATTATCTTCAGACTCTATTTCATCATTAAACCAAAATTGTCGGAGTGTTTCTGTATGAACCGGAGCATCAGCAGTAAGGATTGATTTGTATTTTGATGACGTTAAAAGGTCAATTATTGAGTGAAAGCTGGTATTTTTGCTGGTTTTCTCGAAGATGGGGAGGTAGTTGTGAGGGTTTTTGATGTTCAGAGACATGATCGGAGAAGAAGGTGATTTGGGGATGAAATAGGGTTTAAGTTGGAGGGTTTTTAATATGTTGGAAACTGTTTTTGAGAATTTTGAATTCGAGACGGCAGTGGTAGAAGCTTGATTTAGGGATGAAACAGCTTTTATATAGAGAGAAAAAGCGAAAGCTGACGTGGCAGTAGTTACAAATACCTAATGGTTAAGATCTGTCCACGTCAGAATCTCTCTTGCGATAACCGATGACAGTTGTTTGGAAACCTCTGTTGGTCGACTTCAGAAGTTGGGAACAATACGAGTCGAACAGTCGTTAGATAAACAAAAGTTATGAGAACAGATGATACATTTCAGCAGTTGTTTTATTTTTAGCTAACACTGTCCAACTCAGAACCTCTCTTGTGATAATGGATGACAGTCGGCAGTATAGTAAATCAACAGTCATTAGGATAAATAGAAATTATGACAATAGACGGTACCTTTTAGCAGTGGATGTATTTTTAGACAAGCGAGAAGTTTCAAAAACAGTTGTTTTTAACAGCTATAACTCAACAGTCGTAAGTCTAACATCTGCTATTAGCCCAACCACTGTTAGTATCAAAACCTCTGTTGAGCATTTTAAGATTGAATACCATCTGTTGTTCGTTAAGATCTGTTGGCCCATATGTCACGGCCCCAGCCCCGGTTTGACCCGGTCAGGAGCCGCGGGACAGGAACCCGTGGTATTTATTAAATGATGCGACAGAGGAAGATTTGCACAGGATCTTTTAAAACTTAAAATGCCCGATTATTTTATTTCATAATTCGGGATAAACCCCATAATTTACAACAGAGGAATTTCACCAGTAAATTCCCTGATTTATAAAACATGTTTATTCATTTTAACTGAGCCACCTCTTCAAGCTGGTTAGTGCTCCGTAGCACGTTTCCTTGATTTACAGCAGGTCGCCTGAAGCATGTTTTAAAAATATTTTATCAGCGGGGAAATGCTGGCGAGTTATTCAAATTTGATAAAATGACAATTGGTTATAAATTACAGCATAAGAGCGATTACAATGGCTTCTATCTTATTTTTATCTGGCGCCGTGTCACCTGGTGACGATGGTCATACCACTATTGGGTCTTTCCCCAAGTAGTGACGTTTATCACTGTTAGGATTTATTAGCCTAACCCGTGAGAAATTAGTAATGTGCACAATACCCCACTAGCCAGTGATTCAAGATAACCACGACTTACTCCCTGTAATTATAACTTTTGAAAATGGAGTATTGTAAAATACTTTTGATAAAAGAGAATAACTCACATTGCAGATTTAAGTAGACAGAGCTTAGCCTACTGATTAGCCTTGTAACCTAATTTAAATAACAATGCACACGAACTAGGTCAGTAACTAATACAGCATTTACGATAACTCACGAGACTAAAACCCTCACAACGAATGACAAAGTGCAATATTTAAACATCCGTCGAATTCACGACTAATGACAAAGTATGGCCCTAATGTAGGCAGCACTTAAACATCCATCGGATAGTTTTACATCAATCAGACATTGAATCGTAGCAGCGATCGAGTTAATACCCTGTATCGTAGCAGCACCTCACTAATTTGAAAGTAAATTTCGAATTATAGCAGTAGAACTTCGTTTTTTGAAAGTTTTCGTCGACACCAGTGAACTGCTCATGGCCTGTCCTATTTATAGCTGATTTTTGGGTCTCACGCGGCCCGCGTGAGCCCCCCCCCCCCTGATCTTTACGCGGCCCGCGAGGGCACCTATTTCGTAGATTAGGGCTACGGTGTCATCACTAGACTTGCCACGCTTGTGACACGTGGATCTGGAATGCTTATCCGGTCAATGCAGGTTTGACGCGGCCCGCGTAAGGGCCTTCTTGTGTTTTACGCGGCCCGCCTGAAGACCATTTTTCTTGATTTCTTGATTTTTTATATGGATTAGGGTTTCAGGGGTTCGGGTTCTTACTTACGGTTCGGTTTGAGACATTTTTGAAGGTCCTTACATTCTCCCCACCTTATTTAAAATCTCGTCCTCGAGATTTACTGAAATAAGTGAGGATATTTCCGCTTCATTTCTGATTCTAGCTCCCAAGTGTATTCGGGTCCTCTTTTCGAATCCCATTTGACTTTAACCAGCACTAGCCGCTTGTGCTTGAGAAACTTGATCTTTCTATCTTCTATTTGTAATGGCTTCTCAACAAATTTTAACTTCTCATTTACCTCTACATCTTGAAGAGGTACTACCAAAGATTCGTCAGATAGACATTTCTTGAGGTTGGATACATGAAATACATCATGTACTCCAGCTAGCTCCTCTGGTAATTGTAAACGATAAGCAACTGGCCCTATACGTTGGATCACTGGAAATGGTCCTACGTATCTTGGACTAAACTTTCCTTTCTTACCGAACCGAACTACTCCTTTCCAAGGAGAAACTTTTAAGAGAACCTTGTCTCCAATTTGGAACTCTAGTGGTTTGCGTCGATTGTCGGCATAACTTTTCTGACGATCTCGAGCCGTCTTTAGTCTTTCCTTTATTTGAGTGATCTTGTCAGTGGTTTCTTGTACTATTTCAGGACCTGATAATTGGCTTTCTCCTATTTCTGCCCAGCAAACTGGAGTTCTGCATTTTCGTCCGTACAATGCTTCGAATGGGGCAGCTTCTATGCTTGAGTGATAACTATTGTTATAGGAGAATTCAATTAAAGGTAGGTGATCATCCCAATTTCCACCAAAATCTATTACACATGCCCTAAGCATGTCTTCCAGGGTTTGGATTGTCCTTTCACTTTGCCCGTCTGTTCGAGGATGATATGCAGTGCTTAAATTTAGTCGGGTTCCCATTGCTTCTTGGAAACTTGTCCAGAAATGGGAAGTGAAACGACTATCTCTATCCGGTACAATGGAGAGTGGAACTCATGTAAGGATACGACTTCTTCTACATACAACTTGGCTAACCTTTCCATGCTAAAGGTTTCTTTCATGGGTAGAAAATGAGCTGATTTGGTTAATCGATCCACAATTACCCAAATCGCATCATTACCTTTTCTGGTTTTGGGTAACTTAGTAAAAAAATCCATTGTTATGAGTTCCCATTTCCATACAGGCATTTCTAATTGTTGTAGTAGACCTGAAGGTTTCTGGTGTTCTGCCTTAACTTGTGAACAAGTAAGACATTTAGAAACATATCTATCTATGTCTTTTTCCATTCCTATCCACCAGAAATTATTCCTTAAATCTTGGTACATCTTATTGTTACCAGGATGCATGGTATACCTAGATTTATGGGCTTCTTCTAAAATCTTATTCCTTAATTCTCCCTGCTTAGGTACCCAAATTCTTTTCTTATGGAATCTCCAAATTCCATCACTTCCTTGCTCTAATTCCTTTATTCTTTCTTTCATCCCTTCAGCATCGTCCTTGATTGTTGTTCCTTGAATGCTTTTTAGTTGCTCCATTAAATCTAACTGTAGATTTAATCTGAGAGCGCGAACTCGTCTTTTCTTTTCATGATACTTACGACTTAAGGCATCTGCAACTACGTTAGCCTTTCCTTCGTGATATTGAATATCACAGTCGTAGTCACTTAGGATTTCCATCCATCTTCTTTGCCTCATGTTTAATTCTTTTTGCCCAAATATGTATCTTAAACTCTTATGGTCAGTATAGACAGTAAACTTACTTCCATACAAATAGTGTCTCCAAATCTTAAGGGCAAAAATTATGGCTCCTAATTCTAAGTCATGAGTCGTATAGTTTTCTTCGTGCTTTTTCAATTTTCTTGAGGCATACACAATTACCTTTTGGCGTTGCATTAGCACACATCCTAATCCTAATTTAGAAGCATCACAGTATACTTCAAAATCCTCTGTTCCTTCTGGCAAAGCTAATATTGGAGCATTTGTTAACTTCTGCTTTAGAATCCTAAAGGCCTCTTCTTGCCTAGGTCCCCATTCAAAATTAGCTGCTTTACAGGTTAACTTAGTCAATGATACAGCTATTTTAGAAAAATCCTTAATAAATCTTCTATAGTATCCAGCTAACCCTAGAAAACTTCTAATTTCCATAGCTGAATACGGGACCTTCCATTTGGTGATTGCTTCTATTTTAGCAGGATCTACGTGAATGCCTTCGTGATTCACCATGTGACCTAAAAATTGTACTTCTTGTAGCCAAAATTCACACTTCGAGAATTTGGCGTAAAGCTTCTCTTTTATTAACAAAGTTAAGAGTGCATGCAGGTGCTCACAATGCTCCTCCTGGCTTTTGGAATAAATAAGTATGTCGTCAATAAAGACAATTACAAATTTATCCAAGTACGGTTTACAGATTCTATTCATCATGTCCATAAATGCTACATGGGCATTTGTTAACCCAAAGGGCATGACTGTAAACTCGTAATGACCATACCTAGTTCTGAAAGCAGTTTTAGGTATGTCTTCTTCTTGTACCTTCAATTGATGATATCCAGAGCGTAAATCTATCTTAGAAAAGTATCTAGCTCCTTGAAGTTGATCGAATAGATCATCAATCCTAGGTAATGGATATCGATTCTTAATTGTAACCTTATTTAATTCCCTATAATCGATACACAATCTCATTGACCCATCTTTCTTCTTTACAAACAACACTGGAGCTCCCCACGGGGATGAACTAGGTTGTATGAATCCTTTACTTAATAATTCATCTAATTACTTTTTCAATTCTAGCATTTCGGTGGGTGGTAACCGATAAGGTGCCTTGGCTATCGGTGTAGTTCCAGGAATTAGATGAATTCTAAACTCTACTTTCCTATCAGGTGGTAATCCCGGTAGTTCTTCCGGAAAGACATCCGGGTATTCTGATACTACTGGAATTTCCTTAAGCTCCTTACTTTTAGTGTTAATGATTACTGAAATCATATACACCAATTCTTGTTTTCTTAAATAACTAGCCAACTTCATTACTGAAATGAATTTCAGCGGCTTTTGTGGCTGATCTCCGGCAATCACCACTAATTTTCCTGTAGGTGTATGGATTTCTACGGAATTCTTATCACAAAGAATTCGAGCATGATTGGCTACCAACCAATCCATTCCTAATACAACATCGAATCCAGCTAAATTCATAGGTAATAGGTTTGCAGAACATTTATGACTAAAGAGTTCTATCTTTACATTTTGCAAAACCTTATCTATTTTAACAGAATTTCCATCTGCCGTTTCGACTGTAAAAATCTGCCTAAGGTTGGTTAAGGGTAAGTTAAGAATTTGGCAGAATGAAGTATTTATAAAACTTTGGTTTGCACCAGAGTCAAATAATACTTTGGCATACACGTTGTGAACTAGGAACGTACCAGCTATTATGTCAGGAATTAGTTCTGCTTCCTGAGTAGTTAATTGGAAAGCTCTTACGTTTTTCTTGGTAGCTCCTTCTGCAGGTTTGGCTTTGTTGTCAGCTGGTTTGGCCAATTTCAGACAGTCTGGCCTAAAATGTCCAGCTTCTCCGCAGTTGTAGCAGACTGTTGCTTTCTTCTTCCTGCAATATTCTTCTTGATGCCCCGGGATTTTGCAGAAATTGCGATACCCTTTGCATCTTCCAAAATGCTTTCTTTTACAGGAATTGCAAAATGGAACAGTGGAAGATTGCCCAGTTCCTCTTCTCTTGAAATTACTTCTATTACCCATACGAAATCCCTGGGTAATCTTTTGGGCCACTTCCTTCTTCCGAGTTTCTTCTCTTGTACGTATCAGCCCGTCAGTTAGGGTGTTAGTTAATTCAACAGCATCGTCAATAGTGCGAGGTCTCGCAACTTTGACGATATCTCGAATTTCGCCAATCAATCACCAAATATAGCGGGAAATAAGTACCGGCTCTAGCGAAGCCAGGGTTGGTACCATTCTTGCATATTCGAAGAATGTCGAAGTATACCCTCGAAAGTCTACATCCACCATTCGGTGGTTCAGGAATTTATTTTCCATTTGTTCCTTTTCATACTCGGGACAGAATTTTCTTTCCATCAGCTGTTTAAAGTCTTCCCAACTCATGGCATAGGCCATATTTCTTCCTTTGGCTTAAAGGAATGTATTCCACCATTCTAGCGCCCCTTCTTTAAAAAGATGCGATGCGTACATGACCTGGTCATCCTCGGCACATTTACTTATTGTAATTACTGCCTCGGTTTTCTCTATCCAACGCAGTGTAGCAGTCGCCCCTTCGTTACCTGCAAACTCAGCCGGTTTACAGGCAAGAAATTCCTTATAAGTGCAACCAGGTGTTGCAGCTTTCATTTTCTTAAGGAGTGGAGCTTGCATCCTGTCGTTGTCGTTATTTAACACCCCGAAAACGGGTTTGGTAATTAAACCCCGTTAATACTAAAGAGCGGGTAGAATACCGTTAGCAGAAAAGATTAACCCGGAAATTATTAGGATTCAAATAAATAAGCCTAATAATAAATACAAAGAGAGCAAACGACTTGAGAAGACAAAGTTCATAAGGAGCCCGAGTTAACGGGACTTAAAATAAAACGGGTTTTTAACTTCTCGAACCTACTAAGTTGGCTAGGAATAATTAACCTAGTTAAGCAATATGAATTTAAATGATAAACTATGAGTTATAGCCCTATATGATTAAAAAATGAAACATGAAGGGCTAAAATGGCAAAGTGGGCGAACATGTTTTATTAAACATAATAATAAAACACAACACACACACTCTAAGTGTGTGTGTGTGCGCAGGAACAACCAGGAACCATGGGGGTTCTATCAAAACCCTAAAACTCATAAAATCCAACCAAATCGAAGGAGAATCAAGCTAAAATTTGGGGCTTTTAATAAATTAGTGATCACCAAGCCTAGGGGATCCCAAGGTATGTCAAAATTCGTTGTTTGATTCTATTCAAAATTCTGGATGAACAATTATAATCCGAAATTAGTATTGCATGAATGTGGTTTGGATGAAATAGGAACATTGTAGTGTTTAGGAGTAAACCCTAGACAAGTATATATTGAAATCATGCTTAGCTCAAGTAAATTCAGATTTTTGTTGATGCTAAATTCATGTATGAGATTTTTTTAGGGTTTTGATTGCTAAAAATAGTGTTATGATGTAAAGAACATGCTTAAATTGAAAGCTGAATTCAAACGGCTCTTGACCAGAATTTACAGCCGACTTGTATTGGCTGTAACCTGGACAAAACGTGATAAAAACATGTGTTTCTTGAGTCTAAAATGTAATTCCAGGAAATATCTTTAAAACCCCACTGGAATCACATTTTTTCGACGAAAATTGAGCGTTTTATGAATTTTTCCGTATCAAAGGTTCAAGCTGCGATTTCTGGCAGAACTTGCAGCCCATTACGAATGTCATAACTCAATTTAGGAATTGAGTTATGATCTCAAATTCTTACTGTAGAATTTTTTAAGTGATTAAAAGAATCGCTAATTGAAATTTTGTCAATCGGATAAACGAGGAATTTTAAATGAATTTTTCCGTAAGCTACAGTCAGAAGTGACGAATCTGATTGCAGCTTAGTAAATGAATTTTTACGAGTTTTTGGTAAAGAGTTAGATCTTGAAATTTTAACACAAGGTCTAACCCTCCGAGAGGTACGCCACATAAAAAAATCATAATTTTTGAAGACTTGTAAACAGGTTAAACAGGTCACCAAACACAGCCTATTTTCAGTGATACGAAACTTGATTGTTGATGCTATAAATTATGCCCACAATGTTCATATGTTGAAATTATGAATCAAACGCGTAATTTCCTAGTTCGACTAATTACGTGTGATGTGGGGTAATACAAATTTTAATTATGAAGTCGATTTAGCTTATATGCACATATCATATAATTAAGGGTAGTTAACTTTTGAAGAGTTAAACTAACCATGGACGGAGTCGAATAGTAGTTTTGACATAGAAAATACGTAAGGTGGAATAGTTGTGGTTATAATGACTAATCTAACCACCTTGTGAATTATGATGATAGTTTGACTCTTGACAAGCTAGATGGAGGCTTGGGAATGAAGCGGGTCAAACGGAGCAAGTACGAAAAGGAAAGCGTAATTTGGATGCGAGGTAAGTAAAAGCTTACACCCTTTTTAGTATACATCAGTTGTGTGTATTGAAAATGAATAAGGAAAAGTTAGTAATAGAGTTGTAATGTTCCGACGCGAATAATATGAGTCGGAACTAGTGCAATGGTGAGAAATCATAAGCAATGGCAAAAAGGGGTAAATTGGTAATTAGTCATGTGACGATGAACTAATAAGAAATTTTGAAACATTACGTTATGGTGTAAACCGGAATGGGTAAAAGGGCGAGATGGTAACTAGATATCATCTCATAATGGAAAATGGTCGTTCGGACTAAACGGGTCAAATGGCATTGGTAAGATCATTTGACAATATTAATTGATGATCGCTTGTTGAGTTTTGTGATTACAGGAAATATCATACGGTTCGCGTTGGTATTAATTAGAAATTAATAGTGAGAGATATTTAAACGGGTCAATCCTATGACTCGAGCCAGGTACGCCTAAATGAATTTAAAGTTAAATGTGCAATTTTGGTCAAATAGATAGTGATGGTCCTTCGCCGTAAAATGAAGGACATAAAATTGACCAAAAATTCCTTGTTGGGTAAAACGGGGAAACGACCCTTAGAGGTTGTTTAGGAATTTGTATTATGATTACGAAGTCCGTAGATATGTATAAAAATTATAGGTAATGACATTCGTGGGGCGAATGTATAAAAACGGGTCTTATGCGTAAAATGTCTAACCGAATGGTAGAAATTGGGATTTTGGATTCCTTATGTTAAATCCACCACAAATTTGTTGTGGTGGAATAAAATTAGTTGTTTAGTATGTGAATAAAAGATGCGAAGTGAAAAGAGTGACTTTAACGTTTAAATGTTCAAAAGTCCCCTAAACGGGTCAAAATAGACTAAGAAGTAAATTGTGGTTAAATGCTTAGATAGATACAAATGAATCGGTAAATGTAAACGCCTACGTAAACTCTTTGGTGGGAACGAAAACGTTAAGGTTCGACAAGCCCAGGATGGGTAAATATGATAGGAATTAACTATTGATTCTATAGCATGTAGAGTGATGATAATGCCAAACGGGTCGAATAATCACCTAAGAAATTTATGATCCAATCGTGTATAAATCAGATTTTATGCAAACCAAGGTGATAAACGGGTTCATAATTTAATTACGGACGTGTAGGAAAAAGATTCGTACAAAACGGATAAGTAGATAAAAAGTTATGGCATTTTGAAGTTGTGTTTTTGTAAAAACTTGAGCTGGGCAAAAAAAAATGCAGACCCAGAACCAAACCTGCTGGAAAATGGTCTTCTCCGCGCCACGCAAAGGGAAACCATCAAACTGGCGCGACAAGAGGGCGCTGTCGCGGCCCGTGAACGATCTAAGGTAGTCTCTCTCGTGGCGCGAGGGACGTAAAACCTGGAAATTTTATTTTATTTTGTTAGTTTGACTATGGAATTTGTTTAAACTCGTTTATAAGTTATCAAAACTAACTTTTTAGTTGGTTTTCATCATAGGTAATGTCAAGTGTTCCCGGATGAAGATCAAGCTCAACGAAGAACCGAACACGATCAAGATACAAGCTTCCACACTGCGTTTCTTTGAAATTTTTAAACGACAAACTCAATTTCATTATGTTGTATTATTTTTAAATTGTAAAAGTTTTTAATAAGCCCGTATCTTTATATGAATGTGTATTCGTAAATACACATTTATTTAGCCGTTATTTGTACAAAAACCGTTATATAATAGTAAGTGTGTTACAAGTTGGTAATCAGAGCTCATGGTTAAAGAATAAAGCGTGTTCGGTTCGAGGCTTGATCGCAAATCCGGTAAGTACATGTATGTTAATAGTTTAGTAGGATTTAAGTGTTGTGAACAACACATAGGGTATCGTGTAATACACGTTACACCAACGAAAATGATTAGTATAGTTAACGAAATCATGTGCAGTAAAAAGCCTTGTATTACAATACGTGCATTTATTAATGTTGAAATTACTAACTTTTGTAAATGTTTAGTTGAAGGACACTCGCATCTGAAGATGACGAGAGTTGAACGAATTGTGGATATGACGGTGGAACGGTCCGAGGTATGACAAGCAAAGCATACTCATCAAGGACCTAAATCGCGTGACGATCGTGAACAAGGTTAATGACATGGAAAGCCCGATAGGGCAAGCATTTACAGGTGCACATTTTAAATTTATTGCATGAATAGTAATATACAACAAATACGTAGAGACTGGCCGTTGCATATGTAATTAAAAACTTGGAAAAAGCCTGAATAGAATACCTATCTAGGATATTATTTCCAAGAAAACTAAATAGAGGCGTTACTTACATGGGATGTAATGTGAAAATTATAAAAGGGCATGTATATCAAGTGTTGAACGCGTACTCTGGTCAAGTAAGTAGTGAACACGTGGTACCATGAACTTTTATGATGGACATACTTACATTCGATGTAGTAAGGACGGGGTGAATGAGATAAATAAAAAAAAAGTATCCAAATGAATCAAATGAGCAAAATATTTGATAATAATGTAAACGCACAGCCGGGTGACGGAAGCGTATTACATTAGGATAATGAGCCCAAGTGAAGGTACAAAGACTAATGTAAAATGATTAAGATATGCATTGGGAGGGGGTGTACTTACACTCGAACCCGAAGAATGCAAAATATGTAAAACGATTAAGATATGCATTGGGAGGGGGTGTATTTACACTCGAACCCGGAGAATGCAAACATGTAAAATGAATTAGATATGCATTGGGAGGGGGTGTACTTACACTCGAACCCGGAGAATGCAAAAATGTCTCTTAACGGACCATTTTTGTAAAACGTCAAACTTGAGGACAAAGTCGGAATATAAAAGTGAAGCGAAGTCTTAATGAATACCGGAAGGGTTGCAATAACAACGACTTCGGTAAAACACCCGGTTGATGGGTAAGGATTTAAAAACATGCGTAGACCGAGAAACGGGAACTAGGATGGAAAGTTAAAAGACTCGGGTTTTGAGTCAAGACTAAAAGACGACAAGATGATGTAAATAGAAATTTTGATAAATCATGTTCAACTATTTTAAAGTTGAACGGGTCGAACAAAGAATTAAGTTTGACATCCATAAATGATAAAATTTCACATGAATAAGTCAAACGGGTTGAATATAATATAATGCCGGATGGCATGAGTAAGCGCAAGCTGGATAACGGTAGCGTTAAATGCAAAAGAATAATGAGCCCGGTAATGGGACATAATCAAATACGAATATATGTAAACTGGATAATGGTGAGCATAAGATGAACCGACGCATAAATGACGTGAAAAGTCATAAAGTCGGAAAATTTGTCCGAAAGAAAACAAATGTAGCCTTAGACTACGGTCAAGGTCAAATGAAATACAAAAGCAAAAATAAATGATTCTAAACATAAAAAGGGTACCTTGACACCCTAATTATATATACAATTAAAAAAATCTAAATAAATAGCCTACGAGGCTAAGAGAAAGAACCTACGGGTCATATGGGTTAAACGTGGGAAATAGTTATAATTCCCCGCATTAAATAATAATGGAAAGGAATAGATCCTCGGAAGTAGCATTCCTAAAAATGAGAGAAAGAGGTAAGACAAAGAGGAAACGTAAACTAAAAACTTAGTCTTTAGTCAAAAGCAGCGTTTTAACAAAACATAAGTGGTATGAGTGGTTTAGAAAATCTTAAAAACACATAAAGCCGATGATGGCGAAATAGTATACCCGGGTGACGGGGTATGAAGTGAAGGCGACTAATTAGTCTAGCCGGTAGAACCATTCGAAGTCAAAATAAGATTAGGAATTATGCAAAGTGCTCATCAATATAAGATAAGCGTGAAGTAAAAATATTGAAAGACTTAGTGACCGGGTGATCAAATAACAACTCGGTCAAATAGACAACAAGGATAAGAAATACATGATAAAAGTTACAGCCCATGAGGCCATACACATGAAAGACGCGCACATCAATACAAATGATCATTATAGACCGAAAAGAAGGAAAACCTTGAAAATGAAGCTAAGTTCGTTTGGTTTAATCAACGAACTACATAAAGAAGGTTTCGGTGACGAAACCTCTTTAAGGGGGGTAGACTTGTAACACCCCGAAAACGGGTTTGGTAATTAAACCCCGTTAATACTAAAGAGCGGGTAGAATACCGTTAGTAGAAAAGATTAACCCGGAAATTATTAGGATTCAAATAAATAAGCCTAATAATAAATAAAAAGAGAGCAAATAACTTGAGAAGACAAAGTTCATAAGGAGCCCGAGTTAACGGGACTTAAAATAAAACGGGTTTTTAACTTCTCGAACCTAGTAAGTTGGCTATGAATAATTAACCTAGTTAAGCAATATGAATTTAAATGATAAACTATGAGTTATAGCCCTATATGATTAAAAAATGAAACATGAAGGGCTAAAATGGAAACGTGGGCAAACATGTTTTATTAAACATAATAATAAAACACAACACACGCACTCTAAGTGTGTGTGTGTGCGCGCAGGAACAACCAGGAACTATGGGGGTTCTATCAAAACCCTAAAACTCATAAAATCCAACCAAATCGAAGGAGAATCAAGCTAAAATTTGGGGCTTTTAATAAATTAGTGATCATCAAGCCTAGGGGATCACAAGGTATGTCAAAATTCGTTGTTTGATTCCATTCAAAATTCTGGATGAACAATTATAATCCGAAATTAGTATTGCATGAATGTTGTTTGGATGAAATAGGAACATTGTAGTGTTTAGGAGTAAACCCTAGACAAGTATATATTGAAATCATGCTTAGCTCAAGTAAATTCAGATTTTTGTTGATGCTAAATTCATGTATGAGATGTTTTTAGGGTTTTGATTGCTAAAAAATAGTGTTATGATGTCAAGAACATGCTTAAATTGAAAGCTGAATTCAAACGGCTCTTGATCAGAATTTACAGCCGAATTGTATTGGCTGTAACCTAGACAAAACATGATAAAAACATGTGTTTCTTGAGTCTAAAATGTAATTCCAGGAAATATCTTTAAAACCCCATTGGAATCTCATTTTTTTCGACGAAAATTGAGCGTTTTATGAATTTTTCCGTATCAACTGTTCAAGCTGCGTTTTTTGGCAGAATTTGCAGCCTATTACAAATGTCATAACTCAATTTAGGAATTGAGTTATGATCTCAAATTCTTACTGTAGAAAGTTTTAAGTGATTAAAAGAATCGCCAATTGGAATTTTGTCAATCGGATAAACGAGGAATTTTAAATGAATTTTTCCGTAAGCTACAGTCAGAAGTGACGAATCTAATTGCAGCTTAGTAAATGAATTTTTACGAGTTTTTGGTAAAGAGTTAGATCTTGAAATTTTAACACAAGGTCTAACTCTCCGAGAGGTACGCCACATAAAAAAATCATAATTTTTGAAGACTTGTAAACAGGTTAAACAGGTCACCAAACACAGCCTATTTTCAGTGATATGAAACTTGATTGTTGATGTTATAAATTATGCCCACAATGTTCATATGTTGAAATTATGAATCAAACGCGTAATTTCCTAGTTCGACTAATTACGTGTGATGTGGGGTAATACAAATTTTAATTTTGAAGTCGATTTAGCTTATATGCACATATCATATAATTAAGGGTAGTTAACTTTTGAAGAGTTAAACTAACCATGGACGGAGTCGAATAGTAGTTTTAACATAGAAAATACGTAAGGTGGAATAGTCGTGGTTATAATGACTAATCTAACCACCTTGTGAATTATGATGATAGTTTGACTCTTGACAAGCTAGATGGAGGCTTGGGAATGAAGCGGGTCAAACGGAGCAAGTACGAAAAGGAGAGCGTAATTTGGATGCGAGGTAAGTAAAAGCTTACACCCTTTTTAGTATACATCAGTTGTGTGTATTGAAAATTAATAAGGAAAAGTTAGTAATAGAGTTGTAATGTTCCGACACAAATAATATGAGTCGGAACTAGTGCAATGGTGAGAAATCATAAGCAATGGCAAAAAGGGGTAAATTGGTAAATTAGTCATGTGACGATGAACTAATAAGAAATTTTGAAACATTACATTATGGTGTAAACCGGAATGGGTAAAAGGGCGAGATGGTAACTAGATATCATCTCATAATGGAAAATGGTCGTTCGGACTAAACGGGTCAAATGACATTGGCAAGATCATTTGACAATATTAATTGATGATCGCTTGTTGAGTTTTGTGATTACAGGAAATATCATACGATTCGCGTTGGTATTAATTAGAAATTAATAGTGAGAGATATTTAAACGGGTCAATCCTATGACTCGAGCCAGGTACGCCTAAATGAATTTAAAGTTAAATGTGCAATTTTGGTCAAATAGATAGTGATGGTCCTTCGCCGTAAAATGAAGGACATAAAATTGACCAAAAAGTCCTTGTTGGGTAAAACGGGGAAACGACCCTTAGAGGTTGTTTAGGAATTTGTATTATGATTACGAAGTCTGTAGATATGTATAAAAATTATAGGTAATGACAATCGTGGGGCGAATGTCTAAAAACGGGTCTTATGCGTAAAATGTCTAACCGAAGGGTAGAAATTGGGATTTTGGATTCCTTATGTTAAATCCACCACAAAATTGTTGTGGTGGAATAAAATTAGTTGTTTAGTATGTGAATAAAAGATGTGAAGTGAAAAGAGTGACTTTAACGTTTAAATGCTCAAAAGTCCCCTAAACGGGTCAAAATAGACTAAGAAGTAAATTGTGGTTAAATGCTTAGATAGATACAAATGAATCGGTAAATGTAAACGCCTAAGTAAACTCTTTGGTGGGAATGAAAACGTTAAGGTTCGACAAGCCCAGGATATGTAAATATGATAGGAATTAACTATTGATTCTATAGCATGTAGAGTGATGATAATGCCAAACGGGTCGAATAATCACCTAAGAAATTTATGATCCAATCATGTATAAATCAGATTTTATGCAAACCAAGGTGATAAACGGGTCCGTAATTTAATTATGGACGCGTAAGAAAAAGATTCGTACAAAACGGATAAGTAGATAAAAAGTTATGGCATGTTGAAGTTGTGTTTTTGTAAAAACTTGAGCTGGGCAAAAAAAAATGCAGACCCAGAACCAGACCTGCTGGAAAATGGTCTTCTACACGCCACGCGAAGGGAAACCATCAAACTGGCGCGACACGTTGGCGCTGTCGCGGCCCGCGAACGATCTAAGGTAGTCTCTCGCGTGGCGCGAGAGACGTAAAACCTGGAAATTTTATTTTATTTTGTTAGTTTGACTATGGAACTTGTTTAAACTCGTTTATAAGTTATCAAAACTAACTTTTTAGTTGGTTTTGATTATAGGTAATGTCAAGGGTTCCCGGATAAAGATCAAGCTCAACGAAGAACCGAACACGATCAAGATACAAGCTTCCGCACTGCGTTTCTTTGAAATTTTTAAACGACGAACTCAATTTCATTATGTTGTATTATTTTTAAATTGTAAAATTTTTTAATAAGCCCGTATCTTTATATGAATGTGTATTCGTAAATACACATTTATTTAGCCGTTATTGGTACAAAAACCGTTATATAATAGTAAGTGTGTTACACGTTATTAGTATGGTTGCCGCCTCCATTTATACTATTACTGAAATTATCGCCATGTGTGCGTTTGCTAGGAATAATTTGTTGAGGTTCAATTGGATTTCGAGCAGCAGCAAGTATTGCTGGAATAGCATTGGTTATTCCCTGAGCAACGATATTCTCGATATCTTGCCTATTTAGAAATTGATCTTCATTATTTTGTCCAGATTGATTAACTTCATTATCAGGTTCATTACCAGCGTGTGCCATCTGGTAATTAATTTATATAAGTAATTAGTGTAAAATAATTAATAACTAAATACAACAAAACAATTACACATAATTATAAAGCATGTATAGTCAAAGTGGTCAATTTCTCAACTTGCATTTTTTTATATATTATAGTATGCATCCGTACACACTTGTTTATCTTACAAAAGTTTTATTCTTAGGTTATTTCACAGGATTATATTTTATTATTATTATTATTAAACACATATTCCTACTACCACACAACCACAGTCCTTCCACATTTGTCAGCTGTCATCTTAGAAACGACGTTCCCTTTCGTCGTACTTCCAAGAGATATGTTCTCCTACCTCCCGGATTCTATTCCCTGCATCCATCAGCTCCTCGCCAAAATGGCGGAGTTCCGCCATATTCTCATTACTCATGGGTGGATTTGGTGCAGGTTCTGGGTCGAACTGAGGGAAAAAGGTATAGGGGTTATTGAGAAGGTTTTGAAACTGGCAGTCGTTAGTCCACCACTCTTCCATTTCTCCTAAAGGTCTGGTATTGACAAGGGGATCTGGGATGGTTGGTTCCAAGTTAATTGGAAACTGGGTTTCAACAGGATAAGTGAAAAGGTTTTCATTGACATGTTTAAGGTTATCACAGTTTGCCAGTATGAAATCTAGCTCTTCCTGCAATGTCATTTCCTTGGTTTGCTAGAAGCTTTCTCCAATTTCTTGCTTGGAGCTTTCTTCAACCTCTATTCCTTTTCCTTTATCTACTGGATTTTCCGTCTTGGCAACTTTCCGATTTACTGGTTTCTTCCTGCGCACACGCCTCCAGCCCACAATTCTTCTCCTTTTCTTTGGCTTGGGTTTTTCCGGTGGCTTAGCTTGAAATTCCATAGGTTCCTCAATGTCAGCACAATAACCAGTAAAGTCTTTGGAAACTTCAATATTAACAGGATAGAGATTGAGATTCTCAAGGGCTTTAGATAATTCATTCATGCTGTTTAGCATTTATGAAGAAACACACAAAATTTTAAGTTAAAATTTTCACATAGTCATAGAAAAGCAATCAGAAAAATCTAAGTAATTATACAAACCCTTTTATTGAAACAACTTATTTTTATTACAACTAAATTTTGAAATATACTAGTAGCTTATTTAATAGATTAAAGTTTCTGGCTTATGGATAATATGGGTAGTAATACTGGGTCGGGGTGTTGACAGTTTAGAGGTTAACATTTACTGCTACGGTAGCTAACATGTAGAGATCTGCCCATTTTTCATCTAACTTATCTTCCCATGATGGGTTACTGCCTATTTTCTGAGTTTCCTTATTACCCATCACTCCTTTTTGTTGAGACTTCTTTATTTTTTCTTGACTTTTTCTAATAATCAAACTTCTTTTATTAGGGGAAAGTGGTTTCTCATATTGTGTCTTACGAACAAATATTCCCTCCTCAGTATCTACCGAGAATCTTGAGGAATTTGATTGGGATGAACTTCCCTTTTCTTTTGGTACACTATCTAATTGACGATAGATGTCCGAAAGCTTTTGCTTACCCATACTGTAACTAACAATTAGTCAGTTAACAACACACATAATCACAAAATGGCAATCAGGAAAATTAAGTATATTTGATACTTAATAGGCTTAAATCAGTGGCTCTTATACCACATTTTCCTGTCACGGCCCCAGCCCCAGCCCCGGTTTGACCCGGTCAGGAGCCGCGGGACAGGAACCCGTGGTATTTATTAAATGATGCGACAGCGGAAGATTTTCATAGGATCTTTTAAAACTTAAAATGCCCGATTATTTTATTTCATAATTCGGGATAAACCCCGTAATTTACAACAGAGGAATTTCACTAGTAAATTCCCTGATTTATAAAACATGTTTATTCATTTTAACTGAGCCACCTCTTCAAGCTGGTTAATGCTCCGTAGCACGTTTCCTTGATTTACAGCAGGTCGCCTGAAACATGTTTTAAAAATATTTTATCAGCGGGGAAATGCTGGCGAGTTATTCAAATTTGATAAAACGACACATGGTTATAAATTACAGCATAAGAGCGATTATAATGTATTCTATCTTATTTTTATCTGGCGCCGTGTCACCTGGTGACAATGGTCATACCACTATTGGGTCTTTCCCCAATTAGTGACGTTTATCACTGTTAGGATTTATTAGCCTAACCCGTGAGAAATTAGTAATGTGCACAATACCCCACTAGCCAGTGATTCAAGATAACCACGACTTACTCCCTGTAATTATAACTTTTGAAAATGGAGTATTGTAAAATACTTTTGATAAAAGAGAATAACTCACATTGCAGATTTAAGTGGACAGAGCTTAGCCTACTGATTAGCCTTGTAACCTAATTTAAATAACAATGCACACGAACTAGGTCAGTAACTAATATAGCATTTACGATAACTCACGAGACTAAAACCCTCACAACGAATGACAAAGTGCAATACTTAAACATCCGTCGAATTCACGACTAATGACAAAGTATGGCCCTAATGTGGGCAGCACTTAAACATCCATCGGATAGTTTTACATCAATCGGACATTGAATCGTAGCAGCGATCGAGTTAATACCCTGTATCGTAGCAGCACCTCACTAATTTGAAAGTAAATTTCGAATTATAGCAGTAGAACTTCGTTTTTTGAAAGTTTTCATCGACACCAGTGAACTGCTCATGGCCTGTCCTATTTATAGCTAATTTTTGGGTCTCACGCGGCCCGCGTGAGCCCCCCCCTGATCTTTAAGCGGCCCGCGAGGGCACCTATTTCGTAGATTAGGCCTACGGTGTCATCACTAGACTTGCCACGCGTGTGACACGTGGATCTGGAACGCTTATCCGGTCAATGCAGGTTTGACGCGGCCCGCGTAAGGGCCTTCTTGTGTTTTACGCGGCCCGCCTGAAGACCATTTTTCTTGATTTCTTGATTTTTGATATGGATTAGGGTTTCAGGGGTCCGGGTTCTTACTTACGGGTCGGTTTGGGACATTTTTGAAGGTCCTTACACCATAGCAGACCTTTGCATCTTCAGACATTCATTCATCAGCAGATGCTCTCTTTTGTCAGACTTTAGCTACAACACACCTTTTACATCAGCAAATATCGACTCTTTGTAATTAGGTCTTACCGCAAATTCTTCCAAAAAACTGTTATTGATGAACAAATATTCTAGATGTTACACATCAACATCAATATCAGTCTGCAATCCTTAGATGTTATTCAAAATTATATAATAATACTTAGGAATAACTGAAATAATTAAAATAAATATACGACAACAAAGATTAATAGTATTAAAATTTATTCATTTATTCAACAGTGGTTAATCAACAGTCGTTAGCATAGACAGTTGTTTCATAAGAGGGTTCGAATATATGACAACAGCAGCATGCTTATACAAAGGTCTACAATTACAATTTCACATACTGTGCAACATCTAATCTAATGGACTAACAAACTCCCAACATCTACTATTTAACCTAACCACTGTTACTATAAAAACCTTTTGTTGGCTCAACATATTTTGAATAGCATCTGTTGTTCTTTAACATCTGGTCTGCCATACAGACCTTTCCTTCTTCAATCTTTCATCATCAGCAGATGTTCTCTTTTACCACACGTTAACTACAATGAACCTTTTACAACTCCAAATATTGACTCTCTGTAATTTGCAGGAGCACGGATTCTTTAAAAAACTGCTATCAATGATCAAATTTTATACCTTGTTTTATCTTTGCACTCATCTGTTCACCATTAAACTAACCCTTGATCCTATTAAACATCTGTTAACTTACCAAACATCTATTCAGACACATTTTAACATCAACATAATCTAAATCAAACTCAAACACTAAATAAGTAAAACTAAAATGCAACAACATAGATTCATAAGATTAAAATTTATTCATTTATTCATGACATTAAAAGTCCAATAATTACATAACATACTGAACAACTAAACTTTCAAATCTAACAATAACAACAAGAATTAAGAAATTTTAGCTTCAACTCCATCGATTGCCGAACCTCTCGATGTATGTCATTCAGCATCACCATGAACTCCACGTCTCTATCACCGCACTCTATATTACTGACAACACAAAGCTCACGAACGAAAGTTGAAGGCATCCACATCAGATTTCTGGAAACCTACTCTCTCGTGAACAGGCCAACTTGCAATCCATCAAAACATCTCTTCAACTCTTGAAGAGTAGCCCTATCTTCATACACCTGTTCCTCGATTTGCCTGACAATACGCTACTTTAAATCATCTGATTTTGCAGAAGTGAATGATGCCATCTCAATAACTATATTACTCGAATTTCCTGAAAGTATGATATCTTCGTAGGAAAACGTGATGAAAAATAGGTGAAGTGGCTATGAGTTTATATACTAAAATATCTAATAGTGAAAGAAATCACACTTAAATTCATTGTACATTTAATAATCTAATCAATCAAAACGTGTAGATTTAATAGAAACATATTAATGTATATTTCAAAACAGCAGTCTTTTAATGCAAAAACCTTTTCAAACCCCAACTTTCATGGGAAAACTGTAAAATTAAATATCAAGAAACCCAAGGGACAAATTTTCGAACTTCAAAGAACAAAAGCATATTATCATAATTACAATTAACCTCTTCATTTACCATGTAGACGCGTTTTTAAACTCTATAAAGACCGATGATTACTTTTGATTCAAAACATCACCAAATTGTCCTACAAATCACTGTCTGTCAAAAATTGTTCCAAAGCAGAAAATCCAACAAAAAATCTACATGGCAAACTCCAGCTTCTACCACTGGTCAGACAACAACGATGTTAAAACACAATTCTTGATGTGGTCACTCAAAGAAAAAAGAACAGACGAAGAACTAAACAGGAAAGTCGACATAATCAATGACACTAATTACAACAAAACCTGGAACAGCATAGCATTGCTCGACGAAGTCCTCCACTCTCCTGCATCAGATTTCCAGAAGAATGCAGAAGAATTTCTGACACAACTACTAAAACAGGATCAGAAAATCTGCAACATGCTAACTGATCTGAAAAACAAAAGAGAGCATGAAATCACATGGAGAAAGGCGAGAGTCTACGAAATCCTAGCAAGTGTTAACTCTAGCGTGTAATAGTTTATAAATATTTCATTAAATTTCTATTTTTCTATGTAATAGTTTAATTTAATAATCTCAACATGCATCTTAACATATTCTAAAATGTCAGTGTCAATAAAAACTCTCAACATCATCAACAGTTGTTTGTTCATAATCATTTTAAACTACAGGTAATCAAAATAAGAAACAAGCCTAAAATGCAAAGGTCTCATCTCAAATGTTGTAACACATCTAACTTTTCACGATATTGCACGAATCTATACTTTGTATAAAAGAAGAAAATCTCGCTGACATAAGAAAAGCTGACTTTCTATTTAACGAAAATCGAACAAAGCAACTCTCCCATCAAAGAAGGTAGCACATGTAACTTTTCACGACGTTGCAACAGTGATACTGCAACATCGATGTTGAAAGGTTGATGTGTGAAGGGAAGCTTCATTGAAACGACGATGTTGGAACAATGATACTGGAATGATAACATGTAAACAGAAGTTCAAACACATGATATTGGAACGATGATATGTAAACAGAATCAACAAACATTCGAACAAAGAAGTATAATCGGAGATTAGCCGGCTGAATCACGAGAAATATGCATTTGAGAGAGAGAGAGATACGCTCGCAGATATGAGCGAGAGAGACAGAGTTGAAATTTGAATGTGGAGCCAGATTCATGTATCTTATTTATAGGATTCGAATGTATGGTTTGAATTTTGAATCTGGAACCCGAATTTTGAATTTGGACAGAGGTTTACTTTGGGAATAGATGTTTGATTGTAAGATAAAGGGCAGATGTTTGAATAGAATTTTAAATGATTTTATATATTAGGCTTTATGATGCAGTAATGACATAAAAAAACATTGTTGGACAGCCTCTCTAGCTGACACGTCAGCTTTTTTTATGTCATTAGGATTTCTTCTTTTATAGAAAATATAGATAGATTAAATAAAGAAGATTAATAATAAAAAAAGAGGGGAGGATAGGGGTGTTCAGAAAAAACCGTAACCAAATAGAAACAGTAAACCGAACCGTAACCATAACCAAATAAACCGATCCGAATAACAAATTCGGTTTTTGGTTTGGTTTCTAACCGAAACCGAATTGTGAATGTGGTTTTTGGTTCGTTTTATGGATCCACATTTTATTTTATTTGGTTTATTCGGTTTATTTGGATAACCGAATAAACCTTTTACATTAATTAATTATTAAATAAAAATAATAATATTTTATAAGTCATATACAATTTATTAGTCTAAAATAGTTACTTTTTATGCGGCCCAAAATACCAAATGTAACTCTAAAAGCCCAACTCAAACCCACTCATTTCTAAAATAATAGAACTATTTAGACCTTCAGTATAGAAACTAGGGTTCCTACATGTTTGAAGATTATTTATATTTTGTGTCATTAGACTTGTTAACTATTTTTAGTTTCTATGATCTATGTTTTGAAGTTTTAACTTTGTGGTTAGGGCTGTAAACGAACCGAACGAACACGAACAAGGTCTTGTTCGTGTTCGTTCGTTAAGGAAATAAATGTGTTCATGAACACTTACCGAACGAGATTTTATGTTCGTGTTCGTTCATTAAGGAAATGAGCGTGTTCGCGAACAGTTCACGAACACAAATAAATTTTGCGAACGCGACGAAGGATAAAGATAGATGTCCCAGAGAGTAGCACTCGAACTTGAATCTCTTATTGTGGAACGGGGGTCGATCGTATTCACGGATGTAAATAATGAGAAATGAAATGAAAATGATGCATAAACAAGGTGAAAGTGATTTCCTAGTTTAATTGTTATGGAAATAAAATAAATAAAAGATTAATAATATAAAAAGTACAAATAAAATATAAGAAAGTACAAAGATCTTCAATTAAAACACAAACATACGAACATAAACGAACGTAAATCAACGAATGTTCACGAACACCTTACCGAACGTTCACGAACACAATCGAACGAACGAGACCTCTGTTCATGTTCGTTCATTTAACTAATCGAACGAAATTTCTTGTTCATGTTCGTTCGTTTATTAAACGAACTTCCCGCCAAACGGTTCACGAACTGTTCGCTGAACGTTCGGTTTGTTTACAGCCCTATTTGTGGTTGTGTCTACGACTACTTTCTGGATGTGTTTGTTTTATTTCGCAATGAAACTTTCTTGTATTCATATGTTGTTAGGTGTAAATTAGTTGCGATGTTCGGAAGTTGGAACACAAACATAAATATAAATTAGGAACAAAAAGTACTTAGGTACTATTTGGTTAAATTCGGTTTATTTGGTTTCTAACCGAAACCAAACCGAATTGAATTTGGTTTGGTTTGGATCGGTTTGCATATTCCTTCTTTGGTTTGGTTTGGGGTAAAAAAAAATTGAAAACCGAAAAAACCGAACCGAATAAACCAAATAAACCATAAACCAAACCGATGAACACCCCTAGGGAAAGGGAAGGACTTGTGTTCGAACCATTAGGGTGCATATGTTTTGACGCCAGTATACACTGTAATATCTCTGCCCAATTTCCTTAAACACGCTGACTCCTCTTCACTCACCAACACCATACTTAAACCGTGAATCCCACGCTCCCAAAAAATCATAATAAATCTCCCGTGTTTTCCACGCGCCACTACCTCGAGTAGAGTTTCACTAAACAAAATCAAACCACCTTTAAACACAAATTACACAATCCAGACTACTAACGCAACAACAAACCGTACACACTGCATTAAAACTTGTAGATTCTCTGAACTTAGTAATTTCCTTTCTGGAAACAAAGATTCTTTATTTTCTTTTCATTTTCTGTATTTCTTGACTTCAGACACACACATATACATACACCGATGTATATGTAAAAAATTCGTGCAACCCAAAAACCCTTTTCTAAATTATCTTTTTTTCAACTTAATCTCAATAGTTTATTCGCTAGTGATGATCATGATCTGGGTTTGAGATTTGGGTTCAGATTTCAGCTCAAAGCTTCAATCTTTACAAACTTTTTTAGGGTTTTCAAGAAAATTAAAAGTTTTTGATTTGATTCGATTTAGTTTGAACAAATTGGGGGAAATGGAAGAATCACGTCAACTGGGTCAAGATCGAAGTTCTTCTGCTTCGAATTCAACTCTTGATTCACATGGTGGTAAGTTCTTTTTGTAATTTTGTTTGTGTTTAGTATGATTTAGGGTTTTGTTTATGTGATTTGGGGTTGATATTGATCTTGGGTTGCATCTTGAAATTGAATTTGAATGTGGGTTTGAAATGTGTATTTGGGCTGAATTCAGATCTTCACTTTTTTTTGTATATTTATTTATTTTTTATTTTTTTTGTGTGTGTGTGTTTTTGAATTGAATGAATATGTTTTTGCTAGCTTCTGAATTTCTGTATAAGCACTAAATTTGGGTTTTAAGTTTTATTAATATGTATTTTCAGTCAAAACTGCTGCTGCTATATTCTAGGGTTCAATGCGTTTGTATATGGAGCTTTATGATCTGAAAGAAAACTCATTTTAGATGTTGAGAAGCAATTTAACATTTGTTGGGGGTGTCAATCGGGTCGGGTTGACTAGTTGAAACCGAACACGACTCTTATATGTTTTCGTGTCAAATACATCAATCTTAACCCAGACACACTTCAAATCGTGTAACCTGAGCACGACGTGTTTAACCCATTAATCTAAACGGGTCAAACAGGGTGGGGGTTGTAAACGAGTGCTAGTTAAAGTGTAAGCGGGTTGGCAGGTTGATGGGTTGACCTGTTTGGTTAAACAAGTCAACCCAAACACGACCCGCTTATAAAAAACAGGTTGGATGTCACAACCCAAAACTTAGATATTTCCGTTTCGGGTCGTGTCTGTCACGCCTAAAAATAAGATGATTGACTGCTTAACAGATGGCGTTTTATTTTTTTAATAATATGTTGTATGGATGTTTGTTTTGCTAGCTGAATCATCGAAAGATGAAATTGTTTCCAACCAGTCAGAAGCCCAGAATGCAAGTCGATCTCAGACCCCTGTAAATTCATCAAATGCTAACGCTGCCTCAGAACAAACCTACTTCTATGGAGGTAATATCAATAAGACAGGTTTGAAATTTAATTTGGTAAAAACTGCCGCTTATACTTATTATTTCGTATATGTTATCAGGTTATGGTGATGGCTCGGTTAACTGGGGAGACCATTCTAATTATGTACATGCTAACAACATGCAAATTATATCTCCGATCTACGATGAAAATTCTTCACTCTTGTTTCATCCTGTATACGGGTTCGACCCGCAGGTGGCATACAGCCCGTTTTCACCGATAATGATAGACGGTCAACTTTATTCACCGCAGCAAGTCCCGGTGTCTCCGTCTTACTACTCGCAGCCCATTTCCCCAACCGGCTTTGCCACGTCAGCAGGCAGCGGTCAAGAGGGTCTTGGTGAGAATGTGTTTTGGGGCTACGTGCACTATCCTATGAGTAATGGTATTGGATTTTATAATGGTTCTGGTGAATCTGTGTCGAATCAATCTACACCAGTTGGCATACTCGGCCCGTATGAGCATAGTTTTGGACAGGTTGGTTCTCTTTACAACTAGACCTGCAAACGAACTGAACAAACACGAACAAGACCTTTTTAAGGAAATATATGTGTTCACGAACTATTCATGAATAGTTACCGAACGAGATTTTATGTCCGTATTTGTTCATTAAGGAAATGAACGTGTTCATGTTCGTTTGCGTTTGTTTGTTAATTTTAGGCAACGAAAGCAAACGAACGTTCATGAATATAAATTAACACAAACGTTACAGAATATATAATACACTGATACTTATTAAATATTTTATTTGTCGGAAGTTTGAAGTATTTAAATAAATTATAAAAGATAAAGTCACCAATGAACTATCGAACATAAACGAACACATTACCGAACGTTCATGAACATAAATGAATGAACGCGGTGGCCTCTATTCATGTTCGTACAAACTTTCTTGTTCTTGTTCGTTCTTTTATTAAACAAACTCACTTCCCGCCGAACGGTTCACAAAGTGTTCGCTTAACCTTCGGTTCGTTTGCTATTTATATAATGGTAACAACCATTTTTACCGTTGGGCTTCAAATTAACTAATTTGTTTGTAATCTTTGCTAATTTGTCAGCAGACGCCATACCACATGTATGACGCTAGCCGGTTGAACCATCATGGGCTTGACAAAGAAGTCAAGCATAGGGACCGGGACTCGGTCAACTTAACCAATGACTCACATGTTGCAGCTGATAGGAACCGTGGACCAAGGGCATCAAAACCGAAAGGAAGTAGTTTGGCTGACCATACATCTAATCATATCGACCTTTACAACCGCGCAGATTTCGTTACGACCTATGAAAAAGCCAAGTTTTTTGTAATAAAATCTTTTAGTGAAGATAACGTCCATAGAAGTATCAAATATGGTGTATGGGCAAGCACTCCACTTGGAAACCGAAAACTCGATGCTGCTTATAAAGAAGCGAAAAAAGATGGAGATACATGCCCGGTTTTTCTCTTCTTTTCGGTATGTTACATTAACTCTCGTTAGAGTTGGGACATTGTCTTGGTCAAAGGGGTTGGGTTAGAATGTTAGATTGACCTAAACACTTCTTGTCCAATAAATTTTGGAATTTTATCAAGAGTAAAATGCCAAAATCGTCCCTGAGGTTTGGGCACTTTTGCCCGTTACATCCAAAATAAGATTTTTTTGCTGCTTGCCCTGACGTTTCATTTTTGTTGTCATTTCCATCAAAATCACTAACTCAGTTAAAATGTATCGTTAACTCAGGGACGATTTTGGCAATTTCGATAACTCAGGGACGATTTTGGCAATTTACCCATTTATTCTTTTGTTTTTAAAATTTTAAATTTTATTTTTATCTTTAAATAAAAAACAATAAAAATAATTATAATTATAATATATGTACATATAAACCTTGGTTTTAAATTGCGTGATGCGCTCCGATGCGTTTGGTCTAAAAATCTGTTGCGCGATACATGATAAAAACTTATTTATACATAAAAACTTATAAAAACATAGTCAAAGTAAAACAAATGACGTAATAAGAAGATAAGAGTTGTGCTTTTTGGTTCAAATCAAGCATACTAAGATATTAATTATTGAAAAAACTCAACTCAGTTCAAAAAATCTGGAAAAAAACATAAGAAACAATGCTGTGTGCATCAATGCTGTATGCGAAATGCGCTTATTATGCGAAATGCGCGGCCGCGCAATATTCTCGCATCACGTAAACGCAACGCATCAGCTGTGGCGATGCGCTCTCATCAGCGCATCACGCATTATGAGCGCATTCTAAAAGCAAGATTATACACACATTTCTCTCTCTGTATACACACACACACTATTTAAAAAAAAAATTTCTTTTTTCCCTTAAAAATAATAATAAATTAATGATGTTTGAATATCATGATTTAGGAAGTTTTAAGGCATTAAAATACGCTTCGTGTGATGTGACATTCAACTCGTTTTGACCAATATGATTCACTTGAGCCATTTCTTTTTCACTGACATTTTTTATCTTTTTGACCCGTTAGAGATGAAACATAGCCTGAATCAGTCCGTACATAACTTTTATGATTTGGCCCGTTTGACCCTCTTGAATTTCTTGTAGGTAAATGCAAGTGGACAGTTCTGTGGTGTTGCTGAAATGATTGGGCCTGTAGATTTTGAAAATGATGCAGATTACTGGCAGTTAGATAGGTGGAGCGGCCAATTTCGTGTGCAGTGGCACATCATTAAAGACGTTCCCAACAGTCGGTTTCGTCATTTACTTCTTGAAAATAATGAACACAAGCCCGTAACTCATAGCCGAGACTCACAAGAGGTATCACTTAAACACGAATTCACAAATTTGACTCATCTTGTTATAAATGGGTCGATTTATTTTATGAGTAAAGTACACGGATGGTCCCTGTGGTTTACTAAAATTTTGGATTTGGTCCCTACTCCCTAGCTTTCCAAAAGTACATGGATGGCCCCTATGGTTTGCACTTTGTAATGCATTTAGTCGCCAGCTTTTCCAAAAGTACACGGATGGTTCCTGTGGTTTGCACTTCATAACACATTTAGTCCCTAACCTGGACCTGCTAAAACGTCTATAGTTGTTGGTTGGGGACTAAATGTGTTACAAAGTGCAAACCAGAGGGACCATCTATGTACTTTTGAAAAGATAGGGACCAAATCCAAAATTTGGTAAACCACAGGGACCTTCCATGTACTTTACTCTTATTTTATTGTATCTCAAAGGGGTCAATGAAGAAAATTAGCTAGAAGTGAAATGAGTTAAATGTGTTGGAACGGTCAAACAATGTTTGTGATCTAGGGTGTCTTATGCGTTAAAAATATATTTTAAACAATGTTTGTAGGTCAACACTTGCTTAAAAAGGACTCGTTACTCAAACCAACCCACCTGTTCTTCCTTAACATCATTAAATTTTCATTAAATCGTCAACGATTTTAAATTTCTAACCTCTTGGTGTAGGTGCCGCATGAAGAAGGCATTGCAATGTTGAAAATCTTTAAGGAACATGATTCGGGTACATCAATATTGGATGATTTTTGTTTTTACGATGACCGCGAGAAATCTTTTCAAGATAACAAAGCCAAAGAACGTGTTTCATCAACAAAAAACAGTGTTGATGCTTCGATAAATCAGCTTTCGGATAGAGTTGCTGATTCACTCCAGTTGGAAACAAACAAGGAGGTGTAATGAACCGGTTACTAAGCCGGCTTTTTGAACTCCTGACGAGTTTTTAGTTTTTTGGTGCGGCCGTTTAGTTTATCACCCTTTTTTTTATTTCTAGCGGTAGGTGGCGGTGATTACAGGCGGTTTGAGGGATGTTGATTCCATTGTTATTGGAATAGTTTGATGACAGGGTGGTTGTTGAGTGGCCACCCAAACAAGTGTACAATGATTAATCATAGTAATTGACAAAATGGTATCAGTTTTCTTGTTTTCTCTGTTATTCAGTCGGTTGAATGGTGTTTTAACTGAGGAATTTAAACTTACAATATATAAAGATGTCCTAGTTTTGACTAATTTATATAAAAATGTGTCGATCTGGTATTTTTCGACAGGTCAAAAGAGGAAAAAAAATTAGATGTCGGTGAAGAATATCATATCGGTTGGTGAATCGTTGAACCCAAACAACTATTCATGTCAAAGACATCAAACGTAACCTGGACACACTTAAATTCGTGTAAGTTGAGCAGGGGCTGCTTAAACGTTTACTGTAATGAGAAACAGGTTAAAGTCTAGTTATAAACATGTTTAACGGGTCATGAACGGGTTTGCAATTTCTAATGATCAGGTTAAGCAAGTACTAAAATGGGTTTGTTGTGTTGACTAGTTTGATTAAATATATCAACCCCAACACGACCAGTTTATCAAACAGACCGATTAGATATGACGACCCAAAACCTTATTATTATGTTTGTTGTGCTCATTTTAAGGCTCGTGTAACAAACTGCCACCCATGTACAACACATCTTTTTTTGTACTTTTGCCATAAAATCCATAAAAAACTGAAAAAAAGGTATGATACATTGATTTAATAAAACAAGCAATCTTATCACATCATTTTTTTCTTTTATACCAAATTATTTGTAGCAAAAAATAGTATCCTGTAAATTACACATAAAATCACCACTTAAAAATGTTTATAGATATTAGTAACATATCAGTCAATGGTCATTGGTTGACTCCCACAACAGCCTCTGAACCGGGCACTCCTAACCATGGTCATGATCTCGGTTTCCGCCTTTTCTAGCATCTTGACGACTTGAGTGAACGGCGGTCTGACATCGGGGTCCACATCCCAGCAGCGCGTCATTATTTCCCTGAGAATCGGAAGGCAGTCGTTTGGGATGGTTGGGCGAAGTCCCTTGTTGACCACAGCAAACGCAGCCTGCAAATCTGTTAGATTATGGTATGGTAGCGTACCCGTTATTAGTTCCCACAACACGATCCCGAAGCTATAAACATCTACTTTTTGTGTGTAGGGCCGATGCTGAATCATCTCCCTGCAATAAATAACAGGTCAAACAAGTTTTCATCATCATCATATTCAGTAAATCCCACCAATAGAAAAGCTAAGGTAGGGTCTGAACCGCGTACAAAACCCATGACTGCTTTATTGAAAAACTTTAGTTCATATGGAAAAGAGTAAAATGCCATTTTCGTCCATGAGGTTTGGCCAGTTTTGCGACTACCGTCCAAAGGTTTATTTTTCCACATCTGGATCCAAAAGGTTTGAAATCTTGCCATTTTCATCCGGCTCGTTAACTCCATCCATTTTCTCCGTAAAGTCAGAGGTATTTCCGTCTTTTTGTTAACTTAAAGGGCAATTCAATCTTTTTAACTTTATGTAAAAAGACTAAGCACCCCTAAAAAGACTAAATTGCCTATTAAGTTAACAAAAAAGACGGAAATACCCTTGACTTAACAGAGAAAAATAGATGAAGTTAACAAGCCGGATGAAAATGACAAGATTTCACACCTTTTGGATCCAGATGCGGAAAAACAAACCTTTGGACGAAAGTCGCAAAACTGGCCAAACCTCAGGGACGAATATGACATTTTACTCAATGGAAAAAGTTTAAGTGAGCTTACGGAGCCATCCAGCGATAGGTTCCCATCTCGGGTGTCATTCCTTCGTTTTGCACTTCAATACGGGCGACACCAAAATCAGCAATCTTGATTGATCTATCGGACGATATCAAAAGATTATCCGATTTCAAATCCCGATGAATAAATCCAAACCCATGAACATACTCCATTCCCTTAGCAACATCCAATGCTTGTTTAACTGCCAGTCTCAAAGGAACAGAGTTCTTATTACGCCTCTTGTTCAAAAAATGTCTAACCGAACCCCCTTTAGCATACTCGGTCACTATACACCAAACCATCGGTTTATAACACGCGCCAATGAATCTAACGATATTTGGATGCTTCAATCTCGTAAGCATCATAACTTCTTGTTGAAACTGTTGCCCCATAAGATTCGCCTTATCCACATTATCTTCCGGTTTTTCCAAAAGCTTGATAGCAACATCTTCACCGTTATAACTACCTTTGTAAAGTTTCCCAAATGCCCCTTGCGCAAAAGTGGGTCCCATGTTAAGTTTCTCAAGCTGAATGGTCCATTGTTCATAACCCTGCAGCCCTTTTGCGGGAAAACAAGGGTCCAATAACGCTTGAGCCAATGCATCATCACTTAACCCTTGCGAGACTCGCCCTTTGTTATTATGACTATAGTAAGCTGTGTATGTGACCACATGGTTTGAGCCATGGTGCTTTAGCATCAGCGTGTTGGAACCGTTTGAGCCCACGCTACTGTTGACAACGGACATTGCTGACCCCCCTCCATTGTTGCTCATTTGTAAACTGCTGAAACTGTCCATGGATGCATCGTCATAGAGCTTGTAGTAGAACCCTTGTGTCACATCGTAAGGTTCATGATCGTCGCGATGGTTTATATTCGCGCCCATTAATATTTCTTTAGAATGCAGCACCTTCAAACTCCCTCTAAACCTTCTTCATCAGTAAACTGTCTTCTACAAAAAACTGTGACCAAAATTCTGCATCAGAATCATCCAAGAAACCAAGTTATAAATTGAAGAAGTTTCAGTTATCACATATATTTTAGGTGAATTGGATTATTTTAATCCAAACTATAAGTCTATAACTCACTAGTCGTTACTTGATAATAATCCATACAGACAATTTTACCAATGACACCACTTTCGCTGCCAAGAGCAATCCTGGTCGTAGATTTACACTGGATTTCACTCACAGGGATGATCATAAGCATATATTGAGTGTAAATCCATGATACCTATGCAAATGGGATTACCCTCAGCAAAAGTGAAAGTTATCAGTAACACTGGTTAAATTATGAGTATGTATCTTTTATACTGGGAATTTAAGTTACGAATTTACATCGAGATAGATGGTAAATGGACAACAAGCTGCGCCGCTACCCCTTTTTGAATAGCAAAACTAAGTCTTTTAAAAACAACGTCCATAGATCTTGGGGTCATAACATTACTTTTTTCTGAACGGCCAACGAATCCTCCAAATGGATTACTGGCGAAATTCACCACATCGGGATACACTCGCCTCCTAACCGGGGAAAACCCTCACCTAGGGCCGAAGCCCGTGAACACTCGCCCGAAGGCACGACAGTGCGGTGAGGTAAAACCCGCTCAGTTCAAGGATCGAGCTAGCGATCTCCACCTATTCGCCTAGTCTCCCATCATCACCAGGTGCCCCAGAAAATAATGGGGAGAGCAGGAATCGAACTTGAGTCCCTTAGAACATCAAGTCTCTCCACTCCGCCACCATCTTATTGGCGGTCATAACATTACTATGCATGAGCCTTTGAACTCGACTAAGTAGTGAGTAGGTCCAGTGGTCCACAACCTTTGGCGCCAGGAAACCAAAAGTATCAAAGGCAAATGAGATAAACACGTGCTGGTTGTCAAGGCACGCTTTCTCGTGTTTGGTCACTTTGCCCCCGAAGCAGCCTAAATTATGAGTATGAATTATTATCGACCAATAGTTCATAGCTTAAATTATTAAAATCTAATTAGCCTATATTTAAAACAAGAATAGTGTATAATAATAATCATTATAAATCAACCATTTTTGCCCCAAAACCAAAAACTACCTAAACACTCTTCCATAAAAGGTCCAAACAGAACACATAATAACCACTAATCATACTAAAAAATATTGAGCTTGATGAGCATGTTCTGTTCTGTTTTTAAACTTACTTATGTAAAAAACAAACAAAATTCAATTTACTACAAACAAATCAATCTAACAACAACAACTCAATTATCCTGATACAAAATCCGCCATTTTGACGGTGAAAAAGCGGTTGTGAGCATAATATAGGGGGGAATTGAAGGGAGAAAAGAGAAGGAAGAAGAACTTACAGGAGATTGTGACGATGATTACAGAGGTGTGAATGGAGAAAATTATGTGTGTGTATGTTGTTGGGGACGACGAAACAAGGAGAGAGAGAGAGATGAAAAATGTTGGAATTGGTCTTCGTTGCCTCGTTTTTTCTATACTCTTTGACTTGGTGTGTTGGTTTGCTATTCGTTTTCGAGTTGAGGGTCTCTCTGGAAGCAGCCTCTCTATCCCTATGGATAGAGGCAAGGACTGTCTACATCCCACCCTCCCCAGACCCTATAACTAGCTTTGCTATTTGTGGGATTTACTGGGTATGGTTGTTGTTGTTGTTGTTGTATTTTGGCTAGGAAGTGTAGGAAGTAATACGATTTGGATATGTGGCAACATTTAAAATAAAGAAAAATGTTATTTTAGTCAATCCAACCCTTTCTTCTTCCTTTTCAAAACCCAGTAACTTCAAAACCCACCATTTTCAAAACCCACCATCTTCAACCATTTCTTCACTTTCTATCTCAACAATCACTACATTATAGTGCGATTTTCATCACCAATCAATGATTCAAACACCCGATCAACGTGTTCTTCAGCTTTTTTTTTTGAAGAAAACCCAGTTTAATTTCATACAAAATCTCGTTTTTTTCCGGTGATTTTGAAGATAATCACTCGATCTGTTCGATTCGAGCGCTGATAAGTGTTTCAATCATTCAAAATTCGTCAATTGTTGAAGAAAGCACTTCGATCCATGTAAGAAATTCTTTAATTTCATTTTTACGATCTGGGTTTTTGATTTAGTCATTGCGTTTTACGATCTTGGCGGGGGGTCCGGGGGCAGCGCCCCTGGTAGCGGGGTCCAAGGGGCAGAGCCCCTGGCTGGGGTTGGAAATTTTTTTTTTCGATTAAATTGCTGTAATAAAAATGCATCAGAAAAATTAATTTTCTGTAAATTGCCTCTGGAAACTGCATTCGTAAACTGCATTGGTTCTGACAGTTCACAGCACAGACAATTCACAGCACAGACAAAACTATTGTCATGGTTCAATGCGTTTTAGAGAGAACACTTTCTTTGGTGTTTTTAGGCAATTGCGTTTTAGAACTAAAACATTTTTATGTGTTTTCTGGCCATTGCGTTTTAGAAAAACACATTCTTGAAGTGTTTTTGGTGCATTGCATTTTAGGTAAAACACTTTTTTAGGTGTTTTCAGTCCATTGCGTTTTACAGAGAACACTTTCTTTTGTTTTTTAGGCAATTGCGTTTTAGAATGAGTCATTTTTAAGTGTTTTCTATGTCACGACCCCCGACCCCACCCTGGATGGAATCGGGAGCCGCGAACCAGTTCAGTGGTACAGGTGATTATTTAGAAAAGTAGTGCAGCGGAAATTTCATCAGGACCGTGAGTTAGGAAAAATTATCAGAGTTTAGAAAACACCGGATTTTATTTATTAAATAGATGGGATAAACCATGTTTTGAAAGGTAGCTTTAATATGGGATAAACCCGAATACATAAAACAACTTTTCTTAATTTAATTTAATTGATAAATTAAGCCACTTCTGTAAGCCTTTTGGTGTCGTATCCAACTCTTATTCCGATCTACTGTAATTACCTGAAACACGTTTTAAAAATATTTGATCAGTAGGAAATACTGGTGAGTTCATTCAGTTTGTACAAAAAGACACATTGTTATAATTTACAGTATTAAGGGTGATTACAATGTTTCTATCAACCAATTACCCCAAATCGGTATTTATCACTCGACCGGATCGGTGACTATGGTCAGATCACCCATTGGCTAACCCGTTGTCCAATGGTGACGGGTATCAAGTAATGTATACAAAACCCCACATACCGGCAGTAATTGAAGATTACAAAGACTTAATCCCTGTAATTATAACTTTGAAAACAAATAGGGTTTTGGAAACAATTTGGTAAAAAGAGAATGGACTCACATTATAAGCATGCAGTATTGATTTAACAAGCTTCTTGATTCTACCCCTTCTGATAATTAAGCATATACTTTATTGTTTTGAACCTTCTGATGATTAAGCATCCATTTTGATTGTAAGAGTATGGTGTAGAGTTTCGGGTAGTTAAACATTTAGTTTAACAGAGTGGAATACGTATTAGTGTAAAACCACATCAAACCTAACGATGGCCACGAGATCCGAACCTTAACGAAATTCACAAAGTATAGTCTTGTTTAGACAGCACTTTGGCATTCGTTTAACGAAATTCACAAAGTATAGCACTTTGGCATCCGTTTAACGAAATTCACAAAGTATAGCACTTTTGCATCCGTTAGTTGGTTCCTGAATCGATCGGACAGAATATCGCATCGGTGATTATTGGTTAGAACACCAACGTATAGAGAGAAGAAGAAAAGAAATGAGCAAGGAAGAATGAAATCCTAGGCACCTATTTATAGGTAAGGCAGATTCCTTCCTTAGCTAGGAAGTTTCCTTAACCATTAAGTTTACTTAACTATTAAGTTTACTTAACTATTAAGTTTACTTATCCATTTAACTAAATAACTTACTTAGCTGTTTAATTAATCTCGCTTAGCTTAATTAATCTCGCTTAGCTTAATTAATCTCGCTTAGCTTAATTAATCTTGCTTAGCTTAATTAATCATACTTAACTTAATTAATCATACATAACTTAATTAGCAGATTAATTAATCTACTCAGCTAGCTTAACTGCTAAATTTCCTTAACAACTAAGTGTACGTAATTAGTAAGTTTAATAAGTTTATTTAACTACTAAGTTTACTTAACTATTAAGTTTATTTAGCTATTAAGTTTATTTAGCTATTAAGTTTACTTAGTTGCTAAGTATTCTAGCAGCTCCCTGATTACGAGTTCTAATTTCTAGATACAATGGAACTCGTATTAGTGTATTAACTTAATTCAACTTAACGATAATCACGAGATCGAAACCCTCACAATGAATGACAAAGTATAGCCAAATATTGGCAGCACTTAAACATCCATTGGATCGGTTTTAATCGATCGGATAAAGTATCGTACCAGTGATTAGAGTTATTACCCTAATACGGGCAGAGTTTCAGGATTTAGAAGTTATAATCCCGAGCTACTATTTACTATAATAAAAGCTGAAGGAAAGAAAATAATTGAGCAGTTTGAAACGTAGCATTGATCGAGTTAATACCCTGGATTCGTAGCAGCGTCTTGACACCGAAAAACTCGTTTTCAGCAGAATATGACCGTTTTGAGACTGAGATTTCGAACACAGAAGCAAGTTCCATGCACAGGCTACTTATAGCAACATTTTAGGTTTTACGCGGCCCACGTAAACCTTAACATGAATCTTACGCGGCCCGCGAGGGCCATAAAGGCGGCAGTAGGGTTTGCTGAGTCATCGGTGGTCTTGACACGTGGACGACACGTGTCCCTTAAGCTTATCCGGAGACTTTCAAGTTGTCGCGGGCCCCTTATGGCTTACGCGGCCCGCGTGAAATCCAATTTTCTTGATTTCTTGATTTTTCATGCTCATTAGGGTTTCAGGGGTCCGGGTTTTCACTTCCGGGTCGATTTGGGATATTTTTGCAGGTCCTTACATCCTCCCCACCTTGTTTTAAATCTCGTCCTCGAGATTTGGGCTACGATATCTCTTTTAGAGTTATGTCATGTTTTAGTCAATAAGAACAGTTCTAAGATGAATACGTGTTTTACAATAATTAGGGCTCAATGGTTCAACTGAATTAGTTCAATAAGTTGATGTCAAATGAATGAGATGAAATGATATAGTTTCTAAGGTGATTAGGTTCAAGTGAATGTTTACAAGTTGTGAATGATTTTTAGAAACAATAGAATTCACTGTCATTAGAAAATTTACTTTGATTGTCAACTAAGGAAGACTCAGAATCAACAAGCTCGAATGAAATAGAAGTTCGAAAATGATTTGTCAACTGAGAAAAATCAATGGGTTGACATTTATCGAATTACAAGGATACACCGATATACAACAGAGTTTAGTGTATCATTGTCTTAACACATAGTTGTATTAAGACCATTTTCAAGGATGAGTCAAGCGAAATGTATATATAGATTAGCTCAAGCTACAAGTCTATACCGACGCCACAAGGTGTCGTAGTGATTGAAATAATAATAGCGGTGACTGGACGAGTTCACCGTGTTTTAAATCAAATGAAGTAAGTCTGAATGTTTGTTTCAAATAATTCTAGTAGGATTTCCGATTGAAAATGAAACAATTGAATAATGTTTTTCGATCGAAAAGATCAAGAAATGCTTGATCGATGTTGTAGGAACTGTTAAGAGATACACTGAGATATGACATGAATTTGTGTATCATTATCTTAACACATGATTGTGTTAAGATTACTTGAATATGATAAACCAATAAAGCGAATTCAATATAAATAAATAAATAATTAAATCCGTATATGATGTGTGCAACGAGATTAGCGCAAGCTTCAAATTTGTGAAAACGTCACCACAAGGTGATCGTGATTAAAGAAACGATTCAATGAAGTCGAAGACCAAACAAGCATGTTATGGTTCAAGAGAATTGAAGTGCTTGTTGGGATTATTTCGAAGATGATGGCTTCAATTCATTATATGGGACTTTGAATTGAATACGTAGAGCAAGTTCAAACAATTGAACTTGGTTTAAACAAAACGAGTTCATGTATTAATAAGAAAGTTCTGACATGGTTACAACAAAAACCATGTATACCATTCAAAAGAAAATCGAGTTTTTCAAGAAATTCGTCGATTCGATATCAAAGAGTCATCGTTTTGCAAAAACGTGGTTTACAATGCAAAGATCAAGTATAGCGAAACGATATTTGAGTTTTGATAAAACAACAAATTGGAATGAAGCCCTCCAATGGTCTTCATAATTCAAACTAACCACATGCGCGACAAACAGTGCATGTGTAACGTGTGGATTTACCAAGAAATGAAACAACCAAATAAATATTCGCGATTATGAAATAAATCCTCATGATGACCATTAGGAGAGTAGAAATGTAAAAGTCTATTCACTATATGCAGAGGTCTGAATTTTAACAAAAGGAATTTAAGAATTTTATCTGGAATTTTGTGTGATAACCGTTGTTAAGTGACATTACCAGGGAATATCGAATAAAATGAAATAGGGGGATTGTAAAGGTATGTGACTTCTTTTGCAGCGTCAAGAATTGGATTAGACTATGTACCGATTGTTGTGAAATCTTATTCTATCGTACCTCAGCAAGATTCATGTCGTTTGTAGGATCACGTGGCCAAGTGCTGCTTTTTGATTAGTAATTTTTCCACTGACGGGATTAGCATTGGTGTCGTCGTGCCCAATCATATTTTCCAAAGGTCTTGCCTCGAAGGTTATGTGTGATGTACTTCGACGTCTGTGGATGTAGAATTTAAGTTTCATGTGTTTTCTTGTGCACTAGCATAACTTTACATGCTTCTTACTTGCGTTAATAGTCTATGGTAACGCATTAGAAATTCTTATACTTTTGATGGCATCCCAACTTAAAGGGTTTCCATTGTTTATATTGTCGGACGAGTTACGAGGTAGACGATCAAACGAAATAATGTTTGATATCGTTATTATAGATATATGCAAGAGATTCCTGATAAAGAAATCTAGAATTATTATTGTGATTTATTTTAAATTGTCAATCGTTATGGCTTTTGGAATTCCTTATAGATATACATATCTATATAATCATACATACCATTCATAAGGTCAATGTATTTAACATATTCATATTTCCAAAAACAAGTCAGATATCAAGTCATGGTACTATTTAAGGAATTTTGTCACTTGTTTGACATATTATACTCCTTCTTACCCGGTTCTAGCCGGAGAGGTAACCTCATCTTGCCCGGTTCTCGCCGGAGAGGTAATTATTATGTTTCCCATAAGTAGTATCTTTTCAAAATTTTAAAAGTGCCTATTTTATTAAGGCTTTCATCCAGAATCAAGGAAATTTGTATTTCCATAACATATATTAATAAATAAGAATTAACATCAATTAAGTGTTATTGCTTATTTATCGTACTTTGCAATGTTCTAATCATTATTCTTACGGTATACCAATATCTATCACATTATACTTATACAAGTAATTAGCTCATCTTGAAGCTCATATTAAGGCATATTTCTTAAGTTCAAGTCTAAATACTATCCTGAGTGCTACCAGAAAATATCAAGTTCCTAACTCTTCGTTTAAACTTAGGTATTTTATTACAACACCTAATTGCTTAAACAAGTGGCTCTGATACCACATTCTGTCACGACCCCCGACCCCACCCTGGACGGAATCGGGAGCCGCGAACCAGTTCAGTGGTACCGGTGGTTATTTAGAAAAGTAGTGCAGCGGAAATTTCATCAGGACCGTGAGTTAGGAAAAATTATCAGAGTTTAGAAAACACCGGATTTTATTTATTAAATAGATGGGATAAACCATGTTTTGAAAGGTAGCTTTAATATGGGATAAACCCGAATACATAAAACAACTTTTCTTAATTTAATTTAATTGATAAATTAAGCCACTTCTGTAAGCCTTTTGGTGCCGTATCCAACTCTTATTCCGATCTACTGTAATTACCTGAAACGCGTTTTAAAAATATTTGGTCAGCAGGAAATACTGGTGAGTTCATTCAGTTTGTACAAAAAGACACATTGTTATAATTTACAGTATTAAGGGTGATTACAATGTTTCTATCAACCAATTACCCCAAATCGGTATTTGTCACTCGACCGGATCGGTGACTATGGTCAGATCACCCATTGGCTAACCCGTTGTCCAATGGTGACGGGTATCAAGTAATGTATACAAAACCCCACATACCGGCAGTAATTGAATATTACAAAGACTTAATCCCTGTAATTATAACTTTGAAAACAAATAGGGTTTTGGAAACAATTTGGTAAAAAGAGAATGGACTCACATTATAAGCATGCAGTATTGATTTAACAAGCTTCTTGATTCTACTCCTTCTGATAATTAAGCATATACTTTATTGTTTTGAACCTTCTGATGATTAAGCATCCATTTTGATTGTAAGAGTATGGTGTAGAGTTTCGGGTAGTTAAACATTTAGTTTAACAGAGTGGAATACATATTAGTGTAAAACCACATCAAACCTAACGATGGTCACGAGATCCGAACCTTAACGAAATTCACAAAGTATAGTCTTGTTTAGACAGCACTTTGGCATTCGTTTAACGAAATTCACAAAGTATAGCACTTTGGCATCCGTTTAACGAAATTCACGAAGTATAGCACTTTGGCATCCGTTTAACGAAATTCACAAAGTATAGCACTTTGGCATCCGTTAGTTGGTTCCTGAATCGATCGGACAGAATATCGCATCGGTGATTATTGGTTAGAACACCAACGTATAGAGATAAGAAGAAAAGAAATGAGCAAGGAAGAATGAAATCCTAGGCTCCTATTTATAGGTAAGGAAGATTCCTTCCTTAGCTAGGAAGTTTCCTTAACCATTAAGTTTCCTTAACTATTAAGTTTCCTTAACTATTAACTTTCCTTAACTATTAAGTTTCCTTAACTATTAAGTTTACTTAACTATTAAGTTTACTTATCCATTTAACTAAATAACTTACTTAGCTGTTTAATTAATCTCGCTTAGCTTAATTAATATCGCTTTGCTTAATTAATCTCGTTTAGCTTAATTAATATTGTTTATCTTAATTAATCATACTTCACTTAATTAATCATACTTAACTTAATTAATCATACTTTTAATTAGCAGATTAATTAATCTACTCAGCTAGCTTAACTGCTAAATTTCCTTAACAACTAAGTGTACGTAATTAGTAAGTTTAATAAGTTTATTTAACTACTAAGTTTACTTAACTATTAAGTTTATTTAGGTATTAAGTTTACTTAGTTGCTAAGTATTCTAGCAGCTCCCTGATTACGAGTTCTAATTTCTAGATACAATGGAACTCGTATTAGTGTATTAACTTAATTCAACTTTAACGATAATCACGAGATCGAAACCCTCACAACGAATGACAAAGTATAGCCAAATATTGGCAGCACTTAAACATCCATTGGATCGGTTTTAATCGATCGAATAAAGTATCGTACCAGTGATTAGAGTTATTACCCTAATACGGGCAGAGTTTCGGGATTTAGAAGTTATAATCCCGAGCTACTAATTACTATAATAAAAGCTGAAGGAAAGAAAAGAACTGAGCAGTTTGAAATGTAGCATTGATCGAGTTAATACCCTGGATTCGTAGCAGTGTCTTTACACCGAAAAACTCGTTTTCAGCAGAATATAACCGTTTTGAGACTGAGATTTCGAACACAGAAGCAAGTTCCATGCACGGGCTACTTATAGCAACATTTTAGGTTTTACGCGGCCCGCGTAAACCTTAACATGAATCTTACGCGGCCCATGAGGGCCATAAAGGCGGCAGTAGGGTTTGCTGAGTCATCGGTGGTCTTGACACGTGGACGACACGTGTCCCTTAAGCTTATCCGGAGACTTTCAAGTTGTCGCGGCCCGCGTAGCCTTACCTTATGGCTTACGCGGCCCGCGTGAAATCCAATTTTCTTGATTTCTTGATTTTTCATGCTCATTAGGGTTTCAGGGGTCCGGGTTTTCACTTCCGGGTCGATTTGGGACATTTTTGCAGGTCCTTACATTCTGGCCATTGCGTTTTACAAATAAGACATTTCTTTTTGTTTTTGGTGCATTGCGTTTTAGGTAAAACACTTTTTTATGTGTTTTCAGTCCATTGCGTTTTAGAAAACAGACATTTTAAGTGTTTTCTGGCCATTGCGTTTTAGAAATAAGACATTTGTTTGTGTTTTTGGGGCATTGCGTTTCAGGTAAAACACATTTTTATGTGTTTTTAGTCCATTGCGTTTTAGAAAGTACATTTTCTTTTGAGTTTTTAGGCTATTGCGTTTTAGAAATAAGACATTTTTTTGTGTTTTCTAGCCATTGCGTTTTACAAATAAGACATTTATTTGTGTTTTTGGTGCATTGCGTTTTAGGTAAAACACATTTTATGTGTTTTTAGTCCATTGCGTTTTAGAAAGTACATTTTCTTTTGAGTTTTTAGGCTATATTGCGTTTTAGAAATAAGACATTTCTTTGTGTTTTCTGGCCATTGCGTTTTACAAATAAGACATTTCTTTGTGTTTTTTGTGCATTGCGTTTTAGAAAAATGACATTTTTAGGTTTTTTTTTTCATTGCGTTTTACGTAACTGGGGGTTTTTCTATTGCGTTTTACGCAACTAGGTTTTTAATTTTTTTTTTTGAAAATATAGCAATAGTATACTCGTTTTAAAGATAAAAAACGCTCGTTTTTTTGGTGCAATTTTTATAAAAAAAATAATGTCGTATGAAAGAGTTATTAACGTTTAAAAAATGGGGGGGGGGGGATTGGAGGATAGAGAAACTATTGCCTTGCATTGACTAGAATACCCCTAAACAAGCTCACGCGCCTCTTTTATTCCCTTTAATTTCCCTCATTTAATTTTAGCACTTGATTAACTAAATGGATGGTCAAGATCACTTCCTAGCCTTCTTAGCCAAATAAACTTCCTATCATATCTCCATCCATAATAATAATAAAAAAATAATAATAAATAATAATTAGAACAAAATATAAAGCACTTTCCCAGGTTAGTTATTGGTTGGAAAATAAGTTAAACTATTTTTTTCTACTCTATTAGCTTTTTAATTCACTAAGATTGATTTTTTAGGGTGTGTAAACGTATCCCATTTTTTTACTGAATATGAGTGTATCTAAACGTATCTCCTATTAGACTATATGGTATACCCCAAGGAAGGGAGCAGGGAGGTGAGGGAGCGGACCAGCGGGGCCGCTCTTGGTCCCGTAACTTTTCAGAGTGAGCATGGTCTCCATCCTTGGCCCAGTGTATTCTCTTCCTCTCAATATCTATCTTCTTTCTATTTATTTAATTTAAAAAATAAAAAATAAATAACATAGGCTGAATAGTGGAGGTGAGGGATAAAAGTAAACGGTGACGTAAAGTTGAAGTGGTAATTAGGGATCGTATCATGGATAGATATAACACATAACCATATAGAACACACCACTCACGTGAGAGAGAATTTTTTTTAATGATGGGTCTCAACCCCATATTTATATGAGATATATGTTTAGCAACACTCATTTCTTTTACACAGTTGCAACACCAATTTTTACATTTCCTACATATTCATTTTATATTAGGATTGATGCTCTTTTTATTTTATCTATTTTTCACATTCCTTATATTTTTACCTTCAAAATTCTCATAGCTTTGTTGTTTAAGCAACCAATATGTTGTTTATATCTATACTAGGTTATTCCACGTGAACTTCATGGGGTTGGACCATTTAAATTATATATACAACAAATGTAAAATAAAAAAGGTCCTAATAATAACACATGGAAAAAACTTATATTCATGTATAGAATTAAATAAACTGGCAAAGTCTGCTGGCACAGCTTTTGTCAGTTTATTTAATTCTATACGGCTACCCTTATAAGACACCATATGAAAATAAGTTACCTGGTCGTATACAATGTATACGATTATTGTATACGGGCCGTATAATCTTATACGGCCCGTATTCCTCGAAAATGGGATTTGTCTCAAAGTAAAAAAAAGTCAACTACATGACGGGAGCTATCAACGCGAGGATGGGTACAGAAAAGGTTAAAGATGAGATTTGTTTCAAAGTAAAAAGATTGCTTACTTCGGTATGTCAAAGGGGCAAGTTTACTTTAGATTCAGATTCAGGAAGCAGATGTATTGATAACTTTCACTGTTTGTTTGTTTCAAGTTTTGATAATTTGTAATGATGTGTTGATATGATTGATTGAATTAAATGAATGTATGGACTCAAGATAAAGCAGTTGGTATGTGTTCATATCAGCGTTGTTTATCACCTTGTGTGAGCATTGGAAGCCCGACAAACAGTCTTGCAATTACTTCTTAGGGTAAAAAAAAACGACTATATCTTGGACGTGGTTTAATCTCTTTAATCTATTAGAACGATCCTTGTTTTATCACGTACATGCGTTTAATTCCCAAACATCATAACAAATTCCACGTTTACATTGTGTAGTTATTCGGAATGTTTCGGATCATCTTTAGTAGTGTTTCTTTGAGAACCTGATTCAGATTTAAACAATGAATGCCTCATTTCATCTTTTTTACTCTTTTCTTGGAAGCCTTCAATGAAGAAGGTAAGTAAATGCTACTTAAGAAGCACAAGCACCCCTTTTTATTCACTAAGGATGAGATGGTGCAGATTTCAACAATCTTTTCAATAATCAGTAAGCAAATACATAACGGTTCTCCAATTCCAGATCAGTAATGTAAGGAGAAGCGTTGAGATAACGGACATCCATCAAGCTCAAAAAGTAAACTTGTGTTTCCCATAGTCACAAACGATCGCAGTTTGTATTTCCCATAGCCACCGTTTCCGTAGTAAAAAACGGTTGCGGTTTGCACATTCAATCTTCATTGCTTCATCTGATTGTCATTCCGAATAACTAGCAGAAGAACCCGACACTTCTTCTATGATGATCCGAAACATTCCGAATAACTACACAATGTAAACGTGGAATTTGTAATGATGTTTGGGAATTAAACGAATGTACGTGACAAAACAAGGATAGTTCTAATAGATTAAAGAGATTAAACAGTCATGTGTCGTATGACCTCTGCTTTTATCATGTGTCATATGATTGTCTAAATAAGCGCTTTTATCATGTGTCATCTAATTGTCATTCCGAATAACTAGCAGAGGACATGTTGGGTTCTTCTGCTAGTTATTCGGAATGTCTCGAATCATCATAGAAGACGTGTCGGGTTCTTCTACTAGTTATTCGGAATGTTTCGAACACGTTGGTATTTAAATACGAAGGGTTTAGTTAGAAGAATGATTGATGTTGAAACTGGTTTTACCTCATGAAAAGGAAAGAAACAAATATTTTTGGAGAAGCATTGGGATTCAAGGGTTTTGTTAAAATATAATCCTAGATTGTCTAAAGAAGCGCATTTATCATGTGTCGTATGACTATAATAAAACGGAAGCTATCAACGCGGGGATGGGTACAGAACCCGACATGTCTTCCATATTAGCGTTGGTTATCACCCTGTGTTTGCATTGGAAGTCTGACTAACAGTCTTGCAATTACTTCTTGATTAAATTGCTACAACCTTCCTTTTCTTTCAATTTCCAGAACATTCTCCCTTGATGTTGAAACCGGTTTTACCCCATGAAAAGGAAAAGAAACAAATATTTATAGAGAAGCATTGGGATTCATAACGTATAGTTAACAGCCACATGAATATTATAGAAACACCAACGTAACATAAGAACGATAGATACATAACCCGACATTCCTTCAACCATTCTAAACCCTAGCTGGAAACAAACCAACAAAATCCGAATACTAAAAAACATCAGCAATCATTTTTCCTTTTCCTTCAATTTTGAGAACATTCTCCCTAACATGATAAAACCGCTTCTTTTGCTAGTGGGTTTTATGAATCAAAGTTAACTAGATGATTTGTTGTTTCAGTTTTTCAAATTCCGCGTCTACATCGTTGTCTTTGATCAAGACTACTACTTTTTGTATGAGTCAAATATGAAGGGTTTAAAGTTTTCAATCATATCATAGAAGACGTGTTGGGTTCTTCTGTTAGTGGTTTCTGTAACCAATTGGGAACCACATATTTGCTTCAAGATTTACGTTTGATGTCCATGTTTGATCACATTTGACTTCATCTGCGGTAGTCCAATGACTTTCTTCCCACGTGTCTGCACCGTGATCTTCATATTCTTGGTTCAATACCAACTCATCTTTAGTGGTGTTTGTTTAAGAACCTAATTCAGATACACAACGGTACTCCAATTCCAGATCAGTAAGCAAATACACAACGGTTCTCCAATTCCAGATCAGTAATGTAAGGAGAAACGTTGAGATAACGGACATCCATCAAGCTCAAAAAGAAAACTTGTGTTTCCCATAGTCACAAACGATTGCGGTTTGTATTTCTCATAGCCACCGTTCCCATAGTAAAAAACGGTTACGGTTTGCACATTCAATCTTCATTGCTTCATTAAATTAACAAGGCGGTCTCGGTTGCATGAAGCTTTGATGTATGTTGCAAGTTAAATCCACGATAAACGTATGTTGGTTAATTGTAAGTATTGCTTTTGCGTTAACACGCCTCATTTCATCTTTTTTACTCTTTTCTTTGATTTCAACAAATATTTTCAATACCCCGTAAACGAATCCGATATGTCTTGATGTAGAGTGTTGCTGAGCATGTCCTCTTTGCTTCGTCCACTAGAACTATTTGAGTATGCATTCTTTTGGTAGTTAAAGCGTTAATGAGGCGTGAGCCCTATTGTCGGATCTGTGACTCCATGGAAGATGTGATTAAGGTAAGCGAAAATGGTGATTTCCCGTAGCCACCGTTTCCGTAGTCAAAGACAGTTGCGGTTCGCACATTCAATCTTCATTGCTTCATTAAAATTAACAAGGCGGTCTCGTTGCATATTTTAGAGGGACCTTTAAGTACGGATCCTACAGCTGCATTTGGAACAAGAAGTCCAATAATCCGTTCATTACCTATTATTGTGTCAACAATATGAATGCACGTAACGAATTTGACAATTGTGACAACTTATTAAAAGTAGAAATCACCTCTAATCATTTCCTGATCAAATCACACAATATAAAGTTTAAAGTTATCATGTGTTGTAGCTTGGAAAGATAACCGAATAGAGATTTGAATAACAAACTGTGGAGAACTTATTTGTGTTGGGTTCTTCTGCTAGTTATTCGGAATGTTTCGGATCATCATAGAAGACGTGTCGGGTTCTTCTGCTAGTTATTCGGAAAGTTTCGGATCATCATAGAAGACGTGTCGGTTTCTTTTGCAAGTGGTTTCTGTAACCAATCCATTATCACCCTTGGTGGTTTCTATACCCATCCCCGCCGATAACTAGCAGAATCGATAAATAACCAACACGAAGACCTCTGTGATCGCTAAGGTTTCCATCAACGGACTAATCGGTAACGTTACTCTACTTGTGCTCAGATTTAAGCGGCGTGTTCCGATCAACGTTTATCGACATTGTTAAAGGTGATGAAGAGTTTAGAAACCCTAGAATGATTGTGTTTTTATTGGAAAAATGGGATAATGGAAAAAACAACCTTATATATGATTCGTATACATGTGGTAACACCAAAAACTTTGAAAAAAAACCTCACAAAATAAATCCATTGGGCCGTATACGTTTTACTGATCGTACACTGCTGGCAATTGGGTACCTGTTAAGACACGATTAGACCTGTTTGACTGAAAAATACACCCTTTGACTTTTTTAATTTTTAAAATAATTAAAATTACAATATTAGGATCTATCATTTATTCATCTTTGTACATAAAACATAAAACTGTTTTATAAACATGAGGTAGAAAGTAGTTAAACGAGTCGTAATCATGTTTGAAACTTATGTTGTGTGCGTCGTCAGAAACCTGTTAAACCTGTTAAGACACGATTTGCCAGCCTTATGACGTATACACATGTATACGGGTCGTATAACTTTATACGGGCCGTATACTATTAAATCAAAAAACATTCCCTGCGCATTTTCCTATTAAAAAACATTCTATACGGGCCGTATAATGTTATACGGCCCGTATACAATAGGGGGGGGGGTGTGAAAATAGGATATAGGGTGTGTGTAAATAAAAGGGGCCAATAAAAAACTACCTGAACTTCCCGGGCAACAATTATTAATTTATATTAATC